>JARGCU010000011.1:12756666-14112500 GCA_029227775.1 Morpho helenor
CGATAACTCTTCCTCTGAAATATTGTCAATGGGGGTAGCTGGAAACCAAAGATCAGGATATGAGATGTTAACCACAGTTAATTATTAATATTACATAAAAAATAAAAAATATTTTATTGTGCACATATTGTAAAAAACAAAATTTTTCTACCGGGAACTCCGAATTAAGTTTAACTCCGAATTAAGTTTATAAAAACCTGTATCTCAGAGTCCCCGCCCTCTCCCAGATGTTACAATAAGTGAAAATGCACGTGAACAGACAAAATAAAATTAATAAAAGAAGGAAAACAAAAAATGGTATGTGTGTTTGTATGATATGTTACACAAAATTTGAAAGTATGTGAGTGAGTTTGCCGTTTGTGTGTGAGTGAGTGGAGTGTGAGTGAGTGGAGTGTGAGTGAGTTCGTGTGTGAGTGAGTGCGTGTGTGAGTGAGTGTGTGTGTGAGTGTGCGTATGGTCGTACGTGTATATATAACTAATATATAACCAATTTATGTATATAATAAAAACGATTAAGAGAATATGTATAAAATCACTATGATACTAAAAATTTACTCTTGTATTTTCAATAAATCTTCGGTATCCTCATAATTGAGGGTAAGTAACCAGTTATTTAAAGTTTCTTTACAATGGAAGTGTTGTAGATCGTAGATATTCAAAATCTTGTTTATTTTATTATAGAGATATGAAGATTGCCTACTGTATTGCCTGGTAGCAAATTGTGTCTTACAAGGGTTATAATTTATTACTTTATACATAGATAACTATTTTTATCTACAGCAGACCTTACCTGGTGTTTGGTGGAATGATACAAAAACACCTTCAGTAGACATGCCAGCAGCATTTGGATGTACGAGGAAAGCTTTGAATCGTGTAGAATCCAGCAAACACAAGACTATCATGTACCCTTTTGAATTGTTACAAATTTTATGTCCCGTTATATGCCAAACACCTGAAACAAGTTATATAAGCTAATTTATAGACTTAGGTGTGTTATTTTGCGGAACGCCGTGTGGTATCCGGCTGAATAGATTAGTACCACCCTCTTTTCTTACCGAGGTGTCGTAAAAGGCGACTAAGGTAAGTCGACCCGCCGTGTGGTGTCCGGCTGAAATAGAATAGACCACCCTCATTTCTTACCGAGGTGTCGTAAAAGGCGACTAAGGTAAGTTGACCCACCGTGTGGTATCCGGTTTAGTAAAATAGACCACCCTCTTTTTAACCGAGGTTTCGTAAAATACGACTAAGGTACGTTGACGTCAGGCAGGCGGCCGGTCGTAAAAACGCAGCCAAATCATGTGACAGCATGTTTATATCATGTTGTGCCGACCCCACTTAGAGTGGGATAAGGGCAGGAGAATGTATGTGTGTGTTATTTTGCGGAGTTCCAAATATAAACTGACTGTTTGTATGAGATTGATTTTTCAAAATCTACTGAATCGATTTTAGTATGGTTTCTACTAAGAGTTTCAGTTCTCCTTGAAGATTTTAGTTGATAGTGCATTACAGTTTTATGTAAATTATAATGAAAAGGTCATGCTCTAGTATAAATATCACTAGTACAAAACACAGTTCAGACTGGCCCGTTGTAGCAGTGGGTAGTGACCCTAACTTCAGCTCTGAGGATTGCGGGTTCGATTCCCGCCGAGGGCCAACATTTTCTATAAATGAATTTGTTGGTCTATATTTGTATTTAGGTATGTATTTAAAAAAATATATAAGTATATATTCACCAGTTGTCAGTGACCTATAACACAAGTATTAAGTTACTTTGGGGATGGTGAACCGTGTGTGTAAGTGTCCCATATAATTATTTATTATTTCGCTATAATCCATCCGAATTATTGTAATAAATGTATAATACCATTTAGTTAAATATCATAAACAGCACAATAACATTAATATCACATATCTTGCACATATATATACAGCTGAACCAAGGACCCATTATCACCGTATATTGGCTGCGATGGGCTTCTATTTATCTAATTTTGGGGATGCCTGTCGGTGCAGGGCGAGTGGTCAGCTCCTATTCCGAATATTCCACCCATCAGATGTGATGCGATGCGATGGGCTTTCATCAGTTATGTCAAAATGTACTAAAACTTTAATCTCAGAGTTGTAACATTTAAGACATAATATTTATTTATTTATTTATTTAGGATATTTGTATTATTTAGTACTAGCAATCGCCAGCAGTTCCGCCCAAGTGGAAGTTTAAAACCGTAATCCTGCATGTATCAGGTATGATAACCGATTGTCCACTTACATTTAGCATTATATATATTTTCTATTTTACTTCTTCGCGGATTATAGCAAAATAATTTTATTATTACTTTTGTATTATGGATCTCCGCAAAGTAACGCCTAATTCTATAAATTATTTAGCCAGACATATGTTGTCGCAGACTTTTATTTAGAACTTTTAGAGGGGAACATTTTTGTAATACATGATTTTTAAATAACTATTACCATTTACTCAGCATATGTAAGGAAAGCTTTAAATTATGCCAGTTTTGTAATATTTTTATTGCTGCTCCTCTCCTATTCATCTTAGCGTGATGGTATATAGTTTATAGCCTTCCTCAATAAATGGACTATCTTACACTGAAAGAATTTTTCAAATCTGTACAGTAGTTCCTGAGATCAGTATGTTCAAACAATCAAACTCTTTTGCTTTATATACTAATATAAATGTAATGCTGTTGGAGATCTGAATAAATAAATAAAGTATATATTAAAAGTTATTACCTACAGAATCCATTTCAGCTGTGGTACTGAAATCTGTCTGTGTTAAACGTTCAGGTATCTTCTCTTGTATACACATATTAATAGTTGCATCACCAGACGTCAAATCATCAATCAGTTTGTTATAGTTATCAGCACTTAAACCTTTTTTCAAAACATTCAAGCCTACCCAATGAGCACTTAAGTTCCTCCCTAACTCAAGGTCTTTGGCTATAACATCCAAATATCGAAGACTTTCTGTTACATTCATCGCAAGTCCACCGTTTGTTAAGCTGAGAGGAGCTCCATACATACCAGTACTCTTTAGGACTTCTTTTCGATCGTCCACAGTTGTTTTAGAGTTTAAAAACACTTTCTCTAATGCGGCTATTCTTTCATCTAACTCTGTAGACTCCTCTTTGTTCAGAATCTCAGGATATGCAAGTAAATCACGATTGTACATAGAGACGAAAACATCTTTCATGAAAGGCGGAATGCGAGCTTTGCGACGTTCAACCCGTTCTAGTACCTTCAAATCTTCAAAGTCGAACTTTTCATCTTGTACTTTTGGCTCAGTTCTAGTCGACGAGTCGCAATTTGATGCATATATCCGGAATTTTCTATATACATTCTTCCGAACATTTGTATAAGGAAGTGTGATTATTTTACGCGCTATGTTCATTGTTAACAGTTTTACAGTAATTTATAATATTTAAATTTATATTATTTTAATAGTCTTGGTATATACCGGAAATGCAATATTTATTTTTCCTTTATATAAGATATATTTGTATTTTTAGGTTATTCAAATTTGACATATAAACAATTGACGTAACGTAGAAATGTTGTTATATAAAAAAAAACATACATGAATTAATATCGCTCGCTATATTTATCGTAATATTATCAATATAGTTAAATATTAATTGAACGCACATTAACGCTTTTCTATTATTAAATTATAAATGAAACTCTAATCAAGCTTATTATATCATTGCGTATAAATAATAATACATAAGATATATGAAACGTATATTAACGTATAAGGTATATTTTTATTTTAATGGTTTCTAACTTATTTTGCAGTGCGTTATAAAACTTTAATTACCTCGTACAAAATAAATTTACAAAGTTCTCATAAAGGAGATATAAATATATAGATATAAAGATTTGCAAAAGGCAAAAACAAGATGAAGGAAGTTGAATGGTTGTACAAAAGAATATAGGCTCATTTTACTTTTAACCTCGACGTCAAATTCATGCAAATATGAATAGAATAGTTGAGTTTTGCGTATTAAGGTATTAAATAAGTCAATCTCGTTCTAAACGTTGACTCTATACCAATATCAAATGACCTTGTTTAAGTCGTGGTTAGTTTATGGGTCCCGCAGTAAAAGATATCAGTTGCTTTATCCATGCTTTAGATTTTGGTTATATACTAGATCTGTACCTATATTCAATTTACCGTGGTATTTCCTACAGATAAATATTCCGAAGTCCATAAAACGACTGAGACAGATATAAACATACAATTTCTCATTTTTAGTTGACATAATGCCTTGTCCACGATTCTTATTCAATATTTGATCCTTATTGTAACTTATACTCAGTATGGTACCATAATGAACAGCTACAAAATTTTGGTAAATATTAACTCAATCAAAAATATATATATTTATTTTATTTATTCACTTCAGTTCATGCAGAAGTAACCGGCAAAAGCTGTAAAAAAATAAAGACATGAAAAAAAGTCTTTGCCGAATAACTGATCCATCCCAAGCATAATTTATTATGTAAATTATGTACAAAGAAAAAAGTTTTAATTGAATTGACTTAATCTGTCACTTTTCCGACCCAAGCTTGATGTTAAAACCGAATGACCGCCCAAAAACTTTAATTACACGACAAATTATTCAAGACGATATAGCTACTAAATTAGGATTTATTTACATTCAATCAATAATATGCTCATCCAGTCTGAATAGGATTAATAGACCGTGGAATTTGGCCTAATTATTGTGTAAACTATATATTTAGAAATGTAAGTCAAGAACAATCGACCAAGTTTGAATATATTTTTTTCCATTAGGCAACACCAGAGAATAGCGTAGTGAAATGAAATATTTAACTTTGCAGTTCTGTAACGTTACATTAATCACACGTTACTTTTGAATATTTCTTTATATTATTTTAACTTTATTATTTCATATTTAAGTGAGTTATTTTTGAAAAATATTACTTTAATCATTAGAGAATATAATGTTATTCATTAGTAAAAATAATTGCAACGATGTATGATTTAGCGATAGATATGTGCATGCATGCATATACACTCGAAAATCCTATTGTTGTTAAGCGGATAATAATTTAACTTTGACAGTTATTGTTTATCGCCAATCGCAAAAAACAATACATGTATTATATTATATTTGCCGTGGTAAAGTAATGATAATTGTGAATATAAAATATACATTAACAATAATTTGATTTACATTTTATTGAGTTATTTTTATCAGAAAAGAGTGACTTTTACGGAACGTTACCGAGAGTTACATTTACGGAGCGGTACAAATTTTCTCTTACCTCCCTTACGCTCCCTCACATTTACCCCCTAGATGGGAGGAAAAACCACCCACCTCCCTTGATTATCGAAATATTAACTCACCACTAGAACATTTAAGGATCAATTTCGCTTGATTTAACTGAATTTATGTTTTTTTACATAATCATAGCTATGTATTTCCATGAAATAATCAGTAGGATTTCATTCTTCCTTCCGTGGCGCGCGTAACGATCCCGATAGCGTTACCAAACCTGTAAAACGCGTAGATGACGCCAAAATAACAATATTTTCGTGTAGTTTTCAGTGAAATTATGTGTGAATTAAAATTATGTGACGTGTGAACTTTGTGTATAGTGTAATATGATATTTTTTCGCTGTCAACTATGCAAAACGTACGAGTGCTCGTGAAAAAGAATTAATGATTCTATGTTGTCGAGATTAGACGGCAGATTATTGATGGTATGTAGGCTTCCGATGGCATCTCGTTGTCTATTCTTTTTTTAAACAGAGATTATTGGATTTTAGTATTGGGTAATTAGTAACGATAATAATTGGATTTGTAAACTTGGCGCATCACTAGGTTCCATTGTTTTTTTTTAAATAAAGATTTAAAAAAAGTTTTTAAGCAAAACATTAAAAAGTATTTAAGGTGTTAAACTGTTAATTTAATTATTTATTTTCATTTTTTAATAATCTTTGATAAAATCTAATTATTATAATAATCAACCAACACTATATACTTTGCTCTCTATTTTCTATTTATCTAATTCTAAACCTTCCTCGGAAATTACACTATCTTTAAGTAAAAACCGTATAAAAATCCATTCAGTAGATTTTAAGAAAATTGATGATACACAGACACTTTTTTTTATGATAAGTATAGACAAAAAAAAGATTCGTTTAAAGGTATGACTGAGTTGTGAAAATTTTACATTTGAATTGTAATTTTACATCTGAATTTTACATTAATTGAATTCTAAGCAGTATTATTATTCACCTGCTTTTATCCCACTACAAGTGGGGTCAGCTCAACATGTTTTTAATATGTTGTTACATGATTTGACGTCAACTTAACTGAGTCGCCTTTTACAACAACTCGGTAAGAAATGAGGATCGTCTATTCTACTGAGCCGGATACCACACGGCGGATCAACTTACCTTAGTCGCCTTTTACGACGACTCGGTAAGAAATGAGAGTGGTCTATTCTACTCAGCCGGATACCACACGACACTAGCTAGCTGAGCACTAATGCCCGGTTCACATTATTCCAGTCAAACATTCCAGTCCAGCGCTGGAATGCTGCTGGAATAATGTGAACTCCACTGGAATGTACCAATCCAGTCCAGTCGACTGGATTGACGTTCTATTTTTCATTCCAGCTCGCCCATTCCAGTGCCACTGGAATAGTGTGAACGGATATTCCAGTTGAATCCAGTGCTTGACTACCATGCTAAACAGTGACCACGTATTGTGGAATTCACAATACCTAGTTCTTAACAATGAATATATATCATCCTGTCCTTATCCCACTCTAAGTGGGGTCGGCACAACATGTTTTTCTCTTCCATTCTGTCCTATCTTTCGTCAACTCTGGCGCCACTCCTTTTATATGCATATCATACTTCAAACAATCCAACCATCTCTTTTTAGCCCTCCCTCTAGGCACATATCCATCCACATTCAATTTTAACACACGTTTGGTCACATGATTTTTATCCCTCCTCATTACATGTCCATACCATCTCAATCTTGCACTTCTCGACTTTCCAATAATGGGCGCCCATTTCAGACTTCCCCTTAAATACTCGTTTCGTATTTTATCCAGTTTTGTCACACCACACATCCACCTTAACATTCTCATCTCATTTGCATGTACTCTTCTTTCATCCGTCTTTTTCATTGCCCAACATTCTGATCCATATAATACGACAGGTCTTATGACTGCTTTATAAATTTTTCCCTTAACTTTAACTTAACTAGTTCTTAACAATGAAGTTAGCTGAAATTTCTAAACTTCTTTCTTGATAGCATTGTCACTATGTGTTAACTGATGCGACAGCTTTTAATGACTGGAATAATGTAAACGATATAATCCAGCCCAGCACTGGACTGGATTGACTCGCTGGATTATTGGACTGGAATAATGTGAACCGGGCATAAATAGAAAAAAATTAATATGTAAATGTGGAAATTGTTTTAAAAGTTTTCCGCCGATATCTTTCTCGGTAATAGCAACGTTCCGAATTTTATAAGCATTTGTATAATAAGGAAACGGATCAATTTTTTCACACACATCCCACATTATTGCCTAAATCAAAGATTTATTACACGTCAAAAATTGAAAAGAAAACTCAAAGTCAAAAGCCCTCAATAAAAATTCCACTTCTATATTGTGACTGCAATGCAATAAAATTGTCGAGTGCGTTATAACATAAAGGGACATTTACATTAAACGCTTACAGCTATCACTTTTAAGCTATTATAATATAATTTATAGAAGTAGGCTTTACTTTGCGGAGATCCATAATACAAAAGTAATAATAAAATTATTTTTCTACAATCCGCGATGAAGTAAAGTAGAAATATATATAATGCTAAATGTAGAGTATAATGTAGCTGATACATGCAGGATTTGTAAAAACACATGCACAAACCTCCACCACTGCCACGACGTGGCGTTTGTCGTGGAGTCTATCTCCTGATGATGCTTCGGTTGCGGGGCGAAACGATTGTTGAGTTTGTGATAGTGAACGTGTGTAGTGCTTGTGTATTGTGGTGGCGGTGGTTTGTGCATGTGTTATTACGAATCCTGCATGTATCAGGTATGTTAACGGATTGTCCACACTAAATTTAGCATTATATATATTTTCTATTTTACTTCAACGTGTATTATAGCAAAATAATTTTATTATTACTCTTCTATTATAATATAAAAAAATTGTGTTGGTCTCATTTTGCGCTGATATACCAAAGGATTAGCTTGAGTTATTGATCGTTAATCATAGTACATCATGATAGCTCAAGCTGGGTCTGTAAAATCATACAGCGTTTTTTTTTTGCATATTGACTATATGCTGATAGCCCTAACGGCTTTTACAGCATCACCGGGTGGGACGGGCGAGCGCAGAAGCATCACCGAAGTTATGAAATGCGGAGAGTAGAGCGCAGAAGCTCTACTAGCGTCGGGGAACGTCGTCCTCAGGGTTCCTCCTGTGAGACCGGTCCACGGCTTAGGGCGACGTGTAGTGAAATCATACAGCGTAGCTGCTTGAGTAAGCAGAGACTTATGTCGCAAAGAGAGCTATGTAAAGGGCTATGCTTTAAGTTTCTGTAAAGTTTCGCATCCGGAACGAAGTGATACGACGGAGAAACAAAGTAATCGACATAGCCCAAAGGATTAGCAAGTTTTAGTGGCAGTAGGCTGCTAACATTTGTCGCAGAATCGACGATCGCCTTGGCGAACGCAGTGTAGGACGTCTTCCAGCTAGGTGGAGTGATGAAATCCGCAAATTAGCTGGTATCACTTAGGAACGAAGAGCTGAAGACCAAGCTCAGTTGCGCTATAGGAGAGACCTTTGTCCAACAGTGGACAAGAACAGGTTGAGATGATGATGAGATGACTTATGAAATGTGTGATTCAAAACTAATGAGAATATTATTTTGCTATAATCCGCGATAAAAGAAAATATATGTAATATATGTACTATAAAATATATGTACTATAACACCGATAACACAGCAATACACAAGCATTGCACTTATTCACAAACACAGTCTCAACAATTGTTTCGCACTTTAACCGATATCGTTAGGAGGTAGACTTCACGACAAAATCGCCTATTCAAATTCAAATTCAAAATATTCTTTATTCAAATAAACTTGTAACAAGTGCTTTTGAATCGTTAACTCTACTGCTGGTTCGGAAAGCTATTCCTACCGAGAAGAGCCAGCAAGAAACTCGGCGGTTGCTCTTTTAAAAATATAATTCTTAATACTATTTACATTAAGTCGTTACTGTCTTGTACAGGTTCAAAGATAGCTATATCCACACATTCTTATCTTCCAAATAATCTTCAAGAGTATAGTAGGCTTTCTGTATCAGCCTATTTTTAACAGTGTTATCGGTTAACTATCGCCGGAGTCTATCTCTTTGTGTATTGTTGTGTTATCGGTGTCGGGTAGTGCATGACTTTTTACAACCTTTGTACCAGGTATGAGGTACACTCTACATTTAGCATTAAATATATTTTCTTTTATCGCGGAATATAACAAAATAATATTCTCATTACTTGTGTATTATGGACCTCCGCAAAGTAACGCCTTATTCTATAAATTAACTGTGTGATTCATTGGCGTTGCCAAAAAACCTTCTATTTAAAACCCATTTTCTACGGGGGTGTTCCAAAGCATGCTACTTAAATTCTCTCTTTGTCAAGATCGTCACTATTGATTAAAAGAAAGGTAAGGTAAATGCAAGGC
This sequence comes from Morpho helenor, assembly GCA_029227775.1. Classification (NCBI taxonomy): domain Eukaryota; kingdom Metazoa; phylum Arthropoda; class Insecta; order Lepidoptera; family Nymphalidae; genus Morpho; species Morpho helenor. Next base: position 12,766,437 of record JARGCU010000011.1, read on the forward strand.
ATTGCAAAGAACTAATTTACATGAATTCTGCACCATACAGATTGGCAACGCACACATATTTACGGTTTATATTGGATATCGGTGGTGGTAATAAATTAGCATCAGGCAACATGCTTCTTTTTGATCTTGAGCTTACTTATCTTTAATATTTAAATGAGTTAATCCTGTATGTAAATATGTATATGGAATCTCGGAAACAGCTCCAACAATTTTCCTGAAATTCAGTATGTGGGGGGATTTGGGGGAAAAAAAAATTTAACTGGTTAGGTTTTATTTAAAAGAAATCTCGTTTTCTGCCTGTTTTTGGACACTAAAAAACTTCTAAAATTGGAGTAGTGTTACTGAAATTTTTGCTGTCAAATGCAAAGCTGTGACAGCCGAATGGCGCGGACCAAAAAAAGTCAAAACCTAGTTTCGATTCCAGGATGTCACCCGGCAATTTTTTTAAATGCTTTTTTTCATATCTTTAAAAAAATTACCAAGCAAGGCTCAGTTACTTAGGTAACTGCTCTTAGCTTATGAAGCTTATATAAAAAAGAGCGTCACAATGAATTAAGTTAAAATAGAACTTTATTTGCCTAATGTCAACGGTCCTTTACACAGCGTTAAGTTTTATAAATGGTTTAAAATTGCAGAGACAAAAAATCCATACGCAGAGTTCTGAATAAACATTTGTCTTTATGTACGAATATAAAATTCAATGTTTTAAGCTTAAAGTCTAAATTTGTTAGAGCGGAAATGTAAATTCGACTTTTGTAGCGAAATCTTGATTTAATGTTGGACGGTTCGTGGATTCGTGACTGCGTTTTAAGGAATAATATCAGACAGTTTTATCTGGTAAAATAGTTCTGGAGATTGTAGAAATTGAAGATTTAAATTCAAATTCAAAATATTATTTAAGTAAAATAGTTTAGTAAATAGTATATAATCATCTTCCTGCCCTTATTCCACTCTAAGTGGGGTCGGCAGAACATGTTATAATCATCCTGTCGCATGATTTGGTTGCGTTTTTACGACCAGCCGCCTGCTTGATGTCAACTTACCTCATTCGTATTTTACAACACCTCGGTAAGAATAAGTATCCGGCTGAATAGAATAGACCAACCTCATTTCTTACCAAGGTGTCGTGAAAGGCGACTAAGGTAAGTCGACCCATCGTGTGGTATCCGGTTGAATAGAATAGACCAACCTCATTTCTTACCAAGGTGTCGTGAAAGGCGACTAAGGTAAGTCGACCCATCGTGTGGTATCCGGTTGAATAGAATAGACCAACCTCATTTCTTACCGAGGTGTCGTAAAAGGCGACTAAGGTAAGTTGACCCACCGTGTGGTATCCGGTTTAGTAGAATAGACCACCCTCTCTCTTACCGAGGTTTCGTAAAATACGACAAAGGTAAGTTGATGTCAGGCAGCCAAATCATGTGACAGCATGTTTATAACATGTTGTGCCGACCTCACTTAGAGTGGGATAAGGGCAGGAGGATGATGATGATGAACACAATGTTTTTGTATAGTAAGTTTTTCGTAACAATAAAATTTTTTAGTGCAAAACGTAAATTATAATCGCTAATGTAGATTAAAAAGTCAGTGAGCATGAAAATCAGGTCAGAGCACGTTAGATAGTGTATTTAAAGTATCTGAGGCAAAATAAAAATAATATAGGACAAATTATAGCGGACGATAATAAGCTGTGATGGCCTAGCGGTGCGACCGTGTGAATCTCTAAAGACAATCATGGGTTCAAACCCGGGCAGACACCAATGAGTTTTTCTATTAAAACTTATGTGTCTAATTGATAATTGCAATTTATCACACGCTTTTCGGTGAAGGATAACATCGTGAGGAAACCTGCATATCTTTAGAGAATTCTGGAGATATGTGTAACCTACCAATCCGCATTGGAGCAGCGTAGTAGGTCTTAGCTCCAATCCTTCTCTCTTATAACGGGGAGAAGAGGCCTATTCCCAGCAGTGGGATAATAACAGGCCGCTACTTACTTACTTATAGCGGACGAAAAACTTATGTCAATGGATGATTTTTTTTGGTGAACTCAACAGGGATTCACTAATTCTTTTATATGCATATCTTTTTATATCTTTCACCTATTTTCCAATCCAAACACCTTTTTATCCTACATTATATATCCATCATCCTCCTGCCCTTATCCCACCCTGAGTGGGGTCGGCATAATGTTACAAACATGCTGTCATATGATTTGGCTATGTATTTTACGACCGGCCGCCTGCCTGACGTCAACTTACCTTAGTCGTATTTAACGACTCCTCGGTAAGAAAGAGGGTGGTCTATTTTACTAAACCGGATACCACACGGTGGGTCAACTTACCGTAGTCGCCTTTTACGACACCTCGGTAAGATAAGAGGGTCTATTCTACTCGGCCGGATACCACACGGCGTGTGGACTTACCTTAGTCGCCTTTGGCGACACCTCGGTAAGAAATGGTGGTCTGTTCTATTCAAATTCAAATTCAAAATATTCTTTATTCAAATAAACTTGTAAACAAGTGCTTTTGAATCGTCAACTCTACTGCTGGTTCGGAAAGCTGTTCCTACCGAGAAGAGCCAGCAAGAAACTCGGCGGTTGCTCTTTTAAAAATATAATTCTTAATACTATTTACATTATGTCGTTACTGTCTTGTACAGGTTCAAAGAGAGCTATATCCACACATTCTTATCTTCTAAATAATCTTCAAGAGTATAGTAGGCTTTCTGTATCAGCCTCTTTTTAACAGTGTTTTTAAACTGCTGTAATGGCAAAGCTGAAATTGATTGCGGAATTTTATTATAGAAATATAATAAAATTCCGCAATCAAATATTCAGCCAGATACCCACCATACGGGCTAAAAAAAGAAATAAATATAAAATTTAATTTATATAGAAATATTCACATATTTACGTTAGTTTGCATCAAAAATTCATATTCATAATACGAATGCATAAATCTCTCAGTCCATATCGCGCTATTACAGATTCCACTCGGATCTCGTGATATCAATATTTATGATGTTATTACACTTAATGGGTGTGAATATTATGGCCTATTGTTTGTATTGGACTTTCTGAATGTACTGGAAACTATAAACGCGTGAGGTGAATTTTTAAAGGGGTAAAATCTGGTCTGTTTTCACTGTCGGGAAAACGCCTGAATTTCAAAGATTGACGTGAGCTTAAACCATCCTCTATGCTTATTAACATATCCCAGAACCTATATCCCATACCTTTCATAAGTAAGTAAGTAAGTAGCGGCCTGTTACTATCCCACTGCTGAGAATAGGCCTCTTCTCTCCGATTTTTGAGAGAAGGATTGGAGCTAAGACCTACCACGCTGCTCCAGTGCGGATTGGTAGGTTACACATATCTCCAGAATTCTCTAGAGATATGCAGGTTTCCTCACGATGTTTTCCTTCACCGAAAAGCGTGTGATAAATTGCAATTATCAATTAGACACATAAGTTTTTAACAGAAAAACTCATTGGTGTCTGCCCAGGTTTGAACCCGTGACCTCCTCGAAAGAGTCGCACGGTGTTACCGCTGGTCTACCACAGCTTCTTTAAGCACCTTTCATAAGGTTTCCTCATTATTCACAATCAATCAGGCACAGAAAAAAAATAGAGCTTCTTGGAATCCGTGAATAGAAGTCACCCATGTCAATACAGTGTTATATCAAGAATAAGTCTCGCATAAATCCTTAGGTCTCTTGTGAAAATAAACTAATCATGTTATAGTAAATCATCATTCACCTCCCTTATCCCATTGTAAGTGGGTCGGTACAACATGTCACACACATGTTGTCACATGATTTGGCTACGTATTTTACAATCGGCCGCCTGCCTGACGGCATCTTACCTTAGTCGCTTTTTACCCCACGAACGACGCGATGCGAACTCTAATCATTTACTGAACTTACTAAAAACATCCGGCTGAATAGAATAAACCACCCTCTTTCTTACCGAGCTGTCGTAAAAGGCGACTTGGGTAAGTCGACCCGTCGTGTGGTATCAGGCTGAGTAGAATAGACCACCAAATTCAAATTCAAATAATTCTTTATTCAAATTGGCTTTTACTTTCGAAGCACTTTCGAATCGTCAAATTACAATGAAGCTACGACTGGTTCGGAAAGGTGAGAAAAGCCAGCAAGATTCTCGGCGGTCACTCTTTTCAAAATTGAGTATTAAAATTATGGCTTAATTAATTAACAACAAATTAAAAAAATCCCTATCCACCCTCCCCACCCTCTTTCTTACCGACGAGTCGTAAAATAGACTGAAGTAAGTTGACGTCAGACAGGTGGCCGGTCCTAAAATAGATATCCAAATCTTGTGACAGCATGATTAAAACATGTGCCGACCCCACTTAGAGTGGGATAAGGACAGGAGGATGAGGACTCTTCGTTACAACACACTATTTATAATAAGGGCAAAAAACTCCGAACGCTAGTCTCTCATTTGCGCAAAATTTTCGTCTGCAGATTTTCATGACATTAAAGCTTCATTTCTTTGGAATTCAAAGTGGAATTTGCATATATTGACGGGTACAACCATCGTGCAGCCAAATTTCGACTTTAAACCACAAATACAGAGTTTAAAATTGATTTAAAGTCAAGGCGACGCCTGTAGAGAATTTTTTTAAACGTGCTTTGTTGTTTCATTCCCTTTGTTTCGTTTTGTCATCTTGAAAAATTGTAACGCGCTCTTAAAGGGTTTGTACACTGGGAAATGTCATCTGTCAGCCGCTGAAATATATTTGGAGGTGCTTTGACGACGCAATATGTGTGGCGTTTGTACAAAAAGAATACGCGATTGTAATGAGTGTTTTGTAATGTGTAATTTAAAACGGCTGTGTTTTGCTATTACTGTAACGTTTATATGAAAGGAAATCCTTAAAGGATAAAAGAAAGGGAGAGTCATTGAGCCTGACCCTAACTAAATTTGCAGCTTCATTTAACAACAGGTTATTAGAAATTAGAAATTAAATGATTTGGCTTTGTATTTCCGATCGACCTGGTGTTAACTTACCTTTGTCGCTTTTAACGACACCCCGGTAAGAAATAAGGGGGATTTCATTACGATTATGTCCGTGGAGCCTATCCTCCTGATGATGCGTCGGTTTCGGGGCGAAACGATCGTAGAGGTCGTGTTAGTGAGTGTGTGTAGTGCTTGTATGGAGTGTTGGTATTGGCGGCGTCTTGTGATACGTGTTTGAGCTTTTCCTGCATGTATGTGGTATGTGATTGTTGCCTGCTTCGTACACTTAGCATTGCATGTATTCTCTTAGCAGACTCGGATTACAGCAAAATAGTTTTATTTCAACTTCTGTACTATGGAGTTCCTCAAAGTAACACCTGCTTCTATAAATCATTTGAGGGGGATTTATTCTTATCAACCGGATACCAGACGGCGGGACTACTTACCTTAGTCGCCTTTTCCGATAATGGTAAGAAATAAGCCTGGTACCATGCGTCGATTTTTCTTTGTGATAAAATTAATGACAATATACATATCATTATTTTACGCCGGCTGAGTAGAATAGACCAACCTCATTTCTTACCGAGGTGTCGTAAAATACGACTAAGGTAAGTTGACGTCAGGCAGGCGGCCAGTCGTAAAAACGCAGCCAAATCATGTGACAGCATGTTTATAACATGTTGTGCCGACCCCACTTGGAGTGGGATAAGGGCAGGAAGATGAATGATAAATATCAATTTATAATTACATACCGGGCTAAATACTGCATTAAAAAATGACAATTTTTCTTCAACAATAGGAAAATCAAATAGTACATGAATTAGGATATTTTAACACTAATCTTGATGCAAACCAAGTCGCTTAGTTCGTAATATATAGATAAGAAGTTAGAGCGTTAATTAAACTTGTATACATGGTCTCTTATTTTAGAAAAAACTGTCGACATCAAGTACAGTTAGTATTTCAGTTGTATGTGCTGACTCTTAGTGGTAGAGTGCCATTTTGTGTTTGGCTTTCGGCAAATCAAAATGGCTAGTGCTTTTATGGCTTTTATTTATGGTGTTAAATCAAAGAGATGAGAATCTGCGCAGTTAAAATGTTTTAAAGCGTTATATTTTTTATAGTTTAGGGTAACATTCTATAGTGTTTTCAAATCAAAATAATCTTTATTGTTAATGTATAGAACCGGGTATACTCACGTCTTATTCTATCGGGCTAGCCCGATAGATTCCGCCGCGATAACCTCGTGTAAAGAGCTCATGAATAAGTGCCCCGGATGGGTTCGAAACTAGTCGGGCTAACCCGATAAAATAACACGTATATAAGACTCACTATAGTTTAAAATTAAAAATAATCTTTATTCAAATAAGAAATTCACTTTTAAATCAATTTGATCTATAAGATCAACTAGTAATATTTCGCGGTTTCATCCGCGTACATACCGATCTCATGGCAGTGGAAAGACTATTAAGTCGGACCATAGATTCATTTTCATTAACATAAAAGTTTTATTAATGTCATAAAAGTTTTACTTTTATCAACTTTTACAATATAAAAAGTTATATTGGTAGAAATATAGTAGTTGGATATATGGTATCGCGGACTTTTTTGGTAGATATTGATACGTTTTCTAATACTGTAGAACATTTTTTTGTTCTATCATCAATAGTTTCCGCAGCGCATACGATGACAGATATATTATATTTTTAACACTTTATTACATTTTTTTTACAGATTTCCATTTTTTTAAATGTATCATAATAAAGCCTATGTTGCTCAGTAAAGATGCAGCTTCTTAATAGTGAAAGAATTTTTGAAATCGGTCCAGTAGTTTTTGTGTGAAAACATTACAAATATACATACAAATTTTTGGTCTTTATAATACTAGTATAGATTAGATTTCATTAAGTTAAAACTGGTTCGGAATGATAATATTCTTCTCTTTTTATTCACAGTCACAGATAAATAAGGAATATAGACGTTACTGAATTAAAAAAAATATATATTCATCTTTAGTTTTTGACACTCAATTAATCGGTGGACTCTATAGTTATTATTATACTAGTGGCCCGCTCCGGCTTCGCACGGGTATAAAATATATAGCCTATGTCACTCAGTAAAAAAAATGATTAAAATCTATCCAGTAGTTTTGTTTTATTCATTACTGCCCGTGGCCCGCACGCGTCAAATTTGGAGTAAAACTATTCCCCTGGGGTGCCAAAGTGGTCGGCCTCCTCGTGGCGCACCCTGGGCAAGCTTAGTCTTAGCGAACGGACCACTTTGGGGTGGCCAATCCAGTTGTCCCTCTGATTAGCAGAGGGCAATCTGGCCGGGGACTCCGGGGAGGTTGGGGTGTTGTCCCTAATGAGCGACGGGTCCGGTTTGGCTTACTCTAAGTCTGGCTGAACATGGTTCGGCCACCGTCGGCGAAACCCGGAAACCTAGCAATGGGAACGGGGACCTTCGGGTTGCGAGGAAGAAAACCTCTATAAAAAATTACCCGGTGGGGGCGGAAACGCCCACCAAGGTGTTGGGGCCCCTACTTGGGGCGCGGTCTCTCCCTGTCGACCGTGACATAACAAACACGGTGGGCAGGGAGCGATCGTGGGCAGCGATGGCCTCCCTTAGCTCTGCGGAGGGGGGCGGAGGGAGGCGGCGGAGTGGTTCCACGAACTGTTGTTCTGGATCCAATCTGCTGCTGGTGAGTCCAGGTGTTAGTGACTCGCCCAAGCTTTTGGTCTGCCGCCCTAACTGGGGACCTTCGGGTGTTTCGAACGGGGTATATCGAACGGGGTATATCAATGACGAAGAAAATGTCAATAAAATGCTATTGTGGGTTATCCATAAAAGATAGACATAATATGTATACCATCGCGGAGTTTTCTGTAGACCTTTTCAAGGTGTACAAATACTTAGTGCATTATTTTGACAAATATTGTAGGGTTCAGCCTGCGTTTGCAATGTAAACGGAAAAAATGTAATTATTTACGACATCACAATGGAAACCTCAAAAATAATAGTATTTCTTTATTCCATATTGAATATTTATAATATGTTAGATTATACATGTAAAGAATATAAATTCTTTTTAATTTTGATATGTACACATCTCATTTTTAAATTTGGAAAAGGAAACGAATTTTGCCGCTCCAAGAAAATTACTTTATATACATATAAACCTTTCTCTTCAATCACTCTATCTATTAAAAAACCGCATCAAAATCTGTTGCGTAGTTTTAAAGATTTAAGCATACAAAGGGATATACGGACATAGGGACAGACACAGAAAGCGACTTTTTTATACTATGTAGTAACGTTTAGCTATTATAACTAACGACGATATTTCTCCTTTATTCTTATGCAATAATAAAAATCAATTTTCCCAAAGTCAACTCATTTACTCTTTCTCTCAAAAACTACTCAATGATACATATGACAGCCGCAATGCTTTTTCATATCAATGACCAACTCTGAAGGAGGTTGTATTAAAAACATGTTGTAACAGTCGACCATCCTGACAACATTTGCGACCCCGCAAATCTCATAAGCTGACTTCTGGGAATGATTCTACCGCTGATTCGGAATGCTGATTGTACTGAGAAGAATCGGCCAGAAACTCAATACTTGCTCTTTTAATCTGTAAAAGAAAACCGCACATGCCATGACATGACAGGACTACGCTCACGCTTTATGCTCAACTCTTTAAGCTCAACTCCTTAGGCTTTTCGCACCATAAGCATTTCGCACCTAAAGCTCACCCTCAACCACTGTCATGGCATTACACAGCTCAATAAGTGGCAACCAACTCAGCAGATACACACGTAAACAGACTCGCAAATGATAACGCTCAAAGAACAATCACCACATCTAGGCAGAGTCTAGCTGACAGTCGTTGCAGATGGCCACAGTCTAGAAAACAATCGTTACAACTGGAACAAATCCAGAGAACAATCGTCATTCTAGCTGACAGTTCTATCGAACAATAGTCACGGGCGCGTCTATGGCCTCACATAGCACATCGTCACGTTGATCTTACAGAGTTAATAAACCGAATACCAATTACCATCATTAATCTCTCCAATAAAAACTCCATTTTTTATTCCATAACATCGCATATCGCAACTATCTCTCAAATTATACGAAATTCGCAGTCTCCGTGTTGTCTCAAGATATTGATCGTCATTTGTCTTTTCTTTAAACTCTTTAAATTTCCAGATATTCCTTTTGTCCGCTCTATTTGTGAGTTTAGGTTACATCCCCTTCTGAATATAATAAACGACGATATTTCTCCTTTATACTTATTATATTTATTCAATAAATAAAAACATTTTCCCAGAATCAACCCATTTACTCTTTCTCAAGAACTTAATGACACATATGACAGCCACAGTGCTTTTTCATATTAATGACCAACTCTAAGAAGGAGGTTGTATTAAAAACATGTCATAACACTATTATTTTGATAACTGTCAAATTTTTTTCCATACTAAATCAAAGACAAAATTACGTTTAGCTGTCATTTATGTTTTGTTATTCCACAGAAATTTGCGTTTTATTATTTTACTGTCATAGTCGTTTTTGTTATACCACGTTTTATAGCGACTTGACGGGATAAAATAAATGCGGTCGAACGGGATAAAAAGTATCCTATGTCCGTCTCCTGGTTCTACGCAACCTCTCCACCAATTTTCAGCCGAATTGGTTCATCCGTTCTTGAGTTATAAATAGTGTAACTTAGACCAACTTTCTTTTATATATATAGATAAAAAATCGATAAATGGATGGAGACAGATGATTTTATAAAATTTAGAAGCACACATTTGTAAGTATGAACTTAAAAAGACTTCACACGATATCAAGTTTATTTTTTATGACCATACTAATATATAAGCTGATGAGTTTGTTTGTTTTAACGCGCTAATCTAAGGAACTACTGGACCGATTTGAAAAATTCTCTGAGTGTAAGATAGTCCATTTAACGAGAACGGCAATTATAATTATAAAGGGATATAATATCACGCTAACATACGCGGTGTGGTATCCGGCGGAATAGAATAGTACCACCCTCATTTCTTACGGAGGTGTCGTAAAATGCGACTAAGGTAAGTTGACCCACCGTGTGGTATCCGGTTAAGTAGAATAGACCACCCTCTTTTTTACCGAGGTGTCGTAAAATACGACTATGGTAAGATGCTGTCAGGCGGGCGGCCGGTCGTAAAATACGTAGCCAAATCATGTGACAACATGTTTATAACATGGGCAGGAAGATGATGATAATATCACGCTAACATAAATGCCGTTAGCTAAATTTAAAGCTTTTCTTGCGTGCGCTAAGTAAACGGTCTTTTATGTTCAAAATTTAAATTCGGGAAAATATTCGTGACATATTGATTTCCATACAGGTGAAGCTCCTGGCACAGCTAATAGATAATAATATCATATTTTTCTAGTTATCGAAGTTTTGTTTGTTTATAAAACAGAATTCATTTTGCTGTGCGCGTGAAATGCATTTGCAGGCGTTGCATTTAAACGCTCGATTGAGTTCGGCACTGAACTTCAAATGCGGAATTCTGGCGTTCGGTTTTCAAATCAAATTTCGAATCCGTTTTATTTTTAATGGTTCCACGTCGGGAAAGTCCCGTGAATAGGTTAGACGGAGATAATAATATAAATGTGTAGTAATTTATATGTATTTTATTCTTCTGCCCTTATCCCACACTAAATGGGGTCGGCACAACATATTTTAAACATGTTATTGCATGTTTTGTAAAAACCGTACAAAAATCCGTTAAGTAGTTTTCGCGAAAATTGATTTTGTTTTATGATATGTATAGAACAAAAAAAATCTTTTATTTATAGAATTAGGCGTTACTTTGCGGAGATCGAAAGCTGTGATGGCCTAGCGATGCGACCGTGTGAATCTCTAGAGACGATCATGGGTTCAAACCCGGGCAGACACCAATGAGTTTTTCTATTAAAAACTTATGTGTCTAATTGATAATTGCAATTTATCACACGCTTTTCGGTGAAGGAAAACATCGTGAGGAAACCTGCATATCTCTAGAGAATTCTGGAGATATGTGTAACCTACCAATCCGCATTGGAGCAGCGTGGTAGGTCTTAGCTCCAATCCTTCTCTCCAATAACGGAGAGAAGAGGCCTATGCCCAGCAGTGGGATAGTAACAGGCCGCTACTTACTTGCGGAGATCCATAATACAAAATTGTAGAATTGTTTTGTTATAATCCGCGAAGAAGTAAAATAGAAAATATATATAATGCTAAATGTAGAGTGGACAATCGGTTATCATACCTGGTACATGCAGGAGTCGTAAAAAACACATGCACAAACCTCCACCACCGCCACCACATTACACAAGCAGAATATACGTTCACTATCACAAACTCAACAATCATTGAGATCAGATTGTTTAAAGGTATGAAATCTGAGTTGTGAAAATTTTACATTTGAATTGTAGCACTTATTATTCTCCTGCCCTTATCCCACTCCAAGTGGGGTCGGCATTTAAACATGTTGTTACATGATATGTCTAGCTCATTTATGCATTATAACTTTCAAAATTAAAAAAGTAACACGAAATTCGAATTTCAAATACCGCAACGGAGTCAACCGAGCGATTAAATTTTAAAAGTTTCCACATAAATTCATTTCCCGCGCGCAGCCTAATTAATTCTGTCCAATAATCCAATAAAAACTTTGGCAATTTAAATTGGTTATATATTTACCGTACATTGACTGTTGGCGCCCGTTGGCGCCCCTGGTAGTGATCCTGCCTTCAGCTCCGCGGGTCGCGGGTTCGATTCCCGCCGAGGGCCAACATTTTCTATAAAAAGAATGTTGGCCTTTGAGCCAGGGTGTATATTTGTATTTAAGTATGTATTTCAAAAATATATAAGTATATATTCACCAGTTCTCTGTCTACCATAACACAAGTATTAAGTTACTTACTTTGGGAAGGGACGACCGTGTGTGTAAGTGTCCCATATATTTATTATTATTAACGTTTATTTTAATATTTACTAGCAACTCGCGACTTTAGTTTTCTGAATTTTATTTTTAAGATGAAAAATAGCTTATACCACTCCTCAATTAACAAAAATTAAAAACCCATCCTTTATTCCATTCAGCAGAATAGACCATCCTCATTTCTTACCGAAGTGTCGTAAAAGGCGCCTAAGGTAAGTTGGCCTGTCGTGTGGTATCCGGCTGAGTGATTTATTCTATTCGGCAGATTAGACTACCCTCATTTCTTAATGAGGTAAGTCGTAAAATACGACTAAGCGAAGTTGACGTCAGGCAGGACACCGTTCGCAAAATACGAAGCCAAATCAAGTGTGATAGTTTATAATATGTTGTGCCGACCCCACTCTGAGTGGGATAAAGGCAGGAGGATGATTATAGTTTTGTCTCCTTCGCACTTGTATGTAGTCTCTCGGTCAAGGTCAATGCATCACATACGAAAAGGAATTAAATGGTGTACGGTCATTCACCTTCTATATCATGTATCTTTTGTTAAAAACGTAAAATAATTCTTGTGGCTAAATTACTAAATTAACTATTTTTTTTTGTAGACTGCTAAGGTGGGTGCCTGGATTTAAAATTAATGATCGGTACCACCCTGTATATTAACAGAAATCTCTATAAATAATATTTAACTACTACAGTTTAAAGTAATAAAGCTAATAGCACGTAAGATTAAACTATAAAGTTCACTCGGTGCTTAAGATAAACTTTATGCTGACGTTTTTAGCAATAAACTCTGTAATTGTTTGAATAAAACGACCGTTATCAAGTATAAGATTAGTGCAGTATAAAACTTATAGTGATAATTTTATAGTGATAATTTTATTACTTGCTAACGTTGGCTATACTGCTAGTGAAGACCTATTAATAATAAAAAAATAAATAACACACACACGCACACACACACACACATCCACACATACACAACTCACCCAAACACACACAACACACCCAAACACACACTTCACACTCGCACACTTACTAACATATTATATTACAGACACATATACTTGCATGGAATTGCGATAAATTTTTGTCTGCTTGTTTTGTTTTTGTATTTTTTATTTTTTGCCTAATTTATAACTCTTAACTTTAATTATTACTTTTAAATAACTCCTTATCAGAATGTAACATGTGATGATTAGGAAGGTGTCAGCACTTGTAACACAGGTATTCCCTAGCACAAGTGTTGACAAACCCTTTTCCGAATTACTCTGTGATAAATAATTATATTATTCGAATAAGGAAATTGTATCTATATCTTACATATTTTGTTAACAAATAAATAAATAATAATAAAATAATAATAATACCGAGACCCGTACAGAGCCGTTTTCCATTAAACATATTTTTTTTTAAAAATTTGTGGCTATCCCGTATGTGTTATATATCTTTAATATTTAAATGAGTGAATCTTGTATGTATATTAAGACTAATATTATAAAGAGGAAAAATTTGTATGTATGTTTGTAATGTTTTCACACAAAAACTACTGGACCGATTTCAAAAATTCTTTCACAGGCTATATTACATTTAAAAAAATAGGAATCCGTAAATAAATATGTAATAAGGTGTCAAAAATTAGCCATAAAAATCTATCATCGCATGCGCTGCGGAAACTATTGAACTTTCCACTGCCATGAGATCGACATGTACGGGTGAAACCGCGGGATATAACTAGTACTAGTATATATGTATATATTTTCGGAATCTCGGAAACGGCTCCAACGATTTTCCTGAAATTTAGCATGCAGGAGGTTTGTGGGGAACAAAATCGAACTAGGTTTTAAAAAAAAACGTTTTATCCTTTTTTTTGGGCTTAAAAAAGACTACAATTTACACACACACACACACATATATATATATATAAAACACTATTTTTGCCGTTAAATGACAAGTCTGCGCAGCCTATTCGCGGAACGGGTGGTCGCGAGAAATGAAGTTTTTGTACTCTCTATATACTGCTAGATTATTAGATATATAGTTTTTACAGTGACGGGACAAGCGATGGCGTCAGGCGGGACGAGTGATTGTAGCCATCGTCGAGTTTGTGAAATGGGAAAAGAAGGGCGTAGAAACTCTAGTAGCTATGAGGAACGTCGTCATAAGGGTGTCTCTTGTGAGATTGAACCACGGCTTAGGGCGACGTGTGATGGGGGGCTGGTGTATGACTGTGACTAGCCATCATGTTGTTATATGAAGCTCTACTAGAGTCGGAGAACGTCGTCATAACGGTGCCTCCTGTGTAGCCGGACCGCGGCTTAGGGCGACGTGTAGTGGAGGGCTGGTGGTATGACTGACTAGTCATCACGCTGTTGTATGAATTTCTAATATCGTCAAGGAACGTCGTCCTAAGGGTGCCTCCTGTAAGGTTGGAAAACAGCTTAGGTCAAGCTGTGGTGAAGGGCTGTTGGTATGTTGTATGAAGCTCTACTAGCGTGGGGAAACATCGTTCTATGACTGTGTCTGAGGTCATACCATGGTTTACGTGACGTGTAGTGGAGGTCGGATGTTCCTAACAGTTTACGATCTGATATAGGTCATGATTTCCCAAACCCTCTCAAATAATACCGCGAAATGACCTTTTAACAGTAGGTTATTGTACGCTACAAGCTACATACGAAGCCCTACAATGCATACAATATTGGGGTCACACAATCTCGTTTAATTATATGAAATTTTATAGGATGGTATGTTTATAGAATTAGGTGTAATTTTGCGGAGAAAGCTGTGATAGTCCAGAGTTGCTACCTTGTGCGTCTTTCAAATGAGTCATGGGTTCAGACCCCGGGCAGAAATGAGTTTTTCTGTTAAAATTTATGTGTCTAATTGATGATTGTAATTTACGCGCTTTTCGGTGAAGAAACACATGGTAGGAAACCTAGCATTACTCCAGAGAATTCTGGAGATATGTAACCTACCAATCCGCACTGGAGCAGCGTGGTAGGTAGGAGACGGAGAAAAGGCCAATGCCCAGCAGTGAGATTGTAACAGGCCATTTACTTATCTTTTTTAAAAGCTTCTATTTAACTTGCCGTGTATGTATATATATGAAGGTGGAATATATGATCCTGCAAGTTGAATTTTACCCATTTTCCGATTTGGCTGATATTTTACATACTGTCCTGATGAGATTGCATGTTTATGATAAGCATGACCTGATGCTGTCAGGATTGACTCCAGAAGAGGGAACTCTTCAACGGTTAACAGTAGGAACATGATATTTGGTTAAAAGCTTTTTTAAATGGTTTTTTATACACATAACAGATATACATAAATAATATCGCTTTTATAATCATTATCCTCTTGTTTTTATCCCATTCGAACTGGGGTCGGCATAACATGTTATAAAAACGTTGTCACATGATTTGGCTGTGTATTTTACGATCAGTCGCCTGCCTGACGTCAACTTAACTTAGTCGAAATTCATGACACCTTGGTAAGAAAGAGGGTGGTCTATTCTACTCAACCGGATACCACACGGCTGGTTAACTTACCTTAGTTGCCTTTTACGACACGTCGGTAAGAAATGGGAGTGGTTTATTCTACTCAACCGGATACCGCACGGCGGGTCGACTTACCTTTTCGCCTTTTAGGACACCTCGGTAATACAGAGGGTGGTCTATTCTACTCAACCGATAACCACACGATGGGTCGACTTACCTTAGTCGCATTTTACGAAACCTCGGTAAGAAATAAGCGTGGTCTTTTCTACTCAACCGAATAAAATATGAAGGCCAACTTACCTTAGTCGCCTTTTGCGATACCTCGGTAAGAAATAAGCGTGGTCTATTCTACTCAACCGGATACCACACGATGGGTCAACTTACCTTAAACAACTAGGTCACCTTTAGCCATACCTCGGTAAGAAATAAGCATGGTCTATACTCAGCCGGTTACACACGATGGGTCAACTTACTTTAGTCGCCTTTTGCGATACCTCGGTAAGAAATAAGGGTAGTCTATTCTACTAAGCCAGATACCACACAGCAAGCTATCGCATTTATAATATTAGAATGGAATTCCTAACATTATTCTTAGAATTTGCAAACAAACCTCCATAGAGGCAGCGGGGCTATTATATAATACCATTGTCCCAGAATCTCGACCCAGATTGTGATAGCGTTGGTAAATTTCACAATTCCTTATTACAACTGGGAATTTCTGACTTTGAAGTTGGAAATCTTTTGTTTGTTGAACTTTATTCTACGAGGTTCCTTAGATATTGTCGAGCATTTATGGTTTATTTTTTTTTACCTTATTGCAGCAGTTTAAGAACAATAAATAGAGGCTGATATAGAAAGCCTACTATTTTTGAGGATTACTTAGAGGATTAGAATGCGTGATATATGTAGTATAACCCTGTACAAGATAGAACCACTAAATGTGACTAGTATTAAGAATTATATTTTTAAAAGAGCAACCGCCGAGTTTCTTGCTGGCTCTTCTCGGTAGGAACAGCTTTCCGAACCAGCAGTAGAATTGACGATTCCAAAGCACTAGTTTACAAGTTTATTTGAATAAAGAATATTTTGAATTAACACTTTAATTTATAGAAACCGGCTATACTCACGTCTATTCTATTGGGTAAGTCCGACTAGTTTTAAGCCCTAACGTATTAAGCCTATAAAATGAAAGGTAACTAAGGTAAGTTAACCTTTCGTGTGGTATCCAGTTGAGTAGAATATACCATCCTCATTTTTTTACCGAGGTGTTGTAAATGGTGACTAAGGTTACTTGACGTCAGGCAGACGGCCGGTGGTGGAATCGTGGAATCTTGCTGGCTCTTCTCGGTAGGAACAGCTTTCCGAGCCAGCAGTAGAGTTGAGGATTCAAAAGCACTTGTTTACAACTTTAATTGAATGAAGAATATTTTCAGTGTGTCTCGTTTTTCCATGAGGTGGTACCGTCTGGTAGTGGGGATGGTGGTGGTGCAATATGTGGAGCGAGTGGCGCTGGCTGGTGGTCACCCTGAATGTTGTCGCCGCTCTGTCGCCCGTCGTTAAAATAGGTATTTAACCAAAACTTATAATAAAAATAATAGGTCTACCAGAAAGTTCTGTCCGATAGTGCAACCTTAAGTTTCAACACGTATGTGCAAATTTATTTAAATAAAAAGTTCAGTAACGGCCTGTTACTATCCCACTGCTGGGAATAGGCCTCCTCTCTCCGTTTTTGGCGAGAAGGATTGGAGCTAAGACCTACCACGCTGCTCCAATGCGGTTTGGTAGGTTACATATATCCCTAGAATTCTCTAGAGATATGCAGGTTTCCTCACGATGTTTTCCTTCACCGAAAAGCGTGTGATAAATTGCAATTTTCAATTAGAAAACATCGTGAGGAAACCTGCATATCTCTAGAGAATTCTGGAGATATGTGTAACCTAACAATCCGCATTGGAGCAGCGTGGTAGGTCTTAGCTCCAAACCTTTCCTCCAAAAACGGTGAGAAGAGGCCTATTCCCAGCAGTGGGAGAGTAACAGGCTGCTACTTACTTATTTAAATAAATAAATATATGGGACACATACACACACGGTCATCCGTCCCCAAAGTGACATTTGAGACATATACGACTGTTTATGTTTGTCACAGTGTGTATACATATGTTACTTTTATAATAACTAAAATAAAGACGGCACGTTAAAATTAATATATATCGCAATATGGAAATATGCGAGATGTGTGCCACATGAGTTAAGTGTTAAATGTCATAAATGATGCAGATGTTAGTCAATGCATGAGTTTTATGCCTGTTAGGACAAAACCTTCTTCAAAAATGGAATGTATAAATTGCCACAACGCTGGCAAGAGGTCATAGATAATAATGGAAATTACATTTTCAAAAATTATTTATTTTATTTATACTTTATTGTACACCACATTTTATATACACATTGTATACACATTTGATTAAGAATAAACAAAAATAAAAATTTTGTACTGCACAAAAGGCGGCCTTATCGCTTATAAACATTGTTATTATTATTGTTAAAAGTATGAAAATTTTATTGTTGTGTTTTATATTAAAAATTTTCCGGTAGACCTAATATTTTGATATAATCCGCGAAGAAGGCAATGCATGCATGTGGTGGGGGTGGTGAAGGTACGTGAATGTGTTTTTATTAATCCTCCATGTATCAGATCAGATTGTCCACTCTACATTTAGCACTATATATTATATTTACTTTATCACGGATTATAGCTATAAGCTGTGGTAGCCCAGCGGTAACACCGTGCGCCTCTTTCGAAGAGGTCTAGGGTTCAAACCCCGGGGCAGGCACCAATGAGTTTTCCTGTTAAAACTTATGTGTCTAATTGATAATTGCAATTTATCACACGCTTTTCGGTGAAGGAAAACATCGTGAGGAAACCTGCATATCTCTAGAGAATTCTGGGGATATGTGTAACCTACCAATCCGCATTGGAGCAGCGTGGTAGGTCTTAGCTCCAATCCTTCTCTTCAAAAAAAAAATGGAGAGAAGAGGCCTATGCCCAGCAGATAGTATGGGCAGCAGATGGGATAGTAATAGGCCGTTACTTACTTACGGATTATAGCTAAAAAAATTTATTACTTATGTAACATTTAACGAATCATAATAACTGGAAGCAATCTATTTGAATAAAGGATATATAGAATTTAAATTAATTTTTGTCTATAGGAGCAATCTTCACAGAGGAGTCCCGAGGTGGAAGCGCTGAGTTAGCCTTCAAATACGCTGTATACAGAGTGAACAAGGAACGGAACCTGCTACCCGAGAGTACCTTGGTCTACGATATTCAATACACGACTGCGAGGGACACTTTTAGGACATATAAAAAAGGTAATACCTGGGTACTTTTGTTTTAAATATATAAAAATTCAAAAGAAGGTAAGGTAAGTTGACCCACCGTGTGTTATCCGGTTTAGTAGAATAGACCACCCTCTTTCTTACCGAGTGTCGTAAAATACGACAAAGGTAAGTTGACGTCAGGTAGGCGGCCGGTCGTAAAAACGCAGCCAAATCATGTGACAGCATGTTTAAACATGTTGTGCCGACCCCACTTAGAGTGGAATAAGGGCAGGAAGATGATATAAAAAATGCAAAAGAGAAAGGGGTGGTAATAATAGGGGCAGTATTTCCAAGTATTCCGGCGGAGCGGTTCCGGGAACTTTTGTTCTGGATCCAATCTGCTGCTGGCGAGTCCAGGTGGTAGCGACTTGCCTAAGCCCATAGTACCGCCTTGTCAGGGGACCTTTGTACGTTCCGAACGGAGTATATCGGACGTCTGGCTTACAGGTACCCGAGGCGGTCGGTGCATCTGGTGCTGCTCCCGATGGACCGGTTAGCGGAGGGGGATTTCTCTTTCGAGGGGTCCCTACCCGGAGGTGTTCTCTGGGATCAGAGCTGTCGGCGGGATGGGGGCAATGTGTACAACGATACCCTGTCCTTGCCATCGGCAGCGTGGTGGAGCACACAGGTCGTTTTAGTCGGTGCGAGTCCGACATAACTGCCGCCTGTCCCTGTCGGACGGAGGTACCCATAAGGGGATTTATCCTGTTTAAAAAAAACCTCGGTATAACAGGATGGTGGTCTATTCTACGCAAACCATATTTCTTTTCTAACAATATGTATGTATATAGGGAAAGGAATAAATATTTTTTTTATATAAATCATCATCCTCCTGCCTACATGTTATAACCATGCGGTCAAATGATTTGACTGCGTTTTTACGACCGGCTGCCCGCCTGACGTCAACTTGCCTTTGTCGTATTTTACGACACCTCGGTAAGAAAGAGGGTGGTCTATTCTACTAAACCGGATACACACGGTGGGTCAACTTACATAAGTCGCCTTTTACGATACCTCGGTAAGAAATGAAGGTGTATTCTATTTAGACTACATTTATTTTCTAATAATATTTATGTACAATAAGGCAAGAAATAAATATTTTTTTATACAAAATTATGAAATTCAAAAATAAAACAAAAACTAAACATTTTTAGCTCTAGATATACGATTTAACAGCAAAAAATATTTATAAAACAGCAACAAAAAATAAAAACGGATTATAAATATTTCAAGTCTAGTAGCCAGCGCAGGAAATACGAGAGGTGTCGAGTGGCGGGAATGCAATATGGCTACCGGAAGTGGCAGATTCGAGGGCACTCCGCTTTTTTTGCAGGCCTGGAAAAGCGTAAACTCATGCCTCATTGAAATATAGAGGGTGGCAAGTGTTTTAGGGTGTCCGACACGATTTAATATCGTTATACACTATTAGGGGTATCGGTTGCGATATAAACTAAACGATACGATATGTCGTATCAATCAAATGTCTTCAATGTGATCTATAACAATGTAACTTATATAATTAGGCGCTAATTTGCGGAGGTCCATAATACAAAAGTAATCAAAATATTATTTTGCTTTAATTCGGTACTAAAGCTATAAAAAATTTATACCGGATTATAGCAAAATAATATATTCATTACCTTGTTTTAAAAAAAAAATGAATGAATGAATGATTTATTTGGTACACTATACTAATAAACTATATTAATATACTAAAACACTATACTATTAAAACTATTAACAAATAAATTAAAATAAACTATTATTACTAAAAACAGACAAACCCAGTTATAAAGAGAATAGTGTGTTGTCCCAAAATGGATGATCTACTCAGTATTTTCAGAGGGAGAGCCTCTGACACTGGTTTTCAGAGACCACCACAGAAGGCAGTGACAACAACAGAAACCAATTACCTAAAATATCTAATTTAAATTTAATCTAAAATAATAAGATAACCAAGACATAAATTTTCTATATATATTACTTATATTATATTGTATTTATATATTATATTTATTTTTAAGGCATCTAGTACCCGCTCTCCCGTAAACATCCTGATAACAATCTGTAACATTGTTTCGTATATATTTTTGACGTGACAATGTCTTAAATTAGGTTGCGGCTTGGAGTCACTCATGAAAAAGTGTAACGCCCGCTCACGTCTGTTACGATGAGTCACCGAACGAAAGAGAGGACTGGCGAATGCCTTTCGTCTCTCTCCCGCTCCAATCCATCACATTTAAAAAGACATTGTCACGTAAAATCTTTGCCCGTAAAACCGACTTTACAGGCAACCGTTTTTTTTCTATTTAAATTGACGGACATAAACTGCTTGGCAACGGAATTTCTCTCTTTATAACCCTTACCTGAATCGCTTAGTTAGTTCACCAAGTGACGGTCTATCACATTGGAATTTTCTATTTTGACATCTCAGACTCCAACTCTGACTTATAACGGTTTTAATTACGTGTACCACATATTGATTCAGCTTTATTAATCTACTAATTTTCTTTTTAAGCTGTGTAGTATCCAGCTGAGTAGAATAGACCACCCTTATTTCTTACCGAGGTGTCGTAAAAGGTGACTAAGGTAAATTAACGTCAGGCAGGCCGGTCGTAAAATAAGTAC
The DNA here is from genome assembly GCA_029227775.1 of Morpho helenor. Classification (NCBI taxonomy): domain Eukaryota; kingdom Metazoa; phylum Arthropoda; class Insecta; order Lepidoptera; family Nymphalidae; genus Morpho; species Morpho helenor. The sequence goes on from JARGCU010000011.1 coordinate 12,787,921, forward strand.
CCAAATCATGTGACAACGTTATTATAACATGATGCGCCGTCCTCACTTAGTGAAATAAGTGGAATAAGGGCAGGGGGATGATGACGTATCGGTCAATGTTCTTCTATGTAATCGAGATGAGGCCGAAGATCACGACGAACGATGCGATAAAAAAATATCGTAAAGTGTAAAAGTTCGTCCCTAAAGTGACGTTAATTGGTGTAACTGAATCTACTGAGGAGTTCTTAAATTATAATTACCTTAGAAGCTCTGAACGCTAATTCATTTGAAACCAAGTAGTATTATTAGCATACATTTAATGGCGTAAAAGTGTGTAAAGATTTATAAAGGGCAAAATCTAAAGGAAATGTTTTATATAAAAATATCGTTTAAAAATATTTTCTGCCATTATTAAGCCTTTTATTACGGTTGTTTGTGTAAAATAATTTAGTTTAATTTATTTAATAGTTTAATCCTTACTGATATTATGAATGCGAAAGTCTGTCTGCCTGTCTGTCTATTACTTTTACACGGCCAATCCGCTGAGCCAATATTGATGAAATTTGGCACAAATATTCCTTATACACCGGGGTAACATATAGGCTATATAAATCCTGTTAATTCAATAGGAATTAAATTTAGGACGAATTAAATAGGACGACTTTCAAGATGCCATCTGTAATAAATCTATTTAACAAATTTTTATTCACGATGTGTCAAATGCAAGTCAAATCTGTATTTACAGAAGTATTAAGATTCCAAGTTTTTCGGCTTACGTCAAAGGAGTTATCTTTAGAGAGTATTTATATTTTATCTTATTTTAATTCGTTTACTGGACAAATTTAACTGAGCTATTACAATGGATAATTAAAATAAGTAATACGGGTTATTTACTAAAATAAATAAACTAATTATATTATAAATGCGAAAGTACAGACTTTGTATGTTGACATGTTTGTAACATATTGTCACATGATTTGACATTGGGATAAGGACAGGAAGATAATGGTAATATGGTAAAAGATTTCTGTATATTTTTCAGCCTGCACACAGATCAAGTCGGGTGCTATCGCTATATTCAGTAGCGCAGGTCCACTGTTGGGATCTACCCTGGCTGCGATGTGCCAAACTCTACACGCGCCTTACTTGACCGTCGCTCCGCATTTTGTTGACAGTATGTATTCCTTTTACTCAAAAAATTTTCGTAAATTTTTTTATTAACTTTTTAGACTTTTTATTCAAATTCTCTATGCACGAATTCAAATTCAAAATATAAATAGTCTTGTTAAACTTGTAAACAAGTGCTTTTGAATCGTCAACTCTACTGCTGGTTCGGAAACCTGTTCCTACCGAGAAGAGCCAAGAAAGTTGGCGGTTGCTCTTTTCAAAATATAATTCTTATAGTCTAGTATAATTAGTCATGACTGTTTTTTATCATCTAAATGATCAATAGTATAGTAGGCTTTCTGTATCAACCTTTTTAAGAGTGTTTTTAAACTGCTGTAATGGTAAAGCTAAAAAAACGCACATACTACTTACGTACTTTTGCAAGGCTCAAAACATGAAACGCAAGCTTATATCGGGTCCTACGTCGTCTATAATATACATCATCATTTTATTTATAATTATAATCTTATGCATAAAATTTAAATTGCAAAAAATTAACCCAGAAGCAAATGTAAATGTTTTCAATATCTGCGCGATAATCCGAATTATAGCAAAATAATATTATCATTAGTTTTGTATAATGGGCCTCCGCAAAGTAACGCCTAATTCTATAAATTATTTAAGAACGCTGATTATACAAAAAATAATCTATCTTAAATTCAAATTCAAAATATTCTTTATTCAAATAAACTTGTGAACAAGTGCTTTTGAATCGTCAACTCTACTGCTGGTTCGGAAAGCTGTTCCTACCGAGAAGAGCCAGCAAGAAACTCGGCGGTTGCTCTTTTAAAAATATAATTCTTAATACTATTTACATTATGTCGTTACTGTCTTGTACAGGTTCAAAGAGAGCTATATCCACACATTCTTATCTTCTAAATAATTCATCAAGAGTACTTCAAGAGGCTTTCTGTATCAGCCTCTTTTTAACAGTATTTTTAAACTGCTGTAATGGCAAAGCTGAAATTGATTGCGGAATTTTATTATAAAATCTTATACCAAAACCCACAAACGAATTACGTACTTTTGCAAGGCGCAAAGCAGGAGTCGCAAGCTTATGTCGGTTCCTGCTTTGTCTATTGTATACATCACCTATCGTTTTATAATTCTAAACTAAACTTAACTTTTGTATTATCCTCCTGCCCTTATCCCACTCTTAGTAGGGTCGGCACACGGGATGATTCAGATAGGTACAACAAATTTCATTAGGTATGACAAATTTCACGGATATTACTTTAGCGGATATGCCGCGAAAGAGTAACAAACATACATCCATACTAACAAACTTTCGCATTTATAATATTAGTAGTATATGATGTTTTTAGTTTCCCATGTTTTATGTATGAAATTTACAAGTCCTATAAATATTAAATTAATATTACTTTACTTACTAAATCGGCCAAGTTTCACTCAAACTCAGTCCATTCCAACAAAATTCTGAATAAAAGTTTACTGATGTACTTAAGTATTCAATATTATTAGAGACGTAGCGTTTGAAACGGAAAACTAATTTCGAAGATTAAAGTGGTCCACATTAATTTTATTAAAATCTTTTAGCTGTAAGTTGTAGATAAAATATTGCTTCTGCAATAAAACCACTTTTGCGTTTTGGTCAGTTTAAGAAATCTTATTAATGGAGTAACGTTTTACAGTTAAATAATTTATGGAATTAGGCGTTACTTTGCGGAGATCCATAATACAAAAGTAATATTAAAATTATTATGCTATAATCTGCGGTAAAGTAAAAAAGAAAATATGTATAATGCTAAATGTAGAGTGGATTATCCGTTTTTATACCTGATATATGAAGGATTTACATATACAAACAGATCCTGCATGTATCAGGTACGAAAACGAATATTCCACTCTACTTTACAGTTAATTAATTGGGATATCAAAAAAATATTTGTATATACATACATATATATATAATTTTTTTTTTCATCATCATCATCATCATGCCTTATCCCACTCTAAGTGGGGTCGGCACAACATGTTATAAACACGCTGTGACATGATTTGGCTGCGTTTTTACGACCGGCCACCTGCCTGACGTCAACTTACCTCAGTCGTATTTTACGACACCTCGGTAAGAAAGAGGGTGGTCTATTATACTAAACCGGATACCACACGGCGGGTCAACATACCTTAGTCGTCTTTTACAACACCTCGCTAAGAAATGAGGGTGGTACTATTCTATTCAGCCGGATACCACACGGCGTAAAGTAAAATAGAAAATATATATAATGCTAAATGTAGAGTGGACAATCCTTTTTCATACCTGATACATGAAGGATAAACATGTATAAACAGATTCTGCATGTATCAGGTATGAAAACGGATATTCCACTCTACTTTGCAGTTTATTAATTGGATTATCAAGTTTTAGGGAAATCAAGACAACTGGGTATATAACTAAGTGATTGTGACAGGTGTAATTGAAGTGACAGGGAAACTTAGTTCAGTGGCCTACGCTGTTCGAAAAATAAGACAGTTTACAGATGTCGAAACAGCAAAACTTGTTTATTTTGATTACTTTTATAGCATTATGACGTATGGAATATTGCTATGGGGTAAATGCGCGGATAATGAAAAAAATTTTGTATTACAAAAAAGAGCCATTCGTGGTATTTACAAATTAAACCCTCGTGATTCCCTGCGAGAGAAGTTTAAGGAAATAGGTATTCTTACATTCGCTTCACAGTATATTTTAGGCAATTTAGTTTTCGTACATAAAAATATAAAGAATTATAAAACTATAGGTGATGTGTATAAGAGATAAAGTAGGAACCGACATAAGCTTTCGGCTCCTGCTTTGCGCCTTGCAAAAGTACGTAAATTGTTTGTGGGTCTGGGTATAAGATTCTATAATAAAATTCCACAATCAATTTTAGCTTTGCCATTGCATTGCAAAACACTGTTAAAAAGAGGCTGATCCAGAAAGCCTACTATACTGTTGAGGATTACTTGGAAGATAAGAATGTGTGGATATAGCTTGCTTAGACACTGTACAAGACGGTAATGACTAAATGTAACTAGTCATAAGAATTATATTTTTAAAAGAGCAACCGCCGAGTTTCTTACTGGCTCTTCTCGGTAGGAACGGCTTTCCGAACCAGCGGTAGAGTTGACGATTCAAAAGCACTTGTTTACAAGTTTATTTCAATAAAGAATATTTTGAATTTGAATTTGAATTTGATTCAACCTGACTTAAGTGATTTCAAAGTGACTTTCTTATTTTAATGATATTGTATTAGTTTTGCGTTTGATGACTTGAGTAAGAAGTTTTGAGACTTGCTCGTTAAAATCTATTAGATAGATAATATTTTGGTTCTCAGATCTCAACAATACGGAGTCATTCACAGTTAACCTATACCCTTCAAGAGAGTTAATGGATCAGGCGTTTAAAGAACTCACAGCTTTTCTTAACTGGACCAGAATGGGCATCATTTACGAGGACTATGGGTTCGGTAAGAGTGACTTGTTATCGATGTTTTTATAATTATTTTAATGTTAAAGGAAATACGTAACAAACGTGATAAATATTAATATTTAGTTATTCTAAAGCTGACTTGAAGAAAAAATGACGCGATTTCCAATTATTCGATCATTTTTTGGGTTATTTACCCATTACCTAGAATGGGTATAGTAAACTATTTTGAAAAGATAAATAGATGCTATTGCGATTATTTTTTGTAACCCTACAACTGAAGAATAAACCTTAGTATGTTGTTTTTCATATGTTAAAGAAATAAGGAGGTGTTTTCGATAAAAGCCGGCTTGGCTTTATCCGCCATTTTTTTATCTCGCTCACCTGTAATCTGTTTCAAGCATTGCTTTGCGTTCATTACATGTTTTTGCAATATATTTTTATTTTATATTATTGCATACCTTTTTTCTAATTCATACTACGACGTCCTCGTGACACTTTCAAGGGAGTCATGGGTTCAGATCCAGGGCAGACACTAATTACTTTTTCTATTAAAACATGCGTCTCATTGATAATTGCAATTTATCACACGCTTTTCGGTGAGGGAAAATATCGTGAGAGAATCTCCATTTCTTTAGATATATCTAGGGATATCCGCATTGGAGCAGCATGGTAGGTTTCCACCTCTCCAAAAATAGAGATAGGAAATCTATGCCCAACAGTGGAATAATACAAGGCTGGTACTTTGCTACACAGACAGTCCAAGTATACCTTAATTTATATTGTTCAAGGTGAGCTGAATATTGTCGGATTGGCAAAAGATGGCCGTGATATGTACGCAGTGAGATGCGAAACACGGGATTACAGACGGGCGCTCGCCCAACTCAAAGCACAGCATATAGAGCACATCATCGTGGATACTGATCCAAAACATTTACGAATGCTCTCCAGAGCTGTAAGTATAAAAAATGTCCTCAAAATTTAGGTACCATATCTACGATTGATTGTTTCTTGAATAATCTTAACGGGAGAAAGATTCTGTCAAAGTATCGTCGCGATATAATTTTGTATAGTGTGCTTAGTGCGAGTTTTTTGTTACCTACTGAACTGCTTTAGCGTAACGCAATTTGTATGGCGTTGGAATAGCGGTCACTAGTTGTCGCTGTTACAATATCATACAGATTGCGTTACGCGATAGAGTAGGTTATAACAACTCGCACTAAGGACACAGCTTTGTCTTTAGAAGTACGTCAAGTATGATACTGTGCGCGCATTGATTCAATTGTGTCATAGTGCCCATGTTATAAATCCGTCGTAAGTCACAGCGCGCGTGCGTCAAACTGTCGCGTGTCACAGCTGGCGTGTGTTGATACCGTCGTGAGTCACGGCGAATGTGCGGCGAAGTGTCGCGTGTCACAGCGTGCAGTGACGAGTCTGTCGCATGTCACAGCGGGCAGTGACGAGTTCGTCGCGTGTCGCAGCGGTCATGAGGCGAGTCTGCTACATGTCAACGCGGGCGCGCAACAAGTCGTTGTGATACACACGCCTGTGGAGTGTGTATCATTGCATTGTGGCTTAAAATGTATCAATAGTTTGGCAAGATATAATGAAATCTGTATAAAACTATATTCGGAAACAATAAAAACACTACTTTTTTATTGCAGATCTTACAGCTGCAAATGAACAACGAAAATTATCATTACATTTTTACATCTTTTGTAAGTACTTTTTACAACTCTATATACCTACTTATTGTGTGCCTTCAGTTTATAATGAAACTTCCACAGCAAGAGTTTCTGTTGTCGGGCTTAGTTTTTAAATTTAGTTATAGCTTATCTACTTTATTTGGTAGTCAATAAACCATATGCATTTATAATATCCCTTATGTCATCGTTCTGTTACCTTTATCCCACTCTAAGTGCAGCACAATATGTATTTCACATCCACTCTTTCTTATCATTTCATCAACTTTTATTACAATTGTTGAGTTTGTGATAATAAACGTATTTAGCTTGTGTATTGTGGTGGCGGTGGTGGAGGTTTGTGCATGTGTTTTTGCGAATCCTGCATGTATCAGGTATGAAAACGGATTGTCCACTCTACATTTAGCATTATATATGTATATATATTTTCTATTTTATTTCATCGCGGATTATAGCAAAATAATGTTATTATTACTTTTACAGTCCAAAATTCTTAAAGTAATATGTCGCAATGACGTAGTTTGAAGGAATTGTTACAAGTTTCAGTTTTTTATGCATGTTTTTAAAGAAATACTTATTTTAGCCGCGTATAAAATTTGTCTAAATTAGTGTTTATCAGATTTGAACTTGCTTCGCCCAATCCGTTAATTAGCACTAACAACAGCTTTTACAACGTTTTGAATTTACAATTTACAGGATATGGAGTTATTTGATCTAGAAGATTTTTTCTATAACCGAGTGAACATGAGCGGGTGGCGGCTGGTTGACCGGGACTCAGATAAGGTCAAGGACTCACTGCAAGTCATGGAAAAGTTCCATCCCATTGGCGCTTCCATACTTAGCGGTGGACATATAAAGGTATTTATACGAACCAGATAACCTAATGTAAGCATAAATCTACTTGTATGTGCCCTTGTAACAAAGCAGCGAGGTAAAACACCGTGAGGTTTTAGGCAGTAAGAGTTAGATATAATAGGTTCTGTATCCTTTTGTTAATAAAAGGCAGACCCAAACAAGGTGGCAACACATAAAAAGTCCTAGAGAGGTCTAGAACGTAAAAGATCGTATGGCGTTTTTTCCAGATATTAATTGAAGAGAGAGGCCTTATGATAAAAAAACGTATAAAAAAGGGGTTTAAAATTTAAAAGAACACGCGACTACAGTAAGGAAAAAAGGGATGGGGTGGTCGAAGGATAAACATATATGCGAATAATATGGCACAAACCGTCCCAATCTTTTTGTTCTTTTTATGTTTATTTCTACTTTTTTGTGTAATTGATTGTTAATTTTTTTGAATTTATTCCAGTTATTTCATTACTTTTATCGTAATCGGTTCTTGACAAAGTTTGAGTCTGTCTACTCAAAGTAGGTCAAAATTAAGTTCAAAAGAGTCTGCTACATAGAAACAGGTGAAACTAGTATACAGTCTTCCTAAAATAGCTGATAATTTTGAGTCGAAACGCTTCGGATACTGATGTACATAGATCACCACGGAAGGCAGTCACCTCGCCTATATTATTATATGAACTCAATTTTGACCTACTTAGAGCGGACAGACTCAAACAATGTCAAGAACGGATTACAATAAAATAATTAAATAACATAAAATTTAAAAAAAATATTGGAATGTTTTTAAGAATAAAGAAATCTCTTTTCCAGACTGAACCAGCGTTGTTATACGACGCAGTTCAAGTGCTAGCACTAGCACTGGCTTCTACCAAAAACGTTCACGCTTACAACGCGACGTGTGAAACGGAGCTGCCAATATCTCACGGAGATGACTTACTGGAAAACATAAATAAGGTATGTATCAGATTAATTATGTAAATTAAAAATGTTCAATAGATTAAACTTTAATCTTGTTGCCTTGATTGACTCTACTTTCTTCTGAGGCTCATAGCTAGAGACCTAGTGTCGAATAACATGAAATAAAATCAAAATAGGCTTATGCAAACACTTTTGAATGGTCATGGATCAATCTTAACTAATATAAGGCTGAAAAGAGCGTTTGTTTGATCTACTACTTGACGAACTACTGGACCGATTTGAAAAATTATTTGAGCATAAGATAGTCCATTTACCGAGGGTGGCTGTAAGTTATATAACATCACGTTAAGATGAATAGGAGAGAAGCAGCTATTTATTTATTCCTTTTTTATTGTACATACACAGAAAAGAGAAATAAAAAGTAAAATAGAACATGTTCAAAGGCGGACTTATCTTTAAAAGGGATCTGATCTTCTCTTCTTTAATAAGAATCTGTAAATGAAAATCTTTTTCTTTCTTTTAAGGTCCAGGCACATGGTCTTACGGGTCCAATTGCCTTCATTGACGGGGTCCGGACAACTTTCAACCTGCAGCTCATGAGATTAGCTGGTGGAGAGAATGGGGGCGCCGTGCTCGCTGGTCATTGGGCACCAGGCGAGGGTCTGCAGGTCACAGATCCTGCTGCATACAGACGTGATCCGCCGCCCAACGTTACCCTGACTGTTGTGACTGTTGAGGTAACGATCATCATCATCCTCCTGCCCTTATCCCACTCTAAGTCGGGTGACAACTTGTTATAAACATGTCACATGATTTGGCTACGTATTTTACGACCGCCTGCCAGACATCAACTTACCTTAGTTATACGACACCTCGGTGAGAAAGTGGATGGTCTTTTCTACTCCACCGGATACTACTCGGCAGGTCAACTTATCTTAGTCGCCTTTTACGACGTCTCGGTATAAAATGAGGGTGGACTGGCTGTGTAAAATATTACACAGCCTGTCAACTTACCTTAGTCGCCTCTTACGATATCTCGGTAAGAAATGTTGGCATAGCTATTGAACTATAATCTGATCTGTTGATATTATTTTGCATAGGAGAAGCCCTATGTAATGGTGAAAGAAGGTTGGAATCTCCAGGGCAATGCGAGGTTCGAGGGTTTCTGCATAGACCTCCTTGCCCGGGTGGCGGCGAGGGCTGGTTTCCATTACCGGCTTCGGCTGGTCCCGGATAATATGTACGGAGCTTGGGACCCGGATAGTGGCCAATGGAATGGCATCGTCAAGGAGCTAATGGACCGGGTAAGTTTTCTCGATATACCTTGCTATTTTGTCTTGGAGTCTATTTATTTATTTAATACATTTGCTTGGAACCAGCCGTGTGGTATCCGGCTGAGTAGAATAAGTAAGTAACGGCCTGTTACTAACCCACTGCTGGGCATAGGCCTCTTCTCTCCGTTTTTGGAGAGAAGGATTGGAGCTGAGACCTACCACGCTGCTCCAATGCGGATTGGTAGGTTACACATATCCCCAGAATTCTCTAGAGATATGCAGGTTTCCTCACGATGTTTTCCTTCACCGAAAAGCGTGTGATAAATTGCAATTATCAATTAGGCACATAAGTTTTACTAGAAAACTCATTGGTGCCTGCCCGGGGTTTGAACCCTAGACCTCCTCGAAAGAGGCGCACGGTGTTACCGCTGGGCTACCACAGCTGAGTAGAATAGACCAACCTAATTTCTTACAGAGGTGTCGTAAAAGGCGACTAAGGTAAGTTGACTCACCGTGTAGTATCATGCATGTATGTCGACGAGTCGACGAGTATGACGTCAGGCAGGCGGCCGGTCGTAAAAACGCAGCCAAATCGTGTGACAGCATGTTAATAACATGTTGTGCCGACCCCACTTAGAGTGGGATAAGGGCAGGAAGATGATGATGACATTTGCTTGGAACATGGTTATGACGTTGACAAATTTTAAAAACAAAAGTGTACTCATGTTCCGCCAATACTCAGGCATGCAAAGCTTATGCTAAATGCTATGTCGGCCATATTTGATTTTTTCCTACTTTGAGTGGATCTCTGTCGTGATCTTTTGCTCCATTGACGAGAAACGCTGAACTTGTGGCATAACTCGCTACAGGTCAGGTCAGGGGTGACGGCTTCCGCTATTGGATACGTCCACCACCGCCCCGCCTGTGCTTTGTCGGCCATATTAACTATAGTAAAAGGAATGGCCTATATCCCACTGTTGGGTAACCGGTTTATCTCTCCTTTGGAATCAAAGGACTTCTTCAGGAAAAGAAGGATCACTTTGACGCAATCAAAACTGTTGCCTTGATTACTTGACTACCTTAATATAGTTTGCTAGTTTTCATTCTTTTTCTTTCTCAACCGGTGGACGTCCACTGCTGAACATAGGTCTCCTTAAGGGATCGCCACAATCCACGATTTTGAGCCGCTTGGAACCAGCTGTCCGCGACCCTTTTGAGGTCGTCAGTCCACCTCGTTGGGGTCTACCGACAATACTCTTTCCGGTGTGAGGTCGCCATTCTAGCACCTTAGGACCCCAACGCCCATCGGTTCTACGTACTACCTAGAACCAATAGTGACGACCTAGTTTACATAAATACCAGAATTTTTCCAGGCATATATAAGTTTGCTTAAAATGTATTCTTAAATTTTAAAGCGCATGCCTGGTAAAGTATTTTTTATAGAAACTTATAGATGGCTCAGGATGTGAATCAGCAATATCCGAGTAAGCAGTAGTACTATCACCATTCGGTCATCATGATTATAACTATCATATTTGCGTTGTTCCAGAAAGCAGACATAGCTGTCGCCTCAATGACGATCAATTACGCTCGCGAGGCAGTTATAGACTTCACAAAGCCGTTCATGAATTTGGGCATCGGAATCTTATTTAAGGTAAACTGACACTTGATATTTGCCTACCAAAGCTTTACTATAAATTGTCTCACTTCGTAGGTTAGCTGCCAGAGATCTCTGTCCGAGGGACCGTTAAGTTGCCTTTTGTATACTTTTTAATTAATAATGTTTTTTATTTAATTAATAAAATAAAAAGATGCAGTTAATTAAACTATGATAAATGCACTATTCCGTCTGAATTTCTTATTTCTATCAAAATAATTCATTATATTGGCCCTCCGACACAAAGACCTGATAAACTTCATTTATAGATTATATCATTCAATTATCTATTATATCTATAGAACAAGGCGTTGGTTAGAGGAACACTTTCATGGAACTTCGTTATACGTTATGAATTATGCTTCCAGGTGCCATCATCCCAACCCACCAGGCTGTTCAGCTTCCTGAATCCATTAGCCATTGAAATTTGGCTATACGTGCTAGCAGCTTATGTTTTGGTCTCATTCACATTGTTTGTAATGGCGCGATTTTCGCCATACGAGTGGTAAGTTTCAAGAACTCGCTAAATTAGCTAAAAGCATTTTTAGAAACTTGATGAAATCAAAATCAAATTGAAATGAGGATATTTGTTAAAAACCAAGAGCTGTAGGTCATCAACTAATATATAAAAATGAATGCTTGTTTGTATATCGATATACTCCGAAACGGCTGGACTGATTTTACTGAAATTAACAGACAATCTTTAGAATGACCTGGCGGATGATCTTATAAAGTTTGGTAGTGATAGGAGCATTTGTAAACTGCACACACGTCCACACATGCGAGACAGCTAGAGGCATGAACCATTCGCAACGCACGCCTCGAAATGTATGTATGCGCCTTTAGAGACTGAATGCGTCATGTTATCATGGCTTCAAAGAGTATTTGTTTTGTTGCAAGGTCGTCCAGCACTCACGTCTGCGGCCACGAAACGAAGCTTCTGACGAACCAATTCAGCGTTTGCAACTCTTTCTGGTTTATTACTGGAACGTTCTTGAGGCAAGGGTCCGGATTAAATCCTAAGGTAATAAATACTTTGTGAGACATATCCTAAGTTACCATCGATCAAGTGAATGATATTAGGTAGACATTCTTGCCTAAGCGTCGATTGATTTTTTATTTACAATGGCAATCCTTAAACGACAGCATGTCTCTATCTCTTATGGTTAACACACAATAACTACTTTTATGTTCAAAATTTAATTGAGTCAAAAAAATTGTGACACTGATGACGAAGTTGCTGGACAACTAAAGGAATTTACCTAAGGACCTTATTAGAGGGAATTTATATCAAGATCTGAAGTTTCTGCTTTCAGGCAACATCTACCCGGATAGTGGGTGGTATTTGGTGGTTCTTCACGCTAATCATCCTCTCATCGTACACTGCCAATCTTGCTGCCTTCCTCACTGTCGAAAGGACCGTGCTGCCTATACAGAGTGCTGCTGATTTAGCAGCTCAGAACAGTGTGCAATACGGGACGTTGAATGGTGGTTCTACTATGACCTTTTTCAGGGTTAGTAACACGTCGTCTGGCAAAGAAAACAGTCTTTTATGTATTGATGAAGGAAAACATCGTGAGGAATCTGACATATCTTTGGAAAATTCTTGGGATGTGTGTAACTTACCAATCCATATTGGAGCAGTGTGGTAGATCTTAGCTCCAACCCTTATCTCCAAAAACAAAGACAGGAGGCCTATGCCTAACAATGTGATAATAACAGCCCGTTACTATTACAAAAATAAAAGGTAGCGATATTTTGCTACAATCGGCGATCACAGAATTTCTATTTCAGACCAATACATTGTAATATCGCTCCAGTTAGTACAATGCTAATGGGTATAAAGCTTTAATATTACCAGATTTCTATAATGGCAAATTCTATATAAGTGGAAAAGACAAACAGACAGACAATCTTTTGCATTTATCATATTAGAATGGATGGATTACTTATGAGCATCTATTTATGAATAAAAGCCACTATATTTTGAAACTAGATAATTTATTTGAAGACCTTAACCTAATTATAAGAGTATAATTTACTTTGCAGGATTCCAATATAGATATATACCAGAAGATGTGGCAGCATATGTCCATGGCATCACCACCAGCCCTCGTCTCATCCTACGAAGAGGGGGTGAAGAGAGTTTTAGGTGGAAACTACGCGTTCCTTATGGAGTCTACCATGTTGGACCATAGAGTGCAGAGGGATTGTAACTTGACACAGATCGGTGGACTGTTGGACTCTAAGGTACGTCATATCATGACGAATAGTTTAACAAAGGATACTGAAATTCTACTTAGATCAGTAGACTGTTGGACTCTAAGGTATGTCATGTCACGACGAATAGTTTAATTAAGGAGACTAAAATTCTACTTAAAACGGTAGACTGTTGGACTCTAAGATAAGTAACATTACGTCAAATAGTCTAACGTGGATGAGTGTGACACGCGTCAATTTTGTAGACTATTGGTTTTTAAGGTCATCTTGAAGAATAGTTTAGTTTGTATATTTGTTATTAAGATCACAACAATAATAACTAGGTTGCGTAGGCGAATTTATAATCAAATATTATTAAACTGATCGATGTCCATTGCTGGTCACAAGTCTAGAATTGAAGCTTATATACAGTGGTAAAATAAATAATTGAAAATATACCGTTTTACCTTCTCGAACGGGTAATTTGTCACAACTGAATTCGCGGGAACCAATACTCTCAAATACAATGGAATTTTTTCAGGGTTACGGTATAGCGACATGGAAGGGCAGCCCCTGGAGGGACAGGATCTCCCTCGCAATACTTGAGCTCCAGGAAAAGGGGGTCATTCAGATCCTGTATGACAAATGGTGGAAGAACACTGGTGACGTGTGCAATAGAGACGGAAAAGATAGCAAGGCTAATCCGTTGGGAGTCCAAAATATTGGTAAGAGATTGGAAAACATTTTGACTTATAGAATTATTTTTATTGACTGCATTACGATGTGTTTGCTAAACAGTGAGACCGTAGGACTCTTTCAAGGGGGTCACAGGTTCGAACACCTGGAAGCCACTCATCTATATAAGAGAAGCAGCGGTCAAAGCTTTTAACCTTTCTCAAAAGGAGTAGTTTCCTGCCAAATTTCTGGGATATGTGTAAATTAAAATCCATACATAAACCTTCATTTAAAAGGCGACTGTTGCGCAGCAGAGTGGGATAGAGAAAGACTGGTACTGTTACAACAGGTTGATACAATAGTTTGCAGTGCTTATGTATTATGTTATTGGTGGTGTAGTGCATAAGTTTTTAAGAGTCCTGCATGTATCGATTATAAAAACGGATAGTCCAGTCCAGTATATTTTTTAATTACTTCATCGCGATTTATAGCAACATAATATGTACTTTTATTACTTTTGTTGTATAAATATAAATTAGTATATCGGTCGGTATATTTTTACAGGTGGTGTGTTTGTAACGTTGTTGTGTGGCTTGGTGTTGGCTATAGTGGTGGCCATTTTGGAGTTCTGCTGGAATACGAGGAAGAACGCTTCTCAAGGTCGGCAGTCGTTGTGCAGCGAAATGGGACAGGTGGGACGTAATAATTTTCAATATTAATTTTACCTCACAACAAGACACCGTACGACATAATACTATGATAATAGGAAAAATTCCTTTGCTGTCTCAACGTTTCTTATATTCAAGTATTTCTATATTCAAGATGTATTTTTATTGGCCTCATTTGTGTGATAAAAAATAACTCATCATATATGAAGCTGTAGTAGCTTCCATTTTTGATGATTTTTTTTAAAGTCATATTTTCTGTATGCTATAAGTCCTTGTGGGATCCAGCTGCGTAGAATAGACCACCCTCATTACGTACCGAGGTGTCGTAAAAGGCGACTACGCTAAGTTACCCTCCGTGTGGTATCTGGCTGAGTAGAATAGACTAAGGTAACTTGACATTAGGCAGGTGGCCGGTCGTTAAATGCCTAGACAAATCACCTAGCAACATGTTTATAACATGTCCTACTGGGTTTTACTAGCATCGTTAAGCGGAAAGGGTGAGCGCAGAATTTATCTATATAGTTACATATATAAAACTCAAAACATTTCTCAGGAGTTAAGGACGGCAATGAGGGGAGGTTCCTCCAGGACAGTACTAAGACCTGGATGCTCCAGGTGTTCGCCAGGAACCCACGTGCCTCCAGCACCTGCGAGATACGAGGTAGGATGTGATTAAAAAATGAGAAGAATTCTACGTCTAGAAGTGGAATATTAAGAGGCTGTTACTCATTAAAATTGCAAAGTTGTTCGTAAGCTCCAATATCTCGGTCACATAATGCGCAATAAAAATTATGCGATCCTGCAACTCATTATCCAAGGAAAGATACGGGGGAGAAGAAAACCCGGCCGAAGAAGAATATCCTGGCTTAAAAATTTAAGACAATGGTACAGCAGGAGTACCCGTTCGTTATTTCGGGCAGCGGTTTCAAAAATAAAAATTGCCATGATGGTTGCCAACCTCCGATAGGAGATGGCACAAAAAGAAGAAGAAAGTTTTTGAATTTATCGTTGAGTCTATATGATGATACTTCGTTTGTGGTTGACTGTTGGGATTGTGGTAGTGAATTTGTGCAATGCTTGTATTCAGCAGTGGGATAGTAAGTTACTTTTTACGTTACAGACTGACGGTTCTACCACGGTCGAGATGAAAGAGTTGCGTTGGTCGTAGCGCGGGGCGCGGCGCGGTACTTCCGCGCCGGCCTCCCCTGCCCGCGTCCTACACCCTCGCCCCTCTTCGTTGCGGCATGCCTGCAGTTAGTAAAACTGTCACTTTTTTTGTTTTTATTTTTTAATTTTTTTGTTTTTTTTTAATATTTTTTTTCATTTTTTATTATTTTTTTTTTCATTTTTTCTGTTATTTTTTTTTTTAATTTAAAGCCAAGTTCGTGTACACAAATCTTTGTTTTTATTTATTTTTTTTTAAATTTTTATTTAAAGGTATAGCCAACAGCGTGTACATAATTGACTGGTCCATTGGTGCTGTGGGTAGTGACCTGTGATTAGCTCATCGGGTCGCGGGTTCGATTCCCGGTGAGGGCCATAATTTTCTATAAACGAATTTTTTGGTCTTCGAGCCTGGGTGTATTTAAAAAATATATAAGTATATATTCACCAGTTGTCTATCACCCATAACACAAGTATTAAGTTTCTTACTTTAGGGACGGACGACCGTGTGTGTAAGTGTCCGATATATATATTTTAATTTTTATTGTTGTTTTATATTTTTTTTCCTGAAAGTTACCTAGCGACCTGTTAGATAGGCGTAGCAGTCAGTAATACGGTCGAGTCTAGGCTTTAAGTACCATAGCCCCTACAGTTTGCATTCCTACAGCTAGGAAGTGTTTAGCTTATTTCGTCAAACACTATAAGCTAAGAGACAGATAACCTACGCCAGCTTTACTCAAAGTGTGTTCCGCGGAACCCTAGGGTTCCGTGATATCTCTGTAGGGGTTCCACGGTGAATCAAACAAGACCTAGGTACACGTGTACAAAAAACACGATTCGCCTTGCAAATGGACGAGTCAACGACGTCAATATGAAAGTTCTTTTGAAGAAGACATGCTTATGTGTTCGCGGCTGTTCACAAACACTACCGAAAATAAACTCAGTTGGAACAATTGCGTTGATATTTGTACAGATGGGGCCAAGGCGATGACAGGTAAAACAGCAGGAGCAGTGTCACGAATAAAAAAATAAAGCGCCTAATTGTAGTTCCAGCCATTGTATTCTGCTTAGACAAGCACTTGCGATTAATCAAATCTAAAATTAGTTATGGATGAAGTGGTAAAAATTAATTTGATCAAATCACGACCACTACAATTCCGATTGTTCTCATTATTATGTGAAGATTATGGTAAACAAGCTCGGAGTATCTCTACGTGATCAAATCAGAAATGAGAAGATCCGTAGAAGAACCAAAGTGACGGACATAGCTCAACGGGTCGCGAAGCTGAAGTGGCAATGGGTGGGGCACATAGTTCGGACCGATGTTGGGGTCTCGAGGTGATAGAGTGGCGACCCCGCACCGGAAAACGCAGTGTAGGCAGACCCCTAACCAGATGGACAGACGACCTTAAAAAGGTCGCGGGGAGCCGCTGGATCCAGGCGGCACAAGATCGTGTAGCGTGGAAGTCCATGGAAGAGACCTATGTCCAACAGTGGACGGCTATTGGTTGATGAGAGAGATAGAGATGGCAAACATGAAACACTGCTACTCCATACAGAAGTGCGATGGCTGTCTCCGGGTAAAACTTTAACAAGGCTATTTGAAATTAGAGCCGAGTTACAAATGTTTCAGCAGATACTTCTTCTAATTTGAAGGACCTTTTGATAAAACTTGGTTGTTCCGATTTTCTTTTATGGCGGATCTTTAAAAAACTAAATTGAATTTATCATTGAAAAGGTAAACAGTTTGATAACCACTGACCTACGCAGTCGTCTCTGATGCTTGGTAGGGACTTAGGGCAGTCATTGTAAATAACAATAAAAGGATTGGTGTCTTTTTTACAACTCTACAGTACTAATTTTTTTGGATTATTTCAGATTCCACCGGCACGATACGCAGAACAGCGTCCTATGTCCGCAAAGAGCCAAAGGAGAAAAAACACGTGCAAATCGTCGCGTAGTTTAAAAACATAGATTTTTATATAACACTTTACTATTGGTATATGAAAATATGTTAGAATGTAAATTTTCCGAAAAAATGATAACTTTAACATGAACTATTTCCAACTTTATCTTTAAGTTAGTGCAAAAATAATAATAAAATGATTATGCTATAATCCGCGATGTAAAATAGAAAATATATATAATGCTGAATGTAGAGTGGACAATCGGTTATCATACCTGATACATGCAGGATTCGTTAAAACACATGCACAAACCTCCACCACCGCCACCACAATACACAAGCACTACACATATTCACTATCACAAACTCAACAATCGTTTCGCCCCTCAACCGAAGCATCATCAGGAGATAGACTCCATGACAAAATCGCATATCATGGCGGTGGTGGAGGTATGTGCATGTGTTTTTACGAATGCTGTATGTATCAGGTATGATAACCGATTGTCCACTCTACATTTAGCATTACATATATTTTTTATTTTACTTAATCGCGGATTATAGCGAAATTATTAAATTATTTTATTATTACTTTTGTATTATGGATCTCCGCAAAGTAACGCCTAATTCTATAAGTTATTTTAAGTTAGTGGTCGCGTTTACCACTAACTTCATTACTACTACTGTGTTCGTATCTATACTTATAAAACTAAGTCCCCAAAAACCTGTCTGTATGTGATCGATTTTCTCAAAATCTACTAAACGGATTTTGATACGGTTTTTACTAAAACATAGTGCAATTCTTCAGGATGGTTTAGGTTAGTAGTACATAACGGTTTTATATAAATTGTATATTGTTTTGAGGAGGTCGGGCAGTTGTTAAAAACTCGCCTGCTTTGAACTTTCGTAGCGTGCGCCGCGTAAACTAACAGCGATATAATAAAGTGATGTACTAGAGAATTGTAAATCTACAAAATTACAAAAAAGCCCGCGACAGCATGTCTCTATCTCTTATGGTTAACTTACAATAACTACTTTTATGTTCAAAATTACAAAAAATTTACACACTGTTTTCCATGCCAAATCTAGTCAGTCAGCTTGTCATATAAAAAAAGACAATCTATTTGTCTTTTACTGTCATTTACATTTTTTTATAGCTCCCATAGTCTAGTGTCTATGGATGTTTTTTTAAATGTTGATTTAGAGGCATTCGTTTCTACTTTAATGCCACTAATCCTAATAAAATATTATATCTAATATTTAAATGAGTTAATCTTGTATGTATATATATATATTTTCGGAATGTCGGAAAGGGCGACGATTTTCCTGAAATTCAGCATGCAATTGGGGGAGAAAAATCGATCTAGATAAGTTTTATTTAAAAAAAATATCGTTTTATATATATATTTGTATTTAAGTATGTATTTAAAAATATATAAGTATATATTCACCAGTTGTCTGTCTACCATAACACAAGTATTAAGTTACTTACTTTGGGGACGGACGACCGTGTGTGTAAGTGTCCTATATATTTATTTATTTATCCCTGTTTTTGGCCTCCAAAATTTTTTTGAAATTTACGTTGATTACAATCACAATTTTTCGCTGTCAGACGTAAAGTCATGGTGGTTGATTTGGGGAACGGGCGGTCTAGAGAGGTGAAAATACCTAGAATCTAGCCCCACTTGCCCTATTATTTTTTTCATTTTTCTTATTAATTTTTTTAATTTTTTTTTTTACATCATTTTAAAAATTACCTAGCAAATCTCGATCAATCTACTATATTACTAACTTACGTATTATTACGTACTATATTATTAAATTATAGCTCTTCTGCGGAACACTACTTGTAAGTGCTAGTTACATTAAAATGTAATATTTAAAATAGTTTCGTAAATTTTGTACTGTAATATATATTATATTCCAAAGTGTTTGTATTGATGTTTTTGTGTGAAAAAATGTAGTTTTTTGAAATTCTTACGTATGTTACGAATAAATAAATGTTTTTGTTGATTGTAAATTATTGTATGTATGATATTATATTCTTTGAAGTTTGTTGTTGTTGTTTTATTTTTATCTAGCTTTTTTACTCGCAACTTCGTTCGCATGGACTGTTGTCGTTTGATAATTTCAAATTCAAATTCAAAATATTCTTTATTCAAATAAACTTGTAAACAAGTGCTTTTGAATCGTCAACTCTACTGCTGGTTCGGAAAGCTGTTCCTACCGAGAAGAGCCAGAAAGAAACTCGGCGGTTGCTCTTTTAAAAAAATATAATTCTTAATATTATTTACATTAAGTCGTTACTGTCTTGTACAGGTTCAAAGAGAGCTATATCCACACATTCTTATCTTCCAAATAATCCTCAAGAGTATAGTAGGCTTTCTGTATCAGCCTCTTTTTAACAGTGATTTTAAACTGCTGTAATGGCAGTGCTGAAATTGATTGCGGAATTTTATTATAGAATCTTATACCAAAACCCACAAACGAGTTACGCACTTTTGCAAGGCGCAAAGCAGGAACCGCAAGCTTATGTCGGTTTCTGCTTTGTCTATTGTATACATCACCACCATTACCATACCATTTGATAATAGACGCTTTTCAATGACATCCTATTCCTGTAGAATTAACAGGATTTCTATAGCCTGTATATTATCCTGGCGTATAAGGAATAATTGTGCCAAATTTCATCGATATTGGCGACTAAGGTAAGTTGACCCACCGTGTGATATCCGGTTTAGTAGAATAGACCACCCTCCTTCTTACTAACGTTACGTAAAATACGACTAAGGTAAGTTGACGTCAGGCAGGCGGCCGGTGGTAAAAACGCAGCCAAATCATGTTACAACATGTTTATAACATGTTGTGCCGACCCCACTTAGAGTGGGATAAGGGCAGGAGGATATATATAGAGGTCTTTCTAAAAAGGTTTGAACCTACAATGCGGGGATTTACTTTAAGGTAAGGTTGGACATATCCAAACCTATGATTGAAGCCATGACTCTCTCAAAAGGTCACAGGCCATCACAATCGGCTGTCACGTCCAATTCAAATATAAGGTGATTACAAATTCCCAAAGGAGTAAAATAAAACAAATTTACATGAAACAACTTTTATTTTACCATTAAATTACAAAAAAGTTAACTACTAACTAAATTTTTTTTTGGTTTGGCGCAAGGTTTGTCACCTCAAAACCTTGCGAAAAACGCGCTAAAATATATTGCACGCGGCTTATTTTTTTGCCATAACTCCATCATTGAATATCACATAATGTATGGTTTAAAATGCCGTGATTGAAATAGACCAACCTCATTTCTTATCGAGGTGTCGTTTAAAGCGACTAATGTAAGTCGACCCGTTGTGTGGTATCCGGCTGAGTAGAATAGACTACCCTCGTTCTTACTGAGAAAATAAAATCGTCGTAAAATACGACTAAAGTAAGATGACGTCAGGCAGGCGTCCGGTCGTAAAATACGTAGCCAAATCATATGACAGCATGACTATAACATGTAGTGCCGACCCCACTTAGAGTGCGATAAGGGCAGGAGGATGATGATTATATTGTATGGTGTAAATATAGTTATAAATATAAGTCCGCGACAGCATGTCTAGCTTTTAAGGTTAACCCACCTTCACCATAAAGTAAACTTTACGTTATAATACATAAACCATATACAGTTAAATTTATTTATAACTAATCATTAACTAATTTAGTATAATTCAAGTTAATAAAGTTAATCAAATAGAAGAATTATTATTGTATTTCTATATCAATCTCTTTTTATACGCGTTCAATTGGTTTTTGTATCGAATAACATCACTCAATTTCATTGCAGATCCAATCTTGTATTTAAGAAATTCCGGAGACATTGTCTGCAACAGAAAATTTTGATTTTAAATATGATGATATATATAAATTTATTTATTTACAGCAAAAATATACAAGTTATATCTATCTTAAATTACTTACACGCTAGGACTATACAAATCATGCCCACGTGGAATGGTCCCAAGAATACTGGCAGCGTTTCCGCGCTGAATCGCTAAGCTGATTCTTTGTGCGAAAAAGGAGCCAGCCCTCTTGTCACCTGAAGAGGCAATCAACCGAGGTGTTAAAACGGATAAAAAAATTTTTGCACTTTGACTCCATGGCCCTAGGGTCTCGGCTGCAAACGGCACAAATATATAACTCTCCATGAGAGATGCATACTTCCGCCGTTTGCCGGTTTCGGCCATTTCCGCCGCAACTCCAGGTTTTGACGCTGTTTCCCTGATATGGGACGAGGCTAACGTATCAACGCATGTTGCGTCCCACATGAGGGCCCGTCCCCGTTCCCAAGGAACCAGCGTCAAGCCGTCTGGTCTCTTGCCATCATTGCGACATATCCCGGAAGGCATATGATGATACTGTAATAAGATCTGTTATTGATCTAAGGTAAGGTCACTAGTAATTGACTAGTAATTAGTAATTGATTAGTAGTTGACTGTTTTGTATGAAATTTTAAATAATAAGCGTTCTGTAGTTAATAAAAAAATAAAATTTTGATTACCTGTTGCCATCTAACAACTGCCCAAAATCTCAGAATTGTAGCAGATTGTTTACTATTTAAAATTTACATCATGAACAAAAAAATCACCCCTCTTTTGCTTAGCATAAATTGCAAGCAAAAGCATTGCCGCGATAAACATTACCATCTATTAGCAACTGCCCAAAACCTCAGAACTGTAGCCCATTGTTTACTACTTAAAATTTACATCATGAACAAAAAATCACCTTTTTGCTTAGCCCAAATTGCAAGCAAAAGCATTGCCGCGATAAACAATGGTGTGTCAATCGAGCCCGAACGTCGGAACCGGGCTTAAGGGTGTCTCAAATGAGTTGTGACCTTAACTTAAAACGACAAAAAAAACGCTATCCTTCTTCTTCTCCACTATCTCATTCTCTCCTTTAATCAACGGACGTCCATTGCTGGACATAAATCTCTTCACGGGATCTCCACATTACACCAACTTGTGCCGCTTTGATCCAGCACTGTCAGGTTTTTTAGTTTATCAGTCCACCTCGTTGGGTCTACCGATACTGCGTTTTGCGATGCGGGGTCGCCATAACTGTCATTTTTAGAACCCAACGCCCATTGGATCTCCGCACATGTGCCCCGTCCATCGCCACTTCAGCTTCGCGACCCACTGAGCTATGTTGGTGACTTTGTTTCTTCTACAGATCTCCTGATTTCTGATGATTACGGAGGGATACTCCAAGCATAGCTTTCTCCATCGCTCGCTGAGTGATTATGATTTTTCTTATGAGATCCACAGTTAGCGACCATGTTTCAGATCCGTGTCATCACTGACAACATGCGCTGTTCAAAGACTTTCATCCTCAGGTACTGGGGTAATTTGGACCACAAGATCTCGCGTAGCTTCCTATTGTCCATCCGAGTTGGATTCGGCGACTGACGTCTTTCTGAAAATCGGACCTACCTAGCCGGACTGTATGTCCAATTTTATACATAACCTGCACAAATTATGGACAATACTAAAGGTCAAAGCTGTATAACACCTGTATAACATAGGCTATAGAACGCCGTCTGGTATCCGGCTGAATAGAATAGTACCACTCTCATTTCTTACCGAGGTGTCGTAAAAGGCGACTAGGGTAAGTTGACCCACCGTGTGGTATCCGGTTTAGTAGAATAGACCACACTTTCTTACCAAGGTGTCGTAAAATACGACAGAGGTAAGTTGACGTCAGGCAGGCGGCCAGTTGTAAAAATGCAGCCAAATCATGTGACAGCATGTTTGTAACATGTTGTGCCGGCCCCATGTAGAGTGGGATAAGGGCAGGTAGATGAAGATGATGACTAAAGGTCAAAGCTCGCGCATGTGTTTCAAGGTCACGGTCCACCGCGCGTGTTAACAAGTTGTAGGCTAAGTTGGGTTATATTATGCGAGTATTCTTCATAATTCCCAATACTATATCGCCTTGCATTAATCACCTTACTTACCTCAACATCCCTCATATTGTATCTGTCATCATTCCGCTTATCAGGTTTCCTAGGTTCCACGGCTCTTTCATCATCATCACCTTCGCTGCTATCACCATGCGTTCCTGACTGCTTCTGGATTACTATACATCTAAGAACATAAGCAGATTTTACTGAAATCATCAAGTAAAGCTAAAACGTGAATAATTCATGGGACAATCTCAAAGTTTGTTTCCCCTCGTAACCGAAGCATCATCAGGAGGTCTATTATATCGTTTTCTATATTATTAGCCTAATTAGGTGAAGCAGGTTGTATTTGAAAAATGTTTTAACACATCATCACTACATCACTACATATTATAAAACAAAGTCCCTATATCCCTATGTACACATAAAACTTTAAAACTACGCAACAGATTTTGATGCGGTTTTTTTTAATAGATAGAGTGATTCCAGAGGAAGGTTTGTACGTATAATAACATTCAATACGGAGGAGAGAAATACTGTAATTTTTGAGGTTTCTGTAAATAATTACATTTTTTTCCGCTTACATTGCAAACGCAGGCTAAACCCTACGAGATTTATCAAAATAATGTACTAAGTATTTATACATCTTGAAAAGGTCTACAGAAAAGTCCGCGATGGTATATATCTATCTCTTATGGATAACCCACTATAGCATTTTTTGTCATTTACTTTTTACGAAAAATAATGCCATATTTTTGAAGCAATTTTTATACAATACAGCATTAATCCTTATCCAATTAAGTACCTTAAATAAGTAGTTGATTTAATATAGATCAATATGGCCGTTTACAGCATGTAATTTAAGTGAACATTTTCGGAGATATTACAGATTTAAAATGCCGTGAGGACGCCGCGCTTCGCCCTAACACTTCGACTTTAGCAGCTATGTCGCTCTTTCAAGAATTTGTTTAAAGACATTCTGTAATTATTATTAATTGTAAAAATAAAATACATAGGGAAAATGTAACAGTAAATAAGTAAAAATGTACTATATGAATTTAGATATTCCAAAGATAGCAGGAAATCTTCTTGGTATAGGGAAAGGAAATTGTTTTTCTCCAAATTTAACGCGTGCGGGCCACGGGCAGTAATGAATAAATTAAAACTACTGAATCGATTTTAATATTTTTTTTTACACTGACTGACATGGGATATATATTTTATACCCGTGCGAAGCAGGGGCAGGCCGCTAGTACTTTGATAAGTGATCGATAGCTTTAGATTGGCCAGTTGAGTAAAATTAAAAAACGCGTCAAAAAGAATGATATTTGAATTCTACATACCGTTTTTGTCGAAACAAAGCCTTAGTAAACAATATTTGGAGCAAAATAACGGATATGATTATCACAAGGTGTCTCATTTTGAATTTACTATAAGAGTTTTGTCGAGCTTTATATATAGAGTTACTTACGCAATTCTCTATTTCACTAATAACAATACGTAAGTAATGTGCTGTCTGTTGCTAAATTAATTTTTAAACACAACAATATCTATTAAGCAAATCAAATTAAACTTTATTCAAATAAGCTCTTTCAAGCAATTTTGATTCGTCAAGGATCAATATGATTAATGAAGCTACAACTGGTTCGGAATGTTGCTCTTACCGAGAAGAAGTAAACTCAGCGGTCATTATTTTAAACATTTTTAAATTTTACGTAAATAAGCAGAAATCCTGTAAGGTTGAGTAGAATAGAACCTCCCCACCGAACAAGACATCCAATAGGTCGCCTAGGTGACCTGGGCTCACGGCCCAAATACCGACACCTTTAGGTCACCTAGGTGACCTCGGCCTACGGCCGGAACACATACCGGGCTTAAGTGGCCGCGAGCAGATGCCCGGGAAGAGAGGATTTCTTCGAGGCCCGCACCCCGTTTACCCACATCCGGGGAGTAAGCGAGAAGACCCTGCTGCTCATAAAAGTAACATTATAAATAATAAATAATATAAATAAATATATATGGGACACTTACACACACGGTCGTCCGTCCCCAAAGTAAGTAACTTAATACTTGTGTTATGGGTGACAGACAACTGGTGAATATATACTTATATATTTTTTAAATACATACTTAAATACACCCAGGCTCAAAGGCCAACAAATTCATTTATAGAAAATGTTGGCCCTCGGCGGGAATCGAACCCGCGACCCGTGGAGCTGAAGGCAGGGTCACTACCCACTACTCCAACGGGCCAGTCCAAAATTATTAATCGATATAAAAACTATCTTATCCTTTAAGTTGGAAAATTACCTAGAAAATTTTATTGGAATCTGTACAGTAGTTTTGAAAATTAGTGTAAACACATAAAATTTAAATTTAATATTTCCATAAATTTTAAAATTACTTTTCTTAAACAGGCTTATGTAGTCTTCTGAATATAACGTAAAATAAAAATATATCCAAGTAACACCAGGTGATTATATTGTTAACAGATTCTGTTATCATTTCACTTATCAATTGACAGTACATTTGAAAAGTGACAAATTTTATGCTGGTATTATTAAATAAATATTACTTATATTATGGTGAAGGAAAATGTGCCTTGTGTTATCCGGCTGAGTAGAATAGACCACCCTCATTTCTTACCGAGGTGTCGTAAAAGGCGACCAAGGTAAGTTGATCCACCATGTGGTAACCGGCTGAGTGAAATAGACCACACTTTTTCTTACCGAGGTGTCGTAAAAGGCGACTAAGGTAAGTCGACCCACCGTGTGGTATCCGGCTGAGTAGAATAGACCACACTCTTTCTTACCGAGGTGTCCTAAAACGTGACTAAGGTAAGGTGACTCACCGTGTAGTATCCGGCTGAGTAGAATAGACCCTTTATTTGCCGAGATGTCGCAAAAGGCGACTAAGGTAAGTTAATTTCAGGCAGGCAGTCGTAAAATAGCTAGCCTAATCATGTGACAACATGTTTAAAACATGTGCAGGAGAATGTTGATATTAATTTTGTACTATTCAACTGTGCAAAGTAACGCCTACTTGTCTTAATTATATTATTGTTAAAAAAAAAAGTCATCGACAATTAAACATAATTGTCTATGAAGAGAATTATAGCTTCATAAAAAACCTAGCGAAGACTGTCGTGAGATAACGGTTAAACTAAATTAAAAATTACTCTGTAATGAATGCGAAATTATACTAGGAGGGGTCAAGTTACACTGGTTATTTGTTAATGAATCTTTAATTCACTAGGTCATAGGGCAAAGTTGTTAACTTCTAAAGATAAGGATGCGAAAACAACGTTGTAACTTCAAAAATAATGTTTCTGGATATTTTGGTTATTAAAATTTGAAACTTGTAAGTAAAGTAAAGTAAATAGTTATAATATAAATTTATCCTTTATCTGTTATTCAATTTAACCAAACAGACAAGCAGTGAGAGACTATTATTTTTATAATATTTAAGGTTTCAAGTATTCATAAAGATTTCAATAAAAAATTGTGACTGCCCTCTTTGTTACCCAGGTGTCGTAAAATACGATAAAGGTAAGTTGACGTCAGGCAGGCGGCTGGTCGTAAAAATAATGAACCAAATCATGTTGCAGCATGTTTATAACATGTTCTACCTACTCTACTTAGAGTAGGATAAGGGCAAGAGAATGATGAAGATTAATTTTCAATGCGAATGATAGTGCTGGTTGTGCTTAACACAGATTCTTTTAAATCTAAAAAGTTCTTAATAAAACGGATTATATATGCTATGAACTTATTGAATTCATTCAATTGAATTAATCTCACCTACTCAATTCACTTATTCAATCACTTATTCAATTGAACTTATTACTTTTGTATTATGGATCTCCGCAAAGTAACGCCTAATTCTATAAATTAGTAATTTGTAATCCAAATTGCTAGTAAACTTTTTTTTAAAAAAGATAAGAATAATCGGACATAATATTTAGCATTACTTTTGGTATTTAACCATTAACTTAACGCGATAAAAATCACGAGTACAGCTTGTAATAAACAATTCATGTAACTAGTATTAAGAATTGTATTTTTTTAAAAAGAGCAACCGCCGAGTTTCTTGCTGGGTCTTCTCGGTAGGAACAGCTTTCCAAACCAGCAGAGTTGACGATTCAAAAGTACTTGTTTACAAGTTTATTTGAATTAAGAATATTTTGAATTTGAATTAAAATTAAATTAGTTTATGGTTATTCTGGAGCTGCAAATCGTTGCCAGTCAGCCATCTTAGCACGCGCATCATACGTTTCTTGTAAGTGAGGTGAAATGTCGTCTTGAATACGTGGCTATTGGAAAAAACAAAAAATGTAAGTATTTAGGCGTTAAGTGGGATTGGTGGAGCTTGTTTACATCCCACAAGTGGGATAGCGTCTCTTTAGCATTAGTCAGGAATTACCGTTGTATAAAATACTAATATTGAAGCAATTTTTTGATATTTATTTGTTAATATATAAAGCTGAAGAGTTTGTTTGTAACGCGCTAATCTCAAGGACTACTAGACCGATTCGAAAAATTCTTTAAATGTTAGATAGTCCATTTATCGAGGTGTGCTATAGGCTATATCACATCACGCTAAGATGAATAGGTGAGGAGCAATTAAAAAGTTACGAAAACGACAAAATTTAAAGCATTCCTTGCGTGCGCTAAGTAAACAGTGAAAGTTATTCCAAAATCATGTATTACAAAATTGTTCCCCTCTAAAAGTTCTAAATAAAAGTACGCGACAGCATATCTCCAACTTTTAAGGTTAACCCACTTTAACCATTTTTATGGTTATCAAAGTACTATATTTCTACGCGGGCGGAGCAACTGTCGATTCCTAGTATATGATATAAGTGTATATTATAAATGAGAAAGTCTGTTACGTTTTCCGCTGAACTTGATATTAAGTAGTTAGGTTTCGGGGGTAATAAATCGATTTAGCTAGATTTTATTTATAAAAAATTCGTTACATCCCTGATTTCAGCCATTCAAAAACTGCTAAAATAGAATGGTAGCTTTATCGTTTCCCATAAAACACCTTGTAATATAAAAAAAAGTAAGTAAGTAACGGCCTGTTACTATCCCACTGCTGGGCATAGGCCTCTTCTCTCCGTTTTTTTTTGGAGACAAGGATTGGAGCTAAGACCTACCACGCTGCTCCAATGCGGATTGGTAGGTTACACATATCCCCAGAATTCTCTAGAGATATACAGGTTTCCTCACGATGTTTTCCTTCTCCGAAAAGCGTGTGATAAATTGCAATTATCAATTAGACACATAAGTTTTACTAGAAAACTCATTGGTGCCTGCCCGGGGTTTGAACCCTAGACCTCGTCGAAAGAGGGGCACGGTGCTACCGCTGGGCCACCACAGCTTGTAATATAGTGTCATACTATATACATTACTTAAATCTGTTCATTTCTTATTATATACAGATAAAATGTTTTTAATGGATGTCATTATCAATATATACATTACTTATTTGCTTTTAGATAAACTGCATAATGGCGGTCGGATGTTTTATTTTACTCGCTGGTAAGTCTATTTTATTTATTATTTTTCCAACTATATTTAATTTATTATTAATTTAATGCCGTGTGGTATCCGACTGAGTAGAATAGATCACCCTCATTTCTTCCCGAGCTGTCATAAAAGGCGACTAAAGTTTGTTAACGTGTTTGGCAAGTGATCTATTCTACTCAGCTGGATACCACACGGCGGGCCAAATTACCTTTGTCGTCTTTTATGACGCCTCGTTAAGAAAGAGGGTGGTCTATTCTACTCAATCTGATACCACATGCGAGTCAACTTACCTTAGTCGCCTTTTACGACACCTCGATAAGAAAGAGGGTGGGCTATTCTTCTCAGCCGGATACCACATGCGGGTCAACTTACCTTAGTCCCGTTTTACGACATCTCGATAAGAAATGAGGGTGGTCTATTCTACTCAACTGGATACCATTTAGGGGATCAACTTATCTTAGTCGCCTTTTACGACACCTCAGTGGCTGAAGCTGGTCTACTTAAAATTTTAATATGTCCCTTTATTCCAGGTGTTGCTCTGGTGTCTGCTGGAATCCAGGACCTGTTCCCAGAAGTCAAGCAGTACAGTTACATTATCAAGAGTAATGTGACCACAGGTTCGTCTCACAACGTGTCCTATTGGAGTTTGGAAGGCAGATTACATGTCACAATATATGACAACTTCTCCAGAGCTAGACTGAAGTTCGAGGATCTGAAGGTAAATATATCAAATTCAAATAATTCTTTAATCAAATTGGCTTTTACAAAAGTCTTTGACTCGTCAAATGCCAAAGCTACGACTGGTTCGGAAAGGTGCTCTTACCAAGAAGAATCAGCAAGAAACTTTTCAAAAATACACTTATTCATAAAGCTTATTATTGTAAAGCTATTGAAGACCATGTTATTGATAAGAAAGCTTGGATTTAAATTGCGACCAGCTTCCCACTAAATTGTAATTTTCGATCTGTATTACTAGCTTTTAATAGAAGGCACTACTTTTCAATGTCATTCTATTCCTGTAGAATTAACAGGATTTCTATAGGCTATATGTTATTCCGGTGTATAAGGAATAATTATGCCAAACTTCATCGATATTAGTTCAGTGGATTTGTCGTGAAAGAGTAAAAAACATACATTCGTACACACAAACTTTCGCATTTATAATATTAGTAGGATAATGTGGAATGTAACATTATATATCATCCTGTCCTTATCCCTTATCCTTATGTGGATGATGATTAAGTCAATATGGAATGTAACATTGTTTACCTTAAATATCGGTCAAAATGGAATGAAATTTGAAAATAGACCAATCAAAATAATTCCACTATTACTTTAATAATTAAGTTATTTTGCTTTAATCAATCGAATAATTATCGCTATTAATCGCAGTCAATCGCAGATTATATGGCAAAATAATTTAAATGCGAAAGCATTTATAATATTAGTCGGGTTTAAATATTTCTTTTTGAAAAGAGTGACCGCCGTCTGGCTGGCTCATCTCGGTAGGAACAACTTTCCAAACCAGCAGTAGAGTTGACGATTCAAAAGCACTTGTTTACAAGTTTATTTGAATAAAGAATATTTAGAAATAAGTTTGAATTAATCACTGAATGAAATAAAAAATAAATTTGAATATGAGTGGAATTGAGTGGATCAAATGAATTAAGTATTTTCATTTCAGGCGGCAACATACAGCCATATCTCTGGATACTCCTCATATATGTCTGAACCAGATGTGGTATTTCTGCAGTCACCATGGGAACTGGATTACAAGGTAAATATATCTCTGACTATGAAGAATTTTGAAGAGTATTATGACGAGCATTATACGAGTATCGTTTGAAGAAAAAGAGAGAGAAGGGTAGAGAGTGAAAGAGAAAGAGACTGCGGTTTGATAATGTAAAATTGAAAATGTTTAAAAGGTTGACCGCCGAGTCTCTTTCTGGTTCTTCTCGGTAAGAGCAACATTACGAACCAGTTGTAGCTTCATTAATCGTTGACGATTCAAAAGTGCTTGAAAGAGCTTATTTGAATAAAGATTATTCTGATTTGATTTGATTTGATTAGAAGGAGAGAGTAAGATATCCATGGTCATTAGATTGATCATTGATTATGATTATTTTACATTGACCCAGCAGTTAATCCTTTAAAGTTTGATGGCGACCAGCATTTTTTATTGAACTGGAATTAATATATGTTTAAATTAAACCTGGTGAAGTAAGCTAGGTTGCTAGGGGTTATTAGGTAGTTATTTGAAAGAAAGAAAGAAATGATTTATTTGAACATATTTACCAAAACAACTAAAGAAACAATATTACACTTTTACATATTAAATATTGTAATCAAATAAGGTCTTCTACATATATGCTTTAGCAATTTGGTATATAAAATTTTTCAAAACATTTCAGGAGGGTGGTATAATAAATTCTATTTATTTTGGCGACGAGCCAGTGTGGGCAAGCAATATTAAGAGAGCTGTATCAGCTAACTTTCAGATGAAAAGTGATTCAATTTATCATGAAGAGGTAAGTTTTGAAGTGTAAAACTTATAGCCAATATACGTACACAGATTTAGCTTACGTTATCCCATTGTTGGGAAAATGTTTTCTTGCTTTTGGAGAAAGGGGTTGAAGCTTAGATCCACCACGCTGCGCCAATGCGGGATGGTTGGTTACACACACCCCAGGAATTCTCCAGAAATATACAGATTTCCTTATTTTGTTTTTTATCACCGAAGGGCTTGCAAAAATAAAAAATATTAACAGCCTGTGACAATCTCACTGTCGGGCATAGGCATACTCCCTCCTTTTTGGGGAGAAGAGTTGGCGCTTAAGCCCACCACTCTGCTTATTGAAGCATTACATTGCATTGGCAGAAAAGTAGGAATTCTCTCATAAAAAAGTTTCGCTGAGTTTCTTACCGGCTCATCCTATAGGAGCAAGTAGTTTGACTTCCAAACTTGGGAGTATTCAAATGCCAAGTGCCTTTTAAAAGTTAATTTAAATTAAGAATATTTTGAAGTAAAATTTGATTTAATCAACTATGCGGCCAATAATTCTCAATTTTCTCATTTCCAGCCATGTGTATACAGCGAATATTGTGAAACTAAAATTGTCAAAAAGGGAAACAATGTACGAAAATATTTGTCTTCGGTGGATAAATATTATAATTCATACCCTGGGAGATGGAGTTCAGTACCTTGGACCTTGAACGACCGATACACCGTACGTATTCACTACATAAATACGTATTAACTACACTACATTTGTACTATACATACAGGACACTTTTACTGGCATATTTAAAGCTTGTGACCTGAAAGTATTTGGTGATGTAAGAATATAATGAGAAAAGTTTCGTCTCTTTAAAATTGTTTTATAAGTGAATGCTTGATTGTTATTATATCCGACGACAATGAATTGAATGATACATTCTAATATAGAGCTTAAATAGAATTCCTGTTCACTTTTCCTTTGAAGATATTCATTGGTCCTCCTCTTCGCGTCCCATTCCTCATTACTGAGGGTCGTGATCCCTATGATTAGGAAGCAGACATTCTCGTAGGACTACCTTTCATCTGCTTGTGTCGTTGGCCATGTGGAGTGCCATATGCAGTTTTGAGTCCAGTGTGGCACATATCTGGTCAGACTAATTGGGCTGCGGCCTTTTGGCCGTTTTCCACACACTTTTGGTAAAGGTTTGAAAAATGTAGGAAGAGTCAGTACAAAAGTTCTAGAAGGTTAGATTAGTAAAAATGCCAAGCAAATAGTGACAAGTTGGGCTAAAGCACCATACATTAAAATCTTGTTTCTGGCTAAAATGAAAAATAAAAAATGAATTTTGTTTTCAGCTAGAGACCGTTACAACAGCCGAAAGAATTTACGAGTTGAACGAAAAAGGGCTTGAAAGTATGATATTGAGTGCAGCTTTTCTGTATAGGACCAACGGACATATACTTTCTGTACGGACTGAGTAAGTTATGTACTTTATATTTCTACATTAGTCCAAGTTTGATCACAATGACACCTAGTAGTTGACGTGGTTTTATATAAAAACTTGACATATTCAAAAAGGTTGCGACGTTGCTCTTGGATTCTTGTGCTGTGGAAATCTCGGGAAGAGAGCTGTGCTGTCCAGACCTGATATCTATCGGGTGAAGAAGAAGAAATACCAAACGCCGTTAAAACTTTACTGCACCAACATTTTTATGCCACTAAAACTACTATTATAGAACTACTAAATGCGATTAACTCTCCCACACACATATACTTGTAAGAAGCTTCTAGACTGGAGACCATAGAAAAATGACAAAGGTAAAATATAAAAAAGAAAATTAGTTGCGATATATAGACGACATTCAGGACATATTGATCAAGTAAATAACGTATCAAACTCAAAACAAAGGTTGGAACGAGTAATAAATTATACTATAATAGTCAAACAAGACGGCGAAGAACATATAATTATGCATTTTATATTTTTCAGGTTATCTCTCTATCACGATGAAGATTTCCCACCGGAAGTTGTTGAGAAGTTAAATGTAACTCAAAGCAAATTACAATACGTTATCGGTAATTATGAAGATTGGACGAATGGGATAAGGCCGATCTTGCAAGATGAATTAGCAAATAAAACTTATGAGGTAGGTTAAAGCCGCTGCAATATTGTGAATTCAGAAAAACGAATTACAATGCTAATCCTTGTTTCAGATTCTTCTAAAAATTGCCAGAAAGGGCATAGATGCCGACAATATTGTAAGAAATGCGACTCTTATTCACAGTTTAGACTTCGTTAATCTACTGAAGTGAGTGTAAATATTAATCTATTTAGTTTAGTCCTTATTTATGTGTTGTTATTGATTAAAATTATAATCACCTTAAAAGAATGTCGGACGTACAACAGGTTGCCTTCATTAATGTTATAGAAAAATTTTAAAAATCTATTGGACTCAATTATTAATATCTTCGCTCAATATAATCATTGTCTAATCTTTGAAAATGTTAACTAAACTCTGACGTCAATCAAAATTTGAGGGCATCGTCAGTATATAGAGGGTGTTTAAGGTTTGAATATGTTGCCTAAAGTTTGAAGATATTGCCTTAGGTATTAAGATATTGCATCGGGTCTAAAGACGTTGCTTCGATTCCGAAGATTTTGCCTTAGGTCTGAAAATATTGCATCGGGTCTGAAGACGTTATCTAAAGTCTGAAGATATTGCTTAAGGTCCGAAGATATTGCATCGGGTCTCAAGACGTTGCTTAAAGTCTGAAGATATTTCCATGGATCTGAAGATATCGCATTAGGTCTGAAACGTTGCCTGAATTCTGAAGATATTGCCTTAGGTCTAAAAATACTGCATCGGGTCTGAAGATATTGACTACAGTCTTGAGAATTTTTTTCGGGTTTAAAGTGATTGCCTTTTCTGAAAATAACGCATTAGTTTAAAATCATCATCTTTTTTAATGTTCAAATGAGCACAATAATATACTCTTGGTCCATATAGATATACCTTAATATTAACAGGCAGGCGTACTTTAAGCTTGTAATTCCGTATAACCATCGAAATATTATGAATTAATTTAATCCGTAATAGAAAAACAATTTTATTCAAATATAAGTATTTTAGTCAAATGTTAAATTTCAGCACAATATCTCTTCTATCATATACATCACTGATAAAGCTGTTTGATATTCTGGTACTTGGAACCAGCTATGATATAGAAACGGCTAGAAATATATTCCTTGAAGTACTGCCGCATGCTAGAAGCGATGACTGCGCTAGATTTATCAGATATCTCGTTATAGAGGAAAAGGTGAGTGATCTTTAATTTTTTACATTATTGTGTTCCACAAGGAGTGCATTTGAGACCATTTTTATTGCTTGTTTATAGAAATTAGTTACTTGGGAACATAGCGTCTTTGCATTATTGCATTTTTTATGTTTTATCAAAAATATATTCTAGTCAAATGTGACAATATTCAAGTTCAGATAGTATTGTCTTTTTATATTTAACTTTGGTGCAATCTAATGAATGGGCATTGGGTGGAATATTAAAACTCTACGGTTAAAGATCTATATCTAGGATTTATTTATTGTTATTATAAATGTTAAAATCTATTTTATAGTGCTAGAAAAATATATAAATTAGATATCTTTGGAAAAACAAAAACTTTTAATAATTTTTATTTTATGTTTATCACCAGTAAGCGATTATTTTGCGACTTTTGATCATCATTCTCCTGTCTACCTAATCCTACTCTAATAGCGGATTGCACAGGTTTTTCTCTTCCATTCTCTATCATTCATCAACTCTACTATAAAAGGTTATATGCATGTCGTACTTCACACTATCCAACCATCTCTTTGTCGTCCTCTATATATCTATCCACATTCATATTTAACGCTCATTTGGTCACATGATTTTCAACCTCCTTACCATACCATTTTAATCTTGCACTTGTTTTTTCTACATTGGGTGCATTTATCAGACAAATTAGCCTTTAATAAGTATATATAACATAACTTTTTGTACATCTACTCGAAGTCTATACATTTTAGGGTAAAATCGAAGACGCTACACTCTTATCTATTATTCGTAAGCTGCCTTATAACGTGGACATCCAAAGCCAAGGTTTACTAGAAGAGCTGGAAACTTTTAGCAAATTAAGCATTGATTTCTCTCAAGAGATCAGGCATGCTGGTATTTTGACGTTCGCGATGTTGGTGTCGAAGGCATATGGAGTAAAGAGGGACTATTTTGACAATATCGTCGTGAAGTACTTTAGGATGTATAGTGGTAAGTCATCATCATTCTCTTGCCCTTATCCCACTCAAGGTGGGGTTGTTATAACATGTTTTGGTTACTTAAATTTACGACCGCCATCTACGCCGCCTTTTACGACACTCAGTAAGAAATAACGGTGTCTATTCCACTCAGCCCGCTACCACAAGGTGGTCGACTTACCTTGGAGAAATGAGGATGGTCTATTCTGCTCAGCCGGATACCACACGGCTGGTGAACTTTCCCTAGTCGCTTTTTACGACATCTTGGTAAGAAATGAAGGTGGTCTATTCTACTCAGCTAGATACCGCACGGCTGGTGAACTTACCTTAGTTTCTTTTACCACACCTCGGTAAGAAATGAGGGTGGTCTATTTTATACCGCCGGTAATCACACGGCAAATAATATTATTAGAATAGTAAATAAAAAAAGTAGCAAAATTAGGCAACACAAAAGTAAATTAGGTAATACTATTATATGGTAATATGGCAAGACTGTTATACAAACTTCAATGGTATCAAAATTCATCAATATTGATTCAGTGGATTAGCCCCAAAAACGAGGCATACAGACAAACACAAATACAAACATACCTGCAGACTTTTGCAATAATATTA
This sequence comes from Morpho helenor, assembly GCA_029227775.1. Taxonomy (NCBI): domain Eukaryota; kingdom Metazoa; phylum Arthropoda; class Insecta; order Lepidoptera; family Nymphalidae; genus Morpho; species Morpho helenor. The sequence goes on from JARGCU010000011.1 coordinate 12,824,391, forward strand.
TGGATACTAAAAATGGAGTATAAAATGTTACAGAATGCCCACAGTATTTGGACCGTATGGTCTGGTTGCAAGGGCTATGTAATCTCGGCCATTCAGCGGGCTCGTATACAAGCACTATTTATGGTGATAAGAATCGCAATCGACACGAAAGGCTTTGGGCTACATTGTCTTGCAATTCAAACTATGGCGTGAGTACTACAACTTATTTTTGCGGGTTTTAATCATGAAATCTTAATTTGCAAACTTTCAGCTTTATACAATACTGCGGTTTAGTAATGTGAAATAGATAATGTTTAAAAGATTGACCACCGAGTGTTAGCGCACACTATATACAATAACAAGATATAGTAGGAATACCACAATTCCCGTTCCGAGATGCACTTCTCTTGAAAGACGAACAAAGAATGAATGTCACTAAAACGTTTTATCAATAAGAAGACTTCACACACGACACTGGAAACAACACGACACAGTGTTGCCACCATTTCAGTCAAAAGGGCGCAACACTCGTTTCATGACGATGTTGCTATAAAAAATACAAAGCGAAAGTCATTGGCGACAACAAAAGTTTCAAGTTCGTCTCGGTAAGAGGAACATGTCGAGCCAGTTGTAGCTTCATTAATCATATTGATCGTTGACGATTCAAACTTTCTTGAAAGAGGTTATTCAAATAGTATAGTAAATAAATATGTATATACGAAAAAGATTGAACATAACACCCACGCTTTTTTGCTTTTGAATGATCAACTCTACAGCTGGTTCGGAAAGCTGCTTCTACCGAAAAGAGCCAGCAAGAAACTCGGCGGTTGCTCTTTCAAAATATATTACTAATCACAAGTTACATTTTTTTATTGTTATCTTGTACAATATTGAAGAGTAGCAGAGTAAAGTTTAAAAACTTTACTACTACGAACTAAGGTTCGTAAAGTAAAGTCGAGTAAAGTTCTTATCTACTTATCATTTATACAATCTTCAATAGGTATAGGTATTTTATATCAGCCTCCGTTAAATAGTGTTTTAACTGGCAAAGCTAAATTTGATTGTGGAATTTAATTATAGTTTCTTATACCCAAACCTACAAAAGAATTACTTACTTTTGCAAGACGCAAAGCAGGAGTCGAAAGCTTATGTCGGTTCCTGCTTTGTCTAATATACATCGTTAATTTCCTTATAATTCTGTATATTTTATACACAAAGAGTAGTAAATGAGTAATGCCTTCTACAAACTGTTTCATAATCTGTTATTGTATTTTCATGTCTCTTCAGGGAGATGACAAATTATTGTCTATTCTATTGGATGAAGAAGAGAATGTTCATCTAAGGATAGCGGCGCTTCACGAAATGTTGTTTAATAATTACGTAGAAGAGAGCCTTCTGCTGTTCATCCATAATTTCATATCGACTTCGAGCTGCAAGCAGCTGCAGAGGTACTGGTATGCTACGATCAAGAGTTTGGAGGGCAGTGGACACCATAAATATATCCATAACTTGTAAGTGACAATTTTGTTTTATTTTACTTAAAACTCACCTATGTGTCGAATGTATGCAAAGTCAGGATATGAAAAATAATCGACTTTTGTATTAATCGGTTTATAGTAATCGAAAGTAGTTATAAAATTATTTTGCTATAATCTGCGATAAAATAAATCTAACCAGGAGATAAACTCGCAAAGCTTTACGATTTTTTATAACTCCTGATGATGCTTCGGTTGCGGGGCGAAACGATTGTTGAGTTTGTGATAGTGAACGTATGTAGTGCTTGTGTATTGTGGTGGCGGTGGTGGAGGTTTGTGTATATGTTTTTACGAATCCTGCATGTATGACAACGGATTGTCCACTCTACATTTAGCATTATATATATTTTCTATTTTACTTCATCACGGATTATAGCAAAATAATTTTATTATTACTTTTACAATAGCAATGACAAATTGTTGTTTCAGTAAGGACTTCATCCCGTTTGTTGCGAAGGAAGTAAAGAATCCCGATACAACTTATTGGGGAACGAACAGCTATATAGCTACTAGTGGTAAACACGGACCCTGGATGCAGTTCATGAGTGTGGGAGACACGCCGTTTCCAAGTTTAGCTAGTATCACGGTATCTAGTGCAGGCAGCTTGGACTATACTGCTTCTGTAAGTCAAGACTGGTTTTTAGAATGGCTTATATAAGTCATCATGAAGATTGGTCCTCTTAAATAATAATAGTAATATTTATTTGCATAATTTGTACGCGGCTGAATAGAATAGTATCACCCTCATTTTTTTATCGAGGTGTCGTAAAAGGCGACTAATGTAAGTTGACCAGCTGTGTTGTATCCGGCTAAGTAGAATAGACCATTTTTGAAATTAAAATATCCTGAGTATCATAATTAATGTACAGAAACCGGCTATACTCACGTCTTATTTTATTGAATGAGCACGACTAGTTTCAAGCTATTACGGGCTTTCGGGAATGACGGGAGACGTCTATCCGTATCCGTATTGTAGTTCCCGCCGCGTAAAGAGCTCATGAATAAGAGCCCCGTATGGGCTTGAAACTAGTCGGGCTCATCCGATAGAATAACACGTGAGTATAGCCGGTTTCTATACATAAATTCGAATAGATCACCTTCATTTTTTACCAAGGTATCGTAAAAGGTGACTAAGGTAAGTTGACCCATTTGTGGTATCCGGTTTAGTAGAATAGACCACTCTCATTTCTTACCAAGGTGTCGTAAAATACGACTAAGGCAAAATGACGTCAGGCAGGCCGCCGGTCGTAAAATACGAATAGTCGAATAATATTTTATTTGGTTTAATATTTCCAAACTCTTGAAATTAGCTTCTGTAACTTGTGAGAAGAAATGTTCCTTAACATTAGGTTCTACAACTCCTGATATAGATTCCTCTGATGTTAGTTTATGTAAGTTATCAAAAGGATCGCTTTTTAAAATACCTATTGTAGGTCTTGAGATGGTTTGGGTATAAGATTCTATAATAAAGTTACAATCAATTTTAGCTTTGCCATTACATCAGTTTAAAACACTGTTAAAGAGAGGCTAATACAGAAAGCCTATACTATTGAGGATCATATGGATGATAAGAATGCGTGGATATAGGTACTTTTCGACCCTGTACAAAATAGTAATGACTAAATGTTACTAGTTATAAGTATTAATTTGAAAAGAGTAACCGCATAGTTTCTTGCTGGCTCTTTTCGGTAGGAACAGCTTTCCGAACCAGCAGTAGAGTTGACGGTTCAAAAGCACTTGTTTACAAGTTTACTTGAATAAAAAATATTTTGAATTTGATTTTGAATAAGTTAAAATAAAATCGTATCTTCTATTTAAATATAATTTTGAAATTCCAGCCAGCTGAATTCCAATTAATGTAACAACGTATAAAAGTAATAAGAATATTGTTTTGCTATAATCCACGATAAAAGAAAATATATGTAATGCTAAATGTAGAGTGTACTATTGGTTCTCATACCTGATACATGCAGAATTTGTAAGAACTCATGTACTACCCGACACCGATGACACAACAATACACAAGCACTGCACACATTCACCACCACAATCTCAAAAAATATATAACGTGTTTGAAGTTTAAATGTTATTTCCTCAGGTGTATGTGATAGCAGAAGGCGTGTCATCTAATCTGTATAAGAAGATGCACAATTTGAAGATCAGCGATGTGACGTCAGAGAAGCTGCTGAAGATCTTGCAGAACATGAAGTGGAAGTTGAAAACACCAGAGAAAGTAAGGTTTTATCATAAAAATTGTCATCTGAAGATTATCTACTTTATCTTTAACAAGTCCATAGTTAATTAACTATAAAAGATAGAGACATGCTGTCGCTGACTTTTTTGTAGTATTTTTGTAGATCTACAACTCTTTAATACATCACATCAGTGTATCTGTGTTGGTTTTCGCTTCGTTGGGTTCTTTTACGAGGCGAGTTTTTTTTACGATTGCGCTACCTCTTAGCACAACAATTTACAAATAATCTGTAATGTACTATGAACTTAAACATTCCAGAAGAATTGAACTACCTTTTAGTAAAAACCGTACAAATAGCCGATCAGTCAGACAATTTTAATTTATATTGAACGGCAAATCAATCGCATTTCTTTAGATAAGGACTGATACTGAACACAAGAAAAGTATATAAATAAGTGTCCCATATATATATTTATGTTTTTCTGTAGATCTACAAATCTCTGGTACATTGCTTTAGTGTATCTCTAATGGTTTACACGGTAAACGCGAGTAAAACTCCCAGCAGTTTTTTCATAACCGCTCGACCTCTTCAATACAAAACCTCACTTTCGCTTTAACAATAGACGTAATAATGTTTGACTATTTGCGATATATTTTCAGGTTCATATAGACGTCGTGGTTAAAATTGGAAAGCATACGGTGTACGCGACCCATGTGAACCAGACTAAGTTTGAGAGCTGGAATGGACATGACAGTAGGTATTATAGAGTGATAATCGAAATTTCATAATTTGCCGTCGTTCTCTGCCGTGAGCATGCGCCGACAAACTTTCAGCTTTTATAAAATGACGAAGGTCTGGGGATCACGAGCTCTTAGTCCATTACTATAGTTGTATAGCCTGGCAGGTCTTTGCTTCAATCCCTCTCTCTAAAAACAGAGAGAGAGAAGGCCTATGCCCAGCAGTGGGATAGTAAGTACAGATCTCGAAAATCTCGAAATTAAATTAGTGATATTTATCTTCTTTTTTTTTATTAATATTAATTTATAATATTAGGCGTTACTTTGCGGAGGTCCATAATACAAAAGTAATGAGAATATTATTTTGCTATAATCCGCGATAAAAGAAAATATATGTAATGCTAAATTGTAGAGTGTACTATTCGTTTTCATACCTGATATGAACTCATGCACTACCCGACACTGACACAACAATACACAAGCACTGCACACATTCACCACAACAATCGCAACAAATGTTGGCCCCGTAACCGAGACTCCACGACAAAATCGCAAAGCCTTTGCGATTTTTTTTTAATATAAGTTAAACTATAGTATGTTTAATAGAACTTTGGACTTTTTCGCAGTGGTTCAGTCGTTGGTGGACTTCGTTCGTTTCGGCAGCCACATCAATCAGCAGCTGGTGTACTATCCTGTACAGGGATCGCTGTTTGCACCTACTGAATTGGGTATTACCTACGTGATAATAAAAAAAAATAATATGCGCGTATGTATATCTGTACCCAGAACTAATCCAAACATGCCCTCAATTATAACAGGGTTCTTTTCTAGTTCCTGACGGAATAAAGCGATTTTTTCCGGCTTGATTTATCCTAAAAAAACACAATCTATACATTAAAACGTGAACTACTGTGTCTATCGGTGTGAATGAAAATCCTTTATTTATTTATTCCATAGAACTACCAACAGAATTACATGTGTAACTAAAGTGACATGGTTATATTTCCTAGGGTTGCTATGACATATAAATCTAATTAAAGGTAGTCACAGCGTGCTTAAGAGGTAACAAACGTTCAATAACTATTATAACTAACATTAGAAGAAAAATATTGAAAATATAAAGTCTAACAAACTTAGGGAAAATATGGAAAATGTGGATATTAACTTTGCATTGAGAATGGACGTATAAATTACGCCCTTACTCAAATCAAAGTTTTGTATAAGTGTTTCTTTACTTATTGAGTTTATCACGAACGCGCGGTATGCTACTTTTTTTATAATAAACTAGCTGTTATTATATCTATTCACAGGTACACCAATCCGGTTACAAACATCAGTTGCAATGTTCACGTCTATAAGAGGAAACCTCACAGCGCCACCAGATGCAAAACAAGCGCTGGATTGGGAGAACGATATGCACATACGGTAATACCAAATTTTACCCGCAACTTCGTTCACGTAGGATAGGTTGATTATAAATGGCTCAATATCATCCTATTCCTGTAGAACTAACAAATTTTCTATAGCCTATGCGTTACGCCGATGTATAAGGAATAAATGTGTAAAATTATATTGATATTGGTTCAACGGATTCGCCGTGAAATATTAACAAACATACATCCATACTGACAAACTTTCGCATTTCTAATGTTAAAAATAATAAATAGTAGGATAGTATTTATTTTCGTATTACTTATAATATTATTGTGTAATCCACTTTTGCAAGATTGTACTAGAAAAAAGTAATAATTTGGCGTGTGTGTGCGGTGTCGTGTGTGTGTGTGTGGGTGTGTGTTTGTGCGTGTGTCTGTATTGTTCCGTTAGTCGTTTGCGAGTTATGGTGTCGGTAAGATTCTTGCATTAAATTTCCGTAATCAATTCTAGCTTTGCAATTGTAGCAGTTTAAAAACGCTGTTAAAAAGAGTTACAGTTATACAGTAAAGAGTTAAAGTTATAAGAATTATATTTTGAAAACAGCCACCGCCGAGTTTCTTGCTGGCTTTTCTCGGTAGAAACATATTTCTAAACCAGCAGTAGAGTTAACTATCCAAAAGCACGTGTCAACAGGTTTACTTGAGTAAAGAATATTTTTAATTTGACTACGTAACAGATAAAATAAAGCATTTTTTATTCTAACAAACAATATTTTCCCTTTATAGTTATGTAATAATAAAAAGCAATTTTCCTAAAGTCAACCCTTTAATCTCTTTCAACAACTCAAAGACTCATAACGACAGTGACAATGTATTTAATACTATCGACCAACTATATGAAGGAGGTTGAATTTTAAACATGTTCATCTTCCTGCCCTTATCCCACTCTAAGTGGGGTCGGCACAACATGTTATAAACATGCTATCTCATGATTTGGCTACGTATTTTACGACCGTCCGCCTGACGTCAACTTATCGTAGTCGCCATTTACGACACCTCGATAAGAAAGAGGGTGGTCTATTCTACTTAACCGGATACCACACGGTAAGTCAACTTGCCTTAGTCGCCTTTTACGACACGTCGGTAAGAAATGAGGGTGGTCTATTCTACTCAGCCGGATACCACACGGTGGGTCACATTACCTTAGTCGCCTTTTACGACACCTCGGTAAGAAATGAGGGTGGTCTATTCTACTCAGCCGGATACCACACGGTGGGTCACATTACCTTAGTCGCCTTTTACGACACGTCGGTAAGAAATGGGGGTGGTACTATTCTATTCAGCCGGATACTACACGGCACTATAAACATGTTGTATTAGGTATTTTATCTCTACAGGTATCAAGGGTCAACAGTGACGTCGCTCTCCACAGCAGCCCCCTTGTTAAGGTCCGAGTACACAGCAAGGGTTCAGCAGTCGATGGTAGCACATCTGCCGATCAAATTTAATGTAACCATACAACCGACTGAGAAGTCTTTGGCGTAAGTTTTGTCACAATACGATGTTTTTGCATAGGCAATTATAAGGCAAATATCATTTACTTGTCTGTATGATCAACCAAATTGCCAATAATAAAGTAATTCATAATTCATCATTGCCCTGTCCTTATCGCACTATAAGTGGGGTTGACGCAACGAGTTATAAACATAAGTAATTAAGTATCGGCCTGTTACTATCCCACTGCTGGGCATAGGCCTCTTCTCTCCTTTTTTTTTTTTTTGGAGAGAAGAATTGGAGCTAAGACCTACCACGCTGCTCCAATGCGGATTGGTAGGTTACACATATCCCCAGAATTCTCTAGAGATATGCAGGTTTCCTCACGATGTTTTCCTTCACCGAAAAGCGTGTGATAAATTGCAATTATCAATTAGATACATAAGTTTAACTAGAAAACTCATTGGTGGCTGCCCGGGGTTTGAACCCTAGACCTTCTCGGAAGAGACGCACGGTGATACCGCTGGGCTACCACAGCTTCCACAAATTAATTATAATATTACTTATCTGTGATCCACGATTATAATTTTTTCTTATCTGTTTTCGAATCTTAAGAGGTAGATTTCACGATGAACTTGCACAAGTCATTATCTTCCTGCCCTTATCCCACTCTAAGTGGGGTCGGTTGATTTGGCTACGTATTTTACAACCGGCCGCCTGATGTCAACTTATCTTAGTCGTATTTTACGACACCTCGATAAGAAACTGAACTTAGTCGCCTTTTGTGATACAGAAAAGAACAAAGAGGGCGGTCTATTCTACTTAACCGGATACCACACGGTGAGTCACTTACCTTAGTCGCCTTTTACGACACCTCGGTAAGAAATGAGGGTGGTCTATTCTACTCAGCCGGATACTACACGGTGAGTAACTTACCTTAGTCGCCTTTTACTACACCTCGGTAAGAAAAGAGGGTGGTACTATTCTATTCTGCCGGATACCACACGGCGGGGCAAACTTGCACTAGTGTGGAGGTTTATTTCTTGATGATCCTTGGACTACATAAACTTAGCTGATTGTTGAGATCGCGGTAATGAATGTGAGCAGTGCTAATAGTGTTGAGTTTATAGCAAATTCATAAGATTTGTATGATAGAACTCCCAAATTATTTTTTTAATAAAATAATACTAGGTTCTAGTAATTTCATGAAAAGTATTCTGTTCCATAGTGGCTTAAAAACCATCAACAAAAGAACGAATAATTATGACCCTCTTCGTATACAATGAAATATCGACCTTTAGGGATAATCTGTTTGTTTAAAAGCATTTAACGTAATATGGAATGTTAATACGTTAAAAATTAAATTGTTTATTATGAGTTCTATGATAATTTACTTTATAGTGAGCTTCGTCGTTGTTTGATGTAAAACATTATAAAACAAATATTCCACAGCTTGACTTGGCTGAACCCGTTCGCCCAACGAGCAGGTATGGCTTTGCACTCCAGGGTTCAAATAGAAGCAGATTCTGAAAAAGGACATGATTCGTACACGGTGTCTACTGAACAAGGAAATGACGTAAGGATTTTCATAATAGACACAATTAGTACCACCTCCGATAATTGACTCTCCAGAAGATTTGAGAGAATTTATAAAGTCTATGATATGAGAAGGTATGAGATACTAAAATTATGTTAATTGACAACACAAAATCTAGAAACGACTTGGTGAAGCTTGCAGTTTATAGTTAGGTTATGTTTAAAAAGCAGCGTAGGTTGTCAAAGAACCTGTTCTCTCTGGTTATATTTAGCTTTAAAGTAGTAGGTATTCCCTAACTAAGTAAAGTCTAAATCATCTAACTGCCTAAACAACTTCATTAAAAAAAATAAATCATAACATTAAGTAACTGTAAAGTGCAAATAAATAATTGTAGATATCGATTTCACTAATTTTCCAGGTTGATAATAATACTATATTTTTCGATTGCAAAAGAAAAACTTCCGGCGCCGAGGTGATTGAGAAGTATATAATGGCGAAACTGATTGCACACGAGTGAGTATGACTTATTCATCTTTAACTGATGAACATCCATTGCTATACATCGGTGTCTTCATGAAATCTCCACACTACACGATCTTGTGTTGGATCTAGCGGCTCCCGGAGACCTTTTTGGGGTCATCACTTCCACCTCATAGGGGGTGGTCTATTGATTTCGAAGGACCTTAAAAGATATTGCTGGTTCTGAAAAGATCCAGTGTCCAGTGAACCCCAAATTACTCAGTACCCGTGCATGACAAGTAAAAAACTACTCACCGTTCCTCTGGAACGCCCAGCTCCCGAAATTGATAGGTATATTGCGCTAAGATATTACTAGCCACTTAAGGGATTTAATTCAGTGAACGGGCATACGGTACCACAAAGTTGTTGAATAATAGGCACGGACACTGCTATGGCAGTCGGACAGTTTAGCGTTCAAAAGACGACTAAAGGTCGCGTCGTTTGTACTTGTGTCTCGGCAGTATCCTACCAATACAGTACCATTGAGCGATCCCATTGGATCAGTGGCAGAGTTTACTGCCAACCGAAGGAAGGGGCAGTGTTGAAGTACAACAGGGGGTCTACCGACACTGTGTTTCAAACAACGAGAAATGCGAAAAAAGTAGACACTATTGATCAGAAGTGGGATAATAACATGATTTCATTTTTCTTTTTGTATTGTTATCGCCTTGGAATTTAATATTTAGATCTTTCATAATAAAATTTTTTTACAGTGTTCTGCCAACCCAACAATCAATTTTGAGCTCCATACAAAAATTCTTCACGTCACCCGGATGTGGAATCATCATTCCCCCCACCAGACCAGCCCAGAGAGAGGACGAAATCATCACAGTCAGTTTGAATTTAGGAGATATTAAAGCTTTTGAGAGGGTTGACAGGATTGAAGCAAACTTTGATTTAGCACTGAGTTATTATAGGTAAGTCCATTTTTTTTTATATAGGATTACTAGAATTATAAGCAATACTTACCGTGATAATGCTATTGTGTTGTGAGACGACTATCCAATAATCAAATATACGTTGGATTGTTTCCCGACGGAAAAAGCTTAGTGAGTATTTTGGACTCGCACAGACTAAAAATGTTATAGTGAACACCCTACTGGTGGTAATATGTATTAAAGTTGGACATATTGCCCCCATTATCAGCAGCAGCTCTGTACCGCCATCTTCGATTGGAACCTCTCGAAACTCTGACCCTACCTCCGCTAATTAATACATCGAGATCACCAGATACATCAATTGCCTAGTTAACCTACTCCCACGGCACAAAAAGGAAGGCTTGGCAATAAATTTTTAGACAACGCGATTTGCACCCTACTGTTACCTAACACTTAATTCTTTCACTAGCTTGTGGTTTCTTTGCTAAACAAAACTTCAGCCATAACTTACTCATACTTTGTACGACTTTCGTACAGGTTTTTATCATTACGGACAACAATTCTAATTTTGACGCCTATCAGAGTTTGCAGAGTTTATGCAATATCATCATCTTCCTGCCCTTATCCCACTCTAAGTGAGGTCAGCACAACATGTTATAAACATGTTGTCACATGATTTGGCTTCGTTTTTTTCGATTGGCCGCCTGCCTGACATCAACTTACCTTAGTCGTACTCTACGACACCTCGGTAAGAAAGAGGGTGGTTTATTTTACTCAGCCGGATACCACACGGCCGGTCGACTGACCATAGTCACCTTTTACGAACCTCGGTAAGAAATGAGGGTTGTAATATTCTATTCAGCCGGATACCACACGGCGTATCACCGTTTATGCAACAATGAACTTTAACTTTTTAATTATTTCAGCCCAAAAGCCAAAGATGTGTTCTTGAAGGTAGATTCAAGTTCGAAAATCAAATACGCTGGCAGGAATGTGGCTATCGAATGGTTTTTATATGTCAACCAACCGTATTCAACGGACCCGCAAAAGAAATTCTGGAAGGTAAATAGAAGAATTTAAGTGAAAATAAAAAAATTAATTCCAATTCTAACTTCAACACAAGTTCTCTCAAAATATGAACTCTACTGCTTGTTTGGAACTTGCTGCTGCTAAGTAAAGCTAACTCGGCGGTTTCTCTTTTCAAAGTATAATTCGTTAGCATTTTTTACCTTAAAACTTTCTGTATAAACTTCCTTTTTATTGCTCTAATGGCAAAGCTTATTGATTGTGAAATTTTATTAAAGAAATGTATACCAAAACCCATAATTGATTTGCGTACATTTGTAAATAGCCGCATGCTTCCATCAACAACTTCTTTTTATTAATTGGTTTCCCGCTCAATAAGTATATTGCCAAAAATATGTTGTCGAAATCACATATATATTAAACTTCTCCATAAGGGAATGGCGCGGTCCTAAATGTATGTATGAGTCTCTTTTGCAATTCATTTCAATATCCATTTATCTTATAACTTATAAAGACACATTACTATGGAAGTAAGCAAATGAATGAGTTTTGCTGTTTACATGTCAGTAAAACCGTATAATTTACCAAACCCCAAACCGCATAGACCGTCGAATCGAGTTTCCGGGCGAGACATATTATAAATCCATTGAAGTATAAATTTCATCATTTCCAAATCACAGCTGATTTCCGTCTTTACTTATTTATTATTTTCTAGAAGTATCATAGTAATTTATATCCGTTTGTCAGTAACTTATGTGCCTTTTTCCCACTTTTTATCTAGCTCTGTTTCTTTGAAAACGACGTCAGCCACGCCCAAGCCGACCAAGACATAGCGGTAAACCCAGCTTCGTACGAAGGCCGTACATTTGTTCAGTACAAATCATCGCCTGATTATCAGAGTTGTCAAGCAAACGGGAACGTTAGCAAACTGGTTCTAGAATACAAGGGAACACCAAAAAGCGTTAACGGTGAAGTGGAGAGATATGTGGAAGTCAAAATCAAGGGTGAAAAGGTAAGAAAAATAATAGCAATCTACCGGTATCATGCGCAAGCTGTGATAAACTGTGATGTCCAGAAGTGAGGCCGTGTGACTGTCTCGAGAGGGTAACGGGCTCAAACCCTGAAACCTGGAATATCGTGACGAAAGCTAAATACCTCAAGAGAATTCTGGGGATATGTATAACCTGTCTTAGTTCCAATCTTTCTCTCCAAAAAGGAGAGATGAAGCCTATATCCAGCCGTGGGATACTTTACTTTTTTATCGTTCCAATGAGCTTAACCACAGTTTAATATGTCCTGACATTCATCCACACATATACAAATTGCAAAGAGAATCCTTATTATGTACAGAATAGTTCGAAAATTTGTAGCAGAATAGTTCGAAAATTGTAGCTGACAAGACCAAGCGCATTAACCGCTTGGTCTTGTCCGAAAGGACATGGCCAGGTAGTCTTAAGACCTTTTTACAGGGAATGAAAGGATTGTTATTTCAGCTACATCAGTTTGATCTACTGCCAGCGCTGGGCATTGGAGGTGCGACGCCTGTCGCACAACTGTTGGGGAGCTTTGACAAGGATACCATCGACACTGCCGCTACGATTCGGGTATTATTTTATTGCCTTAAACCTTAACCCTAAATGACGTATTCATATTATTATAGGTATCGGAGTCTTCACTCCAACGCAGCTGTATCAGGTAGAAATGAAAACTAAAAGGCCTTTGATATAGTTCATTTTTGTCATTGTAATATATTACTTATGTTTAAAAAAAACATATCGGTGGGTCATGACGACCCTTTATGGATCATCAACATTCGATAGACAATATTGCTTATATACCTCCTATCCTCACTAGCAGCTGCTTTATAACCCGGAGAGCACCAACTCCGACTCGAGGCCTCTCTAAGTAGTGGCCCCTTCCTCCGCTGATCGATCTATCGGGAGCACTAGATGCATCGACCGCCTCTGGAACCTAACTCCAACGAGCGTCCGATAAACCTCGTTTGGAACGCTCGAAGGTCCATATTGGGGCGGCATTGGACGGACTTCAGAGAGGGCCTTGCGCCCCGTTCACCTGCGGTGGATCGAATCCAAGGACTCAACTTCCTGGATCCGCTCCATCGCCTCATTTCGCGACATAACGCCTTCGCAGAAAGAGGCCGGACCATAAAATTTCCATAAGGCGACAATGCCCAACAGTGGGCGTGTACTTGAAAGACAATGTCATATACTTCATAATATATTATTTGGAAATATTTCGCTTTTAGGAAAAGAATGGGATAGCATCCATGAGTCTTAATCAAGGCGTGGAAATCCAGTTCGATTCGGAAAATTTCGCGTGGTTATTGGATAACTGGACCGCGATGCAACTGATGAAGAGATTTGGGTTTTATCGTAAGTATTATCAATTTAATAGTCGTGTAATTACAATGGATACAAAAATTATTAAAGCAATCGTGTTTTTATTGAGAAACATTTTATTTACCTTATCCCACTCTAATTCTGTCCGGCACAATTTGTCTTCATCGATATTGGTTCAGCCGACTTGCCTTGAAAGAGTAACAAGCATACATCCATACTCACAGACTTTCGCATTTATAATATTAATTATACGTTGTATATAAAGAAAGTCACCAGCTTAATAGCGTATTATACTCGTAAAATGCAAAATGGCAGGTATGATTTACAAGAAAATATTGTTTTCTGGCAATTAATGGCTCATTTAATAATAAAGTATAATATCATTATCATCACTATCATTGTCTTACCCTTATCCTACTGTAAGTGGGGTTGGCACAATTTGTTTTCATCTTCCATTCTCCTCTATCATTTGTCAACTCTTGTGCCACTTCTTGTCTTCATCTTCCATCACCATTCGTCAATTCTGGTGCTACTCCTTTTATATGAATATCATTCTTCACACAATCCATCTCTTTTTCGGCCCCCCTCTAGTCATATATCCACTTTCATATTTAAAACTCTTTTGGCCATATGATTTTCATCCCTCCTCATTACATGTCCATACCTATTTAATCTTGCACTTCGTCTTTTCTATAATGGACGCAACTTTCAGACATCTCCTTATATACTTATTTCGTATTTTATCCAGTCTTGTCACACCACACATCCACATTAATATTCGCATCTCATTTGCATCGCTTATTTCATCCGTATTATTTATCACCTAACTTTCTGTACCATACGGCAGGTCACTTCATTTAAGTTACTCAAGGTTATTAGATTGTTGATGATTATTAGATCTTGTAATATTAGGTGAATGCCGTCTTTATGGGGGATCAGTTCAGACTCTCTCGGGGACTGTAGACCAGCTATCTTCGCAGTGTGCTGAGAGTCTGGTACTAGCTGACTGTTCTGAAAGACCAAGGTACGGAAGACTATATTATTAGAGTTTACTCCTTGAGAACCTTCATATAAGAATGATTTGAGAATTTAATCGTTCTATTGCGGAGATCTATAATACATAAGTAATAATAAAATGATTTTGCTTTATTGGATTACTAGCTTTTACCTGCGATGTCGTTCGCGTGGATGGCGCTTTAGGCAGGTTTGTGATAGGCCGATAATGTAGTATTGACAGAATTTCTATAACCTATATGTTATTCCGGTGTATAAAGAATAATTGTGCCAAAATTCATCGATATTGATTCAGCGGATTCGCCGTGAAAGAGTAACAAATACATCCATACTCACAAACTTTCGCATTTACAATATTAAGTAAGATAGCAAAATAATTTTATTATTGCTTTTGTTACGATTTTAATAAGACCTGCTTACTGTATTCCACTTATTACATTATCCTACTGCTGGGCATAGGCCTCCTCTCTCCGTATTTGGAGAGAACGGTTGGAGCTAAAAGCCACCACGCTGCAATGTGGATTGGTAGCCTACACATATCCCCAGAATTCTCTAGAGATATGCAGGTTTCCTCACGATGTTTTTCTTCAAAGCAAAGCCTGTGGTAAATTGCTATTATCAATTAGATATATAAGATTGAATATAAGAACTCATTGGTTTTTCCTGAGATTTAAACCCGTGACCCTTTGTTATTAAATAATAATAAATATATAAATATATGGGCCACTTACACACACGGTCGTCCGTCCCCAAAGTAACTCAATACTTGTGTTATGGGTGACAGACAACTGGTGAATATATTTTTAAATACATACTTAAATATACACCCAGACTCAAAGACTAACAAATGGATTTATAGAAAATGTTAGCCCTCGGTAGGAATTGAACCCGCGACCCGCGGAGCTGAAGGCAGAGTCACTACCTACTACGCCAACGGGTCAGTCAAACTTACTACTATTAAGTGCTATACTTCGATCAGTTCCAGCTTCATCATTCTTCGACAGCGAGATGGTACCATAAAGTTGTTTGATGGTGATGGTGATAACACTAATACCACAGCACCAGCAAAATCGGAACTTGGTTTACCGTAAGTATAAAGTTATATTTAACTATTCTTAATTTTATAATAGCCCACAGCTAAGTGTAACTTTAACTTCTTTTTAAATAAATATTTGGAACAATAACACACACGGTTCTACGTTACCTAAATATCTTCCTGCCTTTATTCCACTCTAAGTGGGGTTGGTACAACATGTTATAAACATGCTGTCACATGATTTGGCTGCGATTTTACGACTGGCCGCCTGCCTGACGTCATCTTACCTCTGTCGTATTTTACGACACACGGTAAGAAAGAGGGTGGTCTATTCTACTAAACCGGATACCACACGGTGGGTCAACTTACCTTAGTCGCCTTTTACAACACCTCGGTAAGAAATGAGGTTGGTCTATTCTTCACCGCCGGATACCACACGGCGGTTCTACGTTACCTAAAGTAACTCAATATTTGAGCTATGTGTGACAGACAAATGGTAAATGTGTTAATGGTGACTGTTAAATTTTATAAAAAAAATAAAAAAACAAAAAAAGGCTGATGATATCTGAGATTCGATCCCGTGTATATCCACTTAAGTTCTTCAGTTCCCAACTGAGCTATTACAACTTAACAAAACATAGCTAAATTTACCTGTCTATTACTAATAATTTTATAACAGTTTTTCAGTGCTTCAAAACACGACATTTAAAAAAAATGAAACCTATCCAAATCTTTTTTCTCTTGAATTTATCTACGAAACCCCCTACATACTGTAAGTAAGTAACGGCCTGTTACTATCCCACTGCTGGGCATAGGCCTCCTCTCTCCATTTTTTTTGGAGAGAAGGGTTGGAGCTAAGACCTACCACGCTGCTCCAATGCGGATTGGTAGGTTACACATATCCCCAGAATTCTCTAGAGATATGCAGGTTTCCTCACAATGTTTTCCTTCACCGAAAAGCGTGTGATAAATTGCAATTATCAATTAGACACATAAGTTTTAATAGAAAAACTCATTGGTGTCTGCCCGGGTTTGAACCCATGATCGTCTCTAGAGATTCACACGGTCGCACCGCTAGGCCATCACAGCTTCTACATACTGAATTTCGTAAAATTCGCCGATACAGAATAAGATTTTTTTTTTGCAAAATTTTATTTTTTGCAAAAAAAAACGTTTTCAAATCATTCAAGCATAAACCCAACGATAATCCCACTTCTGCAACCCTGGGAAATTAATAACCCTTTTAAATTCCGTAAAAATCGCAAGAGCCGATACCGAAATGAAGATGTTTTATTTGCAAAATTTAATTTTTTGCAAAAAAAACGTTCTCAAATCATTCAAGCATATACTACGATAATCCCACTTCTGAAAATTTTCTTATTCACTGGAGACAGATAAGCAATGTTTTGCACCGCTTAACACATGAGAGTCATCCGGTTGGATGAACGGTTGCAACATCAAAGACAAATGGGAACTGTCTAGCCATTTACATCTCATATAAAATACTTGAATGCATATGTGGGCGCGGTGCATACCTCTATAATAACTTACCTCGTCTGAAACCAGATCTTATAGTCTCATCATCATCTTCCTGCCCTTATCCCACTCTAAGTAGGCACAATATGTTATAAACATGCTGTCACATGATTTGGCTACGTTTTTATATATCATTTGTATTATATATAGTGTGTATGTATATATATTTATTTATATATAAATATATTATATATTTCTTTTATTTTTATTGTTGAATTAGGAAATTATTAGTAGGTAATTCTAATAGATAATGTTACCATCTTTTTCTTTAATATAAATTTTCTCACTTCGTAGGTTAGCTGGCAGAGATCTCTGTCATAGAGATAAGTTGACCTTTGTACACCTTTTTTACCAATAATGTTTTTTTCCAACCTTTTTTACGGTAAATAAATAAATAAATGTTATAAACATGCTGTCACATGATTTGACTGCGTTTTTACGACTGCCTGACGTCAAATTACCTCAGTCGCATTTTAACGACACCTCGGTAAGAAATGAGGTCTATTCTACTAAACCGAACCACACGGTGGGTCAACTTACCTTAGTCGCCTTTTACGACACCTCGGTAAGAAATGAGGTTGGTCTATTCTAATAAACCGGATACCACACGGCGGCTTAAAAAGTTTCAGAAGTCTTTAATTAATTTAGTAACTGGGTGAGAGATTGCGTGATATCTGGCTGAATAGAATAGACCATAATTAAAAGCAGGGTCTTCTCGTTCACTCCCCGGGTGGGGGTAAACGGGGTGCGGGCCTCGAGGAATTCCTCTCTACCCGGGCATCTCCTCGCGGGCACTTAAGCCCGGTATGTGTTCCGGCCGTGGGCCGAGGTCACCTAGGTGACCTAACGGTGTCGGTATTTGGGCCGTAAACCCAGGTCACCTAGGTGACCTAATGGATTTCTTGTTCGGTGGGGAGGTCTGGAAATGGTAGCTCCCAGACTACCAGAAGAAAGTCGTCTTCTGGTAGTCCTCGTTCGGGTGGTGTCGTGTCCGGTGTTTTCGCCCTTTCGCCCGTCGCGTCGTCCTCGTCACCAAAATTAACCTAAAATTTAACTTTACATCGTAGCGAAGAGCTACGAGTCGCCTACGGAACGCCTACGCGTTTACGGCGTAGCCTTAAGCGTTACATTTTATTATAATATTCGCTTTACTAAGGTATTCGTAAACTGTTTTTTATCAGCCGAAAAGATTTATTACAATTTTGAAACTTATTATTTTATGCCGTGTGGTATTCAGTTACGTAGAATAGACCACCCTCATTTCTTACAGAGGTGTCGTAAATGGCGACTAAGGTAAGTCGACCACCGCGAGGTATCCGGCTGAGTAGAATAGACCATAATACAGAAAATACAATATAATATTTTGCTACAATCCGCATTTGTTAAAAGAATACATGCAATACTAAGTTGAAGCAGGCAACAATCACATACATACATCCAGGACAAGTACACACGTATCACCAACACTCCATACAAGCACCACACACACTCACTACCACAGCCTCTACGATCGTTTCGCCCCGAAACTGAAGCATGATCAAAAGGATAGGCTCCACGAACTAAATCGTAATGCATTACGATTTTCTTGTCCTGCATGTATAAGGTATGTGATTGTTGCTTGTTTCATACACTTAGCATTGCGTGTATTAGCTTAAAAAACGCGGATTACAGCAAAATAATTTTAATGTAATTTCTGTATTATGAAGTTTCGCAAAGTAACATCTTTGCTAATATAAATCACTTGCTACTATACGATGACCAACCTCATTTCGTACCGAAGTGTCGTAAAATACGACTAAGGTAAGTTGACGTCAAGCAGCCAAATGACATGTTTATAACATGTTATGCCGACTCCAATTAGAGTGGAGTAAGGGCAGGAGACTCGCCATGTGGTATCCAGCTCAGTAGACTAGACCACCCTCTTTCTTACCAAAGTGTCGCAAAAGGCGACTAAGTTCAGTTGACGTCAGGCAGGCGGCCGGTCGTAAAATACCTAGCCAAATCATGTGACAACATGTTAATAACATGTTATGCCTCAATTAGAGTGGCAGGAGAGTGATGATTACTAACTACATATTTTATAAACACTGTTAAAAAGAGGCTGATACAGAAAGCCTACTATACTCTTAAAGATTATTTAGAAGATAAGAATGTTTGGATATAGCTCTCTTTGAACCTGTACAAGACAGTAACGACTTAATGTAAATAGTATTAAGAATTACATTTTTAAAAGAGCAACCGCCGAGTTCCTTGCTGGCTCTTCTCGGTAGGAACAGCTTTCCGAACCAGCAGTAGAGTTGACGATTCAAAAGCACTTGTTTACAAGTTTATTTGAATAAAGAATAATTTGAATTTGAATTTGAATATATTATGCCCAGAGAGATTCCATTGTAATTACGTTACGTTACAAGCGTTACGACCATAAATACCCCACTAATTGTTAGCATTTATGCTTTATTTGTTACAAAAATCATTATATTTTATTTTATAAACTGGCCACCCTTAATTAATTGTATAAAAGCAGCATCCGCCATGTTTGTCTCCTTTCTTTCCGATGTTATGTAAGAAGAGTAAACTGTCACTTCGCAACAAAGTGACACTTTATAAAACTTGCATAAGACCTATCATGTCCTATGCGAGTGTCTCGTTCGCACATGCGCCTAAAACCATCCTGCGCCCCATGCAGACATTACAGAATAAATTCATGAGAATAGCCAGTGGCTGTCCATGGTACGTGCGAAACTATGACCTCCATAAAGACCTAGGTCTCCCCACAGTCGCCAGTTTATTTAAGCGATTTTCGAAAAATTATTTCGACAAAGCGGAGGTACACGCTAACCCTCTGATAGCAGGGATGGCCGATTACCGCTGCTTTGACAAATCGTTCAAAGCCCGTTTTCACAGACGCCCAAGAAGCGTCCTCACTGACCCTGACGATCAAATCACGATCGACATCGCCAAAACACTAAACAAACAAACACACACACAGCGTCTTCGCCGGCGAAGACGAGGTCCTCGTTTTCTTACGTCTAGCGGAAGGGGCGTCCAGCCCCGACCGATATGACACTCAGACTTTCCATAAGTCCGTTTATAGTCCTCCACGACACGTCGTCTTAAGCCGAGGCTCGGCCTCACAGGAGGCACCCTTAAGGCGACGTTCCCAAGATGTCACGAGCCTCTCCCGAGGCTCGCTCCACTCCACCTCCGGCGATGCTTCTGCGCTCGCCCCAATCTCCCGGTGACGCTGTAAAAGCCGCTCTGGCTAACAGCAAGAAGTCATTTTTCGAAAAAAAAAAAAAAAAGTTTGTCTCCTTACTTCTTAAAACTACGTCATAGTAATCGGACATATTGCCTTCCAGTGTAGTACAGTGAATAAACGTTAATTATTACATTTAATTCAGTTATTCATTTATATCCCTGGCCTGTTCTCCTACACAAATAGTGGAAAGATGAGATATTTTTTTTTGTTTCAGAGAGATACCAATCGAAGATGGAGTCAAATATGTGTCTGAATCGTCTGGTTTTATAGTGTACAGGAGTTTGAATAATACGGTCATACTTTTACCTTCTTATTACATGCATACTGTTTGCGGGGAATGCGTCGAGCGTGACCCTAATATCGAATGTTAAATATATGTTAAATATTAATGTCAAAAATACTAAGGAAAGCTTTGCTTGGTATTTTTTTAATATTTAAGCTTTAGTTAGTCCATAGATGTATAAAAAAACAATCGAACAACTAACAATAAAAAAAACAATATTCTAAATTCTAAATTAAATTATATTTATATGTCAAAATTAAAAATGTTAAAATCTATATATAATTTAAAAATCATTATTTTAAAAAGTCAAAATTGAAGTAGAAAAAATATTATTTTAAAAAAATATTTAAAAGAATTTTTAGTCTTTTGGGTCAGTTTTGTGTATGGACCCCTTTTGGGTAAAAGCTTTATCCAAAGAATTCCAAATTCTATCTTTAGGTTTTTGCTAAAGAAAATATAAAAAAATCTTTATAGTGTATTTGTAAATCTGTTTGATGGTGGTTATACCATAGACAAATAACTAAGTAATTGATAATATAATTTATAAAATTAATTAGCCGTAATCAAGAATATTAAGGGTAGAAGAAATTATTTATCATTTTATTTATTTATTTGAAATATTAAAGATATATTTTCATAACATTTCCAATCACTATTTTTAAAAAATGTAACGTTTGCATTAAGAATTCTAAAATATATTTATAGGAATATATGTAAATCATTAACAATTAGACAAGAAATAATATTTAAATATAAAAAATTAACAACTTCAACAATATAAATAAATTAGATATAAAAAACTGCAATGTAAATAAGTCTGATTGTAATTTTTGAAATGTAAAAGTAATCAATTTATTGTAAATAAAATGTTATTGAAGTATTGTGTTATGTTCTATTATTTAAATCTTATCTTTAATTTTGAAAAAGACATTGTTAGGTCTTCTTTAGCGACGTTTAATAATTAAAAAATAACTTATTTTTTCTCTACTTGAATAAAGAAATATGAAATTTTAATTTAAAGTTAAGCGCGTATTATTCGTACATCTTTTATATTTCATGAGTTAATAATAACTAATTAGTATAAACAAAGTCACTTTCTCTGTCTGTCCCTATGTCCCTACGTCCCTATATCCCTATGTATGCTTAAATCTTTAAAACTACGCAACGGATTTTGATTTTTTTTACATTGAATATGGAGTAGAGAAATACTGTAATTTTTCAGATTTCTAATGTCATGTCGTAAATAATTCTTTTTTTTTCCGTTTGCATTACAAACGCAGGCTGAAACTTACGAGATTTATCTAAATAATGTATTAATTATTTGTACACCTTGAAAAGGTCTACAGATAAGTCCTCGATGCTATATGTCTATCTCTTATGGATAACCCGCAATAGAATTTTTTTTACGAAAAATAATACCTTATTTTTCGGAGCGTTTTTAAACAATATAGCATTAATCCTTATCAAATTAAGTACCTTAAATACATTGTTGATTTAATATAGACCAATATGGCTGTTTACAGCACGTTATAAAGATGAACATTTTGAACATGAAGATATTACAGATTTAAAATGCAGGGGTTCAGCGATTGCGGCATCGCGCCTCATGCCTATATAGCATAGCGCGTCGAAGGCCGCGCTTCACCCTATAGCAGGAAATCTTCATGGTATAGGGAAAGGGGAATTCGATAAGTTGAAATCTATAAACCTTATTCAGTCATCCATAAAAAGGCGTATATAATTTTGTTTATACCTTTTATTTTCAAAGTAACCCTAGTTCCATGCAATTACGCATAACACCGTGATAGTAAACAATCAGGTCGGAAATTCATCCCCCATTACTCAACAAAGGGCTATATTTATAAGCCTCATTTTAAAATGGAACAACACCCTTCGTTGATCAAAAGGCGTGTTACCCGCTTGGCGGTCGCCGCTCGAATGACCGATTGGACGTTGGAAATTTAAATAAAGAACGCGGCGAGCGGGCAGTAATGATTGGTCAGGTGTGCGGCCATAGCTAATAGGTGCACGGTCCTGCCGAGCATAGACAACTTTGATCGCTCTTACGGTTCGTTAACTTAATCTTACAAAGGATTATTCATATGGGTTAGCAGTATTTTTTCTATGTATAAAAATAGGGTAGTAAAGCTTTAAAAATCAGGTCAGATAAAGGACCGCGTTGTAGTATATAAAATATGTTTACATTACATTAAAAACGATTTTTAAAACAAATTTAAATACTATTCTATCCTACTTATGTTGTCGCCATTGACCTCCGCTTTGTATTTTATAGCAACACAGTCATGAAACAAGAGTATCGCGCCTTTTTGATTAAAATGGTGACAACACTGTGACGTGTTGTTTCCGGTTGAGTCTTCCTATTGATAAAACGTTTTAGTGACAGGCAGTCTTTGTTCGTCATTCAAGAGAAGTGCATCTCGGAACGGGAATTGTGGTATTCCTATTATATCGTGTTATTGTATATTGTATGTGCGCTAACAATAAAATAATCAACTATGTTTTGGTATTATGTCATAACGATAGCTATAATATCTATTTAAATTCAATAGCTGGACTATTTGATTGTTATCGATCCAAGGGGTTCTTGAAGGATTACAAACTGATCCTATTTGTCTTTGAATTAGGTCACCATTAAACCATTTTAGACGTAACCGAATAAAGACATATATACATATTTAGCAATCAATTTTAAACTTTATTAATAACATCACAAGGTTAGTATTTCATTGTTAACAACTAAGCTAAAGTTGAGAATTTAACCATTAATATTAATCATAGATTAACATAACTAAGAATAAGAGTATATTTTTTGCGAAGTTTCGTAGGATTTGAATACGATAGGAAAGCGTGATATACGGAAAAGTTGTTTAAGTGTTAAAATCGTTGATAAAATCGGTGGATGTTGGGCTCTGAATATGTAATATACTAATTAGTTCAACCCCCACCATTTATTTTCTTCCAAACACGTGCAACTTGAACTAGAAATATTTATCTGATCTGAGGGTGCCATTGTTATTTTTAATAATCTCATGTTGCTCTAAAACATTAATTCAGAGGTTTAAATCACAGGTGTGCAGAATTTCAAAATAATAGTCATTGGGTACTTTATGCCACGTGTTATCTGGCCAATTAGAATAGACCACCCTCATTTCTTACCGAGGTGTCGTAAAAGGCGATGTAAAAGAAAGTCAAAATAACATGAAAAATACACATAAAGTACTCAATGACTTATTATCCTACTTATCCCACTTTAAGTGGGGTCGGCACAACATGTTTTAAAAATGTTGTTACATGTTTTGGCTAGTTATTATACGACCGACCACCTGCCAGACGTAAACTTATCTTAGTCGTCTTTTACGACACCTCGGTATGAATGAGGGTGGTGTATTCTATTTAGCCGGATATCACAGTGGGGGGTCAACTTACATTAGTACCTTTTAGGATACCTCGATAAGATATGAGAGTGTTCTTTTCTACTCAGCCGGATACCACACGGCGGGTCGATTTACCTTAGTCGCCTTTTACGACGCCTCGGTAAGAAATGAGGATGATTTAATCCAGGGCTTCTTAAACATTTTTATATAGCGACCCCCTTCAAGCTTAGGAAATTTTAAACGACCCCCTCCTCCATATAATGAAATATATATTAACCGTAGATGTAGATGTAATATCGCACTATTTTACAATGTAAATAACAGTTTTGCATTGCCACTTTTTTCAAAAAATAGTTATAATAAAACTACAATAGTATTTTGTATGATTTTTATTTGTATTTATATTTGTACGTAGTGTGTATACTAATTTTAAAATTTTATTCATAATTATTGTAAACTAACCCATCATAAATTTAATAAAATCTATTTAATTAAATTTAATGAAAAGGGGTAATGAAGGAACTTAGGAGGAGAAATATCAATAAATCTTTGTTAGAAAAGTTCTTTAAAGGACAGCTGCAGCCATGTAGTTGTATCAATAATGATTGAAAAGTATCAGATCTTTGCGACGCCCCTTTCAGTAGTCTCGCAACCTCCCAGGGGGTCGCGACCCACAGTTTAAGAAGCCCTGGTTTAATCTACTCAGCCGGATGACACACGGCGGTTAAACTTATCTTAGTCGTACCTCGTAGATACCTCGATAAGAAAAAGTATAAAGTTAGTATTAACAAAGTTCTTACACAGACAGACTTTTATTGAATTCAAGACTATATTATCATAAAAGCTTGTAAATTTTCGTCTCACACAGCCTCGCACTTGACATCAACGTCGGACTATAACTGAGTTAAATCAAATTGATTTTGAAAAGAGCGAACGCCGAGATTTTTGCTCCATACTTTAAGAGCAATTCCACCGCAGCAAAAGTCATTACTTGACTATTCTTAAATTCTGGTAGACGTGTATTTGAATGAAGAATATGTCAGAATAGGAAAAAATTAAATAATATTTGTGGGTAGTTTAGTTTGATACTGCCATGCTGAGTGTAATGTAATGTAATGTAACGGCCTGTTACTATCCCACTGCTGGGCATAGGCCTCTTCTCTCTGTTTTTTTTTTTGGAGAGAAGGGTTGGAGCTAAGACCTACCACGCTGCTCCAATGCGGATTGGTAGGTTACACATATCCCCAGAATTTTCTAGAGATATGCAGGTTTCCTCACGATGTTTTCCTTCACCGAAAAGCGTGTGATAAATTGCAATTATCAATAAGACACATAAGTTTTAATAGAAAAACTCATTGGTGTCTGCCCGGGTTTGAACCCATGATCGTCTCTAGAGATTCACACGGTCGCACCGCTAGGCCATCACAGCTTACTCTAGTTGGACTATAACTGAGTTAAATCAAATTGATTTTGAAAAGAGCGACCGCCGAGATTTTTGCTCCATACTTTAAGAGCAATTCCACCGCAGCAAAAGTCATTACTTGACTATTCTTAAATTCTGGTAGACGTGTGTTTGAATGAAGAATATATAAGAATCGGAATAAATTAAATAATATTATTTATTGTTCTTGTCATGTAACATTATGCTTTGATGAAAATAAGAAAATTCGTCTCATACGACCTAATGCAACTGTATTTGTATTTTCGAAAATAATCTAGATAGAAACATAATTTCTAGATGGTTAGAAAGAGATCCACGAGTTTAGGCCAGCTGTAACAAAGTGAATTTGGTCTTATGTTGACATTCGACCTTATGCGTCTAATTTTCTAAGCTTAGTCTGAGGTTCTGAGCCATTGTGAGTTCCCGAGCGGCTCTGAGGTTCTGAGCTACTTTGACTTTCTAAGCTAACTCTGAGGTTGTGAGCTACTGTGAGATCCTGAATGGCTCTGTGGTTCTGAGCGAATCTGACTTTCTAAGCTAACTCTGAGGTTGTGAGCTACTGTGAGATCCTGAGCGGCTCTGAGGTTCTGAGCTACTCTGACTTTCTAAGCTAACTCAGAGGTTCTGAGCAACTGTGAGATCCTGAATGGCTCTGAGGTTCTGAGCTACTCTGATTTTCTAAGCTAACTCTGAGGTTTTGAGCAACTGTGAGTTCGTAAGCGGCTCTAAGGTTCCGAGCAACTCCGAGCTTATGAGTGACTCTGACCTACAGATCTACTCTGAGCTTATGGTCAGCGGACTGAAAAGGTTCCTGAGGTGGTCGATGCATCTGGTGCTCCCGATGCATCGATTAGCGGAGGGAGAGCACTTCTAGAGAGACCCGACCCAGAGGTGGCGCACTCTGGGGTTCAGAGTTGTTGTTGGCGGGGATGGGGGCAATGTGTACCCTGTCCCCACCACCAGCAGCGTGATGGCGCACTGTCAGGTTTTTCGTTTTTTGGCGGTGAGAGTCCGACATACCCGCCGCTCGTCCCCGTCGGGTGGTGATGACCCATAATGGGTTTTCCTGACACAAAATAAAAATTGTCAGCGGTGCTCTAAATGTCCAACATGCTCACGACAACTAATGGCAGTTCCATTAGTTAATATTGAAATAGTCCAGGTTCAAAGAACATTCATATGGATGGATATATAAAACTATCCCTGAATGTGACATAGATTCGAGATTCTTGCTGGTTTTTTTTAGAAAAATTACAAACCAGTAGCTTACTAATATAATTGATGCTTATTTGAATAAAGATTATTTCAATTTGGTTTGATAGATGCTGTATCAACCCTCCGTAATAGATTTCAGTGCTTTATCTGCGGGGATATCGCGACTCGCACATGATACAACATGTCATGCGTATTAAAACGTTAATCCGCTTAGTTTATAAGCGTTTATACGGCTTTGAATATATCCTTTGATGGTCCCTTTGATCGTTCATACACGGGCCATGCATGACTGCCCGCAGATACTCGGGACTGGTTTATAATGTTAGAAAATTCTTCAAATTAAAACACTTTTGATATATGTAATATTTATTAGACAATATGAAGTTTAAACAATAAAAATTACGGCATTTATTTATATTGCAACTACTTAATCTAGCTTCTTTCACAATTGAAATAACTGAACTTTATTATACATATTATTGTTATAATGTTAACACTAAATTTGTACACAATGATTTATAGAATTAGGCGTTACTTTGCGGAGATCCATAATACAAAAGTAATAATAAAATTATTTTGCTATAATCCGCGATGAAGTAAAATAGAAAATATATATAATGCTAACCACGACCAAAATCGCAAAGCTTTGCGATTTTGGTCATGGAGTCTATCTCCTGAAGATGCTTCGGTTGCGGGGCGAAACGATTGTTGAGTTTGTGATAGTGAACGTATATAGTGCTTGTGTATCGTGGTGGCGGTGGTGGAGGTTTGTGCATGTGTTTTTTTACGACTCCTGCATGTATCAGATATTATAACCGATTATCCACTCTACATTTAGCATTATATATATTTTCTATTTTACTTCATCGCGGATTATAGAAAAATAATTTTATTATTACTTTTGTTGTACACAATGAGATAAAACGGTCAAACTCTTTAAATTGTTACGAGCGATTATGCTAACAGATTAAAAAGAGGTAACGTGTAGCTTCAGGGAGTAATTAAAAAAATAGCAATATTTTAATGAGAAACAATTCTGACTATGTTGAACCGAAAACTGGGTGATGGAGTGTTCGAACGAGGACAGTAACTTGGACGAGTTTATCAAGGCAGCAACGCAAGTTTAGCAAGGCACTGAATAGAAAACGCTATTTCACAAATGTTAGCGCACACTATATAATAACACGATATTATAGAAATACTACAATTCCCGTTCCGAGATGCACTTATCTTGAATGACGAACAAAGACGGAATGTAACTGAAACGTTTTATCAATAGAAAGACTCCAACAACGGCACAGTGTTGTCAACATTTCAATAAAAAAGGGCGCGATACTCTTGTTTCATGACTGTGTTGCTATAAAATACAAAGCGGAAGTCAATGGCGACTACACAAATGTGTACTTATTATAAAACAAAGTACCCAAAAGCGGTCTGTCTGTGTGTAATCGATTTTCTCAGAATCTACTGAATGGATATTTGTACGGTGTTACTAGTAATGCGATTTTTCCGAAAGGTTTAGGTTAAAGTACATTACGGTTTAATGTAAATTGTGTTGAAAAGGTCAAGCAGTTGTAACAAATCTCGCCAACTATGAGCTTTAATCGCGTGCATCGTGTAAACCAACAGAGATGCACAAAATTAATGCATAAAAGAATTGTAAAACTACAAAAATACCTAACTACTTTTGTATCTTTTGTAACACGCTGATTTTCATACGGGCGAAACCACTAGTATTAAATCATCATCTGATGACCTTATCCTATGATCTTCCTGACCTTATCCCACTATAAGTAGGGTCGGCACAACATGTTATAAACATGTTGCCACATGATTTGGCTACGTATTTTACGACCGGCTGCCTGCCTGAAATCAAGTTACCATAGTCGTATTTTACGACATCTCGGTAAGAAAGAGGGTGGTCTATTCTACTTAACCGGATACCACACGGTGGGTCAACTTACCTTAGTCGCCTTTTACGACACCTCGGTAAGAAATGAGGTTGGCCTATTCTACTCAGCCGGACACCACACGGCGGGTCGACTTACCTTAGTCGCCTTTTACGACACCTCGGTAAGAAATGAGGGTGGTCTATTCTACTCAGCCGAACACCACACGGCGGGTCGACTTACCTTAGTCGCCTTTTACGACACCTCGGTAAAAAATGAGGGTGGTCTATTCTACTCAGCCGAACACCACACGGCGGGTCGACTTACCTTAGTCGCCTTTTACGACACCTCGATAAGAAATGAGGGTGGTCTATTCTACTCAGCCGGACACCACACGGCGGGTCGACTTACCTTAATCGCCTTTTACGACACCTCGGTAAGAAATGAGGGTGGTCTATTCTCAGCCGGACACCACAAATTCAAATTCAAATTCAAAATATTCTTTATTCAAGTGGACTGTTTACAGTACTTTTGAATCGTCAAATGTTTTAAAGAAGCTACCACTGATTCGGAAGTTTGCTCCTACCGAGAAGAATCAGCAAGAAACTCGGCGGCTAATCTTTTAAAAATTATTACAATTTGATGGTTACAGATAATCGTTGCAGCTGGATGCGTAGCTGACTGCAGTTAAGATAAGCTATCACTCAAATAATCCTCAATAGTATAGTAAGCTTTATGTAGCAACATGGTTTTGAGATAATTTCTAAACTTGTGTAAAGGCAAGTCCAGATAATGTTGAGGAATTTTGTTATAAAAACGTGTACCGAGACCGACAAATGATTTTCGGACCTTTTGGAGGCGTAATCTAGGCGTCATTAGTTTATGTCTGTTTCTTGTATGTCTGTCATACCTATCACTATTTTTACTATACAAGTGAATATTTTTACGTACAAATAGTATATTACTGTAGATGTATTGTGAAGCTACAGTCATAACGCCAATTTCTTTGAACTTTTCCCTAAGAGAATCACGAGGTTTCATATTATAAATACCACGTATAGCTCTTTTTTGCAAAACAAAGACCCTGTGAATATCAGCCGCTGTACCCCATAGCATGATTCCATATGACATAATGCTATGAAAATAGGAAAAATAAACAAGTT
This sequence comes from Morpho helenor, assembly GCA_029227775.1. NCBI lineage: Eukaryota > Metazoa > Arthropoda > Insecta > Lepidoptera > Nymphalidae > Morpho > Morpho helenor. The sequence goes on from JARGCU010000011.1 coordinate 12,854,255, forward strand.
TTGCTGTGTCAACATCAGTTAATTGTCTAATTTTCCTAACAGCGTAGGCAGCGGAACTTAATTTTCCACAAAGGTTTGTTATATGGGGTCCCCATTGGATCTTTGTATCTAAGGTCATTCCTAAAAACACAGTTGTATTTTCTTTCACTAATATTTCATTATTTAATATAACATTTTCTGTTGGTCTGGTTCCATTAAGCAGTGAAAACTCTACGCATTTTGTCTTTTTTGTGTTTAAAAGTAGGTTATTTATGGTAAACCAGTGAGATATTTGAGACAAAGCATTATTCACATCGTCAAGATTTTCCTTATATCTGTCAACCTTAAAAATTAATGATGTATCATCTGCGAATAGTACAATGTCGCAAATACTGGGCACAAAATATGGCAAATCATTAATATATACTAAAAACAAGAAAGGACCTAAGATTGAACCTTGAGGCACGCCCATAACTGTTACTGATCCGGATGACTTGACGTCATTTATACATACTCTTTGTAATCTATTGCAAAGAAAAGATGTAATAAGACTAAGCGCATTATCTTTGATCCCATAATGACGCAGCTTATACACGAGAGTTGTATGTTGGACACAATCGAACGCTTTAGACAAATCGCAGAAAATACCAATAGCGTTCTGCGAATTCTCCCAGGCATCGAAAATGTGTTTCAACAGCCTTGCGCCCGCATCTGTTGTTGATCGACCCTTAGTAAAACCGTACTGCTCAGTATGTAGTAATTTATTCAAATCGAAATGTCTGAGCAGTTGATTGTACATACTTTTTTCAAAAATCTTACTAAGAGTTGGTAATACTGAAATGGGTCTGTAATTATTGGGATCATTTTTATCACCTGATTTAAACAAAGGGACTAATTTACTATATTTCATGAGATCAGGAAATATTCCGGAATCTACAGCTCTATTAAAAATCAAGGCTAGATAAGGCGCAATAATTTCAATAATGTTATTCATTGTTTTCATGGACATGCCCCATAGATCTTGTGTTTTCTTCAATTCTATTGTTTTGAAGACCTTAAGAATGTCACATGGGGTAATATATTGAAAATAAAAGTTAGCACTGCACTCAGTGGAAATAGTTCTTAGTAAATTAAGAGCTTCTGTTGGCGAAGAATTAATACATTGAGTGGTCGCAATTGGTATATTTTGGAAGAAATTTTCAAATGTTTTAGCGACCTCTGCATCAGAAGTAATGATTTGATCATTAATAATAAGCTTAAATTCACGATTATTTTTTTTATTTCTACCTAATTCATCGCCTATAATATCCCAGGTGGCTTTTATTTTATTGTCTGCCTTCATAATTTTTTGTTTGATAAATAGCGACTTAGCTTGTATGCAAACAATTTTAAATAGCTTTGAGTAGTTTTTTACATATTCAACAAATGTGGGGGTTTTATTAAATTGTTTTTGTGCGTACAAATCAAATAATTTATTTCTACTCTTAAAAATGCCAACAGTTGCCCAATCACTAAATTTCAAGTTTTTTAGTACACTTTTTTCCACGGTCTTAAAAACATTATTGAATTCATAGTCTATTAATCCAAAAAGAGCATTGTATAGTTCATCCGGACCTCGTTTTCTAATTTTTAGAGTAGGAACTCGAGCTATAATTTTTTCCTTAAATTTCCTAATTTTTTTATTGGTGATATGCTTAAACTTTATTACTTGTTTTTGTTGCGTTTCAGCGTATGGAACAGATATACGTTGTCCAGAATGATCAGATTTGAGATTATTGATTACAGCTTTTTCAAAAACTTTACAATTACAAAATACGTTATCAAGGCAAGTAGCTGAAGTTGCGGTTATTCTGGTGGGTTCATTGAATACATTCTCTAAGTTAAAGCATTTAAATAAATTAAGTAATTTAGATCTATTGTGAGAGTTTACTAAAATATCAATATTGAAGTCACCACATATTAACAATTTTTTCAATGTTTTGCAAAGCCTCGTAAGAACAATCTCCATGGTATCCTCAAATAAAGAAAAATCACCTGATGGGGGTCGGTACACGCTCACTACAATATACTGCTCCAGCTCTACACAAGACAGCTCTATAGTGCCTTCTATAGAAAGACTTACAATATCCTTTCTTTCTTTATAGTTTTTATTATCTTGCATTAATATTAAAGAACCCCCTCGACTATTAACAGTCTTTCTCAAGAAGGCACTGCACACTGTATAATTTTTAATATTAAATAATATTTCGAATTTAGTAAACCAGTGCTCTGTTATGCATAACACATCAATATCAAATTTTTTAATAAATAATTCTATTTCAAATTCTTTGCCAGATGCGCCCTGTATATTCTGATGTACTACATTTAATTTGCAAGGCATATCTGTTGTCTTAATGTCTAGTTTAAATATGTGCTATCAATATTGGTACTACATGTACTATTATTAACATATGAGTCAAAAGACTTTATTACACTTTGTGTAACAGTATCATTAATATTAAATGCTAGCAATGTAGCTATTTGACGTCTTAATCTTAAGGGCAGATACATTGTATCTTTAGTCAAGCAAAAAGAAGATACAAATTTATTTGTATCAAAATAAAAAAATGCATCATTATGATGACATGTCAAGTTGTATAGTAACAAATTTAAATTATAAATGTGCTTATTTTGTTCACTAGTTAATGTCTTAGAGTAAGGAAAAGCACAAATAAAGAATTTACATTTTGTTTGATTGTGTAAAAGCAACAATTTGTCAACACTTTTTATAATTTGTTGCTTTTTTAAATTCAAACTGTCACCAAACAGTAAAATGACATTAGTGTAACATTTTAATTCAGTACAGCTCAAATTATTAACTAAATAACTCAAGGGGGCCCCTGGTGAACATCTGTTAATCACTGGTTGTTGAGAATACATATTTATAATAGACACACGGCGGGTCGACTTACCTTAGTCGCCTTTTACAACACCTCGGTAAGAAATGAGGGTGGTCTTATTCTATTCCGCCGGATACCACACAGCTTGAACCACTAGTATTTAATAAGCTGAAAATAATATTTAGTCGATGCGTAGGAAATCTAACTCTCAAGCGCGGATAACAGCAAAATAATTTTATTTTCACTTCTGTTCGTATTAGTATATTAGTGACTCGAGCGAGTTACCATTCGTGTAAACGGTGCCACCGTCACAATGTTTGTGTAACTCTATATTAACTCAAACATCGGATTCAAAATTACATTCCTCTAATGCGATTGTAAAAGTATTTGCAACTGATGTAATTTATGAACTGAACGGGAATGCATTTAATTTGCTATTTCAATAACTCTATGTTTTACTAGTTTCTAACGTTTTGCTCGCTTATTTTTAATTTAATTATATATTGCTTAGTATTAAAACGCCGTGTGGTATCCGGCTGAATAGAATAGTACCACCCTCTTTTCTTACCGAGGTGTCGTAAAAGGCGACTAAGGTAAGTCGACCCGCCGTGTGGTATCCGGCTGAGTAGAATAGACCAACCTCATTTCTTACCGAGGTGTCGTAAAAGGCGACTAAGGTAAGTTGACCCACCGTGTGGTATCTGGTTTAGTAGAATAGGCCACCCTCTTTCTTACCGAGGTGTCGTTAAATACGACTGAGGTAAGTTGACGTCAGGCAGGCGGCCGGTCGTAAAAACGCAGCCAAATCATGTAACAGCATGTTTATAACTTGTTGTGCCGACCCCACTTAGAGTGGGATAAGGGCAGGAAGATGATGATTGCTTAGTATTAAAGTGACCGAATTCAAAATTAGCCTCTTATACTACTCTGAGTGGGGTCAGAACAAACTTTTAAGATGATTTGTCTAGTTATTAAGACCGGCCGCCCACCGACGTCAATCTTAGTCTCCTTTTACGACACCACGGTAAGAAATAAGGGTGATCTATTCTACTCAGCCGGATACCACTCAGCGAGTCTATTTACTTTAGTCGCCTTTTACGAAACCTCGGCAAGAAATGAGGGTGGTCTATCTCAGCCGGATACCACAGCATAATAAAATAAATAAAACTCTAAATTCGAATATTAAATATTAAATTCATTGCAGTTTAGTATTATTAATAATTTTTATAAATTTTATTTATAATTTTAATATATGATTTTGTAATTTAAATAATTTTAATTTATCATTTATCAATTCATGAATAAATTATCCATTTATGCAATCAAACATTTATTAATTTATTTATTTTATTCGTTTATTTATTTATAAACAAAAATAATATAATACATAAAAAAATAAAGTTATATTCTATTAAAAATGTCTTTTGCAAATAAAAATTGACCTAAAATATAACTTTACATCGTAGCGAAGAGCTACGAATCGCCTACGGAACGCCTACGCGTTTACGGCGTAGCCTAGAGCATTACATTTCATTATAATGTTCCCTTTGTAGGTCTGTGTAAACTGTTTTTTATCAGCCCAAAAGAGAAAACTTTTTATGTCTATGTTGTATGACAATTTTGAAACTTATTATTTTATGCTATGTGGTATCCAGCTGGCTAGAATAGCCCACCCTCATTACTTACTAAAGTTTCGTACAAGGCGACCGTATGGTATCCGGCTGAGTAAAATATACCGCCCTCTTACCGAGGTGTCGTAAAAGGCCACTAAGCTAAGTTGACTCGTGGTGTGGTATCCTGCCTGAGTAGACTAGACCAGCCTCTTTCTTATCGAAGTGTCGCAAAAGGCGACTAAGGTAAGTTGACTCGTAGTGTGGTAACCGACTGAGTAGAATAGACCGCCCTCTTTCTTCTTTTCTGTATCACAAAAGGCGACTAAGTTCAGTTGACGTCAGGCATGCAAATACTCAGCCAACTCATGTGACAACATGTTTATGACATGTTGTGTCAACCCCCTTACTAACTAGATATTTTATATTATGCCCAGAGAGATTTTATAGTGATTCCTGTGTTGCGACCATAATATTTATTTTATTTATTTATTTTATTTATTTATTTTTGATTGATTTATTTATTTATTTATATATACATATATGGTACATTTGCAACTCATTTCAAAACTCAAATTAAAATATTCTTTATTGAAGTAAACTTGTAAACAAGTGCTTTGAATCGTCAAGTCTACTGCTGGTTCGGAAAGCTGTTCCTACCGAGAAGAGCCAACAAGAAACTCGGCAGTTTCTCTTTCTAAACATATTTCTTATTACTTTAGATTTAGTCATTACTATCTTGTGCAGGGTCAAAGAGTAGCTATATCCACGCATTCTTATCATCTATGTAATCAACAGTGTATAAGTTTTACAGTATCAGCCTCATTTTAACAACGTTTTTAAACTGCTGTTAATGTAAAAGCTAAAATTGATTGCGGAATTTCATAATAGAATCTTATACCCAAACCCACAAACGACTTACGTACTTTTTCAAGCTGCAAAGCAGGAGCCGCAAGCTTATATCGGTTCCTACTTTGTCTATTATATACACTGGTATTTTTTTAAAACCTTTTTTTAACTTGCAAATTATGTATGTGAAGATGGAATCTTGCAAGTTAAATTTGAACTACTACCCGTAATACATTGCTGATCCTCCTGCCCTTATCCCACTACAAGTGGGGTCAGCACAACATGTTATAAACATGCTGTAACATGATTTGGCTGGGTAACGACCGACCGCCTGCCTGACATTAACTTACCTTAGTCGTATTTTACTACACCTAGGTAAGAAATGAGGTTGGACTATTCTGCTCAGCCCGATACCACACGGCGGGTCAACTTACCTTAGTCGCCATTTACGACACCTCGGTAAGAAATGAGGGTGATCTATTCTACTAAATCGGATACCACACGGTAGGTCAACTTACTATAGTCGCCTTTTACGACACCTCGGTAAGAAATGAGGTTGGACTATTCTACTCAGCCGGATACCACGTGGCGAGTCAACTTACCTTAGTCGCCTTTTACGACACCTCGGTAAGAAAAGAGGGTGGTACTATTCTATTCAGCCGGATACCACACGGCGGGTCGACTTACCTTAGTCGCCTTTTACGACACCTCGGTAAGAAAAGAGGGTGGTACTATTCTATTCAGCCGGATACCACACGGCGGGTCGACTTACCTTAGTCGCCTTTTACGACACATCGGTAAGAAATGAGGGTGGTACTATTCTATTCAGCCGGATACCATACGGCGACCGTAATAAATTGCTATAATTTTTAAAATCTTTTATTCAACTTGCAATGTTTTTTGCAAATTTTATGTTGGCCTAGTCCTGATGACAATGCATGTTTATGAAAAGCATAACCTGATGCCAGGATTGGCTCCAGACGAGGTAACTCCTCAACAGAAGGGGAATATTATTTAAGGCGTTTTAAAAGCCATTTTAGTTTGACTTGTTTAAATTAAACAAACATAAACTTGGTCTAACACTGTTAAATGCAAATGCTACTAATGAGCGAGACATATTTCCGTTGGGTGCCGGATGCTTCGTTTCCGAAGCATCTCAGCTGAGAACGCCATTTTCCTTATATACAACAAACTTATTTGTAGAATGTACCTACATTAGGAATAAATTATCTCTATGTGTAATGTAACTAAAAAGTAACGGCCTGTTACTGGGCATAGGCCTCCTCTCTTCGGTTTTGGAAGGATTGGAGCTAAAACCTACCACGCTGCTCCAATATGGACTCGTAGGTTACACATATCCCAAGAATTCTCTAGAGATATGCAGGTTTCCACAGGTTTTCTTTCGCCAAAAAGCATGTGACAAATTGCAATTATCAATTAGACACATAAGTTTTAACAGAAAAACTCATTGGTTTAAATAAATAAATAAATATATGGGACAATTACACACACGGTCGTCAGTCCACATAGTAAATAACTTAATACTTGTGTAATGGGAGACAGACAGCAGGTGAATATATATATATATATATATATATATATATATATATATATATACATATATATTTAAATACATACTTAAATAAAAATATAAACCTAGGTTCAAAGGCCAACAAATTCATTTATAGAATATGATGGCCTCCTCTCTCCGTTTTTGGAGGGATTGGAGCTAAGACCTACAACGCTGCTCCAGTGTGGATTGGTAGGTTACACATATTCCTAGAATTCTCTAGAGATACATACATATGTAAAGAAACCATCGTAAGGAAACCTACATAGGTTTACTTACGATGGTTTCTTTCAAAAATTCAAAAAATCAGTAAAAAGCAAATATAACTTTTTTTTGTCTGGAATCGATCCTAGTATTCTGATATCGAGACCGCCCACTACCAATTGAGCTATCATGACTTTGCAATTGACAAAAGTTGCTTTCTCATAAAATTATAGCAGTTTTTTTAGTGCCCGAAAACAGAGATAAAACAACATTTTTTAAAATAAAACCTAGCTAGATCGATTTTTCCTTCACGATGAATGTTTCCAAAATTCAGAAAAATATATATACACAAGATTTGCTCATTTATATATTAAAGTGATTTTTAAGAGATATAAAAAAAGGAAAAAAGCGCCGACGACGTGTGGGACTCAATCCCGGAGAACTTGTTGGTCCGCCCGTTACCCATTGGGCTATCACAACATTACGTTTGACAGTAAAAATATCAATTGCATTTAATTCTACATTTTAGCATTTTTTCAATGCCCGGAAAAAGGGATAAAACGATTTTTTTACATAAAACCTAGCTAGATCGATTTTTTCTCCCCAAAGCCCCCTACATGCTGAATTTTATGAAAATCGTTGTAGCCGTTTGGTTAACTTACTTACTTACTATATACATATATATATATATATTTTTTTTTCGGAATCTCAAAAACATTTTTCCTGAAATTCAGCATGTAGAGGGTTTTGGGGGAGAATAATCGATCTAGCTAGGTTTTATGTAAAAAAATCGTTTTATCCCTGTTTTTGGGCATTAAAAATACTAAAATTTATATGGAATTGAATTTTTGCCATAAACTGTCAAGTCAACGTAGCTTATTCGGGGAACGGGTGGTCGCGAGAAATAAAAATACCTAGAATCGAGCCCCAACCTAATATTTATTATTTTTTAAGTTTCTTTTTTTTATTTTGTATAAAAATCACCGAGCAAGTCAACCAGGCACTTTAAATTTAAATTGGCATATTGTGTCACAGTTTATTATAAATCTGCGGTTTGAAACAAAACTTTGTTTTACCTGTAATATAATAATAAGGTGAAAGGATGTTTTTAGGGTTGTTCTCGAAGTTTCAACGGCAAAGTTTGTGAGAACCGAAGATTGAATTTGTCTACCTGAGTGGTTGTTTTGAGGTTAAATACTAATTGAAGTTCAATATATCTAATTTAATATTATAGTCTTATTTTAAGCCACCTCGGTAAGAAAGAAGGTGGTTTGTTATAATCAACCGTCATTCATCATCTTACCTTAGTCGCCTTTTACGACAACTTGGTAAGAAAGAGGGTGGTTTATTCTAATCAACCGGACACCACACGGTAGGTCGACTTACCTTAGTCGCCTTTTACGACACCTCGGTAAGAAAGAAGATGGTCTATTATACTTAACCGGATACCACACGGTGGGTCGACTTACCTTAGTCGCCTTTTACGACACCTCGGTAAGAAATGAGGGTGGTACAATAGTACCACCTATGCCAGTCGGATACCACACGGCGTTGGAATTCTAATAACATATAAGCTATAGAAATTCTGTTATTTTACAGGAATAGGATGACATTGAAAAGAGCCATCCACACGACAACAGTCCACGCGAACGAAGTCACGGGTAAAGTAAGTAACGGCCTGTTACTATCCCACTGCTGGGCATAGGCCTCCTCTCTCCATTTTTGGAGAGAAGGGTTGGAGCTAAGACCTACCACACTGCTCCAATGCGAATTGGTAGGTTACACGTATCCCCGGAATTCTCTAGAGATATGCAGGTTTCCTCACGATGTTTTCCTTCACCGAAAAGCGTGTGATAAATTGCAATTATCAATTAGACACATAAGTTTTAATAGAAAAACTCATTGGTGTCTGCCCGGGTTTGAACTCATGATCGTCTCTAGAGATTCACACGGTCGCACCGCTAGGCCAACACAGCTATCACGGGTAAAAGCTAGTCTTTAATATAAATACTAAGCAAAGCTTGGTTATTTAGGTACTTATTTTTACATATAAACTCGAATTTAAACTTTAAACGCCCACGCTGTATTCCCACGTCATTGATACGTATTTCCACAGAACACGTGCTCCGCCGGGTAAGTCTCGAACAGTTATCGTTTTTCGTGCTCGGTCGCGATAAATTCTACGAAGCAAAAACATTATCCCCGAGTTACCCTACATTTGAGGCTGTGGCACACCACGGCTTGAATTTTTTTTAAATGTCATATCCTGTGTTACAATACTCTAATATTTACGCTTCCTTTGTCGTCTTTGAAAAATTTTCGTTTCGTTGAATCTAATTAACTAGTAGATTCTACGAGTATAAACGTTATAATTAAATATATTATTGTTAATGAATGTAGTATCCGGCTGAGTTGACCGACCTCATTTGTTATCGAGGTTTCGTAAAAGGCGACTAAGTTAAGTTGTCCTTCTGTGTAGTATCCAGTTGAGTAGAATAGACCACACTTTTTCTTGCCGAAACGTCGTAAAAGGCGACTAAGCTAAATCCACACCTCCCCCCGTTTAGTATTCGATTGAGAAGAATAGATCAGTCTCTTTCGCACCGAGGTGTCGTAAAATACGTTTAAGGTAAGTTAGCCAAATCATGTGACATCATGTTTATAACATGTTGTGGTGACCCCACTTAGAGTAGGATAAAGCCAGGAGGATGATGATGATAGTATCGTTAACGCCATTAACCTTTATTGTAAAACTGTTTTTTAATAATTTAAAAGATTTTACTATATAAGTATTCGTAAATTAAAAACGTTGTGGAAGTCTTGTACTCGATGGGAAGATCATTGATATGTCAATAGTATTTATTTTTCAAATTTATTATTACTGCTTATTCAGAAAAATTCATTCATATTGCTCCCGTGGATTAGCCGTGAAAAGTAACAGACTGACGATTAGACAGACAGACTTTTGTAAGCACAAGTTTTTAGCATGCTTCTTTGTCCGTGTAGAAATCAGTGTATTTCAAACTTTAACCCCGGTAAATCCCGACCCTCCGGGAATTCTAGGATAAAAAATAGTCTCTACAATATCCTCTTTCTTCTAGTGAGTCTCATCAAAATCAGGAGAATATCTTTTTACTATAAAACATTGTCAAATCTTTCAGTAAAATCCATATAAAGTACGATTTTGTGAAAATCGATCACATACAGACAGACAGCTCTTAGGGTCTTTGTTTTATAATATGTACAGATTTTAAATCTTAATATCATGGTAGGTCAAATAATTGTAGCGTCACTTATAAATGTCACAAATGTCACCGTCCCTGGTGTACCACAAGCCTTACCCACCCCACGCTTTATATATGACTCCTCCACAGCATAAGCTCAGTCGATGCCCGCCATCCGAAGCGCGCGGACACATGATGGCATAAACCGTAACGCGAGTGTACACACACAAATGTGTTATGTTTTCTGGAGTGGCCATTCGCTGTTTCGGTAAGTTTTAATAGCCATTGTTAACACCTTTGAGAATAGATATACCTTCAGGCAACATCTCTGTAGGAAAAATGCCATGTCCTTTTTAATATGATTTAATCGTCGATCCTACAAAGCCTTTTAAGAGCTTCTCGTTATGAAAATAATATTGGGAAGCTATGTCTTTACTAATATATAAAGCTGAAGAGTTTGTTTGATTGTTTGAACGCGATAATCTCAAGAATTACTGGATCTCTTTGAAAAATTGTTTCAGTGTAAGATAGTCCATTTATCATATAAATGCTAAAATGAATAGGAGAGGAGCAGCAATAAAATATATTAAGAAAACGGCAAAATTTCTTTCCTTGCGTGAGCTGACTAAACGCTGATAGTTATTCAAAAATAATGAATTACAAAATTGTTCTCGTCTAAATGTCCGCGACAGCATATGTCTATTTTATAAGGTATGCTGTTGGGGACTTAAGTGTAGTATTTTTGTAGATCTACAATTATCTAGAACTTTACTTTAGAGCTTTTCTATTAGTTTACACCTTTGTAACATAATCTACATAAAACCGTAATGATAACTTAAATCTTCCGGAAAATTGCATTACCTTTTAGTATAAACTGTACGAAAATCCGTAGATTCGATTTTGTGAAAATCGATTACATACAGACAGAAAGCTTTCGGGGACTTTGTTTTTATATAAAGACTAGCTGTGCCATTGGTTTTGCTTCTGTAGTAATTTTTGCTCAGTGTAATAGCAAAACAAGTCTCGAAAATAACGTTATATTTTTAATAGAATTTTTTTACATAAAAGTAGTTATTGCGATTTAACTATAAAAGATAGGAATATGCTATTAAAGACTTTTTTGTAGTATTTTTGTTGATCTACAATTCTTTAGTACATTACTTTAATGTATTTCCGCTGGTTTGCGCGTCCCACTCGATTAAAGCTTCCAGCAAAAAAGTTTTTTTACAACTCCGCGACTTTTTGAAAATCGTTGGAGGCGTTTCCGAAATTCAGATTCTATATATATTATCTGGTATTCGGTTGAATAGAATAGTACCACCCTCATTTCTTAACAAAGTGTCGTAAAAGGCGACTAAGGCAAGTCGACCCGCCGTGTGGTATCCGGCTGAGTAGAATAGATTAACTTCATTTCTTACCGAGGAGTCGTAAAAGGCGACTAAGGTAAGTTGACCCACCGTGTGGTATCCAGTTTAGTAGAATAGACCACCCTCTTTCTTACCAAGTTGTCGTAAAATGCGACTCAGGTAAGTTGATGTCAGGCAGGCGGCCAGTCGTAAAAACGCAACCAAATCATGTGACAGCATGTTTATAACATGTTGTGACGACCCCACTTAGAGTGGGACAAGGGCAGGAAGATGATGATTCGGTTGAATAGACCACTCTTATTTCTTTAGCGAGGTGTCGTAATAGGCGATCAAGATAAGTTGAGAGTTGTTGTAAAATACCTAGCCAAATCATTTGACAACATGTTTATAACATGTTGTACCCCACTCAGAGTGGGATCAGGATAGGAGGATAATGATCTATGTTATTGCTCTAATTCAAAAAGCTTTAAAGAACATTGCAATAATAATGTACAAAATACCAATTAATATATATTTACTACAGTTTACGTAACAAAATATTAATTTTGACGCTTGTTGAGTTTGAAATTTATTTACAGAGTCTAATTGATTACCTTTTCATGAAAATTAGTAATCCTGTTTAAGATTTTATTACTTTGGATACTTATTTGCGCTTATTTCGCTGATATATACTATTATAGGAAAAGGAAAGTAGAAATAATAAAATTATTTTGCTATAATCCACGATAAAGCAAATACATATATAAAATTCTAAATGGAGAATGGACTGTCTGACAGACGGCCTTTGGGGGCTTTGTTTTTTAATAAGTATAGATAAATATAGATGCATTTTATATTGATGATGACTGGTCCGTTGGCGCAGCAGTCAGTGATCCTTCAGCACTGCGGGTCGCAGGTTCGATTCCTTTCGACGCCTACATTTTCTATAACTGAATTTATTGTTTTTCGAGTCTGGGTGTATATTTGTATCTAAGTATGTAGTACCTGGGTGACCGCGCCTTGTTCGAAATTTTTTTTTAAAGATATAAAAAAAAATAGTTGAGGAGGTGGGGCTGCTCGTATTTTCACCTCTCTAGACCGCCCATTCCCTAAATAAGCTATCATGACGATATTTGATAGCAAAAAGTTATGTTTTGAATTCAACATAAATTTCAGTATTGTCTTGAAAAGAAAGATTTTTTTTTTTTTTTTTTTTTTTTTTTTTTTTATTATTGTATTCAATGCAATCTGTTCTCTATTAATGAACATTCAGCAAAATGTTGTGAAATTGTAATGTCTTGGAGAGCGATCAGTCCAGTGACTTGTGCTCTTTTATTAGCTTTGCACAGAACAATACTGTTAGCTCAAAAGGTCCAAAGGGGATTTTCTTTTCAGTCTCTTGAATGACGAATTGGTACTCATCAGATTTGCAGCTAGTGCATTTGGATGACGGTCCAATCTATTTTTGTATGACAACATTGAGTTTTTAATATCTTCTTTGACTGTTGTAATTTGAAGTTCATGGTGTAGCTGGTGATTTGATATGTACCAAGGGGCATTTGTGATTATCCTGAGGACTTTTGACTGAAACCTTTGCAGTATTTCTAAGTTTGAGTTGGAAGCAGTTCCCCAGAGTTGTATGCCATAAGTCCATATAGGTTTAAGGATGCACTTGTATATCAGAATTTTGTTTTCTAGCGACAATTGAGATTTTTTGTTGAGTAACCAGTAATATTTTGTTAATTTGATCCCCAGAGCTTTTCGTTTTGTAAATATGTGTTTTTTCCAAGTGAGACGACGGTCCAAGTATACTCCAAGATATTTGGCTTCATTTGCTTGAGGTATCTCGACTCTATTGAGTGATACTGGGGGACATGTCTCGTGTCTCATGGTAAAGGTCACTTGTACAGATTTAGCCTCATTTGCTTTTATTCGCCAGGTATTTAGCCATTTTGTGATGTTGTTTAGACAGTGTTGCAGCATTTTACTTGCCTGAGTTGGATCGTCATGGATAGTTAAGGCAGCAGTGTCATCTGCGAATGTTCCAATTACTACACCATCAGTCATAGGCAAATCTGAAGTATAAATCAGGTATAGTATTGGACCAAGTACACTTCCTTGTGGTACTCCAGCATTAGCTTTATGAAGATTGGTTATATCTTCTCCTTGTTTTACATAATAATACCTCTCTGCAAGGTACGACTTAAGGAATATGTAATAGTTTGACGGAAGATTATTTTTTATTTTATAAAGCAACCCTTCATGCCAGACTCTGTCGAAGGCTTGTGAAATGTCCAAGAATGCCGCACAGCAGTACTTCCGACTTTCAAACGTTTTATGGATTTCTTCCACTAGTCTATGTATCTGTTCGATAGTGCCATGCTTTTTCCTGAAGCCAAATTGATGGTCGGGTATGATTTTTTTTTCTATTATTACTGTATTTAGTCGATTAAGGAAAAGGATCTCCATAACTTTAGACAAGATGGGTAATAAGCTGATCGGCCGGTAAGACGACACTTCTTCAGGAGTTTTGCCAGGTTTCAAAATCATTTTGATTTGAGCTACTTTCCATTGTGGTGGGAAAATACCTCTTAACAAAATACAATTAAATAAATGTATTAAGAACAATATTGCTGTTTCAGGTAATTCGCGGAGTATTTTTGCAGTTATTAAATCGTAACCTGGGGCTTTCTGTAGCTTCAGGTTCATGATTGTTTTTATGACTTCACTCGTCTTCACCTTTTCAATAGGGAGGTCAAGTTGATATGGCTCATTAAGACAATTAAAAATTTCTTTGCTGATGTCGTTCGTTTGGGTAGGATTTGGGGCAAAAACTTCAGTTAGATAAGAAGCAAAAGTGTCTCCTTTTTCTATGTTACTTTTAGCCCAGGAGTTGTCCTTTTTACGAATCGGCGGATTAAAGCTGATTGGCTTTTTAAGCTTCTTTGTCGCTTTCCAGAGAGAGTAGTCACTAGCGGCTGTAGCATCTAAATTGCGTAAATAATGTTGAATCGTTGCATTCTTTTCAGCACTTAATAGTTTTTTGAGTTTACTCGTTAGGTTATTAAGTCGTGTCTTGTCCCTGGGAAATCGAGTAGTCTGCCACAATTTGCGAGCCTTTCTTTTTTCTGCTACAAGCTCTCGAACATTTTTAGGGTAGTCAGGTTCAATGTGTCGTTTTTCATTAGGAGTACTCTCCCAAGCCGCATGTTGAACACATTCATTGAAATGTTCGACAGCAAGCATAAGGTCCTCTTCAGTTTTAAGGGGCATCTTGGAGTTTATTGAAGATTCTACTAAGGAACGAAACAATTCCCAATTGGTTCTACGTCCACATAGGCTTGGTGCAGGTTTAACATGCTGGATTTGATTGGAGATATATACTAGCACAGCACTGTGATCAGATGACAGGTCATATGAGGAAATGCATTTAAAACAGTTGGTCGGAATTCCCTTAATAACACAAAAGTCTACTAAGTCAGGGACTTTTTTAACGTCCGAGGGCCAGTATGTTGGTTCTCCGGTTGATATTGTAGCTAGACGGAGTTCATTTATTGCTGCCTGTAGCTGTCTTCCTTTGGGAGTCGTAAGGCGTGAGCCCCATTGAGTGTTTTTAGAATTGTAATCACCACCTGCTATAAACCTAGGTCCTAGTGTGTTGAAGAACTTTACATATTCTTCTTTTTTAATCACGTGCTTTGGGGGAGAGTACAGGGATGATACCAACAAGTGTCCACGCCAATCTTCAATGACTATGTTTGTGGCTTGTATTTCAGGACTTATATAGGGTATTACCTCATGATGTTTGATGTTATTTTTAATGAGAATAGCGGATCCACCATGTGCTTTCCCATCCGGATGCATTGTTTGGTAGAACATATAGTTGGGGATTTTAAGGTAATTTTTATTTGTGAAATGAGTTTCGGATACCAGCAAAATATCGATTTTGTTAAGTTGTAAAAATGTCTTAACTTCTAAGACATGTTGTGAGAGCCCATTGGCATTCCATAAGGCTATTTTTAATGAATTGAACGTGTCAACTTGGTCATGATTTCCATTAGGAGGTTTGTTGTTGTGGTTAACTGTTGAATTAGTTGTGTTATTGTTTTCATCATTTCTTTCATGTCATTATTGAACGTTTGGGCTTGAGGTAATTCATCTACATTTTGTTTATTTTCGGATGCATGTTGGGTTTTATCCGAAGTTAATACTTGTCTATATGATGGTTGGTTTATTGGCTGGGTGGTATTATCAGGTTGATATTTAGTTGTTTTTATATTTCGAGGTTTTAACGACTGAGAAGGATATTTAATTTTTTGGAGCTCCTTGTAGATTGAGCAGCCTTTATAGTTTGCTGGATGATTTCCGTCACACAAGACACATTTAACAAATTCAGATCTTTGTTTACGTTCACAATTTATGGATGCATGATCTCCAGCACATTTAATACATCTGGGTCGCCTAAAGCAGTATTTTTTTGTGTGCCCATATTGTTGGCAATTACCACATTGTGGAATTTCTCTTTTAGGTTTTGGTGGTTCGATTATGACCCTACAGTGTTGAATGTTTTTTATGTCATAAATGAATTTATTGTTCTCATTGGCTTCTATTTCTATAAAATGCAAGGGAAGCGCCTTTTTAGTAGTCCTTTGTTTAACATTCCAGATATTGCTGACCTTATGTCCATGCTTTTCAATTTCAGCTTTAATTTCTTCGGGGTCTGTAGAAGGATGGAGATTTTTGAGGACCACTTTGAAGCAGCGTTCTTGTTTGGGCTTGTAGGTATAAAATTCAGTATTTTTTTCTTGAAGAGTTTTAACTATCTTTGTGTATAACTCTGTGGACTTGGGTTGTATTCTTACTTGTTCGTTGTGAAGAATTTTCAGCTCATAGTTATCTTCAGCTATTTCGTCAAGCAATTTGAGTAAAGGTTGTATGTTACTCACTCTGTCCACATATATGGGAGGAGCTTTAGCAGGCTTTTCGACAGTTATATTTATTGGTGTGTCTTGAGTATCATCATCTAACTCAGAAAATCTATTTGAGGTTGGTATAGGTTCACTAAGCCAGTAATTATCAAGTTTCTTTTGTTTTTGGCTTGTGATCATCTCTGGACTATCTCGTTGTCTTTTTTTTGCACTTACTTCTGTCCACTTATCGCTGTTGGCTATGATTGAATCAGTGTTCTCTGTCGTAAGATTAGTTTCTAGATCATTTAGTGATTGTGTTCTTGTACGATTAAAAAGAGAGGGGTGAAAAATTTGTTGGGTTAGTATTTTGTTTTGGGGTTTTTGAGGTTGAGGGGGTGTTTGTTTTTCGATGTTTTCCATAAGGTTCCCACGAGAAGGGTCGATTTAACAGGTCACACATGGGGTGACGCCCATTCCCATATGAAGGCACTATACAACAATGTGAGCCAGGTCCATTGAGGTTGGCGCTCGCGGCTGAAATCCCATCAGTCACTCATCCTATTGGCACGTATCCCACCGTAGGATTGGGGTGAGTTTTTAGTGAGGCTGTCTACCTCTTGGCCCGGGCGGTTAAGCCAAGACCTCCGATTTCGAATCCTGTGGAAGCGAAGTAGCGGATTGCAGTGGTCATTTCCTACCTCTGCCTGATCTTTCGGGTTTGGTCGTCGTCGCCCGAGACTCGACGTTGACTTTTTACAGTTGGTTCAGTCTCCTCTCAACCAACCCTCCTCCTTTCTCATACGGGCTTGGGACCGTCAATGGCGGAGTTTTTGCGGAAAAGAAAGATAAAACGAGATTTTTTTAAATGAAACCTAGCTATATCGATTTTTCTCCCCCAAAATGCTAAATTTCATTAAAATCGTTGGAGCCGTTTCCAAGATTAGGAAAATATATATACATACAAGATTATTCTATATCATTCTAACTCATTTAAATATTAAACATTTAAAAATCATATAAGTATATATTCACCAGTTATCTGTCTACCATAATACAAGTATTAAATTAATTTGGGGACGGACGACCGTGTGTGTAAGTATCCCTTATATTTTTTTATTATATTTATATGTATGGATTATAGATAATATGTCTAAATTTTTTCATCGTTATCTTCCCACTATCAAAAAAGCGTCGCATTTCGTTAAATCAGTTCTACAGATCATCCCTCCAGATACTTCATGGCACATAAATAAAAATAACGATTTGCGTTAACAACGAAACGTTTGTCGTTAAACAAACGTTATAAATTTTAACGAGTCGCGAGCAACGTACGTTCGAACTATAAACCTTGAGGTGACTTCTCTGAGAATTTACAACGATCGTATCTCACGAAAGCTCACATAAAGAAAGGGAGATTGAAAATTTAAATGCAAAGTATTTATTCAAATTACACTTTTACAAAAATACCGTCCGCATTCCGTTTTTGGAGAGAGGTTTGAAGTAATAGTCATCGTCATTTCCTTATCCCACGACCGGCCGCATGCCTGGCGTCAACTTACCTTAGTCGCCTATTACAACGGTAACAAAGAGCGTTAATTCTAATCAGCCGGTATCGCTAAGCGGATTCTTTGTGCGAAAAAGGAGCCAGCCCTCTTGTCACCTGAAGAGGCAATTAAACGAGGTGTTAAAACGGATAAAAAAATTGCACTTTGACTCCATGGCCCTAGGGTCTCAACTGCAAACGGCACAAAAATACTTAAATACATAAGTAAGGTAACGTCAGGCAAGCGGCCGGTTGTAAAATACCTAGCGGAATCACGTGACAAAATGTTCACAACGACAAAATGTTTACAACAAGTTGTACCAAAACCACTTAAGAGTGGGATAAAGGCCGGAGGATGATGCTAAATGTAGAGTGGACTATCCGTTTTCATATCTGATACATGCAGGATTCGTAAAAACATGTGCATAAACCTCCACCACCACAATACAGAAGCACTACACACGTACACTATCACAAACTTAACAATCGTTTCGCCCCGCAACCGAAGCATCATCAGGAGATAGACTCCACGACCACGCAAAGCGAAGCAATACCCAAATAAGCTTAATTATAAACTAATCGGTTCAACCCCACCATTTATTTTATTTTGCCTACGAACACGTGTAACAAGCTTGAACTAAAAACATTTATCTGATCGTTAATGAGGGTGCCATTGTTATGTTTAATAATCTCAAGTTGTTCCCATATGTTCAGCTTTAGCCCTTTGTTACACCTCCACCACCGCAAAATAATACATAAGTAATAATAAGGACATAGACACAAAATCGTAAAGCTTTGCGTCGAGAGTGTCGTCATTTTACAAACTTTTACTTTATTACTTTTACATACATCTATACTTATTATAAAACAACGTCCTTAAAAGCTTTCTGTCTGTACGTTATCGATTTTCTCAAAATCTACTAAATGGATTTTCGTACAGTTTGTGCTTAAAGATGCAATTCTTCCCGAAAGCTTAGGTTAATAATACATTACGGTTTTACATAAATTATGTTAAAGAGGTAGCGTGGCTATAAAAAAAACTCGCCTGCTGGGAGATTAAGTCGCGTGCGCCGCGGAAACTAGCGAAGATACGCTGAAATAATGTACTAAATAATTGTAGATCTACAAAAATACTACAAAAAAGTCCGCGACAGCATGACTCTATCTCTTATGGTTAACTCACAATAACTACTTTGTGTCTAATCAAATCAAAATATTCTTTATTTAAATAAGCTCTTTCAAGCACTTTTGAATATGATTAATGTCAAGTATCAATATGATTAATGAAGCGATAACTGGTTCGGAATGTTGCTCTTACCGAGAAGAACCAGAAAGAAACTCGGCGGTCGATCTTTTAAACATTTTTACATTGTTAAACCGCAGCCTTGTATAAAAGCTAAAAAATGTAGCTGAAAGGATTCTCAAATCCAGGCTTTTTTATCATCCAAATAATCTTCAATTTTGTAATATGCTTTACGTATAAGAATCTTTCTTCTACTTAATTTAAACCTTTCTGTAGACTGGTCTAGTATGGATTGCGGAATTTTATTGTAGAAGCTAATACCGAGACCATAGAATAAGTTTGTAACTCCGCTGAGTCGCGACACAGTCTTTTGTGACACATTGATTACCAAGCGTGCGAAGCCGCATATATAAATACTTTTAAATAGCTCTAGAACAATATTCTTTAACTGTTTGAATCTTTGCTAATGTCAACACAATTACTGAGAGGCTGCTTGGCAAATAATGTTGGGGAGTAATGAAGAAAATGGGGTTTGAAATGTAAACAAGGGCCGATAGAATTTAAAGATCTCTCCAACCCTTTAGGCAATTGCTGCTTGAGATAGCCGCGAGAAACTTGGCTACGGTTACAGAAGCAAGCTTACGCGATATATTTAGGAGAGTGAAAGATAATTTTCTTATTATCTATAAGAAAGAAAGAAAATAAGATGTATAGAATCGGTAAATTTCGGAAAAAGCTCAACCGATTTTTATGAAATTTCATATGAAGAGGATAGGGTGATTACTAGTTAGGTTCTATTAAAAAAATGAATTTTTATTCCTGTTTTCAGGCATTAATAAACAGCTAAAATATAAATGTAAAAGTAAGGTTATTTTTGCGCTCATTTGGCAAGTTCTAATGGCTCAATTGAAAGTTCAGATGCATCAACCGCCACGAGGACCTTATCAGCCTTTACCTTACCTTATCGTCTGATAAACCCCATTCGGAACCCCCGGAAGGTCCTCGTTAGGGCGAATTGTATTGGTCTTGAGCGAGTTGCCTGCAACCAGCTCCCCTGCGTCGGTTGGATCTACTCGACTTCCCGGATGCGCCTCACCACGTCTTTCATCGAGATAACGTCAGGAATAATAACAGAAATAATAAACTAGAAAATTCACATTTCGCCAAACATTTGTTAGAAAGCGGTCATAAAATTCCTAATGACCATATTTTCGAAGTCTAACGCACCTGTAACAAAGGACTTAAATTGAACATCTGGGAACAGCTTGAAATTATAAAACATAACAATGGCACCATCATTGATCAGATAAATAATTCTAGTTCAAACTTGTTACACGTGTTCACAGCCTAAAATAAATGGTGGGGTTGAACCGATTAGCATATAACTAAGCTTGCTTGGGTATTGCTTCACTTTGCGATTTTGTCGTGGAGTCTATCTCCTGATGTTGCTTCGGTTGCGGGGCGAAACGATTGTTGAGTTTGTGATAGTGAACGTATGTAGTGCTTGTGTATTGTGGTGGCGGTGGTGGAAGTTAGGAAAAAGGATCTGCATGTATCAGGTGTGAAAACGGATTGTCCACTCAACATTAAGCATTATATATATTTTCTCTTTGACCTCATCGTGGATTGCAGCAAAATAATTTTATTATTACTTTTGTCGAGATAACGTCCTCGCAGAAGGAGGCCATTGCAGGGCAGTCTGTTCTTATATCGACTATATTTTACACTAAACAGTATAAAGACAAGAGTTTGAGCTTATTTCAGCGTCATAAGTTCTATTCCTATTACAATATATTAAAGCGATCTATTCAAATTCCAAAACATCCAAATTAGTTTCGCATTGTACATTAACCCATATAAACTTAACGAACTGAGATGTTATTCAGTAAATAATTTCGAGTGGGTGTTTCGAAACTTTACTTACGACGTCTCGCATGAATAATTACCCTGCAAGGTATATCAATGCATGCGGTTTTATCTGTCTTACGCCGTGTGGTATCCGGCTGAATAGTAGCACCCTCATTTCTTACCGAGATTTCATAAGAGGCAGCTAAGATAAGTCGACCCGCCGTGTGGTATCCGGCTGAATAGAATAGTACCACCCTCATTTCTTACCGAGGTGTCTTAAGAGGCGACTAAGGTAAGTCCCACCGTGTGGTATACGGTATAGTAAAATAGACCTCCCTTTTTCTTACCGAGGTGTTGTAAAATACGACTAAGTTAAGTGGATCTCACGCAGGCCGGTCGTAAAATATGTAGCCAAATCGTGTGACAACATGTTTGTAACATGTTGTGCCGACCCCACTTAGAGTGGGATGAAAAGGGAAGAGGATGATGATGCGGTTTTGTCTGTCTTGTCAATTATTGTCAGTTACAAATTATTGTCTTGTATAAACCGGTGTGCACACAACCTTCGTAACGTCACACGTTATTGAGTCGTCCCTATATCGGGAAATAGTACCCAACGCGCACCAAAACCGTGGACGGTCGCGTCTTATTAAACGCTTCACTGGTTAAACGCGTCACGAAATCGGAGAATAACACCCGAAACGCAAAATGACACGTGTGCGTAAGAAAGGAATGCCGTGTTCCGGCGCACGCGGCTGCTCCCTATCGTGTTTGAAGGGTAACTGTCGGCCGGCCGCTCGCGTCCCTCGCCCCTCTGGCCGGTGAGTCATTGTATTCAGAACAAGTAATAATAAATTTTTTTCTATTTCGCAATTGAGTTAATAGAAAACAGTACCTAGTAATTTTTTAAGAGATATAAAAAAATGCGAGAGAATTAAAAAAATCCGCACCCCGCTTACCCCATTCGGGGAGTAAGCGAGAAGACCCTTCGTCAAACAGTCAATTACTATCCTTTCTTAGACATTTCCAGAATAAAGGCGTACTTTCTTTCTCTAAGAATATGTAATAACAATAAAAGATATATAGAAATATCAACAGTTTCTATGTTAAGTAACGCGATATTGAGTACTGTTTGCGCCATCTATATTTCGCGACAAACAACTTCAAAACTAAGCTATTTACCTAACTGTAAATTGATAGCTTTTTCTCCCATTTCCAGAATAACAGCGCGCTCTCCAGTTTTCTAATAATACATAAGAATAAAAATCACCGTTTCTTTTAACATTTTTCTTTAAACAAAATTGAACTTTAGTCTCTAGGGTTTAAAGGCGAAGTAGGCTCACCAAATAGGGTATTAAAATTCGGTTCGTGTAACCACCTTTCTCGTTCTAACACATAATGTTTGAAAGGGAATGAGATATTGTCCTGATTTAATTTCCAAAGGTGATACCCGAAATGGAGTTTGCCTTTTATTTCGAAATAGTGAAGTCACTTTTGGTCGCTTTTAGTGGATGAAAAATACTTATTTTATAAACAAAAGTATTATAGAAAGTAAAAAGTTTTATACTTATTATAAACAAAGTCTCCAAAAGCTTTCTATTTAGCTTTTATATTATCGATTTTCTCAAAACCTGCTAAGCCGATTTTTATACTGTTTTTGCTCAAAAATAGCGCAATTCTTCTGAAAATCTTAGGTTACTAGTACATTATTTTATGTTAATTGTGTTATGTAGGTCGCATTTAAAAAAACTCACTTGCTTGGACCTTTACTCGCGTGCACTTCGTAAACCTATAGAGATACACTTCAGTCATGTACTACAAAATTGTAGATCTATAAAAATACTACAAAAAAGTCTGGGACAGCATGCCTCTATGTCTTATAGATCATCATCTACCTCCTCATCTCACTCTAAGTAGGATCGGTACAACATAATAAAAACATGATGTCACATGATTTGGCTGCGGTTTTACGACCTACCGCCTGCCTGACGTCAACTTACCTCAGTCGTATTTTACGATACCTCGGTAAGAAAGAGGGTGGTCTATTCTACTTAACCGGATACCACACGGTGAGTTAACTTACCTTAGTCGCCTTTTACGATACCTCGGTAAGAAATGAGGTTGGTCTATTGTACTCAGGTGGATACTACACGGCGGGTCGACTTACCTTAGTCGAATTTTACGATACCTCGGTAAGATATGAGGTTGGTCTATTGTACTCAGGCGGATACTACACGGCGGGTCAACTTACCTTAGTCGAATTTTACGATATCTCGGTAAAAAATGAGGGTGGTCTATTCTACTCAGCCGGATACCACACGGCGTGAGCTGCGAGCATAAATCATAAATAAGTATATGAGACACTTACACACACGGTCGTCCGTCCCCAAAGTAAGTAACTTAATATGGGTGACAGACAACTGGCAAATATATACTTATATAATTTTAAATACATACTTAAATACAAATATACACCCAGGCTCAAAGACCAAAAAATTCATTGATAGAAAATGTTGGCCCTCGGCGAGAATCGAACCCGCGACCCGCGGAGCCGAAGGCAGGGTCACTACCCACTGCGCTAACGGGCCAGTCGTATATAGGTACACTACCTATATTTACGGCTAGTGAAGTCACAACAAACAAAGCTTAGTGTTTGCCCGGGCCCTAAATATCTTTGTAGATCTTTGTGTCCCCGTAAACATAATTACGGGCCATAGTTTGCTCAGCCAACCATTTATAGGGTACAAAGTGGGGGTGGGGGATACCACAAATTCGTGGAAGCTGTAAAACGGATCATCAATATTGCTAGAGTATAATAAATATAAATATATGGGACACTTACACACACGGTCGTCCGTCCCCAAAGTAACTTAATACTTGTGTTATGGTAGACAGACAACTGGTGAATATATACATATTTTTTTTTTAAATACATACTTAAATACAAATGAATAATGATATACTGTCGTATGTATAAAATTAGTATCAATTGATTTTAAATTAAAAGTAAATAATTTATAGAAGTAGGCGTTACTTTGCGGAGATCCATAATACAAAAGTAATAATAAAATTATTTTGCTATAATCCGCGATGAAGTAAAATAGAAAATGTATATAATGTTAAATGTAGAGTGGACAATCCGTTTTCATATCTAATATATGTAGGAGATAGACTCTACGACAAAATTTCAAAATTATATATTTTAAATTAACATTTAAATTGGCGTATTGTATCACAGTTTATTTATACCCGTCGACCCGGTCGTAAAAACGCAGCCAAATCATGTTACAGCATGTTTATAATATGTTGTGCCGACCCCACTTAGAGTGGGATAAGGGCAGGAGGATATATTGTATTACAGCTTACTAGTATTGACATACGCTCATCACTGGCAACACGCACTGTTTGAAGTCTTTCGTCTTCTAGCACTGAGGTTTAGACATATTACGCACCAGGTTGACCTTGCTCTGTAATTTTTTTCAAAATAAAAAAAGAATCTTTGGAAAAAAAAAATAAGAGGGTAGGTGGGGCTCGATCCTAGGTATTTTCATTTCTCGCGACCGCCCGTTCCCCGAATAAGCTACGCTGACTTGACATTTCACGGCTATAATTGTGTTGTTTCAATAAATTAAAAGTAAACTTTTGTTTTTTTATGCCCAAAAACAGAGATAAAACGATTTTTTTTAAATAAAACCTATCCAGATCCATTTTTCTCCCCCAAAACTCTCTACATGCTGAATTTCAAGAAAATCGTTGGAGCCGTTTCCGAGATTCTGAAAAAATATATATATGTATATACAAGATTAACTCATTTAAATACTCTTTTATTACTTAAAGGTTGTCTGGAAGAGATCCCTTTTAGGGATAAGTCCTTTATAACTTGTGTTTTTTTCTTTTTCTTTCTATTTTCTATTTGTATAAAAAGAAAAAATAAATACATAAATAAATAAATATTAAAGATATTTTGAATTTGATTTAGAATTTGAATAATCAGATAACATTGCTTAGACAAGTAATATGTTATACCAAAATTGAACTCAGCATAGAACAAGAAACTTGTTATAGAGAATACTAAAATTATAGTTCAATAGATTTCGTAGCACGTACAATGTTCTACGAAGTTCTACAGCAGTTCTACAGCGATGTAGACATGCTACGACGTAGAATAAACATAGCGTACATCTACGATTGACTGGCCCGTTGGCGCAGTGGGTAGTGACCCTGCCTTCAGCTCCGCGGGTCGCGGGTTCGATTCCCGTCAAGGACTATCATTTTTATAAATGAATTTGTTGGTCTTTGAGCCTGGATGTAGTTTTGTATTTAAGTATGTATTTAAAAATATATAAGTATATAAGTAAGTAAGTAACAGCCTGTTACTATCCCACTGCTGAGAATAGGCCTCTTCTCTCCATTTTTGGAGAGAAGGATTGGAGCTAAGACCTACCACGCTGCTCCAATGCGGATTGGTAGGTTACACATATCTCCAGAATTCTCTAGAGATATGCAGGTTTCCTCACGATGTTTTCCTTCACCGAAAAGCGTGTGATAAATTGAAATTATCAATTAGACACATAAGTTTTAAGAGAAAAACTCATTGGTGTCTGCCCGGGTTTGAACCCGTGATCGTCTCTAGAGATTCACACGGTCGCACCGCTGAGCCATCACAGCTTATAAGTATATATTCACCAGTTATCTGTCACCCATAACACAAGTGTTAAGTTACTTTGGGGACGGACGACCGTGTGTGTAAGTGTCCCATATATATATTTATTTATTTATTACGATTAGGTGTGGTAAAGAAAGTTAGGGAATCTACTATCCCACAGTTTGGCCAAGATACTCCATTTTGGAAATATTAATCGAAGTTTGTACCCACCACACCGTTTGGAAAATAAAAGTTTCTTACACGCACACCGACATGGGCTATATAGAGCTTAGACACAGCTTTATTATAGTAGAGTGTATTATCCATTTATACCGGTACATATTTTTATAATAAAATTCCACAATCTATTTTGGACTTGCCTTTACAAAAATTCAAAAAGCAATAAATCATCCTCCTGCCCTTATCCCACTCTAAGTGGGGTCGGCACAACTTGTTGTAAACATACTGCTCATGATTTGGCCGAGTTTTTACGACCGACCACCTGCCTGACGTCAACTTACCTTAGTCGTATTTTACGACACTTCGGTATGAAAGAGGGTGGTCTATTCTACTCAACCGGATACCACACGGCGGGTCGATTTACCTTAGTCGCCTTTTACGACACCTCGGTAAGAAATGAGGGTGGTACTATTCTATTCAGCCGGATACCCCACGGCGGGTCGACTTACCTTAGTCGCCTTTTACGACACCTCGGTAAGAAATGAGGGTGGTACTATTCTATTCAGCCGGATACCACACGGCGTTTAAAAAAAAAGCAATTAAAATACACTTATTCATAAAGCTTATTATACTGTTGATGATAAGAAAGCTTGGTTTTAAATTGCGACCAGCTACGCACTAGATTATATTATAATTTTTTAATTTGTTCTTAATTATAATAAGGAAAAAGACCGCATCCTTGCTAGCAAGACTTCGCTCAAGCTCAAACAGTATCCTAAGTACGTTAGTGTGTAAAATGGAGTCACCCATATATGAACGATTTATGGAGATGCTAGTGCGACAATAAGACATGTATATGTATATAATGTAAATTTTTATGGATAAGGATTTGTATATTTTTCACTAACATAGTTTATAAGTTTTCTTATTGTTACTAACAATGTGAGCCTTTGTAGCTTTAAAAAAAAATATTATTATTAATTAATTAAGCTATTATTGTAATTTAATTTTGAAAAGAGTGACCGCCGAGTTTCTTTCTGGTTCTTCTCGGTAAGAGCATATTTCCAAACCAGTCGTAGCTTCATTGTAATTTGACGATTCGAAAGTGCTTTAGAAAACCAATTTGAATAAAGAATTATTTGAATTTGAATTAGAATTTTGAGGAGTAATCGCGATGGTCAGTTAGTGTCAAAATAAAAAATTATAATGACATTTCATAAAAGTCTGTTACGTGACTGAAAGTTAGTATTGGAAGCTTCCAAAATGGCCGCCGTTTAGTCAACTGACAAAACTTTTAATGGGCAAGATATTTATCCGGATCTAGTGATGTTTTTGAATAGAAATATACATTTTTATTATAGATTCATGATCATCATTTTCTTCCCTTATTCCACTCTAACTGGGGTCAGCACAAGATGTTTGTACATGTTTCGGCTAGGTATTTTATGACCCGCCGACTGCCTGACTTTAACTTACCTAAGTCGCCTTTCACGGTAAGAAATGAGGGCCGTCTATTCTACGCAGCCGGTTACCACACGGTGGATCAACTTACCTTAGTCGTCTTTTACGACACCTGGGTAAGAAATAGGGGTGGTCTATTCTACTCAGCCGGATACCATACGAAGTACATTTAGCATTACTTACATTCTCTTTTATCGCGTATTATAGCAAAATAATATTGTCATTAATAAAAAAATATATGGGACACTTACACACGAACGACCGTTCGTCCGTCTCCAAGGTAAGTACCTTAATACTTGTGTTATCAACTGGTAAATATATATTTATATAATTTTAAATACATACTTAAATACAAATATACACCCAGACTCGACCCAAGCAAATCCATTTATAGAAAATGTTAGCTATCGGTGGGAATCAAATCCGCGACCCGCGGAGCTGAAGGAAGGGTCACTACCCACTGCGCCAACGAGCCAGTGCCATTACTTTTTACATTGGTATATTTGGGATAAACACCGAACGTTTTATATGAGCTAATGGACAACCGTTTTCAATGAGCGCAAACAATTTGCGTTTGAACAAATATACGTTTATTTACATAATATAAAACGGTACAATCCGGCTGGATCGTCGCGTTTATCCTCAATTTGTTAAAATAATAAAGCAACATTGTCATAACAAACATGAAATTGAGGATAACAATAAATATTGTGCAAAGATTAAAATTTCTAAAATTTTGTATCACTATTGTCAGCTAATTTGTACATTTTTGGTATAAAAATTTAATTTCTATCCGTTTTAACACCTTGGTTAATTGCCTCTTCAGGTGACAAGAGGGCTGGCTCCTTTTTCACACTAAGAATCACCTTAGCGATTCAGCGCGGAAACGCTGCCAGCATTCTTGGGACCATTCCACGTGGGCAAGATTTGTATAGTCCTAGCGTGTAAGTAATTCAAGTAATCTTGTAAACAAGTGTTTTTGTATCATCAACTCTACTGCTAAGTATGATAACATGTTTTAAGCATGTTATTACATGTTTTGGCTTGTTATTTTACGATTGCCTACCTAATCGAAATGAAGGTGGTTTATTTTACTCAGCTGGACGCCACACTACGGGTCAAATCTTAGTCGCCTTTTACGACACCTAAAGAAATGAGTGTGGTTTATCCTACTCAGCCGGATATAACACCGTGGGTCATCTTATCTTAGTCGCCTATTACGATACTTTGGGAAAAAAGAGGATGGTATATTCTACTCAGTCAGATACCACACGGCCGTAACAAAATGACAAAAGTTATAATGATATTATTTTGCTATAATCCGCGATGAAGTAAAATAGAAAATATATATAATGCTAAATGTAGAGTGGACAATCCGTTTTCATACCTGATACATACAGGATTCGTAAAAACACATGCACAAACATCCACCACCGTCACCACAATACACAAGCGCTATACACGTTCATTATCACAAACTAAACAATCGTTTCGCCTCGCAACCGAAGCATCATGAGATAGACTCCACGAAAAAATTGCTTTGCGATTTATTTATATAGTATATTTTCTATTTTACTTCATTGCGGATTATAGCAAAATTATTTCATTATTACTTTTGTATTATGGATCTCCGCAAAGTAACGCCTAATTTTATAAATATTTGAAGTCTGATAACTGAAAATTTTCAAGAATATAAATAGTATTGTAGACAGGTTTTAAATTTAACAATGAAATGTGCTTCAGAACAAAGCCTATTGATTTATTTCGACTGCGTGAGCTCATCATATATTCATAGTATTGATTAAGTCAACGTAAGTTTTTAACGGTTCATAGTTTTTGGGTTTGTTATTTGGGTCATATATAATAGTGTTAGAAATTAATTCTAAATTCAATTTAAAATGAATAATGAAAAGATAAAGGAATGCGTTTAGAGAATCACGTCACCTTAATGTGCACCAACACTTTTCACTACGTAAGCCAACAACAGAATGATTCTGCCACCAATTCGGAACACTAATCCAGAACCAATGCCAGAAGAACTGGCAAGAAACTCAGTGGTTGCTCTTATCATGAATAACGATTATTTGAGGTTAGATTCTAATAACACGAAATACAAAAGAGGTCACCCAAACACGTCTACCTCCTACGAATGCCGCACGCCAAAAGAACACGAATGACGTCAGCCGTTGTCTTATATAGGCTGTCACAGCTTAACTGGATTCCTAACAATAGTTATACAGAAGAAGTAATGTAAATCTTATTTTGTTATAAAACCACGATAAAAGAAAATATATGTATGTATTGCTAAATGTAGAATGTACGATCCGTTCTCATACAATACAAGCAGAATTCGTCAAACCTCATACAATACCCACCACCCAACACAAAAATACACAAGCTCTGAACACAAGCATTGTCAGGCAATTAACTCTACAACAAAATTGCAAAGCGTAATAAGTTAAACCCCACCTTTTATTTTTTCTTTGAACACGTGTAGCTTTTAAAAAACTTTTAACAGAATTTCACCGTTGAGATGTTCCCTGGTCTTGAGCCAATATTGGAAGCAGCATCAGATCATGTTTATCATAAACATGCATTGTCATCAGGACTGGAGTAGTATATAAAATTTCATCTCAATCGGACACCGGAAAGTGGGTCTAATTTAACTTTCAATATTCCACCTTCACATACATACACGGCAAGTTAAATAAAAACTTTCAAAAATACTCCCTTTCTTCGCAGTCAGTTAAAACTGACAGTCAAGTGCCAAGAGCAGTTAGTGGAGTCAACCTCAAAATAACACTGTAATTAGACTAACTGCATCGCTTAGCAAACAGAATGCATGACATGTTTGCGAGCATCCGTCGAAGTAATAGAGTTATTGCTGATGTTGGCCACGATTCTCCACACTACAGGACAGTCCTATTGCACTGTGTTTAATGATAACTTCAAATGATTTATGATTTATGCCTATTTACTTTTATATAAGTCAGGTTCTTGTTCTTTGCGGCTACTGCTTTGAACCTTACAAAAGTACGTAAATAGCTTGTGGGTTTTTTTTTGTAAACGATTCTATAAAAAGATTTCATAATCAATAAGTATGAAATGTATGTAACTAGTTGTAAGTTTGTAGTTTAAAGGAGCCACCGCTGTTTTTTCTCTGTAGAAGTAATTTGTCGAATGAACAGTAGAGTTGGCAATATAAAAATACTTGTTCGTAATAAATTGAATAAAGAATAACTTGAGTTTTAAGCACATAATGCACTTACAAATATTAATGAGGGAGTATAAATCTGATGGCCGAAATATTTGTCAGGAGTATAATATTAATTTACATCAGTCTGTAGTGTTCTTGTTATTGTATAAAGTTTGCAATGATACCTAGTACTTGTATTGGCAACATATTTGTCATGATACCACGAAGAGTCATTGTTGCTTCGTTTCCGTTTTAGTTAACTTGGAGGTGGTCAGTCCTCCCAGTAGTTAGTTGGTCTTGTAATTTAGTTACAACAGGTACAACAACGAATATGAAGTCGTAAAAATGAAAGTTGAGTTTGGTTTTCTAGGCCGTCTCGATATATTGGAATTCTAACTCGATATATTGGAATTCTAATATTTATTATACAGACGGTTTAATAAAGTCTGTATATTTTGGACACTGTCCTGTATATTTTGAATCCATTTGCATCCTACATATACGAGAGAGGTTCAATTTCAGGCTTCTCCGCCGTATAATAACTGAATTTTCCGTAATGCTCTTAAACTGATTTCAGCTTACTCCATACAATACTGAGTTCAACATATGAACGATATGTTTAAGTTAGTTTCTATATTTTGAGTTAGACATTTGACGTGTATCATGTGACAACATGTTTACAACATGTTGGGCTGAGGGCAGGAGGATGATGATGCTTACTTTCGTAGAATCTTAGATTGTCGTATCAATCAATGTTGGGTAATTAAAACTTTCAGCAGATAATATTTAAAATATTACTGTTTTTTCTACCGCCCAAGGCTTTCAATTTCATGCCTTCAACTTGATAAACTGAAGACTTGCCAAAAGTTTCTCCCTTTTGATAATTGTTTAGCCTTATATTTTGGAGCGATTAAAACTTTGGTATTGCCGGATTCCGGAGTTGTGAATTTTAGACGCTTTCTGAATCTTTCTTTTATAAACATTTTTGGTCTGTATTTACAAACAATATGAAATAATTAATCCGTATAAAGCTCTATGATAAAATTTATTTAATTTATAGAATCAGGCGTTACTTTGTGGAGATCCATAATACAAAAGTAATAATAAAATTATTTTGCTATACAATGATGATGATAATGATGCTGATGATGATCGCAAAGCTTTGCGATTTTGGTCGTGGAGTCTATCTTCTGATGATGCTTTGGTTGCGAGGTGAAACGATTGTTGATTTTGTGATAGTGAACGTATGTAGTGCTTGTTCACTCTACATTTAGCATTATATATATTTTCTATTTTACTTCATCGCGGATTATAGCAAAATAATTTTATTAATACTTTTGTAATCCTTTATTATATTTTCAAAATTAATTAAATTAATGAAAATATTATTTTATTTAATTTTTAAAAGAGCAACCGCCGAGTTTCTTCTCGGTAGAAACAGCTTTTCGAACCAGCAGTAGAGTTGACGATTCAAAAGTACTTGTTAAAAAGTTGTTTGAGTAAAGAATATTTTGAATTTGAATTTGTGCCCAACAGTGGGATAGTAACAGGCCGCTACTTACCATGAAAAGCTCAGTCAAGTGGATCTTCTTAATCAGTATCAATACGTCAATACAAATCAGGTCTAAGCTTTGTAAATGGTAAATTCTATGTATTTTTCTCCAATCAGATATTTATCCGGGGAAATGTGCTGCAGATTGTTTTCCCTTTGTCTGAAATGCCATTGTGCTTGCGAATACAGCTCGCACACGTATTGTTTGCGATAAATCAATCAATCTAATACAATATCAATGGAAGCTGTAAATAAATGTGAGCAAACTCAGAATTGTATTCAAATAAAATCACTTTAAAGTCAGTTTTCAATGCAGTTCTAAAGATAGTACTAATTAGAATTTTTAAAGAAATTTGGATATAGTTTCTTTTGGTATCCGGCTGAGTAGATTACACCACTATTTCTTACCCAGGTGCCGTAAAAGGCAACTAAGGTAGGTTGACGTAGGTAGGACGCCAATCTGCTGCTGGCGAGTCCAGGTAACGACTTGCCTAAGCTCATCGTCTGACGCGTGTCAGGGGACTATCGGACGTGCCAAATGCCAGGCACAATGGCATTTCAGACAAAGGGAAAACAATCTGCAGCACATTTCCCCGGATAAATATCTGAAAAATACATAGAATTTTCCATTTACAAAGCTTAGACCTGAGTTGTATTGACGTATTGATACTGATTAAGAAGTTCCACTTGACTGAGCTTTTCATGGTAAGTAGCGGCCTGTTACTATCCCACTGCTGGGCACACATTCAAATTCAAAATATTCTTTACTCAAACAACTTTTTAACAAGTGCTTTTGAATCGTCAACTCTACTGCTGGTTTGGAAAGCTGTTCCTACTGAGAAGAGCCAGCAAAAAACTCGGCGGTTGCTCTTTTATAAATATAATTCTTATTACTAGTTACATTAAGTTATTACTGTCTTGTACAGGGTCGCACAGGCCTTCTCTCTCCGTGTTTTGTAGAGAAGGATTGGAGCTAAGACCTACAACGCTGCTCCAATGCGGATTGGTAGGTTACACATATCCCCAGAATTCTCTAGAGATATGCAGGTTTCCTCACGATGTTTTCTTTCATCTAAAAGCTTGTGATAAATCCGACTGAGTAGAATAGACCCTCTTTCTTACCGAGGTGTCGTAAAATACGACTAAAGTAAGTTAACGCCAGGCAAGCGGCCGATCATAAAATAGCCAAATCATGTGACAACATTTTTATAACATGTCGTGACGACCCCATAAAGATTGGGATAAGGGCAGGAGGATAATGTTTTCCTTAACAGAAAAGCGTGTGATTAATTTCCTGCAACCGAAAAATTCATTGGTTCCCGGGGTTTGAACCCGTGACCCCTCGAAAGCTATCACAATCTAAAAGGATATAGAGAATAAAATATTAATTATTAAAAAAAATCTATTCCCATTAAAAAGAGTATATTTGTGTAGTAGCCGTTAAAAAACATCTCCGCTAAACAGGATAAATATCTTGCTCATTAAAAGTTTGTCAGTTGCCTAAACGACCGCCATTTTGGTAGCTTCTGGAACATTTTAACTTCACTCACGTAATAGACGGTTTTTTATTAAATCTGTAATCATAATTCGTTTAATTCTTATTTTTCTTAGCTGTGATACAGTATGACTTTAAAAATATATTTTAAGAAAGTTCTATATCTATTTCAGTTTTTGTTTATTGAATAAACTTAACTGAGCTATTTTAATGTATATTATGTGTAAGTCTGAGTGAGTGAGTTTTTTCTGTTAAAACTTACGTGTCTAATTGATAATTTCAATTTATCACACGCTCTTCGATGAAGGAAAACATCGTGAGGAAACCTGCATATCTCTAGAGAATTCTGGAGATATGTGTAACCTACCAATCCGCATTGGAGCAGCGTGGTAGGTCTTAGCTCCAATCCTTCTCTCCAAAAACGGAGAGAAGAGGCCTATTCTCAGCAGTGGGATAGTAACAGGCCGCTACTTACTTTACTTACAATGTGTAAGTCATTCGGGTTATTAACTAAAATTATCAAACTATATTCGAGAAAACAATAAATCTCTCTCAATACGCCGTGTGGTATCCGGCTGAATAGAATAGAGCACCCTCATATCTTACCGAGGTGTCGTGAAAGGCGACTAAGGTAAGTCGACCCGCCGTGTGGTTACCGGCTTAGTAGAATAGACCACCCTCATATCTTACCGAGGTGTCGTAAAAGGTGACTAAGGTAAATTGACCCGCCGTGTGGTAACCGGCTTAGTAGAATAGACCACCCTCTGTCTTACCGAGGTGTCGTAAAATACGACTAAGATAAGTTGACGTCAGGCCGGTCGTAAAATACGTAGCCAAATTATATGACAACGTTTATAACATATTGTGCCGACCCCACTTAGAGTGGTATAAGGGTAGGAAGAAGAAGAAAATAAATCTCTCTCAAGGTCCCGGATCTATCTGATTTTTGTGATGAAGATATTTGCAGGGTTGGAGAGTGACTGAAGCTACTGTAAATTCCAAGGCTACGTTACAAGCGAAGTTGCGGGTAAAAACTAGTTCTTTACAAATGTAAAGTTCCATTTATTTAACAACCTTTAAGAGCAACCTTTTAAACCAGCGGCGTAAGTACCACTCAAAAACTTTGTCACTACAAAGGTCCATTAACACTACATTTTTAAAACTAGGAGTTTTGTCACTTTGGTCGCGTTATACTGTCACGTAATGTCTATTGTTTTATATATTAACTCGGTAAAAATATAGCTGCAATGGATATAGCTAATATTTGACCCTGCACACGACAGTAATGACTAAATGTAGCTATGACAACAATTTAAAAAAAAGCAACCGCTGAGTATCTTGCTGGCTCTTCTCGGTAGAAACAACTTTCTGAACCAGCAATAGAGTTGACTACTCAAATTCACTAGTTTACATGTTTACACAAATAAAAAACATTTTGAATTGGAATTTGAATAAATGTCGATTGTAATAAATTCGATTTTTAATAATTGAAAAGTTGTGCGATTATTCGAACTATCATGTAGTGTTCTGACAGATGATTTCTTTTTTAACTTGTCCTACTAATATTATAAATGCAAAAGTTTGTGAGTATGGATGTATGTTTGTTACTCTTTCACGGCGAATCCGCTGAACTAATATCGATGAAATTTGGCACAAGAATTCCTTATACACCGGAATAACATATAGGTTTTAGAATTTCTGTTAATTTTACAGGTATAGGATGACATTAAAAAGGAGCATCAGTTTAACGTATAAAGCGACAACAGTCCACGCGAACGAAGTTCCGGGTAAAAGCTAGTAATATTATAAATGTGAAAGTTTGTGAGTAATGATATATACTTTTACTCTTTCAGGCCGAATCCACTTAACCCATATCGATGAAATTTGGCACAATTATTCCTTATACACCGGAATAACGTATAGGCTATAGAAATCCTGTTAATTCTACAGGAATAGGACTACATTAAAAATCTCCAACCTATCACGCGACAACAGTCCACACAAACGAAGTTGCGGGTAAAAGCTAGTTTTTTACAAAGGACAGACTATAACGAGTTTAATCCAGTTAAATCTGGTTCAGAGCGGTTCAAACCGGCTAACGATGCTTTATTCCGGGCAAAAACTTAATCGCAATAAAATTGAATATATAAAATCGGTCAAATTGAATATAAACGACAAACTATACTATTATTACTAATACAAAAGTCTGTCTGTTACGCTACGTATACGTGAGGAGCAGTAACAAAAAAAACGGTTGCCTGTAAAGTCGGTTTTACGAGCAAAGATTACGTGACAACGTCTTTTTCTCAGTAGAATATTTATTGATATGAATATTATTAAATTGCACAATAGGAACAAGGAATTGAATGAAAATAAGAATTGCACAAATTTTAACTATAAAAATATAGTTCATGTTTCATGTTTGAGTGGGAGAGAGACGCAAGGCATTCGCCAGTCCGGCGGGCCTCTCTTTCGTTCGGTGACTCATCGTAACAGACGTGAGCGGGCGTTACACTTTTTCATGAGTGACTCCAAGCCGCAACCTAATTTAAGACGTTGTCACGTCAAAAATAACGCTAAGTAAACGATGGGCTAAGTAAACGGTGGGTAAAGGTATTAAAATCAAGTATTTAAAAAATCAAGTATTTAAAAAAAAATCCTCTCTAAAAGTTCTAAATATAAGCGACAGCATATGTCTAGCTTTTAAGATTTAACCACTTTAACCATTTTTATGGTTATCAATATACTATATTACAGTTTTAATCTTGCCACGCGGGCGGAGCCGCTGGCAATTGTTAGTTGTTTTTAACAATTGCACTTATAAACGTTGATTCCCTGCCAAATGTCGTTATCGAGCGAAAGTTGAGGCGAGATGCTAATGGCGCATGTCGAACTCTATAAAGCTTGCGACAGCGTGCTTAAACAGCGAGAAACATGAATGGGAAATATATGTAGACGATTGGTTAGACTGTGTGACTTTTACCTGGGTATCACGGGTTCAAATCCAATGAAATCGAACAGCTACGCTTCTTTCTTCTTCTTTCTCAACTGATGGACGTTCACTGCTGGACAAAGGTCCTCTTAAGGGATCTGCACAACCCATGATTTCGTGTCGCTTGAAACCAGCCAGCTACGCACTAGATTAAATTGTAAATTTTTTAATTTGTTAATAATTATAAATACATTTTTGTTTGTAATCTCTTTATTGCATTAATTTAAATAAAAATAATAATAACAACACATTATAAATTATAGATTAAATAAAAGTGTCTGTGTAATGGCTGTTAAAATTAACAATAAGCTACCAAAAAACTATAGCAGAGATTTGCGACTCTACAAAATTTAAAAATGCACTTCATAAATTCCTCGTTAACAAAGTATTTTATAACATTGAAGAGTTTCTAAATTTTAAACCTTATTAATAATGTTTCACAACGTCTTTATGAATATAATATAAATATAATAGTGATAACAATAATAATATGTTAATTTTGATAAATATAATAATTTAATAGCTAAAAATAAATATTAGTAAAATAATAAAAGATAACATTATATAAAATTATACAATGTACTATTTGCATGCTTATAATAGGCAGAATGTGTTGTTCTAGAATATATTTATGTAACATCTCTGTGTACCACATTAAGCAATAAATAAATTTGAATTTAAATTATTGTAATACTTAGTTTCCGCCGAGTTTCTTGCTAGTTCAAATCAAATCAAAAATTTTATTTGTGCATTCTTGGGACCATTCCACGTGGGCATGATTTGTATAGTCCTAGCGTGTAAGTAATTTAAGATAGATGTAACTTGTACATTTTTGCTGTAAAAAAAATAAATATAATTAAAATAATAAATAATCTTTATGCATTACAGTGTTAAATTGATCTTATATAAGCAGACAGTACTGTAAGCTACCCCACAAGGGTGTACAAAAATTCTTTCCGCCAACTACTATAATCTTAACTTGTAACTCTTTAAACTGTTAACCTTACTAGTATGAGCGATAACACATCGGTACATACATATGTTTGTTTTTGCGAGGTAAATAGTGTTGCCTTAAAACTGTCAATTACAATAAGATATATATATATTTTTCTTCTCGGTAAGATCACCTTTCCGAACCAGTCGTAGCTTCATTGTAATTTGACGAATCGAAAGTGCTTGTAAAAGCCTAGTTGAATAAAGAATTATTCGAATTTGAATATAGCTGTGGTAGCCCAGCGGTAACACCGTGCGCCTCTTTCGAGAAGGTCTAAGGTTCAAACCCCGGGCAGGCACCAATGAGTTTTCTAGTAAAACTTATGTGTCTAATTGATAATTTCAATTTATCACACGCTTTTCGGTGAAGGAAAACATCGTGAGGAAACCTGCATATCTCTAGACAATTCTGGGGATATGTGTAACCTACCAATCCGCATTGGAGCAGCGTGGTAGGTCTTAGCTCCAATCCTTCTCTCCAAAAAAAAAAAAAACGGAGAGAAGAGGCCTATGCCCAGCAGTGGGATAGTAACAGGCCGTTACTTACTTTACTTACTTTTACGAATTTGAATTTGAGTATATACAACACGCCCAATATCAGTACATGAATAAAGTCAGATACATTTTCTAATTATGAACAACGCGCGAAAGTTCAAATTCCGAACGATCATTTACTATAATTAAAAATGTCGTTACAACTTATGGTCCTACGAGCCGGACTATTAAAATCTATTTTGGTATATTTTAAAGTTCGCGTGCGTGTTAGCGGGCAATTAATTCAACCCCATTATGTTTTTATATTCAATAATGGAAAGTGTACAGTTTAGCCAAGGTCTTGTGAAGGAAATTAAATACAATGGTGTAACTATTCCGGAACACAATGCAATGGCCCTAAAAGGTCATAAATTTTATTCACAACAGTCGCCCAATGTACACGAATAGAATTTGTATGGTGCGATATTTGAGCATATATAACTTCACTGCAATTCTGCCTATAGGTCAAACCCTATACACAGGTAACTCGGTTTTAACACGATGTGATATGTTTATATAACTATTGTTAGAAATTAACGGTCTTATTCATAAAAATAGTTTATATAAAGATTTAGATACACCTTAGTAAAAATGCCCTATAAGCTTATAAAACATACCATAAAATTCTTTATCTACTCTGATACTATAATACAAAGATTATAAAACTGAAACCGACATTCGTATGACAAACATTACGTACAGGCCAAAAATAAAAAATTAAAAAGTTTTATTACGATACAGGTCTTGTATGGACACCTGTATCATAATATAACTTTCTACTCATAGCGATACACCTATACAACCTCCAGCTGGACCGAGAAGGTTGAACCTCTACCTTAAAAAACAAAGGTTTCAATGAACGACGCGGCGACGCAACACGCATGCGCAATCGATGTTTGCGCCTTGGCGCTACCATTTGACATTTAAAAAATCTTTTCCAAACAAAGTTTGGTTTTTATTAATATTGTTTAACGTATTATAGTATGAGAGTAGATAAAGTAGTGTATGACACTGTACATAACTTGGTCTTATAACACTCGTGTGAAACTATAAAAAATTCGCCTGCGGCTCGTTTTTTTAAAACACACTCGTGTTATTAGAACCCTTATTATGCAATAGTATCATAATCTACTATTATTTTATTATTTCAATTCTTACATACGTCAAATGTCGTTCACTTAATAATCAGCTGTAGAAAATCGCCCATCTTTACCTTAAAACACTGTTATGCCTAGAGAGGCCTATATCCAGGATAATACTTTCTTAAAAGAATATAATTATTTTTTAAACAATGAATATCTCACTTTAAACGATGTTCAAGTATTTTTTGCACTTTGACCGCTCCCTGTGACCTATTTGAGGTTCTCTCAAATAGTGTAGAGTTCAATTCACTGATAAATAAATTTCAAAACTCTGAAACCACTAACTTCGCCACTTCGTCCCCGGAGTAACAAAGTTATCTAGACGTCGTCTAAAATAACCAAGTTTCTTAGGTATAGAACATGTTTAACTTATGAAACGTTCCGCCGAACGAAAATACATTAGCTCTTCGCTTGTAAAACTTTTCGGCCTACTTTAAATTGGCACCTGCTATTATTTTTTGAAAGCTTTTATTCAACTTGCCATGAATGTATGTATGAGGTGGAATCTTGCATGTTAAATTTAGCCCATTTCCCGGTTTCTGATTGAGATGAAAATTTACATACAGGTCCAGTCCCGATGACAATGCATGTTTATAAGAAGTTTGATCTGATGCTGCCAGGATTGGCTCCAGACGAGGGAACTGGTGAACCGTTAACAGTTGAAAGCTTAACAGTAAAAAGCTTTTTTGTTGGAAAACGATAGAAATTATTGAACTTTAAGAATAGCCGGAAAATTTGTCATCTAAAGTATCAACTATATATTTTAAAATTGCTCTAATAGCAAAGCTAAAGGTAAAATGAATGAAAGTAAGGAAGTGACGTAACAATATATGTATAAGCATCTCAGCCACGTGTTGCTGCGGCTAAGTCTGGTTTAGACTTCTCTAAAAAATATGATTGAGAGATCAAAAAATGCTCCGATCGACTAACCGACTAAAATTTACAGTATTATCCACTGAGTGAATCAAAAGATGAATTGGAAATTTTGTTAAAATTGGTCATCACTTTTTCTTTTATATATGTATTTAAGGTACTTATTTGGATTAATGCTGTATAGTTTAAAATTGCTTCGATAATAAGGCATTATTTTTCGTAAAAAGAAAATGACAAAAAAATGCTATTGTGGGTTATCCATAAGAGACAGACATATACCATCGCGGACTTTTCTGTAGACCTTTTCAAGGTGTACAAATACTTAGTACATCATTTTGATATATCTCGTAGGGTTTAGCCTGCGTATGCACAGTAAGCGGAAAAAATGTAATTATTTACGACATCACATTAGAAACCTCAAAAATTACAGTATTTCTCTACTCCATATTGAATGGTATTATACATATAAACCTTCCTCTTCAATCCCTTTATCTACAAAAAAACTGCATCAAAATCTGTTGCGTAGTTTTAAAGATTTAAGCATACATTGGAATATAGGGACATAGGGACAGACAGAGAAAGCGACTTTGTTTTATACTATGTAGTGACTAATAGATTCAGGATTAAACCCGTTAAAAATTTGTATTTCTGGACATTTTACTTATTGTAAGTAATATTTATAGATGAAAAACTCCATTCATGAGATCTCTTGGACAAATCAAAGAGTATTTTGAGTGATTTCGTTATATAGGACGAAATCTTGAATTCGTTTGAAGTAATATGAACAGACTGAAAGAAACTGACTTATTGTGTACTGGGTAACGAGATTCTTTTTATAGAATAAGGTAAGGTGCTCACTAGGAATGGTCAACGGCGCCAGTGTTAGCGGAATTTTTGTAATATATTATGTTTTACAAAATAAAAAAAAAACTTCGAAAAAAAAATAGTTGAGTGGGGCTCCTCGATACTAGGTATTTTCATTTCTCTCCGTTCCGAGAATAAGCTTGACCGCTTATGGCAAAAATTCAATTCAATATAAATTTTAGTAATTTTTAATGTTAATAACAGGAATAAAACAATTTTTTTTTTTTAAATAAAACCTCCAGATCCATTTTCTCCCCCAAAATCCCATACATGCTGAATTTCAGGGAAATCGTTGAAGCAGTTTCCGAGATTCCGAAAATTTATATATGTATATACATACAAGATTAACTTATTTTAATATTAAAGATATAAGTAAATATAGTACCTGGGTAAACGAGCCATGCTCGGTTTTTTTTAAAGATGTAAAAAACTGTGAAATAAAAAGCAAAATAGGGGTTGACGATACCTGGGGCTTGATCCCGGGTATTTCAACTTCTTTAGTCCGCCCGCTCTCCAAATGAGCTACCATGACTTAAGTTAGTATTTTCTATTCAATGTAGATTTTAGCAATCTTTCAATGACTGAGAACTAATATTTTTTTATTCGCGGATTGAATCGGTACATATATATATGTACCTAAATAAAAGCATGCGGTATCTTTTGTCAACGCCTTGTGAAGTAGACTAATAAAAAGATAAATAAAATAGATTTTATTACAACTACTCCTACATTGCGTTTTCAAAAGCTATCAGTGTTGTGTTAGCGCACACTATATACAAGAACACGATATAATAGGAATACCACAATTCCGGTTCCGAGATGCACTTCTCTTGAATGACGGACAAAGACTGAATATAACTGAAACGTTTTATCAATAGGAAGACTCAACCGGAAACAACACGTCACAGTCTTGTTACCATTTTAATCGAAAAGGGCGCGATACTCTTGTTTCATGACTGTGTTGCTATAAAATACAAAGCGGAAGTTAATGGCGACAACAGTTGTTTGTTTCTTTTAGCGTTTTTTTTCAAATAAGCCGCCTTCGCTGCGGTGGGTTTT
Organism: Morpho helenor; assembly: GCA_029227775.1. Lineage (NCBI taxonomy): Eukaryota > Metazoa > Arthropoda > Insecta > Lepidoptera > Nymphalidae > Morpho > Morpho helenor. The sequence continues at coordinate 12,896,446 of JARGCU010000011.1, forward strand.
GTAAACGAACAGAATATTTAGATAAAATAAACTTCTTGCTAAAACATTACTAAAGTAATGCCTAAATCTGCCTGCTTATTTTTTTGTTATTTATGTTTTTGTCATAAGTACATTTAAAAAAATTTTTAACCTTAATTTACAACACCAATGGGGGTTGTAGAACTTTGTACGTGTTAAAATACCCCTGCTCTTCATCTGTTAGTTTGCTTTATAAAGCTGAAAACTCGCGCAATACCACCACACCCTTTGCAATCGCGTGTTACGCAGCAATGTTCTAATACAAGTTTTGTTCTAAACTCGTAGCCACCTCGCTCGGGGCACCCACCTCTTTATAAGCATATCGAAATAAATCCACGACGACTCAGTAGTTAGAGGGCGAGTCGTTTATCATTAAATAAATATATGTGACACTTACACATACGGTCGTCCGTCCCCAAAGTAAGTAACTTAATACTTGTGTTATGGGTGAGAGACAACTGGTAATAATTATATACTCATATAATTTTTAAATACATCTTCTTCTTCTTCTTCTTCTTTATCAACCGATGGACGTCCACTGAACATAGGTCTCTTCATGGGATCTCCACCATACACGACCTTGTGCCGCTTGGACCCATCGGCTCCCCACGGCCTTTTTGAGATCGTCAGTCCATCTCGAGGAGGGTCTGCCGACACTGCGTTTTCCGGTGCGACGTCGCCTTTCCAGCACCTTGAGACCCCAACATCCATCGGTTCTCCGCACTATGTGCCCATCGTCACTTGAGCCTCGCGACACGCTGAGCTATGTCGGTGACTCTGGTTTTTCTACGGATCTCCTAATTTCTGATTTGATTACGTAGAGAAACTTCGAGCATAGCTCACTCCATCGCCCGCTGAGCGACTCTGAGCCTTCTTATGAGGCCATAGTCAGCGACCATGTTTCGGATCCGTATGTCATCACTGGCAACACGCACTGTTCGAAGACTTTTGTCTTCAGGCACTGAGGTGTCTTAGACGAAACTTACTGTTTCTTGGTTTGAATTTGGGAAAAGGCTCCAAATATTTTCATAGAGTACAGAAGTTACAATAAAATTATTTTGCTGTAATCCGCGTTTCCGCGTAATGCGATGCAAAACAATTTTGTTCGTAGAGCTTATCCTTCTAATGATGCTTCGGTTTTGGGGCGAAACGATCGTACAGATTGTGGTAGTGAGTGTGTGTATTGCTTATGCGAAGTGTTGGTTGTTGGTGGCGTTTTGTAATAAGTGTGACTTGTCCTGTATAAGATATGTAAATGTTGCCTGCTTCATACACTTAGCATTACATGGATATTCCATTTTGTTTAACCACTATCAGGGTGCGCTATAGACAACGAGATCAGTAAAAAAGTAATAGGAATATTATTTTGCTATAATCCGCGATAAAACAAAATATATGTAATGCTCAATGTAGAGTGTACTATTCATTCTCATACCCAATACATGCAGAATTTGTAAGAACTCATGCACTACCCGACACCGATGACACAACAATACACAAGCACTGCACACATTCACCACCACAATCTCAACAATTGTTTCGCCCCGTAACCGAAGCATCGTCAGGAGATAGACTCCACGACAAAATCGCAAAGCAGTGTCGTGGAGTCTGCAAGTTCTTGCAAATTCTGCATGTATCGGGTATGAGAATGAATAGTATACTCTACATTTAGCATTACATATATTTTGTTTTATCGCGGATTATAGCAAAATAATATTCTTATTACTTTTGTATAATACAAAAGTAATAAGAATATTATTTTTACGGGCGTTACTTTGCGGAGGTCCATAATGGACCTCCGCAAAGTAACGCCCAATTCTATAAATTATCGAGATCAGTATTAGTGGATACAGACTGAGACGAGCTACCCCGTTACACTCCTATATAGTTTCTTTAATAAGAAGTATTACAACAGCAATTTCAAATATTCCAGCCAAAGAAGCTCCTATTAAAAGTTTCCCAATAAACGGCGGCCATTTTGATAGCTTCTAGAATATTTCGAGTTTAAATCGCGCAAAGACAGACGTTTTATTGAAAGTTATTATTCATTTTATTTTATTGTTTACTTGAACATAATATTAAGGAAAAAAAGACATTGCTTTATTTAAGACTAAACACACAAATAAAGCTGCTGAATAGAATAGACCACCCTCATTTCATACCGAGGTGTCGTAAAAGGCGAATAAGGTAAGTTGACCCACAGTGTGGTATACGGTTGAGTAAAATAGACTACCCTCTTTCTTACCGAGGAGTCGTTAAATACGACTAAGGTAAGTTGACGTCATTCAGGCAGCTGTTTGTAAAATACATAGTCAAATCATGTTACAACATGTTTATAAAAAGTTGTGTCGACTCCACTTTGAGTGAGTGGGATAAGGGCAGGAGGAAAATAAGTAATTTGGGTACTTTGTGTTTTTCCATCTCTCTCATTTTCGGAATAGCGATATAGCTTCAATGTATTGTTCTGAATACAATGACTCGACGGCACGAGCGGGGCGAGGGCAGGTCGTTTAGCATTCGATTCCTACGAGAGCGGCCGGCGGACACGATAGGGAGCGGCCGCGTGCGCCGGAACACGGCATTCCTTGCTTACGTATAATTTTGCGTTTCGGGTGTTATTCTCCGATTTCGTGACGCGTTTAACCAGTGAAGCGTTTAATAAGACGCGACCGTCGACGGTTTTGAGTGCGCGTTGGTTACTATTGACCTTACGAAGGTTGTGTGCACACCGGGTGTTATTCCACCGATATAGTGAAGTGTATACTCAGGGAGAAACAGACATTACGTGTCCGTATATCAAAGAAATCACACCATCAATTCTTGAATCCTATCCTATCATATTCTACTAATATCATAAATACAAAAGTTTGTGAATATGGATGTACGTTTGTCTCGACTTCACTCAGAGTGGGCTAAGGGCAGGAGGGTGACGAAATTAAATATAATATATAATGCTAAATCTAGAGCGAACTATCCGTTCTCATACCCGATACATGTAGAATTTGTAAAACTCATGCACACCACCACCGCTACCATAATACACAAACACTACACACTGTCACTATCACAAACTCAACAATCGTTTCGCCCTGCATCCGAAGCATCATCATGAGAGCACTCAGGTTGTTTTAATCGGTGCGAATCCGACATACATAGTTTTTTCTAAGAAAAATGCAAGAAATTTGAAAATTATGGGTTTTATATCATAACAGCAATCGAACTCTGGACTTTCAGTTATACTAAGGAGGTCGAAATGGCAACTAATCACTTCCCAAGTTTCCCAGGCGTGAATAACACGGGTTCTCAAAGTTAGATTGTTTCAAGTTACTTTGGTCCACTTATATAAAAGTTGTGATAGCCCAGCGGTGAGACCTTGTGACTTTTTTGAACAATCACGGATTCAAACCCCGGGCAGGCACCAATGAGTTTTTCTGTAAAAACTTATGTATCTTTTTTAAAATTGCAATTTATCACACGCTTTTCGGTGAAGGAAAACATCGCGAGAAAACCTAGTAACCTACCAATCCGCTTTGGAGCAGCGTGGTAGGTCTTAACTCCAAGATTCGCTCATTTGAATGTTAAAGATATTACTGAAAAAATATTGCGAAGTGTTTGCAATAACATTTCTTAAAACATATCTCAGGAATCATCCGGTATTAACTTATCAATTTCACGTAGGACTCTCTTTTGTAATATTTTTTACAATACCTTTGCATTTACCCCATATAAGTAATCCATTCAAAGCTGTGGTAGCCCAGCGGTAACACCGTGCGACTCTTTCGAGGAGGTCACGGGTTCAAACCCGGACAGACACCGATGAGTTTTTGTGTTAAAACTTGTGTCTAATTGATAATTGCAATTTATCACACGATTTTCGCTGAAGGAAAACATCGTGAGAAAACCTGCATGTCTCTAGAGAATTCTAGGGATATGTGTAACCTACCAATCCACACTGAAGCAGCGTGGTAGGTTTTAGCTCGAAATCTTCTCAACAAAAACGGAGAGAAGAGGCCTATTCTCAGCAGTGGGATAGTAACAGGCCGCTAGTTACTTTACTTTTACCTTAGTTGCCTTTTACTACTACTACTTGCTTACTTTTACTTTAAGTAATCCATAAGACAAAACATGAAAATAAGTCAAATATTTGATGATAGTTCAGTTTGAATTGAACAGAACAAAGTTGCGGGTAAAGCTAGTCTTGTATGACTTTTGAGAGGCCGCTATTTAAGTTCCAAACTACTCTACGAAGGGTCTGAAACGGATATCCGCCGGATATTGGGTTGATGGATGTTTCCGACATCGCTAACGATATTACGACATTGGGCTAACGATGGATATAAACTCAAATTTGGGTCAGAATATGACAGAGTTTTTTGTCCTTAAGTAGATCGCTTAAGTACAGGGGTTCCTAGGCTTTGGAATAAGTCCTTTGTACGATTATCTTTTTATTCAACTTACCTTAGTAACTTTTACGACACCTCGGTAAGAAATGAGGGTGGTCTATTTAGCCGGATACGGTTTGGCGGATCAATATACCTTCGTCACCTTTTATGTCACCTTGCAAGAAAGGAAAGTCGTCTATTCTACTCAGCCGAATACCACACAGCGGGTCATTTGCTTTAGTCGCCTTTGATGACATCTCGGTAAGAAATGATCTATCTATTCTACTCCATTCTACTCATCTGTAGTAGTAGTAGTGTATTTTGAAATAGATTGTAGAGTAATGTAGAAGTTGTTTGTAATTTGCTTTTGTCATACAACGTTCCTTAGCTATATTAAGTGAACTGCGGAGGTCACAATAAGTGCAACACAGTTTTCATCTAACTATGGTCTTAAATTGTTATATGTAAATTGTTATACTTTTGTATTGTGTTGTGTTAAATTGTTATACTTTTTCCTTTCCAAATAAATATACAGGGTGAACGATATGAAGTGTTACTAACTTCATACTGGTCATACCTGTCAAACTTTTGATCGTGGCAACGTAACACTTGCTTTTTTGATAATTCATTGTCTTGTTCACAAGCTGCCGAAAGCATTTGAATCCCTTGTCAGTAGAACGAGAAATATCCGAAATGGAATTGAAACGTAATAGTGTGATTGCGTTAAATTTGTTAGGAAAATTACAACCAGCTATCGTGCGTGATCTCAGTCACCTCAAAGTGAATAAAATGTTTGTATATCGCACCATAAAATGTTATAATGATACTGGCAGCATTGTCAAATGCTATGGTGGTGGACTGAAAAAGACAGCAACGTCACTTGCAATGGTTCGGAAAGTGAAGATGCGGTTCGAGCGGAATCCGCGTCGAAGTGGACGGCAAATGGCTAAAGAATTGAAAATACCCTAAGATAGCATTCGCCGCATACTAAAAAATGAGCTAAAATTTAAGCCTAACAAGTTCCAGAAAGCACACGAACTTACACAGAAGCAAAAAAAAGTTTGCCTTGAAAGAGCAAAACAGTTGCTGCGCTTGCACGAGGATGATCAATTTCCAAACATTGTGTTCTCTGATGAGAATTTTTTCCAATTGAGCGATTTATCAACACTCAAAACGATCGTGTTTACTTGACCAAACGTACAAACGAGAATTTACGCCTTCCAATGACCACCCAAAGTAACTTCCCATCACAAGTGATGGTGTGGGCTTCAGTGACCGCTGATGGACGCTCTCCAGTCGTTTTCATTCGGCCTGGTGTCAAATTAAATGCTGCTTCTTATCGAGAAAATCTTTTGGAAGCTGTATTAGGCCCGTGGGCATGCAAAAACTTCAGTAGTTGGCCGTGGACATTTCAATAAGACTTAGATCCGGCTCAAAAAGCTCGCGTGAACCAAGAATGGCTGAAAAATCATGTTGCACAGTTCATTTCGTCCACGCAATGGCTTTCGGATTCACCAAACGCAAATCCGATTGACTTTTTCATATGGTCCATTTTGGAGAGCATAGTGAGAACTAAAAAATATGGCAGTATGGATGCGCAAAAGAAAGCAATCGAACGTGAATGGCACAAGATACCTCAGGATCACTTTCGTGCAGCGTGCAACTAATTTTTGACCGGATGAAGGCTATAGTCAAGGCAAAAGGTGGTCATATTGAGTTAAAGTAAATTGATTTTAAAATTTTGCTTAGTTTCTCGCAAGTTTTTCCTTGGATTAATAAAAGATTTGTTACAACCAAAAAGTTGTAGTCTTTTGAAAAGGTAACACTTCATATCGTTCACCCTGTATTATTATTATTTCTACTATCTTACTCTATTCTATCTATTCTACTCATCTGGATACCACACAGTGGCTAATATGTTACATACATCACCTTTTTTATGACCTCTTCTAAAAATTATTAGAAGTTCATTGCTGGACATGTCTCTTCATGAGATCTCCACACCACATGATTATGTGCCGCTTGGTTCCAACAGGTCCCCGCGACCTTCGTACCAGTTCGTACGGGGTCTACAGGCGCTGCATTGCGGGGTCGCCATTCCAACATCTTAAGACCCCAACGCCCATCAGTTCTCAGCAGTATATGCCTTACCCATCGCCACTTACGCTGCTTATATCTGTGATATTGGTTCTTCTACAAATCTCCTCAATTGTGACTTGAGCACGTAGAGATCGCTCCATTGCCTGGTGAGTGACTCTGAGCTTTCTAACGAGGCCTATAGTCAGCCACCACGTTTCGGATCCATATGTCATCACTGACAACACGCACTGTTCAAATACCTTGGTCTACAGGCACTGAGGTATTTTGGACGAAAAGATCTCGCGTAGCTTCCCAAACGCTGGCCATCTGAGCTGGATTCGGTGACTGACCTCTTTCTGAAAATTTGACCTACCTAGCTGGACTGTACGTCCCAGGTATATGCGCGTCTACAATTTATACGCGTCTACAATTTCGAGTGCAGAGTTCTCAACGTATGTCATCACTGGCAACACGCTGTTAGATAATAAAAATGTATGGATTTAAAAATCCTTTCAGCTTCATACAGGACTGCGGTTTAATTATGTAAAATTGCAAAGATTGACCGCCGAGTTTCTTTTTGGTTGTTCTCAGTAAGAGCAACTTTCCTAACCAGTTGTAACTTCAATAATCATATTGATTCTCGAGTATTCAAAAAGATGCTTGTTTCAGAAAATGCTTGAAAGAGCTTAATTCAATAAAGATTATTTTGATTTGATTTGAAGACTTTGGTCTGGTGAAACAAATATAAAGGGCGTAGGGGATATTTATGGTACAGTGGGAGTAATAAAACTTGCGGATTCTTGAAATGCAGGCGTGCGCACGCTATCGTGCCTGCGACGAAGTGGTGTATTGAGCCCAGAGGGGGCGTTTTTATACACGCACAGCGCTCGCACTTCTCTACCCTTTATTCAGTAACATGTACGCAGTATTATTATTAACCTTGTATTATCCTTGATTATTATTAACACAAGTTAGTAAAAGACACTAGATTATAACCTTTATTTCTATTAATCTTATTCTATTCTTATTTAATGTTATATATAACTCTAATATATTATTAAATAGTTAAAACTAGATAAACGTCGTCAACAAAGGATGTAATAACATGAAATTATATAAGACCTGCACAATATCACTCTTTTACCTCACCATAAACATTTCGCGTGCTATTTAATAACGAGAATGATATAAGAGAGGAAATTTCGATAAATATTACATCAAAGGAAGATATAAAATTTGATAAAGTCACCCTCTTAAGAGCCGCGACTAACTTCATTTCATACGCTCGCCGAGTGATGTTAAGCTTGTGACACACATGCTATAGCTAGGCTAAGGTATGAGCAATGATAAAATTATATTGCTAAAATCTACGTTTTTGAGGTAAATACTTCTTTAGCGGTATTGTGAACTTATTATGATGTGCAAAAAAAAAACTCGCATCAGGATACGTGACCTGATTGAAAATATATAAGACATAGGGAGAGTAGACCGCCGGCGCGGCGTAGGAGAGGCAGTGTTCCCCCTTTTTTCTACCGCGTGGCAAAAATATATGACTGTGCCTGCTGTCATTTAGACGCGCGAATTGGACTAATTTATTATAGTTCTAGAGTATTAAATTTTTAAGCCTATCCTACTAATATTATAAATGCGAAAGTTTGTGAGTATGGATGTATGTTTGTTACTTTTTCACGGCTAATCCGTAAACAAATATCGATGAAATTAGTCACAATTATTCCTTGTACACCGGAATAACATATAGGCTACATAAATCCTGTTGATTCTTCAGGAATAGGATGACATTAAAATGCGCCATCTAATATCAACCTATCACACGACAACAGTTAGTATATAGTTATAATATGAGTTATATGAATTATCATGTTTGTGTACTAAGGTGTGCTGATGGTTTAATCTTACAATGCCATGTAGATGCATTATTTATACGTGCTTTATACAAAGTCTTTGGAAAAACTTTGTTGTATATCCGTCATCTTTTCACATGATACGGTTATACATGGAAATATACTTATGAACATTTTGAGCCAAAAAAATAAATTCCCCATCGGTATTTGAAAGTATTAAACTTCATTCGTTACTCAACTATTTTTATCATACTATATACATGCTTATCATCATGCTTATATCATAGTATAGCTTCCTTTGGATAACATCCCTGTTTAATAATTAACATTATGCTATTTATCACAAGATATACGAGTCTTTTGATTAAAAGTAATATTATATTCCCCTGTCCTTATCCCACTCTAAGTGGGGGCTTTGATTATATTAATATAAAAAATGCATTAAATAAAAAAGAGCAGGTGATATCTGGGACTTGATCCCGGGTATTCTGTCTTCTCTAGCCCGCCCGTTCCGCACTGGGTTATTACAACTTTACAATTGACAGCAAATTTAACCATTGCATTATATTCTATATAGTGTTCGAAATCAGGGATAAAACGAGAGTTTTTAAAATGAAACTTAGCTAGACCGATTAATCGCTCCCGAAACTGAACGATTTTCACGAAACTTAGTATGTAAAGCATACTAAGTTTAATGAAAATGGGCAGGAGGGGCTCCATCTAGGGTATTATCACTTTTTTCAATCAAATCAAATCAAAATATTATTTAGTCCACCCATTATCCGCTGAGCTATGACAACTTTATAATTGACAGCTAAAATATCATTTGAATTCTATTCTACATTGTATTTTTTAGACCCTAAAACAGTGATAAAAAGACATTTTTTTAATGAAAACAAGCTAGATGCCGAATCAAATGTCAATGGTTAGAGCCATTTCCAAAATTCAGTTAGATAGATATACAAGATTAACTCATTTAAATATTAAAGATAAGAAGGACGCCATTTTGAATGACGTGATTCAAATCCATATTTCGTTTGGCGTACGTAGCACGGGAATAAACGGCCCAAAGGGGACTTTGTTGCGCGCTTCGTACATTTTTAACAAGGGTCGGCGCTGACCTCATTTGTAATCTCGAATTTTGACAACGTAACTTTAAAATAATCGTTACGGACCTGTGGTTAGAACTTCAGGGCTTTAACAATAATATCTGGGTTACGGAGAAATTTTTTCCAAAAAAAAAGAAAAAATAATTATTTAGTTGGGGATCGATCCTTAATATTTACATTTCTCGAGGCTGCCCGTTACCCAAATAAGCTACGCTGACTTGACAGTTAATGGCAAAAATTCAATTCAATATAAATGCAAGTGTTTTTTAATACCCAAAAACAGGGATAAAACAATTTTTTTTTACATAATCAACTCGTCAACTCTACTGCTGGTTCGGAAAGCTGTTCGAGAAGAGCAATAAACTCGGCGGTTGCGCTTTTAAAAATATAATTCTTATTACTAGTTACATTAAGTTATTACTTTCTTGTTCAGGGTCGAAGAGTAGCTACGTCCACGCATTTTTGTCATCTAAATATTCCTTAGTAGTAGTAGTAGTAAGCTTTCTGCATTAGCCTCTTTTTAATAGTGTTTTTAAACTACTGTAATGGCAGAACTAAAATTGATTGCGGAATTTTATTATAGAATCTTATAGCCATTATATACACAGACAGAGAGTGTAGCAACTAAGGTAAATTGACCCACCGGCTGAGTAAAATAGACCACCCTCATTTCTTACCGAGGTGTCGTAAAAAGCGACTAAAGTAAGGTAATGTCAGGCAGGCGGCCGGTCGTAAAATACGTAGCCAAATCATGTGACAACATTCTTATAACATGTTGTGCTTACCCCACTTAGAGTGGGATAAGGCCAGAAGCATGATGATGATAAAAAATAATAAATACCAAAGTATTTTCTTTATACCCAACACACGTGTGTGGGTACAGTAAAAAGTCTTTCTCATATGTTTTTCATATGTGAAAATAAATGTAACTCTAATAATGTTTTCATGTTAAAATTTTGTCTGAAACGAACAAGAGCACGAGTCAGAGCCGAGTAATAAATGTCAAAATGTATTCGCCTTTCACTGTAACGTCTAAGTGATGTTTCTTCGATGATTTGCGGAAACCTTTATACAGATCAGTTCCCACACTTTGCCGGCGCCTGGGAGGCTGACCTACATAATGGATACATTAGAAAATAGCTTCGACTTTCTGTTGCATAAACACTTGATACCAGTTTGTATAAGCGATTGCCATCTGCGGCCCGTAATGGTTGAGCCGGTGGCATGGGATAATCTGTATCTATAATTCTTATAAAACAAAATCCCCTAAAGCTGTCTGTCTGTATGTGATAGATTTTCTCAAAATCTACTGAACGGATTTCTGTACGGTTTCTGACGACCAAATAACGATCGCAAACACAAAAACACTTAATACACAAACACAGCGTCTTCGTCGGCGAAGACGAGGTCCCAGATTTCTGACGTTGGTTTGTCGTGGCTTCTTGTCACCCTTCGGTCGTCGTAATGACTAATCAAAGTCATACCATCAACCCTCCACTATACGTCACCGGTCGTGGTCCGGCCTCACAGGAGGCATCCTTAGGACAACGTTCCCCGACGCTAGTAGAGCTTCTGCGCTCTACTCTCCGCATCTCTACATTTCGCAACCTCGGCAATGCTTCTGCGCTCGCCCATCCCGCCCAACAGCATACAATCAATTCGAAAAAAAAGTGCAATTGTTCTGCAAGGTTTAAGTTAATAGTACATTAAGCAACTTTTGTATAACATGACACTGACTGACTCGTTGCCGCAGTTGGTAGTGACCCTGACTTCAGCTCCGTCGTGGGTTTAATTTCCCGCCGAGGGCCAACATTTTCTAACAATAATTTCTTATTTCTTCGAGCCTGTCTTAACTATTTAAGCAAAAGATATTTATTATTATATATCAAAAATACACTAAATCACAACTGTTCCAATTTCTAATTTAGCGCGTTCAAACTCGCAACAGTTTTCCCCGCACACAAGAAGCGTACTGTTATAACGTGTTCCACAAAAAGGTTTTTAAAAAAAAGATATTTTGAAATACAACTTTTATTTTAACTTTGGATAGAAACTTTATAATAACGGAAACGAAAATAGACCATGTCGCGGTCGAGGTCTTGTAACGACTGGCGCTCCCGGTAACCCGATGAGCTCATTGCTCCAGACAATGCTGATGCAGCGGTAGTGCATCAGCACTTTTACTAGCATTCCTAAGATATAACACCTCCCCTCATATAAAAATAAAGTTCGACTTAAATGTCGAAGTTTATGTTTAAATAAAGTTAGATGTTTCTTCTGATCCTGGGATGAGAACTATCCCTCTGTTGTAAGTCTATTTCTACAGGTTGTACTATGTCTTCAAGGGGAATATCACGCGTTTTAGGGTTGCTGCCAGTCGTACAAATTTTGACTAATCTAGATTTAAATATTATTAAGCAAACAATAGATAATATTATAAAAATTATTATGACTGAATAATGTGCTCCGTATTTTATTAAATGTGGTTCTTCTATTATTTTATTTAATTTCTTAATTACGTCCGGGTCAAAATTTATGTTTTCAAATTCAATATTCTCTAACTTAGAAATTGGTATGTTATAATTATCTATTGTCTGTTTGAACTTATTTATATTACAACAGGAATCATTTATTATATTAAATTCAGGAGTTACAATTAATGGTGATTTAATAGTTAACACATTATCGTTTGAATATAATATCGTGCTTTTACAATAGGCTGTACATTTCTTAGGTATGTTTAATATGCCTGTTCCGAAAATACTTATTTCTGTTAAATCTAAACCATTACAATCTATTGATAATTTCGACGGTACACTCTGTATGAAAATCCACCTATTATTTGAAATAGGTTTCCAAATGTCAATAACACCAGATAAAAATTCTGTTCTACACTGCACTGGTATTTTGGTAATTACTTTAGATAAAAGTTCACTCTCACAACAAGGATTTACATTTACCGGAAACACGTTCATAATATTGCAGATATGGTTTGTAGATTCTATCACTTTGCAGGAAGATAAGGACTCGAGGCCGGTGTAGTGCGATTTATCCTTAGTGATCGCAATATACTTGTTTTTCGGTACTACAAGTGTGAATGAGTCTGGCTTTACAGAATTATGCGGAATCGGTAACGGGATGTTATGATATAAATGGAAAACCTGAGGAGTAACAAGTGGTACTTGCAAGACAAATACAATCCTATTGTTTGAATAATAACATATTAAATTAGAGATGTTAAAGATAAAATGAATTGAACTTATATCTAATTTTAATGCTAATTCTAAACTTCTAGGTAAATATTTATTGTTGTCGACAAGTTCTCGGTATTGTTGATGGGGAGTTATAACAGAAGGGTGAAGAATATTTAAATTAGAGAACAAAATAGAATTAATGATGTCTTCTAACTGAAGGGATAAATTAAGTAGGGATGCTTCTAGACTATTGAAAATTGTATTAATGTCTGATATTATTATTAATTTATTAGAAATTTCTATTGCCTTATTTAGTTTCACAGAGAACTTATCTACAGCTTCATTTAATTTTATTTCGTTGACCTTTAAATTGTGCAGCGAATGGTTAAAGGAACTAATAGCGGAGGAAGAGACTAATATATTTTCTTTAACCAAAAACGCTAAGTTTTTATTATTGTTTTGAATAGAGTTAATTGCATCGTCATATTTGATCGCGTCATTTTCATCTAAAGTGCCAAAAATATGTTTTAACACGGTTCCTACACCACCAAACCATGCTCCACGCTTTGATCTTTTTTCGAGGAGATGAGAGATGGCGAGATACTTTTTATTAATATTTCGGTGCTGCACAATCAAGGGTTCAAGCATATTATTGCATTTCAGCTCATCTGTAATATTCATGTTCTTATTGCAAATATGGTTCATGTTATTAAGGACAGAATTTATGTTTTCAATATGTAATTGGATATGAGAGATATCTATAGGCATTAATATGCTTAAATGTCCGTTTATAATTTTGAGTTTACCGATGTAATCAAAAAAGATTCCAGAGCCTGATGAGACTGGTTGTACATAACTTGGGGTGACTAATGTAGGTGAACTGAAATGCAAATAACTAGACTAAGTACAAATCTTAAAAATAATAAAATAAATCAAAAGAATATAAAAATGATAGGACACTAGGATTACACAACAAACAAAAAAAACCAAATAAATTTAATATATATATATATATATATATATATATATATTTTATGACAAAATTATTTTAAACTTCCTGGGAGGAAGAAGGAGTAACTGAAACTTCTGCTGGTTTGATTTCATCGAAATGATGTTTTATATGTCTTCTATTAATTAGGAGGGAAACTGTATTGTTTCCATGCATTTTAATGATTTTGTAAGGGCCTTTCCAAATAGGTGAAAGGGCCTTTCGAAGTCTCAGGTGATTTTTTAAATATACAAAATCACCGACTTTAAATTTGGTGTTTCGAGTTTTCTGATCGTAATATAGTTTTGATCTTTCTTTGGACTTTTGGATATTTTGAAGAGCTTGTTCTCTAGAAAATTTTAATCTATGTTGAAGCATTTTAACATAATCAGGGTAAGTGTCACAAGATTTTTCGTCAAAGACAGAGTCTGGAATGTAGGGTTTGTGCCCGAATAATAGTTCGTATGGTGTATACTGTGTGGTGCAGTGAACTGCAGAGTTGTACGCTAGCATAGCTGTGTAAACATATTTTGGCCAGTTATCCTGATTTTGATTTACGTATGATTTTAGGTATTCTTTAAGAGTAGAGTGGCTTCGTTCTAAAGCACCCTGTGTTTGTGGGTGATATGGAGAAGACCATAATTGTTTAATTTTGAGGAATGCACATGTATTTTTGAAAAGTTCCGCAGTGAAATTCGTGCCTTGATCGGTTAAAATCATTTTTGGGATACCGAATAAAGATATAAAGTGGAGAAGGCAGTCAGTGGTCTCTTCCGCGCAGACGCTACGTAAAGGGTATGCCGTAGAGAATTTAGTAAGGTCGTCTTGTATTGTCAGGATGTATTTCAGTTTCGCAGGTCCTGATTCGGGTAGAGGACCTACGACATCAAGGGATATTCTTTGGAAGGGTGAACTGGAAGAGGTTGTTATTTGCATTGGGGCTCTATTTGTTTTTCTAAGAGCCTTATTTTCTTGACATAATGGACATTTACGAACATAGTTTTCTACGTCTGATTTCATGTTCTTCCAATAGTATTTTTCTTGGATTCTTTTTAACATTCTAGTGGATCCAAGATGTCCAGCAATAGGTAAGTCGTGATTGTCTTTTAAAATTTTGGTGATTTCACTTGGAGTTGGATAACTAATAGTGTTCCTGTAAATTTTAATAGCGATGTTAGTACCTTGAAAGAAATACGCGAGTATATTATATAATTTGATATAGGATGTTTTAGCAAACGGGTCCTTAAAATCTGATATAGCAATCTCATTAGGAGTTTCATCCCCAATGACTAATTCATTTCTGAGGTTTTGTAAAGCTTTGTAAAGATCAGGATAAGTTACGTCGTCAAAATGGTATACTTTTGTAAAAATAAAATAATATAGTTTGTTTTCAGATTCTAAACGAAGGGATGAGCAGAGAGATCTTTCTTTATTTAAGAATTCGTTGACGTCAGATTGGTTTGCAAGGATTTCTTCCACAAATGGGTTAGCTTCGTCTAAGTCGATTGATGTAGGGATAATTATGATTTTACAGTCTGTGTCCAATAGTTTGTTTGCATATTCATGGATAATAGTGTCATATGTCTGTTTTTTATTAGTACTCATTTTCAGGTAGTCCGAGTAAGTTTCATTACGAGTTTGATTGGGTCTTGGTATATTTATGGATGAGTTTAAATTACTCGGTTCATTCAGGATTTCAACATTAGATCCAGAGGGTGGAAAATCGTCTATTATTTCTTGGAGAGGATCGGGATCGGGTAGATTGCCATAGTCAGGTACGTGTGTTGTGGTTTGTTGTACATCTTCTGTATTATTAACATTTTCTTTTTCTGTTTCAGGACCTGAAGGACAACCATGGAGGTCAAAATCAACATGCTCAAACGGGATTGGGGAAGTAGCAAGTAGGTCTTCAATATCAAATGGGCTAAGTGTCATATTATCCAAGGTTTGGGGTACAGTGTCAGATGGACCTGGCGCTGCACTGGTTGAAGGTAAAGTTGTGGAGTCGCTTGGATTGACGTCTCCAGTGTTGACTGCGTTTACAGGATTTGGGATATTAGGTGGGTGACGTGATAATGCATCAGCTGCGGAATTATACTTACCCTTGCGATATATTATCTCATACTCATATTCCTCGAGTTTGAGTCTCCATCTTTGGAGTTTACTAGAAGGGTCTTTGTGGTTAAACAGCCATTTTAATGGTCGATGGTCTGTAATTATTTGAAATTTTCTACCATACAGGTAGGGCCTAAAGGTTTTGCAACCGAAGATTATGGCAAGAAGTTCTTTTTCCGTGGTGCTATAATTGCACTCGTTCTTGTTCAATGTTCTGGAAGCAAAGGCAATTGGTCTGTCTTTACCGACAGGACCTTGAGAAAGTACAGAACCAATTGCGTGGTTTGATGCGTCACAAGTTAGTATAAAGGTTTTGGTGAAATCAGGATAGCTTAGTACTGGAGCAGTCGTTAGTTTAGTTTTTAATTCGTCGAAAGCCACTTGTTGTAGATTGAGCCATTCAAATGAAATGTCCTTTTTTAGGAGATTAGTAAGGGGTTTAGCTATTTTGGAAAAATTGGGGATAAATCTACGGTAGTAGGACACTAACCCAAGGAAGGATTTTATGTCTTTGGGAGATTTTGGTTTGGGGAAATCTATTACGGCCTTTATTTTATCGGGATTTGGTTTAACGCCCTGTTCTGTTATAATATGCCCTAAATAGGCTACCTCTCGTCTGAGGAACTCGCACTTATCGGGCTGCAATTTAAGATTATGTTCTCTTAACCGTTGGAAAATACAGCGTAAGTTGTTTACAGCTTTATCTAGATCGTATCCGTAAAGGACTATGTCGTCTAGGTAAACGAAACACCGCGTACCTTGAAGTCCGGCTAATGCGGTATTCATTAGCCTTTGGAATGTAGATGGGGCATTTTTAAGCCCAAAAGGCATACGCGTAAATTGATAATGGCCTTCAGGTACTGAAAATGCTGTTTTGGCTTTGTCTTCTTCCTGTATAAGTATCTGGTGGAATCCTGAGGCTAGATCTAAGGTACTGAAATATTTACTTGAACCAAGCTGGTCGAGGATCTCATTTATTTGCGGAATAGGGTATGTATCTCCAATTGATATGTCATTCAGTTGGCGGTAGTCTATGACTATCCGCCATTTTCTTTGTCCGGATGAATCTAATTTTTTTGGGACAACCCATATAGGAGCTGACCAAGGCGAGTTTGAAGGTTCTATGATCCCTTGGTCTAGCATTTGATTAACTTGTTTTTTGACTTCTAACTTATGGATTTCCGGGAAACGATAGGATTTGACGTGAATAGGAGTTTGGGAAGTTGTTTGGATAGAATGTTTCAGAGTGTTTGTGAAGCTCAGTTTCTCGTCAGGGAGATGAAAAATGTCAGAGTACTCGGAGCAAAGATTATAGAGCGCGTTTTCTTCTTCTGAATTAAGATGTGAAGTTCTGAGTTTATTAAGGACCTCTTGAGTACGGCGGTAGGAGTCATGGCATTGAACTGAATGAATGAGATGCAATTCTGTTGGTGATTCTGGAATGTCTGTAGGTTCTATTGGACTCAGAGTCAGGCTTAGATTTGAATTAAGGGTGATAGGGGATTCTGATATATTTACAACTGTTAAATTAACTCTTTTGTTTTGTTTTACTTTCACTAGGCAGTTTGCTATTAGAAGGCCCTTTATTTGGTTTTGATCTAATACAGTTCCTTCTATTATTTCCGGGTTCGAGACAGAACATTCAATGACCACTTCTGATCTAGCAGGTATGGTGTAAATGGGTTCATGAAAAAATAATTTTAGATCTATGTTGCTAATTTTCAAAATGTTTTTAGTATAGTCTATATTACATCCAAGAGCATTCAGCATATCGTTTCCGACTATACCGTCATAGGGTAGGTTTATTTCATTTACTACATGGAATTTGTAACTTATTTCTTTCTTGGATGAATCTGATAATTGTAATTTTAAATTGAAATGACCTAAAGTTTTTGTTGATTCATGGCCCGGATCTATACCTTTTAAGTTAATTCGTTCTTTAACGAGGTTGGGGTTATTATGAATAGACTCAGATTTAATTAGGCTAATAGAGGACCCTGAGTCTATGAGTAATGATAATGGTATATCTGAAACCGATGATTTTACTAGGATGTGAGGTAATAATATTTTTGTAGGATCAGTGGTGATTTCGTAGATTTTATTTGTCATGGAGTCGTAGGATTTATTTTTAGTATTATAGTCGGATTTGTCAGGTCCATTGAAATTAGGGAAGTTTATTGGATTTTTTTTTATTCTTGGACGAAGGTCTCCGCTTTGGGGCTGGTTACCCTGTTGTGTGACCTCTGGATGAAGATCTCCGCTTTGGGGCTGGTTACCCTGTTGTGTGACCTTTGGATGAAGGTCTCCGCTTTGGGGCTGGTTACCCTGTTGTGTGACCTTTAGATGGTCTCCGTTTTGGGGCTGGTTACCCTGTTGTGTGACCTTTTTATTTGATTCAAACGGGCTGCCGATTTGGGACTGATTACCCTGCTGTATAACCCTTGGACGAAGGTCTCCGTTTTGGGGCTGGTTACCCTGTTGTATGACCTTAATATTGGATTCAAACGGGTTGCCGATTCGGGACTGGTTACCCTGCTGTATAACCCTTGGACGAAGGTCTCCGTTTTGGGGCTGGTTACCCTGCTGTGTGACCTTGATATTGGATTCAAACGGGTTGCCGATTCGGGACTGGTTACCCTGCTGTATAACCCTTTGCTTGGATTGGATTAGTGAAGTTTTCGAAATAGGTGTCTTAGATCTGGTGGTATTTGTAAGCCAATGTGTGTCGACTTTTGGATGAGGTCTCGTGCGACACAAAGACGAGACCCTTATTGGTTTAACTCTGCACTCTCATTATTGTCACAAACATCTTCTCCCTCCGGTTCAGGTTCGGGTATAAAGTGTACGCGAGAAGTAGAAGGTCTTTGTTGATACGAATTTCGAAACCGGTTATTATTATATTCCCTTCTTTTGCAGTTTTCGATTATGTGACCTGGGAGTTTACAGTATCTACATTGAAGATTTGATTGATCACTACTGGGTTTGTATGCCCCAGAGTAATTAGGTTGGAAATGTTTTTGTGTAAACGTTTGAGTTACGAAAGGTTTATTACGCGAATTTTGATTTGGAACAGAGGATGATCTTTGTGGTTTATTTTCTGAGTTACGTCTGTATAATGTTTCTTGAATACGTTCTTCAGAAATAGCAAAGTTAATTGCTTCGTTTAGATTTTTGGGTGACTTACACCTGATGATGTTAGAAACTCTGGGTTGAAGACCCATTAGAAAATGATGGAGGGCAAGCTCTTCCATTGCCGCAGTGCGGCCTGATAATTCTTTTACTTTACTGTTAGACAAGGAAATTTCAGTTAAAAGTTGTGATAAACATGTTTCCACTCGGAGAGAAAATTGAGTTACGTTTTCATTATACGCCTGACGACTTTCTTGTAATTCAGTGAGTAAATGAGAATAGTGTTTCCTAACGCTGAATTGGGTTTTTAAAAAATCTTTGAGTTGCTCCCAGGTTGTAAATTCTTTTATAGAACAAGCTACCTCAGCTTTACCGCTGAGTTGGCATAATATATATTTAAAAACTATCGGTTTTTGAATTTCTGTGGCGAGCTCATAAGCATTATTACAATTTATTATAAAAGAGTTTAATGTTTCTCTGTTCCCGTCATAGGGTTTGATAAATTTTAATAGTATATTTAAATCTAATTCTATGATGTTACTCTGGTTATTACGCTTAGCCGCCCGGGTTTTCCTGGAATCGCAAGCTCTTTCGTCTTCCGTATCGGATGGTAAATTTATGTCACTAGGAACTTGTAATGTTGTTCTAGATTTTGATTCAGACATTGTTATTGATTCTCGAAACAATAATTATTACATACACGAATGGATAAGATAACAATTATAAGCCAGACTCACTCGAACAATACGTAGAATGCGTAGGCGATCGCGATAATGTTCATGTTGACAGGATATGATGACACCTGGATTCTTGTAGGTAACTTCACTGGATGCACTCGATGAATTTTATTATTAGGTTATTTATTTAGTAGAAAAATTGTTTAATAAAATTTATTTAATAGAAATGGAATTTTGTAAAAGTTTTGTAGAAACAGGAAATATCAGCCGTTTTTTAGAGTTTATAACACTGCCACTTTTGCACTTTTGGAATTTTATTTATTTATATATTTAAGAGTTTTTGACACTTTTCCGTTATTTTGAGTTCTTTCACAATATATCACTTGTTTTAATAGAGACCGAGGACCCACTTTTTGGATCCCACCGCTGCCACCAATGTTATAACGTGTTCCACAAAAAGGTTTTTAAAAAAAAGATATTTTGAAATACAACTTTTATTTTAACTTTGGATAGAAACTTTATAATAACGGAAACGAAAATAGACCATGTCGCGGTCGAGGTCTTGTAACGACTGGCGCTCCCGGTAACCCGATGAGCTCATTGCTCCAGACAATGCTGATGCAGCGGTAGTGCATCAGCACTTTTACTAGCATTCCTAAGATATAACAGTACGATGCGACTTAAGAAAAGTTTTGCGACTGTCTTATCTCCTTAATACAGTCAGATCTTACTACTTACTTATCTTATCTACGCGGTCTACGCGAAAATACGTAGATTTTCGCCTTCGCATGAACGTAAAAGCTTTGGTAGCCCAGCGGTAACACCGTGCGACTCTTGCGAGGAGATCATGGGTCCAAACCCGGGCAGACGCCAATGAATTTTTCTGTTAAAACTTACGTGCCTAATTGATGATTGCAATTTATCACACGCTTTTCGGTGAAAAAAACATCGTAAGAAAACCTGCATATCTCTATAGAATTCTGGAGATATGTGTAACCTAACAAACCGCATGGGAGTAGCGTGGTAGGTCTTAGCTCCAAACCTTCTCTCCAAAAACAGCAGTGAGATAGTAACAGGCCGCTACTTAGTTTACTTATGAACGTGTTAAGTCTGAGTTTCTATAAGACACTGCTATGTCTGTGACAATAAACGTAGCTGACGGCTTAGCGTGCTCCAAGTTGCTGTAAGGAGATAAATGGTCAAATAATTATGGAATATAACTTGAGAACTTCCAATCTAGTTACAAACTTTGCTGTTGAGGCCACAAAGTAATTTGATATTCCAATTACTAAGCAGGACGTGGTTTAGTTAGTAACAACTTGAATTTATCTAATGCAATCATCTTGCCCTCATCCCACCCTAAGTGGGGTTTAGTTTGTTTTTTTTCGACCGGCCGCCTGCCTAACGTTGAATCACCTTAGTCATATTTATCGATACCTTCGTGAGAAAGAGGGTGGTCATTCTACTTAACCGGATACTACACGGTGGGTCAACTTCCCTTAGTCGACTTTTACGACACCTCGATACGAAATGAGGGTGGTCTATTCTAATCAGCTGGACACCACACGGCGGGTCGACTTACCTTAGTCGCCTTTTACGACACCTCGGTAAGAAATGAGGGCGGTACTATACTATTATATCCGGACGTGCTCGTTTTACGCACAAAGAATAATAATAATAATTACAACGAAATCATATTTTCATTTCTTTTGTATTATGGACCTCCGCAAAGTTCCGCCTAATTTTATAAATTATCCAGTACACAAGCTTCAATTAAACCAAATTTCATCGAAATTGATTCATCGGTTTACCGTGAAAGTGTAAAAGATAGACAGGTTTATCGATATTATATGGATTTACTATGTGCAGATTAGGTAAATTGCGCGTCAGGAGCACGTATGACCGATATATTAACGTTATGCAATAGTAGCAGGTGTTCCAAACGATTAGGGCGTATCTAAATCAAGGGGGAAACTTGCGAGGAATAGAGATGTCCGCGAAGTTTTATCGACATAAAAAATATTTTTATTTCATGTTCCATATTACGGGATTATTTCGTTGTCAATACATCCGGTATTAAAGACCAAAGACGGCCTGTTACTATCCCACTGCTGGGCATAGGCCTCCTCTCTCCGTGTTTTGGAGGGTTGGAGCTAAGACCTATGCTGTTCCAATGCGGATTTGTAGGCTACACATATCCCCAGATTTCTCTAGAGATATGCAGATTTCCTCACGATGTTTTTCTTCACTGAAAAGCGTGTGATAAATTACAATTAACAATTAGACACTTAAGTCTTAATTGAAAAACTCATTGGTGCCTGCCCGGGGTTTAAACTCATGACCCTCTCAAAAGAGTCGCACGGTCTCACCGTTTGAATATCACAGCTTTTACATATTTATAATATTAGTAGGATATGATAAGATAAGATTGGGAAATGTGATTTTAATAGTATCGATATTTTCTTGGGAATATTTTGACTGGCCCGTTGGAGCAGTGGGTAGTGACCCTGCCTTCAGCTCCGCGGCTCGCGGGTTCGATTCCCGCCGAGGGCCAACATTTTCTATAAATTAATTTGTTGGTCTTTGAGCCTGGGTGTATATTTGTATTTAAGTATGTATTTAACAATTATATTATAACAAGTATTAAGTTACTTACTTTGGGGACGGACGACCGTGTGTGTAAGTGTCCCATATATATATATATATATATATATATATATATATATATATATATATATATATATATATATATATATATATATATAATATTTGAAATAATCACCATAAAAAGGGATGTTCTTTGAAATGTTGATAGACATTTCTAGGTATAAGATTGTTCTTCGACTTAGTTCATCACCATCCCA
The DNA here is from genome assembly GCA_029227775.1 of Morpho helenor. NCBI lineage: Eukaryota > Metazoa > Arthropoda > Insecta > Lepidoptera > Nymphalidae > Morpho > Morpho helenor. Next base: position 12,918,863 of record JARGCU010000011.1, read on the forward strand.
CTGCCCTTATCCCACTTTAAGTGGGGTCAGCACAATATGTTATAAACATGCTGCCACATGATGACGTACCTTAGTCGCCTTTTACAACACTTCGGTAAGATCTTTATTGTTTGAAAGTGGTGAATTTCCAGAAGACCTAAACTTTTCTTTAATAAAGCCATTACACAAAACAGGTGATAAAAAACCTAAACAATTACCGCCCAATTACATTGATATCAATTTTATCAGGCAATGAGTATAAAGAATGACAATCTGTAATTCATGTTTAAAGCAAATAAATGATTTTGATTATTTTGAAGAAATCGGTGTGGTTTATTTTACTCAGCCAGATACCACAATACGGCGATCACATTACTGATATATTTATATTAAAAAATGAGAAATGCAATTTTAATTCTATCGATATTTTCATCTCGGCACTTCACTATACACTCTCAGTTGACATTCTTTGTAAAAACTGGCACACTCGAGAGCGGAGTTTGAAAAAGGTCTTTCGGGGAACATTTCAAGCAATGAGATTTTTCCAACGTTAGATGAATATTTGAAAGAATCACCATATAAAGGGATATTCTTTGAAATGTTGATAGACATTTCTAGGTATTAGATTGTTCTTCGACTTAATTCATCAGCATCCCACTGCCCCTATCCCACTCAAAGTGGGGTCAGCAAAGTATGTTATACCATATTGTCACATGATTTGGCTACGTAGTTTAGATTTACATACCGGCCGCCTGCCTGACGTCAACTTACCCTAGTCGTATTTTTAGACTCCTCTGTTAAGAAAGAGGGTGGTTTATTCTACTAAACCGGATACCACACGGTAGGTCAACTTACCTTAGTCTCCTTTTACGACACCTCGATAAGAAGTGGGGGTGGTCTATTCTATTCAACCAGATACCACACGGTGAGTCAACTAACCTTATTCGCCTTCTACGACACCTCTGTAAGAAATTGAGGGTGGGCTATTGTACTCAGCCGAATACTACACTGCGGGTCAACTTTACTTAGTCGCCTTTTACGACATCTCAGTAAGAAATGACAAGTCGGTACGAAATGAAGGTGGGCTTATCTACTCAGCTGGATACCACATGGCGGGTCAACTTACCTTAGTCAAGTCGGTAAGAAATAAGGGTGGTCCATTCTACTCAGCCGGATACCACACGGCTTATATACGTAAATTTTATTATTATTCTATAATAAACATATGGATTTGGAATTTGAATTAATAGAACTCGTTCTATGTAATCAGTGGCCGTAAACAAGGAATCAATATGAAACTCTGTTATTAAGCGCGTGCCAAAATGTAATATGATTGATTGCTTTGGCTGAAACTTTCAACTCGTAAAGAGCGTCAGCAGCAAACATTACAAAATATATTTACATAGGAAAAAGTACCATAGAGTAAAGTATATATAGAGTATAAACATAGAGTAAAACATACTTCATCGGGTCTTTTCGTCGCCCATACCACAAAGCCTTAAGATAAAAGTCTTTAACGAGTGCGTCCTACCTGTGATGACATACGGAGCCGAGACGTGGATACTGACAATGCGACTGGTCCACCGATTTAAGGTCGCTCAGCGAGCTATGGAGAGGGCTATGCTCGGAGTTTCTCGGAACGAAGTGATACGACAGAGAACCAAAGTAATCGACGTAGCTCAAAGCATTAGTAAGCTTAAGTGGCAGTGGGCTGGTCACATTTGTCGCAGAACCGACAACCGCTGGGGTAGACGTGTTCTGGAGTGGAGACCGCGCCTTGGCAAACGTAGTGCAGGACGTCCTCCGGCTAGGTGGAGTGACGACATCCGCAGAGTGGCTGGTATTGGCTGGAAACAGAGAGCTGAAGACCGAGCTCAGTGGCATGCAAATGGAGAGACCTATGTCCAACAGTAGACAGACACAGGTTGATGATGATGATAAACATAGAGTAGAGAAATATGCCTGTGGGTACCAGTGTCCTATAAATAAGAATAAGAAGTAAAATAAGAGATCCATCCATATGTTTTTGTCCATCCATCCATTGTTTGTTTCCGCTGTGCGGTATCCGGCTGAATAGAATAGACCACCCTCATTTCTTACCGAGGTGTCATAAATAACGACTAAAGTAAGTTGAGGTCAGACAGGCGGCCGGTCGTAAAATATCTAGAAATGTAACAACATTGTTATAACATGTTGTGCCGACCCTACTTAGAGTGGGATAAGGGCAGGAGAAAGATGGGAAGAAGAGAATTATGTTGGTCCAATCCTATCTTATCCTACTACTATAATAAATGCGAAAGTTTGTAAGTATGGATGTATGTTTGTTTGACGGCAAATCCACTGAACCAATATCGATGAAATTTAGCACAAATATTCCTTATATACCGGAATAATATATAGGCTATAGAAATCCTGTTAATTCTACAGGAATAGGATGAAAAGCGCCATATATGATATATCGTGGATTATAGCAAAATAATTTTATTATTACTTTTGTATTATGGATCTCCGCAAAGTAACGCCTAATTCTATAAATTATTTACTTGAATAAAAAATATTTTGAATACAAATTTGAATTTGCATTTTGTGTCTCTGTCTTCTAATATGCCTTTGCATAAATTTGTTTTTCTTTTGTTTCAGATCAAAAACGTGAAAGTATGCTGTATAAGTTTTGAAAGTGTCAAAATACCAATGTTGCCCGCTAGATGGCGCTCGAGAGTGTGAGTGAAGTATAGTGAAGTTAACATTAATGATTCTAGTGAAGTGAAGTGAAATGCGAGACGGGTCCAGGCCTGGCCCGAGTGGAGGCTCGACCGGGCATGCTTTGGACAAAGAATTTGAAGGTATTATGTCATTACTAGATAAAAGGATAGGTGTGATAGCTTATTTTTTATAAAGTAAAACACGTTATGGGTACCGCCGCCCGACGGGGACAGGCGGCGGGGTTAAGTCGGACTCGCACCGAATAAAACGACCTGAGTGCTCCACAGTTCTTCTATGGATTTCCTCATTTATGATTTGATCATGTAGATTTACTCTATCATAGCTCGCTCTCCAACTCTGCAAATATCTGCATTACAAAATTGAAGTCGAGCCGGGAAGATTAAGAGAAATTTATCGTTTTATCAAGACCATACAGTTTTTGAATTTAAACTATCGTGAGTGGAATTCATAATTAATGTATATAAACCGGCTGTACTCACGTGTTATTTTATCGGATGAGCCCGACTAGTTTCAAGTCCATACGGGGCTTTTATTCATGAGCTCTTTACGCGGCGTTATCGCGGCGGGAACTGGTTCTGGTCCAGGTCCGGGTACATTAATTAAGACCATACAGCTTGATAATTTTTATAAATAACCCGTATGACTTATATGAAATATATATGTTAAAATAGCTCAACAAAAGGAGACTGCCAAAGTTGGGCATGTTACAAAAAACCCCATATACATTAAAAAATTCTTAATGTTTTTCTAGTATTAAATATCACTTTATAAAGTACTTTAAATAAAAAAATAAATAAATATATGGGACACTTACACACACGGTCGTCCGTCTCCAAAGTAAGTAACTTAATACTTGTGTTATGGTAGACAGACAACTGGTGAATATATACTTATATATTTTTAAATACATACTTAAATACAAATATACACATTTAGTCATATACATATTTGTAAAGTAATAGCTCAGTGAAATAAAATAAAGAAGTGGAAATACAATTCAAGTTCCAGATATCACCAGTTCTTTCAATTTCTTTTTTGCATTTGTATTTTTGTATTCATTCAGATACTAAAAATAATTGAAGGAAGTTCTATTTGACTCACCATTGCCTTGTAATGGTTTAACAATTAAGGACTATATATAACGAGTGGAATCCGAGAAATTCGCTAAGGACGCTTTAATTCGAAAAGTTTGGATAAAATCCATTTTTAGTAGACGACACGATATCGTCTATAGATAAAATATCGTGAAGGAAATATCTATTTTTTTCTGTGACCTATGGGCTTCTGGTTTTGAAAAGGAAAAGGTGTTTCAAAACATGTTTTCAATAGGGCTATGATTCTGAGCCCCAAAGAAATCTTTCTCCTGACCTTATCCTACTATAAATGGAGGTGGCACTACATGTTTTAATCACGTTGTTATGTAATTTGATCAGTTTTTACAACCGGCCGCCTGTCTGACGTCAACTTAGTCACCTTTTACAAAACCTCGGTAAGAAATGAGGCTGGTATATTCTACTCAGTTGGATACCACACGGCGGGTCAACTTACCTTAGTCACCTTTTACAACACCTCGGTAAGAAACGAGGCTGGACTATTCTACTCAGCCGGTTAACACACAGTGTTATGCTTTATTTAAACGTATAATATTAGTACGGAAATAGATAAAGCAGTTATTTCACACGCTTAGTATTAAACTGACCGAATTCAAAATTAGGCTTTGGCATCTAGGAAATCACTTAAAAAAGTATTTTCTTAGTCTTCCGAGTTATAGGTCTCCTTAACACTCACAAATTTAAAGCGCTACGCTACGCTCTATTGCAATTTGCCACAAACAACTTTTTTGAACGCTGTCTGTTGTCGCCAACGACTTCCGCTTTGTATTTTACAGCAATACAGTCATGAAACAAGAGTATAGCGCCCTTTTTGATTAGAATGGTGGCAACACTGTGCCGTTGTTGTTTCCGGTGCAGTTTTCCTATTGATAAACGTCTCAGTGCAATTCAGTCTTTGTTCGTCATTCAAAAGAAGTGCATCTCGGAACGGAAATTGTGGTATTCCTATTATATCGTGTTATTGAATATAGTGTGCGTTAACATGTCATTTTAATACTAGGCGTGCGATTTGTTCCCCCATAACGATATACGACACATCGTCCAGTGTAAAAATATCTACAGAAATTTGTACCTATTAGTTTGCACGGCTGGAAAAACGAGCTCGGCCATGGGGGGCGCAATTTACGTTTCCCGATAATTTATATACATTTTCCAATAACCAAACTTTATAGCTTTAAGAAAGCACTATTTTCTGAAATTTATTTTTATAAATAGAAAGTTTACTGCTATAATGGGAACACTAAGGTTATTTATGGAATTTACAGAATCGTTCACCACATTTCTTTTTTTCGCGCTTGAACCGCATCATCTTGGCGATTCAAATTCAAATTCAAAATTTTCTTTATTCAAATAAACTTGTAAACAAGTACTTTTGAGTCGTCAATTCTACTGCTGGTTCGGAAAGCTGTTCCTATCGAGAAGAGCCAGAAAGAAACTCGGCGGTTGCTCTTTTCAACATAATACTTATAACTAGTTACATTAAGTCATTAATATCTTGTACAGATTACTTTTATTCATCATCCTCTTGCCCTTACCCCACTCTAACTGGGGTCAGCACAACATGTTATAAACATGTTGTCACCTGATTTACCTTGGTATTTTACGACCGTCCGCCTGCCTGACGTCAACCAACTTTAGTCGTATTTTATGATACCTTGGTAAGGAAAGAGGGTGATCTATTCGACTCAACCGGATACCACATGGCGGGTCGATTAGTCGCTTTAAACGACATCTCGGTTAGAAATGAGGATGGTCTATTCTACTCAAACAGATATCACGCGGTAGGTCAATTTGCCTTTGTCGTCTTTTGCGACACCTCAGTGAAAAATGAGGGAGGTATATTCTACTTAGCCGGATATTTTATGTTTATGTTTAAACATGTGGCGACCCCACTTCGAGTTGGATAAGGGCATAAGAACGATGACTATAATGCATGTATCTAAAAATAAAAAGTTAAAAAGAAATATGTAAAACCAGCTAATGTCGTGTGATTTGCAGTAACAATCGCTGATTAATTGGACATTTCCAAAATCAAATCATGATGGTTTCTTTTCCAGACACATCGTCAGAAGAAAGCAGCTACGAAGAACTGACTATTCTAAAGACTTTACTCCACTTTCCTGAAGAAGTAGCTCTGAGGCTCACTGATACGGAGTACAAGATTTTTTATCAGGTCAGTGTCGAGATATTGTTTAAGTTTCAAATTCTTTTTTTATATATGTCGGGAACGAAAATAGTCAAATATCATCTCTTTAGTTTTTAATACCGCAAATACTGGTGGCGCAATCACGTGACCAATAAAGTAAAGATTGCGTGCAAACATTTCTACGAATCCTACACTTATCAAATATGAAAACGGATAGTAAATTCCACATTTAGCATAACATATATTTTCTATTTGCTTTTATCGCTGATTATAGCAAAATAATAATGTTCATTAATTTTTTGACATCTTTAATTAATTATATAATAATATTTAAACCAATAATATACACGATCTTATCAAATTATTCATTAAAACCTTACACATAAATTAGTTTACCTATTAATGAAAACTGCATGAAAATCAGTTAAGTATTTTGTGAGATATCTCGCACAAACATACAGTCGCGGCGTTTTGGCTCTGTTTTGCAGTAACATTAGATATTCCGTGCAAGTAAAAAGAGATTTTCGCAAAACAAGAACTAATCTAATGTACATTTGACCTCAAAACATTATAAAAGGGAAACCCAAAGGCAATTTTGAGATAACCTTTTCCCTCTGTGCTTCTAGTGAAATTAGTAGGACGACCATCATTCTCTGCGCTCATATCAGGACAGTTTTTTATAAAACAAATTTACCTTTAACATTTTATGCTTAAAAACATATTTACATAAATATGATTTGTATGTTGATATTTACATAAATATGAGATAAACATGATTTGTGAACAATACATTATTGAAATATTCTACATAATCTCCGAATCTTGGAAACGTGTCCAATGATTTTTCTGAAATTCTACATACAGGAGGTATTAGGCAAGAAAAATCGATCTAGCTAGGTTTTAGTTAAAAAAACGTTTTATCCTTGTTTAAAAATTAAAAGGCATTAAAAAAATATTAAAATTTACATTAAATATAATAAAAAACACTATTTTTGCCGTTCAACGTCAAGTCAGCGTAGCTTATTTGCGAGAAATGTAAATACCTACACCTATTCCCTAGGATCGAGTCCCATCTACCCTATTATTATTATTTTTTTCTTGTTTTTTTTGTTAATTTTGTAAAAAATTACATTTTTTTGTAGTTAATTACCGAGCAAGGCTCAGTCAACCAGGTACTTTATATAAGTGATTGCAGAGTTTCTTGCCGGATCTTCTCGGTAAGAACACCTTTCCGAACCAGTTGTAAGTTTTATTTTAAAAAAAAAGTCGTTTTGTCCCCGTTTTCAGACTTTAAAAAAATGCTAAAATATAAATGGAATACAAAACTTTATTTTTACTTTCATTTGTTAAGTTATAATAGCTCGGTGGTGGACTAGTGAAGTCAACATACCTAGGATCAAGTCCCTTATATGACGAGCTTTTTTTCATTTTTGATTTCTTTTTATTACTTTATTTTACACGCAGGTACTCGATATTCAAGTTCCATCATTCAAAGAATATATTTTTGTAGTACAAAATGTCGGAAAAAAATACACATCACTGATTACATTATGAACACATTAAATAAATAAAAAATACACTTCGCTCTATAACCAGACCCAATAAGTCACGCGAGCCAACGTTGCTTTGATTAATTAATAATCTAAATATAGAATAACCACGAAATTCATCTCAGAGCATCTAATAGTTGTATCTTATCTCTATTTGTAATTTAAGAGACTTCTATACGAAAACCGTCGCTAAAATCAAGTAATATTACGGCAAATTACGTGTAATCGCAATCGTATTATAAATAGCTTACCGACATAACCTTTTAATTAATTATGAGATATTCAGTAAAGGGAACATGGTGAAGAAAGAAAAAAGATCTCTTGGGATTTCCTGCAACATGTAACATATTAGCAACACGATTCTATTCCCATACGAGCAGCTAAGTATGTCTTGACTCTGATCCTTGTCTTCAAAAGGAGAGTGGAGTACTTTCCCCGACAGTTGGATAATAATGGGCCGGCTGAGTAGAATAGACCACACTCTTTCTTACCGAGGAGTCGTATCATTCGACTAAGGTACAACATATTTATTACATTGTGCAGACCCCACTTAGAGTGGGATAAGGACAGGAATGATGATTACTTTTGTCCTAAATTGTCTTTCACAGTGGCCGCAATATAGTTACCCACATCTGCTACCTCATTTTTAGCTAAGCTCAGCGAAATCTTAGGTTTTAAGTAGAATTTCAGTGTTTATAATACTATTCACAACAGACAAACATTTAACTTTGCGGTTATTTTACTTTGTGACAGTATATATTAAAGTAGTAATCGCCAGCGGCTCCGCCCGCGTGGAAATATTAAAACCGTAATATAGTATTTTGATAACCATAAAAATGTTAAAGTGGGTTAACCGTAACTGTGGTTGTGTATTACAAGCATTACACACGTACACTATCACAAACTAAACAATCGTTTGGTCCCGCAACCGAAGCATCAACAGGATTTTTCGTGTGTGTTTATGATGTGGGGTGGTGGAGGTTTGTGCATGTGTTTTTACGAATCCTGCATGTGTCAGGTATGAAAACGAATTGTCCACTTTAGCATCATATATATTTTCTATTTTACTTCATCGCGGATCAAAGAAAAATAATTTTTTTTATTCCTTTTTTTTTATTGATCTAAAGTAACGCCTAATTCTATAAACAACATAATTTTATTATAACTTTTAGAGATCATTTTCCAATATATCCATTAAAACTATCGAATATCATCTTTTAAAATGGCCATGATACACAATTTTCAGTAAAACAGACACCAAAAACTTAAAAAAATTTAGGATAATTTTATCTCGAAACTAGCAACACTTTGCTTATACTGGGCTAATAATGAATCCTTTATAGGTCAATGAACCTTTTTATTGCTAAGCCTTCAACTTAGCCTCGTTTCAGTTAATTTTTGGTAATTAAACCTAATTATCCATCTTAATTAGATAATAAGAAATAAGGGGATAATAAAAAGAAAATTACGCGCTGTGAATTTTGATTTGATTACCTTATCACTATATTAAACCTTGTTTAGGATGGCCTATAATTTAATAATAAAATTAAGCAAATATTCCTTTAATTATGAGCAACTTTATTTTGAGATTAAGCTGGTATAAACATGTCTTAAAGAGGGATGAAATTAATGTGACCGTGTGACTGAAAAGTATGTGAATTTGTAAAGAATTTTAAATTTAAATATGGATGGATATATGACTAAGGAGATACTAAAAAATTGGTGGATGAATTGTTTGAGGTATTATATTCGTATAAAAGGAGTAGCTTTAGAGTTGATGATAGGACAAAATGAAAGAACAATGTGCGGACCCCACTAAAAGTGGGATAAGGGTGGGAGAATAATGAAGGAACAACACTGCACAAATATTTTATTAAATTACAACATATTAGGATAAATTCGAACCGTTATCACAGAGATAACAATAAGCTTATGTGGGTTATGGGAGATACAAAAAAACACCTACATATTTAAAAAAAATTATAATTCAAAGCTTCTGTATGACCGACAGTGCGAACAGTGCGTGTTGCCAGTGATGAGCTATGGCTCTTAAAAATTGGTCGCTGACTATGGGCCTCATAAGAAAGCTCAGAGTCGCTCAGCGGGCGATGGAGCGAGCTATGCTCGGAGTATCTCTACGTGATCAAATCAGAAATGAGGAGATCCGTAGAAGAACCAAAGTGACGGACATAGCTCAACGGGTCGCGAAGCTGAAGTGGCAATGGGCGGGGCACATAGTTCGAAGAACCGATGGACGTTGGGGTCTCAAGGTGCTAGAGTGGCGACCCCGCACCGGAAAACGCAGTGTAGGCAGACCCCCCACCAGATGGACAGACGACCTCAAAAAGGTCGCGGGGAGCCGCTGGATCCAGGCGGCACAAGATCGTGTGGCGTGGAAGTCCATGACAGAGACCTATGTCCAACAGTGGACGACTATTGGTTGAAGAGAGAGTATGACCGAGTTTGAGTGGACAGATTTTTTATGTTTGCGATGCTAATTCGTCCTGAGAAGGATGATAATATATTTAGGTAGAACATACGTGTTTAATAAGTACTTATTTGTCTGTACGTTATACGATTATTAATAATATTATGTATAACTTACATGAATAATTTTATACTGTACTATATTAAAAATTATGAAAAATTTACGGAAATTTAGTTATTAAACTAAAATGAACTTCCAAAAGTAATTATAAAATCGTTTTGCTATAATACGCGATGAAGTAAAATAGAAATTATATATATGTGGAGTGGACCCGTTTTCATTCCTGATACATACTGGATTCGTAAAAAACATCCACAAATCTCCACCACCGTCACCACAATACACTAGCACTGCATACGTTCACTATCACCACGACAAAGTCACAAAGCTTGTCGTGGAGTCTATCTACTGATGATGCTTCAGTTGCGGGACGAAACGATTGTTGAGTTTGTCGACTAGAAGAAGTCATCACTTATTCACTTAGTCATTATAAAAATTTACCCTAATTTAAGGGAAAAATTACCCCGAGAAGATGGCAACATTACTACTATGTCGTTTATACTATTTGCTGTCATTTTATGCCTTCTTTTATAGGCAATAGATCATTTTATTGCTCTATTAAATGAACAAATTTTATTCGTGATTTTATTGACTGCTTTAGCCGTAAGAAAAACTAGCTGAATAATATTAAACGCAATTATTTACTACAAACTTCTTAGTCTATACTAATACTATAAAGAGGAAAAATTTGTATGTATGTTTGTAATGTTTTCACACAAAAACTACTGGACCGATATCAAAAAACTTTTTCACCATTGGAAAGCTGCATCTTTACTGAGCAACATAGGCTATATTACGTTAAGAAAATAGGGATCCGTTAAAAAAATGTAATAAGGTGTAAAAAAGAAATACGTAGCTGAAACCTCGGGATATTACCAGTCTTTAATATTTAAATGAGCTAATCTTGTATATATATCTGAATTTCCGAAACGGCTTCACCAATTTTCATGTAATTCAGTATGTAGGTGTTTTCGGGGGAGATAAATCGATCTAGCCAGGTTTTTTTTAAAGAAAAAGTCGTTTTCTCTCTGTTTTCAGGCATTGCAAAATTTCTAAAATATAAATTTTATTTTTGTTGTCATTTGTAAAGTTGTGAGAGCTCAGTTTGGAACGGGCGGAGTAAAGAAGTGAGTACACTCGGGATCAAGTCCCAGATATGGTAATATCTGCCTTTTCTACTAATGTACTAATTACCGTTTACCCAGGTACTCTATAGTTCTTTCTTTCTTGCCCTTATACCACTCTAAGTGGGGTCGGCACAACATGTTATAAACATGCTGTCACATGATTTGGCTGCGTTTTCACGGCCTGACGTCTACTTACCTTAGTCATATTTTACGACACCTCGGTAAGAAAGAGGGTGATCTATTCTACTAAACCGGATAGCACACGGTGGGTCGAATTACCTTAGTCGCCTTTTACAACACCTTGGTAAGAAAGAGTGTGGTCTATTCTACTAAACCGAATCACACGGTGGGTCAACTTACCTTAGTCGCCTTTTACGACACCTCGGTAAGAAAGAGGGTAGTCTATTCTACTCAACCGGATACCACATTCATTAACAACGATATCTTTAATTATAAGGTTTATACTTGTAGCATCTACTAGTTCATTAGATTCAACGAAACGAAGAGTTCTTAAAGACGACAAAGGAAGCGACTTACATTAGTAACCCTTCGTGACACCTCGGTAAGAAATGAGGGTGATCTTTTCTATTCAGCCAGATACATAATCTGGTCACCCGAGTGTATATAAAATAGGCATAATCGATACAGCACTCAGGGTCGGAAATGTGAGATTCAAAATTAATGAAACGCGGCTCCAATTTAAATTGGGTCAAATTATTAACACCACCAAAGTGATTTTGGGACTTGAAACAATAATATAAACGAAATATAATTGAATACTATGTTTTTAACGTTATTTACTCTATTCAACCGGTGGGTCAACTTACCTTCGTTGACTTTTACAACACTTTTATAAGAAAGAAGGCGGTCTATTCTACTCAACCGGATACCACACGTTGGGTCAACTAACCTGAGTCGTCTTTTACAACACTTTTGTAAGAAAGAGCGTGGAATATTCTACTCAGCCGAATACCACATGGTGGGTCAACTTACCTTAGTCGCCTTTTACAACTCTTAGGTAAGAAAGAGAGTGGTATATTCTACTCAACCGGATACCACACGTTGGGTCAACTTACCTTAGTCGCCTTTTACAACACCTCATTAAGATAGAGGGTAGTATATTCTACTCAACCGGATACCACACGGGGGTCAACTTACCTTAGCCACCTTTTACAACACTTTTGTAAGAAAGAGGGTGGTCTGTTCTACTCAAACGAACACCACACGTTGGGTCAACTTACCTTAGTTGCCTTTTACAACACTTTTATAAGAAAGAAGGCGGTCTATTCTACTCAACCGGATACCACACTGTGGGTCAACTTACCTTAGTCGCTTTTTACAACACTTTTGTAAGAAAGAAGGTGGTCTATTCTACTCAACCGGATACTACACGGTGGGTCGACTTACCTTAGTCGCCTTTTACAACTCTTAGGTAAGGAAGAGAGTGGTATATTCTACTCAACTGGATACCACACGTTGGGTCAACTTACCTTAGTCGCCTTTTACAACACCTCAGTAAGAAAGAGGGTAGTATATTCTACTAAACCAAATACCATACCTCGGTAAGAAATGAGGGTGGTCTATTATACTCAACCGTATACCACACGGTGGGTCAAATTACCTTAATCGCCTTTTACAACACTTTTACAAAAAAGAGGGTGATCTGTTCTACTCAAACGGATACCACACGGTGGGTCAAGTTATCTTAGTCGCCTTTTACATCACTTTTATAAGAAAGAGGCTGGTCTATTCTACTCAAACGAATACCACACGGTGGGTCAACTTACCTTAATCGCCTTTTACAACACTTTTATAAGAAAGAGGGTAGTCTATTACACTCAACCGGATACCACACGGTGAGTCAACTTACCTTAATCGCCTTTTACAACACTTTTATAAGAAAGAGGGTAGTCTATTACACTCAACCGGATACCACTCGGTGGGTCAACTTACCTTAATCGCCTTTTACAACACTTTTATAAGAAAGAGGGTAGTCTATTACACTCAACCGGATACCACACGGTGAGTCAACTTACCTTAATCGCCTTTTACAACACTTTTATAAGAAAGAGGGTAGTCTATTATACTCAACCGGATACCACTCGGTGGGTCAACTTACCTTAGTCGCCTTTTACAACACTTTTGTAAGAAAGAGGGTGGTTTATTCTACTCAAACGGATATCACACGGCGGGTCAACTTGCCTTAGTCGTCTTTTACAACACTTTTATAAGAAAGAGGGTGGTCTATTCTACTCAACCAGATACCACACGGTGGGTCAACTTACCTTAGTCGCCTTTTACAACACTTTTATAAGAAAGAGGTTGGTCTATTCTACTCAAACGGATACCACACGGTGGGTCAACTTACCTAAGTCGCCTTTTACAACACTTTTATAAGAAAGAGGGTGATCTGTTCTACTCAAACGGATACCACACGGTGGGTCAAATTACCTTAATCACCTTTTACAACACTTTTACAAAAAAGAGGGTGATCTGTTCTACTCAAACGGATACCACACGGTGGGTCAACTTACCTTAGTCGCCTTTTACAACACTTTTGTAAGAAAGAGGGTGGTCTATTCTACTCAACCAGATACCACACGGTGGGTCAACTTACCTTAGTCGCCTTTTACAACACTTTAATAAGAAAGAGGGTGGTCTATTCTACTCAATCAGATACCACACGGTGGGTCAACTTACCTTAATCGTCTTTTATAACTTGTTAAGAAATTAGGTTGGATTATTCTATTCAGCCGGATACCACACGGCGTAAATGATAGTACTTTTATACTAATTAAAGCAAGTCGATTCTGAAACTATTCCAAAATATCAAAAGTAAACAACATTAATATTCAAGTTTTCGCTTCTGTGGCAACACTTTGATTTTTTTATTGGAAACTCGCACTTACATATCTACCTATGGTATATCTGCTATGCTATTTGTCTATGGCCTAAGATACCCTCTACGTATAATAACTCAATACTTTTAAACCATTAAAGTATTTAGACTCGAATTTTCATTAGACTTAAAGTCTATATATGTGTGAATCTCTCACAGTACATAACAGCTTTAACGACAATAAAAAATAAACTTTATTCACTGCCGCATTAAGTACATTTTACATTGCAATATCTATATCTGCTATTCTATCTGTCTATGGCCTAAGATATCCTCTACGTATAATAACTCAATACTTTCAAATCATTAAAGTAGCCAGAGTCAAATTTTCATAAGACTTAAGGTCTAAATATGTGTGAATCTCTCACAGTACATAACAGCTTTAATGACAATAAAAAAAAACTTTATTCACTGCCTTATTAAGTACATTTCACATTGCAATATCTATATCTGCTATGCTATCTATCTATGGCCTAAGATATCCTCTACGTATAATAACTCAATACTTTCAATCCATTAAAGTATTTAGACTCAAATTTAATAAGACTTAAGGTCTAAATATGTGTGAATCTCTCATAGTACATAACAGCTTTAACGACAATAAAAAATAAACTTTATTTACTGGTCCATTGAGTACATTTTGTATTGCACTAAAAACATTAATACAAAGACACGGCGAAAATATGGCGGTGCTCTCTATCTCTTTTCGTCTCATAAGTTAGAGCGAGAAAAGTGCAATGAAATGACGCTTTCTGCATTTTGCGGTACATTTTCAGTTTATGATATTCATTTATGGAATTTGAACGCGAAATGGCGAGTGATATGCAAATTATTGTGAAAAATGTTTTTGGTAGTTACGGAGGTCATTGAACTCGTTTGGGACTCATTTTGTGAAAATAGTTTTAGCCGCGACTTCACCCCTTATTTCTTACCGAGGTGTTAAAGGTGACTAAGGTAAGTTGACTCCAATCTGGTGTCCGGTGTGGTATTTGACTGAGTAGAATAGACCACCCTAATTTCTTACCGTGGTGTCGTAAAAGTCGACTAAGGTAAGTCGACCCACTGTTTGGTATCCGGCTGAGTAGAATATACCACCCTAATTTCTTACCGGGATGTCTTAAAAGGCGACTAAGGTAAGTTAACCACCCGTGGTGTATCCGGCTGAGTAGAATAGACCACCATCATTTCTTACCAAGGTGTTGTAAAAGGCAACTAAGATAAGCCGACCACCAATCTGGTTTCCGGCTCAGTAAAATAGACCACCCACATTTCTTATCATGGTATCGTAAAATCAACTAAGGTAAGTCGACCCGCCGTGTGGTATCCGGCTGAGTAGAATAGACCACCCTCATTTCTTACCAAGGTGTCCTAAAAGACGACAAAGGTAAATCGACCTGCCGTGAGATATCCGGTTGAGTAGAATAGACCACCCTCATTTTTTACAGAGATGTCGTAAAAGGCAAATAAGTTAAGTTGGCCCGTCGTGCGGTATCCGGATAAGTAGAATAAACCACTCTCATTTCTTATCGAGATGTTGTAAAAGGCAACTAAGGCAAGTCGACTACCGAAGTGTCGTAAAATACGACTATGGTAAGTTGACGTCAGACTTGTTACAAGTTGTGCCGACCCCACTTAGAGTGGGATAAGGGCGGTATGACAGTAATATAAAATTTGAGAAACAGTTTTTTGGATATAAAGCTTACTTGATTTCGGCTTTTACGCTTCTGAAATACAGAAATAATAAAAAAACCTTTTAGCATAAAATAAATTAAGAACTGTTCCCATTTTCAAAACTTTCCAAACCCCGAGGGCAGTCAATAAGGGATGAAATAATTATTACACTCCCTCATATTTTTAAGGGATCATATTTTAAGGAAACTCCGGGAAGCTTTATTAATTGAGGTTTGGAATTTATAATTGGATCATACTTTAGTGGTAAGCGATACGTCTAAATTGACAGTTATTATTTCTATCTTTTTTTTAATAATTCATTCTTGAAATGAGTTAATCTTGTATATATTGTTAGGAGTCCAAATCTCTAAGCTATCAATCAAGCTATAATCTGCGATTAAGTAAATAGCTGTGGTAGCCCAGTGGTAACACCGTGCGCCTCTTTCGAGGAGGTCTAGGGTTCAAACCCCGGGCAGACACCAATGAGTTTTCTAGTAAAAACTTATTTGTCTAATTGATAATTGCAATTTATCACACGCTTTTCGGTGAAGGAAAACATCGTGAGGAAACCTGCATATCTCTAGAGAAATCCGGGGATATGTGTAACCTACCAATCCGCATTGGAGCAGCGTGGTAGGTCTAAGCTCCAATCCTTCTCTCCAAAAAAAAAAAAAAAATGGAGAGAAGAGGCCTATGCCCAGCAGTGGGATAGTAACAGGCCGTTACTTAAGTAAATAGAAAATATATAGTTATCGTGAGTATTATAAGTGATTTTTAATAACTTTAACCGTTTACTTAGGACACGCAATGTAATTTTTTTCCTCGATAAATGGACTATCTTACATTCAAAGAATTTTTCAAATCGGTCCAGTAGTTCTTCAAACAAACAAACTCTTCAGCTTTATATATTAGTATAGATATTGATCCTCGACGAATTAAAAGTGCTTACAAAAGCATACTTGCCTATATAAGACAACTGCTGACGTGATTCGTGAGTCCGATAGTCTTCCACAACGCATCGTTTTAAGCCGAGGTTCGGCCTCACAGGAGGCACCCTTAAGGCGACGCTCCCAGGATGCTGCGAGTCTTGCTCGAGACGCTCTCCCAGTTTTTCACTTCGACGATGCTTCTGTGCTCGCCCACTCTCAAGGTGACGCTGTCAAAGCCTCTAGGGCTAACAGCATTAGTAACAGAGTCCGAAAAAAAAGTGATTCGTTCTCTTTTGGCGTGCGACATTCGTAGGAGGTAGACGTTGGGCGACCGCTTTTGTCTGTGAATTTCGTGTCAGATATATATAAAATTGAATTAAATTCGTTGAAATAAAGGCTCTCAATAATAATTTTACAGTTAAATCAAAAATTAATACAAAAAAATTTAATGAAAATTAATAATAAGTTTTAAAAAAATGATGAATAAAAATAACAAGGAAATTTCGAGACAGAGAAGAGAGCGAACGAATTGATGTTGGCGGCGTTTTGCGATACATGGAGATTGTGGTAGTAAGTGTGTGTAGTGTTGGTGTTGGCGGCATATATTCTTAGCAAAGAGCGGATTACAGAAAATAATTTTATCGTATTTTCTGCACCTAAAATTCATTCAAATATTTCACACATATTCAATACACGAATACAAAATATCTCATTACCATAAACGACAGATGGGCCGACATCTACGGCCAGCCGAATCGATAATTGTTTTGAAAGCGTCCAGATATATATGCAAAACTAGATATCACCCGCAACTACGTTCGCGCGATAGGATGATAATAGATGGCGCTTTTCATCCTTTTCCCGTAGAATTAGCAGGATTTCTATAGCCAATATTATGTCATCCCGGTGTATAAGGAATAATTGTGCCAAATGTTTTGCTCAGTCTGGCTGAGTCTTCTGGTCGCATCGGCCAAAAACCAAAGCGATGTTCAATGAACATGTCATTCCGGAACCGATTGACCTTCATGGGGTTCTCGAAGTTGTTCAGGAGTATATCTACCTCGGACAAGTCTTGCAACCAGGTAGAAACAACTTCGAAAAGGAGGCTCGCAGGAGAATACAGTTTGGCTTGGCAGCGTATAGGAAACTTAATCTTTTCGCCACCCATACCACAAAGCCTATAGTCAAAGGTCTCTAACGAGTGAGTCCTACCAGTTATGACACATGGAGCCGAGTCACCAATTTAAGGTCGCTCAGCGAGCTATGTTGAAGGCTATGCTCGGAGCTTCTCTGAAGGATCGTATCAGAAACGAAATGATCTGACAGAGAACTGGAGTAATCGACATAGCCCAAAGGATTAGCAAGCTCAAATGGCAGTGGGCTGGTCACATTTTACGCAGAACCGACAACCGCTGGGGTAGACGTGTTCTGGAGTCAAGACCGCGTCTTGGCAAACGTAGTGTTGAACGTCCTCCAGCTAGGTGGAGTGACGATATTAAGGTATATCGGACGTCTGGCTCAGCTAGGTGGAGTGGCGATATCGGATATTGTCGGGGTATTACAGGTCCCCGAGGTGGTCGGTGCATCTGGTTCTCCCTATGCATCGTTTAGCGGAGGGGGGCTTCTTTCGAGGGGTCCCTACCCGGCGGAGGTGTTCTCTGGGATCAGCTGTCGGTGAGGATGGAAGCAATGTGTACAACGATACCCTGTCCTTGCCATCGGCAGCGTGGTGGAGCACACAGGTCGTTTTAGTCGGTGCGAGTCCGACATAACAACCGCCTGTCCTCGTCGAGCGGCGGTATCCATAAGGGGTTTTTTCCTGTATAAAAAAGGCGATATCTGCAAAGTGGATCTTGTTGGGAACGAAGAGCTGAAGACCAAGCTCAGTGGGGTGCTATCATAGAGTACCTATGTCCAACAGTAGACAGGAGCAGGATATTAGTTCAGTGGATTCGGAGTGAAAAGAGGAACAAACATATATCCATACTCACAAACTTTCCCATTTATTATAAAAGTAGGATAAGAGCACTAAAACTATTAGACTGTTATTATCCCATGGCTTGACTCAGAATACTTTAGGAAAGAACTCTAAGAGACTCATACACTTGTTTCAATAGGGATTTGGCAGGTTACACATATCTCAGGAATTCTCTAGAGATATGTATCAGGTATGAAAACTGTCCTGTAAAATTGAATGTCCACTCTACATTTAGCATTATATATATTTTCTATTTTACTTTTGTATTATGGATCTCCGCAAAGTAACGCCTAATTCTATAAATCATTGATGGGACTTAAACAAATGGCTCCTTTTATATAGAAACCTTCCAACCGTCCGTCTATCAAAGCTTGTCACACAAAAATTAAAACTGAGTGGAAAAAACAACTAAACTTTCCAAAACCACTTGTCTAGACATAGCGCATAAAAGCAAAACTTTTATCTTTAATGCGATTGTAAAGTGACTGTCGCAGAAAGCAAATGGTGACTGCATTGTCATTTGTTCAGAGGTTTTTAATAAAACAACAGTTAGTTTGTGCAAAAGGCGAACGGTACAAGTTCAGATTCAAAATATTCTTTATTCAAATAAACTTGTAAACAAGTGCTTTTGAATCGTCAACTCTACTGCTGGTTCGGAAAGCTGTTCCTACCGAGAAGAGCCAACGAGAAACTCGGCGGTTGCTCTTTTAAAAATATAATTCTTAATACTATTTACATTAAGTCGTTACTGTCTTGTATATGATCGAAGAGTAGCTACGTCCACGCATTATTATCATCTAAGTAATCCTTAAAAGTAATTTATAGAATTAGGCGTTACTTTGCGGAGATCCATAATACAATCGTTTCTCCCTGCAACCTAAGCATCATCAGGAGATAGACTCCACGAAAAACGCTTTGCAATTTTTAAAGCTTGTGTATTGGGGTGGCGGTGGTGGAGGTTTGTGCATGTGTTTTTTACGAATCCAGCATGTATCAGGTATGAAAACAGATTGTCCAATCTACATTTAGCATTATATATATTTTCTTTTTACATCATCGCGGATTCAAAAGTACTTGTTTACAAGTTTATTTGAATAAAAAAAAATTGAATTAGAATATTTTTTTACAATTACCTGATAGTACTTGAGTGACCGGGCCTTGCTTCGTAATTTTTTAAAGATGTAAAAAAATGAAAGGAAGAAAGCGCCAGGTGAGATTTGGGAATCGAACCTAGATTTTGAAATAATTAGGCGTTACTTTGCGGAGATCCATAATACAAAAGTAATAATAAAATTATTTTGCTATAATCCGCGAAGAAGTAAAATAGAAAACATATATAATGCTAAATGTAGAGTGGACAATCGGTTATCATACCTGATACATGCAGGATTCGTAAAAAACACATGCACGAACCTCCACTACCGCCACCACGATACACAAGCACTAAACACGTTCACTATCACAAACTCAACAATCATTTCGCCCTGCAACCGAAGCATCATCAGGACATAGACTCCACGACCAAAATCGCAAAGCTTTGTGGTTTGTGCATGTGTTTTTTACAAATCCTGCATGTACCAGGTATGATAACCGATTGTCCACTTACATTTAGCATTATATATATTTTCTATTTTACTTCATGGCGGATTATAGCAAAATAATTTTATTATTACTTTTGTTTTTCCAGATTTTGAACTTTTTTTGGTCCGAGCGTTACCATTAGACTATCATATCTTTGCATTTGACAGCTCAAATATCGTTTGCTTTCTATTCCTATTTTAGTCAAATAAACTTGTTTTTGAATAAAGAGGATTTTGAATTGAATAACAAATACACAGACAGTCGCATTTATGTTTTCAGTGTGGATATAGCGACCCATTACTAAAACCTTATAACAGTTCTTTTAACAAAGCTCAAGGGAAAAAGCTTGTATACACCCGCAGTTGTCAAAGGCGTATTTTTCTTTCACATTAAGAGCTTTCTGCTATATTACAATTTCTGAAAATGAAAATATTATCAAAGTTAAAACGTGTATGTTAAAATCAGAGTCGTCATCATTTTCCTGCCCTTATCCCACTCTAAGTGGGGTCGGCACAACATGTTATAAACATGCTGTCACATGATTTGGCTGTGTTTTTACGACCAGCCGCCTGCCTGACATCAACTTACATTAATCGTATTTTAGGACACCTCGGTAAGAAAGAGGGTGGTCTATTCTACTAAACCGGATACCACACGGTGGGTCAACTTAACATAGTCGCCTTTTACGACATTTCGGTAAGAAAGAGGGTGGTCTATTCTACTAAACCGGATACCACACGGTGGGTCAACTTAACATAGTCGCCTTTTACGACATTTCGGTAAGAAAGAGGGTGGTCTATTCTATAAACCGGATACCACACGGTGGGTCAACTTAACATAGTCGCCTTTTACGACATTTCGGTAAGAAAGAGGGTGGTCTATTCCACTCAACCGGATACCACACGGTGGGTCAACTTAACATAGTCGCCTTTTACGACATTTCGGTAAGAAAGAGGGTGGTCTATTCTACTAAACCGGATACCACACGGTGGGTCAACTTAACATAGTCGCCTTTTACGACACCTCGGTAAGAAATGAGGTCGGTCTATTCTACACAACCGGATACCACACGGTGAGTCAACTTACTTTAGTCGCCTTTTACGACACCTCGGTAAGAAATGAGGGTGGTCTATTCTATTCAGCCGAACACCACAAGGCATAGATTATATATTTTTATATAGTATATGCATTGTAATATGACGCCGTGTGGTATCCGGCTGAGTAGAATAGACCACCCTCATTTCTTACCGAGGTGTCGTAAAAGGCGACTAAGGTAAGTCGACCCGCCATGTGGTATCCGGTTTAGTAGAATAAAACACCCTCTTTCTTACCGAGGTGTCGTAACATACGACTAAGGCAAGTTGACGTCAGACAAGCGGCCGGTCGTAAAAACGCAGCCAAATCATGTAACAACATGTTTATAACATTGTTATGCCGACCCCACTTGGAGTGGAATAAAGGACAGGTGGATATGTATTGTATTGTATGGTAATTTTTTTCTAAAACTTTCTTATTTTTACTTATAAAGATATCACGATATTTTCCTCAGATAAGACCCAGGGGTCTAAGAAAATTATTCTAATACATGTAAATCTATCCCGTAGTTTTTCCGGACGTCAGACCGCTATCATTTTATACAGATTGTATTCTTTATCTTTAATATTTAAATGAGTTAATCTTGTATATATATATGGATTTCGGAAACGGCTCCAACGATATTCCCGAAATTCAGCATTTAGGGGGTTTTTGGGGAGAAAAATCAATCTAGCTAGGTTTTATGTAAAAAAAAATTCGTTTTATACCTGTTTTTGTGCTTGCTGGCCCAATGACATACACTTAACATAAATACAGAAAAATTATGTATTTTTCAAATATAATACAATTACACAATTTCTTCTTATGCTCGACTATGATAGCACGGAAACTTTAATCTATTAAACATACATTTATATTACACACAAACACACTAACGCACACTCACACACACACACATACATACACACACAGACGCACACGCATACACACCTTATTACTTTATTTTATTGTATACTAGCGGCCTGCCCCTGCTTCGCACGGGTATAAAATATATATCCCATATCATTCAGTGTAAAAAAATGATTAAAACCGATCCAGTAGTTTTGATTTATTCATTACTGCCAGTGGCCCGCAAGCGTTAAATTTGGAGAAAAACAATTTCCTTTCCCTATACCAAGAAGATTTCCTGCTATCTTTGGAATATCTAAATTCATATAGTACATTTTTACTTATTTACTTTTACATTTTCCCTATGTATTTAATTTTTACAATTAATTACAGAATGTCTTTATATACAACATTCACAGCTTGCTTGTCGTTAAACAAACTCTGGAAAGAACGATATCGCTGCTGGATTCGAAGTGCTATAGGGTGAACAGCGGCCTCCTCATGGCATTTTATATCTGTAATATCTCCGAAAATGTTCACTTAAATTACATGCTGTAAACGGCGATATTGATCTATATTAAATCAACAATTTATTTAAGGTACTCAATTGGATAAGGATTAATGCTGTATTGTATAAAAATTGCTTTGAACATAAGGCATAATTTTTCGTAAAAAGTAAATGAAAAAAACTGCTATTGTGGGTTATCCATAAGAGATAGACATATACCATCGCGGACTTTTCTGTAGACCTTTTTAAGGTGTACAAATACTTAGTACATCATTTTGATAAATCTCGTAGGGTTTAGCCTGCGTTTGCAATGTAAGCGGAAAAAAATGTAATTATTTACAGAAACCTCAAAAATTACAGTATTTCTCTACTTCGTATTGAATGTTATTATACGTACAAACCTTCCTTTTGAATCACTCTATCTATTAAAAAAACCGCATCAAAATCGGTTGCGTAGTTTTAAAGTTTTATGCGTACATACGGAAATATGGACTTTGTTTTATAATATGTAGTGATAAAGTCTTGGCGGTTGGGCGGGGCACCCAGTAATACGGGCTCTCGCCTAGCCCTTGCAAATCCTGTGTATCTGTATTTTAAAAAGAAATAAAGCAATT
Source organism: Morpho helenor (assembly GCA_029227775.1). NCBI lineage: Eukaryota > Metazoa > Arthropoda > Insecta > Lepidoptera > Nymphalidae > Morpho > Morpho helenor. The sequence continues at coordinate 12,942,152 of JARGCU010000011.1, forward strand.
TGAATTGAATTTGAATTTGATATATTTCAATGTATGCACAAATAATTAATGTATAGAATCCGGCTATACCCGCGTGTTATTACGGCGGGAACTGAACTGAGTTCCCGCCGTGATAACGCCGCGTCAAAAGCTCATGAATAAGAGCCCCGTATGGGCTTGAAACTAGTCGGGCTCATCTGATAAAATAACACGTGAGTATAGCCGGTTTCTATACATTAAGTATGCAAACATCCCCACATAAATATTTCATTTGAAAACACTCGACGAACAAGTCCATACGAATCCCGTTTCCATTATCGTCGTCCGTGACCCGCTAAGGGGCAAAATTCGCGAACATTCGAGATGGCTTCATGATATACAAGTTGTATTACATCTCTGGAATTATGCGCGAACTCCTCAATTACCCGTGTATGAGGAAAATAGGGTTGCGCGTTACACTTATCGATATTATGAGCTGTATTTAAGTTTAGCCGTGTTGTATTCGGCTGAATAGAATAGTACCATCCTCATTTCTTACCGAGTTGTTGTAAAAGGCGACTAAGGTAAGTTGACCCACCGTGTGGTATCCGGCTGAGTAGAATAGACCAACCTCATTTCTTACCGAGGTGTCGTAAAAGGCGACTAAGGTAAGTTGACCCACCGTGTGGTATCCGGTTTAGTAGAATAGACCACCCTCTTTCTTATCGAGGTGTCGTAAAATACGAAAGAGGTAAGTTGACGTCAGGCAGGCGGCCGGTCGTAAAAACGCAGCCAAATCATGTGACAGCATAGCATGTTTATAACATGTTGTGCCGACCCCACTTAGAGTGGGATAAGGGCAGGAAGATGATGATGATTAACATTGATGATAAATGCTAAAATTAATATATTATTGAAACAGCATAATTTCATTTGACAAAAGTCTGAAATTAAAATATGTATTTCAAATTAGCTTCCCATATATAAAAACAACATATAGAAAATTATGCTATGAAAAATAATAAACATGACTAAATTCGTTGATAAATATACTCCAATCTTGCATGCGATGACAAAATGTAACTAGTCAAACGAATTATTTTTTCAAAACAAATAAGTTTATTACAGTCCTCCAGAGCAGCATTAAATTTGACATATCAATATTATTGATTTGACTAAGTAAATTTTAGATGAGCCTGAAGTAAAGGAAATAAAAATCGATCTGAGTTACATTAAACACTTTAAGAAAAGACACAAAAAAATTGGATATGAGTTATATTAAGCATATACCGCGGCTCAGTGGTAAATTCAAATTCAAATTCAAATTCAAAATATTCTTTATTCAAATAAACTTGTAAACAAGTGCTTTTGAATCGTCAACTCTACTGCTGGTTAGGAAAGCTGCTCCTACCGAGAAGAGCCAGCAAGAAACTCGGCGGTTGCTCTTTTAAAAATATAATTCTTAATACTATTTACATTAAGTCGTTACTGTCTTGTACAGGTTCAAAGAGAGCTATATCCACACATTCTTATCTTCCAAATAATCTTCAAGAGTATAGTAGGCTTTCTGTATCAGCCTCTTTTTAACAGTGTTTTTAAACTGATGTAATGGCAAAGCTGAAATTGATTGCGGAATTTTATTATAGAATCTTATACCAAAACCCACAAACGAATTACGTACTTTTGCAAGGCGCAAAGCAGGAGCCGCAAGCTTATGTCGGTACAATACAATAGACAAAGCAGGATGCTTTGTCTATTGTATACATCACCTATCGTTTTATAATTCTTTATATTTTTATGTACATAAATTAGATTGCTCAAAATATACTGTGAAGCAAATGTAAGAATACCTGTTTCCTTAAACTTCTCTCGCAGGGAATCACGCGGTCTTAAATTATAAATGCCACGTATAGCTCTTTTTTGTAAAACAAAAAAAATAGACTTGTTAGTTTATTGACATTAACACAAAATTTGTGATATCTACCGTCTTCTGTAAGTTGCAGTAGAAAATTATCCGAACTATATATTCAACAATTTAATCTATTCACAGGTGAATCGAAAGTGAAAACCAAAAACACAGACACTGGAAAGGATATTAACTACACGCACTAAGCACTTTTGTTGCATCAATAGTTAATTCAATTTTTAGAATTTTAAAGACGGGGGCTATCTTCTTCTTTGTCAACCGATGGACGTCCACTGCTGGACATAGGTCTCTTCAAGGGATCTCCATACCACACGATCTTGTGCTGCTTGCACCCAGCGGCTCCCCACGACCTTTTTGAGGACGTCAGTCCATCTCGTGGGGGGTCTACCGACACTGCGTTTTCCGGTGCGGGTCCGCCATTCCAAGACCTTGAGATCCCAACGTCCATCGGTTCTACGCACTATGTGCCCCGCCCATCGCCACTTCAGCTTCGCGATACGCTGAGCTATTTCGGTAACTCTGGTTCTTCTACGGATCTCCTCATTTCTGATTTGATCACGTAGAGATACTCCGAGCATAGCTCGCTCCATCGCCCGCTGAGCGACTCTGAGCCTTCTTATGAGGCCCATAGTCAGCGACCACGTTTCAGATCCGTAGGTCATCACTGGCAACACGCACTGTTCGAAGATTTTGGTTTTCAAGCACTGAGGTATTTTGGACGAAAAGATCTCGCGTAGCTTCCCAAACGCTGCCCATTCGAGTTGGATTCGGGGGCTATCAATTAAGGGAAATTCTGTTAAACGTCAAAACGTTTTATTTTGGCGTTAGAAAAGTGATAACATGGCCGCATGGCTTACGTGTGGCTTGGCTGACAGTTTGGCACTAAACTGTCGTGTATAAATATGGTTTGGCTGGCGTTTTGTATCACAAGGAATTACATTATTTTTAACATCGATAACATAACGCGCCCATCACTACGTCTAATAAAGTTTATTATTGTTGTAGGAAACCCGAGGCGTTGGTAGAGAATGATAATATGAGGGTATTTTGTAACATATTTTATATTATTACTTATAATGTACCGTCTATCATCCTACCCTTATCCCACCCTAAGTGGGGTCGGCGCAACATGTTACAAACATGTTGTCATATGATTTGGCTACGTATTTTACGACCGGCCCCCTGCCTGACGTCAACTTAACTTGGTCGTATTTTACGACACCTCGGCAAGAAAGAGGGTGGTCTATTCTACTTAACCGGATACCACACGGAGAGTCGACTTACCTTAGTCATCTTTTACGACATCTCGATGAGAAATGAGGGTGGTACTACTCTATTCAGCCGGATACCACACGGCGCTTATAATGTACAGTTTATGTGTACTGTAAAAGTACTTATAAAAAGCATATTTGAATAGTTTTGATTTTATTTGATTTCTGTCTCTTCCAAATAAAATAAATTATATATAATAAGAAAAGCTCGTTTCTAGGTTTAAAATATATTTATTTCAAAAGTAATGAGAATATTATTCTGCTATAATCCGCGATAAAAGAAAATATATGTAATGCTAAATGTAGAGTGTACTATTCGTTCTCATACCTGATACATGCAGAATTTGTACACAATGCTCAATACACAAGCACTGCACACGTGAATGCGTGCATCGCTTATATATTGTTGTGTTATCGGTGTCGGGCGGTGCATGAGTTTTTACAAATTCTGCATGTATCAGGTATAAGAACGAATAGTACACTCTACATTTAGCATTACATATATTTTCTTTTATCGCGGATTACAGCAAAATTCTCATTAGTTTTGTATTATGGACCTCCACAATGTAACGCCTAATTTGGACTGGCCCGTTGGCGCAGTTGGTAGTGACCCTGCATTCAGCGCCGCGGGTCGTGGGTTCGATTCCCACCGATGGCCAACATTTTCTAACATAAATTATTTGGTTCTTCGAGCCTGGGTGTTTATTTGTATTTTAAATAATATAAGTATATATTTACCAGTTGTCTGTCACGTGTAGTATTAAGTTACTTGCTTTGGGGACGGACGACTGTGTGTAAGTGCCCCAAATATTTATATTTCTTTATTTATTTAATTCTATAAATTATATAATTATTTCGTCCCGCAGGTACCCCCAATCGACTACCTCCGTCAAGTGACCCTGGATCTTGGCGGAGAAGGTGTCCTGGGTACAGTCAGCGATCGTCACCTGATACGGCGAGCGCCTCCAACCCACACACCACAACCACGAAGCACTGTTGGCGCCTTGATACGGAGGTTTAACGAGGTCAGTATCTTTTTTTTTTCTGTGAATTTATGTGTGAAAGATTAAAATTTAGGTAGTATAATTGATGAGACACTTAGTTGGGCACCTCATATCACTAATTTGAGCCGAAGATATTTTGCATTGCTTCACTCTCTTAAACGCTTACAGAAATTTCTTCCTCTTGAAACTAAAATTATGCTTGCTAGATCTCTACTACCTATTGGACTATATAGGATGCTGTATTTTTAGATCTTCCAGAAGTGATGGCTAAGCTTGAACGTCTTCAAAATGTAGCTATTAGATATTTAATGGGCTTAGTAAGGATGACCACATCACTGAGTTTCGTCACAAGTTAAATTGGCTTCCTATCCGATCCAGAAGAAATTTATATATTCTATCACATCTTTATAAAGTACTCTTTAATCCATTAATCCCAATATATCTTAAAGAGCATTTAAACTTCTTGTCGGATGTAGGATGTGGCCGGCTAAGATCTTTAAATACCTTAGATCTTGTCTTCCCTAAATGCTCCTCACTGACTTACTCAAGATCATTTAGCTTTCAAGGTGTAAAGCTGTGGAATGATTTACCAGTATCAATCCACAAATCTCTTTCCTTATCGGTATTTAATTTAAAGACTAGAAAATATTTGTCTTAAGTAATTATATATTAGTAGCATCTTTATTCATCTATTTATTTAACCAAATTTAATGTAAACTTTTTCTTTTTTTCTATATTATCCGTATTTCACTTCTTGCCCTTTTTTTTCTGTTACTCAATGGTTGACTGGAAAAGATCCCTTTTAGGAATCATCAGGAATCATGTTATAACATGAAGCATCATCAGGAGATAGACTCCACTTCATAAACGCAAAGCATTGTGAAACGTAATTCAAAATACGGATTAGAAGAAGAAGAATTACGGATTATTAACGGAAGATTAACGGATTACCTAACATTAAGAAAATCATGATTTGTCTTTTATATAAAATTCTTTTTGTCTTTTGATATTAACAGATTTTCTATACGTAGGCCGACCCAGATTAAAGGACTAGCTTTAAGAAGCTTAGAAGCTTTGCGCGGGTAGTAAACTGTGATATATATTGTATCGTTCCCTCGGCGGGAATCGAATTTATGACCCTCAGATCTGAAGGCAGGGTTACTGTCATCTGCCACAACTGGCCAATTCAATTATTTTTTTGTACATAAAAAGAGTAATAAAGAGTTATATAACGATAGGTGATGTATATAATAGACAAAGTAGGAACCGACATAAGCTTGCGGCTCCTGCTTTGTGCCTTGCAAAGGTACGAAATATTGGGTTTTGATATAAGATTGTATTATAAAATTCCGCAATCAATTTTAGCTTTGCCATTACAGCAGTTTAAAAACACTATTAAAGAGAGGCTGATACAGAAAGCCTACTAAACTGTTGAGGATTATTTATACGATAAGAATACGTGGATATACCTACTGTCCGACCTGTACAAGATAGTAATGACTTAATGTAACTAGTTATAAGTATTATGTTGAAAAGAGCAACCGCTGAGTTTCTTGCTGGCTCTTCTCGGTAGGAACAGCTTTCGGAACCAGCAGTAGAATTGACGATTCAAAAGCACTTGTTCAAAAGTTTATTTGAATAAAGAATATTTTGATTTGAATTTGAATCGCACGCTTAATATTAAAGTGACCTAATTCGAAAAAGTTGTTTTGTGACAAATTGCAATAAAGCGTAACATAGCGCCTACAAATATCGTGACTTAAAGAGACCCATAATTTGGGAGAACAAGAAAACTTTAGCGTTTTTAATAGTCCGTAGCGTGATATCACATATTTAATTTATAAAAGCCAAATCATGTTACAACATGTTATAAAAAACATGATTTAGCTAGATATTTTACGACCGTTCGCCTGCCTGACGTCAATCTTGTCCCTTTACAACATCTCGGTAAGGAATGAGGTTGATCTATTATACTCAGTCGGATACCACACGTCGAGACAGCTTACCTTATTCACCTTGTACGACACCTCGGTAAGAAATGACGTTGGTCTATTATATTCAGCCGGATGAGGCATAAAGATTATTTCTACGTAAAAACTTGTATCATAACCCATTCTTAAAAACAATCTGAACTAATCCGACAATCTGTATTAATCTCAATTAATTTGACACCCAGTAATCTGGAAGCCTGACGCAAACTAGGTCAGACGTGGGCAAAGGGTCCATTTAGGGAGAATGGATTCTGGAGCAATCGCATAATTTGGTCACGTATTTAATATTTTTTAAGTTATACATCTTTCAAAAGTAATGAGAATATTATCTTGCTATAATCCGCGATAAAAGGAGATATATGTAATGCTAAATTAGAGTGTACTATTCATTCTCATACCTGATACATGCAGAATTTGTAGGAACTCATGCACTACCCGACACTGATGACAATACAATACACAAGCACTGCACACATTCACCACCATAATCTCAACAATTGTTTCGCCCCGTAACTTAAGCATCGTCAGGAGATAGACTCCACGACAAAATTGCAAAGATTTTTTCGTGGAATTGTGTTATCGGTTCTTACAAATTCTGCATATATCAGGTATGTGAACGAATAGTACACTCTACATTTAGCATTAAATATATTTCCTTTTATCGCGGATTATAGCAAGATAATATTCTCATTACTTTTGTATTATGGACCTCCGCAAAGTAACGCCTAATTCTATAAATTATTATACATTACAATATTTTGGCTGGTTTTCCTAAACCAGCAACTAGCATTTACTCGCGACTTTTTTCGCGTGGACTGTTGTGTGATAAGTCGATAATAGATGGCGCTTTTCAATGTCATCGTATTCCTGTAGAGTTAACAGGATTTCTATAGCCTATATGTTATTCCGGTGTATCTATACTTATAATAAATCTGTAGAGAGGTCAATTCCGTAACTGGAATATATTTCCAAAATAACTATCAGGGGGTGATTAGGGATCGATACTGATGCCAAAAATGCAATCAGTAAAAATTTTGTCTGTCTGTCTGTCTGTCTGTCTGTCTGTCTGTCTGTCTGTATAACCGTTATAGAAACAAAAACTACTCGACGGATTTTAACGAAACTCGGTACAATTTTTTTTCATACTCCTGGGCTGGTTATAGTATACTTTTAATCACGCTACAATCAATAGGAGCAGAGCAGTGAAGGGAAATGTCGGGAAAACGGGAGAAGTTACTCCATTTTTTAAGCTTCCGTCGCGTGTGCAACCTTGATGGTTAAAGCTACACAGAAATCATGTATGACGGAAATGTTCTCCTTAAAATTATATAAAAAATATCCCACGACAGCATATGTCTATCTTTTATGGTTGACTCACAATAACACGTGTAACTCCTGATAGCTTAGCAGTTCGAAGCTTTCTGGTTATATTTGTCTACTCCTACGTTTACATCACTCTCAGTCACCCCTTAATAAAAAAGTGAATAGTATTAACCATTGTATAAAAAAAGAATCATTGAAATCGGTATAGAAACACCAAAGTTATACATGAAATACGCTAATAATAAGCCATCGCGCGTGAATACTGCTATAGGGATTATCACTACATAGTATAAAACAAAGTCACATTCTTTGTTTGTCCCTATATCCCTATGACTGCATAAATCTTTAAAACTACGCAACAGATTTTGATGCGTTTTTTTTAATAGATAGAGTGATTCAAGAGGAATGTATAATAACATTCAATACGGAGTAGAGAAATACTGTAATTTTTGAGGTTTTTAATGTGATGTCGTAAATAATTACTTTTTTTCCCGCTTACATTGCAAACGCAGGCTAAACCCTACGAGATTTATCAAAATGATGTACTAAGTATTTGTACACATTGAAAAAGTCTACAGAAAAGTCCGCGATGGTATATGTCTAGGGCTTCGCCCTATTGCACTTCGAATTTAGCAGCGATCGGACGCGCAACTAAATGTCGCTCTTTTAAGAGTAACCTCTAAAGAAAACATGTTTGTATTGTCTAATGATAACAAAGCTATGAATGTTGTATATAAAGACATTCTGTAATTAATTTTAAACATAAAATATATAGGGAAAAATGTAAAATGTAAATATGTAGTATATGAATTTAGACATTCCAAAGATAGCAGGAAATCTTCTTGGTATAGGGAGAGGGAATTGTTTTTCTCCAAATTTAACGCTTGCGGGCCACAGGCAGTAATGAATAAATCAAAACTACTGGATCGATTTTAATCATTTTTTTCACTGAGTGACATAGGCTATATATTTTATACCCGTGCGAAGCAGGGTAGGCCGCTAGTAAGGAATAATTGGGCCATTTCATCGATATTGGTTCAGCGGATTCGCTTTGAAAGAGTAACAAACATACAATAAAACATATATAACGATGTTTTCATTCGATTAGATAAAAAAATACCGCGTTATAAATCAATCAAATCTTCAAACTAAATGGATCGAAATAATTGTTTTCTTAACAGAATCTCGACGTTTCTGGACGTTTCACATCATACATTATTTTAATAAATTTTCTGATTTAAATCGCGACTTTGTTTACGACATCTTCAGTCTTTGATATATAAATGTTAGCAGTACAGGCCACACGTTATCATATCATTCTATTTTCGACTTCGCCCTTTCCTAATATTTAAGGAAGAATTTTAATTTTGCTTCTTATATATTCATTTCAATTATATGATGTAAAGAATCAAAATGATAAGCGTCAATCTTGTTCAACTTTTGTCAACTTTACGTTTGACAGCGAAAATTGTCATTTATTCAACGTAAATTTTTAGCATTTTTCTGAAAACAGGGATAAAAAGACATTTTTTTAATGAATATAATATAGATAAATATGGCCGCTTGTAGCATGTGATTTAAATGAACATTTTTGAAGATATTACAGATTTAAAATGTCGCGAGGAGGCCGCGCTTCGCCCTATATCACTTCGAATTTAGCGTTTCGGACGCGCAACTAAATGTCGCTCTTTCAAGAATAGTTCTAAAGAAAACTTATTTGTATTGTCTAATAACAAGAAAGCTGTGAATGTTGTATACAAAGGCATTCTGTTATTAATTGTAAAAGTAAATAAGTAAAAATGTATTATATAAATTTTGATATTCCAAAGATAGCAGGAAATATTCATGGTATAGTTCAAAAAGAATTGTTTTACTCTAAATTTAACGCGTGCGGGCCACGGGCAGTAATGAATGAATCAAAACTATTGGATCGATCATTTTTTTCACTGAGTGACATCGGATATATATTTTTTACCCGTGCGAAGTCGGAGCGGTCGGTTTGAATATAAAAGATAAAGATTGTTGAGTCCATGTTATGTGAGAGTGCCTCCCAAAATCTCTGTGGGCTTGATGGATCACAATCGCATCAAGTTGTCGCTAGGATAGCGAATGTCGTTAAGAGATTGATTGATATAAATAAATCGACGGAATTATTTGTACCTACCAACCTATTATATTATATTATTATATTTTATATATACCTATTATTATATTTTTAAATTTCGATTATATTTAATTTTTATTTCAAAATTTCTTTTGTGTAAGCACTTATAATATCACTCTAAGTGGGGTCGGCATGTTAAAAATATCTTATGGCCAGTTCAAGCCTGTCTGATATCAATTTACCAATGTCGTATTCGAAACCTCGGTAAGAAGAGGGTGGTCTATTTTACTCAACCGGATACCACACAGTGCGTCAACTTACCTTAGGCGCCTTTTACGACACCTCTATAAGAAATGAGAGTGGTCTATTCTACTCAGCCGGATGTCATACGGGGGGTCGACTTACCTTAGTCGCCTTTTAAGACACCTCGTTAAGAAATGAGGGTGGTCTATTCTACTCAGCCGGATATCACATGGCATTTTGCATCTAGGGAAGATTTTAAGGATAGCAAACATCTTGCATCTAGATGTTTACCAACCTATTATAATGATGATTCAGATTTCTGTAGACCTACAAAACTATCTGTTCGAACCGATTTTTTCCAAATTTTGAGCTCTGAAAATGTTTTATATTCTCAAATCATATTAGATTTCTTAGTAATATAAGAATCCTTCACTGTTTTTGTTGATTCGAGACTCTACTGAGTCTTTCAATTTAATAAAACATATATATGAATACAACGCCGTGTGCTATCCAGCTGAATAGAATAGTACCACCGTCATTTCTTACAGAGGTGTCGTAAAAGGCGACTAAGGTAAGACGACCCGCCGTATGGTATCCGGCTGAGGAGAATAGACCAACCTCATTTCTTACCGAGGTGTCGTAAAAGGCGACTATGGTAAGTTGACCCACCGTGTGGTATCCAGTTTAGTAGAGTAGACCACCCTCTTTCTTACCGAGGTGTCGTAAAATACGACTAAGGTAAGATGACGTCAGGCAGGCGGCCGGTCGTAAAAACGCAGCCAAATAATGTAACAACATGTTTATAACATGTTGTGCCCACTTAGAGTGGGATAAGGACAGTAGGATGATGATGTATATGAAAACAATTTTTTGAATGATTTAATTTATTAAATTATGAATACAAATGAATATGAAACAAAGTCTTTCTTATTCTAATTTTACGGCACGTCAACTTAACTTAGTCGCCTTTTACGCCACCACGGTAAGAAATAAGGGTGGTATATTCTACTCAGCCAGATACCACATGGCGAGTCACCTTACGTTAGTCGCCTTTTACGACACCTCGCTAAGTAATAAGTGTGGTCTACTCAGCCGGATACCACACATCTATCGACCTAAATACATGGCATACATACATTGTAAATATATAATATGGTGTTATTGATTATATGTGTTGCTATTTGCTTCCCTAATACACTGACTAAACAATTGGGCCGTATATTTAACGTTCGTAACGTGATGCGGGAGGTTGCACGTGACGCCGTCACACAGTATTTAGTGATGATAAACGATTACATCGATATATATTTTTAACTAGCAGTTGTTAGGAGTATAACATAAATGTCTTAGTGTTCTTGTTATTGTATAAAGTTTGTCATGATATCTAGTACTTGTATTGACACCATCTTTGTCATGATACCACGAGTCATTTTTGCTTTGTTTTGTTTTAGTTAACTTGGGAGTGATCAGTCCTCCCAGTAATCAGTTGGTCATGTTGTAGCTACAACATCGAACATGAAATCGTGAAAGTGAAAGTTGAGTTTTGTTTATTAGGCCGTTCCCGATACAGTCGTTAAGTGGGTAATTATTCTGTGGTAGTGGGGAGTTCTTTCAGCTCATATCTTGCCAATTCAACTGCAGTTACACCTTCCTCCTACAATATCGACTACTAGCAATCGCCAGCGTCTCCACCCGCGTTAAAAGATTATAACCGTAATTTAGTATTTTGATAACCGTAAAAATGGTTAAAGTGGGTTAACCTTAAAAGCTAGACATATGCCGTCGCTAACTTTAATTTAGAACTTTTAGAGAAGAATAACTTTGTTATACATGATTTTTTAATAACTTTCACCGTTTACTCAGCGCACGCAAGGAAAGCTTTAAATTTTACAGTTTTCATACTATTTTTTATTGCTACTCCACTTTTGTTCATATTAGCTTAATGTTATATAGCCTATAGCCTTCCTCGATAAATGGACTATCTTAGACTCAAAGATCTTTCAAATCGGTCAAGTAGTTCCTGACATTAGCGCGTTCAAACAAACAAACAAACAAACACACAAACAAACTTTTCAGCTATATTAGTATAGAAATGTTAATGAAGCATCGTTAGGAGATAGATAGCTAAGACAAATAGATATATAGATAGATAAATAAGAATTGTAGATATTTGCTTTATTGAAGACCTATTGGGAGCTTTAGTCGCGAATCGAAAGAACAGCAGAGATATACTAAAGTAATGTATTAGAGAATTATAGATCTACAAAAATATTTCAAAAAAGTTTGCGACAGCATGTCCCTATCTTTATAGTAAATTCACAATAACAAATTTTTTTTCACCGCCGTGTGGTATCCGGCTGAGTAGAATAGATCGCCTAAGGTGACTAAGGTAAGTTGACATCAGACAGGCGGCCGGTTGTAAAATAACTAGCTAAGACAACCCCATTTATAGTGGGATAAAGGCAGCAAAATGATTTACTACTTTCATGTTTAAAATTTTAGTATAAAAAACCCGTCTGTTGAAAGCTTTACTCGACTAAAATAATGTACTAAATAATTTTAGACCCATAAAATTACTACAAAAAAGTCCTCGACAGTATGTCTCTATCTCTTATAATTAACTCACAATAACTATTTTTATGTTTAAAATTTCAATTTAGGTTAAATATGGGACACAGATTATCTCTGATTGGTACAGATAGTCAGGTATATAAGCTTCTAATCAGGTAAATTTCATCAATATTATGCCGTGAAAGCTTAAGAGTCTTTCACATTTACAAAATAGGTATAAATGTATGAATTTCATACAAATAATATTAGTTCAAAACTCAAATTCCTCTCACTAAACTATAGTTTTCGGGTATTATGGTACTCAGGTCAATTTTCAACATTCAAACTATAGTTTGCTCAATCTAAAACTTTCTAGCTTCACGCGTGACATATTCTGACAGAATTGCCTAACAAGAAACTTTTTTAGGCCGTTCTGAATTCAATATATGATTTATTACCAAATAAACTAAAGTGCTTTAAAAGTTTGTTTTTGATTAAAACTAATTTTGAATATATTTTTATGTAATAATGTAATAATATTTCATTTCATCATAAGACTTTTGTAATAACGACATCGTATGTACGAAAAAACACTCGCACAGTATCACCTCAGGAACACAACTGCCTCAGACAAGTTGTAACACGATCTAAACACGTGGGTGTTCAATCGTACAAGTCTAGCTTAACAACAAAACTCCAAGACTAGCTTTGCCATAGCAAGCTCAGCCATTTATATACTATAAAACGAGCGCCCACCCTTCTATCGGTCACGTGATTATGTCATTGTCACTATATCCGTTATTAAAACTAAAGAGATGACATTTGACTACCTCCATTTCATTTACTAACAAATACATTTTAAATACTACATTACTATACCATTTACTAACAAATACATTTTAAATACTACATTCCTATACCATTTACTAACAAAAACATTTTAAATACTACATTCCCATACCATTTACTAACAAATACATTTAAATACTACATTCCTATATCATTTACTAACAAATACATTTTAAATACTACATTCCTATATCATTTACTAACAAATACATTTTAAATACTACATTCCTATACCATTTACTAACAAATACATTTTAAATACTACATTCCTATACCATTTACTAACAAAAACATTTTAAATACTACATTCCCATACCATTTACTAACAAATACATTTAAATACTACATTCCTATATCATTTACTAACAAATACATTTTAAATACTACATTCCTATATCATTTACTAACAAATACATTTTAAATACTACATTCCTATACCATTTACTAACAAATACATTTTAAATACTACATTCCTATACCATTTACTAACAAAAACATTTTAAATACTACATTCCCATACCATTTACTAACAAATACATTTAAATACTACATTCCTATATCATTTACTAACAAATACATTTTAAATACTACATTCCTATATCATTTACTAACAAATACATTTTAAATACTACATTCCTATACCATTTACTAACAAATACATTTTAAATACTACATTCCTATACCATTTACTAACAAAAACATTTTAAATACTACATTCCCATACCATTTACTAACAAATACATTTAAATACTACATTCCTATATCATTTACTAACAAATACATTTTAAATACTACATTCCCATACCATTTACTAACAAATACATTTAAATACTACATTCCTATATCATTTACTAACAAATACATTTTAAATACTACATTCCTATATCATTTACTAACAAATACATTTTAAATACTACATTCCTATACCATTTACTAACAAATACATTTTAAATACTACATTCCTATACCATTTACTAACAAATATATTTTAAATACTACATTCCTATACCATTTACTAACAAATACATTTTAAATACTACATTCATTTTTTTTTTTTTTTTTTTTTTTTTTTTTTTTTTTTTTTTTTTTTTTTTTTTTTTTTTTTTTTTTTTTTTTTTATTAGGCCATCAACAATATATACATTATTAACATGTTGAAAAGTTACATGATACCTTAAAAATAAAAACTAAATGCTATATTAATTAAAGACGGCTACAACATTTACAAAAAATAACAAACATTCATTCATATTAAGATATAAAAAGGTGACAATAACACAGATTATAAAAGTTTTAGAAGGGATTTTTTAAACATTGTTTCGGAATCGTGCATTATATCTAACATATTATTACCCTTCGATAGCTTATTATATTGACGCATAAGTCTATTTAAGGGAGAGTTGTGTCCTAGATTTGTCTTTGAAGGCCATTCCGCGAACAACTTCCGTATTTGGGCACGAGGTTGTCGATTTGGTATTGCAAAGTTAATTTGCTTTAATAGGGATGGACAATCTATGACACCTCTCAGCAATTTCAACAGAAACATACCGTCTAAGAGAGATCTTCGATTCCGTAGTGATATTAAATTAAAGTGCGTCAGTCTATCGTCATAACTTTTGAGTCTTTTTGCCAACCCATATTGATATGCAAGATGCCAAAGGAATCTTTTTTGTACCGACTCAATACGTTTCGCATACACTTCATAAAAAGGATTCCAGACGACGCTGCAATATTCGACTTTGGAACGGACAAGACAATTAAAAACTACAATTTTAGTCTGTGGATTTTTAAATTCTTTAGTGTTTCGCAACACAAAACCGAGAGTTCTTAAAGAGTTTTTAACTATGTGGTCTATATGAATATTGAACCTGAGGCTGCTGTCCAAAATTACACCCAGATCACGAATGGATTGATTTCTTTTCAATGGTGTGTTGTTAATACGGTATAAATTCTGTATAGAATTGCGTGATCTTGTGAATTGAACATAACTACATTTGTCGGCATTCAGATCCATTCCATTGACTTTACACCAATATGTCAAATTATGTAAATCCTCTTGTAACATCAGTGAATCCGAAGAATTTTTTATTGACTTATAAATTTTTAAGTCATCTGCGAATAACAATCCTTTTGAATGTCTGAGGCACAAAGTAATGTCGTTTATAAAGATATTGAACAATAAAGGCCCTAAATGTGAACCTTGTGGGACACCGGAAGAATTATAGAATATATTTGATTCTTGACCATTTATGACTACTTTAGATGTCCTCGCATTTAAGTAAGACCAGCACCATTGTAAAAATAAACCATTTATACCAAGAGACTCGAGTTTATATAATAGTATATGGTGTGGAACGCGATCAAACGCTTTTGCGAAATCCATATATATCACATCCACTGTACCACGTGAGTCAACAGCGCGGGATAAATACTCCACAAAAGAAATCAAGTTAGTAGTGGTAGACCTATTTTTTACAAAACCATGCTGAAATGGTGTGATTTTTTGCTTAAAGTAAGAAATAAGGACTGGATAAAGCACTTGCTCAAAAATTTTTGCAAAGGTCGATAAGATAGAAATCGGTCTGTAATTTTTTACAAAACTTTTCTCATCACTTTTGTATAACGGAACCACTCGTGCCTCCTTCCAAATTTGCGGAAAAGTGCCTTCTTTCAATGAGGTATTAAAGATAATTGTAAGAGGCCGTGCTAAAGCTGAAGCGCACTTTACCACAAATACAGAAGGAATGCCATCCGGGCCAGCTCCTTTATTAGGATCAAGTCTTTTTAAAGCTTTAAATGTGGTTTCTATGTTCAATACGATATTGCTCAAGCTGTTAAATTCAAATGTTTTTTTGCTGGTCGACTGAGAGAAGTCTTGCACAGATGATGCTGAAGTGAAGGTTGATGAAAAGTGAGAAGCAAAGAACCCACAAATAGTATGTGCATCTGAGGAAGTCATATTATTATATTTCATTTCGCTCGGGTATAAGCTCTTACCATTTCTTTTAGTTTTTAAAAACGACCAGAAAAACTTGGGATTGGACCTCAGTGTCATTTCTAATCGACTTAAATATGCATTGTAACAAACTAATTGCATTTTCCGGCACCTGTTTTTGAGGATTTCAAAACTAATTATATCGCGAGGATTACCATTATATTTCTTTATTTTTATTCGATACTTATATTTTTCACGCAGAAGATTAATAAGATTAGGAGTAAACCAGGGTGGATACTTGTTTTTATTCTTAACTGATTTTGGGACTCGATCCTGAATAAATTTGTAAATGTAACTATAGAACTTAGAAACCATTTCGTTCACATTATTGCAACTATTCAATATTTTATCCCAAGCAACACTGTTTATATCATTGATTATATGTTCGTAATTAGCTTTAAAAAAATGTAAGCGCGTTGAACGTTCAGCAGTTTTTAAGAAAAGGTCGTTATTTAAAGATAGCTTAAAAAATAAGGCAGGATGAAGCTTGTCAATACCGACAAGTGGGTCCTTGTGTTGAGCTACACTTTTTATTTCAATATTGCTTAAGACAAGATCTAATATTTTGTCTTTACAATTATTTATATAATTATATTGATTCAATGAGTTGATATGTATGAAATCAATCAATTCATATATTGTTTTTGTTGACAAATGTATTTGTTAGTACATGGTTACTGACAAATGTATTTGTTAATACATGGTTACTAACAAATACATTTTAAATACTACATTCCTGAACCATTTAGTAACAAATACATTTTAAATACTACATTCCCATACCATTTACTAACAAATACATTTTAAATACTATATTCCCATACCATTTACTAACATCAAACAAACTTTTCAGCTATATTAGTATAGAAATGTTAATGAAGCATCGTTAGGAGATAGATAGCTAAGACAAATAGATATATAGATAGATAAATAAGAATTGTAGATATTTGCTTTATTGAAGACCTATTGGGAGCTTTAGTCGCGAATCGAAAGAACAGCAGAGATATACTAAAGTAATGTATTAGAGAATTATAGATCTACAAAAATATTTCAAAAAAGTTTGCGACAGCATGTCCCTATCTTTATAGTAAATTCACAATAACAAATTTTTTTTCACCGCCGTGTGGTATCCGGCTGAGTAGAATAGATCGCCTAAGGTGACTAAGGTAAGTTGACATCAGACAGGCGGCCGGTTGTAAAATAACTAGCTAAGACAACCCCATTTATAGTGGGATAAAGGCAGCAAAATGATTTACTACTTTCATGTTTAAAATTTTAGTATAAAAAACCCGTCTGTTGAAAGCTTTACTCGACTAAAATAATGTACTAAATAATTTTAGACCCATAAAATTACTACAAAAAAGTCCTCGACAGTATGTCTCTATCTCTTATAATTAACTCACAATAACTATTTTTATGTTTAAAATTTCAATTTAGGTTAAATATGGGACACAGATTATCTCTGATTGGTACAGATAGTCAGGTATATAAGCTTCTAATCAGGTAAATTTCATCAATATTATGCCGTGAAAGCTTAAGAGTCTTTCACATTTACAAAATAGGTATAAATGTATGAATTTCATACAAATAATATTAGTTCAAAACTCAAATTCCTCTCACTAAACTATAGTTTTCGGGTATTATGGTACTCAGGTCAATTTTCAACATTCAAACTATAGTTTGCTCAATCTAAAACTTTCTAGCTTCACGCGTGACATATTCTGACAGAATTGCCTAACAAGAAACTTTTGTAGGCCGTTCTGAATTCAATATATGATTTATTACCAAATAAACTAAAGTGCTTTAAAAGTTTGTTTTTGATTAAAACTAATTTTGAATATATTTTTATGTAATAATGTAATAATATTTCATTTCATCATAAGACTTTTGTAATAACGACATCGTATGTACGAAAAAACACTCGCACAGTATCACCTCAGGAACACAACTGCCTCAGACAAGTTGTAACACGATCTAAACACGTGGGTGTTCAATCGTACAAGTCTAGCTTAACAACAAAACTCCAAGACTAGCTTTGCCATAGCAAGCTCAGCCATTTATATACTATAAAACGAGCGCCCACCCTTCTATCGGTCACGTGATTATGTCATTGTCACTATATCCGTTATTAAAACTAAAGAGATGACATTTGACTACCTCCATTTCATTTACTAACAAATACATTTTAAATACTACATTACTATACCATTTACTAACAAATACATTTTAAATACTACATTCCTATACCATTTACTAACAAAAACATTTTAAATACTACATTCCCATACCATTTACTAACAAATACATTTAAATACTACATTCCTATATCATTTACTAACAAATACATTTTAAATACTACATTCCTATATCATTTACTAACAAATACATTTTAAATACTACATTCCTATACCATTTACTAACAAATACATTTTAAATACTACATTCCTATACCATTTACTAACAAAAACATTTTAAATACTACATTCCCATACCATTTACTAACAAATACATTTAAATACTACATTCCTATATCATTTACTAACAAATACATTTTAAATACTACATTCCCATACCATTTACTAACAAATACATTTAAATACTACATTCCTATATCATTTACTAACAAATACATTTTAAATACTACATTCCTATATCATTTACTAACAAATACATTTTAAATACTACATTCCTATACCATTTACTAACAAATACATTTTAAATACTACATTCCTATACCATTTACTAACAAATATATTTTAAATACTACATTCCTATACCATTTACTAACAAATACATTTTAAATACTACATTCATTTTTTTTTTTTTTTTTTTTTTTTTTTTTTTTTTTTTTTTTTTTTTTTTTTTTTTTTTTTTTTTTTTTTATTAGGCCATCAACAATATATACATTATTAACATGTTGAAAAGTTACATGATACCTTAAAAATAAAAACTAAATGCTATATTAATTAAAGACGGCTACAACATTTACAAAAAATAACAAACATTCATTCATATTAAGATATAAAAAGGTGACAATAACACAGATTATAAAAGTTTTAGAAGGGATTTTTTAAACATTGTTTCGGAATCGTGCATTATATCTAACATATTATTACCCTTCGATAGCTTATTATATTGACGCATAAGTCTATTTAAGGGAGAGTTGTGTCCTAGATTTGTCTTTGAAGGCCATTCCGCGAACAACTTCCGTATTTGGGCACGAGGTTGTCGATTTGGTATTGCAAAGTTAATTTGCTTTAATAGGGATGGACAATCTATGACACCTCTCAGCAATTTCAACAGAAACATACCGTCTAAGAGAGATCTTCGATTCCGTAGTGATATTAAATTAAAGTGCGTCAGTCTATCGTCATAACTTTTGAGTCTTTTTGCCAACCCATATTGATATGCAAGATGCCAAAGGAATCTTTTTTGTACCGACTCAATACGTTTCGCATACACTTCATAAAAAGGATTCCAGACGACGCTGCAATATTCGACTTTGGAACGGACAAGACAATTAAAAACTACAATTTTAGTCTGTGGATTTTTAAATTCTTTAGTGTTTCGCAACACAAAACCGAGAGTTCTTAAAGAGTTTTTAACTATGTGGTCTATATGAATATTGAACCTGAGGCTGCTGTCCAAAATTACACCCAGATCACGAATGGATTGATTTCTTTTCAATGGTGTGTTGTTAATACGGTATAAATTCTGTATAGAATTGCGTGATCTTGTGAATTGAACATAACTACATTTGTCGGCATTCAGATCCATTCCATTGACTTTACACCAATATGTCAAATTATGTAAATCCTCTTGTAACATCAGTGAATCCGAAGAATTTTTTATTGACTTATAAATTTTTAAGTCATCTGCGAATAACAATCCTTTTGAATGTCTGAGGCACAAAGTAATGTCGTTTATAAAGATATTGAACAATAAAGGCCCTAAATGTGAACCTTGTGGGACACCGGAAGAATTATAGAATATATTTGATTCTTGACCATTTATGACTACTTTAGATGTCCTCGCATTTAAGTAAGACCAGCACCATTGTAAAAATAAACCATTTATACCAAGAGACTCGAGTTTATATAATAGTATATGGTGTGGAACGCGATCAAACGCTTTTGCGAAATCCATATATATCACATCCACTGTACCACGTGAGTCAACAGCGCGGGATAAATACTCCACAAAAGAAATCAAGTTAGTAGTGGTAGACCTATTTTTTACAAAACCATGCTGAAATGGTGTGATTTTTTGCTTAAAGTAAGAAATAAGGACTGGATAAAGCACTTGCTCAAAAATTTTTGCAAAGGTCGATAAGATAGAAATCGGTCTGTAATTTTTTACAAAACTTTTCTCATCACTTTTGTATAACGGAACCACTCGTGCCTCCTTCCAAATTTGCGGAAAAGTGCCTTCTTTCAATGAGGTATTAAAGATAATTGTAAGAGGCCGTGCTAAAGCTGAAGCGCACTTTACCACAAATACAGAAGGAATGCCATCCGGGCCAGCTCCTTTATTAGGATCAAGTCTTTTTAAAGCTTTAAATGTGGTTTCTATGTCCAATACGATATTGCTCAAGCTGTTAAATTCAAATGTTTTTTTGCTGGTCGACTGAGAGAAGTCTTGCACAGATGATGCTGAAGTGAAGGTTGATGAAAAGTGAGAAGCAAAGAACCCACAAATAGTATGTGCATCTGAGGAAGTCATATTATTATATTTCATTTCGCTCGGGTATAAGCTCTTACCATTTCTTTTAGTTTTTAAAAACGACCAGAAAAACTTGGGATTGGACCTCAGTGTCATTTCTAATCGACTTAAATATGCATTGTAACAAACTAATTGCATTTTCCGGCACCTGTTTTTGAGGATTTCAAAACTAATTATATCGCGAGGATTACCATTATATTTCTTTATTTTTATTCGATACTTATATTTTTCACGCAGAAGATTAATAAGATTAGGAGTAAACCAGGGTGGATACTTGTTTTTATTCTTAACTGATTTTGGGACTCGATCCTGAATAAATTTGTAAATGTAACTATAGAACTTAGAAACCATTTCGTTCACATTATTGCAACTATTCAATATTTTATCCCAAGCAACACTGTTTATATCATTGATTATATGTTCGTAATTAGCTTTAAAAAAATGTAAGCGCGTTGAACGTTCAGCAGTTTTTAAGAAAAGGTCGTTATTTAAAGATAGCTTAAAAAATAAGGCAGGATGAAGCTTGTCAATACCGACAAGTGGGTCCTTGTGTTGAGCTACACTTTTTATTTCAATATTGCTTAAGACAAGATCTAATATTTTGTCTTTACAATTATTTATATAATTATATTGATTCAATGAGTTGATATGTATGAAATCAATCAATTCATATATTGTTTTTGTTGACAAATGTATTTGTTAGTACATGGTTACTGACAAATGTATTTGTTAATACATGGTTACTAACAAATACATTTTAAATACTACATTCCTGAACCATTTAGTAACAAATACATTTTAAATACTACATTCCCATACCATTTACTAACAAATACATTTTAAATACTATATTCCCATACCATTTACTAACATCATTTCATAATATCGATGTTTTGTCCCTCCCTAGGGACTCCTATTATTAAGGACACTATACAGGGTCGGACTCGGCTTTCCGTATAATTATCCCCATCTCAATTTGCCAATAAAGGCTTTTTAGCTATTCATTAGGCGTCGTTTGACGAAAAATATCGAGTCTAGTGTGTTATTAAATAGATATTTTTACGTCACACAGATTAAACACTCTCTTGCACAAAAATAATTATATATCCTTATCCTTACTAATATTATAAATGCGAAAGTCTGTCTGTCTGTCTCTCTTTCTTTTGTCTGTTATGTTTTCACGGCCAATCTGCTGAACCAATATCGATGGAATTTGGCACAATTAATGTTTATATACCGGGGAAATATAAAAATCTTCAAAAAAGTTATTTTTTTTTTAATATTTCGGTTTTTGTTTATTTAATAAAGGGGACCGCCAGAATTTCATACATCTATTGGCGCAGACCTTACACTAATAACTTTTATGTTCTGAAATCAGTTATTATTTTATTTAATTTATATGGTAGTAGGTTGTGATGGCCTAGCGGTGCGACCGTGTGAATCTCTAGAGACGATCATGGGTTCAAACCCGGGCAGACACCAATGAGTTTTTCTAATAAAACTTATGTGTCTAATTGATAATTGCAATTTATCACACGCTTTTCGGTGAAGGAAAACATCGTGAGCAAAGCTGCATATCTCTAGAGAATCCTAGGGATATGTGTAACCTACCAATCCGCATTGGAGCAGCGTGGTAGGTCTTAGCTCCAACCCTTCTCTCCAAAAATGGAGAGAGGAGGCCTATGCCCAGCAGTGGGATAGCAACAGGCCGTTACTTATATGGTAGAACTATAAAAAAGAATTATAGTTTTGAGTTATGTACAACTACAAGTACAAGCTAAATACCATAATAACACATTAAAACGACAAGATTTGTGATGAAAATATAAAAATAAGGTATAATCATTGAAGTTAGTACTGATTATTTATATTTTTTGTCGTCAAAAAAACAGACGTTTCGAGGAAGAGCATTCATAAACGTACAAAGTCTTTGGTTAGTAGTCTATGCCAAGAAGTACGGAAAAATTACTAATAATTGACATGTATTGGGATATTTTTTATTTAATCCCATAGATGTTAAGATTGTAAGCCATACGTGTGATGTGTATCTGGCGTGTGGTATCTCGCTAAGTAGAATAGCTCACTCTCATTTTTACCGAGGTGTCAAGACGATTAAGGTAAGTTGACGAATTTGAAGTGATTATGATGATTGTCAGACCTAATAACAATTTATTTCTTGTAAAAAAAGGTTGGCAACCCTATTTAACCCATTTTCTACTTATAAAACAAAATATAGTCGTCAAGTGCGAACCTACATCCATAAAAATTCGATTGAAACCTATTTCCATTACGTAAAGATTACATATAACTTAAAATACTGAAAGGGCATTTCAATATATTGTGCGAGTATGACCCTTTAATACTAGGATGTCCTAAGTTTAATATAATGTTGGATAAACAAGTTAGAATTATTTTTCTATAATCCGCGATAAAAGAAAATATATGTAATGCTAAATGTAGAGTGTACTATTTGTTCTCATACCTGATACATGCAGAATTTGTAAGAACTCATGCACTACCCGACACTGATAACACAACAATATACAAGCACTGCATACATTCACCACCACAATCTCAACAATTGTTTTGCCCCGTAAAATTGTAAAGCTTTACGATTTTGTCGTGGAGTATATCTCCTGACGATGCTTCGGTTACAGTATTGTTGTGTTATCGGAGTCGGGTAGTGCATGAGTTCTTACAAGCTCTGCATGTATTAGGTATGAGAACAAATAGTACACTATACATTTAGCATTATATATATTTTCTTTTATCGCGAATTATAGCAAAAAATATTCTCATTACTTTTGTATCATGGACCTCCACAAAGTAACGCCTACTTCTATAAAAAATATATAATGCAGGATATAAGATGGATAGAATTATTTTGCTATAAACCGCGTTTGGTAAAAAAATCTATGTAATGCTAAATGTAGGAAGCAATACCGTATATCCGGCTGGGTAGAACAGATCACCCTCTTTTCTTACCGAGGTGTCGTAAAAGGCGACTAAGGTAAGTCGACCGGTGGTGTGGTATCCGGCTGAGTAGAATAGACCACTCTCTTTCTTACCGAGGTGTCGTAACATAAGACTAAGGTAAGTTGACGTCAGGCAGGCGGCCGGTCGTATAATACCTAGCCAAATCACGTGACAGCATGTTTATAGCATGGTGTGCCGACCCCACTTAGAGTGGGATAAGGGCAGGAGAATGATGATTGAGTTATAATAACAATTTAACAGCAGTCCACACAACAGTTTGCAAGCGATTACATAGAATCAATCGAATTCTATAATTTTTCAAAGAGTATCCGCCAAGTAACTTGCTGATTCTTCTCGGAGCAAACTCCCGAATTAGTGATAGCTTCAATAACGTTTGACGATTCCAAGTACAGGAAAAAATCTTAAAAAGAGGATATTTAAAATTTGAGTTTCAATTTATTACAGACTAGTAATATCCCGCGGTTTCACTCGCATATATAGCCGATCTCATGGCTGTGGAAAACCTATTAAAAGGAGTTATATTGGCATAACTATAGTAGTTATAGTGGTAAAAAATTGGGATCTATTTTTTTAAATGTAATATAGTCTATGTTTCTCTGTAAAAATGCAGCTAATAGTGAAAGAATTTTTGAAATCGGTCAAGTAGTTTTTGTGTGAAAACATTACAAACATACATACAAATTTTTCCCCTTTACAATATTAGTATAGAAAAGAATTTATCCTTAAAGTTTAGAAATCATGGTCACCTAGTCGAGCTTTTCTGTAATCGGATATATGACGATCATATACCATATTCAAATATTGGCTGAGCCCCGTTTACATTATGTCGGACGGACGAAAGCTTTTAAAATACTTATAATATTATTTCTATACGAACGATCCCGCATAAAAAGCAGTGTTAGTAGACTATCTAAGCAGATCTATATAAAAAAGAAGCAATATCTAAGCAGATCTATATAAAAAAGAAGCAAGGATCGAGAGACTTTAAGGCAATCCACTACAGCGGAAGAGATTCATAGAAAAAGAAAAAGAGTTGCCCGACTTCATAGAATGCAAGAAGGCTTTATACAAAAAAAAATTATACAGCAGAAACCCCCTTATGAGTACCGCCACCCGACGGGGACAGGCGGCGGTTATGTTGGACTCGCACCGACTAAAATGACCTGTGTACTCCACCACGCTGCCCCCGCCGAGCCCCCAAAAGCCACTCCGATCCCAGAGACACCTCGGGGTAGGGACCCCTTGAAAAAGAAGTCCCCCTCCGCTAACCGATGCATCGGGAGCACCAGATGCACCGATCGCCTCGCGGACTTGTAAGCCAGACGTTCGATATACCACGTTCAGAACGCTTTAAGGTCTCCTGTTGCTGCAGATGATGGGCTTGGGCAGTCACTAAAACCTGAATTCACTAGCAGATTGGATCCAGAACAAGAGCTCCCAGAACCGCTCCACCACCTACTCCGCAGAGCAGAAAGAAGGTCATCGCTGCCCACGATCTCTCCATTCCTACCGTGTTTATTACGTCACGGTCGACAAGGAAAGCCCGCGTACCCAAGTAGGGACCCCAGCGTCTTAATAGGCGTTTGCGCGTCACCGGGTAATTTTTTATAGAGGTTTTTTCCTCGATACCCAATGGTCCATTTTTCCATTGCTGGGTTTTAGGGCTTTGCCGACGGTGGCCGAAAACCATGTCCAGCCCAACTGAACCCTTTAGGGTTGGGGATGGAGTCACTAATGAGCGCATTACAGACTAGAAAATATTTATCTTAAGTTATATGTAAAGCTGTGATGGCCTAGCGGTGCGACCGTGTGAATCTCTAGAGACGATCATGGGTTCAAACCCGGGCAGACACCAATGAGTTTTTCTATTAAAACTTATGTGTCTAATTGATAATTGCAATTTATCACACGCTTTTCACTGAAGGAAAACATCGTGAGGAAACCTGCATATCTCTAGAGAATTCCGGGGATATGTGTAACCTACCAATCCGCATTGGAGCAGCGTGGTAGGTCTTAGCTCCAACCCTTCTTTCCAAAAATGGAGAGAGGAGGCCTATGCCCAGCAGTGGGATAGTAACAGGCCGTTACTTACTTACTTAATTATATATTAGAAGCTTCTTTTCATCTATTTATTTTACCAAAGTTAATTAATAGATTAAATAGTTAAATGTATATAAACTTTTTCTTTTTCTCTATATGACCTCTCTTTCTTCTTCAATTCTTTTCCTTTTCCTTCTCTTACTCAAAAGTTGACTGGAAGAGATCCCTTTAAGGGATAAGTCCGCCTTGCATGTGCTTAATTTTGTCTTTCTCTTTTCTAAATATATGTATGAAAAGAAATAAATCTATATATATAAAAGAAAGTTGGTCTTAGTTACACTATTTATAACTCAAGAACGGATGAACCAATTCGGCTGAAAATTGGTGGAGAGGTTGCTTAAAATCAGGAGACGGACATAGGATACTTTTATTCCGTTCGACCGCATTTATTTTATCCCATCAAGTCACTTTAAAACGTGGTATAACAAAAACGACTATGACATGGAATAAAAAAACGCAAATGACAGTGAAATAACAAAACATAAATGACAACTAAACGTAATTTTGTCTTTGGTTGAGCAAGGTAAAAAATTTGACAATTATCAAAATAATAGCTAAACGTCACCACATAGTATAAAACAAAGTAGCTTTCTCTGTCTGTCCCTAAAATGTAGTGTATGAATTTAGATATTCGAAAGATAGCAGGGAATCTTCATGGTATAGGGAAAGGGGAATTGTTACTCCAAATTTAAAGCGTGCGGGCCACGGGCAGTAATGAATAAAACGAAACTACTTGTTCGATTTTAATCATTTTTCTCACTGAGTGACATAGGCTATATATTTTATACCCGTGCGAAGCCGGAGCGGGCCGCTAGTAAACTATAATTACTTTTCTCCGTAGCTTTCTTGTTGACTTAACAGCGCTATAAACGAACAATGATATCTATTATAATATTAATTTCTATCTCGCAGACGGCGCGCACCGCCGACTCTGAAAGATCTGTATTAAAATCCATTCAAGTTAACGTCGCTCGAAACTGACATTATACCTGAATGATTTTTTATATCTGACGATGAACGTAATGTTGATCACTAATAGCAATGATCGTGTGATCGTCTACAATCATGATCATCGTGCTAGTGTCCATAGGCTATAGAAATCCTGTTAATTCTACAGGAATAGGATGACATACGACAACAGTCTACACGAACGAAGTCGCGGCTAAAATTTAGTACATATATCTTCCTGCCCTTATCCCACTATAAGTGGGATCGGCACAACATGTAACAAACGTGACTCACATGATTTAGCTACGTATTTTACGGCTGACCGCAGGTCTGACGTTAACTTACCCAAGTCGCATTTTACGATACCTCGATAAGAAAGAGGGTAGTCTATTCTACTCAGCCGGATAGCGGGTCAACTTACCTTAATCGCCTTCATGACATCTAGGTAAGCAATGAGAGTGGTCTATTCTACTCAAATGGATACCACAGAGTTCAATTAATTAAAAAACATACAAACAAATTTATTTATTTTATTTTATTTTATTTTATTTTATTTATTTCTCTTCTATGAAACAAAAATCTTTTCTAAGCTCTTAAAGCACAACTTACCTTAGGCTATAGAAATCCTGTTAATTCTACAGGAATAGGATGACATTGAATAGCGCCATCTATTATCGACATATCACACGACAACGGTCCACGTGAATTAAGTCGCGGGTAAAATTTAGTATTACATAAAAAATCCTTTGTTCCCAGGTCTCAGCGTGGGTGACAGAGCTGGTACTCTCTCAACCCTCGACCGAAGACAGGAAAATCACTCTAGCTTGCATCCTCCGCGTCGCACTCACTTGTTGGAATATTGGAAACTTCAACGGCGCTATGGAAATTGTAGCTGGCTTAAAGTGAGTGATTATTTTATGGGAGTGGGGAGTTCTTTCAGCTCATCTCTTGCCAATTCAACTGCAGTTACACCTTCCTTCTACAATATCAACTGCAACGATAAAACATGTCAAATAAACTAAGACTCGTCAACACATATATATTTAGATATCTACAAAACCTCAGCACCCTAAATAAAAAACAGTGAAGAAATTAAGAAAGAATTTAACGATTCATAGATCAATGACCGTACCCTAACACGCTATTCTAGCCTTGACCTAAAAACTAAACATGTGCGAGTGGGACAAAACAGTGTTATATTTTTCTCCTGCTTTTTGATTTCGATACAAAATTATAGAATATTACATTTATATCATTTATATATAATAGAATATCATTTAATATTTATTTTTAGTGATTGTAATGTGTATATTATAACTTTTTGGTGTACAATAAAGCAGTACCTGGGTGATCCAGCCTTGATCGGTAATTTTAATAAAAAACAATAAAATTCAAAAAAGAAAGATTATATTATTTGAATCGAACCTGGTATTTTGAATTCGAGATACCCAATTGAGCTATCGTGATTTAGAAATTGACAGCGTAATTAAAGTTTGCTTTCTCATAACATTGTATTTTATGGCATATTTTCAGTGCCCGAAAACAGGGATAAAAAATCTTTTTTTTAATTAAACTTAGCTAGAACGACTTTTACCTCCCAAAACCCCTTACATGCTGAATTTCGTTGGAGCCATTTTCAAAATTCAGAAGAATATACATATGTATATATACAAGATTATGTAACTTATTTAAATATTAAAGAAAAGAGGTAGACACTTTTGGCATACACGGGCTTTCATGCCATAGGAGCTCTGGTAGTCCGTCATGGTTCTCTTAATGATACCATCAAAAGAGCTCTTGCCACCATCGACATTCCTGCTCTTCTCGAGCCTTCCGGGATATGTCGCGATGATGGCAAGAGACCAGACGGCTTGACGCTGGTTCCTTAGGAACGGGGACGGGCCCTAATGTGGGACGCAACATGCGTTGATACGTTAGCCTCGTCCCATATCAGGGAAACAGCGTCAAGACCTGGAGCTGCGGCGGAAATGGCCGAAACCGGCAAACGGCGAAAGTATGCATCTCTCATCGAGAGTTATATATTTGTGCCGTTTGCAGTCGAGACCCTAGGGCCATGGAGTCAAAGTGCAAAAAAAGTTTTCAACCGTTTTAACGTTTAACAATCTTTTATATTTCCTATAGTCATGTAGTATCAATTCTTTTTTTCTATTCTTATAATTTACCCTATGCAGGATTTCTAAGAGAATTAAGATCGTCAAGAAGATTCAAGATAGAAGATCAGAAGAGAAGAGAGCGATATCAGCAGGGGTTTCTTTCGGCCTTCAGCTGTTAATAGACTGTAGGCCGGCGGAAACTACTTGCTGATGTCGCGGTCTATCGTCAGAAGACTGGGATACTGACAGTAGAAGATAAGAAAACTTCAGCAGCAAGTTGATGCCTTTATTGTCTTACTTTATATCCAAACTTGCTGTGGTAGCCCAGCGGTAACACCGTGCGACTCTTTCGAGGAGGTCACGGGTTCAAACCCGGGCAGACACCAATGACTTTTTCTGTTAAAACTTATGTGTCTAATTGATTGATAATTGCAATTTATCACACGCTTTACGGTAAAGGAAAACATTGTTAGGAAACTTGCATATCTCCAGAGAATTCTGGAGATATGTGTAACCTACCAATCCGCATTAGAGCAGCGTGGTAGGTCTTAGCTCCAATCCTTCTCTCCAAAAACGGAGAGAAGAGGCCTATTCTCAGCAGTCTTGGGATAGTAAAAGGCCGCTACTTACTTACTTATCCAAATTTGAGTGGCCCGTTGTTGCAGTGGGTAGTGATTCTGCCTTCAGCTCCGCGGGTCGCGGATTCGATTCCCTCCGAAGGCTATTTTCTATAACTCAATTTGTTGGTCTTCGAGTCTGCGTGTATATTTGTATTTAAGTATGTATTTAAAAAATATATAAGTATATATTCACCAGTTGTCTGTCTACCATAACAGAAGTATTAAGTTACTTACTTTGGGGACGGACGACCGTGTGTGTAAGTGTCCCATATATTTATTATTAATTTATTTTAACTGGCTCGTTAGCGATAGCAGTAACTCGGGCTTCAACTCCGTGGGTCCCGGGTTCGATTTTGAGAGCAAATATTTTATTGTGAGAATTTTTTAGTTTTTAAGTATTTATATAAAAAATATCATCATTATTCTCTTGCTTATCCCACGCTAAGTGGGGTCGGCACAACTTGTTTTAAATATGATGTTATATGTTATTTTATGACTAGCCGCCTGCCTGACGTCTACTTAGTCGCCTTTTACGACACCTTGGTAAGAAATGAGGATGGTCTATTCTATTCAGCCGGATACCACACGGCGGGTCAACTTACCTTAGTCGCCTTTTACGACACCTTGATAAGAAATGAGGGTGGTCTATTCTATTCAGCCGGATACCACACGGCGGGTCAACTTACCTTAGTCGCCTTTTACGACACCTTGATAAGAAATGAGGGTGGTCTATTCTATTCAGCCGGATACCACACGGCGGGTCAACTTACCTTAATCACCTTTTATTACACCTCGGTAAAAAATGAGGATGGTATATTCTATTCGGCCGGATACCACACGGCGGGTCAACTTACCGTGTTTTAGCACTCCACCTCCACCAACTAGGTAAAAAATGAAAGTGGTATATTCTATTCGGCCGGATACCACACGGCGGGTCAACTTACCTTAATCGTCTTTATGACATCTTGGTAAGCAATGAAGGTGGTCTATTCTACTCAAACGGATACCACACGGTTTATTTAATTAAAATAACATAATAAAAACAAGTATAAATATAATTTCTCTTTTAATATGGCTTAAAAGAAAAATTATCTATGCAATGCGGCTGTTCTCTTTAAAAGCTCCCCAAAACTTTCCCTTCTATGAAACAAAGCTCTTTTCTAAGCTCTAAAAGCACAATTTCTAAAGTACTTTACCGCCAAAATATTACTTGGTAACAAGGGCATCAAAATAATTCTATCATAACTTTTGTATTGTCTTCCTGCCCTTATCCCACTCTAAGTGGGATCGGAACAACATGTTATAAACATGCTGTCACATGATTTGACTGCGTTTTTACGACCCGCCGCCTGCCTGACTTCAATTTACCTTAGTCGTATTTTACGACACCTCGGTAAGAAATGAGGTTGGTCTATTCTACTCAGCCGTAAACCACACGACGGGTCGACTTACTTTAGTCGCCTTTCACAACACCTAGGTAAGAAATGAGGTCGGTCTATTCTACTCAGCCGGATACCATCCGCCAGGTCAACTTACCTTAGTCGCCTTTTACGACACTTCGGTAAGAAATGAGGGTGGTACTATTCTATTCAGCCGGATACCACACGGCGTGCGTATTATTATCCCAAAAACTTACACAAACTAAAACAGAAAAAATTCATTATTTAGTTGAGGTTATTTAGGTTTTTAGGTTTATATAGGGTAGGTGGGGCTCGATAAATATTTTTATTTCTAGAGATCACCCGTTCCCTGAATAAGCTACGCTGACTTGACAGTTTCGGCAAAAATAGTGTTTTAATTATACAATGTAAATTATTGTATTTTTTTAATGCACAAAAACAGGAATAAAATGGTTTTTTTTTATAAAATAGATCTATAACGCTTTTGAAGGAAAGCATCGTGAGGAAACCTGCATATCTCCAAAGAATTCTGGAGATATGTGTAACCTACCAATCCGCATTGGAGCAGCGTGGTAGGTTTTAGCTCCAATCCTTCTCTCCGAAAACGGAGAGAGTAGGCCTATTCTCAGCATTGCGATAGTAACAGGCCATAAATTACAAATATCAATTAGGCAATTAACTTTCAACAAAAAACTCATTGTTGCTTGCCCGGGTTTGAACCCATGACCCTTCCAAAGACGAATATCACAGTTGCGAACCAGTAAAAGTTAATTCAAAAGCATGAAAATAGTTAATTATTCAAAAGCACTTATTTACTTATTATAATAAAAAATGTTTTCAATTTAATTTTGAATTGCAAGCCAACCTATTACGCAACAAAAAAGCTTTATACCACTCCAGGATAAAAGCTTCTATCTGAAGATTGTAATGAAAACTGATGGTGATCCGTGACGCTGATTTAATGTAGGTTTGTGGGTCACATATATCACGGTTAAGTGGGTTTTTTGTAGCTCTTCATTTATAGTCAAATTTAAAATGTTTTTAAAATAGACTGTATTCAGTACTTTTGAATCGTCAAAAAGCTGCTGGTTAGAAACTTGCTCCTAAAGAGAATAAACCAGCAAGAAACTCGGCGTTTATTATTTTGAAAAATTACTGTTATACTATAGGGAATCGTACTGAAATATCTTTCTTTACGTTTCTTTAATATTTATCTTTAATATATAAAAGAGTTAATCTTGTATGTATATATATATATATATATATATATATATATATATATATATATATATATATATATATATATATATATTTTATTTATTTTTTTAATACAATCAGTATTTTTCGCTGTCAAACGTAAAGTCATGGTAGTTCATTAGGGGAACGGGCGGTCTAGAGAGGTGAAAATACCTAGGATCGAACCCCACCTGCCCTATTATTTTTTCATTTTTCTTTCAACTTTTTTTTACATTTTTTTAAAAATTACCGAGCAACCCGGGTACTATGAGTTAATCTTGTATATATGTATATAGACTCTTAATTTCGGAAAGGGCTCCAACGATTTTCATGAAACTTAGTATGTAAGAGGTTTCGGGTTTCGGTTGCTATAAATCGATTTAGATTCATCGTTAGAATATACGTTTCATTTAAAAAAAAATATTAAAATACAAAAGTTACTTATGCTGTCATTTTTTAAGTCATCAAAGCTCATTTGGCGAACGGGCGGTCTAAAGAAGTTCTATACTATTGCCAAATAATGATGGCATTAATACCTGTATTTTTAGTTTTTGCTTATATGTTTTCGTGTTCTTTTATTTGTTTTTATTTTTTACTTTTAATATAAGTTTAACACTTTTTTTTAAATTATATACTTAACTTTTTTTAATTATATGTTAACTTTACAACATACACTATCAACAGATAAGGAGTTAGTTATCTGTTGATAGTGTATGTTGTAAATAATGTTTTCCTTTCTTTCTTTTCTTTTTTCTTTTAATATTGAGGTTATTTAATTGCGAGTACCGTCAGCTGTTTATAAGAGAATTTGATCTTTTATTCCCCCTATAACTTACTATTTGTGACGTCATCAACTTTAACCCTACAAAAATTCAGTATTACAATAACGAGGTCACACAACGTCCTCTACTCGTCAATACCGTTGAACCGTATTCGGTGATCGGTAAAATTGTAAGAGGTCACACCCTCATATAAGATTTTTCCCGCCAAAAGCTTCGCTATTCACACAGAGCTGAGTTAACGAGATTGTTACAGATAACATCTGCTCACGCTTCGCATATTTTATCCTGTTACCATGTTCATAATCCATGCGAATATATGCGAGACAAGTTTACCTAAAAGGAAGTTCAAGGAAATAAATATTCTTACATTTTACATTACTCTAGCGTTTCAATATATACAAATTGAATAATGAATAATCGTTATTTCAAATAATCTATTTCAAGCACTTTTGAATCTTCAATCAATATTATTATTAAAGCTACAACTGATTCAGAATGTTGCTCTTACCGAGAAGAACCAGTAAGGAACGCCGGTCAATCTTTTAAACATTTTTAATTTATTCTAGCGTTTCAATATATACAAATCAAATAATGAATAATCGTTATTTCAAATAATCTATTTCAAGCACTTTTGAATCGTCAATCAATATGATTAATGAAGCTACAACTGATCCGGAATTTTTAATTTATTCTAGCTTTTAAATATATACTAATCGACTCAAATGAAAATAATCTTTATTCCGAATAATCTATTTCAAGCACTTTTGAATCGTCAATCAAAATGTTCTAATTGCGTGGCTAACAACTTTATCATATGAGGATACAGAGAAGTTTGTAAAATCTGCCATATAATTAACTTAAATGCACACACACACACACACGCACACTTACACACACACACACACACACACGCAAACACACTCTAATACAAAAAAGTCCAACTATCATTTTTATAGTGTAGCCATAATTTTAATTTAAGGAACATTGTTTATTTTTGTAACGGAGGAGGGCGTTGATTACTGCAACACAGTTAACACTTTTGCAGGATCACCGTTCATTTTCTTGTGTACTATGTATTCTTCCCAATAAACGTTTTATTTATTTATTTATATAATTAATGAAGCAACAACTGGTTTGGAATGTTGCTCTTACCGAGAAGAACCAGAAAGAAACAGCGGTCAATCTTTTAAACATTTTAAATTTATTCTAGCGTTTCAATATATACAAATCGAATAATGAATAATCTTTATTTCGAATAATCTATTTCAAGCACTTTTGAATCGCCAATCAATATTATTATTGAAGCTACAACTGATTCAGAATGTTGCTCTTACCGAGAAGAACCAGAAAGAAACGGCGGTCAATTTTCTAAACAATTTTAATTTTACTCTAGCGTTTCAATATATACAAATCGAATAATGAATATTCGTTATTTCAAATAATCTATTTCAAGCACTTTTGAATCGTCAATCAATATGATTAATGAAGCTACAACTGGTTCAGAATGTTGCTCTTACCGAGAAGAACCAGAAAGAAACGGCGGTCAATCTTTTAAACATTTTCAATTTTACATTATTCCTCCATTATTAACCACAATTCATTAACCACAGTCTTGTATGAAGCTGAAAGGATTTTTAAATCCAGGCATTTTCATCATATTTTATTATTTTATATATTCAAATAATCTTCAATTTTGTAATATGCTTTACGTATAAGCATATCTCTTATACTTAATTTAAACCTTTCTGTAGACTGGTCTAGTATAGATTGCGGAATTTTATTGTAGCAAATACCGAGACAAATATAGTAGTAGAGACATAATAAATTACGTGAGAATTAGATTAATAAGGGTGGTCCTATTTAACCGGATACCATATGGCGGTTCAACTTACCTTAGTCGCCTTTTGCGACACCTCGGTAAGAAATGAAGGTGGTCTATTCTACTCAGCCGGATACCAAAATGGAAAAATATACGTGTCAAACTATATTCTATATATATAATAGACCCACGAGAAATCACAAACAGCTTGTGATGCCTGTGTCGCGACTCAGCAGAGTTAGCAACTCATTCGTTGGTCTCAGTATTCGCTTTTACAATAAAATTCCGCAATCCATACTAGACCAGTCTAAAGAAAGAAAGAAAGTACAAAGGTTCAAATTAAGTATAAGAGATATACTTATTCGTAAAGCATATTACACAATTGATGATTTTGTGACTGATAAAAATGCTCCGATTTGAAAATCCTTACAGCTTTTTGCGGATTAATATAAATTGGAAATGTTTAAAAGAATAACCGCCGAGTTTCTTTCTGGTTCTTCTCGGTAGGAGCAACATTCCGAACCAGTCGTAGCTTTATTCTAACTATCAATCTAATTGATTGACGATTCAAAAACCTTTGGAAAAGCTTATTTGAATAAATATTATTTTGATTTGATTTAAATTATTGTACATTGGAAAAGTAATGAGATTATTATTTTGCTATTATCCGCAATAAAAGAAAATATATGTAATGCTAAATGTAGTGTGTACTATTCGTTCTCATACCTTATACGTGCAGAATTTGTAAGAACTTATGCACTACCCGACACCGATAACACAAGCACACGATACATAAGCACTGCGCATATTCACCACCACAATCTCAACAATTGTATCGCCCCGTAACCGAAGCATCGTCAGGAGATAGATTCCACGACAAAATCGTAAAGTAAATTTTACATTTTACAAAAAAATTGTACATTGTTCCTTAGGAACTCTGTAAAGCCTTTCTAAATTAAATATCCAGGTTAAACTTGTTTTCACAGGTCTCACAAGCTCAAATCGTTCTGGCTTAGTATCGCGGAGGAGCCGCTTCCGGTTCTGGACTTCCTCTCAGCCGCTCTGCTGTCTGCTGAGTACGAGAGAGCTTTGGGAAGAGCTTTGGCGATGCCTGAATGTAGACTGATACCTTTTTTCGGTGCCTTTTTAAGGGAACTCAGGTACGAATATTTAAATATATATAACAAACTAGCTTTTTTTTTAATATTAAGGAGCTTAATCTTTATAGATTATGTCGCTCCGTACGACGACTATTAAATATTATTTTACAATTGTATTGGCTAACTCTAACAGTGCTTTGGCCTCGTTTGATGAAGGCATGGCCAATGCGCTGTTACAGCCACCAGTCTCCCTCAGCAATGGAAATTTTACAAAATGTTTACGTCTCAGAGATTCGTTCCGAACACATTCCAGTAAAACATGGTATACGTCCTCTACGAAACTAGCTTTTATCCGTAACTTCGTTAGCGTGGAATAAACAGAGGCTTCTGTCACTCTCCAACGCTGCAAATATCTCCATCACAAAAATAAGATCGATCCGGGTGTCTGTGAGAGATTTATGGTTTTCTCGAGAGCATAGTTTAATTACACGTAGTAAATAACCCGTATGACTTGCATGAAATATATGTAAAAATATCTTACTTAAATTTATCCAATAAACAAAAACTTAAATAAAAACTACGGGACTACGTGTCCCGTAGTACCTTATCTGACGTTTGAATCTTGATCGCGGAATAAGTTCTAGTATGGGTAAATAAAAAAGCTGTGATGGCCTAGCGGTGCGACCGTGTGAATCTCTAGAGACGGTCATGGGTTCAAACCCGGGCAGACACCAATGAGTTTTTCTATTAAAACTTATGTGTCTAGTTAATAATTGCAATTTATCACACGCTTTTCGGTGAAGGAAAACATCGTGAGGAAACCTGCATATCTCTAGAGAATTCTGGAGATATGTGTAACCTACCAATCCGCATTGGAGCAGCGTGGTAGGTCTTAGCTCCAATCCTTCTCTCCAATAACGGAGAGAAGAGGCCTATGCCCAGCAGTGGGATAGTAACAGGCCGCTACTTACTTATGGGTAAATGTAACAATATGATTGATTTGCAGGTACCAAAATCTTTAATATTTAAATGAGTAATTCTTGTATGGATATTGGAAACGGCCTCAACGATTTTCCTGAAATTAAACATGTAGGGAGGTTTGGGGGAGAAAAATCGATCTAGCTATGTTATATATATTTTTTTCAATCTCGTTTAGCCCCTGTTTTTGGATACAAAAAAAAAATGTAGAATTAGAAGCAAAGGGTTTTTATAGCTGTCAAAACGTAATGTTGCGATAGCCGGTGGCTTTTTTAAATATTTTCAAAACATTACCGGCTGGGTATCCAGGTACTAATAAATAATATGCGTAACTAAATAATTAAATTTACGCGTTATGTAGGTATGTTAGAGGACCTATTTATAAAAAAAAAAAGTGTACTCGTATACTCGCTAATATAAAACGAAGAGAAAGCTGCAGATCTTTCTTTAAAGAGAAAAAAATTTTGTCCCTCACATCTATATATATATATATTAGAAACAGCGCTTTTTGTAAGAAAATACTTTCGGAAATACTATAAGGAACTCGTACGACCCTACAAGCGTGACACGCGACGTGGACAATTACTGGTCCCTAAATATAATATGGAAATAGCCAGAAATGGACCATACTATAGATCAGTTAAAATATATAACAGATTGCCGAATATTATAAAAGACGAAAACAATATTAAGACTTTCAAAACAAAATTAAAAGAATGGCTGGCACAAAATAGTTTTTATAATTTATCGGAATTTTTTAATAATTAAATATAATACATAGATAATAAGACGTATAAATAAATTGACGTATAATAATAATAATAATAATAATTTCAATTTGACATATTTAAAATTACGACATTATTAATATAATTAAATACTATTTTCTTACTAAATTGAAATTATTGATTATTTAAATATTGACATGTTAAAATTAGTTATTCGGATAATGTTAGACGTGTGTACAATATTTTGCAACGCCCTAACCGGGCAAATATGTAACATATTTGAATGCAAATAAATGAATAAATAAATAAATAAAATAAATGTTAAAGATTTTTTTACTTTTAAGTTCGATTTTTTTTAACTATATTTGAACACTTGAAGTAAATAAGGCACTAAGTACCCAAAAATTAAAATACAAACTAAGTATGCAATTTGGTTCTAAAAGCCTTTTAGAACCAAATTGCATACTTTTAATTTTTTTAATTTTGGGTACTTAGTGCCTTATTTATTTCAAGTGTTCATTTATTTTCCACTTTTAAGTATGATTCATTGTTAACAAAAAATTAAGTTATTTATTTTAGAATACTGCCATCGGTGCTTGATAAATGGTATAAAAATAAAGCATGTAAAAAAAGGTAAAACGGCGTTCCGTTTAACAAAAATATTTTCTAAAACCGTGCCGAATTACATACGTGAAATAGTGTTCGGAATACCTTTGTCGGTCAAAGGGGATATTTGACTGGAAAGGTATGGCGGTAGTGTCGCATACCGCGCTCACAAAAGGTCCCGATACAATGGAAAAGTTGGAAAAAGATGGCAACTACTATAAGTTTATTTTTAGTATTACCCACTACCACTTACGCACTTAAACGTTTAAACAAACGTTAAATCACAGGAACTTCTGGACCGATTTGAAAAATTCTTTGAATGTTAAATAGTCCATTTATCGAGGAAGGCTATAGACTATATAACTGTTGTCGCCATTGACTTCCGCTTTGTATTTTATAGCAACACAGTCATTAAACAAGAGTATCGCGCCCTTTTTGATTAAAATGGTACCAACACTGTGACGTGTTGTTTCCGGTTGAGTCTTCCTGTTGATAAAACGTTTCAGTAACATTCAGTCTTTGGTCGTCATTCAAGAGAAGTGCATCTCGGAACGGAATTGTGGTATTCCTATTATATCGTGGTATTGTATATAGTGTGCACTAACATAACATCACGCTAAGATCGTGTTTGACATATCGTGTTTGACATCCACACGGGAGCTATGTGTTACAGTTATTAATTAGCGAATAAACTGTTATAAGAAAAGTATTGTAAAAACTTGGAACATTATCGCTATCTACGGTATTCAGAGTGAACTGTGTGGTGTTATCTTAACGAACTATGTCTGTTTACCTGTAATAAAACTTTTTAAAACTATTTATAAAGACGTAATAGTGTGGTGTTTCGAAGTTAATTTTTTACAATCCACCGTCCAATATTCAATGTTGCAGTGTTATTGAATGTGTTTGTCGTTTACAATTACAAAATTTATAAATATACGAAGTTCCTTAATAGCTCAGATTGCAAGTGCATGCATTAAAAATCACGTTATCGTGTTACGCATTAGTTCTATTCCAAAACAGTAGAATTTTTTTTTTAACACAATTTTTTTTTTTAATGTATTTTTTGTGATAGTAATATAATAAATTTTTCGGATTTTAAACATTAAATTGCAATTGGAGAAAATGTCCAGTTCGAGAAATAATTGGGGATGTTGTAGTGATAGTCATAATGGGGACACATTTCTTACCTGTACAAACTGCAAAGAAAAATATCATTATGCCTGTCTGGGAATAAAAGAAAAATTATATAGCCCTCAAAGATACACACTTTGGACATGCCCAACCTGCGTTAGCTCACTTCCTAGAAAAGGAATAGATGATAGTACGCCGATCCGCAACGTTTCCACTAGAGCCAATAAAAGGCAAGCCATTAATTCTCCTCCGGTAATCCAGCAAGTGAATCCTGTTACGAAAGAAGAAGTAAATGATATCGTTAAGAACATCATGGATACTAAGTTCGATGAAATGCTATCCAAACTCAACGGTTATCTCTCTGCCGCTTTGAATGAAAAACTAAAACCAATACAGAACGAGATGGGGGAGATAATAAAATCTATGGAACATATGAATGGGCAGTTTGAAGACGTCCTTAACGAACATAAAAATGCTCAAGAAACCATGATGACACTAAAGTTGGAAAATGAAAATCTTAAATTAACAGTTTCTGAACTCGGCAATAGATTAAGTCAATTAGAACAGCATGCTCGAGCTAAAAATATGGAAATACAATGTGTACCAGAGAAGAAACACGAAAATCTTATTAATATAGTCACTGAAATTGGAAAAGTTGTTAATTGCAACATCTCGAAGGAGCAAATTCTGACTTGTACTAGAGTCGCGAAATTACACAAAGATACTAATCGCCCACGCTCTATTATAGCGGAACTTGCAACCCCAAGACTACGAGATGAAATGCTGGCTGCAATCATAAATTATAATAAGACTAACTCTCAAGCCAAATTAAATACTGACCTGATTGGTATCCCTGGAGTAAAAACGCAAATTTACGTTGCTGAACATCTGTCTCCTGCTAACAAA
This sequence comes from Morpho helenor, assembly GCA_029227775.1. NCBI lineage: Eukaryota > Metazoa > Arthropoda > Insecta > Lepidoptera > Nymphalidae > Morpho > Morpho helenor. Next base: position 12,982,556 of record JARGCU010000011.1, read on the forward strand.
ACGCTGCACGCTGCTGCAAGAGTTAAGGCCAAGCAAATGAATTACAAATTCATTTGGGTTAGAAACGGGCGCATATTTGTACGCAAGGATGAGGAATCAATGTACATTTGGATTAAGGATACTAATTCATTAGATAAAATAATTTAAGTGTATTTATAGGTTTTGTAGTAGACGGGAAACTGCATGTATTAGGCTTTTATTTTTATAAATAAGATATGTTAAAAGTTTACTACCAAAATGTCCGTGGGTTGCGAACCAAGACTCAAAATTTTTACACACAAATTTGCTGTAGTAACTATGACATTGTAATACTTGTAGAAACTTGGTTAAACGACAGTATTTCATCACAAGAACTCTTTGACGCAAGATATAGTGTTTACAGGAGGGATCGTCTAGTAACAGGTTTACACAATAAAAAAGATGGCGGAGGGGTATTAATAGCTGTCAATAATAAATATATATCTAAACGTATGTTAAATTGGGAAAGTAATTGCGAAGATGTGTGGGTCACTATAAATACAAATACTCATAATAAAAAACTATCTTCATCACAAATAGCTTTGGGTGCCGTATATCTACCTCCACCAGTAAGTCAAAATATGTTAAAACATTATATAGATAAATGTAATATTGTATGTGAACAAAATTTAAGTACTTGTATATTTGGTGATTTTAATTTAAGTTATATAAACTGGGATTTACTTAATAAAAATGATGGCTATGTTATGTCAGGGGTTGGTACATACTTAGTTGATTTTGTGAATGTACATAGATTTAACCAATTCAACAATATTCCTAATAAAATGGGACGTATATTGGATTTAGTGATTACCAATGTTACATGTGAGGTTAATGCAACATGTAATGCTCTTTCCGTTGAGGACTCTTTACATCCACCTCTAGATGTTATCTTGTCATTAGTAGAGGATGTCAAACTCCCCTACAATATGAATATCTCATTGCCAAACTTTTATAAAGCAGATTATGAGGGTATATGTAAATACCTGGCGGAACAAGATTGGGAGCAATTATTTAACGATAGTAATGATGTTGATTCTATGCTAATAATTTTTTACGAAGTATTACGTTTCGCTGTGCATAAGTTTGTACACACTTCTATAAAGAATAAAAATAAATTCCCTCCATGGTTTGATAGAAGTCTTAAAAGAATAATAAAGGAAAAAAATCATATACGATGGCGGTACAAATTGTATAAAAACCCTATGGACAAAATATCTCTTAAGTTAGTAAGTGATCGTGCTTCTCGCCTTGCGACTGTTAAATATAATCGATATATTAAAGACATTGAGTCAAGAATTATAGATAATCCCAAATTATTCTGGTCATTTGTAAAGTCGAAGAAAGGTGGAAAGGGATTATATCCATCTAGTTTGAGTAATGGAGATGTAGAAACTTCCGATGGCCCTACCATCTGTAATTTGTTTGCTGACCAATTTTCTCAGTCATTTAGAAATATTATTAAGCCATTAACGAATGAACATGAGCAATTCCTAGAAGCTATTCACAAATATGGTCCTAATATAACAATACCTACAATAAATAGCGAGAATGTATTAGAATCTTTAAAGAAGTTAGATCGCACTAAAGGTGCAGGACCAGATGGTATTCCACCGTTATTTGTAGCATCATGTGCTTCTGAACTAGCTAAACCATTGTCAATTATCTATAACAAGTCACTTAGAACAGGAACGTTTCCTACGTTGTGGAAATCAGCTAAGGTTGTCCCTATATATAAATCGGAAGAAAATACCATGATTCAAAATTATCGACCTATCTCAATTCTATCTACCTTTGCTAAAGTTTTTGAAAGCGCAGTCTGTCCTATAATACAGAGTCATTTAAAGCAATATTACATTTTAAATCAGCATGGATTTATTGGCTCTAGGTCAACCACTACTAACCTAACAACTTTTACTGAAAAGCTGGTAAATGCATTAGATAAAAACAATCAAATTGACGTAATATACGCAGATTTCAGTAAAGCATTTGACAGTGTTCCACATGATATTCTCATTTCAAAATTAAGTGCATATGGCTTTATTGGCCCTCTACTCAGTTGGTTAGGATCCTATTTAAAAAATCGTTCCTTTTTTGTAGTAGTCAATGGCTACCAATCTAAAACTTGTACAATTAGTTCAGGTGTACCTCAAGGTTCTCATCTTGGACCTATACTATTTAACATATTTATTAACGATATCGCCGGTTGCTTTCAGTTCTCTTCTGCCTATTTGTATGCCGATGATTTAAAATTTACTAGACCAATAATAACCATCGAAGATAGTAAACTCCTACAGAAAGATTTAGACCGCCTTGTCAATTGGTGTCGAATAAATAATATGGCTCTTAACAGAAAAAAGTGTCATTTTGTAAAATTTTCTAGAAAACAACAAACAACTGTCTTTCATTATCATATAGATGAGCATATTTTAGAGGAGATGGACACAATCAAAGATCTGGGTGTAATTTTTGACAAGAAAATGACGTTTATACCTCATATTGAGAATGTGACAAAACGAGCATCAAGAATGCTAGGTTTTGTTATGAGAAACGCAAGAAACTTTAAAAATATTGAAACAAAAAAGGTTCTTTATAACAGTTTGGTAAGAAGTATATTGGAATATGGATCTGTCGTTTGGAGACCTCATTATGCAACGCACACACTAAGATTGGAAAGAATTCAAAAAAGATTTCTGTGGCATTTAGCTGCTAGTATTGGTAAGACTAGATTAACATATGAGGAAAGGTTGTCGTATTTTAATATGTTATCATTGGAAAAACGACGTGAACTATTAGACTTAAAATTTCTATATAAAATATTCAATGGAAAAATTGACTGTCCTGAATTATTAGCCTACTTTAAATTAAGAATACCCGCGCGTTATCCGCGGCAACCAATAACACCCCTACACCCTCCCCTGCGTCGTACTGTTCACGGCGTAAACTCACCTGTACCTAGACTTTGTAAGACTCTTAATAAACATAGTTCCATAGTTGACATTTACTCAGACACTTTAAATGAATTTAGGAAAAAAATATTAAAATCTTGGAGATCTGAGTGACTATAGAGAGCACAGTTTTATTTGTATTTTTTTCTACATATTTTTTACAATTAGATATAAGATTTATATTGTTTTTTAGTTTTTTTCGCTTTTAAGTTTTTTTTTTATATATATGTAAGCTTCTTTTATGATAATGCGGTGTTTACTTTTAATTAACTATTACATTTATAAAGAAATTCTAGTAAATAAGAAATTGTAAATGCTTCAATGTATGTAGTTGTAAGTAAACCTTTTTAAATAAATAAATAAATAAATAAAGATGAATGGGGGTTTTGGTGGAGAAAAATGGATCTAGCTAGGTTTTATTTTAAAAAAAAATCGTTTTATCCCTGTTTTTGGGCCTTAAAAATACTAAAATTTATATTGAATTGAATTTTTGTCATTAACTGTCAAGTCAACGTAGCTTATTTGGGGAACGGGTGGTCTCGAGAAATGAAAATAGCTAGGATTGAGCCCCATCTACCCTATTTTTTTCTTTTTTTTGCTATATTTTTAAAACAGCAACCGCCGAGTTTCTTGCTGGCTCTTCTCAGTAGGAACAGCTTTCCAAACAAGCAGTAGAGTTGACGATTCAAAAGCACTTGTTTACAAGTTTACTTGGAGCTGACATACACATGTTGTGTAAAAGCCCTTTAATTACAGAATAAAAAAATAAAAATAAAAGTTTACTTGAATAAATATTTTGAATTTGAAAGCATTAAGACAGTTATACAGTTTAGAGTCATCATCATCCTCCTGCCCTTATCCCACTCTAAATGGGGTCGGCACAACATGTTATAAACATGCTGTCACATGATTTGCGTTTTTACGACCAGCCGCCCACCTAACGTCAACTTAACTCAGTCGTATTTTACGACACCTCGATAAGAAAGAGGGTGGTCTATTCTACTAAACTGGATACCACACGGTGGGTCAATTTACCTTAGTCGCCTTTTACGACACCTCGGTAAGAAATGAGGTCGGTACTATTCTACTCAGCCGGATACCTCACGGCGGGTCGTCTTACCTTAGCCGCCTTTTACGACACCTCGGTAAGATGAGGGTGGTACTATTCTATTCAGCCGGATACCACACGGCGTAGTTATACAGTTTGAGTGAAACATACATAAAATAACGATTTTTATATAAATGCAAACGTACAAGCTGTGAGATAACTCTTCAGGGTATGTAGGGCAAGGTCCCCGCGCCTCTGAAATGCGATCTTGGCCTACATTATGTGGAGTGTCCCTCACAATCACGTGGGAAAACGTCTGGTTTTACGCTCTTATGGGAATAAGTATAAAACTTGTGTAATGCGAAACCTAACATAAATTCCAATTCAAATAAATATATAGAAGAATAATGTATAGAACCGGATATATTCACGTGTTATTCTATCGGGTTAGCCCGACTAGTTTTGAACCCATCCGGGGCACATATTCATGAGCTCTTTACACGTTATCGCGGCGGGAACTGCGCACAGCAGCTCGCTGGGTAATTCAAATAAACTTGTAAACAAGTGCTTTTGAATCAAAAGTAAAAATAAAATTATTTTGCTATAATCCGCGAAGAAGTAAAATAGAAAATATATATAATGCTAAATGTAGAGTGGACAATTGGTTATCATACCTAATACATGCAGGATTCTTAAAAACACATGCACAAACCTCCACCACCGCCACCACATTACACAAGCACTATATACGTTCACCATCACAAACTCAACAATCGTTTCGCCCCGCAACCGAAGCATCATCAGGAGATAGACTCCACGATCAAAATCGCAAAGCGAAGCAATACCCAAATAAGCTTAGTTATATACTAATCGGTTCAACCCCACCATTTATTTTATTTTGCCTGCGAACAAGTGTAACAAGCTTGAACTAGAAACATTTATCTGATAGTTATCGGAGGCTATCTCCTGATGATGCTTCGGTTGCGGGGCGAAACGATTGTTGAGTTTGTGATAGTGAACGTATATAGTGCTTGTGTATTGTGGTGGCGGTGGTGGAGGTTTGTGCATGTGTTTTTAAGAATCCTGCATGTATCAGGTATGATAACCGATTAACCGTAAAAACTAGTTCAATAAGACCATGTTTGAATAAAGATTTTTTTTATTTGATATAAAACATGTTTTGCCGTTATAACATCTCTATGTAAATGTTAATCAGCCGTACATCCGCGCTCGACTGGTCACATCTGCATGTTATTTTTTAATTACAAACAGCTCTATACATTTTACCGCAGGCATGTATTATACCGGCCTCACTTTTAAAGCCTCACATTTATATACAGCGAACTAAACCGATAGTTTGAGCATTTTCCTGTAACATAACTAATGGTAATTTATAGAATTAGGCGTTACTTTGCGGAGATCCATAATACGAAAGTAATAATGAATTTATGTTGCTATAATCCACGATTAATTAAATAGAAAATATATATAATGCTAAATGTGGAGTGGACCGTCCGTTTCCATACCTGATACATGCAGAATGCGTAAAAACACATGGCTAACAATAATTTCGCCCCACTCAAAATCGCAAAGCACTTTTACAAGCACTTTTGAATCGTCAAATTACAACAAGGCTACGACTGGTTTAAAAGGTGTTCTTACCGAGAAGAACCAGCAAGAAACTCGCAAGGTAAGTTGACGTCAGCCGGCGGCCGGTCGTAAAATACGAAGCCAAACATCTGACAACATGTTGTGGCGACCCCACGTTGAGTGGGATAAGAGCAGGAGGATGATATTTGTACCTTTCAAAGAGAGTGAAAATAGTTTATATATCTTATGATCGATTAGACTATGAAATGTTAAAATAACCGTAACATGCTTATTCTAGAAGGAAGTTCACCGGGTCATTTAAAAAAAACCCAAATTTTCATTGTTTAAAAGAAATTTCACATAGTAATTAAAAATCTGTCAACTTACTCTTTTCCAGGGAAATTCTGGCAGCCACACCGCCCTTGACGAGCCACTCAGTAGCTGGCACGCCCACACATAGGAGAGATTTTAAAAGAGACTCAATCAGAGATGACAGGTTAGCAGCTTTTAAAATATATTTTTATACTCGGTGGTCTGTTGGTTTCGAAGGACCTTAAAAGATATCGCTGGTTCTGAAAGATGTGTCCAGTGAACCCCAAATTACACAGTAATTGGTTATTGACAAGTAAAAACTACTCACGGTTCCTCTGGATCGTCCGGCTCCCGAAATTGGCAGGTATATCACGCACTAGGATATCACTAGTCACTTAAGGGATTTAGTTCGGGGAATGGGCACACGGTACCACAAAGTTTTTGAATAATAGACACGTACACGGCGGTCGGACAGTTTAGCGGTCAAAAGACGACTAAAGGTCGCGTGTCGGTTGTACTTGTGACTCGACAGTAACCCACCAATACAGTACCACCGAGCGATCTCATTGGATCAATGGCAGAATTTACTGCCAACCGCAGAATGTGCAGTGTTGAAGTACTGAACACTCGGTATGTAATCTATTTGCCTCGGAAGGTACCATCACCACACATAAACTCAGCACACTACCTAGATATCAAGGTTTTATAATATCTAATACTTGCTCAAGATTCAGCAGGAGATTCGCTCTCTAGCGACTCAGCAGAGTTAGCTCATTCCATGGTCTCGGTATTCGCTTCATATACATAATTATAAAATATATATAATTATAAAAAATGGCGATATATATAAGAGACAAAGTACGAACCGACATTAGCTTGCGGTTTCTGACATATGAGACATACGAGAAGTCACAAAAAGCTTGTGACACCTGTGTCGCGACTCAGCAGAGTTAGCAACTGTTTGATGGTCTCGGTATTCGCTTCTACAATAAAATACCACAGTCCATACTAGACCAGTCTACTGAAAAGTTTAAGTTAAGTATAAGGTAAAGCATATTACACAATTGAAGATTATTTGGATGATAAAAATGCTTGGATTTAAAAATCCTTTCAGCTTCATAAAAGCGATTTAATGATGTAAATTGAAATTGTTTAATAGATTGACAGACAGGTTTCTTGCTGGTTCTTATTGGTAAGAGCAACATTCCGAATCAGTTGTACCTTCATTAATCATATAGATCCGTGACGATTCAAAAGTGCATGAAAGAGCTTATTTAAGTAAAGATAATACTTTCAGCTTCATACAAGACTACAGTTTAATGATGTAAGTATTATTAAAAGATTGATCGCCGAGTTTCTTGCTGATTCTTCTCGGTCAGGGAAATATTGGGCGAACCAGTTGTAGCTTCATTAATCATATGGATCCTTAACGATTCAAAAGTGCATAAAAGAGCTTATTTAAGTAAAGATTATTTGGATTTCTTTTAATATTTCATTACAATAGATGAACTCAAATCTTCTCAAATTGCAGATCATCTTTAAAAAGGGATACGAGAAGAGAAAGCGGTAAGAGAATGGACCAAAATTTAACAAGCCCTTTCCGGGAGAGCAGCAGAAGGGATCCACGGTACAGCGAACCCAATAGACAAGTGGTAAGCAACGAAACCGTGATGGCTAAACGGTCCAAACGCATTAGCCATACAAAAGATTCAAGCCCTTTTACCTCACCTATAGAAATGCTTTGAATATAAGTCTCCTGCACTCCACAAAACTTATTTGTAATGAATATATGTCATATTAATAAACGTTCTACATTAAATGAAAATAAACAATCTGCGACATAGTTCACAACATCAATCGAGTACCCTCAATTATGAGGCCGTACCACGGCTTAGGGTAATGTGTATTGGAGAGCTGGTGTGATGACTGTTCTTAGTCACTGCCACAAGCGATCGAAGTCCAAACATAACGTAATTGTACAGCAAACTACTCCATTACGCACGATTTAAATCACAAAACTTATCACCTTATCACATCTGTACCTTCTTATCTCTCATCTTATATCTAATCTCATCTTTAATCTTCCAGTATATAGCATCATTTGATGAGGAGGGTGAGCAGTTCCGACGAGTGGGCCCCGAAGGTCTTGTGAACTTGGAGAAAGTCTACCGGACTCAAGCGGTGATGGACCACATAGCCAGCTTCCACCAGCACCGGCACAGCCTGGCGAGGAACACGGCACCACTATTTGGAGATTATTTAAGGTGGTCATCCTACCAACATCCATACTTTTAATTTTCCAGGTTTGATTCTGGTAATATCTTCACCGTACAGCATTCGATTAACAATGGCATTATCTTTTATTTAACCATTGACACTAGCCTATGAAAGTTCAGGTCACTAAAACTAGAAACTATTAAGATATATGGAAATGTTGTTTCTAGGTTAAGTTTTTGATAAGTACCTCGATAAATTGGTAAAGAGATGTGACGGACTGGTCAGATAGTAAAAAGTGCAGTTGGGGTTAAATGGTTCTGGAATAGTGTGATTCCGCACGGAAAACGCAGCTTTGGCCCTCAGTAGGTCAAATAGATCGATGAGTGGCAGATCCAGAATCCAAAAGGTCATGGGGAGTAGCTGAATTCAGGAGGCGCAAGAATGTGTCGACATATACGTTGGATGTCTATAGTATGTAAAAAAGAGAAGTAAAAATTCTGTTACTTTCATACTTAGCTACCCAATATTTCAACTATTCTTTTACAATGAGGTATAAAGACATTTGAAACAAAATATGTCGGTGTCTTAGCATTTTCAAAAACTTATATGGTCCATATCTTTCCAGAACAGCTATAGCATCATGCGAAAGTCCGGTCTTCGTACAGCCGGCACAAAAAAGCACAGGGTCTGACTTCGAAAATGAAGCCTTATACGAGCTGGAGGGTGGAGGATACTGTCCTGTTCAACCCCTACCCCATGATCATGGGGTGACAATGTTCCCTTTGGCACCGCAGAACGGTGAGAGGATGGACAGGCATATCTTACAGGTATCGTATCAGGTTTAGCTGGTTCCTGCATTAATTTCCCTTCTCTGATTTCCCTGTTGTCCTCCTTTTTCCTCATTCACCTTCTCTCCCCTTCATCTCTCATCATTAAGCACATCCATTGCCTTTCATCTCGTTTCCTAACATCTCCCAGAGTACTACTAGCTTACTTACCTTTCCACCACCTCTCCTGTTCTATTCTCTACTTATTCCCTTACCTTAAACTCTCTAATCTTCTTGCCAGTATTTGTTTTAAATACAAGTCAGCTCTTTCAATGTATTGACATTCATGTTCAATGTCTAAATACTTGCCAAATTACGTGACCACGTTGGTCATGTGAACGGATTGCTATCTTTTTTCATGATAACAATTATTTTAGTTGATATAACTCATTTATTTGCAGAAACCTTTGCTGGTAGGCACCGTAACAAAATTGATGTTCTTTTTTATAATCTTTAAACTTTATTAACCTTCCTTCCTTATCTTATCTTTACTTTGCTTTATAATACTTTCTTACTACGAAATATAAGACTGTTAACATCGTCAAATCAACACCGTGAAAGTCCCATACCTATGGAACTAAGATGGGATTTATTGAAGTATAGTGGTATCAACAGATAATGCATCACGGCACATCGTGCGTGGTGGGGGAAGCGGAATGGGGAGGTTCCTTCGCTCACCTCAGGCTGGAAAGGTCCTGCGCACTCCTAACGTGGTCAAGAACGACGCATCGACCTCATGCACACCATGGTAAATTATCGACATATAAATGCGAAAGTCGCGTGAGTTACGCTTTCAAAGCTTATTCATATACATATATCAGGCTAGCATGTAGTATAAAAATGACAATATGGAAGATATTTAAAGCCTGACTATACTGATCTCGAATAAAGACTTTAAAAAGGTCATGGCTATCACTTCTTTAGAGTTAAATTTAATACATACATACAGAGTGCTTTGGCTCATCTTAACTTATACGTAAGGCTAGTTTTTCTGCATTCTTTCAACTAACGAAATTTTAATATAAGAGTTCGCAAACACGGTTATAGGCTAAATTTAAAGGGCTCCTTTATTACAATGATTCATACTTTAGGTATAATAACGTATAAATAAATATTTCCTCTCTTTCAGGTGAAACGCCTTCAGAAAATGTGCAGCAACCTGAAATAAGTCTATCATACAACCCAGAAGAAGTCATACCCTTGAAGTATTCAGGGAATTTGGTTCACGAAACAGAAGCTGGAGTCGTAGGAGAGGAAGGGTATGGATTTTTGAATCAGGATTTTTTTTGTTTTTAAATATTTTCCTTGGTAGGAGCAAACTTCCAAATCACTTGTAGATTCTTTAACAATATTTGACAATTCATAAGTATTTGAAACAGCCTACTGGAATAAAGAATATTATGAATTAGGATTTGAGTCGTTAAATGTATTCATAGTTTCATATATAGAAACCAGGTATACTCAAGTCGTTGATATTGGTTTAACGCGACTATTTACTAACCTATACGGGGTCCTTAATCATGAGCTCTTGCATCAATGCAGTTGTAAACTAGTGTTAACTGGAATTTTCAGCTTCATAGATCTCCAATGCGTAAAGGACATGCGTTTGAATGGGAAACTGCAAGAACCCCGAGATATCAATGAACTATGTGCTGCAGCGAAGAAGCTTGGTCTGGAGACGTGCAGTCAACGGCCGCTTGTGATATCCTTGGTGTACGGGAAAACATTGAGCGACAACCGGACAGTTCATTTCGTTCTACCTCCATATTCTTTCAGGTGAATCTGTATGAATCATTTTAATAATTTATAGAAGCATGCGTCACTTTGCGGTATTCCACAGTATTTACATTGTTTGAGGGTCCGTTGACTAAGAAATCACCAAAAAACTAATTAATAGATTAGTCAACTAATCTCCACCAAACCAAGTTAAGGTTTTAATTTATTTTATTTAGTAATCAATGTGAGCATTTAAGCGTATTTACCACATGGCAGTATTCCATAAGACATAGTTCTCATTCAACAAAACCAGTGGTCCAAAACTAAATAAGTGGTCATATTAATTGTTGCTTTCAGAGTTTGGGCGGTGGGTCTCCACTCAGTCGTTAAGGCACTCATAAGCCAAACCAAATTGGCTGACCGGAGCCTCGCCTGGCTTAAAAACAAATATACGGCCTTATACTACGAGGATGGGTGCTGTTGTGAGCCTCTGGTATCTGATGCTATACGGGTTCGTATTATTTAAAGGATTTTTTTGAACTCTCGAGTTTTATTTCGAGGGTCGACTGAATTAATACCATGGCATAATCAGACTCCCAGATTGAATAGGTCCCGGAAGTGGTCGGTGCATATGGTGCTGCCAATGCCACTGCATTGCACTGCCAGGTTTTTAATCAGTGAGAGTTCGACGTACCTATAATGGTATAAAATAGTATATACATATTTTTAAACTCTGCAAGTCCATATTTAGACTGACTCAATCAATATAAATTGACTATTGTCATCAGGTATTCGGAGGACGAGAGTCAATATATGGCAGTTCTTCTCACTCCACGCCCATAAAGTATACAGAATCACACAGCGACTCCATGAAGAGTGCTGGAATGAAATTTAAGAAGAATAAATCTACTTCTGAATTGAAAAGCTCGCCCAGGAGTCACAGCTCCCACGCGTCAGGAACGCGGAGTGAAGATGATGCTATACAAGGATCTCCTAGACACAGGTAGGGCAGTATTCTAATTTTATTGCCCTAGTTTCTAGTTTCTATTCTACTTCTGGACAAAGACGTTCCCAATTTTTCGAAAACTTTGGAAACGTTAACTCTACTGCTGTTTCGGAAAGCTGTTCTTACCGAGAAGAGCCAGCAAGAAACTCGGTGGTTGCTTTTTTTTAACATATAATTCTTATAATTGAATAGTAACATTTAGTCACTACTTGTTATTATAAGAATTATACTTTAAAAATGGAAAATGCTGAGTTTCTTGATAGCTCTTCTCGGTTAGGCCAATTTATCGAACTAGCAAAAAGCTTGACTATTCAAAAGTACCCCTTGAATATGAATTTGTAAAGTCTTAAATATGAAATTCAAGACATTCACATCTAAATTGGTAAGTTATGATAGGGCTATCATAACTTGCTAAGCTGGAGGCTGTGTGACTTTTTCGAGAGGGTCAGAAGTTCAAAACCTAAACATTAATAAGTTCTTCTGTTAAAACTTATGTGTTGTAATTGATATTTGCTATTTATCACGCGTTTAGATGAGGGATAATAGTGTCGTATCGTGAAGTAACCTGCAAATTTCTGGAGAATTCTGTGGATATATAAGTAAGTAAAGTAAGTATCGGTTACTCTCCCACTGCTGGGAATAGGCCTCTTCTCTCCGTTTTTGGAGAGAAGGATTGGAGCTAAGACCTACCACGCTGCTCAATGCGGATTGGTAGGTTACACATATTTATACAATTCTCTAGCGATATGCAGGATTCCTTACGATATTTTCCTCCTCCGAAAAGTGTGTAATAAATTGCAATTATCAATTAAACACACAAGTTTTAACAGAAAAACTCATTGGTGTCTGCCCGCGTTGAACCCATGACCGTGACCCGGTCACACAGCGCTACCGCTAGGCTATCCCAGCTCATATACAGCTGTGGATATGTGTTACCTACCAATCCGCATTGGTGCAACCTTTCTCTCCAAGAGCGGACAGGGGGCCTATGTACACCAGTAACATTAAGGCTTCAACATGAAAATCTTGATTGTCTATCTTCTTATCAGCCATCTCTTTGTCTGCAGCTCGTATTCGGCTGTATCCAGTCATCCCACCTGCACTCCACGACACAGTAGTCTCACTACTAGCATGCATAGCAGCTCGCCTAATCGTAGTAGGTAAGCCAAAATTTTTACAAAAGTACGAATGGAATTGGACAAAAAAAAATCAAAAATTTGCTAATTTTGTTAAGCCATTTGGTGTAGCCATGAAAGCATAACAGGCAGACATAATTTCACACTTATAATATTAGTATGGATTATTTACTGTGTTATCTTATTAAAGACTAGTAATATTCCGCGGTTTCGCCCGCGTACATACCGATCTCATGGCAGTGGAAAGTCCATTAAGTCGGACTATAGATTAATTTTTGTTAAATATATCATCAATATATAAGTTTCTGCAGCGCATGCGATGACAGATTTTTATAACTACATAATTTTTTACACCTTATTACATTTTTATTACGGATCCCTATTTTTTTTAATGTATCATAATATAGCCTATGTTGCTCGGTAAAGATGCAGCTTTCTAATGAAAGAATTTTTGAAATTGGTCCAGTAGTTTTTGTGTGAAAACATTACAAACATAATAAAACTTTATAATATTAGTATACATAGTCATTCAAAATAGAAAGCACTTTGTAAATTACATTCTCAAGACATTATTTAGGAGTAATGAGTATGATATGTTTTCAGTTTAAGAAGATTAGAGACCAGTGAAAGATTTTGGGAGAACCTCAAACATCTACGGACGGGATCAGTTGGATATGACACACAGCTAGATTTTATGGACTTTGTTGCCTTATTTAGGAGTTTTAGGTAAGCCTTTGATATACTCGACTATAAACTTGTTAAAAACGAACGATTGTACTTAGTGTTTTTCATTTCTCAAGATACTTAACACTTTGAGAAGAACAACGTTATTAAACCTAAAATTTGTCGTCGGCAAAATATATGTTTTTCCTTAAACAAAGTGCATAAACGGCTAAAGCTTGCACCAATTCCTTCAAGCAACGTCATAACGCTGTAATACTTTAAATTTTGGACTGATAGCGCCGCTCCACGTTACATTTTTTTATATACTTATATTCTGTATGACAAAGTGTAGCGCCGAGCAACAAACATTTGGAAAGCATGCAGCACCCAAGTGTTAAGGAACATTCAAATACGTCATTATCATAAATTGTCATCATTGTCATCATTATTATAAAAGCAACTTCAACTACTTCAACAACTACTTCACATGAAAAGCAAATCTATGATTTTTCTTGCAATTGTAATATATATTACAATATATTAACTTTATCATACAAAACAATAATTGAGGAGTACCACAAGGTGGTACATTAGGGCAGTTATATTTATTTATATATATAAATGAACTATCTGTGATATTAATACTGCATTTTGGCAATTTGCTAATATCCAAATGGGTAAATCCCGATGATTGGTATTGGAATGATCTAAGTGTTTAATCTGTCTAGAACAAGACCCGTGTCACAATCCTTCAAATTCTTTCATTCGGTTTTATTCCTTTACCCACCAAATTACAAATAACATACTATTGTAGACAAAATACTTCTTCATTATCATTCTATTCATAGTAACGTATTTATTTATATTTTACAATATCTAACGTAAAGGATAATATAATTTAAGAATCGAAAAACAATAGCACGTTTAACATTTGGGAGCACCAAATAATTTCAAATTTACACTTTATAATTTAGTCGTATAGGTCTTCAAAGATACATTTAACCCTTTTTATTCTCAGTCTAGTCATGAGATCGGAACTGCGAGACGTGTTCGAACAGCTGGCAGTTCCTCGAGTGAGGAACCCTCTACTTGGCGCTGAGAAAAGCAGAAGCTCACCGGAATTGTTCAGAAGTAAAACAACGTTTCGAACGGGTAAGGGGTAATTGCAGTGTAAAATTTTCTATTGTTAACTTCGGTAGATTAGTTTGAGAAAGGTGATTTGCACTAAATTATATACCAAAGCCTAATTTAATTATATATTAATACTCGCTCCGATCGCCACCAATCACCAATATTATCGGAGAGGTCAATCTAAATATTGCAAATTTTATTCAAATAGGTCCAGCCGTTTCGGAATCTATCAAGAATATACATACTTTATTTTTTATATATATGAATTAATTCTGATTGAATAATCATGAATCTATTTCACAATTCTTTAATTTCCTTTAGATTAAATTGCTTCAAACCTCGTAATCCAAAAAAGTGATAGAGGAGTGCCACAAGGTAGTACACTAGGGCAGTTATACTTCTTTTTATACATAAATGCGCTATCTATGGCATTAATACATAACTACATTTTATTTGTTAATTTGAAAATATCAGAATAGGTACATTACGATATGTAAGATATTTTAAACAATACAAACGAACCTAAACTTTGTCATTCAACACTCCAGTTGAGGCCATCGAATAATTGCCACTTTGTACCTAGATAAAGTATCATTTTATCAAATGACTTAAATTTAAAAAAATACTAGTCAAAGTGTAGAATGGACTTACATTTTCAGGTCTATTAACAAGAAATGGTTCGTTGGATTTGGAACCACCGAGCGATAAAGCAGGAAGAAAAAAAGCGTTTGACATCTTAGCGGCGGCTGCTTTACCAGGTGCGCAGGATTAATCTATCGAAAGAGCTAAAAAAGCATCTTCGCTTTGCAATTCTGTCGTGGAGTCTATTTCCTGATGATGCTTCGGTTGCGGGGCGAAACGATTATTGAGTTTGTGATAGTGAATGTATGTAACTTGTGTATTGTGGTGGCGGTGTTGGTGTTTTGTGCATGTGTTTTTACGAATCCTGTATGTATCAGGTACGAAAATGGATTGTCCACTCTACATTTAGCATTATATATATTTTCTGTTTTACTTCATAGCACAATTATTTTATTATTATTTTTATCAATTATAAGTTTTGTTCCAGGCGCCACTCCCGACGTAAGCGGGCGGGTACTTTCTCTGCCTACACTCGGAAAGTTCTGCGAGACCAGACAAAGCGAACCGAAGACTGAACAACAGTTGAAAGACATCATACAAGTATGCGATTTAAATTTGTATCTCGTAATCCCAACTATAATCCTCACTAATATTATACTATAATGAAAATATTGTAACGTTTTCACAGTTAATTCTTATTTATTTATTTCTTTTTATACATATAGTTTGAAAAGAGAAAGAGAAAAAAAATCACATGTATAAAGGCGGACTTATTAAAGGTTGACTCTTCCAGTCAACCTTTGAGTAACAGAAGAAAAAGGACAAGAATTGAAGAAGAAAGAGAGTACGGGCAATATAGGGAAAAAGAAAAAGTTTATATAAATTTAACTATTTAATCTATCAATTAATTTATTTATTTTGGAAAAATAAATAGAGACAAATATTTTCTAGTCTGTAACTTAAATACCGAAAGGGAAAGAGATTTGCGGATTGATACTGCTAAATCATTCAACAGCTTAACACCTTAAAAGCTAAATGATCTCGAGTAAGTCAGTGAGGAGCATTTATGGAAGACTTGTTCTAAGGTATTTATAGATCTTAGCCGGCCACATCCTACATCCGACAAGAAGTTGAAACGCTCTTTAAGATATATTGCGATTAAAGGATTTAAGAGTACTTTATAAATCCTTGGTACAAACAATGTGAAATTTGGCACAATTTAATTTATTATACTTTTCTTATAGAGGCACGAACCTGACCCAACTTTGAGGGCGGAGAACTGCCTTTCCTTCGAAGGGTTCGTGAGGTATCTAACGGATAAAGACAATTATGCATTCGTGCCGGAGCAGCGAAGGGCTAACAACTATATTTGGTAAGTATTGTATGATAGGTTCGATTTTGTTGGTGGATATTCCTTGATTTCACTGAAGATCACATAAGCTTGTGAATTTGATACTATTGAAAATTGTATTTTAAAAAAAATTGCAAGCTTTGTGTAAAAGTAACCTAAACTTAGTGTAAAGTAAGTAAAAAGTAACATCAAAATTAGTCATAATTGAGTTAGTGTTAGCGTACACTATATACAATAACACGATATAATAGGAATACCACAATTCCCGTTCCGAGATGCACTTCCCTTGAATGACGAACAAAGACTGACTGTCACTGAAACGTTTTATCAATAGGAAGACTCCACCGGAAACAACAACGGCACAGTATTGCCAACATTTCAATAAAAAAGGGCGTGATACTCTTGTTTCATGACTGTGTTGCTATAAAATACAAAGCGGAAGTCAATCGACAATCGATCCCAGATTTTGAAATTTTGTTGGTCCGCCTATAGTCTATCAAAGCTTTGCATTTGACAGCTCAAATATCATTTACATTCGATTCAACATTTTAGCAATTTTTTCTTTGCTCAAAAACAGGGATAAAATTTCAATATTTTAATGAAACCTAGCTAGATCAATATCTTTCTCCCAAAACCCTCTACATGCTCAATTTCATGAAAATCGTTGGAGCCGTTAACTTAATTAAATATTAAAGATTTTGATTTGATTTGAAAGATAAATTAATTGTGCAAATTATTAAAAGTAGGCTCCAGAAATCAATTGAAAATGTTAAAAGGATTTCGCCGAATTTCTTTCTGATTCTTCTCGGTAAGAGCAACATTCCGAACCAGTTGTAGCTTCATTAATCATATTGATCCTTGACGATTCAAAAGTGCCTGTAAGAGCTTAATTTGAGTAAAGATTATTTTGATTTGATTATTTCTATTGAGAATTCCGTAAATATACCTATTTGATTACAATAAATCTTAAGGAAACAGTCCTTTCCAGTAAACCGAGTGACCCTGAAGAGGAGGTGCTTCCCAAGGAGTTGTCCAAGGAGATGTCGGGTCCTCTCAGCCAGTACTACATCGCAAGCAGCCACAACACCTACCTGACCGGCCATCAGCTGAAGGGCGAGTCCTCAGTAGAACTTTACAGTCAGGTATGTATTTATCATAGTATTTCTATTTATTGTGCTTACTTCCATAGCGTTATGACTTTTGGTATATTGCTATGCCATTACAGCATTTTTTCAGCTTTGCCATTTTTCCAGCATTATTTCAGCTTTGCCATTACAGCATTAAAAACACTGTTAAAATGAGGCTGTTACAGAAAGCCTACTATACTCTTCAAGATTAATTAGAGGATAAGAATGTGTGGATATAGCTCTCTTTGAATCTGTACAAGACAGTAACGACTTAATGTAAATAGTATAAAGAATTATATTTTTAAAAGAGCAACCGCCGAGTTTCTTGCTGGCTCTTCTCGGTAGGAAAAGCTTTCCAGACCAGCAGTAGAGTTGACGATTCAAAAGCACTTGTTTACAAGTTTATTTGAATAAAGAATATTTTGATTTTGAATATGGGGTAAATGCGCGGATAGTGAAAAAATGTTTGTATTACAAAAAAGACAACAATGACGTATTTAAAAATCTGCCTAGTTTTTTCTGGCTCTTTTAATTCTAATTCTCCAAGCATTTATATATCCGCCTGACATACTTTCCATACATCATTTACTTAATACATAAGCGGTGTCCACGAAACGACGTCAATCAGACTTAAGGCAGAATCGGGTAAAAATTCAAAGATTATATCAAATTCACATGTATTTATTCGCACATACATAGTACATAGATAGTAAAAACTTAATTTTAATCGCTCGAATTACATACATTTATTAGATTTTAAGAAAATACGTTTAACATCTGAACATAATTAAATGGGCAAATGGCCTTTATGGTTTTTTATCCTCCACTTTTCAATGAGTATTACGCCTATACCAAAAACGCGCTCGATAGTCATCGCTGCACGTGAGAAAAGCCGGGGCAGTGCCTGAGTGAACTATGTATCTGTAAAAATATAATTCTTATTACTAATTATATTTAGTCATTACTGTCTTGTATAGGGTCGAAGAGCAGCTATATCCACACATTCTTATCATCTAAGTAATCTTCAAGAGTATAGTAAGGCTTTCTGTATCAGCCTCTTTTAAACAGTGTTTTTAAACTGCCGTAATGGCTAAGCTGAAATTGAAACCTTTCTTTATCAACGGAAATCGAATCGGAAACGAAAATGATGACGATGATGATGATGATGGTAGCGGTGATGATGATGGTGATGGTGGCGATGATAGTGATGATGGTGATGGTGATGGTGATGATGGTGGTGATGATACTGATGATGGTGATGATAGCGATGACGATCATAAATGATGATGATGGTGGTGGTGGTGATGGTGATGGTGATGATGGTGATGATGGTGATGATGATGGTGATGGTGGCGATAATGGTGATGATGGTGGTGGTGGTGATGATGGTGGTGGTGATGATGATGGTGGTGATGGTTATGGTGATGATGGTTGTGATGGTGGTGATGATGGCGATGATGGTGATAATGATGGTGGTGGTGATGATGATGATGATAGCTATTCACCTGACCGCCCCGTTGTGTCCCAGCGACATCAGCTGACACCTGCTGGCGCTGCGCGAGTGCCAAGTGCAAAGGGAGGTGGTGGCCTCATCCGGGAACATCACATAGTCCTCCGTGTGATTGAATATAGCTTGGGCGTGATTCTCTTGTTTACCTGAACAATTCACCATAAATACCAGTTTTAAACCCCCCCTTTAAACCCCCCTTTTACCCCCTTATGGTTTAGCTAATGAAAATATCTTCCCCTTCGTAAAAAATACGACTGTTTAGCTTCCCCTTTGTTAACCTGATGAATATATCCTTGTCATTATAATTAAACCCCCTTTAAATTCCCCCTTATGGTTTAGCTAATAAAAATATCTTCCCCTTCGTAAAAATACGACTGTTTAGCTTCCCCTTTGTTAACCTGATGAATATATCCTTGTTATTATAATTAAACCCCCTTTAAATTCCCCCTTATGGTTAAGCTAATAAAAATATCTTCCCCTTCGTAAAAATACGACTGTTTAGCTTCCCCTTTGTTAACCTGACGAATATATCCTTGTCATTATAATTAAACCCCCTTTAAATTCCCCCTTATGGTTAGGCTAATAAAAATAGCTTCCCCTTCGTAAAAATACGACTGTTTAGCTTCCCCTTTGTTAACCTGATGAATATATCCTTGTCATTATAATTAAACCCCCTTTAAATTCCCCGTTGTGGTGTAGCTAATGAAAATATCTTCCCCTTAGTAAAAATGAGACTGTTTATCTTCCCCTTTGTTAACCTGACGAATATATCCTTCTCATTACAATTAAACCCCCTTTAAATTCCCCCTTATGGTTTAGCTAATGAAAATATCTTCCCCTTCGTAAAAATACGACTGTTTAACTTCCCCTTTGTTAACCTTACGAATATATCCTTCTCATTATAATTAAACCCCCTTTGAATTCCCCCTTATGGTTTAGCTAATGAAAATATCTTCCCCTTTGCAAAAATACGAAGTTTAGCTTCCCCTTTGTTAACCTGACGAATATATCCTTCTCATTATAATTAAACCCCCTTTAAATTCCCCCTTATGGTTTAGCTAATGAAAATATCTTCCCCTTCGTAAAAATACGACTGTTTAACTTCCCCCTTGTTAACCTTACGAATATATCTGACTCATTATAAATACATTACTTTTATACCTTTCCCCTTCTTGACTAAAATATTGATAAAATTTAAATATCCTAGTTTGAAGAGTGCCCCCTTTTTATTTCTAACTAGATATAAGCTGCTTTCCGCCGTGTGGTATCCGGCTGAGTAGAATAGACCAACATCATTTCTTACCGAGGTGTCGTAAAAGGCGACTAAGGTATGTTGACCCACCGTGTGGTATCCGGTTTAGTAGAATAGACCACTCTCTTTCTTACCGAGGTGTCGTAAAATACGACAGAGGTAAGTTGACGTCAGGCAGGCGGCCGGTCGTAAAAACGCAGCCAAATCATGTAACAGCATGTTTATAACATGTTGTGCCGACCCCACTCAGAGTGGGATAATGGCAGGAAGATGATGATATAAGCTGCTTCATCCAATTACAGCCAAGCAATACCTTTAATTCGGCTCAATGGTCCCTTTTTATGGTTTATAACAAATTTGTAGTAACTAAAAATAGGTAATATTTAATTTAAGGTATAATTTTGTTACGTTACCCGTTGTACCGGCCCCGGTGTACTGTATCAGACATCGACTGCTGGCTAACTCCCAGAGCTTGATCGAGGAGTCCATTCCGGAAGTCAATAGATACTATGGAGGGAAAAAAGGAGAATGAATGAAAAATAATGTTCCACATTTTCATGGAACTATTCTATTGATGAATATTCTTCTTATACTTTTTTTATTTTTATAAAATTATGTCATATGTAATGATGTTATGGGGTAAAGCGGTTGATATTCAAGAGCTTTTGTTTTACAAAAAAAGAAATGCTATTCCTAGAATATAATATGAAACCTCTTCTCTTAGGGATAAATTTAAAGTAAAAAGGGTCCTGGCTGATGTTTTACAATATATTTATATTTCAATTGGTAACCATTCTGAGAACAATGGTTAGAGTTAAGAGGAGATTAGAAAATGATTAAAAGAAGAATTTGAGAAAATCGTTATTTTAAGTTAACATCTGAAAGGAATTAATGTCCTTATTTATTCGGGTATTGATAAATGTGTCACTTTATTTAAAAGTTTTTTATTTTAGATAGGTCCACTATAATAGTGTTTTGCTTGTTGTTCTCTAGTATATCATTTACTAGCAATCGCCAGCGGCTCCGCTCGCGTGGAAAGACTAAAACCGTAATATAGTCTTTTGTAACTTTTGTTGGGCAAGATGTTCTTATATTTTGATGGAACCTTGGGTCTATTGTTTTGGAGATAATACCTTGCTGTTCCTGGTGAAAGCAACAGAGCAGACCTCAGAACCCTCGTGAGCGTTGACGAAAGTGTTGAAACACCTGTTGGAGACCGTGTCCCATAGCTTGATGGAGCCGTCAGCGCTGCCGCTAGCAAAGTACTTGCCGTTGGGAGAGAACCTTGGATACAATGAAAATTACTTTTTTTATGGCATAGGATGGCAAGGAAGCTGTGGTAGCCCAGTGGTAACGCCGTGGGACTCTTTCAAGGAGATCACGGTTTCAAACCCGAGCAGACACCAATGAGTTTTTCTGTTAAAACATGTCTTATTGATAATTGCAATTCGTCACACGCTTTTCGGTGAAGGAAAACATCGTGAGGAGACATATTCTCTAGAGATATGCAATCTCTAGAGAATTCTGAAGATATGTGTAACCTACTAACCCGCATTAGAGCAGCGTGGTAAGTCTTAGCTCCAAGCCTTGTCACCAAAAGCGGAGAGAAGAGGCCTATTCTCAGCACTGGGATAGTAACAGGCCGCTACTTACTTGTTTTCTATAGGATGGCAAACGAGAATGTGGTTTATCTTAAATAATCACCGCCTACGACCTCTCGCAGAGCAAGTGCGTTGCCGTTCTTTAAAAAAGTGGTAACTACGTTTTTTGAAGGTACTTATTTAGTACCGATCCGCAAACACTGCCAAAGTGAGATCGTTCCATAAAATGGCGGTGTGCGAAATGAAATTATTTGAAAACCGCACTCTAGTGGATCGCAAAGTATCTAGATGGTGAGGATGATATTTTAACCTGTGACGCACAGTGCGATTATGGAATTTAGCAGGAGGAATCAGGTCATGTAGGTAGATGTATGGATTCCATCACATTCACACACACCTACACTTCGATGGAACATTCACCATGATGATGAGGTAGAAAACACATGTTAAACCTGAAGCTGTCAGACACAGGATCGTGCAGACTCTGCCTAGAGGCGGAGGAAACACCCATGCATATCCTGTTCGATTGTCCTGCGCTGGTTCATATTCGATACTCTCTCCTAGGGTCGCATAGTCTGCGCCCAAAAGAGGTGAAAGATCTTGCTGCCAAAAAGATCCTGGAATTCCTGGAGATCACCTGCATTGGCAGCGAACTGTAGTCAGTGGCGATCACAATAGATCAGTAATGGTCATAGTGATACTGGGCCCTCTGGCCCTGCAAAGCCACTACTACCAGAAGAAGAAGAAGAGGTAGAAAACGCACAGTGATGAATTTTTTTTTCGATTTGGCTATATGCTGTTATGCTTGTCTTCGCCGGCGAAGACGCTGTTTTCGTGTATTATATGTGTCTGTGTTTGCGATCGTTATCTGATCGTCAGGGTCATACAGGACGCTGTTTGGACGCTTTTATTTTCGGTCGACCTAATAGGGATGTAAGTGGAAGGCACTGTTATAAGTGGGTTCTGGTGAACCTCGGCTTTCTTAAGACTTTGAAAAGCGTTTAAAGAGATGAGGAATGGTGGGGAGGTCGATGCTGCCAGGATTGACTCCAGACGAGGGAACTCCTCAACGGTCACCCATAGAAACATGAAATTTTATATACTAGTGCGGTCCCAATGACAATGCATGTTTATGATAAGCATGATCTGATGTCAGGATTGGCTCCAGACGAGGGAACTCCTCAACGGTCACCCATAGAAACATGAAATTTTATATACTAGTGCGGTCCCAATGACAATGCATGTTTATGATAAGCATGATCTGATGTCAGGATTGGCTCCAGACGAGGGAACTCCTCAACGGTCAACCATAGAAACATGAAATTTTATATACTAGTGCGGTCCCAATGACAATGCATGTTTATGATAACCATGACCTGATGCTGCCAGGATTGGCTCTAGACGAGGGAACTCCTCAACGGTCAACCATAGAAACATGAAATTTTATATACTAGTGCGGTCCCAATGACAATGTATGTTTATGATAAGCATGACCTGATGCTGCTAGGATTGGCTCCAAACGAGAGAACTGCTCAACAGTTAACAGAAGGGTCATGATATTTTACATACTGGTCTAGTCTCGATGACAATGCATGTTTATGATAAAGATGACCTGATACTGCCAGTATTGGCTCCAGACGAGGGAACTCCTCAACAGTTAACAGTAGGGAATTAAAATTTTGTTCAAAAGGTTTTTTAAAAGCATTTTTAACTTGACTTATGTCTGTTAAGAGAGGCCAGGGCTTCTAAGACTAATAAGTACTATGTCGAGGTGTGAAGCCTGTCATGGTAGTGAGAGTTAAGTAAACAATTACTTACTTGATAGAGTTGACCTGCTTTTTATGGTGGTGGGACGGTATGGGACACACGAAGCACTGGCTGGTGGTGACGTCATACAACCTGATCACCGGGTGCGTGGTGGACGCTATGATGTGGTCACCCAGGGGATGGAAAGCGACGCAGAGAACTTGCTCTGCATCCTGTATTGAAAATCAAAGTGCATATAATGGGAATTCAAATTCAAATTTTTCTTTATTCAAATAAACTTGTAAACAAATACTTTTGAATCGTCAACTCTTCTGTTGGTTCGGAAATCTGTTCCTACCGAGAAGAGCCAGCAAGAAACTCAATGGTTGCTCTTTTCAACATAATACTTATAACTAGTTACATTAAGTCATTAATATCTTGTGAAGGGTTGGACATTAGCTATATCCGCGCATTCTTATCGTCTAAATAATCCTCAACAGTATAGTAATATATCCATAGATTTACTCCATAACAGTATTCCATAAGACATAATGCTATGGAAGTTAGCAAAATAAGTTTAAATTTTCCAACCTCAGTCAATCTATTGGACAGTGTAAACCCTCTGAACTGTTTTATATTTCCATAGTATATCAATTTTAGCTTAGCCATTACAGCAGTTTAAAAACACTGTTAAAGAGAGGCTGATACAGAAAGCCTACTATACTGTTGAGACTTTACCTCGATGATAAGAATGCGTGGATTTACCCTGTGGACCCTGAACAAGATGGCAATGATTAGATTATTTATGAGAGAAAAAAGAGCAAGCGCCGATTTTTTTGCTGGCTCTTCTCGGTAGGGACAGCTTCCCGAACCAGCAGTAGAGTTGACGATTCAAAATTATTTGTTTTTGCAAGTTTAATAAAGGTTATTTTGTATTATTATAGGGCTGTTAGTATTTACCGTGATGGATTTATACGCTTTCTTGGCCGACGCTTTAGTGATGTCGAAGAGCTTGATACAACAGTCGCGGGAGGCGGAAACCAGGATCTGTTCTCGTGGATGGAAGTCCAGGGCGGTTATTTCGTCAGTATGGTCGTATCTACATACCAAAATATGAAGATGCAATTGTAAACTCGCTTGTCTGACTGTCTAAAAAACTAAAAATCTACTACAAAGTGATAGCAAACTTAAATGGCCCCATAGCAACGACCATTTGTACAGCGAGTCCTTCACTGTTACAGCTGTTAGGTTGTAAAATGCACTTACATCAGAAATTAGGCAGTCTTAATCCTTACAAATCTTCAAAAGGCGTTTAAAGAATCACTATTTATCTATATCTTTAATATTTAAATGAATTAATCTTGTATGTATATACATTTTCGGAATCTCGGAAACAGCTCCAACGCTTTTCCTGAAATTCCGCATGTAGGGGGTTTTGGGGGAGAAAAATCTAGCTAGGTACGTAAAAAAAAAAACGTTTTATCCCTGTTTTGGGTATTAAAATATACTAAAATTTATATTGAATTGAATTTTTGCCATTAACTGTCAAGTGAGCGTAACTTATTCGGGGAACGGGTGGTCGCGAGAGAGTCCTTTTGGTGTCTGCAAATATTTGTACACTCACAAAGTCCTAATAACGGGATGCCCCTGCTGCTCCCTCCCAGGGTCCACTTCTTCTGGCGCCGACTTGGCCAACATCCTCTCGACGTCCAATATCTGTTCAAAACGATTTTATTTTTTAATTAATATATCATAAATTCTATATATCATAAATGCTTAAGTCTGTCCATCCGTTAATCTTTCACTACAATTAAAAGAATATACCGAGTTAACATAAAATAAATAATCGCATTTTTCTTTCGGGAACAAACAAGATATCATATTGAGTGTTAAATACACTAAGTTGACAATTTGCAAACATTCACATTTTTTTGGTTTTTTTTAACTAGTAAACTTGTTACCCCTCCAGCTAAGCAAAATGCTTGTATTAGAAGTGGTTTTTTTTTCACGTCGGTAGTATAATAACCGGGATTCAAAACTAAGTCCTCTAATCTGTTAACCTAACCATTCCGAGCAGCTTCTAATTCAATATTAGTAGAATAAGTGTAAAATAAATGCGTCCTCGCCTTAATACTGGCATCGACGCTGCCGGTCGCGACGAGTTGCCCGCACGAGCTAAACGCGCCCGCACGGCACGACATCTTGTGTGACGTCACGTACGCGGTCTCGTACGTCGCGGCCTCGGGCGCGAGAGATGACGCGTCCATCTCGAACTCCAAATCTAACGTTTCCATAAAAGTATTACACTATAGCAGCGGTTTTTGGATTCAGGCAAATTCAGACATTTTTATTGTAGAGAGAGTATATACCTGGGACATACAGTCCAGCTAGGTAGGTCTATTTGAGAAAGAGGTCAGTCGCCGAATCCAACTCGGATGGGCAACGTTTGCGAAGCTACGCGAGATCTTTTTCGTCCAATATACGTCAGTCCCTGAAGACCAAGGTCTTCGAACAGTGTGTGCTGAAACTTGGTTGCTGACTATGGGCCTCATAAAAATTGCTCGGAGTCAGTAGGCGATGGAGCGAGCTGTGCTTGGAGTATCTTGGAAATTCGAAATGCGGAGATAGTTAGAAGAACCAGAGTAACCATAGAGTAACAAAGCTCCTCAACCGAAAAAGCGTTATGACCCTAACGATCAAATACTGAATGTTTAAGCAATTTAAACTATATTTTCCACTTTTTATCCCATTAATTAATTGATAGAATTAGGCGTCACTTTGCTGAGATCCATAATACAAAAGTAAAAATAAAATCATCCAGAATCATCGCTGATTATAGCAAAATAATTTTATTATTTCTTTTGTATCTGATTAATTGTTAAAAGGAAATTTTTTTCAAGATATTTTATTTTTATTTTTTTTATTATCACCGGTTTTTGATAAGTGTACAAAGTTGAAAGTTACTCAAAATTAAAATCAAAAAAGTCTGTTATATACATACATACAGGTCAAACAAACATAAAGCATGTAAAAATAAAGGTAAATCTACAGTCAAACTAAACCTGATACAGATCCTGATTTTGTTTTTGTCTGTAATGTTAAATATCTTCATTTAGGACAACCTCATTTCAAGATTGAAATGATGGGTGCATTGTATTTTATTAGGTTGATAGAAGGTATTGTATTCTATCAGTTGATTAATTTAAACGAATTAACATGGAATGGATATTATTTTATTAGTAATAACTTATATTTTTTTAACTGATTTTCACCAATTTAGCTTATGGCACATACCAAACCCTGTAGTTCCAAGTAAATGCTCAGCCCCACTGGAAGCTGCGAGGCGATCTTTCCTATCAGGCTCGTTTTGAAGACCCACCATCATCAGGTTTAAGAGCCTGTAATGAATATTTACAGGCTGCTGAACCAATATTGATGAAATTAACAGTTTACTCAATTAACGTTTAATACACTTGGGTAAAATCTATACTAATATATAAAGCTGAAGAGTTTGTTTAATTGATTGATTGATTGCGCTAATCTCAGGAACTACTGGACCGATTTGAAAAATTCTTCCAGTGTAAGATAGTCCATTTATCGAGGAAGACTTTAGGCTATATAACATCACGCTAAGATGAATAGGAGAGGAGTAGCAATAAAAAATAATACGAAAATAGCAAAATTTAAACCTTTCCTTGCGTGCGCTACTTAAACGGTAATAGTTATTTAAAAATCATGTATTACAAAATAGTTAGTCTTAGTCTAAAAGTTTCAAATAAAAGTCCGCGAGATATCTAGCTTTTAAAGTTGACTCACTTTAACCATTTTTATGGTTATCAAAAGACTATATTACGGTTTTAATCTTTACGCGGGCGGAACCGCTGGCGATTGCTGGTATAGGATAAAATTTCTGTCTTTTTGGGGAACACAGATAAAAAAAGTCTAATAGACTTTTTTTAATAGGTAGCTTAAATAGGTTGCTTAAAAAACGAAGTTGGTGCAAAAGAAGTTGCAGACATCAGTTTTATAACTAGTGATGTCCAAATAATCCTCTTGCATCGTTATCCTCATAGTTGAGGTTCGTGATCCCTAGTGCCGAGTGATGATCTTTTTGGACAGCTGCTCGACATTCGTTCCTCGCCTTACCAAATGGAGAGCAACGTGCAGATCTATGTCCAAAGCAGTTTGAATCTGGTCTATCAATCGAATTGGGCTACATGCTTGAGGTCTTTTCCCAGCAATCTTGCCCGTAACCATGAGTTGCTCGAGGTTGTTACCATCTCTTCTGGCAATGTGGCCAAAGAACTCAAGCACTCTTCACAGGCAGATAGATGTGAGTCGGGTCCTTACATAGTGCTAATAATATACACATGCATATTACCTGTCGCTCGGTGGACATGGTGGGTCAGCATGAACAGCCCCTGATAAAGTTGCTGCTATCGGCTGGAATCCATCATAGTAGAGCTGACTGGAAAAAATATAATTTACATTTGGCAACATTTATCCCATATTTGAGCATCATAATTGATAATAAATCATTATTTTTATTATAGCCTTTATTATTTCCTTAAATATATACATACGTTTTTTACATTATCATGTCAAACATTTCTATAAATTTTTTTAATAATTAATACAATTTTTAAATAAATTTATTTATGTCATTTTTGTTATTATTATATTTAGGACCTCTCTCGAGTAAAGGCCTTCTCCATATGACTCCAAGTATCTCTATTTGAGGCTGTAGATACCCACTCCTGCCTGTTTTGCTATCTCATCCTCCCATCTTTCAACTGGTCTTCCCCTTTTTCTTTGGCCTGATGACCAGTTCCAATTTATTACGACTGGCCCGTTGGCACAGTGGGTAGTGACCCTGCCTTCAGCTCCGCGGGTCGCGGGTTCGATTCCCGCCGAGGGCCAACATTTTCTATAAATGAATTTGTTGGTCTTTGAGCCTGGGTGTATATTTGTATTTAAGTATGTATTTAAAAATATATAAGTATATATTCACCAGTTGTCTGTCGCCCATAACACAAGTATTAAATTACTTACTTTGGGGACGGACGACCGTGTGTGTAAGTGTCCCATATATTTATTTATTTATTATATTATTTTGTCCATCTGTCGTTACTCATGCACGTTACATGGCCGGCCCATTTCCATTTGAGTTTCTTACAGTGTTGCAAATTCATAATTACCATTAATTTGTAAATGTAATAATGTAATGTAAATTTTTTGTGTAATATGCTTTATATATAAGCATATTTGTTAGTTAATTTAAACCTTTTCGAAGCGAGTACTGAGACCAACAAATGAGTTGCTAACTCTGCTGAGATAATGAGATAGAATAACAAAAGTTTGTGGTTATGTCATGGGAATCTAGACTTTCATGGCAGAATAATTTAAAAAAAATAACTTACGACAGCAAATTAACACATAGATATTTTTGAAAATTTCGTTTACATACATTCATAGAATTTCATAGGTAAACATAACCTAAAAAATTTTTTTTTTTTTTTTTCCATTCGCCCGTTTCTAAACGAGCAGGCTAAGGTCGTAGACCATACCGCCTTGTCAATTGTCCATAATAATAAAATGAGTTTTCGTCTTTAGTATATTCTTCTTTCATTTTTAACTTTTTCATATTCACTTATTAAATCTTTGAAGTCATATCCAATAATTTTGTCTTGCGTAAATAATTATTTTTCCTTATTTTTATATTGTATTTGTCTTCAAATTGGTTATAATATTCTTCATTAGTTTAATTCACGTAGTAAATTATCATGTTCTCATTATCCTTGCATGTTCTCATTATCCTTGAATGTCCTCTGTCCTTGTAAATTGTCATGGTCAGTAATTAAAGTCAAAGCTCAGAACGGGTATATCTTCAGTTTCTGAAGATGTTTTACAACCATAGATGATAGATCATAGAATATAATATGATTATACACTATATTTACAAGTCTTTTACAGTGCATGAAATAAACCTATAAAGGTAATAATAAACCGATGGATTCATTAATAAATCCGTTATATGACGCGGGACCAAGTCACTAGTACCATAAGATTGAATAAGCTCATCGATCAGCACAAGGCGCTGAATGCCGAAAGATGGGCATTCGAAGAAGATGTGTTGTATAGTTTGTACTTCTTGAGTTTCGCAATAATCACACAGCGATGAGTTCGATAATTTTATGCGGTGAAGATGGAAGTTAAGACGACAATGACCAAAACGCAATCTACTCATGATTGCATAGAATTTTCTATTAGAATAATTTCGAGTTTTGTAAAACCAAGGAGAACTATTGATTTTGATGTCTAGAGAAGCATACCAGCGGCCCTTATTTAAAACTTCAGAAAAATTATACCAATGTTTAGCCCATTTCTTACACATACACTGTTTTAAATTATAGACAATATCTGTAAACGGCAAAGTAATACTATTATCACTAATTTCAGAATCTGTTGTAACATTTATAGAATTAACAATTGCTTTAGCTAAATAATCTACTCTTTCATTTCCAACAACTCCAACATGAGATGGTATCCAAATAAAAGTAATTTGAATGTCTAACTATGTAAGCTCAATCCATATTTCTTTTATACTGTAAATAAGATAATTAGTGTTAGCATGCAACTTGTTGTTTTGTAAATTTTTAAGTACACTCATGCTATCACTAACTATAACCCATTTATTAGATGAAGGATATAATTTTTTTATGTACTCAAGAGCAAACAGAATAGCAGCTGCTTCAGCTGTAAAAATACTTGCATGTTTTTCTAGTCTGTAACCAAACCCATTATTTTGAGATGAGTCATATATAGCAAAGGAAGAAGAGTCTGAGTTCTTAGAACCATCAGTATAAATAAACTTGTGATCATGCCAGTGTGAAAGTTTAACATAAACATGTTCTTTTGTAGATAAGGTGTGATCTATGACAATATTCATAGAAGGGAATTTACTTATAAAACTACCTTGATAACAAGGTAAAACTGCATTTGATCGAAAAATATTAAGGTTTTTTAAAAAGAAGAATTATGCTAGGAAATTCTAGTAATAAGAAGAAAGGCTTTTGTGATATTTTTGAAGCATTTTGGCATAAGCTATTAAAAAGCATATTTTTGGGAAGCATATTGTATGAGAAATTGAATAATGAATAATGAGTGAAGGAAGATAAAGCGTAACTCACCTTTATTATTCCAGAATTATCTTCCTCGGGGATCCCCTTTTTTATATGTATATTTCCATAGGCTTTTAGTGATTTTAAGCTTTGTGCTGGATTATCGAATATAGCTTTATGTAAAATGCGTGCGCGTCCGCCTGGTAGCACTTCCCTCTTTGACAGATCGGAGGCAACTGGTGTTGCGCGCTAGATGGCGCTTGGTGATCGTAGGGAGCTACGCTTTATATATTATATTATATTATATTGCAAATGAAAAGAAAAGTAGTTTGTGCTAATTCTACGGAACATGCCGCCGACCTTAAAATAACTGGCTTATTTTAACGATTTGAAAATAATACAAATATAAAACTATAGTAATGATAAATGTATAAAGTAAGAATATTAATAAAGAAAAATAGAATAATAAAAAATAAATAGAAAAAAAGAAGTCAATGGTCCCCCAATGAGAAAATGTGCAGGTGTTAGTGGTAATGGATCTGTAGGATCATTACTTTGAATACAAAGAGGTCTCGAATTGAGTATTGCCTCAATCTGTGTTAAAAGTGTATTGAACTCGTCGTGTGTTAACGTATGAGAACCGATGACTCTGTAAAGATGAGTCTTCATGCTTTTAACAGCGGCTTCGAATATACCGCCAAAATGACTAGCATACGGAGGCTGAAAATGCCAAGTTATGGAAAGGTCTGTGAGTTTATTTTGAATATATTGTTGATTTGAATCGCTTTGAAAAAACCTGTATAGTTCCTTCAAATATCTATCACATCCGACAAAGTTACGTCCGCAGTCCGAATAGATATCCGAGCATAGACCGCGTCGAGAAATGAATCGGCGCAATGCGTTAAGGAATGAATCGGTCGAAAGATCAGGAACAACTTCCAAATGTATTGCCTTAGTGGACATACACACAAAGACTGACACATACGATTTATAAACTTTCGCTTTACGAAATGGACTCGATTTTAAATAAAAAGGTCCTGCAAAATCTACAGCTACATGTAGAAAAGGCCGAAGAGCGGAAACTCTTGCGGCTGGAAGCTGACCCATGATTGGCTGAAAAGCGGTCGGTCGAGTACGAAAGCAACGAACGCAACGACGTGTACGCATACGGATAGCGTCTCTGGCTGATAAAATCCAGTAAATCTGAGAAATTATATATTGTAATGTCTGTGGTCCGACATGTAAATTAATTTTATGGTAATAATCGATAAGTAAATCTGTAAAGAAATGTTTTTTGGGTAATAATATTTGATGTTTAGCATCGTAAGATATTTTAGCATTTTGTATACGCCCGCCGACCCTGACAAGTCCAATGGGATCAAGAAAAGGTTTAAGTTTTTGTAAACGAATAGAACAGTTTTGATTATTCTTGATACGTAGAATATCTGTATTAAAGTTTTCATTTTGAACGAGAATAATAATTCGATTAAGAACGAATTTAGTTTCATGAATAGTAACTTGATTTGACGAATATGATTTTGTTTTACGACATTTATGATAAAACCGAAACATTAATGAAATTACGCGAAGTAAACGTGGTAACGATGAAAACCGTTGTAAGAATTGTAAATCTACAGGTTCTTCTTGACCTTTTGTAAACAAAGTATGTTTTCGCCGTTCCTCATTTGTCCGTGAATCTATACTAGAAATAGGCCACTCATGCTGTGGAGTTTTAAGCCACGATGGACCAGTGAACCATTGCTCTTGATTTAGCTGTAAAGGTAAAACACCGCGAAAAGCTAAATCCACAGGATTATCTGCTGAGCGAACATGATGCAAATGTGAAGCTGGTAAGGCAAGGAAAGGTGCTGAGGAAACGCCAAAAGTAACGGTGCGCAAGCGGTAAACTTGCACAGGATCGTTAGGAGAAAATCTCCAAAGAATACGTTGAAAATCCCGATCTTCGGTACGAATTTCAATATATCGATACATCATTTTAATGTCTGCTGTAAAAACGATGTTATGCAGTCGATATTTTAAAAGAACTTGAGTTATATCTTGCTGTAATTTTTGACCAATTAATAAATTATCATTTAATGAATGACCGGAAGTGGTTTTACAAGAAGCGTCAAAGACTACTCTGACCTTCGTTGTAGTAGAAGAACACTTAACAACTGCGTGATGTGGAATATAGTATGGAGTTGTATTATAATTTGAAGGAAATTGAACAAGCTCCATATGTCCCAAGTCTAAATATTCTTGAAGACATTGAATATATTCTGTTCGTAAAACAGAGTTACATAAGAGCTTTGTCTCAAGTTTCTTAAGACGTGAAAAGGCGATTGCATAGGAGTCACCTAATATCGGTGGAAACTCCTTAAATGGAAGCGAAACTATGTATTTCCCAGTTGGGTCTCTAGTATGAGTATTAACAAAAATTGATTCACAACGAATTTCATCCTGCGTGAGGGTCTTCGATTCAGGCATCGACTCATGCTTCCAGAATTTCTGTAGTTGTAGATCAAGTTGATATGTACTAAGGTTGACGCAAACTTGTGATGGAAAATTAGTTATTTTGCCGTTTAGTAAATATCCAAAAATACTATTTATAGCAACAGGTGTGCCTAATGGGCCCTTGATATTGTTGTGAAGAAGAATACGATCGGTGTAGTCCGAGCCTAACAATAATTCAATAGGTCGGGAAGAACGCAGGTCAGGATCTGCTAGCGGTAGGTTTTGTAAATGAGAAATGTTATCGAAAGAACTAGGAATTGTAGGAATATAACTGGTGATTTTCGGTAATATAAGTGCTTCGATATAAAGTTTAGGTTCCGACTTATTATACGGAGTGACCACGCAAGTTACGTAGCCTCGAGGCTGATTATCCTTGTCACCTACGCCGGTGATCGTGGTGCTGAGAGAAGTATGGAGTCGTTGAAGGCCGAGTCGCTGAACACAAGACTCTGTTATAAGTGTAGCTTGCGATCCTTGATCGACTAACGCGCGAATAATGTTTTGAGAACAATGAGAATTCGAATTTGTTGAATTAATATTCAAGAGCGCCGTGGTGAGTAAAACCGTAGAATTGTTATACGTATTTTCAGAGCACTGAGGTATTTCCGCAACTAAGTTATGCGTAGAAGGTTTGTTTTCCAATGAAGAAGAATCTTCATGCATAGAAGTATGATGACGCTGAGAACAGATACGACAACTGTATCGCGATTGACAAGCTTTAAATTCATGCCCGATAAATAAACAATTGGAACAAATATTATTTTCTAATATGAAACTTTTACGCTGAGATATGTTTAATTTATTAAATAAATCACATCTGTTTAATAAGTGTGTATGTTCATTACAATAACAACATGTATATTTAGGTTTATTATTTGTAGAACTATGAAAGGTAACCTTACGCGCGGGACGCATAGAAATTGTATTGTAGTTTACTTTAAATTGCGAGTTATTAAAGTCAGAATGCGCGCGAGACACCGCTGCATTCTGTCGAGTCGATGATTCATCGCGAGCGGCAAGCGCCGCGCGGGCCGAGCCGGCTGGCGCGCGGGCTGCGGCGGCGGGCTGCCGCGCGAGCGCGTGCTGCGTCCGCTCCGACGCGGACGACATCACTTCTAAAGCGGATAGTTCCTTGTCAAGGAAATCTAATAATTCATTGACATCGGGAATGTCGCTGGAAGATTTTAACGATAGTTCGAACCGTCTTCGAATATTGGGAGTAATTTTACGTAATAAAATGTTTAAAAGTACAAAACTCCAACGTGACACCGGTAAACCTAACGACCGCAGGGCGGTTAAGTTTTCGTGACAAATATTTAGAATATTTCTTAAACCATGTTCTAAGTTTTTATCACATAATGGTTGAACATCGAAAATTTTATCAAAGTGTTTGGTTGCAATAATTCTCTTATTATCATATCGACTAGTTAAAAGCTGTAAAGCATTTTGATAATTTAAATCGGTAATTGGAAAAGATTTAATGAGATTATAAGGTTCGTTACGCAACGACAATAACAAGTAACGAAAACGCTCGACATCGGTTAACTGTTCATTATCATGAACTAAAGATTTGTATAAATCATAAAATGCATTCCACTCGGTAACATTGCCGCTGAATAAAGGTAAAGAAATTGTAGGTAAGTTGATTCTCGAAGTCGTCGCCGGCTGATTATGACCTAATGCTTGCGACACACTAGCCGAGCTATTTCTTCTAATAGTTGTTTTTAAATTATCTAACGCAACTTGAACAACATAGTATAAGCAATCAAATTTATCTCGAATAGCTAACTGCTCATCTTTATTAAATTCTTCTGTTTTTGCCAAAAGTTTTTCTATTTTACCTTGAACTGTATAAAACTGTTTTTTAATAATATTTATGTCCCTAGATCGAATACGAAATTCTGATTCGTTTTCAGTACAATCAGCCATACGCTGTAATTTACTTAAGGCAATATCTCTTTCGAACGTTAATTGTTCTAACTCCATTTTAAGAATAAGAATAGTGTATGAGAAATTGAATAATTAATCTATTGAAGGAAGATAAAGCGTAACTCACCTTTATTATTCCAGAATTATCTTCCTCGGGGATCCCCTTTTTTATATGTATATTTCCATAGGCTTTTAGTGATTTTAAGCTTTGTGCTGAATTATCGAATATTGCTTTATGTAAAATGCGTGCGCGTCCGCCTGGTAGCACTTCCCTCTTGAGATCGGAGGCAACTGGTGTTGCGCGCTAGATGGCGCTTGTTGAGCGTAGGGAGCTACACTTTATCTATTATATTATATTGAAAATGAAACGAAAAGTAGTTTGTGCTAATTCTACGGAACATGCCGCCGACCTTAAAATAACTGGCTTATTTTAACGTATTGAAAATAATACAAAACATAAAACTATAGTAATGATAAATGTATAAAGTAAGAATATTAATAAAGAAAAAATAGAATAATAAAAAAAATAACCTAATCCGTGGGTAAGGGACAGACCTTTACAACAGGTCTTTTGGTGTACGTGTTACCAATACGCACAGTGACAACACGAGTTATACCGTCAGCACCTGGGTGTAACTTGTGCACACGGGCCAGACGCCATTGCAGTGGTGGTAGCATGTTGTCCATGATCACCACTACAGAACCCTCTGTAAGAGGCGAGTGTTTTGTGTCCCGAAACCACTTACTTCTCTGCTGTTGCTGGTGCAAGTATTCTATACTCCAGCGTTTCCAAAAGTGCTGAACTGCCTGTTGTAACAATTGCCACCTAGTAAGGCGGTTGCTCTGACATGAAGAGATGTCTATTTCAGGCAAAGAAGTCAATGGTCCCCCAATGAGAAAATGTGCAGGTGTTAGTTGTAATGGATCTGTAGGATCATTACTTTGAATACAAAGAGGTCTCGAATTGAGTATTGCCTCAATTTGTGTTAAAAGTGTATTGAACTCGTCGTGTGTTAACGTATGAGAACCGATGACTCTGTAAAGATGAGTCTTCATGCTTTTAACAGCGGCTTCGAATATACCGCCAAAATGACTAGCATACGGAGGCTGAAAATGCCAAGTTATGGAAAGGTCTGTGAGTTTATTTTGAATATATTGTTGATTTGAATCGCTTTGAAAAAACTTGTATAGTTCCTTCAAATATCTATCACATCCGACAAAGTTACGTCCGCAGTCCGAATAGATATCCGAGCATAGACCGCGTCGAGAAATGAATCGGCGCAATGCGTTAAGGAATGAATCGGTCGAAAGATCAGGAACAACTTCCAAATGTATTGCCTTAGTGGACATACACACAAAGACTGACACATACGATTTATAAACTTTCGCTTTACGAAATGGACTCGATTTTAAATAAAAAGGTCCTGCAAAATCTACAGCTACATGTAGAAAAGGCCGAAGAGCGGAAACTCTTGCGGCTGGAAGCTGACCCATGATTGGCTGAGAAGCGGTCGGTCGAGTACGAAAGCAACGAACGCAACGACGTGTACGCATACGGACAGCGTCTCTGGCTGATAAAATCCAGTAAATCTGAGAAATTATATATTGTAATGTCTGCGGTCCGACATGTAAATTAATTTTATGGTAATAATCGATAAGTAAATCTGTAAAGAAATGTTTTTTTGGTAATAATATTTGATGTTTAG
Organism: Morpho helenor; assembly: GCA_029227775.1. Classification (NCBI taxonomy): domain Eukaryota; kingdom Metazoa; phylum Arthropoda; class Insecta; order Lepidoptera; family Nymphalidae; genus Morpho; species Morpho helenor. The sequence continues at coordinate 13,019,607 of JARGCU010000011.1, forward strand.
CATCGTAAGATATTTTAGCATTTTGTATACGCCCGCCGACCCTGACAAGTCCAATGGGATCAAGAAAAGGTTTAAGTTTTTGTAAACGAATAGAACAGTTTTGATTATTCTTGATACGTAGAATATCTGTATTAAAGTTTTCATTTTGAATGAGAATAATAATTCGATTAAGAACGAATTTAGTTTCATGAATAGTAACTTGATTTGACGAATAAGATTTTGTTTTACGACATTTATGATAAAACCGAAACATTAATGAAATTACGCGAAGTAAACGTGGTAACGATGAAAACCATTGTAAGAATTGTAAATCTACAGGTTCTTCTTGACTTTGTGTAAACAAAGTATGTTTTCGCCGTTCCTCATTTGTCCGTGCATCTATACTAGAAATAGGCCACTCATGCTGTTGAGTTATAAGCCACGATGGACCAGTGAACCATTGCTCTTGAATTAGCTGTGAAGGTAAAACACCGCGAAAAGCTAAATCCGCAGGATTATCTGCTGAGCGAACATGACGCCAATGTGATGCTGGTACACGGCTGGTTATTTCTGTAACCCGATTGGCTACATAAGTACGCCACTCGTGAGAAGGAGATCGAAGCCAGGCGAGTGTGATTGAAGAATCGCTCCATGCATAGACATTATCGATAGATATAATTTTATCGTAGGTACGAAGAACCTTTTCAATAAGTTTAGATAATAGAAGAGCACCGCATAGCTCTAGACGTGGCAGAGAAATTCTTTTCAAAGGAGAAACTTTGGTTTTAGCAATAATAAGAAATAAATGAATATGATCTGTTTGATCTGTTACACGCAAAAAGACACAACCAGCATAGGCCTTTTCTGAGGCATCAGAAAAGCCATGCAACTGTATTTCCTTGTAAGAAGGGAGTACATGCCGCGGTAGCGAAATATCTTTTAACTGAGGAAGTTCAGAAATAAATGAAGACCACAAGTCACAAATAGTTTTAGGGGGTTTTTCATCCCACCCAACACCAGAACTCCAAAGAAGTTGAATCAAATGTTTAACAAGTAATATTATCGGACTAAGAAAACCTAGCGGATCATAAATTTTTGAAATTTCAGACAGCATTATTCGTTTTGTGCATTTATGAGACGGTGTATCTACGTGATATGAAAAGGTATCTGTTTTTGGATTCCATTGAAGTCCCAAAATCTTGACTGACGTATCATTATCAAGACCAGAAAGAAGAAGTGTGTTGTCATGACTACGATCATCTTTACTGATAGCCGATAAGAACTCATGATTGTTAGAAGTCCATTTGCGAAGTTCAAATGTACCAGATTTGCAGAGAGCTGTAAGCTCACGCTGCAATGTCAAAGCATCATCCAGAGTAGCAGCTCCAGACACAATGTCATCTACGAAAACATCATTTAATAATACTTGCGATGCAAGTGGAAAAGTTGATTCCTCATCTAATGCCAGCTGGCGAAGCGTTCGTAAGGCTAGGAAAGGTGCTGAGGAAACACCAAAAGTAACGGTGCGCAAGCGGTAAACTTGCACAGGATCGTTAGGAGAAAATCTCCAAAGAATACGTTGAAAATCCCGATCTTCGGTACGAATTTCAATATATCGATACATCATTTTAATGTCTGCTGTAAAAACGATGTTATGCAGTCGATATTTTAAAAGAACTTGAGTTATATCTTGCTGTAATTTTTGACCAATTAATAAATTATCGTTTAATGAATGACCGGAAGTGGTTTTACAAGAAGCGTCAAAGACTACTCTGACCTTCGTTGTAGTAGAAGAACTCTTAACAACTGCGTGATGTGGAATATAGTATGGAGTTGTATTATAATTTGAAGGAAATTGAACAAGCTCCATATGTCCCAAGTCTAAATATTCTTGAAGACATTGAATATATTCTGTTCGTAAAACAGAGTTACACGAGAGCTTTGTCTCAAGTTTCTTAAGACGTGAAAAGGCGATTGCATAGGAGTCACCTAATATCGGTGGAAACTCCTTAAATGGAAGCGAAACTATATATTTCCCGGTTGGGTCTCTAGTATGAGTATTAACAAAAATTGATTCACAACGAACTTCATCCTGCGTGAGGGTTTTCGATTCAGGCATCGACTCATGCTCCCAGAATTTCTGTAGTTGTAGATCAAGTTGATAGGTACTAACGTTGACGCAAACTTGTGAAGGAAAGTTAGTTATTTTGCCGTTTAGTAAATATCCAAAAATACTGTTTATAGCAACAGGTGTGCCTAATGGGCCCTTGATATTGTTGTGAAGAAGAATACGATCGGTGTAGTCCGAGCCTAACAATAATTCAATAGGTCGGGAAGAACGCAGGTCAGGATCTGCTAGCGGTAGGTTTTGTAAATGAGAAATGTTATCGAAAGAACTAGGAATTGTAGGAATGTAACTGGTGATTTTCGGTAATATAAGTGCTTCGATATAAAGTTTAGGTTCCGACTTATTATACGGAGTGACCACGCAAGTTACGTAGCCTCGAGGCTGATTATCCTTGTCACCTACGCCGGTGATCGTGGTGCTGAGAGAAGTATGGAGTCGTTGAAGGCCGAGTCGCTGAACACAAGACTCTGTTATGAGTGTAGCTTGCGATCCTTGATCGACTAAAGCGCGAATAATGTTTTGAGAACAATGAGAATTCGAATTTGTTGAATTAATATTCAAGAGCGCCGTGGTGAGTAAAACCGTAGAATTGTTATACGTATTTTCAGAGCACTGAGGTATTTCCGCAACTAAGTTATGCGTAGAAGGTTTGTTTTCCAATGAAGAAGAATCTTCATGCATAGAAGTATGATGACGCTGAGAACAGATACGACAACTGTATCGCGATTGACAAGCTTTAAATTCATGCCCGATAAATAAACAATTGGAACAAATATTATTTTCTAATACGAAACTTTTACGCTGAGATATGTTTAATTTATTAAATAAATCACATCTGTTTAATAAGTGTGTATGTTCATTACAATAACAACATGTATATTTAGGTTTATTATTTGTAGAACTTTGAAAGGTAACCTTACGCGCGGGACGCATAGAAATTGTATTGTAGTTTGCTTTAAATTGCGAGTTATTAAAGTCAGAATGCGCGCGAGACACCGCTGCATTCTGTCGAGTCGATGATTCATCGCGAGCGGCAAGCGCCGCGCGGGCCGAGCCGGCTGGCGCGCGGGCTGCGGCGGCGGGCTGCCGCGCGAGCGCGTGCTGCGTCCGCTCCGACGCGGACGACATCACTTCTAAAGCGGATAGTTCCTTGTCAAGGAAATCTAATAATTCATTGACATCGGGAATGTCGCTGGAAGATTTTAACGATAGTTCGAACCGTCTTCGAATATTGGGAGTAATTTTACGTAATAAAATGTTTAAAAGTACAAAACTCCAACGTGACACCGGTAAACCTAACGACCGCAGGGCGGTTAAGTTTTCGTGACAAATATTTAGAATATTTCTTAAACCATGTTCTAAGTTTTTATCACATAATGGTTGAACATCGAAAATTTTATCAAAGTGTTTGGTTGCAATAATTCTCTTATTATCATATCGATTAGTTAAAAGCTGTAAAGCATTTTGATAATTTAAATCGGTAATTGGAAAAGATTTAATGAGATTATAAGGTTCGTTACGCAACGACAATAACAAGTAACGAAAACGCTCGACATCGGTTAACTGTTCATTATCATGAACTAAAGATTTGTATAAATCATAAAATGCATTCCACTCGGTAACATTGCCGCTGAATAAAGGTAAAGAAATTGTAGGTAAGTTGATTCTCGAAGTCGTCGCCGGCTGATTATGACCTAATGCTTGCGACACACTAGCCGAGCTATTTCTTCTAATAGTTGTTTTTAAATTATCTAATGCAACTTGAACAACATAGTATAAGCAATCAAATTTATCTCGAATAGCTAACTGCTCATCTTTATTAAATTCTTCTGTTTTTGCCAAAAGTTTTTCTATTTTACCTTGAACTGTATAAAACTGTTTTTTAATAATATTTATGTCCCTAGATCGAATACGAAATTCTGATTCGTTTTCAGTACAATCAGCCATACGCTGTAATTTACTTAAGGCAATATCTCTTTCGAACGTTAATTGTTCTAACTCCATTTTAAGAATAAGAATAGAAAACAAAAGTAAACAAAATAATGATCTGAGAACACGATATTGTAATAATATTTAGCACGAAAATGCGTAAATATTTTTTATTTGTACGAAAATACAAATGTAGTAGAATAAAGGTATGAATAATATGTATGAATATGTGTGAATATGAATGTGAGATGTGTGTAGTACGTATTACAGTACGAAAATACTGCTTGCTTTGTTCGGAAAAACAAAAACAAAACGTAAGTAAGCACGAAAATGCTATGTTTATTACCCTGTTCGAAAAAACAAAGTAAAGTGTGGAATACGGATTATAGCACGGAAATGCTACTTGTCTCGTTCGAAAAAACAAAGACAAACCGCGAATAGAATCACCAATATTTAACACGAATATGCGTAAATAGTTGGTTATATGTGTAAGAATAAAATGTAGTAAAAATGTATGTATGTGAATAGAATAGTTTATTATTCGTGTGGTCTGAACCTAGCACACTGCACTGGCGGAGACGCGTTTGCAAAAGTTATTGAAATTTATTAATATAGTATGTTATATTTATATCGAATCGTGTTTAAATTGAATAATATACGAAAAGTAAACACTGTACGTACAATTATTACGAAAATTAATACGTATTTATAAAAATGTGACAGGTGTGTAGGTAGATTGAACAAACTTTTAACAACTTGAGAACAAAGAAAAGTTATTGAATACGATTTAGCATGATAATAGTGAATAAATATTAATATGTGGACTGTATAATAAATAGATTTTAGCACAAAATACTTAAAAACCGTGGTAAAAATGATCCGGTTCGCAGAAAAAAGCGATCCGGCTCGAAGAAAAGAGATTATGTATGAGAAATTGAATAATTAATCTATTGAAGGAAGATAAAGCGTAACTCACCTTTATTATTCCAGAATTATCTTCCTCGGGGATCCCCTTTTTTATATGTATATTTCCATAGGCTTTTAGTGATTTTAAGCTTTGTGCTGAATTATCGAATATTGCTTTATGTAAAATGCGTGCGCGTCCGCCTGGTAGCACTTCCCTCTTGAGATCGGAGGCAACTGGTGTTGCGCGCTAGATGGCGCTTGTTGAGCGTAGGGAGCTACACTTTATCTATTATATTATATTGAAAATGAAACGAAAAGTAGTTTGTGCTAATTCTACGGAACAAATAGAAAACAAAAGTAAACAAAATAATTATCTGAAAACACGATATTGTAATAATATTTAGCACGAAAATGCGTAAATATTTTATATTTGTACGAAAATACAAATGTAGTAGAATAAAGGTATGAATAATATGTATGAATATGTGTGAATATGAATGTGAGATGTGTGTAGTACGTATTACAGTACGAAAATACTGCTTGCTTTGTTCGGAAAAACAAAAACAAAACGTAAGTAAGCACGAAAATGCTATGTTTATTACCCTATTCGAAAAACAAAGTAAAGTATGGAATACGGATTATAGCACGGAAATGCTACTTGTCTCGTTCGAAAAACAAAGACAAACCGCGAATAGAATAACCAATATTTAACACGAATATGCGTAAATAGTTGGTTATATGTGTAAGAATAAAAATGTAGTAAAAATGTATGTATGTGAATAGAATAGTTTATTATTCGTGTGGTCTGAACCTAGCACACTGCACTGGCGGAGACGCGTTTGCAAAAGTTATTGGAATTTATAAATATAGTATGTTATATTTATATCGAATCGTGTTTTAATTGAATAATATACGAAAAGTAAACACTGTACGTACAATTATTACGAAAATTAATACGTATTTATAAAAATATGACAAGTGTGTAGGTAGATTGAACAAACTTTTAACAACTTGAGAACAAAGAAAAGTTATTGAATACGATTTAGCATGATAATAGTGAATAAATATTAATATGTGGACTGTATAATAAATAGATTTTAGCACAAAATACTTAAAAACCGTGGTAAAAATGATCCGGTTCGCAGTAAAAAGCGATCCGGCTCGAAGAAAAAAAGATTATGTATGAGAAATTGAATAATGAATAATGAGTGAAGGAAGATAAAGCGTAACTCACCTTTATTATTCCAGAATTATCTTCCTCGGGGATCCCCTTTTTTATATGTATATTTCCATAGGCTTTTAGTGATTTTAAGCTTTGTGCTGGATTATCGAATATAGCTTTATGTAAAATGCGTGCGCGTCCGCCTGGTAGCACTTCCCTCTTTGACAGATCGGAGGCAACTGGTGTTGCGCGCTAGATGGCGCTTGGTGATCGTAGGGAGCTACGCTTTATATATTATATTATATTATATTGCAAATGAAAAGAAAAGTAGTTTGTGCTAATTCTACGGAACACATATAAAAAACGAGTTAAACTAAGCTTATTACTTAAAATACTCTGTGCGTTCCATTGAAAAATATTTAAATTATCCATAAATTAATGATTACTAGAAGTTTGTTTCTTATTTATGGTTTGCTGAATAATTTCTCGAATGGATCCTGAATTTATGGGAATATTGTTTTTATTACTTACTATTTTTGTTAATGCCTCTACCAATAAATTCATAAAAATATCAGATTTACATAGTTTACTTAATTGAACCTCTATACCCTTAGAATTAATATAAGGAAAGGCTGCATTGTTAAAAAGATCTGAATATTTAACAGAGTGGGACTTAATTTTGTTTTCTTCAATTTTTTGTTTTTTAATTGGGCATGTAGATGAAATGGCAATGTGATTTCCTTGACAATTTGCACATTTTGGAGCATTTTTGTCCTTGTTACAAATTTTAAAATTATGATTTTCTGTACAGATTGAGCAAACATCAGCATTGCGACAAAATTTTGCAATGTGACCATAACGTAAACATTTTAAACATTGTTTGACTGGTGGTATATAAACATTAACTTCATGTCGCCATGAATCCAAATATACATGCTCTGGGAGCTGTGTGGAAGCAAAAGTTACTGCTACAGTTTGAGTTGGTTGAAAAGAGATCTCACCACCTTCACCTCTTACTCTGCGCATGAATCGCCTTACTTGTATAACATTTCTAGAACTACCAATTAAAGAGAATATGGTTTTATTTGACAGCTCTACGGGAACTGAAGTAAGTACTCCAGTTACCTCGGTGTCAGCCGCTGGAATTGATGCTTTTAAAGAAAGCTCATTTTGAAGATTAATATTTGTAAGAAATACATTGGCATTATTAGAAACATCGAATGTAATACCAACTTTGAAGCGGTTGATGGGCCTCAAATGCATGATACCCGATACGCAATGATCCCGCAAAGCTTTGGAAAGAGCTAGTCTATCTTTGTCCGAGAATGGTGTTTTATCGTCAGTATGTGCAAGGAATACTATAAATTCTTTCTTATCTGAATTTTCAGGATATTTTCTAGAATATCCAGGCATCTTGAAGATTTTATATTTGTCGGCTGCATCTCTTCTATTTTGTTCTGAAGATTCCGAATCCGATGAATCGGGCGGCTCAGCTTCTGACGCTGGCAAATCCTGCTTGCGTCTTTTAGCACCCTTCCCCATTTTGGGGAAGAGTTAAAACAGTTTTTCCAACTTTATAGCAACTTATAATTTTGGAAATACACTGATTAGAAATAATTGAAGTAGTTAAAAGTACAATATAAAAATTATAGTTTTGCAACGCGCCTGTTTCATACGAAGGTTCCCGCCCTTTTTCATAACCTAAAAAACATTTAACACAAATCCCTACATAATATTCACTAAATAAGCAGTTCAGTGTAATAAAATTTGAGTTAAAACATAGAAATTTCATTCCAAACTCTCTAATTTAACATAGCAAGTGATTTCGACACAAATTTGTAAAGCTAAACTTTACCTTTAAAACTTTACCTTATTATCATACGATAGAGCAATTCTCTATTCTTCACCACGTTCCTCGTGTCTACATCTCCACCTCCACTAGTGTCTTTCATGCTTTCTTCCGTTTCAGAAGTAATCTTGAACAACTTTTCAAACACCGGCGAGATATTAGCTTTACGAGAATATCAAAACAATACGTCAAAATACACAGACAAACAACTTAGAATTTGAAATAAATGTAAATGACAAATGCTAAGTAAGACGCTTTCGCTAGCGTCAGTTTTTTTCGTTTCAGTTATTTTTCCCTGTATGGAATTATTGTTTACGGCTTCTTAGAGACTTTTTACACAGTTTTTTAAATAAGACAATCTAAATAATAGTATTATGTTAATAAATATGACAAATAAGCGCTCGTGACTTCAGCACAAAAGATTGTAGCGATATCCTGTAATGTGGTAATAAATCAATATTTTCGTACATGCGTTGAAGCTACAAGCTGAACCATAGACTAAATAAGAAACCAATGGAAAATAGCAGTTGTGGATTGATAATTAATGTTCTCTTGTTCCGATATCGAAATTAATTTAAAGACTTTCTATTGTATTTAATTTAATAAACGTTTGAAAAAAACTGTATTAAACTGATTATATTTCTGTTTGAGAATTAAAAATAAATAATAAATAAATTTAACTTAAATTAAAGATGTTTAATTTCAATAACACGTTATTTGTTGAATAAAATGGTATTTTATGTAATCCACTTTTATAAAGATGTCTGTATTTCGACTGTCCGTTGGCGCAGTGGTTAGTGACCCTGCCTTCAGCTCCGCGGGTGGCGGGTTCGATTCCCGCCAAGGACCAACATTTTCTTTAAATGAATTTGTTGGTCTTTGAGCCTGGGTGTATATTTATATTTAAGTATGTATTTAAAAAAAATATAAGTATATATTCACCAGTTGTCTGTCACCCATAACACAAGTATTAAATTACTTACTTTGGGGGCGGACGACCGTGTGTGTAAGTGTCCCATATATTTATTTGTTTATTTATTTATTAAATACTAAATACTATTAAATACTATTTGATTCAATTATGTTGTTTCAGGTGCTGTTAACAGGTTGTCGTTGCGTAGAGCTGGACTGCTGGGACGGTGATGATGGCAACCCAGTCATTTATCATGGTCACACTTTCACGACAAAAATACCTTTTCGAAGGGTTGTCGAGACTATTGCAAGGTATAAATACTTTTATTGGAGACATCCTGTGAATTGAATATAAGAAGTTTAAATAGAAATTAATATTTATTGAAGCAGGCTTATAAAATAAGCATTTTTGGTTTGTCAAATAATAAAAAACAAAACTTTTCATTCTTTTCAAGTTTTTCATTGTAGCATGGATGAAGAACTTTTTCTTTAGATTGATTTCAATTAAAATAAAATAAAATTGCGAGGTATTATCTACCTAAAGACAGAAATCAGTTTTTAGTACTTTAGTATTATTCCTAGCCGTGTGGTATCCGGCTAAGTAGAATAGTACCACCCTCATTTCTTACCGAGGTGTCGTAAAAGGTGACTAAGGTAAGTCGACTCGCCGTGTGGTACCCAGCTGAGTAGAATAGACCACCCTCATTTCTTACCGTGGTGTCGTAAAAGGCGACTAAGGTAAGTTGACCCACCGTGTGGTATCCAGTTTAGTAGAATAGACCACCCTCCTTCTTACCGAAGTGTCGTAAAATACGATTAAGGTAAGTTGACGTCAGGCAGGCGGCCGGCCGTAAAAACGCAGCCAAATCATGTTACAGCATGTTTATAACATGTTGTGCCGACCCCACTTAGAGTGGGATAAGGGCAGGAGGTAGTAGTAGTAGTAGTAGTACTTTAGTATTATTCCTTCAAAACTACCCTCTTAACCAAGTAAAATAAATAATAGATTATTATCCTCATTCTTCTGCCCTTGTCCCACTCTAAGTAGGGTCGGCAACATGTTTTAACCATGTCATGTGATTTGGCTAGACATTTTACGACCGGTCGCCTACCTGACTTCATCTTAATTTAGACGTCTTTTACGACACCTCGGTAAGAAATGACCGTCATTATTCTTACCGAGGTGTAGTAAAAGGCGACTAAGGTAAGTTGACCCACCGTGTGGTATCCGGTTTAGTACAATAGACCACCCTCTTTCTTACCGAGATTTGACTTGACATCAGGCAGACGGCCGGTCGTAAAAATGCAGCCAAATTATGTAACAGCATGCTTATAACATGTTGTGTCGACCCCACTTAGAGTGGGATAAGGGCAGGAGGATGATGATGAATTAGACATTTGTCTATTCTACTCAGCCAGATACCACGCGGCAAAAATAACAGATGATTGTATTGGTACTTAATTTTTGAATTAAGAAAAATGGTAGGATAAATTTAGGTTACCCTCATTTTCTTAGAAAATAATGCATCCGTTAATTGTTTTTTTTTTAATTTACAGAAGTGCCTTCGTGACGTCACCGTACCCTTTAATCCTGAGCATCGAAAACCACTGCAGCCTGCCACAGCAACAAGTAATGGCGAGTACATTTGAGGTCGGTAATTGTTATTCCTTATTTAAGTAAAAGAACCTGGTTGCATTTTTTACAAAATAAAAAAAAAGAAAGAATAATTAGGTAGTTGGGGATCGATCCTAAGTATTTACATTTCTCGTGAATGTCCGTTCCCCGAATAAACTACGCTGACTTGACAGTTTATGGCAAAAATAGTGTTTTATATTCAATATAAATTTAGTATTGTTTAATTCCCAAAAAGAGGGACAAAACGAATTACATACAAGATTAACTCATTTAAACAATAAAGATACGTGTGTGACTTGCTAGGTATTTTTTTAATAACAAAAAAATGCAATTAAAAATGTAAAAAAAAAAGATTTTCTGGGTTCGATCCTTTAATTCTGAATTCGAGACCTCCCGTTATTTTATTATTATATATTATTGTTATCGTTATTGAGCTATGACTTTGCAATTGACAGCGTAATTATCCTTTGATATCTCATAAAATTATAGCTGTTTTTTTTCAGTACCCGAAAACAGGGATAAAAAAAACATTTTTGTTAATAAAACTTAGTTAAATTTAGATGAATTACTTAATCTTGTATATATGTATATATATTCACGGATTTCGGAAACGGCTCCAGCGAGTTTTACGATTTTCGGGATGTAGCTGGTTTTGGGGGGAAAATCTCAAAAAAAATTTAGAGCCCGAAAACAGGGTTAAAACGACATTTTTTTTTTAAATATAACCTAACTAGATAGGTTATATTTAAAAAAAAAATTCGTTTTAACCCTGTTTACAAGCACTGAAAAAACTGATAAAATAATAAGATAAGTTTTATTTTAAAAAAATATCGTTTTATCCTTGTTTTCGGGCTCTAAAATTTTTTTGAAATTTACGTTGAATACGATCACAATTTTTCGCTGTCAAACGTAAAGTCATGTTAGTTCATTTGGGGAACGGGCGGTCTAGAGAGGTGAAAATACCTAGGATCGAGCCCCACCTGCCCTATTATTTTTTAATTTTTCTTTTCAATTTTTTTTTTTATTTTTTTTTTTTTACATCATTTTAAAAATTACCAAGTAAAACTCGGTTACCCAGGTTACTTTGTATTTAAGCATGTATTTAAAATTATATCAGTATATATTCACCAGTAGTCTGTCACCCATAACACAAGTATTAAGTTACTTTGGGGACGGACTACCGTGTGTGTAAGTGTCCCATATATGTATTTATTTATTTAGGAAAAAAGTTTAGGAGTTAGGGTTATAATCATGTTAACACTCTTTACATCAGTAAAGAATATTATTTAAAAAAACCATTGCTAACCCTGCTTATCCATATGATTTAAGATTCATTAATTATATTGCCAGAAACCTGCATATCTTTAATATTTAAATGAGTTAATCTTGTATATATATATATATTCCGAATCTCGGAAACGGCTCCAACGATTTTCCTGAAATTCAGCATGTCTTTGGGGGAGAAAAATTTACCTAGCTAGGTTTTATGAAAAAAAAATTGTTTTATATGTTTTTGGGCATTAAAAAACACTAACATTTATATTGAATTGAATTTTCGCCATCAACTGTCAAGTCGGCGTAGTTTATACGGGTAACGGGCAGCCTCGAGTAATGTGAATGCCAAGGATCGATCCCCAACTAAATAATTTATTTATTTTTTTTAAGTTTTTTTTTTGTAAAAAATTACCACCCAGATATTCTATATTTAATACGTGTTGCCATTTTGGAAATGTGTTGCCATTTGTCAAATGAGTTGCCATTTTTGAAATGTGTTGCCATTTGTGAAATGTGTTGCCATTTTTGAAAGGTGTTGCCATTTTTGAAAGGTGTTGCCATTTGTATGATGTGTTGCCAGTGATGACCGTGCCTTACTACCTCTGTCTTCATCCAGGCAGTGTTCGGAGACCAACTGGTGACGTCGTTTCTATTCGAAGTAGACTATACCGACGAGCCACGACTACCCAGTCCAGAACAGTTGAAATATAAGGCAAGAGCTATATTGATATAATAATATTTATGATATATAGCCTGTTAAGTAGAATAGACCACCCTCAATTGTTAACGTGCTGTCGCAAAAGGCGACAAAAGTAAGTTGACCCGCCGTGGTATACGGCTAGGTAGAATAGACAACCCTCAATTCTTACCGAGATGTCGTAAAAGGCCAGTAAGGTAAGTCGATCCACCGTGTGGTATCCAGCTGAGTAGAATAGACCACCCTCAATTCTTACCGTGGTGTCGCAAAAGGCGACAAAAGTAAATTCACCCACCGTGTGGTATCCAGCTGAGTAGAATAGACCTCACTTTTTCTTACCGAGGTGTCGTAAAAGGCGACTAAGGTAAGTTGACTCGTTGTGTAGTATCCGGTTGAGTAGAATAGATCTCACTCTTTTTTACCGAGATGTCGTAAAAGGCCAGTAAGGTAAGTCGACCCACCGTGTGGGATCCAGCTGAGTAGATAGACCATCCCCTTTCTTACCGAGATGTCGTAAAAGGCGACAAAAGTAAATTGACTCACCGTGTGGTATCCAGCTGAATAGATAGACCACCCTCATTTCTTACGGATGGGTCGTAAAAGGCGACCAAGGTAAGTTAGCCAACCGTGTGGTATCCGACTGAGTAGAATAGACCACCCTCATTTCTTACCGAGGTGTTCTAAAAAGCGACTAAGGTAAGTTGACCCACCGTGTGGTATCCGGATGAGTAGAATAGACCACCCTTTTTTACCGAAGTGTCGTAAAAAGCGACTAAGGTAAGTTGACGTCAGGCAGGCGGCTGACCGTAAAATACCTAGCCAAATCATGTGACAACATGTTTATAACATATTGTGCCACGTAGAGTGAGATAAGGGCAGGAGAATGATTTATTTTACACAGAATATAAAATTTTACATGAAAATGAAAGTACAATTACACGCTGTTCGGTGAAGGAAAACTTCGTGAGGAAACCTGCATATCTCTAGAGAATTCTGGGGACATGTGTAACCTACCAATCCGTATTGGAGCAGCGTGGTAGGTCTCAGCTCCAACCCTTCTTTTCAGAGGTAAGAAGCCTGTATTCGCTTCTACAATAAAATTCCGCAATCCATACTAGACCAGTCTACAGAAAAGTTTAAATTAGGTATAAAAGATATGCTTATACGTAAAGCATATTACACAATTGAAGATTATTTAAATGATAAAAAAGCCTGGATTTCAAAATCCTTTCAGCTTCATAAGAGACTGCGGTTTAATAATGTAAAATGAAAATGTTTTAAAGATTGACCGCCGAGTTTCATTCTGGTTCTTCTCGGTAAGAGCAACATTCCGAACCAGTTGTAGCTTCATTAATCATATTGATCCTTGACGATTCAAAAGTGCTTGAAAAAGCTTATTTGAATAAAGATTATTTTGAGTAACAGGCAACTTTTACTTTACTACCAAAATTTTCTATTCCAGGTTTTAATTAAGAACAAAAAGTTATTCCCAATAGAATCAAGTCCAACCATTGGTTTGACTGGAGCCAGTTCAGCGCAAGGATATAGCGGGGGTTTAGGAACATCTTACAGGTATATCTCTCTATCATTAACTAGGATAAAGTCTTTTGGTAACCATAAGAAATGGTTAAAGTGGGTGAACCTTAAAAGCTAGACATATGCTGTCGCGGACTTTTATTTAGAACTTTTGGGAACAATTTTGTAGTACATGATTTTTGAATAACTATTACTGTTTGCTCAGCGCACGCAAGGAAAGCTTTAAATTTTGCCGTTTTTTTACTGTTTTTTATTGCTGCTCCTCTCCTATTCATCTTAGCGTGATGTTATATAGTCGATAGCCTTTCTCGATAAATGGACTATCTCACACTGAAAGAATTTCAGTAGGTTTAGTAGTTTCTGAGATTAGCGCGTTCAAACAATCAAACAAACAAACAAACTCTCCAACTTTATATATTAAGTAAAGATTTATACATTCTGACATTAATCAAGCATTAAAGCCAAGATAGTAATTGCTAAATTTAAGAATTATATTTTGAAAAGAGGAAATGCCGAGTTTCTTCCTGGCTCTTCTCGGTAGGCACAGCTTTCCGACCAGCAGTAGAGTAGATTCAAAAGAACTTGTCAACAAGTTCAACATATAGCAATAGCCAATAGGATAGCTACAAAGAAACTGAAAACTCCTATAGTCTATAATGGACCTTCATCCGTTAAATTCGTTAACCTGTTAAGAAGAACAAGAAATTCTAGACCAAATGACTGAAAAATTGACAGTGAAATCAGCTCTTGTTTTTTTTTTTTAATTGACTTCATAATTGTCCAGACCAAATGGCATCAGGCACACCAGCTCTTCACTGCCGGACGCTAGTAACAGAACAAGTTCAATCATGTCCAACCAATCAGCAGGATCGTCACTCACTGAGTACTTCTCGGATGAAGATTATGATGAAGATGATGAAATTGACGGTAAATATTATAGTCAGATTGATTGGTAAACTATTTTTGACATTATTTGTAGTATTTGAACCTCTTACGAAATATCTTCGGACTAACGTCTTACGGAAAATCGTTGGACCTTAGCGTAAAGACAACGGCATGTATCGTAGAAGAATGAATCACGAACTGGACCTGCTGATTCTTAAGGAAATGATGAAATGGGTTAGATGGGCGGGCCAACTGGAACGCATGGATGATGCTAGAGTAGTAGAGACGCTTTCCAAGTGGATTCCGCAACAGAAGAGACCCAGATGCAAACCCCGAAAAAGATGGAAAGACTGCGTCGAGGAAGAATTCCGATGCATGGGTAGACTAACGTCTTGGAGACGGGAGGCCAGGGACAGAGCGAAGTGGAAAAGGCGTATTGCGGAGGCTAAGACCCATAAAGGGTAGTAGTGCCACAGGAAGTAAGTAACTAAGTGGTGTTGTTATTATACTTGAGTAGAGGAGCCACCTTATTTATTATGTGTCGAAAAAATGGATAAAATAAATGAAACTACCGATCCGTTCCTTTTTGTCTGAAAATAGTATTTAGTTGGACGAAATTGGGTGTTTATTGGATGTTATTGAAAAAAAGCCGCTAAACTTTTTAAGCTAAACATTTTGAAGGCATGCTAAAAAATGTTTGTAAGTAAGTAGTGGCATGTTACTATCCCACTCCTTGGCATAGGCCTCCTCTCTCCGTTTTTGGAGAGAAGGATCGGAGCTAAAACCTACCACGCTGCTCCAATGCGGATCGGTAAGTTATCCCTAGGATTCTCTAGAGATATGCAGGTTTCCTCACCATGTTTTCCTTTACCGAAAAGCGTGTGATAAATTGCAATTATCAATTAGATACATAAGTTTTAACAGAAAAACTCATTGGTGTCTGCCCGGGTTCGAACCCGTGATCTCCTCGAAAGAATAATACAATGTTACCGCTGGACTATCACAGCTTACTCAAAAAATGTTTAAAGTATTGAAATTAAAAACCCACCATAATCTCTGCTCATATGTGACTTGACAAATATAAGTATGGGTTTCTTGTCGTCC
The DNA here is from genome assembly GCA_029227775.1 of Morpho helenor. NCBI lineage: Eukaryota > Metazoa > Arthropoda > Insecta > Lepidoptera > Nymphalidae > Morpho > Morpho helenor. Next base: position 13,035,605 of record JARGCU010000011.1, read on the forward strand.
CTCTTATTACTTGTAAGGCAATCACATGCCTTATATGGCCCGTAAACTGGATATATGGTTATAATTGATCACCTAATCTGTTACATTTCCCTTTCCAGAGAAAGAGCTTCACAAAATTCTCAACTCGTTGGAGGAGAAGGTCGGAAGAACGTCTCTATCGCTCTACCAGAGTTTTCGGAGGGGTGATGGCGAAGGAGACGCAACTGGCGCTTTGAAACATCCCACAGCAAGAAAGCGTAGCAACCAGATCGCGAGAGAGCTCAGCGATATGGTTACTTACGTTCAGGTAAATTTAAACTCATCAAATCAAATTAAAATAATCATCATAATAAACTCTTTCAAGCACTTTTGAATCGTCAAGATTCAATATTAACGAAGCTACCACTGGTTTGAAATGTTGCTCTTACCGAACCAGAAAGAAAGTAGACGGTAAATCTTTTAAACATCTTCAATTTTACATAATTAAACCGCAGTCCTATATGAAGCTGAAAGGATTTTTAATCCAGGCATTTTCATCATCCAAATAATCTTCAATTTTGTAATATGCTTTACGTATAAGCATATATCTTACACTTAATTTAAATTTTTCTGTAGACTGGACTAGTATGGACCAGTATTATAGTATTTATAGTATGGTAGTTCAGGATTACGTATCATATACTCGTACATACCATTTTTAAAAGTTTTTATTCAACTTGCAAGTTATGTGTTATGTCTTATCTTGCAAGTTAAATTTGTACCACTTCCCAGAGTCCGACTGAGCTGAAATTTTATCTGTCGGTCCAGTCCCTTTGAGAATGCATGTTTATGATAAGATTAACCTGATGCTGCTGCCAGGATTAGCTCCAGATGAGAGTACTCCTCAACGGTTAACAGTAGAGACATTAAATTTGGAAAAAGCTTTTTAAGAGCATTTCTAACTTGACTTTTAATAATATTTTTATCACTCAGGCAATAAAGTTCCGTGGCCTAAACCCAATATCACCCAGGAGCTCAATGAAGCACCCCAGCATCGTACCCAAGGATAATTCAAGCGGTGCAGCTTGCAGTAGCTTCGAGTCATCCGAAAGCAGCGACAGCACTGGAACCGTAAGAAATTTGCGCTTTACTTCAAGCTGCTTAATTTTCAAATGATAGATATCTTCTTTGGACATATTTCTTTACTAGAGATGTCAGTTTCAAATCTCATTCTCTTTACAGACAAGGTAAACACCGTTGGGAAAGCTACTTATGAATTCCGTAAATATGTCTTAATAATGTATGTTTATGGGTCTAAGGCTGAGTCTGGTATAAGGCTAATTCTTGTCTAAGGCTTATTCTGATCTAAGGTTGAATCTTATATAAGGCTGAGTATAATTGATAGATTAATCTGGACTAAGGCTTAATCTGATCTAAGTCTGACTCTGGTCTAAGGCTAAGTCTGGTCTAACGCAGAGTCTGATCGAAGAATATGGCTGGTCTACGGGTTAGCCTATGCTAAGGCTGGGCCTGATCTAAGGTTTGTAAGGCTGAGTGACTGTAAGACAGGCTAGGACAGCGGAATATTTAAAGCTCCTCCTAGATTTTAAGAACTTCTTTTCTCCCACTCAGCAAGTGGCTCCAGGCTGCTCACACACTAGAGCGCGTTGCCTCAACACCCCCGCTGCCCATCACCCCTGTTACCGCTGCTCGTCAGTCAACGAAGCTATCGCCAAGAAGATCTGCAGAAAACACCCCTTGGCCCTCATCGCACATACCGAAACACAGCTCGTCAGGACTTACCCTGCCGGGTGAGTAGACTATGATATGGAAATTAATATAAAAGAAGCTCTCCCATCCTGTATTTAACTATGTTTGTTCGTCTCTAGTAATGGGAGGTTTCATCGGTGAACTCATATACCAATTGTAAAGACCTCTATAGGCAAATTAAAGAGAACATAACGTGGACATAACGGGTCAAAGACCAGTAGGAAGACCCAAGATAAGATGGAAAAAGTAGTGCTAAAAGGTAAGAGGGCATGTAAAGTCACCGATGATAAGGTCCAAGATCAAGTAAAATAAGGTAAGCTAACTCTACCAACATGTGGGAAGAATATCTAGGAAGAGAGAGATAACGTGGAGATAACTAGAAAGACAAAATAAGAAGATAGCTTTCACTCCATGACCAACAGGACCGTCCATTTAAGAGGGAATGAAGAGTTTGAGTGCTAAGGTTATATGAGATAGTAACAATATCGTATAAGAAAGCTAAGGATGCGGCAGACAATTAGTAAAAAAAAACAAAATTCCAGAGTAATGACGTCCAAGCAAATTAAAACTAAATTTTACTGATAATATTTGCAATTTCGAAACAATATGTAAATATTTAGGTTCTCTGATTTTATTACACATTTCTTACAAGCCTTTTTTTGTTTCAGTCTAAGAATAGACTCGTCTAACTTCGACCCGGTGATATTTTGGTCGTGTGGGGTCCAGCTCGTCGCCCTCAACTATCAGACAGAAGACGCCGCCATGGCTGTGAATGCCGCCATGTGCGAGAGCAACGGCTGCCTCGGTTACGTGAGGAAACCTAGGGTCATGTGGGACCCTAGTCATATCGCGTATCGAAGGTAAGGAACCATTCGAACTCACAGGATGCACGCTATTGACAACGCCCGACCTTGGGCTTCTGCGCTATGTTTTCTGCGTCTCGCACCTACGATAAACCTTCTGCGCTCGTCCATCTCATCCGACAACGCTGTAAAACTTTACTTTAAAACCATTAATTTAAAAATTTTGATTTTTGAAACCTGAAATAAATTTCAATTTCAATTTGAAATTTACCGCTTGAATTTGAATTTGAATTTAATAACTTCTTAATGTTCTGAATCTTATAACTTCTCAATGTTAAAATTTTGGATTTAGAACATTAGTTACTAATTTTAATTTGAAAATGTGAATTAATCACATTGGGTATCAATATCACAACGGTAGGTGACTAAATTTCGGGAGCTCGGTTCCCCAAGAGTAAAAAAATAGTTTGGGCCGAACTTCGTATAGTTTGAAGTTACTAAAGAACTAAACTATTACACTACAAACTTATTAAACAGTGAGACTAATCAACTTTAACAACAGTGCCGAAACTTAACCGAAACGTTGATAAATGAGACTTGTATCAAGTCGTCGGTAAGGGCGTACTCTGACCCAAATTCAAAGACACATCCGCGATTCGGTAACGATTGAACAACCCAGTAATAATCCAAATAACAAATTAACTCCCCCGGAATACGTTTGGTTGCTACAAATTTCGAATTTTGAATCCTAGGTTCAATCCAATGGACAAAGAGTTTGATGGAATCCACGCAGCGCACCTTACATTGGCTGTGATATCGGGCCAGTACGTGGCGGAGAACGTGTACTCCTTCTACAACGCCTACGTTGAATTAGAAATATTAGGCGTACCCGCTGACTGCAAGAAGATCAAGACGAAAGTCGCGAGAAGAAACGCGCTAAACCCCATATGGAACGAAACATTCACTTTTAAGGTACATTCCTTTTCTCTTGCAAGAAAATGTTTAATATACTTTTTCTTGCGAAGAGTAGAACAGCATATTATTATCGCAAAGCTGGGCAACAGCATATTCCTCAAGGAGAATTGAGCATTTACTTGTCACACTGTTCCAATGTTGATATTCTAGACTGGCCTTTACACAAGTTTAGAAAAAGTTTGTTTGATCAATGGTAAATAAAATATTTTAATTGCAATTAGCTACACACCAGGTTGCATCGATTAATCCGATCTTCCGAAAGAAAAGTATCTGCCGATATTCATATCAGAGGTAGCTTCTTTAAAAACATTCAAGTACTGGAAACAGTTTCATATAATAAAGAATATTTTGAATTTCAAAATTCTGACATATGCAGGTTCCGCAAGCAGTAAAACATCTTTCACAGAAAAGAGCGTGATCAACTTTAGATACAATATATTAAGTTTCATTAAAAATTAATAAATTGAGCCAATACCTGTAGACGCTAATGTGCATCCAATTATAGATTATAGCTAAGAGTTCTATAATGTCTTTTTAATCATATTTAGGTTAATTTTCCGGAGCTAGCGTTCGTCCGTTTCGAGGTGTTCGACGCTGATACCAACTACATGCTTTCCCAGAGGGTTATCCCGCTACAGTGCCTTAGACCTGGATACCGACATGTGCGGTTGAGGTAAGGTTCTTTATCTCCTGGTGTTCCCGATTCATCAACTAGCGAAGCTTGAAGCCTTAATTTACAATGTTCATGTCCTGGAGGAGGAGCTCTCAGGTTTATGGAGCTGTGAATTATATGTACAGCAGAAGCTAACACCAGCAGCGTGTAGATATATTATTAAATTTACTAAATTTAAATTTAAAGTTAACATGCAGGTGTATCAGAGTTTTAATACAAACAGCTGTTTCTATTTAAACTCTTGTTAACTTGCATGTTAACTTAATAAGTTTCAATAGTCATTGAAAAGAAAACTTATATTATTAGACATAGTTTTAGATTCATATAAACCCTGCGTGGTTTTCGAAAGATGTGTGATAATAAATTAAAAAAAAAAATAGATTTTAGCCGGTTTGACAACTTTATTGATTATTTGCCCTCATTTCAAGTCCGAATGGGGTAATGGTGTGGTATCATTGAGCTGGAGTTTTTATCTTGTTGATGAACTACGTAGATAAAGTCGTGGGCAGAAGCTAGTATCTAATAATCGAGTTATAGAATAAAATTGCCACGCTAACTATATCAACAAAACTGTTTTACATAAAGCTGGTATGATACGATAAAAAAAGAAAAGGCTGGTTACTATCTCACTGCTAGGCATAGTTCTCCTCTCTTTTTGTTGGTGAAAAAGACTTAGACGTACGACGCTGATTCAATGTAGATTAGAAGGACACAAATATCCCATAATCTCACCAAAAAAATTTTGGTTTCCTCACAATGACTTCCTTCACATTGTTAAAAGCAAATGGAAATAAAGATTCATAAAAGAACACATTGGTAGTTCAACGGGGATAGAACCTTTGATCCCTAGAAGCTCAATCTGTCACTCTGTCTCACCAATTCGTTATCACAGCCAAACATGAGCAAAGTTTTAATCCAGGTCCCCAACCAACCAGCCTCTTAACATGGCCTCCCTCTTGATCTTCTCGCGCTGCGCCGAAGAGCTTGCTGGCGAGAGTTGCAGGGGAGATTTGGACCCAGGCTCCCCCACTCAAAGAAGGAAGATCCATTTCCTGATGGTGCACGCTGTAGTGCTACACGAACCATACTCTATTCTGAAGGTCACTCATGACACTACGACTACCGAGGTGAGTATATTTTTTATCCATCAACTGCAGAAATTATTGAATTTCTTTTTAAATATGAATAGCGCTTTGACTTTTACCTAGAGATGGTACTACGTCACTCGAGACATAAATTGGAAACTGCCCGCCCAAAACAATAACTACCACCCTCAGTAGACCTGCAGTCATCTCCATTATCTGATGGACGCCAGGCAACCTCAAATTGAAGTTGCTTTGAGTAGTATAAGATCATGTATCAGTTAAATTCGATTGGTTGAAAAAAAGAAACACCCTCTTCCTACTTCTTAGTGACTCCATTGCACTATAAATAATATATTGTTAGAAATAAGTCTAAATTCAATTTCAAATTAATAATAAAAAATAAACGAATGCGTTTAGGGAACTAAGCCGGGCACCTTACTGTGCACCAACATTTTTCACTACAAAATCAAATGATAGAATGATTCTACCTCCAGTTCGGAACTCCCTTGAGAATCCCCTTCCCTATCCCCTTGAGAAGGACTGGCAACAAACTCAGTGGTCACTTATCACGAAAAGCGATTATTTGAGGTTGGATTCTTCTTCTTCTGTCGCATTCTTCATTCCTAAAGGTCGTGTCCTTTATGAAAGTCCTTCATAGTTTGTATAATATGCCTCCATTTCTCTCAATGTTCCGCTTTCCTTAAGGCGGAAGTTACAGGGAGACCAGTAAGTGCGTTCACTCACGGCCGTGGGGTCGTTTTCCTTCGACCTTGCCCACTACTATCAACTTATCAGTTAGATTCTAATATCACGAAATACAAAAGAGGTCACCCAAACACGTTTACCTCCTAACAATGCTGCACGCCAAAAGAGAGCGAATGACTTCAGCTGTTGCCTTATATAGGCTGTCAATGTATTTCTAGCAATATTAATTTAAAAATCATTTCTCGTCTAGGCCATAGCCCAATGCCTAACTAAAGCTGGCGTTTGTAAAACATCCCGAGGGAACTACGTCTTAGTTGAAGAGGTTCCATCGCGCGCGCCCACACAGAGAGTGCTGGCGCCTCACGAGAGAGTTTTGAAGGCTGCCACGTCAAGACCTGGAGCCAGGTTGCTGCTAAAGAGAGTAGGAGATGACCCTAGTAGCAGAGCCTGGTTAACAAGTATCAGGTGAGAAATCACAAGTCTTAATTGCATATCTGTATTTCCATTAGCGTACAATAAAGAATGATTGATTAAATTTGTATATTGGTTGTGTCCTCCGGGGTTGAGGTCTGCTGCTGGAGGGGATTGGGATGCAATTCAACTTTACCCTATCCCTTCTACTAGAAGCATTCTCGAGCACTCATCATCCTCCTGCCCTTATCCCACTCTTAGTGGGGTCGGCACAACATGTTATAAACATGCTGTCACATGATTTTGCTGCGTTTTAACGACCGGCCGCCTGCCTGATGTCAACTTACGTTAGTCGTATTTCACGACACCTCGATAAGAAAGAGGGTGGTCTATTCTACTAAACCGGATACCACACGGTGGGTCGACTTACCTTAGTCGCCTTTTATGACACCTCGGTAAGAACAGAGGTTGGTATATTCTACTCAGCCGGATACCACACGGCGGGTCGACTTACCTTAGTCGTCTTTTGCAATAACTCGGTAAGAAAAGAGGGTGGTACTATTCTACTCAGTCGAATACCACACGGGGGTCGACTTACCTTAGTCGTCTTTTACGACACCTCGGTAAGAAAAGAGGGTGGTACTATTCTACTCAGCCGGATACCACACGGCTAAAGCGTTCTCGAGCACTATCAGGTTATTAGTAGACGTCAGTCCGATATGTCAGAGGTACGGTACCCATAAGAGATTCCTCTGGCATTAAAGGAGACGACTTCAGCAGTGGAATTTGGTTAAGTCAATCAAGTTAACAGGCAAGTCAAGTCAGTGTATTCAAGCAAAATAACAGGTCTTAACTGTATGTGTTAATATAGCGAACTGTAATAAAGGAAGATCATATTTGCATCTTTAGATCGGCGTCTACGGACAAATCACAAAGCCATTCAGTGCCTTCCGACGAAGATTCCAGTACACAAGAGGAGCCTAGGAAACCTCCCGATAGCTTCCTAGTCTGCGTCCACAACGTCTGCCACGAAATACCGTATGCTATTTTAAAGGTAAATACTAGGATTTGTATACATTTACTATTTTTAAACTGATTACATGTATGGTACTTATAGTCTTGCTTTTAAAGTAGCATTTAGAGTTATATTTTTAACAGAGCAACCGCCGAGTTTCTTGCTGGCTCTTCTCGGTAGGAGCAGCTTTTTGAACCAGCAGTAGATTTGACGATTCAAAAACACTTGTTTAACCAGAAAAATATTCACAATTACTGTATCTATTTGTTTTTGCTGGTTTTTCTGGTGGTTCAATGATGGAACCTGACGGGTAAATTAAAAGTTGTAAAGAAGACTCAGATCTTTTCCTAAATAAATATGCTTCTTTTTCTACAACAGATAGATGTCCTCTTCTGGACATAGATCTTTTTAAGAGATTTAAAAGCAACCTCATTTAGATCCGGCTAAATACATTGGCTTTTAACGTTTAAATAGTTGCCTGTCTGCCTACCCAACATTATCTTGGGCTGGTTAATCTTAAGACTGCAGTGTCCATCGGTTCTTTTTACCTGCCCTGAGATCTCTTTGAATGTTATTAAAATCTGGTTTCTTTTTCATTCCAGGTGCCTCTAAACGCATCTGCCGCTTTTGTGATATACCAGGCTTTGACCAAAGCCAGATGTCAGGATGACCCCAAGCGGTGATTACATTTATAATACTTTGTCCAAGAGGAAATGGTTTCAAAGGAAGCAAACAGAATTATCGTTAGAAATAAATCTAATTAATGAATATATTTGGGTTTCACTATTGCTAGAATTGTTGATTTCATGGAGGGCTTCAATCTGTTCTAGCTATTCTCCGACCAAAAAGGCCGTATTTTATTGTAACTGGTGACCACCTTGTCGTGTTATATTAAGCATAAGTGATCACGAATGCTGGTATAAATTCACATTTTAATCTACATTGGTGCGAAATCAGCACGCCGTGTGGTATCCGGCTGAATAGAATAGTAACACCCTCATTTCTTACTGAGGTGTCGTAAAAGGCGACTAAGGTAAGTCGACCCGCCGTGTGGTGTCCGTTTAAGTAAAATAGACCACCCTCTTTCTTATCGAGGTGTCGTAAAATACGACTAAGATATTGACGTCAAGCAGGCGGCCGGTAATAAGCTGTGATGGCCTAGCGGTGCGACCGTGTCAATCTCTAAAGACGATCATGGGTTCAAACCCGGGCAGACACCAATGAGTTTTTCTAATAAAACTATGTGTCTAATTGATAATTGCAATTTATCACACGCTTTTCGGTGAAGGAAAACATCGTGAGGAAACCTGCATATCTCTAGAGAATCCTAGGGATATGTGTAACCTACCAATCCGCATTGGAGCAGCGTGGTAGGTCTTAGCTCCAACCCTTCTCTCCAAAAATGGAGAGAGGAGGCCTATGCCCAGCAGTGGGATAGTAACAGGCCGTTACTTACTTACTTTTTTAGGCGGCCGGTCGTAAAAACGCAGCCAAATCATGTGACAGCATGTTTATAACATATTGTGCCGACCCCACTTGGAGTGGGATAAGGGCAGGAGGATGATGATTGGTGCGAAATCAGCATTGTTATCGCAAGCGGAGTGATATAACACGCCGTGATTGCCACCGGTGGTGTCGGTGGTGGATTTAGGATTGTAGTCACTAACGGTGATGATACAGCATATTGATCACAAATAGTCCAATTTGTGCACTGTTATCATCAGGGTTTCAAGTATGACGTGATTTAAAAAACATGGCTCTTTATGGGTAACTTTCTTTCACTTAAGAATACAACAATTTTTTTTATTGCAGTTTCGTACTAGTTGAGGAGTTGGAATGGGGCGGAAGAGTTGGGGCTGGTCCTCATCAAAGAGCTCTCGCTGATGATGAAGTTGTATACACAGCTCAGGTAGGAGTTTAATGCCTCATCATTTTCCTGCCCTTATCCCACTAAGTGGGGTCGGCATGTTATAAAAATGCTGTCGCATGATTTGGCTGCGTTTTTACGACAGGCCGCCTGCCTGACGTCAACTTACCTTAGTCGTATTTTACGAACCCTCGGTAGGAGTTTAATGCCTATCCATCCTAATATTATAAATGCGAAAATATAACAGTAGACACTGTTTAATACGCCTTCAAATAAAATCCGCTCAAGCAATTTTGATAAAATTTTTGTACAGTTGAAGTTTATACTGGACTAGCACTTAGAGTTCATCATCATCCTGCCCTTATCCCAATCTAAGTGGGGTCGGCACAATATGTTATAAACATGCTGTCACATGATTTAGCTGCATTTTTGGTCACCTGTCTGACGTTAACTTACCTTTGTCGTATTTTACGACACCTCGGTAAGAAAGAGGGTGGTCTATTTTACTAAACCGGATACCACACGGTGGGTCAATTTGCCTTAGTCGCCTTTTACGACATGTCTGTAAGAAATTAGGTTGGTCTATTCTACACAGCCGGATACCACACGGCGGTAGGAGTTTAATGCCTATCCATCTTAATAATATAAATATGTCTCCTTTCGCTTACCCTTTCAAAGCAAATCCGCTCAAGCAATTTTGATGAAATTTGGTACAGTTGAAGTATATATACTGGACCAGCATGTAGAGTAAAGAAAGGAAAAAATTATTATTTACTTTTACATATTATAACGCTTAAAGCTAACGCAAAAGAAGTTGCTGGTACAAATCGTATTATAAAAATTTAGAATGGTAACCATGGTCAATAAGTTAATAAAAGTGGATCCAATCTAAACTTTTTGGAACCTTTTTTTAGATCTTCTGTCCTCTTAGTGGGGGATCCACTTATACTGGTTTTTCTGCAGTACGGCATCTGTACTCCAACACCTCGAGACCCTAACTTGCATTGGGTTCTTTGAACTATGGACTGAGATAGCTTTTTACTACTTTTTGAGATTTTTTTGTTGATTTGTTGCTGTTAAGTGTGCCTTTGTAAATTCAAATACAAAATATTCTTTATTCAAATAAACTTGTAAACAACTGCTTTTGAATCGTCAACTCTACTGCTGGCTCGGAAAGCTGTTCCTAGCGAGAAGAGCCAGCAAGAAACTCGGCGGTTGCTCTTTTAAAAATATAATTCTTAATACTATTTACATTAAGTCGTTACTGTCTTGTACAGGTTCAAAGAGAGCTATATCCACACATTCTTATCTTCTAAATAATCTTCAAGAGTATAGTAGGCTTTCTGTATCAGCCTCTTTTTAACAGTGTTTTTAAACTGCTGTAATGGCAATGCTGAAATTGATTGATTGCGATTGTAATATGAGCTTATACTATTACATCTAAAATCAGCCACAATAATATCAAATACCTAACAAAATTTAAAAATTGTAGATCAAATTTAGTGACTCTAAAAATGAGTTGGATTAAGATTCCGAATCGGAAATATGAATTTCGGACTTTTAAGAAACGGAAATCGAAACTCCATATCATTTCTAGCTTTAACATATATATACATTCGTTCTGCAGGCGACCTGGAAGACACTTGGTAGATTCGTGCTGCAAGAGAGAGGCAGCACGGCTCCGCTGCCTCGGCACAGAGCTTGTATAGCTCGGATACAGCGTGGGCTGAGCATGACACGGGGCGCCATTACAGGTTATATATTAATCAATTTTAAAGCCACTTTACCTTACGTCTTTTATACAACTTGAGTTTCTTCCTAAAAACAAGCATGAGCTGTCTACTTTTGTACTAACGGAAAACTTTTTAAGTAATTTAATCGGTCATTTTTAGTATATTAAACAGTATTAGGGTCGAACCGAAAACAAGCGTAGTAGCTCGCTACAATTTTCGTTTGGAGGGCGGACTTTTAAGCTGTATTAGGAAATTATCTTTCATCTTTTAAGCTCGCAAGCATCGTTAGGCTCTCCCTGAATACTAGTTGTGGTAATTCGCTGCAATTTATCTTTGAGGGCGGATTTATTGCTATTTATTTATCAATTTTTTTTTCATTGCATTTTATCTTGCTATTTAAATTCATAATAGTTATTATTCAAGTGCGTGTCTGAAGACTAAAGTCTTCGAACAGTGCGTGTTGCCAGTGATGACCTATGGCTCTGAATCTTGGTCGCTGACTATGGGCCTCATAAGAAAGCTCAGAGTCGCTCAGCGGGCGATGGAGCGAGCTATGCTCGGAGTTTCTCTACGTGATCAAATCAGAAATGAGGAGATCCGTAGAAGAACCAGAGTCACCGACATAGCTCAGCGGGTCGCGAAGCTGAAGTGGCGATGGGCGGGGCACATAGTGCGGAGAACCGATGGACGTTGGGGTCTCAAAGTGTTGGAATGGCGACCCCGCACCGGAAAGCGCAGTGTCGGAAGACCCCCTGCTAGATGGACAGACGACCTCAAAAGGGTCGCGGGGAGCCGCTGGATACAAGCGGCACAAAATCGTGTGTTCTGGAGATCCCATGAAGAGACCTATGTCCCGCAGTGGACGTCCATCGGTTGAAGAAGAAGAAGAAGAAGTGCTTGAATTGCTCTAAACATCTGCATAACAAGATCTGTACCATTCCAACTGATACACCAATTAATGTCATATAATGAAATTTGGGGATCTTCGTTCTTATCTTATCTAGGCATTTATTTAATACGGTTGTCATTAACTATAATTAATCAATCAATCAATCAAATATTCTTTATTGTTCAACAAAAAAAATAATAATAATACATTATGTACTAAAGAGACACAATTTTTAAAAAACCTATATATTGTCAGTTGCACAACTGGCGGCCTTATCGCTAATTAATAAACCGACAATATATAGCACGATCAATTGGCTAATATTATATAATTCACTCCACAGGTGGTACGGGATTCCCTCTCGGTAGTTTCATGTCAAATGACATTGTTACTGAGAGCAAAATTCCCGTACAGACCGCCTACAGTGATCCCACGCACTGCAGGTAAACTATTAATGACAGATTATTATGACATAACAAAGGGAATTATAATCTCATATGGCAACACTGTTACCATAGATATCATATGATAGAGTAGCTATACGCGGGATTCCCACCCCCATTCGTTCCTGCGACGAATGAGATGAATGATAGAAAGAATAAGAATGCTGTATGAAAGTATGAACACATTCGAGAACTAGTATGAATGAGATAAGATCCTGTAAAGAACCTGTAAAGAACCTGTAAGAACCTGTAAACAATAGATTTCGATTAACTTGGAGGTAGAAGTTATAAAAAAAAACACCATTGAAAGGGGATATCGTAAGTGTGCAGCTAAGAATAAATAATAAGATAAAAAAATTGTGAGAGAGAAGAACTTTTAAATTTTAATATCAGTAAAAATAGATATAATATGATTTTACCAAGGACAATTCAGATCATGTTCTATATATAATATAAAAGCTGTGGTAGCCCAGCGGTAACACCGTGCACCTCTTTCCAGGAGGTCTAGGGTTCAAACCCCGGGCAGGCACCAATGAGTTTTCTAGTAAAACTTATGTGTCTAATTGATAATTGCAATTTATCACACGCTTTTCGGTGAAAGAAAACATCGCGAGGAAACCTGCATATCTCTAGAGAATTCTGGGGATATGTGTAACCTAACAATCCGCATTGGAGCAGCGTGGTAGGTCTTAGCTCCAATCCTTCAAAAAAAAAAAAAACGGAGAGAAGAGGCCTATGCCCAGCAGTGGGATAGTAACAGGCCGTTACTTACTTACTTACTCTATATATAATTGATTCCTTCCAGAAGAGTATCATCAGCTCCTCTTGGTAAAGGAATCGGAAGAGCTAAAGGTCACTCGGACAAAGATATATGTTCATATACGCAAAGACGAGCTGGCGGTAGAGAGGTAACTCAGGTCATTTGAATATTGTGATAATTGCATTTAGCTATTTTACTAGTAACACTTTGGACAGCCATAACTTAACTGTTGTGAAATGTATATTTTTAATAATATTTATTTCAAAATAGCACCTTGGATCTTTTTCAAGTTTTTTTTTCAAATCAAATCAAAATAATTTTAATTAATGTATAGAAACCGGCTATACTCACGTGTTATTTTATCGGATGAGCCCGACTAGTTTCCACCGCGATAACGCCGCGTCAAGAGCTCATGAATAAGAGCCCCGTATGGGCTTGAAACTAGTCGGGCTCATCCGATAAAATAACACGTGAGTATAGCCGGTTTCTATACATTAATTGTGAATTCCGCTCACGATAGTTTAAATTCAAAATAATCTTTATTTAAATAAGCTCTTTCAAGCACTTTTGAATCGTCATGTATCAATATGATTAATGAAGCTACAACTTAGTCAGAATGTTGCTGTTACGAGAAGAACTAGAAAGAAACTCGGCGGTCAATCTTTTAAACATTTTCAATTTTACATTAATAAACCGCAGTCTTGTATGAAGCTGCAAGGATTTTCAAATCCAGGCTTTTTTATCATCCAAATAATCTTCAATTGTGTAATATGCTTTACGCGTAAGCATATCTCTTATACTTAATTTAAACCTTTCTGTAGTCTGGTCTAGTATGGATCGCGGTATTTTATTGTAGAAGCGAACACCGAGACCATCGAATGTGTTGCTAACTCTGCTGAGTCGCGACACAGGTATCACAATCTTTTTGTGACCTCTTGTATGTCTATGATATACATCGAATTTCGTCAAGATGACGGTTACAAAATCTTGGTGAATAGTATTTCCCCTGTCACATAGGGTTACTAGAATTAAATCATTTAATTACTTACAATGTTTTTTTTAAGAGAATATGTAATTACTAATTTGAATAATTATTCCACCATTTACAATAATATATACAAAAATAATTAATATATATGTTAGTAATACGTAGATTATATTTACTAGATGTTTTTTAATGAAACAATTTAGTAATTAATAACTCCGATTACAAATTACCTTTAGGTACATTCAGAGGGTGAAATGGGAGGATCCTTGGGGGCGGAGGCCCTAGCAGCTCAAGTAGCACGGTTCAAGAGAGTATCTTTACGGAAACTGAGGGCTTGGCGCTCCTGAGTGTGGCAGGTGAGTGGGAAGTTATTCCCAGCCGTCGCTAGTGACGCGTGTTCTGTGTAAAGTGGTCACAAAGACTGATATGGCAAACGTCTGTCAGTCTGTAGTTATTATTGTGTCAAACTATCGCGTTCTTTAAGGACGCATATTCTGTGTAACCTGGTCACAAAGACTAAGATGGCAGACTTCTGTCAGTCTTTAGGTATTTTTCTGTAAAACTACAGCCGTCTATAGTGATATGTGTTCAGTGTAAAGTGGTCAAAAAGACTGAGATAGCAGACTTCTGTCAGTCTGTAGGTATTATTGTATCAAGCTACCGTGGTTTTAAAATACGTGTGTTCTGTGTAACCTGGTCACAAAGATTGAGATGGTATGTCTGTCAGCCAGTAGATATTATGGTGTCAAACAACCGCAGTCGTTAGTGACGCGTATTCTGTGTACAGTTCACATCGATTGAGATGGCAGACGTATGTCAAATCAAACAAAATAATCTTGATTTAAATAAGCTCTTTCAAGTACTTTTGAATCGTCGAGGATCAATATGATTAATGAAGCTACAACTGGTTCAGTATATTGCTCTTACCGAGTAGAACCAGAAAGAAATTCGGCGGTCAATCTGTTCAACATTTTCAATTTTACATTATTAAACCGCATTATTGTATGAAGCTCAAAGGATTTTCAAAGCCAGGCTTTTTATCATCCAAATAATCTTCAATTTTGTATTATGTTTTACGAATAAGTTTCTACTTTTTCTCGAAACAAGACAATTAACGTTAAAAAAAAAAACAGTTAAAATATGCTCCGATCGCCACCAAACTGTACACAATTACAGAACAAGAAAGCCAATAAAAGTATTTTTTTTTTAAAGATTTTTGTACATTTTACGGCCTCATTTATACTTACCTACTGTGATTTAATGTAAAAATTGATATTTTCAGGTCTTCCGCCGACTCGGCACGAGTTTGGCGAACCATAGGGCGTCCCTCTCTTCAGAGCTGGGCTCCCTTTGGGATTTCTTCCGCATCGACAGAGAAAGAAGGCGCTCAGCACCAGCAGCGGCCACCTTCGAACAAGTCGACAGCAAATCGCCGGTGAAATTAGCGAAAGACTTATTGCAAGTCGTCCAGGACACTGTATTTACTAAGAAATTTGAAGAGAAACGATGCCCACTAGTTAAAGAGGAATCCGATTTGAGTTCTGACGATGAGGACGGCACAGAACGACGTATTGCGAATCTAATAGACTTCTTTTTTACGATCGTCAAAAGCCAAAAGGAAGAAAGGAAGGGCAGCGGCGGAAGTTGTTTCAAAAGTGAAGCCAGTCCAGACGATGTTTACGTGCCAACAAAAATGAATGCCGATTTAGAGCAGAAGATGGAAACATTGATCGAATTTCTGGCAACGACCGGCTGTGTGGAAGAAGACAATAAAGAGGATAAGAAAATTACACTAATGGAGTTCCTTTTTGGAACCGATGATAGGAAATACGAAAACCCCATCATAGAAATTAATGCGAAAGGTATTAGCCTCTCGGAATCAAATGTCAATGTGAAGAACTTATCGTTTATAGACGAAACTCCAGGCGATAATGGAAGTGAGACCTTGGTAGAAATGTTACTTAAATATATGGAAGATTACGGTGGGAAGGAGAAAGAAACGCCGAAATCCTTGTCAGTAACGCCGTCGCTTTCAGAAAAATCAAAATCTGATACGACGATTAGTAAATTCGAAACTGTCAGTGATATAAGTAAAACAAAATCTGACTCTACCTTAACGCACACTCAAGAGACAGTCATTGATAAGGGCGAAGATCACGAGAGAACTAGACGAGTATCTGAATCTGTTATAGATTTGAGTTATATCAAGTCTGATTTGGAAGCGATTTTTGAAGAAGCTATTCTCCGTGTATGTGAACTTAATATGATGTTCGAAGATGATACGATGAGTGAGCAAGAGGATATGGATAACTTTAATGCTTACACTAAACCTAATCAGTCACAATACAGCCAAGGGCAACTGTTCAGCGTGGAATTATCAGACATTATAGAAGAAGACGAACCGGAACCATCTTCTAGATGTGTCGACACCTATATGAGCCAAATACGGAATTTAGCCGAAGAATTAATAAAGTTCATAGAAAACAAAATCCAGAATTATCCATTCGACGATAGTTCTGGTCCATCTACAGAGGAATACAGCCGCGAATTCGATTTAAGTCCAAGCTTAAGGTCAATCAGTCTCGTTGATTTGAGAAATATACCAGATTTGCCACAAAGCATGATGATCAAGCCGATCGTGATGAAAATCGATAAGGCTACATCGACGACTGAAATATCTGAATCGATATCGGAGATATGCAGGCGAATCGATTCAGCTTGCATGACTGATGACACAACATTAAGTTCTAGCTCCGAAAGAAACGAACGGGCGTTAGACAAATTAGAATCGTTGCATCGATTCTTCTCGAGATCTCGATTGGAAATAATCGATGAGAGTCTCGAAGAGAACGGAGAGAAGGAGAAGAAGAATTCTAATAATGTTGTTTCAGAGGTGCATAAAAGCGACACCCCGGATTATAGAGCCGGCCAAGCAAGTTTGGACGACGTTGAAGATCTTTTAGATGATAATGACAAAACAGAACGGGATCTGGATAAAACAGACAATGATATAGACGATTATACTGAGACTAAAAGTTCAACAATATCTTAACTGATGTTAAAAGTGAAATCAGGCTATTTTGCTTCCGTGCCTTAAAAAGCACGTTAAGCTAAGTTGGGGTCGAAACCCCATGCATCTGAAATGTTTGCATATAATAACTCTAATTCGAGTCCTGACGCCCTGAAAACTTTTATAAACCACGAGCATAAAACGAAAAGATTATATTTTTAGAATCCAAAGTAGGATTCATAAAAAATATCAAAAATTAACACATTCGTAACCAAAAAGTGAACAAAATAACCAACTGAACTTTCACATGCCAGAACCGATCGTAAAAGACACATTTGTTAATGACCTGATAACTTTTATATCCTTGGATGGGAGGTGGTCATAAAGTGTTACTAGCTACAATAAATTGAGAAACTGATTGAAAATTGTTGCCTACAATATTCATATATTGAATATAAAACATCGCACCACTTTGTCTACAATTTTAAAATTATTATAGTCACATTTGATAAATTTTGATTCAGAGCTAACACTGGTTCCAAATAGCTCATCTGATTACAGATATAAAATAAATCTCATAAATCTTAATTTTATATTCATTTTACATTCAATATAAATTGGCTAATTCTTATTTATTACAGTTATAATTGATAAAACTTGATTCTAAATTGACATTTAGTTTACGTTGGCTGATTCTTAGTTGATTACAGTCATAATTGATTAATCTTGATTCTAAACTGACATTTAATATAAATTGGCTCATTCTTATTTGATTAGTCATCATTGATAAATCTTGATTCTAAACAGACATTTAGTATAATTTGGCTAATTCTTAGTAGATTACAGTCATAATTGATTAATCTCGATTCTAAACAGACATTTAGTATAATTTGGCAGATCCTTAGTTGACAACAGTCATAATTTATTAATATTGATTCTAAACTGACGTTTAGTATAATTTAGCTGATTCTTAGTTGATTACAGTCATAATTGATTAATCTTGATTCTAAACGCACTTAATTATTATGATATAATCTGATTGCAGTAATATTGGATTTCTTGTTTATATATTGACGTTTTATCTTAGTCAATTATTGATGTAATAAGTATATACTTATATTTAACCCTGATTTTAAACTCGTACTTAATCCAAGTTATATTTTTATAAAACCGTTACATTTAAAATTAAAGTTTAATTGACAATATCATAAATCTAACTTCCAAATTGGTAATAGTCGATTTAATTTATTTATTTAGTAGATATTTTTGTTGTTAAAATACTATTGACTTAATCTATAGTAGAATTGGCCTTTCTTTAATCTTTCTATTAATAATGTGCCAAATGTGAATAATAATAAGTAAACCATTATTATTTACCAGAAATATTAGTTGACGATTTTATGCTAATAATGCTTTGTACAAAATATTTGTCTTTTCAGAAGTATATTTAAGAATAATTTTAAAAAATTTAAACAATACAAACAATTTAATATTGTGACAAATAACGAAGTATAAATATTAAGCCTATATAATTCTAGTAAAAGCTCAAAATGATCTATTACAGCATAGAACTAAAGCATTTAAGACTCAAAAATATCTCCAAATTTTGGAAATATTTAAACCTTGACTCGTGCCTGGCGTAAGCTATCGATATAAATCGACTTGATAAGAACAAAAAAATTATCTATAGAGGATTATAGTCTGCTATCCAGTCTTTTTATATAGGTCGGCGGTTTGCCAAATTTACTGAAATTTACCCTTTAAGTAACCTTTCAGTTTAAATAAAAAATGACTACAATAATGTCTGCCCTATTAAATTAATTATTAATATCAATAACATTAATTATAATACTGTAAGTAAATATTGATGCTTTGATAATCGAAGATTTGATGTTAGATGTCTTTGACCCAAACCTTTACCTAAAAAGAATAACTAATTTGATGAAAATAAAGGGCGAACAAACTCAAAAATATCTTAAATGTTGTATAGTTGTTGACCTATTTAGTATTTGATAATCGAAAAAAAATCTCGTCTAGATAAATGACTGATCCTGACAACAAAAAGTTTTACCGGTTTTGAAAAATATATCACAATTGAAAAAATATTTAATAATAGGTATGCCTTCAATTTACACGTATCAACAATTATAACGGAATTATCGATCGTTTTTATACTAAAACGTCACTTCCGTTATGTTCCGAGAGAAAATAATAATCGGTCATATCGAAGTAAAAAAAATAAAATTCATATTCTAAAATAATACGTACAAATAAGTGTAATAAAAATATTATATATAATTATCGAGAACCATATTGTAAATGTTTGCTATTACCATATAGATTAACATTTCTAATTAATTATTCCTCATAAACCAATCATAGACAATTTTGTTATACGATGTTCGAAAGTTTACACAGAATATATATTTTTTTAAAGAAAATATTTATTTTAATAATCATAATAAAATATCAATTATCACAGTGAAACTTATTAATTTTAAGTAAATAATAAAATAATAATATTGTTATAAAAAATGTTGTACTAATTCTTTTGTCTCTGTGTATTATTTATTAGAATTTAAATTTAAAAAATAGATTGTGGTCTATGACAAAGGGCTTAGGAATAAAATTAAATATATTGCTTATAATGCTCGTTAAACTCGAGAGGAAATAGTGAGATTTTTTAATTATAAATATATAATTATTCATAGATATAGATATAATGTATTAGTGATCTAAATAAACACATCTACGTCGAGTTGAATTTATGTAAATTAATAAATTGTCTACACGAGTTTTTGTACTATCCTTTTAAATTTAGAATTTAAGAATAATATTTAAATTCAGACTTTCATAAACATGGCAATCTCTATGTTGTATGTATTAAATTTAATTCTCTTTGTTCTTGTACATTTTTTCAAATATATATTTACGAAATAAACATTACTTTGTTTATAAAAAGTGGTTTACTTTTACAATTACAACAATAGACAATATAGTTCTAAGCCGATTTTCATAGTACCTACTAAAAGATGATGGCGTTTGGTAGGGATGTGACTTAGAGTCGAAAAAACCGATGACTAAATAATCGATTTCTTTCCCCTTTAAATAAATCGATTAATTCATATCAACATAATCGATTAATAATAATTGAGTTTTTTTTTACTAATTAAACAGTTGCCTTTTCTAATACCTATGTATGATTAATTAGAATAAAGCTTAATAAAAGTGGATATCTACGAGTACCAATAAATAACAGAAGAATTGTTTGTGGAATTCGATTACAATGTATAGTTTGTCTACATTGGTTACATCCAACAATGCATATCTAATCCTGAAAAACCAGGTAAAAGAAATAAAAAATCAAAACAATCGATTTGTAATGTAAAAAATCATTTAATAAAAATCGATTATTTTTTTCTCATCCCTAGCGTTATGAACGCATAGTTTTACACACACACACACACACACACACACACACACATATATATATTATATTGCTTATAATTATATATTGCTTGCATTTGCATACTTTTGGATCTCTGCAGTAACGCCCTGCAAATTACCTTTAGGTATATATATTATACAATATATATTACCAATATATATTTAAATCACTTATATTTAACGCCGTGTGGTATCCAGCTGAGTAGAATAGACCACCCTCATTTCTTACCGAGGCATCGTAAAAGGCGACTGAGTTAAGTTGATGTCAGGCAGGCGGCCGTTCGTAAAATACGTAGCCAAATCATGTGACAACATGTTTATAACATGTTGTGCCGACCCCACTTAGAGTGGGATGAGGGCAGGAAGATGATTTAAATTACTTATATTTAAATTGCGACATAACTACTGGACAGATAACGTAATTTTATTTGTTCATATGACCAATAAAATATTATTGACCGAGAGAAATAAAGATATATTGTTATTGTGAGCACTTTCTCGAAGATATCACTTATCTGTCGCCATTTGAACATTCTAGAAATGATATTACCACGGTTAACATGATGAACTTATTAATTAATTGATGATTTGTTTTTAATTCAGAACATGCTGTTATAAGTCAATCAGATAATTCATTATTCTATACTATTGTTACGTTTTAGTGGCTAATACACTTAAGATGTATAGATGGAATTTGGCACAATTGAAGCTCTTATAGTGGACTAACATATAGGATAA
The DNA here is from genome assembly GCA_029227775.1 of Morpho helenor. Classification (NCBI taxonomy): domain Eukaryota; kingdom Metazoa; phylum Arthropoda; class Insecta; order Lepidoptera; family Nymphalidae; genus Morpho; species Morpho helenor. The sequence goes on from JARGCU010000011.1 coordinate 13,056,875, forward strand.
TTATTATAAAACAAAGCCCCCAAAAAGCTTCATATGCGTGTGTGTCAACCTACGGGTGCCTCCAGTAAGGCCGGACCACAGTTTAGGGCGACGAGTAGTGAAGGACTGGTGGTGTAACTGTGACTAGTCATTACGTTATTGAATGAAGCTTTACTAGCTATGGGGAACTTCGTCCTAAGGGTGCCTCCTGTGAGGCCAGACCACAGTTTAGGGCGACTTGTAGTGAAGGGCTGGTGGTATGACTGTGACTAGTCATCACGCTGTTGTTTGATGCTCTACTAGCTATGGGCAACGTCGCCCTAAGGGTGCCTCCTGTGAGGCCGGAACACGGCTTAGGGCGACGTGAAGTGGAGGGCTGGTGGTATGACTGTGTCTAGTCATCACGCTGTTGTATGAAGCTCTACTAGCGTCGGGGAACGTCGTTCTAAGGATGTCTCCTGTGATGCCGGACCACGGCTTAGGGCGACGTGTAGTGGAGGGCTGGTGGTATGACTGTGACTAGTCATCACGCTGTTGTATGAAGCTCTACTAGCGTCGGGGAACGTCGTTCTAAGGATGTCTCCTGTGAGACCGGACCACGGCTTAATGGCGACGTGTAGTGGAGGGCTGGTGGTATGACTGTGACTAGTCATCACGCTGTTGTGTGAAGCTTCACTAGCTATGGGAAACGTCGTCCTAAGGGTGCCTCCTGTGAGGCCGGACCACTGCTTAGGGCGACGTGTAGAGAAGGACCGGTTGTGAGACTTTGATTGGTCATTACATAGTCGGAAGGTGGCAAGAAGACATGACCAACCGACGTCATAAAACTGGGACCACGTTCGACGATGACGCTTTGTGTATTATTATTTATTATAATATTGAATTGAATAGAAGCAATAGCACATTACGGATGTTTATATAATTGTTATATAAGACAATTTATGTAATAGACATTCAGGTGCGTAATCGAGAAGCCGTTTCAATTTCATTTAGTACACTACATTATCAAATTGGAGTCAAATTAATAATTATATGGGACACTTACACACACGGTCGTCCGTCCCCTAAGTAACTTAATACTTGTGTTATACGACACCTCGGTAAGAAATGAGGGTGGTCTATTCTACTCAACCGGATACCACACGGTGGGTCAATTTACCTTTGTCGCCATTTACGACACCTAGGTAAGAAAGAAAGTGGTATATTCTACCCAACTAGATACCACTCGGTGGGTCAACATACCTTAGTCGCCTTATACGACACCTCGATAAAAAATGAGGGTGGTCTATTCTACTTAACCGGATACCACTCGGTGGGTCAACTCACCTTGGTAGCCTTTTACGACACCTCGTTAAAAAAGAGGGTGGTCTATTCTACTCAACCGTAGCTTATTATTATATAATATGAAACTTCCTCCAGAAACATCTTCTAAAAGTTATATCGCTTGCATATACTACTTTCGAGTTTTTTTTCCATATTCGACTAAAAAAGGCTTTCCAAAAAAAGGCTAATTTGGAAAAGGTTTTAAAAATAAAAGAATAAATTTCCATAATTAATTTTTAATAGATACCAAATTAGACAGGAACCGTCATTTCTCTATCAGTACGCAATACAATTACTTATTAAACATCATAATTAACGTTATATAAAAATATGATACCACATTTAAGTAATTAACAATTAATAATTAATCAGTTCTTTTTATTAAAACAGCTCTACATTACAACCCCGTTTTTATAAAAAAAAAATACAATAAATTACATTATTTACAGATTTATTAAATTATGTTCACGAACTTTAAACTTTTAAACATATTTTAATGAGAAAAGTTCGTGATAATAATTTAAAATTTTAAAATCACAATCATTATCTGGCAATTTTGCTTGACAAAATCGCAGAATGATATAATTATTTTATATACAAGTTATTAGTCTATGTACAAATTAAAATATGTATTAGTACCAACATAATCTAAACATCTGTTCTATTGAATATGCGGTTAGACAAAAAATCAATACCAACATAACAAATATACCTCTAATTTATTACAACTAGATAAACTGTATAGGTATAAACAGAGTACCAACATTAAGATTCGAACACTATGTATAAATTTAAATACTAGACAAAACTTTTTAGAAAATAAAGTACAAATCATCATTATTATTTCTTTTAAAACTCACTTTACATAAAACCTTTTTAATTAGACTTTTCTAAACTTTAGATCAATTCTTGTACATATAAGGAAGGAAAATATATTATCTTACAAAAATAATTTTCTATATATCCACGAGGACCTTTATGATTATTTTTTCTATAAAAATAAAAGAATTCCTTATATAACATAAAATATATTTAAATTATATTTTGTAGATATCTTTGTGTCATGGAATTCCGCAACATAACCCTTGCTTCAATAAATCTAGCCATTCAAATAAAACATATATATGTAGACTAATTATACCATAGAGTTAATATACGTTTTATTTATGTTTAATAACTCTATGACATACTTATTCGATATAAAATTAAGTAATCTGTATTCTATTCAAAAATAAATTTGTTAATAACAAAAATATAAAAAGTATTACGAAATAAATGAATTATTATTAATAAATATTTTTTTTATTATGTATTCTCCTATAAATCGTATAATGTTACTAAAAATATATGATTGGATGTACGAAATATTTCTTAAATAAGGATTTAAACGACACTTTACAAGTTTTTTTAGTGATTTCATATTTATCTAGGTTTTACCATCGTTTGCGTTGACTGTTGTAGTGTGATAGATTGATAATAGATGGCGCTTTTCAATGTCATCTTATTCCTGTAGAATTAACAGGATTTCTATAACCTATATGTTGTTTCGGTGTATAAGGAATAATTGTACCAAATTTCATCGATATTGGTTCAGCGGATGCGCCGTGAAAGTAACAAAAATACTTACAAACTTTCGTATTTATAATATTAGTAGGAAGTAGGGTTGCCACCCGTACTATATTATATAGTATCGTACTATATTTTAATCAATTGTATTATATATTATAGGAAAACAATATAGGACGAAAAATACTATATTTTTATCGCTAATTCAATTGTCACGCTTTTTTTAACCACTGTGGATGGAACGCACCCGCAGCACTGCATAGGAAATGTTTGAACAAAACTCATTCATGTATTTACGGGGCTTAGTTAGTAACTCTAACTCCTTTGTCATTGTCCAGCGAAATGTAATAAACAATCATAGAAATATAAATAATGATAGAAAATAGATGTGTACAATTTTTTTTCCTGAATTTCCTAAAAGCACTATATTTTTTTGATTTAAAAAGAAAAATACTATTTTTCTTCAAAAAAAAGGTGGCAACCCTAGTAAGAAGGATGTATCGTATGATAATACGGACGATCGTATTCACACTTGCAAGATGATCGTGATGATTATGAGTGATCACACGATCAATAATCATCGCCGTTAGTGAAATGCAGGTACAAAGTTTATAGATGCAATAAGACCATGTGTTGAAAATTTTGTCTGTTCTCCGATACGATATTTCGATTGGACACATATCGTACGCTTAGTATTAAAGTGACCTAATTAAAAAATTTAGCGACTACAAAAATACAAAAGTAATAATAAAATTATTTTGCTATAATCCGCAATTAAGTAAAATAGAAAATATATATAATGCTAAATGTAGAGTGGACAATCCGTTTTCATACCTGATACATGCAGGATTCGTAAAAACACATACACAAACCTCCACCACCGCCACCACAATACACAAGCACTATATACGTTCACTATCACAAACTCAACAATCGTTTCGCCCCGCAACCGAAGCATCATCAGGATATAGACTACACGACCAAAATCGCAAAGCCAAGGTCGTGGAGTCTATCTCCTCCATTTAGCATATATATATATATATATATATATATATATATATATATATATATATATATATATATATATATATATATATATATATATATATATATATATATATATATATATTTATATATATTTTATTTCATCGCGGATTATAGCAAAATAACTTTATTATTTCTATTGTATTATGGATCTCCGCAAAGTAACGCCTAATTCTATAAATGACAACAGTAAATCGTAAGTGTGGCAAATTGCAATAAACTGTAGCGTACAAAATTCGTTAGTGTTAAAGAGACCCTAATTTGAAAGAGGAAGAAAACACTAGCTTATTTAAGTCATAGATGGCATTGAAATAAGGATTACATATTTAAATTAAGAACGATTTTCAATTCGGTCAGTTTAATACTAAGCGTTATACATATATAAGCTGATATTCACAACGTAAGATATGATTAACATGGCCATTACTCGTGTATGTCTGGCCCCGATAACATTTATCAATGTTTGTAAATACCAGAAAGTGTTATTTGTATATCTATTTTTAGACTTCCGATCGCAAAGGAAAATCACGGAATCAAAAACTGATAGATTTGATCTAAGCTAGGCGCTAAAAAAAACCTAGTAAATGCAAACAAAAATGGAGAAAAAACTTAATTTATACCAGTTTGTAAATACATGTTACATCCTTTACAAACCGTATTTTTTTATTTATTTTTTGATAATGCTTACTTGACAAAGAAATAATGGAAGTCAGCAAAGATACCGCGCCGCGTAAACCTAAAGGTATACAATAAAACAATGTACTAGAGAATTGTAGATCTACTAAAATTCTACAAAAAAGTCACCGACGGCATGTCTCTATCTCTTATGGTTAACTCACAATATCCTCTTTTATGTTCAAAAATTTTTCGGGCAAAATTTGTGACACATTGATTACCATGCGGCGGAAGCTAGCAAGCATGTAATAATTCGATTATAGCAAAATTCTATCATAAATTTTGTACTATGGAATTCCGCAAAGTAACGCCTACTTCTGTAAATAATTTTAAACAAATAGTATTAGAAAATACCGTCTATTTCAGGGCTTCTTAAACTTTGGGTCGCGACACCAAATGCGCGTAGCAAAATTCTGGGGTCGCAAGAGAATTTTTTACTTATATTTTACTTTAATACTTACCACGCAACTACTTGAATGTATTCGAGCGAATTAAGACGTTCAGAATCCACTTTTATTTATAAAACTATATTACAATTATATTAAACTTAATAAATACAATTTTATAATTTTTTGTGCAATTTTTAATTTTAGATTTTTGTATGTTTCAAAACGAACTCTGAAACTATATATTTTACCTAATAAATAAATCATTAAAAATATTAATTTTTTTTTCTTTTATATTTGTGTGATGTCGTCAAGAAACTCGCAATCATAAATGGGGTCGTGAATGACAAAAGTTTAAGAAGCTCTGGTCTATATTCATTCCAGTCCGTTCAAAAAATGCGCAGCAATGTTTTCCTCAAATAATTGCATTGGCGCTATGCCCTGAACCTGACAAAAAACGCGTCGCATATTTCTCGCCAAAGTACGTATATATTACGCATATTATAAAGTACGGTGCCAAAATAATAGAACATGTTCTAGACATCATTGAGTTCATTGGAGTCCATATATAATTACTCGGCACTATCAAGTGGTCTTTACTAATATTATAAAGCACGCAAAAACTACTGGACCTATTTCAAAAATTCTTTCACCATTGGAAAGCTGCATTTTTACTGAGCAACATAGACTAAATTACATTTTTTTTAAATAGGCATCGGTAATAAAAATGTAATAAGCTGTAAAAAATAAGTCATAAAAACTGCGCTGCGAAAATTATTGATGATAAAAAAAAAATGTTCTACAGTATTATACAACGTATCAATCTACAAAAGTCCGCGATACCATATATCCAACTGTTATAGTTATGCCAATATAACTGCTTTTAGTGGGCTTTCCACTGCCATGAGATCGGTATGTACGCGGGTGAAATCGCGGGATATTACTAGTATTTATATAAAACTAGGGCGGGCACATAGTGCGGAGAACCGATGGACGTTGGGGTCTCAAGGTGTTGGAATGGCGACACCGCACCGGAAAGCGCAGTGTTGGAAGACCCCCTACTAGATGGACAGACGCAGTGGACGTCCATCATTTAAAGAAGAAGAAGAAGATATAAAACTAACTGTGAGGCGACTTCCCTCGTCAAGGGCCAACATTTTCTAAAAACATTTTTTCTATTGTACATAAAAAGTACAGTTAACCATGAGTGATAGACATATGCTGTCGCGGACTTTTTATAGTATTTTTATAGACCTACAATTCTCTAGTACATTATTGTAGTGTATCTCAAATGGTTTACGCGACTCAAGTTGTCAATAGGCGAGTTTTATGTTTACAGTAATGCACTATTAATCTAAATCTTCCGGAAGAATAACACTACCGTTTAGTGACAACGGATAGTAGATTTTGAAATAATCTATCAAATACATACAGCTTTTAGGGACTTTGTTTTATAAAAGTAGCTAACTAACTAGCTTTTACCCGCAACTTCGTTTGCGTGTACTGTTGTCTAGGTTGATAATAGATGTCGCTTTTCAATTCAAATTCAAATTCAAATTCAAAATATTCTTTATTCAAATAAACTTGTAAACAAGTGCTTTTGAATCGTCAACTCTACTGCTGGTTCGGAAAGCTGTTCCTACCGAGAAGAGCCAGCAAGAAACTCGGTGGTTGCTCTTTTTAAAAAAATATAATTCTTAATATTATTTACATTAAGTCGTTACTGTCTTGTACAGGTTCAAAGAGAGCTATATCCACACATTCTTATCTTCCAAATAATCCTCAAGAGTATAGTAGGCTTTCTGTATCAGCCTCTTTTTAACAATGTTTTTAAACTGCTGTAATGGCAGTGCTGAAATTGATTGCGGAATTTTATTATAGAATCTTATACCAAAACCCACAAACGAGTTACGCACTTTTGCAAGGCGCAAAGCAGGAACCGCAAGCTTATGTCGGTGTCTCCTATTCCTGTACAATTAACAGGATTTCTATAAGTAAGTAAACATACATCTATACTCACAAAATTTCACATAATATTAGTAGGATAGTATAGATTTATAACTACACTCGAAACCAATATGTGAATCATAGGCATTTTCATTTTCAAATGATGGCATAAAAATGTGAAAGTTTTGTTTATCTTATCACGCAACAGACATTCAAGTGAAATTCAAGCCAAGTACAATATTACGTTTGTCTTTATATGATTTTATTAAAATAACGCGTTACCTAGCAAAGAATTTATATGAGCCAATTTAAATTTATAGCGCTTTCATTAATTCGTTAGTGTGTAATTTCATGATTTTACATTACGTATAACTCCTTTTTTTTAATTTCGGTGTGAGTTTTTTCTGTTCTCTGTGGGAGCGATATTCCATTCGTCAGAACATTGATTCCCAAAGTGTAGTCCACGCTCCACCACAGGGGTTATTTGTCTTAGATGGAGACAAATCCTAAAATCTTTTCGTTCCGGATATTAAAATTGAATGCTAGATAGCGGTGCCAAATTTAACGAAAAAAGCAAACTCTTCCTAATTGATAAAAATTATGTCTTTATTTTATTTACTTTATGTATTAAAACGTTAAACTTCAAAAGATTAGCACGGGCTATCACAACTTAGTGGGTTATGGGACAAAAAGTTTGAGAACCACTGCGTTGAAACATTTTAAAATAAGACGATTTTTGGTGATCATTTGAACAATGGTATTTGAACATGTCATGTTTACGTTTGGCCTAAATAAATAAAAGATGAAATCACTAAAGCACTCTAACATAAATTGAGATCATTTTATTAGTAGATGTCGATTAAATCCTTATTTAAATAAAATATATAATTACCTATTTATATTTACTTACCTCATTGCATAATCACATAAAATAAAAATTATTTAAAAATCAATTATTTAAATATTTTTTAACTTTGCAATATTTCATAATTCCGATTTAATTAATTACAAAGTAAAATAGTGTTGTATAATCATTTAAATTAACGATTCGACTAACTCACTATTCGACTAGAGTAATTGACTTGAATGAGTACAGGTCAATATTTGTTGGTACGAAAATTTTGAGTAATAGACAATACAGACTAAGTATGATACGGAAATAAATATTTGATTCAATAAAATATATTCGTATTCTTAAAAATTACACTTTCAATATCATTTCTGCCCCTATAACATATTGAGCAAGCTTTCGATTTAAACTAAATCTAATTTCTATTAACCCTTTCACTGACCATTATTAATCAGTCTAAATTACAGTCTAGACTAACTTAAGGTACTTATAAATAACCAAAAAGCAGTCTGTTATCGAGAATAAAAGTTTTCAAAAGCCACTCTATATTAGACCTAAATATTTTATCAAATTTTAAATAATTAAGTAGAAAAATAATGGTTTACTAATTTATAAAACAGAAATATAACATTATTAAAGTATTATTTAAGACTGACAGATTACATTATGTCACTAATTTATCTATAAAGTTATATTTAGAAAAGGAAGCAAGACCATATTTATTGTAAAGACAACTAAAGAGAAAGCAAATGTATCTATCTCTTTTGTTTATGTGTAATAAGACAAAGATGAAGTATACAAGTTTTATCTTCCCTTTCATTTAATTAACAAGTCTAGCTATGGCTTCCTAACAAGTATAAAACTATAAATATTCTAACACTCGTCAAATTTGATCAAAAACAAATCAAAACTATGAATATATTTCAGTATACTCATCGAAGTTTTAAATACTATATAGCTAAACCCATCATTAAGGCAAATTGACTATTATTTATTAATGACGCCAAAAAAAGTTTATGCAATCAATAAACTTAGTTATTATTTTCGTTGGTGTATTGTAAAAATATTAGCAAACAATTGAAATATATATTCCAATAGATGGCGATAGTATACTACTATAAATTTAGCATTAAAAAATCGATATAAGTCTCAACAGATGGCGCTTAACATAGAGTGGCTTCTGTAACAATAAAGATTCTTACAAACCTTCGAACTTCCTGTTGTTCACAGGCACATTATGGCACAAGATCACAGTGGCATTCACCAAAACACAAACAACTTTCACCAGTACGGAGTATTGCCATTGCTGGTCGCTTTACTCGTCCAAGAGTTGCCATAATTAATCCTCGCACACGCGATCCCCGGCGTTTTGACTGACGATTTCTCTATCGTGTAATTCTGACCGTCCCTGTTATCCCAATACTCAACGGATTTGCATCGAAAGCAAACGCAGAAGTCGATCCGCCGCGAATGTATCGGAAGCTGCAAACGGAATCCGAACGTGTCGTAAGACGAAACGCCTATTTGATTAACTGGTCCTGATTCAACGAAAGCGCAATAAGTGTCCTCTTGAGTTCGCCAACCATCAAAAGTCACTCTAACAAATACTTCTTTATTAAAATCAAGATTCTTCACTTTAACCGTACCATCAACAGCGCATTCGTTCTGTTTAACTATAACATTTTCTAATGAGACACAATCTTCTGTGATGCGCCGTCGAAACGCCAGATAATCCGAAGCCGGCTGAGGAAATCTCGGCTCCCAAATATCTACTATAGGATTTTGTAGTTTTTTTCTCTCCACAGGCGGACTGGCTATGATTTTTAACGCCCAATACGGCGGCACGTGAGACGGTTCGGTCATAAACTTGACGTGTTCCAAGGCATAGCCTCTATCGTCAGCGAATACTACTCGCTTCTTCTTTTTGTCCGTTGATATTCGGATGCACGATCTCGGCGCCGCTTTCAATGTGAGCTGGAGTGGTTTGAGCAGGGAGAGACATGGTGCTGAGTATCCTCTTGATGTCAGCTTTGTTTGTCGTCTCACCTGCGGCGTGTAGTCCGATAGGAAGCCGGCTGGCGGGCTGCGGCCGTAAAACATTTGCTCGGAGCCGAGCATGTCTATAGCGGCGCACATCGCGATTCTGTAACAAGAAAACACGTGTGTACACAACCGCGGCCGGCGTCGAACTAAACGGAATGCAACGCGACGTGCGCTTTTATAGATGCGCAGGCGCCGGCCACGCGATGCTAGTGTGACTTTGCGTTTAATAACAATTTCCGGATAAAAGTTTATTGACATATTGCTAAATGGGGAAGTGGGCCAAGGCTTCGAGGATTACTTCCTGCATGTATGTGTCGTGTCGCTGTAGTAAATGTTTACTACACGATCTATGTAGGTTATTCTTTAAACGTAAAAAATGATCAAAATTATGAATTAAAATATAGTTCTTAATATATAAATTGAATAGAAGGCTTGATGATTGTACTTCTATGTTTTCTAAGGTAGAGGTTTCTGATAGAAATATCTCATAATCTATTGATATTTTATAATAAACACCTTTTATGATACTCGTTTATATGAACAGCAGAGCGTCGTACGTAATACACAATCCTTAACGTATATTCAAAAATATGTATATTTTTTTGAATTATTTTGTTTTTATTATACCAACGTAATAATTATGAGTATATCAAAAAAGTTCCGGTTTTTTTATATACACAACTGTTTTTATTTAATAATTTATCTTGCAAAAAATAGTGTTTACTACAGAAATAGAAACACATAATGACCTAGTGGAAAACTTTTACGGCTATAATCTTTAGACATTACTATCACGTATTAGATAAATGATTATAATTATGTTAATTAACCGTCGCTTTGGTTCATTGGCATGTTTATATTATTCAAGTGTGATATTGATAAGAAAATTGAGCACAAATTAACTACTGATACATCTTGTAGGTAGCACGACCCTTACCTTAATAATTTAATTGGATCTTTACAAAGTAACAAGTCTACAGAATGTACAGTTGTAAACAAGTTGTTTATAATAAAATTAATTAGTTAAGATGATTATGAATGTTCTAAATTAACGTTATCCTATAAATTATGACTATTTGTAGATAAATATAATATGACTGTAGTCCAATATTATAAAGTATTAATTCCAAAAAAGGAGATTTTTAACAGCAAACTATATTCTATAAATCCATATGCTAGATATTTAATTATTCATAACTTAAAACAAAGAACATAGATAGCATAGAACAAAAAAAGAAGTATTTTATTTTTGAAATATTAAGGCTATCTTTCTCTAGAGTAATACCATTGGCATTACCATTTTTTTATGCCCATTTTAAATTTACTTTATTGCTAATTATTGTAAACCTTATTAATCCTAACACTACAACAAACACACACACACACATAAACTTATAAGTAAATAATAAAAAACAATACCTTTCGCGCTTTTTCGATTTAATATGGATGATACGTATAAAAAGTTAAAATATATAAAAGTTCTACTCACTGAACAGTATCAAGAATACTGCATTGATTTATTAATTTGATTATTTAAATACAACAAGAAAACAGGAAAACCCTTTTCCGGTAAGACACTATGATCCAAGGGCTCATATGTTTATAAACATTTATTGATTAGTAGGAAATTACACACGACAGTAGTAACGTATTTATAGAATATATACATGTTACATCATTAAGTTATTTTTACGCGACGTATTAGACAAAAATCTCATCATAAACATGATAAAGTATACTATAAATATAACCTTCACTTATAGTAGCAACGAGACTAAAGCGACTAAGTTTAGTCGACTCGCCGTGTGCTATCCGTCTGAGTAGAATAGACCACCCTCTTTCTTACCGAGGTGTCGTAAAATACGAATAGGGTAAGTTAACGTGAGGCAGGCGGTCGGTCGTATAAACGCAGCCAAATCATGTGACATGTTTTTAACATGTTGTATCGACCCCACTTAGATTGAGATAAGGGTGGGAGGGTGATTACTAGGTAACCTATCCCCACCACCAGAAGCGTGGTGGCGCACACAGGTTGTTATAGTCGGTGCGAGTCCGACATAACCGCCTGTCCCCGTCGGGCGGTGGTACCCATAAGGGTTTTTTCCTCTATGTTACTAAACTATTTGTATTAATAAAAGAAGTATTCTAAATCAGTTTTATTCTTTTCATAAAAATTGCAAAAATAAAATCAAAGCAAACTCCCATTCGTTATTCGCGGTCTAGCTGCTAATGACAGCGGCTGTCACATCTCCCACGTCAAAATGGCGCGAAAGGCTATGGCAAGATGTGACGTCATGGCTTGCTTGCAGTAATAACAAAAAGGAATATAAAAAAAAGGATGATAACATATATATAAGATTAGCTCATATAAATATTGAAGATAAAGGTTAAGGACTGTCCCACTATCTCCCGATCCATAGCGACCGTACACAGTTCACGCCATTGTCACTACTCGAGGCGGCGTTCGCGCGTGATACCACTATATTATTATTTACTATACGTGGTTGGCATATGGAATGGAGTTGATTTAAATATTTCTTTTGACACGTTTAAATATTTAAGAGAGACAGTTGTCGTTTTTTGTCTTCTTCCTATTCTATATTCAAGTAAACTTGTAATCAAGTGCTTTTAAGTCAATTCTACTGCTGGTTCGGAAAGCTGTTCCTACCGAGAAGAGCCAGCAAGAAACTCTGCGGTTGCTCTTTTAGAAATATTAAATTATGTCTTATAACTTATTTAGTTTAGTTTAACATTTAGTCATTACCATCTTTATATTTATATTTATTTATATAATTTTAAATACATAATAATATAAATTTGATATTTTAAGATTCTATAATAAAATTCCGCAATCAATTTTAGCTTTGCCATTACAGCAGTTTAAAAACACTTAAAAAGAGGCTGATACAGAAAGCCTACTAAAATGTTGAGGATTACTTAGAAGATAAGAATATGTGGATTACTCTTCGACGCTGTGCAAGACAGTAATGACTAAATGTAACTAGTAATAAGAATATTTTTAAAAGAGCAACCGACGAGTTTCTTGCTGGCTCTTCTCGGTAAGAGCAATATTCCGAACATGCTTCATTAAATCTAATTCATTCATTCATTCATTCATTCAATCAATCTAATTCTAATTCTAATTTATTCGAACGAGCTTCATTAAATCTAATTGATCTTTGAATATTGCAAAGTGCTTGTAAAAACTAACTTGATTTAAACATGAAAGTGTAAGTAATAACTAACTATTATACTAATTGACTGGTCCGTTGGAGCAGTGGGTAGTGACCCTGCCTTCAGCTCCACGGGTCGCGGGTTCGATTCCCGCCGAGGGCCAACATTTTCTATAAATGAATTTGTTGGTCTTCGAGCCTGGGTGTTTATTTGTATTTAAGTATGTATTTAAAAAATATATATGTATATATTCACCAGTTGTCTGTCACCCATAACACAAGTATTAAGTTACTTACTTTGGGGACGGACGACCGTGTGTGTAAGTGTCCCATATATTTATTATTATTATTATTATTTATTATAGCATGATATAAAGTTAATATAATAATACTCATAATGAAATAAGTAAAGAGGTACAAAAAATATTAATAATTCATGAACATATGCGCCAGTATTATATTTTATATTAAATAATACATTCCACGCTGCCTATTAGAACAGAACAAATCTGACGTAATATAAACTAATTTCTTAATGCGAAAGTCTGTCTGTCTGTCAGGCTTTCACTGCTAATCCTTTTGATGAAATTTGGCTCAATTAAACCTTATACACAGGGGTCCATATAGGATATAGAAATTCACGTTATTTTTGTTGGGAATAGGAAATAAAGGTAAGAAATATAATAAATATATGGGACACTTACACACACGGTCGTCCGTCGCCAAAGTAAGTAACTTAATACTTGTGTTATGGGTGACAGACAACTGGTGAATATATACTTATATAATTTTTAAATACATACTTAAATACAAATATACACCCAAATATACTTATACGTAAAGCATATTACATAATTGAAGATTATTTGATTATTAAAATGATTCGATTTAAAAAACCTTTCAGCTTCATACAAGACTGCGGTTTAATATCATCCTCCTGCCCTTATCCCACTCTGAGTGGGGTTAGCACAACATGTTATAAACATGTTGTCACATGATTTGGCTACGTGTTTTACGACCGGCCGCCAGACGTCAACCCACGTCAGACGTATTTTACGACACCTCGGTAAGAAAGAGGGTGGTCTATTCTACACAGACGGATAACACACGGTGAGTCGGTTGACGTAACTTAGTCGCCTTTTACGAAACCTCAGTAAGAAATGAGGGTGTTTTATTCTACTCAGCTGGATACCACACAGCGGATCTTACCTTAGTCGCCTTTTACGACAGCTCAGTGTTGTCGCCAATGACTTCCGCTTTGTATTTTATAGCAAAACAGTCATGAAACAAGAGTTTCGCGCCCTTTTTGATTAAAATGGTGGCAACACTGTGCCGTTGTTGTTTCCGGTAGAGTCTTCCTATTGATAAAACGTTTCAGTGATATTCGTTCTTTGTTCGTTATTCAAGAGAAGTGAATCTCGGAGCGGGAATTGTGGTATTCTATTATATCGTGTTATTGTAGAAAGTGTGCGCTAACATCAGTAACAAATGAGGGTGGTCTATTCTACTTAGCTGGATACCACACAGCGGATCTTACCTTAGTCGCCTTTTACGAGACGTCAGTAAGAAATGAGGATAGTATATTCTACTTAGCCGGATACCACACGGCGGGTCAAATTACCTTAGTCACTTCTTACGACACGTCAGTAAGAAATGAGGATAGTATATTCTATTCAGCTGGATACCACATGGCGAGTAAACTTATCTTAGTCGCCTTTTACGACACTACAGAAAGAAATGAGTGTGGTCTATTCTACTCAGCCGGATACACGGCATCACAAATCACAGTATGCCTCACTATTCATTACACATTAATAAATGACGTGTCTGAAATCTTAGAACAGAGATAAGAACTACAATATTTGATACATTCGCTGATAGCCAAGTTAAATTCTTTATCAACGCTTTTTATCGATATGGCTCAGCTTACACGTGTTAGATGTGTGATAATAAGGAAAATTGTTTTAATTGGGTGTTGATGGGATTTGCAGTCCTAAGATGCTGGAATGGCGACCTCGCACCCGAACACTTAGATGATAAAAATGTATGGACGTAACTATTCTTTGACCCTGTACAAGACAGTAATATTTTTAAAAGAGCGACCGCCGAGTTTCTTGCTGGTTCTTCTCGGTAGGAACAGCTTTCCTAACCAGCAGTAGAGTTGACGATTCAAAAGCACTTGTTTTACAAGTTTATTTGAATAAAGAATATTTTAGATTTGAAAATTTGAATTTGAACAACGGAGCGCCAGTAGACCCCCTACAAGATGGACTGACGACCTCTGAGAGGTCCCGGCGAAAGAGAGAATGGAAGTGAAATACAAAAGTAATAGTATTATTTTGCTATAATCCGCGATAAAGTAAAATAGAAAATATCCATACCTGATACATGCAGGATTCGTTAAAACACATGCACAAACCTCCACCACCGGCACCACAATACACAAGCCACAATACCACTATCACAAACTCAACAATCGTTTCGCTCCGCAACCGAAGCATCATCAAGAGATAGACTCCACAACAAAATCGCAAAGCGAAGCATTGCCCAAGCAAGCTTAGTTATATACTAATCGGTTCAACCCCATCATTTATTTTATTTTGCCTGCGAACACGTGTAACAAGCTTGAACTAAAAACATTCATCTGATAGTTAATGAGTTTTATGTTTGTTTAAATTTGTTATGTTTAATGATCGGAAGTTGTTCCCAGATCTTTAATCTAAGACTTTTGTCACAGGTGTGCAGTATTTCGAAAGAATTCAGTTTTCTTATGACCGTTTTCTAACAAATGTTTGGCGTTATGTGAATTTTGTGATTTATCATTAGAATGAATTTGAAGTGAAATACATGTCCCGAACACACTTAGAGTGGGGTAAGGGCAGGAGAATGATGATTCTGATGATTTTGCAATTGGAGTAAATACACGTAAATTGAAAATTTACATTTTAGGTCCGCGTGATTCCATGCGAAAGAATTTTTAGGATATAGATATTCTTACATTGGCTTCACAATATATATTTAGTATACATAATTATAAAAAGATTGGCGACGTATATAATAGACAAAGTAGGAATTTGACATAAGCTTGCGGCTCCTGCTTTGCGACTTTCAAAAGTACGTAAGTCGTTTCTGGTTTTAGGAATAACATATAATAAACCGAGCAGTTTAAAAACACTATCAATGAAAGGCTAATGCAGAAAGCCTACTATACTGGACATAGCTACTCTTCGAACCAGTACAAGACAGTAATAACTAAATGTAACTACCTAGTACTAAGAATTATATTTTGAAAAGAGCAACCGCCAAGTTTCTCGCTGGCTCTTCTCGGTAGGAACAGCTTTCCGAACCAGCAGTAGAGTTGACGATTCAAAACCACTTGTTATACAAGTTTATTTGAATAAAAAATATTTTGAATTTGTATATGAATTGTACTGGAGTAAAGTAAGAATATATTACTATCCCATAGCTGAACATGGGCCCTCTTTCTGTTTTTGGAGAGAAGGGTTGGTGCTAAGACCTACCATGTTGCAATGTGGATTGGTGGTTTAGACATATCCACAGAATTGTCTAGAGATATACACACTTCCTCCGAAGCACTAAAGTTTAAATAGAAAAACTTAACGGTACCCTATCCCTGCTACCAGCAAAGTGGAGCACTGTCAGATTTTTAGTCCCCATCGGGCTTAAACGACCCATGAGTTTTCCTGAAAATAAAATGGGCTATCACAGCTTTAGCTTTTAGCTTTGCAATTACAGAAGTTTAAAAACACTATTAAAGAGAGGATCATACAAAAAGCCTAGTATACTGTTGAGGATTATTTGGACGATAAGAATGCGTGGATATAGCTACTGTCCGACCCTGTACAAGATAGTAATGACTTAATGTAACTAGTTAATAAGTATTATGTTAAAAAGAGCAACCGCCGAGTTTCTTATTGGCTCTTTTCGGTAGGAACAGCTTTCCGAACGAGCAGTAGAATTGACGATTCTAAAGAATTTGTTTACAAGATTATTTGAATAAAAAAAATTGAATTTGAATTTAATACATTTTTTATCACTTTATAACACATATTTAAAAATGTTATAAAAATAAAGAGATCATTTACACCTGTTATTGATAAATATTATTCATAACAAAGCTAACCAAATCCAATCTACTGTATATGCCATGTGAACAGATAAGATAAAAAGGTTAATGAACTCCTAAAATGCTATCTGACATTCCGTATTTAAAGCAATGTCAAGGCCGCCATTTTGTCTAATTTATAGCTTTGTTTTCGCGAATATCGCGTTGATGTGTTACTGAGTTATGTTTTTGCATTCACTAATATTAACATGTAGTGTTCCATGGCTAAAGCTTAGGGTAAAACTCTATAGTTTGTAATAATCTTTATATTATTCCACTGCACATTTTTCTATCCGTCCATACGGAGGATATGAAAAAATAGTTTTTATATTAATTTATTATTTTATTATTAATATCTGGGTGACCGAGCTTCGCTCGGTAATTTTTTACAAAAAAAAAACTAAAAAAAAACAATTATTTAGTTGGGGATCGATCCTTGGCATTCACATTTCTCAATTCTGCCCGTCACCCGAATAAGCTACGTCGACATGACAGTTAATGGCGAAAATTCAATTTAATATAAATGTTAGTGTTTTTTTAATGCCCAAAAACAGGGATAAAACAAAATTTTTTTTACATAAAACCTAGCAAGATCAATTTTTCTCCCCCAAAACCTCCTACATGTTGAATTTCAGGAAAATCGTTGGAGCCGTTTCCAAGATTCGAAAAATATATATATATATACAAGATTAACTCATTTAAATATAAAGATAAATGAAAAAATCGCTTCTATTACCTCCTTTTTCTTATTTTTAAAGATAATAATATATGCATTCTTAGGTATATAGCTACCAATGTAGCGAAACTAAACATTTTATCTTTTTTTTATGATTATTTTTTAACCGTATAATTTTAAAAACAGTGCGTTTATGATATTTTCTAATCGTACTAGTCGACTTTAATTAGTATTTATTCTAATTAATTATTAATATACAATACAAAAAAAATTCAACAAATCAGAAAAAAAACATAATTAATTAAATCGACATTTTTGATACGATTAATCGATTTCCTATAAATCGATATATTTTGAAGGAAGAAATATCGATTATTTAATTATCATTTTTCCACTGCAATTACATCCCTAGGGTGGGATAAAGGCAAGAGGATGATAATATTTGTTATCTGAGCATAAAACAATGATAAAAGATATAATTATAATTATGTTGTCGCGTGATTTACTTTTTCCAAAGGATCGATTCATGGCATGTAGCCATCATATATAGATTTTCCTGAATCGCGGATTACATATATAATTCTATCATTACTTTCATATGCCAATATTGCTAATTACAAACGATTACACGCACGAACAACTCTGTAATTTCTAATTGCATACCAGTTCGTTTGAGGTGTTGAAAAAACCAACACTAGTAATAATTGCTTAACTCAAACAAAGTAACGTTATTAGGCAATAGTGCAAAAATAATGGCTCCTTTACATAAACAACGGTTATAAACGACTAGATGTGCCAACAGCTTTGTCCACATGGAAATCAGTGTCACATATTTTTTCCCGAATTGAAATTTTATACATAAAATCGTGAGTTAATTATAAGATATTTTTAAATAAATATTCACCGTTTACTCAGCGCACGCAAGGAATGCTTTAAATTTTGCCGATTTCGTATAATTCTTTATTGCTGCTCCTCTCCTATTTATCGTAGCGTGATTTTATATAGCCTTCCTTGATAAATGGACTATCTAACACTCAAAGAATTTTTCAAACCGGTCCATCAGTTCCTGCTATTAGCGCGTTCAAACAAACTCTTCAGTATAGAATATCTACTAATATATAAAGCTGAAAAGTTTGTTCGTTTGATTGTTTGAACGCGCTTATCTCAGGAACTACTAAACCGAAAGATAGTCCATTTATCGAGGAAGGCTATAGGCTAAATAACATCACGCTAAGATAAATAGGAGAGGAGCAGCAATAAAAAATAGTACGAAAACCGCAAAATTTAAAGCTTTCCTTGCGTGCGCTGAGTAAACGGTAATTGTTATTCAAAAATCATGTATAACGAAATTATTCCCTCTAAAAGTTCTAAATAAAAGTCCGCGACAGCATATGTCTACTTTCTAAGGTTAACCCACTTTAACCAAAATTATTGTGCTATAATTCGCGATGATTCATCGCGGATTTTAGCAAAATAATGTTATTATTAGTTTTGTTGTTTTGGATTTTAGCAAAATAATGTTATTATTACTTTTGAATTATGGATCTTCGCAAAGTAACGCCTAATTCTATAAATTATCCACTGTAACCAGTTTTTGCTATATTACGGTTTTAATCGTTCCACGCGGGCATAATTAATTTTAATTCGAGTATAATAAACGCGATTAGATAAATAATAGGGAAAAATGTGTCTATTTTTAAGTTAGCGCCATTTCCAAATCGATTTACAAAGCTATAATCATAGATTACGTGCAATAATCGATTTTACGTCACGCGTGTGCGAATTATGTTTCGATAAACGTTGTTCTTTATGATAATTGCAATTATTTCGCATATTGTATTTTGTCAGTGTTAAATATTTCAAATATATATGTGTAGAAATACATTTCTACACGTATTTATTACATACATATATACATTACCAATATCTTACAAGATATTGGTAATGTATTATTAGACGTGTGGTATAAGGCTGAATAGAATAGAACAACCTCATTTCTTACCAAGGTGTCGTAAAAGGCGACTAAGGTAAGTTGACTCACCGTGTGGTATACGGTTTAGTAGAATAGACCACCCTTTTTCTTACCAAGGTGTCGTAAAAGGCGACTAAGGTAAATCGAACCGCCGTGTGGTATACGGTTTAGTAGAATAGACCACCCTTTTTCTTACCGAGGTGTCGTGAAAGGCGACTATGTGAAGTTGACCCACCGTGTGGTATCCGGTTTAGTAGAATAGACCAATCTCATTTCTTACCAAGCAGTCGTATAGGCGACTAAGGTAAGTTGACTCGCCGTGTGGTATCCGGCTAAGTAGAATAGAAAAACCTCATTTCTTACCGAGGTGTCGTAAAAGGCGACTAAGGTAAGTTGACTCGCCGTGTGGTATCCGGCTGAGTAGAATAGACCAACCTCATTTCTTACAGAGGTATCGTAAAAGGCGACTAAGGTAGGTTAACCCACCGTGTGGTATACGGTTTAGTAGAATAGACCAACCTCATTTCTTACTGAGGTTTCGTAAAAGTCGACTAAGGTAAGTTAACCCACCGTGTGGTATCCGGTTTAGTAGAAAAGACCAACCTCATTTCTTCCTGAAGTGTCGTAAAAGGCGACTAAGGTAAGTCGGCCCACCGTGTGGTATCCGGTTTAGTAGAATAGACCAACCTCATTTGTTACCGAAGTGTCGTAAAAGGCGACTAAGGTAAATTGACTCACCGTGTGGTATCCGGTTTAGTAGAATAGACCAACCTCATTTCTTACCAAGGTGTCGTAAAAGGCGACTAAGGTAAGTTGACCCACCGTGTGGTATACGGTTTAGTAGAATAAACTACCCTTTTTCTTACCGAGGTGTCGTAAAAGGCGACTAAGGTAAGTCGAACCGCCGTGTGGTATACGGTTTAGTAGAATAGACCACCCTTTTTCTTACCGAGGTTTCGTAAAAGTCGACTAAGGTAAGTTAACCTACCGTGTGGTATCCGGTTTAGTAGAAAAGATCAACCTCATTTCTTCCTGAAGTGTCGTAAAAGGCGACTAAGGTAAGTCGGCCCACCGTGTGGTATCCGGTTTAGTAGAATAGACCACCCTCATTTCTGACCGAGGTGCCGTAAAAGGCGACTAAGGTAAGTTGACCCACCGTGTGGTATCCGGTTTAGTAGAATAGACCAACCTCATTTATTCCCGAAGTCTCGTAAAAGGCGACTAAGGTATGTTGACCCACCGTGTGGTATCCGGTTTAGTAGAATAGATCAACCTCATTTGTTACCGAGGTGTCGTAAAAGGCGACTAAGGTAAGTCGGCCCACCGTGTGGTATCCGGTTTAGTAGAATAGACCACCCTTTTTCTTACCGAGGTGTCGTGAAAAGCGACTATGTGAAGTTGACCCACCGTGTGGTATCCAGCTGAGCAGAATAGACCACCCTCTTTTTTACCGAGATGTCGTAAAAGGCGACTAAGGTAAGTTGACCCAACGTGTGGTATCCGGTTTAGTAGAATAAACTACCCTTTTTCTTACCGAGGTTTCGTAAAAGTCGACTAAGGTAAGTCGAACCGCCGTGTGGCATACGGTTTAGTAGAATCGACCAACCTCATTTCTTACCGAGGTGTCGTAAAAGGCGACTAAGGTAAGTTGACCCACCGTGTGGTATACGGTTTAGTAGAATAGACCACCCTCATTTCTTACCGAGGTGCCGTAAAAGGTGACTAAGGTAAGTTGACCCACCGTGTGGTATCCGGTTTAGTAGAATAGACCACCTTTTTTCTTACCGAGGTCTCGTGAAATACTACTAAGGTAAGTTGACGTCAGGCAAGCGGCCGGTCGTAAAAACGTAGCCAAATCATGTGACAGCATGTTTATATCATGTTGTCCCACTTATAGTGGAATACTTTTCTTTGCAAAAATATAAGAGGGACTATTAATGCATTCTTAACACAAGTTTTGCAATTATCTTCGGCCGCCTGACATCAAATTAAATTAGTCGCCTTTTGCGACAACTCGGTAAGGAAGAGCGTGGTCTATTCTACTAAATCGGATACCACACGGCATCTGGCAAACAAAGGTATTCTATTCTACTGTTATTCAAGAAATGCACGATGGTGTAAAAAGATTAAAATAAAATAACTGAATTACAAAAGTCTGACGGTGCGAGCCGAAAATAATGGCCGCCCGGTCTATTTTGGGAATCCGTCCCAAAAACAACGTAAGAACAAAACAAATCTTGACACGAAAAATATATATAACGCCCTGCGGTTTTGTTTGCGCTTGTTTCATGATTTTTACAAACCGTTAGACAAATTTTGAATTTAAACAATCGTGAGCGGTATTCAATATTAATGTATAGAAACCGGCTATACTCACGTCACGATAAAATAAGACGTGATCAGTTCCCGCCGCAATAACGCCGCGTAAAGAGCTCATGAATAAGAGCCCCGTGGGCTTGAAACTAGTCGGGCTCATCCGATAAAATAACACGTGAGTATAGCCGGTTTCTATACATTAAACCGTTAGATCTCTATCACGACTAAGTCTACTTCTAAAAACTAAGTCGTATTTTACGACACCTCGTTAAGAAAGAGGGTGATTTTTCTACTCAGCCGGATACCACAAGGTGGTTCACCTTAGTCGCCTTTAACGACACCTCGGTAAGAAATGAGAAATGTCTATTCTACTCAGCCGGACACCACACGGTGAGTCAACTTACCTTAGTCGCCTTTTACGACATCTCGGTAAGAAATAAGAGTTGTCTATTCAACTCAACCGGATACCACATGAGGGGTAAAAATAACCTTAGTCGCCTTTTACGACATTTCGGTAAGAAATTACGGTGGTCTATTCTACTCAGCCGAATACCACACGGCGGTTAAATGATAATATGTTAATTATATACTCACACGTATAAGAATTCGCGAGATGCATTTCCCAGCTTCCTAATCGGATCACTGCTGAGATGAGACTAACTAGAAATCTCTCTAGATTATGCAACTCTATTATATAGGGTTGTCGCAATATAAATATATGGGACACTTACACACACGGTCGTCCGTCCCCAAAGTAAGTAACTTAATACTTGTGTTATGGTTGACAGAAAACTGGTGAATATATACTTATATATTTTTCAAATACATACTTAAATATAAATATACACCCAGGCTCAAAGACCAACAAATTCATTTATAGAAAATGTTGGCTCTCGGCGGAAATCGAACGACCCGTGGAGCTGAAGGCAGGGTCACTACCCACTGCGCCAACGGACCAGTCAATATGATATAGTACTTTACAAACAGCACAAATCATGTTCAAGACTTTCTAGTCGAAGCAAATGTCGGGCGTGACGTCACACACAAGTACGGTTATCAAAAGAAAATAACTTATTTAGTTTATTTACAAGTTTACACAAATTGAAAGCTATGCCACCTAATTTCTAAAACATTCTCCGAAATACTGGAGAGCTATATAAATAACTAGCGGCCTGCCCCTGCTTCGTACGGGTATAAAATATATAGCCTATGTCACTAAGTGAAAAAATTATTAAAATCGATCCAGTAGTTTTGATTTTATTACTGCCCGTGGCCCGCATGCGTTAAATTTGGAGAAAAACAGTTCCCCTCTCCCTATACTAAGAAGATTTCCTGCTATATCTAATATCTAAATTCACTTACTACATATTTACATTTTACATTTTTCCCTATGTATTTTATTTTTAAAATTAATTACTGAATGTTTTTATATACAACATTCATAGCTTTCTTATCATTAGACAATACAAACATGTTTTCTTTAGAGGTTACTCTTGAAAGAGCGACATTTAGTTGCGCGTTCGATCGCTGCTAAATTCGAAGTGCTATAGGGCGAAGCGCATAAGGAATTTAAGCATACATAGGGATATAGGGACAAACAAAGAATATGTTTTATACTATGTAATGATAGAGCATTTAGAATAAGACAAGAGGACAGTTTTTCTGAACAGAAGCCAATCAAAGCTGGAGTGCCTCAAGGAAGTGTACTAGAGCCTCTCCTATATCTGATATACACTTGTGATATGCTAGTAATGGAAGCAATACTATGGAAACTTTCTGACTAATACATGCAAAATCTTTTGTAATGATTTAACTAGTCATTGAAATAGTCATCTCGACGCTAAGGAGAGCCCTAAAGTTCCCTGTTTAACATCCCTAATATGACATTAAACCTAACACTTGACATTTAACCTAAACCCATTATTAATAATTGTAACGTTTATTTAATTGTATATTTATCTCATAACAGTATATATCTACATATTACGTAACTTGACACGGATATATGGGAACACTAGCTTTTACCCGGAACTCCGTTTGCGTGGACTATGATCGTTGATAGGTTGAAATTAGATCTCTATTTAATGCTATTCCTGTAGAATTAACAGGACTTCTATAGCCTATATGTTATCCCGGTGTAGAAGGTATAATTGTGTCAAATTTCATCGATATTGGTTAAGCGGATTCGCCATGAAAGAGTATCAAATATACATCCATACTCACAAAGTTTTGGGGTTATAATATTAGTAGAATAGGATATTAGTAGGATGTTGCAATCGACTTTCTTGTTGTAACACTCATTCTAGAAACGTCTAGAACGTGCTTTATTTATTTGGTATTAATTTTATATCGATACTAGGTCAGTTGTAATAGCGCAGACCGTGCGACTCTTTCGAGGGGATCACGAGTTCAAACCCCGGGCAGGCATCAATGATTTTATTTAAAACTTACGTGTCTAATTGATAATTGCAATTTATCACACGGTGAAGGAAAATATCGTGAGGAATCCTGCATATCCTGCGACTCTTTCGAGGAGGTCATGGGTTCAAAACCGGGCAGACACCAATGAGTGTTTCTGTTAAAACTTATGTGTCTAATTGATAATTGCAATTTATCACACGCTTTTCGGTGAAGGAAACATCGTGAGGAAACGTGCATATCTCTAGAGAATTCTGGAGATATGTGTAACCTACCAATCCAAATTGGAGCAGCGTGGTAGTTCTTAGCTCCAAATCTTCTCTCCAGAAACGGATGGGAGGCCTATGTCCAGCAGTGGGACAATAATAATCCTTTACTTACTCTCACTTTAATTAGTGAATGTTTATATGTCCTTTATCGACAAGGCTGGACAGATTTTAAGGAAATTTTCAATCTTTAGAATGACCCATGACTTTAGGATAATCTTACAAAGTTTGGTGGAATTCGACAGATTGAGCCACATCAACGCGTAGCCTGACGGCTAGTCGTAAATTTACATACATCTTATTAGCAATCTGTACGTCAATTGACATTGGTAATGAGTTTCCTTGGCGTTATCGCGTGTCAAGCTTGTGACTAACGCGTGGTGTGCGACCTCGGCTCGCTGTCTGGGAAATAGATCGCATTTTTAGGTTTTTTCATGATTATGTATATAAATTAAATGATAGAGGTCCTTAAATTAACCCTTAAGTTGACGCACCGTGTTGTATCCGTCTGAGAAGAATAGACCGCCCTCATTTCTCACCGAGATGTCGTGTCGATGTCGATAGAGGCTGTATTACATCACGCTTAGATGAATAGAAGAGGAGCAGCAATAAAAAATATTGAAAAAATGCAAAAATTACGTATCACAAAATTGTTACCCTCTAAAAGTTCTAAATAAAAGTTCGCGACAACATGTGTCTAGCTTTTAAGTTTAGCCCATTTTAACCATTTTCATGATTATCAAAAGACTATATTACGTTTTTAATCTTTCCACGCGGGCGGAGTCGGTGCCGATTGCTAATCTATATATATAAAAGAAAGTTGGTCTTAGTTACACTATTTATAACTCAAGAATGGATGAACCAATTTGGCTGAAAATTGGTGGAGATGTTGCTTAGACCCAGGAGACGGACATAGGATCCCGTTCGTATGCATTTATTTTAGTATATGAGTTTAGATATTCCAAAGATAGCTGGGATTCTTCATGGTATAGGGAAAGGGGAATTGTTTCACTCCAAATTTAACGCATGCGGGCCACGGGCAGTAATGAATAAAAATAAACTACTGGAGAGATTTTAATCATTAACTGACATACACTATATATTTTATACCCGTGCGAAGCCGGTGCGGGCCACTAGTAATTAATAAATATAACCGCTGTTATAACATTTTGGCGCCGGTCGCACCACAAACCGATAAAATATGTTATTGTTTTTAATATAATTACATCTAGAACATATTTGTCAGCTTATTATCTGCCACAAGGTCATGTTATCTCAATGTTACTCTCTATTTATCGAGCTTTCTTTATAAATATTTAATGTTTTTTGTTATGATGTAAAATTGTTTATAGAATTTATTAATACTAGAGTTGGGTAGATAAAATAAGAGAAATAAATGAGGCTACTTATCTGTCTTTATTTTTGCGTTAACGTAGCTACTCTTTGACCCTGTACAAGACAGTAATAACTAAATATAACTAGTCATAAGAATTATACTTTTAAAAGAGCAACTGCCGTATTTCTTGCTGGCTCTTCTCGGTAGGAACAGCTTTCCGAACCAGCAGTAGAGTTAACGATTCAAAAGCACTTGTTTACAAGTAATTATAAATTTTGCAAAAAGGCAAACAGAGTAAAATTTCTCTCTTACACTCCGACAACAGCTGTTCATTTGGAAATAGATTTTCATCTCCTTGATAATGCGATATAACGCTTCAAGGTGATATGGTAGAAAGATGTCAAGAACGTGTAAAAATATCTAAGGAACTTAAGGCAGTTGCCAAAATTAATAATTACACATTTTTGTAAACGATGGGCAAATAAAATTTAACTCCGATGCCTATATTGAGTCGAGTGAGTTAAGGTCGAAAGGTCATTTGTCAGTATTGGTACTAGTTTTTATAACAAAATTCCTCAAAATTCTTGTTCTTCAACCGATGAAGCTCCACTGCTGGACATAGGTCTCTTCATGGGATCTCCACAACACACAAGGGGTGCAAGGGTGAGGCTAGTCCCAATCAGTCCCTTCCAATGTCAATCTACGCTGCTCGTGGTGTTCCCTGCAAGTATACCGAGGCTCTGACGACTTCTATAGCTGACCTAAATAGTAACAAATCGACCGTGTGCAGCAGCACTGCGACATGGTCAACATTGCGATCACTAACCCAGATACCAAGCGTGGTAAGTTACTGGCTAAACCTTTACGATCAAATATAACTAACCACAGTCCCTACTCCCCAGCAGCCCCGCTATTGTCTACCTCAAGATTATCTAAACCTTTTTTTATTGTCAAGAAAACCTATCACTGCCCGATGGGGACGAGCGGCGGGTATTTCGGACTCGCAACAACTAAAAATCTAACAGTGCTCCACCACGCTGCTGGTGGCGGGGACAGGGTACCGTTGTCCACATAGCCCCTATCATCCGCAGCAACTCTGAA
Source organism: Morpho helenor (assembly GCA_029227775.1). Taxonomy (NCBI): domain Eukaryota; kingdom Metazoa; phylum Arthropoda; class Insecta; order Lepidoptera; family Nymphalidae; genus Morpho; species Morpho helenor. Next base: position 13,084,072 of record JARGCU010000011.1, read on the forward strand.
TCCCAGAATGCGCCACCTTCGTGTCGGGGCCTCTCTAAAAGTGCCCCTCCCTTCGCTAATTGATGCATCGAGAGTACCAGATGCGTCGACCTCGCGGACATTTTCTAATGGGCTTCCGATGAACCCCGTTAGAGATGCTCAGAGGTCCCCGTTAGGGTGGCATACGACGGGCTTTGGCAAGTCATCTGCGCCCCACTCGCCTGCGGCGTATTAGATCCAAGAACTCGACTTCCTAAATCTGCTCCACTGCCTCCTTCTGCGAGAGGACTTCCTGAATGAGGCAATCGGAGTACACAATTTCTGATTATAAAGGATTGAATCGTGAAGGACTGAACGTGCCCTACGCACCTGGTAGCAACGATTAAAATGTAATCAATCAATCAAATTGCATCAAGTTTCCTTCTGTTTCTTCTAGGTAGAAGCAAAAAGACTTATTATTTGTTCGAAATACAAAACTCTTCCCTTCTTGTTTTACTTTAAATAAATTATTGTCGTAGGACGAATTAGATAAAATCTCATATCTCTAGTGTCCATCCTTTTAATACAGCTCGTTTGTTGGTAGGATGTCCGGTCTCGACCCTATCTGATAATGGTTTGACCTTTGACCTACCATTATAAGTGGTAGTCATCGCTAATAGTCACTTGGCGTGCTAAAAAAAGCAGGTTTTGGAGTGGGATGAATTAATCGGTTTTCTTGACAAGAAAGTCCAGATAATCTTGAGAAATGCTTGCACTTGTTTAAAAGTTTACTTGAAAAAAGAATATTTTGGACTTGGCTAAAGCTTGTGAAAATTCATTAATTTTAATATAATTAAGGGTCTCTCAACGGTTAATATCTCTCTAATCTTATTAATATAGGTATTGAATAGTCAGTCATCTAATACAATGGAGTGTAGCCACAAACCGCAGATGTCTTAGTTACGATATAACGGACGTGGGGTGTAATATTGCGAGGCGACTTTGATTGCAAAACTAGAAACTATTACAATATTCAATTAATACTTTATAGAAATATACAAAAAAAATTGCATTGCAATAATGCATGATAAAAGAGTTCTAATTGTCATTTACATTTGTTTTCAAATTGTGATCCACAGATTTGGGATCGTGATCGGAATTTATAGGCTAACCGTTTAACTCAGACCTCGCCTCGATTATATTTTCTATTTCACTTCATCGCAGATTATAGCAAAATAATTTTATAATAACTATTGTGAGAAATTATAGATTTAATTTTACGTTATCAAAAAAATATAACATCTGCGAGCTAGTGCTATTTCCAAAAACTAGCGCCGGATTTTGCCGTTAATTCTATAGACGTCTTACAAAATCTATAAAGATTAATCTAGTAATTATTTCATCATCTTCCTGCCCTTATCCCACTCTAAGTGGAGTTGGCACAACATGTTATAACATGCTGTCACATAATTTGGCTGGGTTTTTACGACCGGTCGCCTCCCTGACGTCAACTTACCTCTGTCGTATTTTACGACACCTCGGTAAGAAAGAGGGTGGTCTATTCTACTAAACCGAATACCACACGATGGGTCAACTTACCTTAGTCGCCTTTTACGACACCTTGGTAAGAAATGAGGTTGGTCAATAGACCAATGAGTGGAATACCACTCAGCCAAATACCACACGGCGGAACAAAAATATTAAACACTTTGAATTAAATTAATAATAATCTAGTAATTAATTAATCTCCTTAATTAAGATTAAAAAAACACAATGTATTTCAAGCAGACGAAGCCGCAGGCACAACTAGTCTGCTAATAAAGAGTATATAAAATCCTATTTCCGAACGTAGCAATTAAAAAGCTCCAAATTTCATCTGTCAGGTGACGCTTTTGGCGGCCAAACTATATTTGGAGTGGATTGAAATAGAAAACATTATAGAAATGGTGATTAAATATTACTACATATTACTACATATTATAAAACCAAAACCCAGCCTAATCTGTCTGTATAAACGCGATAAACTGTACCTTTTACCTTGTTTCCTTTACCAAATGTTCTACGTTAAAAAAATGTATGAATATATTCTTTTGTAGTATAAAATACCCGATAAAGCGAATGATAATAAGTGTTTAATTTAGTTTAAATATGACGATAAATATAAATAAAATATAACTGATTGAATAGGTAATTCGATTGTTTTATAGACAAAGAGTCGTACCAGAAAGGAACGCCGAGTTTCTTTCTGATTCTTCTCGGTAAGAGCAACATTCCGAACCAGGAGTAGCTTCATTAATCATATTGATCCTTGACGATTCAAAAGTGCTTGTAAGAGCTTATTTGAATAAAGATTATTTACTTGGGTGACCGACCCTTGCTCGGTAATTTCCTATATAATTTTAAAAAATGCAATAAAATAAAGATAATGTTCTATCCTGGTATTCTGAGACCGCCCGCTACCTAATTAAGCTATCGTGACTTTGAAATTGACATTGCATTAACCTTTGCTTTCTCATATAATTGTAGCAGTTTTTTCAGTTCACGAAAACAGGGATAAAACAACTTTTTTTTAAATAAAACCTAGCTAGATTGATTACCCAAAATCCCCTACATGGTGAATTTCACGAAAATCGTTGGAGCCGTTTCCAAAACTCAGAAAAATATATATATACAACATTAGGGATAAGTTGACCTTTGTACACTTTTTTTACCAATAATGTTTTTTTTCCAACATTTTTTTTATGGTACATAAATAAATAAATATTATTATATAATTTATTTATTATAAATAAATTAACTTAGTTAAATATTTAAAAAAATATTTGTGTATCGCTTTTTTTATAGGATGAATAATCAGTAGCCATAGCTTAAATACCAAAGATAGTGCCAATAAACGAAAAGGTATGCATATGTGCGCTATGTCACATTTACTCTATGCCGGTCACTCTTCGGCACCGGAAAACTCTGACGTATGCGAGCTGCACACGTGAGATTCGTGGAATTCTTGCGCGGGGTGCGAGGGGCGAGGGGAGGTTACACAAAGAGTCACAGTCAATATACACTGTTTATTACACTCACTTCACTATAGTCTAATACACAAATAAAACACTATTGTCTATTTTCTACTATAATAATTAAACTTAAAACACTTACAATTTTCTTCAGGCTTACTATTTACTTATTACCGCTTCTGCCGGCCGCCGAATGTAGACTGACTATTCGGGCCAAAATGGCCCGTATTTATACAACTTTCTCTCCATACAATTACGGGGGTCTTTATGATTCCGGTCATACCGTAAGGAGAGCCGCACCCTAACGGGTCTTTAAAACTCGGGCTATACCGTAGGGAGAGCCGCGCCGCTAACGAGTAAAAATCTATTACAATGAAATATTATGACAACTAATTGCGCGACCTCCTAAACATTTTCTATTTACTATATACTATAACTATTAATGCTTTTCTATATAATTTACAAGCCTATTATTCCTATTATTATATATTCCTAGCCTATTATCTGATAACTATGAACTTATACAAACTATATATCTATTTAAAACTATATTGTCCGCACATAAACTATACTGTCCCGCACATCTCTCCCGCCGTTCGACCTCGTCGAATCCTATTTCGGTGCGGGCTCGTCGACTGTCACGGGCAGGACCACCAGCTTCCTCACCGGCCGCCGCAGCACTCCGCCTCTGGTCTGGATGTCTACGGTGCGAACGATGCCGTCAGGTCCTGGGTACGTTGCGATGACTCTTCCTCGCAGCCACATGTTTCTGGGTAGGTTAGCGTCGACTATTTGCACGAGGTCGTTGACGTCTATTGGGGGGCCTCGTCCATGCGCCTCCCGCCGGTGTTGCAACTCCGGGAGGTACTCCTTCACCCAACGCGACCAGAAGATGTCGGCCAGCCGCTGAGCCGAGCGCCAGGACGCCCTGGAGACCTCGTCCCGTTCGCTGAAGGTCCCCGGGAGTGGTACTCGTCCCGGGCCGCCGAGCAAGAAGTGGTTGGGAGTCAGCGCCTCCGGATCCTCTGGGCTAACTGAAACATGCGTCAGCGGACGATTATTTACTGTAAATTAGACCTCCGCCAGCAGAGTAGACAGCACTTCTTCTGTTGGATGCCGTTCATGCAGAGTGGCTGCCAGTGCGGTCTTGACTGATCGCACGAGCCTTTCCCATGCACCACCCATGAACGGTGCTCCTGGCGGTATATAGCGCCATGCTATTGTCTTCTTGGCTGCCTCTTCTGCTGTGGAGTCATCTATTGCTTTTCTGAGTTCTCTATCAGCCCCTTTCAGATTGGTCCCATTGTCAGACCAAATTTCCGACGGACACCCACGACGTGCTATCATTCTTCTTAGTGCCATTATCGCTGAATCGGCACTAAGTGAGCCAGCTATTTCTAAATGCACCGCTCGCATTGTGAGGCACGTAAATATGGCCACATACCTCTTCTGCCGCGTTCTACCTAGAGCCACCGAGAGCGGACCGAAGTAATCCACTCCCGTAAATGTAAATGGTCGTCTGTGGTGGCCTAGACGACACGCGGGCAGATTTCCTGTTCTGGGATGCGGTGGGGTCTGTGACTTCATCCTGCAATATAAGCACCTTCGTATAATTATTCTAGTTATCGGTCGCAGGCGAAGTATCCAATAATGCTGTCTGCACCCGTTGACTGTTGCCTCAACGCCAACATGATGTAGCTGACGGTGTACGGCTGCTATCCATAATCTAGTCGTAGGGTGTTCGCCGTCTATTACTATAGGGCTCTTTATACTGTCAGCTATATTTTCTATTGCTCCGATTCTGCTCCGAAGCCTAATGGTATCATTTACATATTCTATACTTAGCTGATGTAATCGACTCTCCCTGTTGGTACTGTTACCCTCCTTCAGGTCCTGCAGCTCCCTGCCGAAGGATTCTTCTTGGGACAAGCGCATCAGGAGTTCCTCCGCTCGCCTCAACTGCTCCGCGGAGACTGCGATGAACCTCGTGCCCGGTGACGTGGTCTTCTGCTTCCTCTGTTGCGGTGACGCCACGGGATTGCTCGTCCTCTTCCAACTCGGGTCGTCTTCTTTGTTCTTTCGCGTTCTTCTGTAGTGTACCTTTTGCCTATGTAACCTGCAAAGATCTATAAACTGTAAAACGCGAGCTGTTGTATACCGGAGCCTCTCCCAATTTGAGAATCGAGAGACATCAGGTAGGGCTGTTGCGAGAGTCTGTATCTTGCTTCTGGTGACGTGGTGCACTCGTTCTTCTCCAGAAGGCTCCTGCTGTTCTATTGTTGCACCTTCGACTGGCCAGTTTCCTTCATCTTCAAGTAGGAATTCAGGTCCCCTATACCACCGGTGATCCTTCCCGAATGTTGCCGGGACGTCACGCGTAGCGTCGTCTGCCACGTTCAACTTGGTCGGAACCCAATGCCATTCGTTCACCTTCGAAGATTCTTCTATAGCTGCCAGTCGATGTGCTACATACGGTTTATAAGAGCGTGACCCATTTCTTATCCACGTGAGCACCGTCTTGCTGTTCGTCCAGAAAAACTTGCAATCCGGTTTCCTCTCGTGTACTTCTATAACTGTGTCGGCGAGTCTCGTTCCCATAACCGCTGCCTGTATCTTCAATCCATGTTCTAGATTGAGGTGAAATGTAAATTCGTCAGTATTGAGGTTCCAATTGACACCTAACACCCGTTCTGTTCTGTCTTCTGTCTTGCCTAACTCCATATCTTCTACTGGTGCCTGTTCTCCTAGAGCTTCCAGTAGCGCTGTTGAGTTCGACTTCCACTGTTTCAATTCGATGTTCGCGTCGGATTGTACTTCTCTGACGCTTCTCACGGCATCTTCTATATTTTCGGTTTTCTGTTCCGGAGCCACCTCAGCGTATCCTTTACTGATGAGGGCTTCCGTCTGTTCTGTATACTTCTGATTCAGCTGAGGGTCTCGATCTATTTTCTTCTCTGTGTTGAAGAGCCGCTTCAATGAATTGCTGTAGTTATCTGGAAACGTGATTTCCTCCTTGCACCACAAGAGTCCAGTTTCATAATTCCCATCTTCTAATTTCCTTGTTCTATCTTCAAGTATACGCAGTGCCTTTTCCTCAGGATCTGTTCTCGGCCTTCTTGGCTGTATGCCGAGTGTGTCCATCTCAAAGTATTGTTTCACCATTATTTCGAGGTCATCCTTTTCTCCTTCCACAACATGTGACACGAAGTCGATGCTGCGACCGATCGTCCTAGTTCGGCTTCCATGCAACACCCACCCGAGCGGCGTGAGAGAGGCTACTGGCTGTTGTCTATTTCCTCTCCTCACTTCTGTAGTCAATAGAAGGTGCCAATTGTCTTGACCTATCAATACTCTTGGTTTGACGTAAGCGTATACCAAGGAATCTTTAATGCCTTCTAGGTGCTTGCATTCCTCAACTATTTCCTTAGGAACACGTTGCGACGACACCTGAAGGTTCTTCACTGTTCGGGCCTGTATTTGCTCTTCATGTCTATTTAGACCTTTCAGCTTGATGTTGACTCTTCTCGATGCTGTTTCCGAAGTCTTCATATCATTGATTGTTTCTATTCTCAGCGGGTCGATAGGTCCTGTCGCTCCTATACGGTCAGCCACACCGCTATCTATTAGAGTGACTGTTGATCCATCATCCAGCAATGCGAAGGTGTTGACTCGTCCTTTAGGTCCTTTAATCTGTACTGGTATGATCTTCAGGAACGACTGCTTCTTCTGGGCAGTCCACGCTGAGTTGATTACTTCTGTTGCTTCGTTGTCTTCCTGTTTCTTTTCCTTAACATAGTGTAACATGCGGTGGTGGACTTTCGTACAACTATCTATACCACACACCCTTGCTTCACATGAATGTGTTCTATTTCTGTGTTGAAGACACCGAAAGCACAAGTGCTTGGACTTGGCTAGTTCCCATCTTCTATTCACATCCAAGCCCTTGAACTGTTTACATTCTGTTGCGATGTGTTCTGCTGTGCATACAGGACACTTCTCTATTAACGTCTTCTGTGTATCATTTTTCTCGGCGACGTTATTTATCTTCTGTGGTGGCTTCTTATGTTGAGTGGCTGGTGGCGCTGTAGACACCTGTTCGGGCTGCGCGTACGGTCCGCAGAGTTCCGCCGTCTTCCTGAGAAACTTCTCTAGCTTCACGAGTTCTGGATCCTCCTTGGGCTGTGATTCTGTAAAGTCATAATACCTATACCGCAGCGTCGGTGTGAGCTTCTCCACGACAGTCCTTGATGCCTCAGGGTTGTATAAATAGTTCCCGCAGTTGAGAGACTTCAATGTTGCCACGATGTTGGAGACCTTCGTCGAAAATATGCACACGTCACGAGCCGCTTCTGTTAGGCGCGGCAGGGCACGCAACGAGTCCATTTCTGCTATTGCTATTGCTTCAGGTCTTCCAAATCTTGATTCCAGGGTCTTCATTATTTCTGTAGGCGATGCACTGGTAATCAACAATCTCTCCACGGCTTCCTTTGCTCTTCCCTTAAGGTTTCTTCTCAGACGGTTCGTATTCTCCACCGCCGTGAACATACCTTCCGTTTCATAGTACGCGGCACGGAAAGGTAACCACTCGTTCTGTGATCCACCGAAGTAAGGTAGCTCTATGTACTTGGGTCCTTGAGCTGCCTTGACTGCTTTCGTGATGGCCTCTGCTAGCTCCACTATTCCTGCTTGCACTCCCGCCGGTGATCTTCTATCTTCTGGCTGGATCTGTTGTCCCGAGTCTTGAACCACCGGTGCTTCTATTCTATTCTGTGGTGCATCGGCGATGGCCAACAAGGGGCGTGGCTGTTGATTATCCAACCAGCTGTCAACTCGTTCATTTATTTCTGTTCTGCTATGAACGGAGTCTTGATCTTCTATTTCCTCATCCGTGAGGTCTTCTGTTTCTATGGTGGCGAGGCGCGCTGCAGCTAATTCCACTTGAAGTCGTAGCAGTTCTTCTTTTGCCTTTGCTATTCTATGAGCCTTTGACTTGCTATACGATGATTGACTCCCCTCCCCCCTCTTGCCGGGGGCGCGAGTTGTCTGTCTCGGCTCCTGTTGGTTGACGGCCTTCCTTTTCACCGTCGATGTTTCTGTATCCCGATTTCCCGATGATTCTATATCCCGATGTCCCCTTTCTATTACTGATGCGGCGAGGGGCATCGTCCGCGTCGCGTCGGCTGGCAGCGTCGGCGCGGCAGAAGCGGTCACCGAGGTTCGGTCGGCTTGAGTCTTCGGCTTTACTATAGCAGGCGGCGCGGTAGCGGGCGCAGACATCTCGGAACCCCTATTATTCGCTGTTGATTCCGTGGTGGTGGTACCCGCTGCTGTAGAGTTGCTGCCGCCGCTTGTTGCAGATGTAGTCGCGGCTTCTGATGTGCTTGAAGATTTCTTACTCTCTTGTCCTCGTGTAATGGGCATTCTTCTGATGCTCGAACGTCTTCGAAGAACTTAAACACCCTATTGGTGGTGTTTCACGGAGTCTCTTCCGTCTTCTATTGTTCCCGAAGCACACTATTGACCAAAAGAAAGTTCACGGGCCGTCCCAGAATCTTCCAGAGTTCCCCGATCTTCTATATACACGACGACTCTATGCTCGATGAGTTTTCTATACCTCGACGATGACTCGCAGATCGTTCGCGAAGTTCTTCCAGGCTCGCTGAGTTTTCCAGATAATCAGGTGATCCGGCTCGAAGGACCATCCAATGTGCGCTATGTCACATTTACTCTATGCCGGTCACTCTTCGGCACCGGAAAACTCTGACGTATGCGAGCTGCACACGTGAGATTCGTGGAATTCTTGCGCGGGGTGCGAGGGGCGAGGGGAGGTTACACAAAGAGTCACAGTCAATATACACTGTTTATTACACTCACTTCACTATAGTCTAATACACAAATAAAACACTATTGTCTATTTTCTACTATAATAATTAAACTTAAAACACTTACAATTTTCTTCAGGCTTACTATTTACTTATTACCGCTTCTGCCGGCCGCCGAATGTAGACTGACTATTCGGGCCAAAATGGCCCGTATTTATACAACTTTCTCTCCATACAATTACGGGGGTCTTTATGATTCCGGTCATACCGTAAGGAGAGCCGCACCCTAACGGGTCTTTAAAACTCGGGCTATACCGTAGGGAGAGCCGCGCCGCTAACGAGTAAAAATCTATTACAATGAAATATTATGACAACTAATTGCGCGACCTCCTAAACATTTTCTATTTACTATATACTATAACTATTAATGCTTTTCTATATAATTTACAAGCCTATTATTCCTATTATTATATATTCCTAGCCTATTATCTGATAACTATGAACTTATACAAACTATATATCTATTTAAAACTATATTGTCCGCACATAAACTATACTGTCCCGCACAGCATATGTGACAGTTCAGCATCAGTCTAATATTACACTAAATTAAAACAAATATATTTATAGATTTGCATTTACAAATACAAACCACCATAACAAGTTCACACGTGTGTGTTACTAAACTCGTACGCGAACACGTTCAGAGCACGCCTCTGATTTATTGTTATTATCTGTAATACAAGCGTCTTTATATTGCTATTCGAAATTTGAATTTGTATAGCCGAGCGCGCATTAATCTGTTATTGGAATTGGTTCTACCGTTTTTTTTTAATTTATTTTAAAAAGCCTTTTACCTTGTTTCCTTTGCCGAATCTTCTATGTGAAAAAAAAAACTCTCGTATTTATCTTATTAAAATATATTACATATAATATTAATTATATAATATTATTATAGTCGTGCTATCACCATACACGGGTTCATAATTATCGTAATGCCCTTATCCCACCCTGAGTGAGATCGGCACAACATGTTATAAACATGCTGTCACATGATTTTGCTACGTATTTTACGATTAGCCGCCTGTCTGATGTCAACTTACCTTAGTTGTATTTTACCTTGGTAAAAAGGTAAAGTAAGTGTTCTAAAGGGTGTAAACTTATATATAAAGCTGAAGAGTTTGTTTGTTTGTTTAATTTTTTAACGAGCTAATCATTAATAATATATTGATAATAACAATTTATCACACGCATTTCGGTGAGAATACTAGAGATAAGTGAATCTCTAGAGAATTCTAATGATATGTGTAACCTACCAATCCACATTTGAGCAAAGTGGTAGGTTCCAGCTTCAATCCTTCTCTCCAAAAACGGAGAGAACAGGCCTGTTCCCAGCATTGGGAGAGTAATAGACCGCTACTTTTTATAGGCTATATAAATAGGAGAGAAGCAGCAATAAAAAATATTACGACAACGGCAAAATTTAAAATTTTCCTTGCGTGCGCTAAGTAAACGGTGAGAGTTTTTCAAAAATCGTGTATTACAAAATTATTCCCCTCTAAAAGTTTTAAATAAACGTCCGTGACAGCATATGTTTATATGTATAGCTTTTAAGGTTAATTTTGTTTGTACAGGAAAGAACCCCTTATGGGTACCGTTATGTCGGACTCGCACCGACTAAAACGACCTGGGTGCTCCACCACGCTGCCGATGGCAAGGACAGGGTATCGTTGTACATATTGCTCCCATCCCCGCCGACAGCTCTGATCCAAGAGAACACCTCCTCCGGGTAGGTACCATCGGGAGCGCCAGATGCACCGACCGCTTCGGAAACCTGTAAGCCAGACGTCCGATATACCCCGTTCGGAACGTCCGAAGGTCCCCTGACAGGGCGGCAGACGATGGGCTTAGGCAAGTCGCTACCACCTGGACTCGCCAGCAGTAGAATGGATCCAGAACAAAAGTTCCCGGAACCGCTCCATCGGCCCTCTCCGCAGAGCAGAATGAGGCAACCGCTGCCCGCGATCGTTCCCTGCTCACCGTGTTTGGAGAGACCGCGCCCCAAGTAGGGACCTCTACGCCGTGGTGGGCGTTTGCGCCTCCACCGGGTAATATTTTATAGAGGTTTTCTTCCTTGCAAACCGAAGGTCCTCGTTCCCATTGCTTGGCTTACGGGTTTGACCGACGATGACCGTAACCATGTTCAGCCAGACTTAAAGTAACTTAAAGTAACCCCAACCGAACCCGTCGCTCATTAGAGACTCCACCCTTAAGCTCCCGGAGTCCCAAGCCCGTCCAGATTGCCCTCTGCTAATCAGAGGGACAGCTGGATTGGCCACCCCACAGTGGCCCGTTCGCCAAGACCAAACTTGCCCAGGGTGCGCCACGAGGAGGCCGACCATTTTGGCACCCCCTTTAAGGTTAACCTACTTTAACCATCTTTATGGTTATCAAAAGACTATATTACGGTTTTAATCTTTCCGATCGGACGGAGCCGCTGGCGATTGCTAGTATAACATAATCACGTTGTATAACACGCCGCTGTCACAGCGCACGGCAACATGTGACTTTAGTTTTTAATTCGCTGATAGAAAAAGTCAATAGGTGAAATGCCAGCACCTGATAAGTTTATAGGTTTTTTGACTCGTGCCGATTTGTTTATTGCTTAGTGTTGCCAGGAATCTCGTTATATTAGAACTGTAGCGTTACGAAAGTAATAATAAAATTATGTTGCTACAATAAATAAATATATGGGACAACGCCGTGTGGTATCCGGCTGAACAGAATACTACCACCCTCATTTCTTACCGAGGTGTCGTAAAAAGCGACTAAGGTAAGTCGACCCGCCGTGTGCTATCCGGCTGAGTAGAATAGACCACCCTCATTTCTTAGGTACCGAGGTGTCGTAAAAGTCGACTAAGGTAAGTTTACCCACCTTGAGGTATCCGATTGAGTAGAATAAACCACCCTCTGTCTTACCGAGGTGTAAAATACGACTAAGGTAAGTTGACGTCTGGCAGGCGGCCGGTCGTAAAAACGCAGCCAAATCATGAAACAGCATGTTTATAACATGTGCCGACCCCACTTAGAGTGGGATAAGGGCAGGAGGATGATGAAATAATGGGACAATATATGGGACACTTACACACACGGTCGTCCGTCCCCAAAGTAAGTAACTTAATACTTGTGTTATGGGTAACAGACAACTGGTGAATATATACTTTTTACCACTTCGGTAAGAAAGAGGATGGTCTATTCATTTCACTCGGATATCACACGGCATATAAGTAAGTACCGGCCTGTTACTATCCCACTGCTGGGAATAGGCCTCTTCTCTCCGTTTTTGGAGCGAAGGATTGGAGCTAAGACCTACCACGCTGCTCCAATGCGGATTGGTAGGTTACACATATCCCCAGAATTCTCTAGAGATATGCAGGTTTCCTCACGATGTTTTCCTTCACCGAAAAGCATGTGATAAATTGCAATTATCAATTAGACACATAAGTTTTAACAGAAAAACTCATTGGTGTCTGCCCGGGTTTAAACCCGTGACCTCCTCGTAAGAGTGGCACGGTGTAACCGCTGGGCTACCACAGCAAACGCTGGGCTAATCAATATAATAATTTATATATAATCTCAAGGTATTTGGTAATTAAGGCAGGCCTCCAAGGTCTAAGGTATTCGTGTTGGCCCTTTGATCAATCAGAGACTTGCCGGAACATGTACGACGGTATGGAAATTACGAAACCTATGTGTATACCATGTAATAGAACTTTGACGGAACGTCCTTAAATTTGAATAAACAACAATATGGTATTCAGCTGAGTAGTATAGACTACCCTCATTTCATAGAGATGTAAAAGGCGAATAAGGTAAGTTGACCCGCCGTGTTGTCTGGCTGAGTAGAAAAGACCACCCTCATTTTTTCCAATTTGTAGAAGGCTCGATCCTAGATATTTTCATTTCTCGCGACCACCCGTTCCCCGAATAAGCTACACTGACTTGACAGTTCATGGCAAAAATTCAATTCAATATAAATTTTAGTATTTTTTAATGCCCAAAAACAAAGTTAAAGCGATTTTTTTTTACATGAAACCTAGCTAGATCGATTTTTCTTCACCCCAAAACCCTTTACATGCTGAATTTCAGGAAAATCGTCGGAGCCGTTTCCGAAATTCCTTGTATGTAATATATATACAAGATTAACTCATTTAAATATTAAAGATATTATAATCAAAATACTCTTTATTCAAATAAACTTGTAAACAAGTGCTTTTGAATCGTCAACTCTCGAACTGCTGGTTCGGAAAATATAAAAATCTTATCCCGATTTTGTAACAATCAAACGTGGAAACGCGATCCAAACTGTAAATTGTATATACGAGCTAGTGAAAGTCAGGGCCCACAGGTCTGCAATGATTATTTGATCACGCAACGATCACGTGGACATTTATTGTTAAAGTTTCGTTTAGCGGAAGAACCGGTCGACAAGGCGCTTACTACCATTGCGTGATTAACTGGTGAAAATTATTGTGTTATGGAACATTTTCGTACACTAAAATCACGGTTTAGCACCCTTTTATCTATCACTACATAGTATAAAACAAAGTCGCTTTCTGTGTCTGTCCCCATGTCCCTATATTCCCATGTATGCTTAAATCTTTAAAACTAGGCAACAGATTTTGATGCCGCGAATTAATAGATAGAGTGATTAAAGAGGAAGCAGTTTTCGTAGCAATTTTAAATAATACAGCATTAATCCTTATCCAATTAAGTACCTTAAATATATTGTTGATTTAATATAGATCAATATGTCCGTTTACAGCATGTAATTTAAATGAACATTTTCGAAAATATTACGGACTTAAAATGCCGAGAGGAGGTCGTGCTTCGCCCTATAGCACTTCGAATTTAGCATCGATCGGACGCGTTTGTCGCTCGTTCAAGAGTAACCTCTAAAGAAAACAAGTTTGTACTGTCTAATGACAAGAAAGCTGTGAATGTTGTATATATATAAAGACATTCTGTAATTAATTGTAAAAATAAAATACATCGAGAAAAATGTAAAAGTAAATAAGTAAAAATGTACGAAGCAGGAGCGGACCGCTACCTAGTTATACATATAAACTTATAAAGCTGTGATAGTCTGGCGTTGAATTAAAAAAGTCAGCACCTATAAAAGTGTATTGCGAAGCAAAAGATACACTATCTTTGAATGCTCAAGGTGGGCTGAGAAACGTCAAATGATAGTAGACAAGCTTTTTACCCGTAACTTCGTTTGCGTGCGTATAAAATGTACAGCCCATGTCACTCAGTGAACTTAGTCACTCAATGCCCCCCTCGCGGCATTTTAAATCTGTAATATCTTCGAAAATGTTCATTTAAATTACATGCTGTAAACGGCCATATTGATCTATATTAAATCAACAATGTATTTAAGGTACTTAATTGGTTAAGGATTAATGTTGTATCGTTTAAAATTGCTTCGTAAATAAGGATTGTTTTTCGTAAAAAGCAAAAGACAAAAAAATGCTATTGTGGGTTATCCATAAGAGATAGACATAAACCATCGCGGAGTTTTCTGTAGAACTTTTAAAGGTGTACAAATACTTAATACACTATTTTGATAAATCTCGTAGGGTTCAGCCTGCATTTGCAATGTAAGCGGAATAAAATGTAATTATTTACGACATCACATTAGACAAACCTTACAAAAAAATTACAGTATTTCTCTAATCCATATTCACTGTTATTATACATATAAATCTTCCGCTTTAATCACTCTATCTATTAAAAAAACCGCATCAAAATATGTTGCGTAGTTTTAATGATTTAAGCATACATAGGGATATAGGGACAGACAGGGAATGTGACTTTGTTTTATACTATGTAGTGAAGTAAGCAGATAATATTCTGAACCATCTTAACTACTAGCTACTGCAGATAACAAGATTAGAAAACTCTCTATTGATCACGCGTCACAACACGCGGTCTATTCGTGTACAATTGGCAGCCATTTAACTAATTCCGAGCCGTCCCAACCGATTTGAACTCTTAAACGTGGACTATGGTTACCATAGACACAATTTGTCTCGGGATATTGATAAAAAATTATCTTTAAAGAGCTTCCTTATCATCATCCTCCTGCCCTTCTCCCACTCTAAGTGGGGTCGGCACAACATGTTATAAATATGCTGTCACATGATTTGGCTGCGTTTTTACGACCGGCCGCCTGCCTGACGTCAACTTAACTCTGTCGTATTTTACAACATCTCGGTAAGAAAGAGGGTGGACTATTCTACTAAACCGGATACCACACGGTGTGTCAACTTACCTTAGTCGCCTTTTACGACACCTCGGTAAGAAATGAGGTTGGTCTATTCTACTCAGCCGGACACCACACGGCGGGTCGACTTACCTTAGTCGCCTTTTACGACACCTCGGTAAGAAATGAGGGTGGTACTATTCTACTCAGCCGGATACCACACGGCTATTAAAGAGCTTCCTTGTCTAAAAGTAAAATCTTGTTACTATAAAAGTAATGTAAATATTATTTTGTTATAGTCCGCGATAAAAGAAAATATATGTAATGCTAAATGTAGAGTGTACATAAAACTCATGTACTACCCGCCATCGATAACACAACAATACACAAGCACTGCACACATTCACCACCACAATCTCAACAATTGTTTCGCCCCGTAACCGAAGCATCGTCAGGAGATAGACTCACGATAGAATCGTTTCATTACTCTTATATATAGATCTCCGCAAATTAACGCCTAATTCTATAAATTATTCTTGTTACTATCCTGATAGATAGATAGATAGATAGATAGATAGATTGAACGACGATCGAGATGTGAGAAATAGAATGAATACAGGAGGGATGAAGTGGCAAACAATATGTGACCCCTGAATGCCACTTAAAGTAACGGCCTGTTACTATCCAACTGTTGGGCATAGGCCTCCTCTCTCTTTGATTTGATTTGATTTGGTATGTTATACATATCCCTAGAATTCTCTAGATATACTCAGGTTTTGTTACGATGTTTTCCTTCACCTTCAATTGCAATTATCAATTAGACACATAACTTTTTAACAGACAACTTATTGGTACCAGATCAAAGGTTTGACTCCGTGACCTCCTCGAAAGGATCGCATGGTCTTTCGCTATCACAGCTTTTCAGCTGACACAGTTAGATATATTGTATTCCTTATTTCAATGCCATTCTATGACATCACGTTACAAACTATTAAAAAAAAAAGTGATTTCTCTTCCAAGTTCTGAGTCTCTTTAACACTCACGAGCTTTGTAGGCGCTTTGCTAAGTTTTATATCAAAACCACAAAACAACTTTTTTAATTAGGTCACTTTGATACTAAGCTAAGTAACTATTAACTAAAAAATTGTAAAGGATTTAATGGCTGATTTCATGGTATAGGGAAAGGAGAATTGTTTAACTCCAAATTTAACGCGTTCGGGCCACGGGCAGTAATGAATGATTCAAAACTACTGGATCAATTTTAATCATTTTTTTCACTGAGTGACATGGGCTATATATTTTATACCCGTTCGAAGCAGGGGAAGACCGCTAGTAATATCATAAATGCGAAATTTTGTGAGTATAGTCCACGCAAACGAAGTCGCAAGTAAAAGCTAGTCCTCCGTACCAAAATCTATGAAATTTGGCACAATTGTTTCTTAAAACTTAAAAAGTAACAAAAGCACATAAAGGCGGACTTATCCCTAAAAGGGATCTCTTCCAGCCAACCTTTGAGTAAAAGAAGGAAAAGGACAAGAAATGAAATACAAATAGAGAAAAAGTTTATAAAATTGAACTATCTAATCAATAAATTCTTTATTCAAATAAGCTTTTACAAGGACTTTTGAATCGTCAAATTACAATGAAACTACTACTGGTTCAAAAAGGTTATCGAGAAGAACCAGCAAAAATAAATGTATGTAACCCTAAATCTATACACAGGGATAACATATATTTATTTATTTAAATATTTTGGAAACATACAGTATAAGCTTTTATAAGTAAAGTACACTAAAACGTAACTTAAACTATTAACAGTTTCCTACGATTAAAGATACATATAAATGAGAGTATAACAATAAAAAAGTGATTACAGACATAAAAAATATACGGAAAAATTTAAAAATATACGGAAAAATGTTAATTGTACAAAAAAAATTACCTAAATGATTGTTTGTTTATTAAATTTCTAATATTTAATTTAAATTCTAAGAGGGAGAGATGAAAAATGTCAATTATTAAATTGTTTGCAACTACTGTCAATAAACCTATTTCCTGCGTATTTCCTTTTAGAGAAAGATATGATGATATATAAAGAATGTTGATTTGTGTCTAGAATTGAGTCTAGGACAATTACATTTAAGTTTTGAGACAAGATAATCAGACTCTACTTTGTTGTGTAGTATTTTATAGCAACACTTGATTGCATATGCTATAGACATCCTGTTAATACTACAGAAAAAGGATGACATTAAAAAGCGTCGTCTATTATCAACCCATCACGCGACAATATACCCGTGCAAAGCCGGAGCGGACAGCTAGTAACTAATAAATAAAATTTAAAGTCAGCACATGTCCCACATAGATAGAAACACATGTAACTCCTACATTCTATAATAGAGGCCGTGCAACCGCGCAGTGTGAGGAAATTTCAATATCAATGCCTCTATAATAAATCATGACACTAACAGATTAAAATGACAAATGGCCGCCGTCAGAGTCTTCCGTATAATAAAACCTATAATACTTCGTTATTTACAGCAAAAATATGCAAGTAGTACAAGATAATATATGCAGCCTAAATACAGTGTATCCTGAGTAGAATAGACCACCCTCATTTCTTACAGAGATTTCGTAAAAGGCGAGTAAAGTAAATTGACCCGCCGTGTGGTATCCGGCCGAATAAAATAGACCACCCTCATTGGTATCGTAAAAGGCGACTATGGTAAGTGAAACCGCAGTGTGGTATCCGGTTAAATAGAATAGACCACCCTCTTTCTTACCGAGGTGTCGTAAGGTACGACTAAGGTAAGTTGATGTCAGGCAGGTGGCCGGTCATAAAATACGCAGCCAAATCATGTGACTACACGTTTATAACATGTTGTGCCGACCCCACTTAGAGTGGGATAAGGGCAGGAAGAAGTAAGTTGACTCGGCGTGTGGTATCCAGCTGAGTAGAATAGACCACTCTAATTTCTTACCGAGCTGTCGTAAAAGGCGACTAAGGTAAGTAGACGTCAGCCAGGCGGCCGGTCGTAAAATACCTAGCCAGATCATGTGGCAACATATTTATAACATGTTGTGCTGACCTCACTTAAAGTGGGATAAAGGCAGGAGAATGATAATGCTGTTATCGCGATAGACTAATGAAGAAAGTTTTGTGTATAATTTGTTTTAGTTTTAATAACGATTCAAAAAGTCCGCAAAAGATATATGTTTTAGAAATAATTAACTATATCCAATTAAACCTTTTTTTTTAAATAGTATGCAAGAATCTATCTTTTACAAATAATTAAAAATACCCAATTAAACTTTATTTTCAAATACTATGCAAGTATCTTTTATTAAATTACTTAAGTATAAAAACTACAAATCAATCAATATAGATAATTAATCTTATTAAGGCGACGTTAACTAAGTCTCTTTTATACAAAATAAGAAACATCATCACATACTAATCTTGCCTCTGTAATTAATTAAATAACGTTCAAATTAAATAAACATAATTATATCTAAATGAGATAAAACATATAGACAAAATAGTATAAATAACATTCAATCATAAACACTTACCTTAAAAAAAAACTATCTTGAAATTTACTGTTCTCTAATTAAAGTTGTTCACAAATATGTATAATGTCCACTTTAATAACACAAAGCAATTTTTTTCATAATAAAATGTTAACTTTCATTGCTAATTCAGTAAAATTTGTATAACATATACTTTTAAACCATTTTAAAACAAAACGAATTTATAGTTTACCAAAGAATTGTGAAAGTAGATAGAATTCTGAACGCGACTGGCGTCACTGCTGGCCACTTTGTTTTTAGCGTACAGTACAATAGAAATATTTTCTTCTTAAATGACTCATTATGAGCCTGACATATAATTTTAGAACTACCCTCCAATAAAATTTATATGTAGAATATGCAACTTCAGTTAACTTGGTAATTAACTAAGTTAAATTAACGTTCAAAAACAAATTTTATAGGTATAGTCCTAACGATTTTTTTAAACTATAAATACAAAGAGGTAAATCCACGTTTACTTTATACAAGGTAATAAATACATTATGTTTATGAAAAAACTACTTAATTACCAATTACAAACTAATTAATTATGAGATGATAAATATTTCATGATAAGTATATTTGAAAAAGAATTTTTAATTCTAGTCGATGCAAAAACAAAACGCTTCAGAAAGAAAAATAAAACGTCAATAACACATGTAATGTCAAAAGATACAATTAGGGTTGCACACGATTTCAATATCGATTATTAAATCGTAATTATAATTTTGTAAGCAACCTATTTAAATTGTTTGTCATTATAATATGTAAGGGAAGGTGTTACATTTCAGAACTGCAAATTATCAAATTAAGATAAACTTTAAAAAGAATATTCCAAAAAATTGATTTCGATAATTTAAGAACGTTAAACTCAAAAAGTAGTTCAGTTTTGAAATCTAAAATTTAAAATAATCCATATATAAATATAATATAATGATATATAAATAATACATTCACACGAATGTTGCAGGTGCTTTCGGAGTTATTTCTTACGATATAAAGATTTTACTTGGTTGAAACCAGAATTCGAAATGTATTAAACATTTCAATATGTTAAAGAGTTTGGCAAAGTTTTTTTTAAAGAAAGATAGTATGTTTTAAAACTTTTTGTATCGTGAATGCAAATGGTGTATAGTGGCAATAACATTAATAAATGCTTTGCATTTATTAATGTTAGTATATTATGTTGTGGGAATACATCGATTTTACTAATAATTAACATTTTTTGTCTCGATAAAATTTGCTCGATAAATCTACAAACCTATGTTCAAATGGCGTCATTGGCATCTGGCATGCAAATTCAAATCAAAATGGCCGATGGTTCGAGCAAGGTGTGTCGTGAAATTGAATAGCGATAATCGCCTGCATTGTACTTCTGTGAAAGTTTACGTGTTCAATACTGGTTCGTAACATTGTTTTGTGATTAATTAAGGTGGATTTAGTATGTTTGAAATTCAGCTGCCTCAGCGCTGGAGATGGATGGCAACAAAGGATACTGAAGCTACAAATGGAGGTGACTCGTTTAAGTCGTTCGGCCTGTATCGCGAGGCCGCCGTCGCGTTCGCCCGGAGGCTGCATGTTCGCCTGTCGTGGGCATATACGTCGCGATCGTTTTGCGACAATCGCGCATCCGTCGCGTCGCGTATGCGTGATGATAAGTATGTCGGTTGGATTACAGCGGCGTTGGTGGACATCGAGTCCCGCCGCGTGGCACCGCAGCCCGCGCCGCCCTGGGGCTTCGCCCCTCGCGAGTCGTCGCGCGCGTTCGGAGCCCTCGCTCCTGAGTACCGTTAGGAATATACAAGGTAAGCTTTTCACAACTCCTGCCAGGTGAATGGCCGAAAAATCAATAACTGTCCGCCATTTTGTGAAAGTAAAAATAGGTGCCGCAAGTAGAGGCGTAAGCAGAAATTATAATTAACGATACTAATTATATTCTCAATGGTATGTGTAATTGGTCCGCCGTGTGGTATCCGGCTGAATAGAATAGTACCACCCTCAATTCTTACCGAGGTGTCGTAAAAGGCGACTAAGGTAAGTCGTCCCACCGTGTGGTATCCGGTTTAGTAAAATAGACCACCCTCTTTTTTACCGAGGTGTCGTAAAATATGACAGATGTAAGTTGACGTCAGGCAGGCGGCCGGTCGTAAAACTCAGCCAAATCATGTGACAGCATGTTTATAACGTGTTGTGCTGACCCCACTTATAGTGGGATAAGGGCAGGAATATGATGGTATGTGTAATTGGTGGATAATCATTGTTGGACTCTGTATATCCGCAACTTAACCTTGAAGTTGCTGTAACTATTTCACCTTTAACCTTGAAGAGGTTTGTGGTATTTTAAATTGTGAAAACCATATTGACTGTCAAATTATTTGCATCTTTAGCCAGACTAACCTGAGAATGAGGATAATAGTAACAAAATAGAATCTATGTCCTCGCTGGATAGTAAGATGATGGCTGATTTTCCCAAAAATGAGGAAAGTTAAGGCTGGTTAGCGATACATTAAGCAAATCTTGATATATAGTAACAATAGTCATCATATCAAATATTTTGTCAGGTGCAAAGTAAAAAGTAATTTAGTTCTTTTATATCCATTTTCTGATTGAAAAAAGGTGAAGTTGGTTGTAGATACTCAGTATTGCATTCAGAGCAAGGAAAACATATTAGTTAGTCCATTACTTAAATCAATTTTATTACACCTTATACTTTAAATCTTACATATATAAAATTGAAACAACCGATAAATTCGTGACATATGTTATACCAAAGATAAGTGTTAGGTTGTAAGTGGACTGTATAATTGTTTTACTATAAAATGAAATGGAATTTATTCGGAACTATAAAAATGCACTTATATAATGGCAACAAAGACACTGCAAAAGTATAAACTGTGCTGCAGGTGTCAACACCCGCCTCCTTAAAATGTAACAATAAACAGTGTTCCAAATGATAACTAATCTAAATTATGTTAATGTTAAAGAATATTTAAATATTTAATAAATTTTATAAGTAAGTTTATATTATAAGTAAAAGTAAGATTAAAGAGTATAAGTTTCATGACTGGTATAATAAAAGACAGGAGCACTTTTGTTTCACCATCAAGAGAGAAGAGGAATGTTGCCACATACAAGATTAGATTCTTACTACTAACATGTTGGTGTTGCCAACAATAGGTTATCAATTTCTGCTTAGGCATAAAATAGGCATAGGCATCTGTTCCACCATAATTGTATGGACACTAAAGATCAGTAAATACTACTAAGCAAGATAATGTTATTACAAGATAATTCAATTTATTATATTATATTTATTAAGTTATATAGTATGTAAACTCATCATAGGTCAGGTGACATAATTGTTACATAATATCCTGGTATCCATGAAAAACTGTTGATTAAACTTCTAAGAGTTTCTTCTAGTTGTTGCTGTCATTCACATATATAATTTTTTATTTACTATTTTTAAATTAGCTGCTATTGTATATATAATTTGAACTTTAAAAATGACACAAACAATGTGTTATGAAATTTAGTATGTAGTGAGTTTCAGGGATAACAGATCTAGCTAAGTTTTATTTTTAAATAGTCATCCTACCCTGTTTTTAGCCACCAAAAAAATTGCTACAATATTAGAAAACAAAAGTTAATTATGCTGTCATAATAGCTCAGTTGGATAAGAGTAGTCTCAAAATAAAAATACCCTAGATTGAGTCCAGATATCACCAGACATTGTATTTCCTTTTTTTCAAGCATCATTTTTTTTTCTTCTATATATCTATCTAATTTCGGGGACGCCTGTCGGTGCAGGGCGGGTGGTCAGCTCCTATTCCGGACTATTCCACCCAATCTTCTATATATGCTTTTATATATTGTTTTTTATTATATCTTGTAAAAAAATATGTCTAATTGTTAAATAACATGATAAACTAATTAAATCAATATCTAAAATCTTGCTGACTCCTACTTATGAATAACTTACTGGTAATCAAGTTTATCACATAAAAAAGCTTTGTAAAACCTACATGAATAAATATTATGTATAGTAAAGCATATTTGCATCAGTGTTAAACCAGGTTATTCTATTAATAACCTCTCTAAATGTGTCTAATATTTGAATATTAATAGTTGATAATTTTGTCAGATCATTTGTTCTGATTATCACAAATCTGATATCAATTACTAAATATTGACTTTGATTGTTGATTTATTATATATGCTTAGTATTAAAGTGACCTAATTAAAAATTAGGCTTAATTGTGTTAGATACATTGTAATCCTTATTGCGATGTCATCTATGACATCATGCTAAAAACTTTAAGATAAGCTAGGATTTAAGAGCAAGCTCTTCGAAGTTATGGGTCTGTCTACCGCTCACAAATTTTGTAGATGCTATGCTTTATTTTTTTTTTGCCAAAAAAAACTTATATGTCGATAGTCTGTGGCATAATTGTCAATTGTGTTTCCCATGTCATGTTGGTGATGTCTTATACTTATGATAATAAAGATATTTTAATACAAATCAATCCATGTCTGATATCCATTACAAAAACATTTTAAATTAGGTGACATTAATACTTAGTGATATATAAAATTTTATGTGCAATAAGGAAATCCAATCTGTTTTTAGTTTAACAGTAGTTAATTATTGGTGGCATCCAATGATTAGGTTTTGTAATGTTGCCATATCTGTTGTAGAAAATAAATAAATATAGGTATAATTTATAGAAGTAGGTGTTACTTTGCAGAGATCCATAATACTAAATTAATAATAAGATTATTTTGCTATAATCTTCGATGAATCATTATCATCATTCATCGCAGATTATACTGAAATAATTTTATTATTAATTTTGTTTTAAATTTATGTATATTATGTGTAACTTTTGCATTAATCATTCTTTAATTTTTAGAATGTCATCTCGACGTAATGGATCTGTCTCGCGGGCGGCGGAGGCTGCCTCCAAGAATCGCCTGCACATGGACCGGAATCCTCAGCACTCCCGGATAACTGGTAACCTTTCAGATGAAGAAATACATGCCTTTTTTATATGCTAGTGGCAGTGGCGTAGCTAGTATATTTGGGGCCCGGGGCCAATTGTCACCTGGTGCTTCCCCCCCCCCCCCCTTCTAAAGAGCCTAAATAATTTTAGATTTCAGAACTCAATGACTTTAATATATAAATTTCAATTGGTTCAAAATGATAATAACTATATATATAAAGTAACATTAGATTATGATAAAATTTATTTAGAAAATTTAAAAACAAACTTTCCTCGCTTTTTGAGTGGCAAAGTCCGTTGTTTCTTCATCGAGCTCTACAGCTTAAAAACTTTTTTGTGTATATAATCATACAAAATCAATGTGCAAAAAGTTGAATAAGAGTCTTATTCAACTTTTTCTGAAATGATTTCACTATTTATCAAAAAAAAATTATTATCAAGTTTGGTGCCCCCCTTGCCTGTGGTGCCCTGGGGCGACCGCCCCTCTCGCCACCCCCTAGCTACGCCACTGGCTAGTGGTGTGACTTTGTTCATGCCAACTTAACCGTTTACTTCTGTTTATTATGTGGTTTATACCTACCTGTACTGAAAGAAAAGATTTTTTTATCCTATTTGGTAATATGGTGAATAAGCTTAAATGATTCCAAATGTTACCAATATTAGTTCAACATGGTGAAAGTGTAACGGATTTTTGCGCTTTATATGACCATAGTATGAATTCAATACAACAATACAATATATAATTTACAAACAATAATAGTTTATTTTTGTTATATTAGTTTTTTATTATCCTATTCTACCAGAATTGTTGTTTACAAAATTTAATCAAAAGATTATATTAGTTTAAAAGGATATTTTAAATATCTTTTACATTTATTATTATTTTTTCTTGTTTATAATTAATAATTCAAATTTAAAGGCAACAAACAATGAGGGGGAGGATGTAAAATTATGAAAACACAAAAGTAATAAAAATATTATATTGCTATAACCTGTGATAAAAGAAAGTATATGTTATAATATATATGTAATGAATTTAGAATGTAATAACCGTTGTCATACCTGATACATTTACAAAAACTGAATTTGTAAAAACTTATGCAATACCCTCCACCAAAAGCACTGCTGACATTGACTGCCATCTTAACAAACATTTCATTCTTTAACCAAAGCATAATCAGGAGAGCAATTCCACATCAAATTATTTGAAAACTATTATAAACTAATGCAACAACATACATATAATATAATATACATAATAATAGAAACTTATGTAATGAAAAAAATATCCAACAAAATGATGATAACATTATGAAACAATGTGATAATACATGTATGTTTATGTTACAACATAAACATACATTTAAACAACTTAAATGATAAGTTAAATAACATTGGAACCATACCTATTTTATCTCATACCTTACCTATTTTATATCATACTAGCTTTTGTTCATTATATAATTTAAAAAATTATCTTGTTGCATCATCTAGACCATAATCGACTTCTTATTAAATTTTTAATAAAAGTAATAATAATTTTTTTTTTCTATAATCCGCGTGAAATAGAAAATATATATAACTAGCGGCCTGCCCCTGCTTCGCACGGGTATAAAATATATATCCCATGTCATTCAGTGTAAAAAAAATGATTAAAATCGATTCAGTAGTTTTGATTTATTCATTACTGCCCGTGGCCCCGAAGATTTCCTGCTATCTTTGGAATATCTAAATTCATATAGTACATTTTTACTTATTTACTTTTACATTTTCCCTATGTATTTAATTTTTACAATTAATTACAGAATGTCTTTATATACAACATTCAAAGAACGATATAGCTGCTGGATTCGAAGTGTTATAGGGCGAAGCGCGGCGTCCTCACGGCATTTTAAATCTGTAATATCTCCGAAAATGTTCACTTAAATTACATGCTGTAAACGGCCATATTGATCTATATTAAATCAACAATTTATTTAAGGTACTTAATTGGATAAGGATTAATGCTGTATTGTATAAAAATTGGTTTGAACATAACGCATTTTTTTTGTAAAAACTAAATGACAAAAAATGCTATTGTGAGTTATCCCTAAGAGATAGACATATACCATCGCGGAGTTTTCTGTAGACCTTTTCAAGGTGTACAAATACTCAGTACATCATTTTGATAAATCTCGTAGGGCTTGGCCTGCGTTTGCAATGTAAGCAGAAAAAATGTAATTATTTACGACATCACATTAGAAATCTCAAAAATTACAGTATTTCTCTACTCGGTATTGAATGTTATTATACATACAAACCTTCATCTTGAATCACACTTATCTATTAAAAAAAACCGCATCAAAATCTGTTGCGTAGTTTTAAAATTTTATACATACATAGGAATATATGGACAAACAAAGAATGCGATTTTGTTTTATAATATGTAGTGATGTATCTATGTTTTATACAATTTGTAAATTATTATTTTTTTCTTTGTATTTTGTTTACCAAAGTAATATATTGTCGATAGATCCATCCAATCCAGCTGGTAGGAGGAAGGAAATCGACAATGTGATGAAGAGAGCCAGACAGGCCTCACCTGGAAGCTGGGACAGGAAGTTGCTTGAAGTTGAAGAGAAGGATCCTAACAGGTATGTTGTCTATGTGATTGTTGGAACCATGTTCTATGTATAGAAACTAACTAGTTTTGAACCTATCCATGTTTAAATTTGTTTTAGTGCATGTTTGTTTTAATTATGTGTGAACTCCCATTTCATTGAAAATGAATGATGTAATAGATATTATTTGCATATTCATTATTCTGCACTTATTCGGCATAAATCAAATCAAAATAATCTTTATTCGAATAGGCTCAAGGTCTTTTGAATCGAAAAGGATCAATATGATTAATGAAGCTATAAACTGGTTCGGAATCCAGCAATAAACTAACTGGTCTATATCAGAAACATTTTCAATTTTACATTATTAAACTGAAATCTTGTATGAACCTGAAAGGATTTTCAAATCCAAGTATTTTTATCATCTATATAATCTTCAATTGTGTAATATGCTTTACATATAAGCATATCTTTTACCATTAATTTAAACCTTTCTGTAGATTGGTCTAGTAAAGTGGAAGTAGTGGAAATTTTTTGGGACACTGATTTCCAAGCGTCTTAAAGGCACTGGCATTGCTACTGGATAGATAAAATAATAATTAAAATATGTTTTTTTGATTGATTATGATTTATATAATATCTGGGTGACCGGTAATTTACAAAAAAAATAGGAAATTAAAAAAGTTCTCCGAATAAGCTACGCTGACTTGACAGTTTATGGCAAAAATTCATATCAATATAAATTCTAGTATTTTAATGGCCAAAAACAAGGATAAAACCTAGCTATATCGATTTTTCTCCCCCAAAACCTCCTACATGCTGAATTTCAGCAGATTCTGAAAAAAAAGAGAAATATATATTTTCATACAAGATTAATTCATTTAAAAATTAAAGATATATATATTTTTTTCATTACATCCTGCTACTTACTCCCTTTACTTACATTATTTGTGTTGTATATGCATGCTATATTTAAACCCACACGCAGGATCATTTGGCGTCGTGAATTGCATACTTGTAATCGATGCGAAAGTAGTTCACTGCCACTATATGAGCGGTCACGTGGTTTATAGGTGGCGTCACACGGGCTATAAGCAGATGTACCTGGATGGCTCCGGGTCAGTTTCCCCGCGGCGCTCCCGCTCCCCGGCCAGGCGATCCAGGTACCGTCTGACATGATTTATAGCTACCCCCATTTTGGTGGTACTTGGGAAGCGCTAGCTACCCCCATTTTGGTGGTACTTGGGAAGCGCTAGCTACCCCCATTTTGTTGATACTTGGGAAGCGCTAGCTACCCCCATTTTGGTGGTACTTGGAAGCGCTAGCTACCCCTATTTTGTTGATACTTGGGAAGCGCTAGCTACCCCCATTTTGGTGGTACTTGGGAAGCGCTAACACGAACCACGTCCGACTATGTATGATTATAGCGACGTGCCCCGCTTTAGCATAAGTGCGAGTGGCATCACATTAAGCGCTTAAATTTATTTTCGCACGTGTATTTTTTTTTGTGATACCTTATAATTTTTAGGATCATAATGTTCAGCATGAAATGCTTGAGGTAAGTAACGTATTTAATTTGATAAGGATCAAAACTTAAGAATAATAATATAACTTAAGAATAAGAATTAAGTTTATAAGAAGCTTTCCACTATTCTATTGTATGTGGGAATTTTTTTTCTTAGAAGTTGGATTCATGATAATTCTGCTGCAATTATGAATTTAGTGATCCATGATGTCATGATTATCCATCCATATTCCGAAATATAACCATGTTAACTCAAAGGAGTCTATTCGTGGTTGAACCCACCGTCCCGTAGTGGTTTCGTTAGTGATAACTCTTAAAATGAGACTAAGGCGTTACCACGTTAAATCCAGACAAACTCAAAGGAGTATATTCGTGTTGAACCCACCGTCCCGTAGTGTTTTCCTTAGTGGTAACTCTTAAAATGAGACTAGGACATTACCATGTTAAATCCAGAGAAACTCAAAGGAGTCTATACGTGATTGAACCCACTGTCCCGTAGTGTTTTCATTAGTGGTAACTCTGAAAATGAGACTAGGACATTACCATGTTAAATCCAGAAAAACTCAAAGGAGTCTATACGTGATTGAACCCACGGTCCCGTAGTGTTGTCATTAGTGGTAACTCTGAAAATGTGACTAGGGCATTACCATGTTAAAATCCAGAGAAACTCAAAGGAGTCTATTCGCGCTGAACTCACGATCCTGGAGCGTTATCGTCAGTGATAACCCTTAATATAGCACCAGGACATTACCATGTTAAGTTCAGAGAAACTCAAAGGAGTCTATTTAGGGTTAGAACATACGATTCTTAAGTATTCTTCTCTTTCTTGTCCACAGATCACCGCTGGCTACCAACCGGTCTCGCTCCATCCGTCGCTCCAGGTCTCCCGTCGCCAGGACCCGGTCTCCTATCCGCCGCTCCAGGTCTCCCATCGCACGTAGGTCTCCGAGGAAATCGCGCTCTAGAAGTCAGAGGAGGAGCCCTAGACGGAGTCCTCGTCGGAGCCCAGTAAGGTAAGACAACATTTAAATAATAAGAGTTTAATATTTTTTACACTATCTTGTCATCATTCAAGGAGTGATCTTTGTAAGCATATAACGATCACTCCTTTGCTTTAGCTCTCTCCTTCCTTTCATGTCTCTCTGCGGAATTCCTTATCACTTTCTCCATTATCTCTTACTGCTCTGTCCCTTCTCTCTTACTGCTCTGTCCCTTCTCTCTTATAGCCCCCTCTTCCTAATCGCTTTGTCCCTACTTTCTCTCCTCTTTTCATTTGAATCTCTTATTTTTTATATGGCTTATACACAGCTCTGTTAGGTCTACTTCACTAATCGCTATCCCTGTCCTCTCTACTTTCTCTGTCACACTGCACTCGTTATTGCTTTTGTCTATCTAGAGTCATGAAAACGATACATATATTTCGTTTTAGTAATAACTAGCGGCTTGCCCCTGCTTCGCACGGGTATAAAATATATATCCCATGTCAGTTAGTGTAAAAAAAAATAATTAAAATCGATCCAGTAGTTTTGATTCATTCAGTACTGCCCGTGGCCCGCAAGCGCTAAATTTGGAGAAAAACAATTTCCTTTTCCTATACCAAGAAGATTTCCTGCTATCTTTGGAATATCTAAATTCATATAGTACATTATTAATTATTTACTTTTACATTTTCCCTATGTATTTTATTTTTACAATTAATTACAGAATGTTTTTATATACAACTTTCACAGCTTCCTTGTCGTTAAACAAACTCTTGAAAGAGCGACATAGCTGCTAGATTCGAAGTGCTATAGGGCGAAGCGCGGCATTCTCACGGAATTTTAAATCTGTGCGTGTTTAAATCTCTTGCAATGTAAGCGGAAAAAAATGTGTTTACAGAAACCTCAAAAGTTACAGTATTTCTCTACTCCGTATTGAATGTTATTATACATACAAACCTTCCTCTTGAATCACTCTATCTATTAAAACAAAACCGTATTAAAATCTGCTGTGTAGTTTTAAAGTTTTATGCATACTTAGGGATATATGGACAAAGAAAGAATGCGACTTTGTTTTATAATATGTAGTGATAGTGATAATAAAGTAATTGTAGTGTCTCTGTTAAGTGTAATTAAAATTATACTTATACAAACTGTGCCCTTGTTTTCCAACATGTGGAAATCAGTGTGTCATAAGTTCTTCCCACATTACATTTCAGTCAATTTACATCTTAATTTACTATAAACTTAAACCATTGTTTGCACTATCTTTTAATGAAAATTATACAAAAATAAGTTTAGTAGATTTTGAGAATATGTATAACATACATACAGACAGCTGTCGGAGACTTTTTATATTATATTTCATTTTAATAATAAAATTCTAGACGCAGCAGTCCCCGACGTAAGCGCAGCGTCAGTCCACGGCCGCGACGCACTCGCCCCCCACCCCCTCCACGGGGTGTGCGTCCGCCAAGCCCTCCGGACCCTAGAAAGGTAAACTATTCTATCACAGCCATGAATTAAAATAACCTTTATTGTATATTAACCAAAAGTAATAATAAAAAAAAAAATTATTTTGATATAATCCGCGATGAAGTAAAATAGAAAATATATATAATGCTAAATGTAGAGTGGACGATACATTTTCATACCTGATACATGCAGGACACATTCGCAAAACTTTGCGATTTTTTCGTGGAGTCGTGGAGTGTGGAGTGGAGATAGTATTTGGATAACCATAAAAATGGTTAAAGTGGGTTAACCTTAAAAGTTTAGAACTTTTACAATAACAATTTTGTAATACATGATTTTTAATAGTTTCATTAAATTTAAATTTTGACGTTTTCGCAATATTTTTTGAACGTATGTAGTGCTTGTGTTTTGTGTTGGCGGTGGTGGAGGTTTGTGCATGTGTTTTTACGAATTCTGCATGTATCAGGTATGGAAACGGATTGTTCACTCTACATTTAGCAATATACATGTTTTCTATTTTATTTAATTGCGGATTATAGCATAATAATTTTATTATTACTTTTGTATTATGGATCTCCGCAAAGTAACGCCTAACTCTATAAATTATGTTTATTAACCATTAATGTTAAGTACTATTAACTTTCATTTTAAATAGTTGTAGAGCAATTTGTTATTACTTAGTCTTCACCGTCGGGGTCTTCAGCCAGCACATGCTCGGATGAATCATGTTCAGTGTGCTCCGGCAAGAATAAGAAGGGACCTCCTCCTAAACCGGTCAAACCACCACCACCGTAAGATTCTTTATATATTTATTTTAGTAATAAGCTACTAGGGAAAACTACTGCACTAAATTCCCTAGTAATCAGCTCTACATGGAAAAAGTTCAAAAAACTACGGCCCTGTCACATCTGGCCATGGATAGGAGGTCATATCCAGAGCTGACTGCCAACTTCCACTAGTAGGAAAGGCACCAAAAGAAGTAGAAGAATAAGCTACTCAAAACTAGATCTAGGTCAAATTTTTGAATAAAGGCAACTGGTAAATACAGGGTGGTACCAACACCAGATATCTACACACCTTAGCAGCCTATATAAAAAATTTCAGTTAATTCAGTGAAGTAATTTAGCCACCAGAATCAACTTACATTTTGAATTGAAGATAAATGATATAGAAGGGTGAATGACCGTACCCCATTATATATTGTATGTAATGCATAACCTTGACCATGGGACAACAAGTGTGAAGGAGACATAACTATAATGTTATCGTTTACCCCTGTATTTTAAACAAGCGCGCCACACCGGTTCACTCAACCATTACAATGCCAGATTATTAAATTATACTTATTTTCTTTGAAAATACATAAAACAAAACTAAATTTAGGGTATTGAATTATGCCAAAGAACATATATTTGATTCAGATTTTCACAAGGTATGGTATTTTCTTATTGTTCACCACCATAAAGAATGTGTTTCCGTTTACTGGATGAGTTTCTTGCTTTCTTCAGTTATTAGTGTATTCAAGCATATGAAGATTCTTTCGAGAAATGGCACAGATTATAGATGTC
The DNA here is from genome assembly GCA_029227775.1 of Morpho helenor. NCBI lineage: Eukaryota > Metazoa > Arthropoda > Insecta > Lepidoptera > Nymphalidae > Morpho > Morpho helenor. The sequence continues at coordinate 13,115,847 of JARGCU010000011.1, forward strand.
AAAAAGATGAAATTGCACTTCAGTTGCTAGTTTATAAAAGTTATTAAATAGATGGCGCTACGAACGTACGAACAATATGTTTTATCTGATGCGCTAGAGTCTAGTCAATGTCTAATGAACAAATTTAATCCTTTATTCATTCCTTTATAAATTTATTTATTCGACTGGCCCGTTGGCGCAGTGGGTAGTTATCCTGCCTTCAGCTCCGCAGGTCGCGGTTTCGATTCCCGCCGAGGGCCAACATTTTCTATAAAATGAATTTGTTGGTCTTTGAGCCTGGGTGTATATTTGTATTTAAGTATGTATTTAAAAAATATATAAGTATATATTCACAACTTGTCCGTAACACAAGTATTAACTTACTAACTTTGGGGACGGATGACAGTGTGTGTAAGTGTCCCATAATATATATTTATTTATTATTTATAATTGACAAGTGACCATATATATAGAGCTCATATTTGGTGGAGGCACTTAACTAGACAAAAGGTATTCTGCTGTATGTTAATCTGTCGCGCCCGAGTAAATCCCGTAATCCCCACTTGCCCTACTATTATCCCAATGATTAGCATGCCATTTCTGACACCCAGAGTCCGAACGTCTCCTGCTGCAGCAGCTGTCAAACGACCACCAGGGCCACCACCGGCCCGTGCTGTCCAGCCGACCAGAGAACTCCTGAAGGCCAGGGAGAACAGCAAGCGAAGTCGGGAGGAGAAGGTATTTGCACTCTTTATTAGTACAAAACTGACTGTCTTTTGACTTGACTGAATTTTGTGTAAGTACCCAGCTTTCTGCGGTAGCCCAGCGGTAACACCGTGCGACTCTTTCGAGGAGTTCACTGCTTCAAACCCGGGCAGACCCCAATGAGTTTTTCTGTTAAAAACTTATGTGTCTAATTGATAATAGCAATTTATCACACGCTTTTCAGTGAAGGAAAACATCGTGAGGAAACCTGCATATCTCTAGATTCTGGAGATATGTGTAACCTACCAATCCTCATTGGAGCAGCGTGGTAGGTCTTAGCTCCAATCCTTATCTCCAAAAAACGGAGAGAAGAGGCCTATTCTCAGCAGTGGGATAGTAAAAGGCCGCTACTTACTTTTTTTACTCTTACCCAGCTTTCGAGGGGTCCCTACCCGGAGGAGGTGTTCTCTGGGATCAGAGCTATCGGTGAGGTTGGGGGGGAATGTGTACAACGATACCCTGTCCTTGCCATTGGCAGCCTGGTGGAGCACTCAGGTTATTTTAATCGGTGCAAGTCCGAAATAACCGCCGCCTGTCCTCGTCGGGTGGCGGTACTCATAAGGGGGTTTTTCCTGTACAAAAAAAATGTACCCAGCTTTATTAACTCTCGGCTCCCGGGTTCGATTGACGCCCAGGACCAACATTTTCTATAAATTTATTTGTTTGTCTTTAAGCCTGGGTGTTATTTGTATTTAAGTATGTATTTTAAAATATTCACCAGTTGTCTGACACCTATAACACAAGTATTAAGTTACTTACCATGTGTCCCTCTTGGGAAACTGCATACGTTTTTATAATAAGATTCCCGCAAAAGTATTTGAATTGCCAGAGGGGAAATTTAAGTCATACATAAAAAAAACCTTATGCAGCAAGGGTTATTATAGTATTGACGATTACATGACAGATAAACATGCCTGGACATCTTCTAATAATATTTAAATTAATTATAATAAAATTTATAATTATTACTGTTTGTAATTACGATTATTATAAAATTCTGACGTTCAAAAAGTGTATATATGTACCAATTTTGAATAAAATGTTTGATTTGATTTACTTTAGGGATGGACGACCGTGTGTGTAAGTGTCCCATATATTTAAAAAAAAAATTCGCAGGTACTGGAATGGCAACGCTCGCAGCTCGCAGTGAGGCCCAACCCTCCAATACCGGCAGCTAATATAAAGCGCGAAGGCGAACGGCGTCGCGACCGCCCGCCGCGCGCCGAACGCCCCGAGCGGGCCGAACGCGGCGTTTCGCCCGCCGCCATCGCCGCCGCGCTCGCCGACAGCGACAGCGACTCTGAGACAGACGCGAGCTCCGAACCGCCTCAGCAGAGGTAATTCTTTTTTAATCACACTGTAACACGTCACACTTAGTATTATATCAACGTCCTGCCCTGTGTGTGATAAGTGGGATAAGTCCCACTCTAAGTGGGGTTGGGCACAACATGATATAAGCTATTAATTTTACGACCGGCCGCCTGCTTGACATCAACTTACCTTACAATTTTAGTCATATACCACAGGATGGGTTATCTTACTTTAGTCACCTTTTACACCTCGGTAACAAAGAGGGTGGTCTATTCGTCTAAACCGGATACCACACGGTGGGTCAACTTCCTTAATCATATTTTACGACACTTCGGTAAAAATGAGGTTGGTCTATTCTACTCAGCCGGATACCACACGGCGGGTCAACTTACCTTAGTCGCCTTTTACGACACCTCGGTTAGAAAGAGGGTCGTTTATTCTACTAAACCAGATACCACACAGTGGATCAACTTACTTTAGTCGCCTTTTACGACACCTCGGTAAGAAAGAGGGTGGTCTATTCTACTAAACCGGATACCACACGGTGGGTTGACTTACCTTAGTCGCCTTTTACGACACCTCGGTAAGAAAGAGGGTGGTCTATTCTACTAAACCGGATACCACACGGTGGGTCGACTTACCTTAGTCGCCTTTTACGACACCTCGGTCAGAAATGAGGGTGGTCTGTTCTACTCGGCCGGATACTACACGGTGGCTCGACTTACCCTTTCGTCTTTTACGACACTTTGGTAAGAAATGAGGGTGGTACTATCCAGCCGGCTGCCACACGGCGTAAGTTTAGTATTAAAGTGACCTAATTAAAAAAAAAAATTGTTTTGTGGCAAAATGCAATAAACTACTAAAGTCGTGTCTACAAAACTATTGCGATTTTCCATATCGCAAGCCATTTTCGTTATATGATAGTGTCTTGTTTAATTTTGAATCGTTTTATATGTATACGTCAAAAGTAATAATATAATTATTTTGCTATAATCCGCGATGAAGTAAAATAGAAAATATATATAATGCTAAATGTAGAGTGGACAATCAGTTATCATACCTGATTTGCGATTTTGGTCGTGGAGTCTATCTCCTGGTGATGCTTCAGTTGAGGGGCGAAACGATTGTTGAGTTTGTGATAGTGAACGTATGTAGTGCTTGTGTATTGTGGTGGCGGTGGTGGAGGTTGTGCATGTGTTTTTCGAATCCTGCATGTATCAGGTATTTATTTATTTATTTATTATCAAATTACACATGTACACTTACAGAACTAGCCAAAACGTATACATGATATAAATATATATATAAACAACAGTAAGAAAATTTTACAAAAGAAATTACTTTAAATATTATCTAAATAGTAAATAACGTATTTTAAAAAGGTTTTAACATTATGTGTGAATATGTCGGCATCTGGGAATCTGCTTAGCAGCTCATTGATTTGCGCAATAGCCCTATGAGTCGGAGCAGCCGCCGCGCGACGCGTCCGCGCCCGCTCGCGCACCGCCAGCAGGCGCGGCCAGCGCCGCATGCCGACTGCTCCCTCCATGCCGGACATGTGGTGCCGCGGCACCACAAAGCCGACCCGGCTAAGAGTAGATGGATCGTCTATCCTATTGTGCAACAACTGATAGTAATGCATTATGGACTGTATTTTCCTCCTGCATGCCAAAGTATTCAGTCCGACCATACCATTTACGAACATCGACGGATATAGATAAGGATAGAAACCGTACATTCTCTTATATAAATATCTCGCAAACTTGCGTTGTATTTTTTCTATTTGAATTATATATTTAGTTTCGTATGGATCCCAAACAACCGCATCGAATTCCAATCTGCTACGAATAAAACTATTATAAAGTAAGATGGACACCCTGACATCGCTAAACTGTGAAGCCATTCGTATGACAAAACCTAGAATTTTATAGGCGGATTTACATATGGATTCGTAATGTTCTTTAAATTCAAGCCGAGTATCTAATGTTAAGCCCAGATCGCGTATTTGATTGACTCGTTCCAAAGGTTGGTTTAAAAGCGTATAGTTATTAAGAATCGGAGTTCGAGATCGCGAAAAACTTATCACCTTACACTTATCTTCATTGAATTTCAATCTATTTGTTTTAGCCCAATTGCCCACCAGATCTATGTCTCTTTGTAACGTATCGCATGTTGTGGTTTGATCAATTTTTGTATATAATTTTAAATCATCGGCAAATAACAGATACTTTGACGTAGTTATAATATTTGGCAAATCGTTTATCATTATGAGGAACAGAGTTGGACCTAGGTTACTTCCCTGACTTACGCCTGATCGGGTGAAATAAGTGCTCGATTCAAATTTACCAACACGTACATATTGTGAGCGATTACCTAAATAACTGGAAAAAAACCGCAATAGTTTTGGTACAAAACCAAATGAGTAACACTTTCGAAGAAGGATATCATTATCAACAAGGTCGAAAGCCTTTTTAAAATCGAAATAAATGGCGTCTACTTGACGACCCATATCCATCTCGGATGTGACATAGTCCACCAGATTTATGTGGTTGGTTAAAGTTGAACGCGCTGACCGAAAACCGTGCTGGCATTCATCGAGCCTACCTCTTATCTGAGATACGATTAGGTTATTTATAATTGACTCAAATACTTTGCCGAAGGATGACAACACTGCTATCGGTCTATGTTGATTAACGTATTGAGATGATCCCTGTTTCGGTATTGGTGTCACCCTAGACACTTTCCACTTACTGGGGTACTTGCATTGATTTAAGGAAAGATTAAATAAATGTAGTAAGGGCTCTTCAAGAACTGATGCACAATCCTTTATTAAGAAAGCAGGTATCGCATCAGGTCCAACTGCAGAGCGCGATTTTAAGCGTTTTATTGCTCGCCGAACATCTTTTACAGATATTCTATCAACAACGATGTGGAAGGAATCTTTGTCAGCGATCTTATTAAGACAGGAGACATTATGCGCTGTTAAAGGATCTAATATCGGAATATCTTTATGAAAAACGGACTCAAAATATTCAGCAAAAATGTTTGCCGCATCTTGCCCCTTAAAGGATTTTTCTAAGTACACATACTCGCGTTCTTGCTTCTGAACTTTGTGGTTATTCCTTACATAATCCCAAAATTTGTTGGGATCTTTCTGGATATTTTGTTGCATAGTGATTTTGTAATGTGTATACGCTTGATCCATTATTATTTTTACATGTTGCCTATAATATTTATATAATTCCCTGTTACATTCCCTTCCCTCAGGTTTAAATTTTTTTAAATGGTAATATTTGAGTTGTATGTTAAATATTATTTTAGATGTGAACCAAGTTGGATACACAAATTTTCTTACTACTACATCTTTTCTTTTTAATGGAACATTTGCATGAATACTATTATTGAGGTTATTGTAAAAGATATCGACTACTGAATCTATTTCATTCTTGCTAAGTAAATTTGACCAATTAATATTTCTAATACTTTCGTAAAGGGTACTAAAATTAGCTTTACGAAAATTCCATTCAGGACCTGTATTTATGTTAGGAATGCATACAGACGGCGGATTGTCTAAAGTACGTGGACCGCGCTCCATAAGAACTGTAATATCTAACGGAGGATGGTAAGCATCAGGTATGATAACCGATTGTCCACTCTACATTTAGCATTATATATGTTTTCTATTTAACTTCATCGCGGATTATAGCAAAATAATTTTATTATTACTTTTGTATTATGGATCTCCGCAAAGTAACGCCTAATTCTATAAATTATGTATACGTCAATGTAAAAACCTATTAATATGTTAGCCGTTTATATAAGAGTCAATTTTATCAATTTTGCTCCAGCAGACCAAAGGTAAACGTACAGACGGACAAACTACACTTTCGCATTTATGATATTGTTTGTTTGTCTGTGTGGTATCCGGCTGAGCAGAATAGACCATCCTCATTTCTTACCGAGGTCGTGAAAGACGACTAAGTTAGGTTACCCGCCTTGTAGTATCCAGCTGATAGGAACAGGTACATTCGTTATTTCTTACCGAGATGTCGTAAAAGGGGACTAAGGTAAGTCGACCCGCCGTGTGGTATCCAGTTGAGTAGAATATGCAACCGTCATTTCGTACCGAGGTATCGTACAAGGCAACTAAGGTAAGTTGGCCCGCCGTGTGGTATCCGGTTGAGTAGAGTAGACCACAGTCATTTCTTATCGAGGGTGTCGTAAAAGGCGACTAAGATAAGTTGACGTCAGTTGGACGGTCGGTCGCCAACTAGCCAAATCTTGCAACAACATGTTTAAAACATGCTGTAACGACTCCATTTAGAGTGGGATAAGGATGATTTTATTTGTTTTTTTTTTTTTTTCTTTATTGTACAATAAATGATATTAGTATGGATTCCGTTCTTATCTTCAGACTGACCCTGTCGGAGCGTTTCGGTAAGATGGCGCAGTGGTCGGCGGCTCGGTGCGCGCGGCTCGAGAACATGCGGATCACGCGCAGGGAGAGCCAGCTGCACGTGCATATAGAGCGGGACGAGCCTGCCGACCCCAGGGACCCCGCCACCCACGCCAGGGAAGATTACCCGTAAGTATCCACAAAACACACATACACGATGTCCCGTAAAGCAGGGCTTCTTAAACTGTGGGTCGCGACCCCCAGGGGGGTCGCGAGACTACTAAAAGGGGCGTCGCAAAGATCTGATACTTTTCAATCATTATTGATACAACTACATGGCTGCAGCTGTCCTTTAAAGAACTTTTCTAACAAAGATTTATTGATATTTCTCCTCCTAAGTTCCTTCATTACCCCTTTTCATTAAATTTAATTAAATAGATTTTATTAAATTTATGATGGGTTAGTTTACAACAATTATAAATAAAATTTTAAAATTAGTATACACACTACGTACAAATATAAATACAAATAAAAATCGTACAAAATACTATTGTAGTTTTAATATAACTATTTTTTGAAAAAAGTGGCAATGCAAAACTGTTATTTACATTGTAAAATAGTGCTACATTACATCTACGGTTAATATATATTTCATTATATGGAGGAGGTGTCGTTTAAAATTTCCAAAGCTTGAAGGGGGTCGCTATATAAAAAAGTTTAAGAAATCCTGCCGTAAAGCATGGATAACCTTACACCGATAGTAGTTCTATTCACAATTCAAAAACTGTACGAGCTAACACTAGGGTTGCCACCCGTACTATATTATATAGTATCGTATTATATTTTAATCAATTGTACTATATATTATAGAGAAACAATATAGGACTAGAATTTTTTTTTTTATCGCTAATTCAATTGTCGCAACTTTTTTTGATCAACTGTCGATGGAACGAAAAAATGGGTTGTTAATTTACTTTATTATTGACCTAACTTGCTCAGATGGCTATAATTATTTAAAAAATAATAGAACCTTGATGGCCAAAGCGAAAAGTAATAATAAAAAATCATGGAAAAATAAATAATGATTGAAAATAGATGTGTACTATTTTTTTTTGTCTGATTTTCTTAAAGTACTATATTTTTTTGGTTCAAAAAGAAAAATACTATTTTTCTTCAAAAAAAAGGTGGCAACCCTAGCTAACACGTACATATACGAGATCGGCATTTACGCCATATTTTTAATATCGAATCAATTGTAAATCAGTGCGATGTTAGCGGCCGCGCGTGCTTAACATATCAATTAATAACAAAATCATATATCACTTTATCATTTGTTTTATAATATGTAGTGATCATCTTCTTCCTGCCCTTATCCCACTCTAACTGGGGTCGGCATAACATGTCATAAACATGTTGTCACGTGATTTGGCTACGTATTTTACGACCGGCCGCCTGCCTGACGTCAACATACCTCAGTCGTATTTTTCGACGCCTCGATAAGAAAGAGAGTGGTCTATTCTACTTAACTGGATACCACACGTGAGTCAACTTACCTTAGTCGCCTTTTACGACACCTCGGTAAGAAAAGAGGGTGGTACTATTCTATTCAGCCGGATATCACACGGTGTATATCATATATCACATTATCATTATTATAATAAAAATAAATATATCAATTAAGCGTTGCAGTTTATCTATCTATCATCCAAAGATCGTACAGGGTAGTAGCAGCCCGTACAAAAACGTTAAAAAATATATATAGACAGTACTTCAAGCCGGTCCATAGACTAGCGCTGTATAAAGCACAAGTCCGGCCTCACATGGAGTACTGTTCTCATCTCTGGGCTGGTGCACCCCAGTACCAACTTAAGCCATTCGATCGCATACAGCACAGAGCAGCTCGTATTATTGGGGATAAGGCGGTTAGCAAACAACTGGACTGTTTGGCGATGCGTAGAAACGTCTCATCACTATGCGTTTTTTACCGCATCTTCCACGGAGAGTGTTCCACCGAACTGCATGACCTGATTCCTGCCACTAAATTCCATAACCGCACTGTACGTCACAGGTTAAAATACCATCCTCACCATCTGGATGCTTGGAGATCCACCACAGTGCGTTTTTCAAATAATTTTATTCCGCGCACCACCATTTTATGGAACGATCTCCCTTTGGCAGTGTTTCCAGATCGGTACGACATAAGTACCTTCAAAAAACGTGTTTTCCACTTTTTTAAAGGACGGCAACGCACTCGCTCTGCGAGAGGTCGTGGGCGGCGGTGATTACTTTAAGATAAACCGCATGCTCGTTTGCCATCCTATACCATAAAAAAAAAAAAAAAAAAAAAAATATATACAGGGTGGCACCATACTATATTAATTTTAAGCCTAGGCCTACATTAAATATTTTAGTTAATTATGTAATTTAGTCAGGGATTATTTTACGTTTTGAATAAAAGATACATGATATAGAAGGGTGAATGACCGCACTCCATTCCATTTCGTATGTAAAGCATTGACCTTGACCAAGACATGTTCACTATCACAAACTCAAAAATCGTTTCGCCCCGCAACCGAAGCAGGTGGCGGTGGTGGTTAGTTTGTGCATCTTTTTTTACGAATCCTGCATGTATCAGGTATGAAAACGGATTGTCCACTTTACATTTACATTATGTATATATATTTTCTATTTTACTTCATAGTCGATTATAGCAAAATAATTTAAGTATTACTTTAGTATCTCAAAACAAGTGAAATAATTGTAATGTCGACCTCATCATCCTCCTGCCTTTTCCCACTCTAAGTGGGGTCGGCACAACACGTTATAAACACGCTGTCACATGATTTGGCTACGTATTTTACGACCGGCCACCTGCCTGACATAAACTTATCTTAGTCGCCTTTTACGACACCTCGGTAAGAAATGAGGGTTTTTACTCAGCCGGATACCACACGGCGGGTCGACTTGCTTTAGTCCCCTTTTATGACATCTTGGTAAGAAAAGACGGTTTTCTATTCTACCGGATTCTCAGCCGGATACCACACGGCTAAGCTTGCTATATTAGTATTGATACAATATTTTCTTTTCAGTAGTTTGGATCCTGCTCCTGTCGGCAGCTACCCTGAGGAGTTGCTGGCTGTAGCTCCCGGTGGTCTGCCATCCTGGGATGATGTTCGTGTCAGATATGACTACTATAAGAAACGTGGATATCTGAGAGGTGAGATACCTTACTGATGCCCCGTTGACAGAAGGTCTCAGTGACCTTATCTTGTAGCCTAACATTCAATCCCTCGATAAATTATTTTATTATATCTCAAAAACGGTGGTAGCGGAATAGAGTAACGGACTTATTGAAGTAGACGTTACTTTGTGAAGATCCATAATATAAAAGTAATAATAAAATTATATTACTATAATCCGCTGGACAATCCGTTTTCATACCTGATATATGCAGGATTCATTAAAACACATGTACAAACAAACCACTACCACCTGCTACCACAATACACAAGCACTACACACATTCACTATCACAAACTCAACAATCGTTTCGCCCCACACATCGCTTTGCGATTTTGTCGTGGAGTCTATCTCCTGATGATGCTTCGGTTGCGGGGTTGGTTCAGAGGGGTCGCCGTGAAAGAGTAACAAACATACATCCATACTCACAAACTTTTGCATTTATAATATTAGTAGGATTATCGTCACATTCAAATAATTGATAGAAACCTTAAGCTGTGATAGCCCAGCAGTAAGACCGTGAGCTTTCGAGGGGGTCAAGAGTTCAAACCTCGGTCAGGCAGCAATGAGTTTTTCTATAAAAACTTGTGTCTAATTGATAATTGCAATTTATCACACGCTTTTCGGTGAAAGAAAACATCGTGAGGAAGCCTGCATATCTCTAGAGAAATCTGGGGATATGTGTAACCTACCAATCCAATCCGCATTGGAGCAGAGTGGTAGGTCTAAACTTCCTTTCTCTCCAGAAACCAAGACAGGAGAGCTAGAAGTGGGGTTGTTACAGGCAATTACTTCACTAAGAAATCGGCCTATTGATTGAAACCTTATGAAAATCCATTCAGTAGTTACAGTTATACATTTAACGAGTAAAGTTGTATTATTTTTATTATACTATAATGTTTTCTCTGGTTCTAGGTCTTACTCTAAGCGATTACGTCAAGTGGGAGGAGTGGTGGTACAAATACCAGGAGTGGTTGAAACGGGAGCGCGCCTACGAGCGGTGGGCCGAAGGCGATCAGGGGACGGTGAGTATAATATATAAAAACATTCTAAAGTTCGCGGGTTCGATTCTCACCTAGGCTAACATTTAATTTTAAAAAAAATTGTTACACTAAAGCTACTGCGCGGTATATTGTAGCAATCCAACGGCTCGCGTGGAAATTAAAACCGTAATATAGTCTTTTGATAACCATAAAAATGGTTAAAGTAGGTTAACCTTAAAAGCTAGACATACGCTGTCGCGGACTTTTTAGACCTTTTAAGAGGGGAACAATTTTGTAATACATGATTTTTGAATATATATTACCGTTTACTCAGCGCACGCAAGGAAAGCTTTAAATTTTGCCGTTTTCCCAATATTTTTAGTGCTCATCTCCTATTCATCTTAGCGTGATATAGCCTATAGCCTTCCTCGATAAATGGACCATCTTACACTCTAAGAATTTTTCAAATCGGTCCAGTAGTTCCTAAGATTAGCACAATTATGGACCGTCAGGCCGGATACAGATTAATTTATTTCGTGTTTGATTTTAATTTAATTTTTTATAGGTAATATATTGTCACATACATTATATTTTCTATATGCCTATTTCGCATAACTATTTATCCATAGCTCACAGTTATTTAAAAGTATACATCACGTGAGCTATGGCTTTGCTTGTGAATTTGTTTGTGGCTGTATATATCTTGTTTTCAATCATACATATGGTCATTTATAGAATTAGGCGTTACTTTGCGGAGATCCATAATACAAAAGTAATAATACAATTATTTTGCTATAATCCGCGAAGAAATCTTCGCTTTATTACAACTAGAATTATTACTTTTGCATACATAAGTAACGGCCTGTTACTATCCCACTGCTGAGAATAGGCCTCTTCTCTCCATTTTTGGAGAGAAGGATTGGAGCTAAGACCTACCACGCTGCTCCAATGCGGATTGGTAGGTTACACATATCCCCAGAATTCTCTAGAGATATGCAGGTTTCCTCACGATGTTTTCCTTCACCGAAAAGCGTGTGATAAATTGCAATTATCAATTAGACACATAAGTTTTTAAGAGAAAAACTCATTGGTGTCTGCCCGGGTTTGAACCCGTGATCGTCTCTAGAGATTCACACGGTCGCACCGCTGGGCCATCACAGCTTATATATGGTCCTTCAATCCGGATATAAGGATGGTATCTCCTATTTCAGACTCGTCGCGAGCGTCGCCGTCGCGGCGGCCGCCACAGACGCAGCTGAGGGCGCGCCGCCCCCGCGGCGGTTCTCTGCGTAGACCTGGCCGCGGGGGCCGCGCATCGGTAAGGTGCGCGACCTCTGACACCTCGCGTCGACCCGACACCTGGTGAGTTTATACTAATCATAAACTCTGACTATCTAAAAACTGACTGGCCCGTTGGCGCAGTGGGTAGTGATCCTGCCTTCAGCTCCGCGGGTCGCGGGTTCGATTCCCGCCGAGGGCCAACATTTTCTATAAAAAGAATTTGTTGGCCTTTGAGCCTGGGTGTATATTTGTATTTAAGTATGTATTTAAAAATATATAAGTATATATTCACCAGTTTTCTGTCTACCATAACACAAGTATTAAGTTACTTACTTTGGGGATGGACGACCGTGTGTGTAAGTGTCCCATATATATTTATTTATTTAATCATCCCTGATTGCAAATTCAAATTCAAAATATTCTTTATTCAAATAAACTTGTAAACAAGTGCTTTTGAATCGTCAACTTACCTCAGTCGTATTTTACGACACCTCGGTAAGAAAGAGGGTGGTCTATTCTACTAAACCTGATACCACACGGTGGGTCAACTTACCTTAGTCGCCTTTTATGACACCTCGGTAAGAAATGAGCATGGTACTATTCTATTCAGTCGGATACCACATGGCTAATGAGTACTTTTCCCATATATTTAAAAAAAAAATTTTTTTTAGGTAACATAAATAATTTTCTGTTCCAGACATGAAATTCAACAATTCAGCGAACTACAGAAGAAATAATGGTAGTGATATAGTGATAATTTAAATATTGATGTAATTTAAAAGTCAGTGCGGTTTCAAAGTGTGTGATGTTGAGGTGTCTTTAAACTCTAAGTGAATACTTATTGTATTGGATTATATTTATTGTAAATGGTAAGTATAAGTAAATTATATTGTAGCATTAGGAATGCTATATTGCATATAGCCACCCATCCGAAGAATAAAGTCACATTTCCTATGCTTATACATGAGAGATGTAACTTTTTTTTTGTATAGGTCGATATCGAGAATGAAAAAAAAATCCAGAATACAAGTGAAATCTTTTTTTATACGTGCTAGGATATACCTCATATGAAAAAAGGCATATACTTGAAGAATATGCGATTTTTTTTATATATACATAGTATATATTATTCATATATGATATTCAGCTTTAGAATGACGTACCAAGCTCTTAGTGTAGGTTGTATAAAACAATCACCATTTCTTAGTAAAAGTGATGTATTTATTGCTATTTTCATAGCTTTTTTATATACACTGGTACAGACTAACATTATACGAGTCCACTGATCACTTAAATGTATAAGATAACTTTGGCATAATTCAATCTACTTAAATATTGTTTTAAAAAAATATATATACTAAGTTTTGTCGCCTTCACACTTGTCTCTTGGTCAAGGTTATGCATTACATACGAAATAGAATGGTGTACGGTCATTCACCCTTTTATATCATGTATCTTTTATTCAAAAGGTAAACTGACTCTGATTCTGGTGATTCAGTAATGGTTGAATGGCCTGGCGCGGCGCGTTTGTTCACAAAACAAAAAACAATAACATTATAGTTTTGTCCCCTTCGCACTTGTTGTCTCATGGTCAAGGTCCATGCATTACATACGAAATGGTGTACGGTCATTCACCCTTATATATCATGTATCTTTTCATCAAAGCGTTAAAAGATTCCTGGTCGGTACAACTTTGTATATAAAAACCAGCTATACCCCATATGAGTATAACAGTTTTCTATACATACTATAAATCTCGTATTTCCCACCTTACCGGCGAGTACAAGGTCAGCCATAAGGTGAAGAAATTTAGACAAATTATAATGTGAAATAAATAGTTAATGAAATTAAAATGTTAAATAAAATCATTGTCAAATAACGATCAAACTGAACTGCCGTAAAATTAAGTTAGGAAAAATCTGTAGCTAATTATGTCATAGATTTGATTAAATAATAAAACAAACGTAATATTCCTACAAAATAAATTTCAAATTCGAAAATACTTTATTCAAATAAACTTGTAAACAAGTGCTTTTGAATCGTCAACTCTACTGCTGGTTCGGAAAGCTGTTCCTACCGAGAAGAGCCAGAAAGAAACTCGGCGATTACTGTTTTTCTAATCTTTGTCTTATCACATATAAAAAAGAGACGGATAATAAGTCTTATTTGCTTTCTCTTTATTGACATATTTTAGGCCTGATCTTCTAAATGATTAATAGAAGGCGTTACTTTACGGGACTCCATAGTACAGAAGTAACAATAAAATGATTTTGCTGTAATCCGCCTTTGTTAAGAGAATATATGTAATTCTAAGCCAACACCAACACTACACACACTCACTACCACAATCTCCAGGATAGGAATAGAGGATAGGCTCCACAAAGCCTGATGAGGCTTGGTTTTGGAGTGAACCGATCGTAGACATTGTGGTAGTGAGTGTGTGTTGAGCTTGTGTGGAGTGTTGGCGTTGGCGGCGTTTTGTAATACGTGAGGTGATTTGTTCTGGATGTATAAGGTTTGTAATTGTTGCCTGTTTCATACACTTAGTATTACATATATTCTCTTAACAAACGCGCATTATAGAAAAATAATTCTGTTGTAACTGCCTTCAGCTCCACGGGTCACGGGTTCTATTCCCGCCGAGGGCCAACATTTTCTATAAATGAATTTGTTGTTCTTTGAGCCTAGGTGTATATTTGTATTTAAGTATGTATTTAAAAAATATATATGTATATATTGACCAGTTGTCTGTCTACCATAACACAAGTATTAAGTTACTTACTTTGGGGACGGACAACCGTGTGTGTAAGTGTCCCATATATTTATTTTATGCTCTTCTACTCTAGTATAATAACTTTATGCTGGTTATTCACTAGGATATGTAATGTAGTTATTTAATAATAGAGATTTAAAAGTACAGTAAATTGAATAATTGTAAATAGTAATGCAATCTCGTTTGTGTTTATTTATGTTAGATTAAAGATATTTTCTATTTAGTACATAGTTGACTGTATTCATGTCGCACGCTTAGTATTAAAGTGACCTAATTCGAAAAAGTTTTGTGGAAAATTGCATTAAAGCATAATGTAGCAAAAAACAAAGAAAAGATGTATTTATTTATTTAACAAAACAAAAACATAAATTATAAAAGTCTTCACAGAAAAGAACAAATAGAACACACATACAAAGTTAAATTACATATTAATTAATACAAATAATATAAAATAATAGATTAAAATAATGATTCCAATGTATCTTACTATAATTAAGCGTATTTTGAAATAGGTCGCTTTAATAATAAGTGTGTGATATAGTGTATTTAGTTTATATACGTTTATATAACATTATTTTGTGGGAGGCTGTTTGTGAGATGGTGAAACTTATTACTGAAATTTAAAACTAATTATTGTAGTAAAGAATTCCGCAAAAGAAAGCCTACTTGTATAAATTATTATAAATATAGGTATATTTAAAAAAAGAAAGAGGTGTCTGCTGAAGTTATAAATAATAGTAATTTTTTTTTAAATTATTAAATCGATTTTTTCCCCCCCAAAAAATATAACAAGATTAACTCAAATTTAATATTAAATATTAGCTTAAAATATTAAAGATTAAGATTAACTTAAATATTAAAGATTCATGGAACCAGTCTTTGTTTACTTAATACTGAATCAACCAATAGATTATGATATTGTTGCATAATAAGGGTTCTTATAACGCGAGTGTGTTTTATAGTATCACACGAGTGTTATAAGACCAAGTTATGTACAGTGTCATACACTGCTTTATCTACTCTCATACTATAATACGTAAAACAATATTAATAAAAACCAAACTTTGTTTAAATATTGAAAAGATTTTTTAATTGTCAAATGTTAGCGCCAAAGCGCAAACATCGATTGCGCATGCGTGTTGCGTCGCCGCGGACTCGTTCATTGAAACATTTTTTTTTAAGGTAGAGGTTCAACCTCCTCGGTCCAGCTGGAGGTTGTATAGGTGTATCGTTATGATTAAAAAGTTATATTATGATACAGGTGTCCATACAAGACCTGTATTGTAATAAAAATTTTTGGCCTGTACGTAATGTATGTCATAAGAATTTTGGTTTCAGTTTTATAATCTTTGTACTATAGTATCAGCGTAGATAAACATTTATTTCCGCTTTCAAAATAAACATGTAACTTTCCGTTTTATCTTACTTCTATAAGCAATATTATGTTCATTCATTAAAACTATTAATTTCAAAAAAATGATCATTCCCCATCAGGTGTACCATAGTCCCTGTCTCACAAAGCACTTACCTCCCGTCGCAATGTGTTTGTGTAAATTGATGTAATGCGATAGTGTAATATTTTTAGTATTATAGTTTACTTAATCATGTAGATGTTCTATTAAAAATAAATAATATTTATAGATTTATTTGTTTCATTTGAATATCATCATTATTTTTGTCTTAAAAAAATTATTAAAAATGACTAATAATATATTATTTAATAAAATTAATAAAAATTACTTATAAGAATATTTTTAATAAAAATAAAGGTAACAAAATATTGAAGTATTATTATAGTCTTGCTACTTAATTGTGAAATTCCATATGAGAATGTGAAAAGTTAATTTTATTTTAATGTAAAGTAAAGTAGCGGCCTGTTATTATCCCACTGCTGGGAATAGGCCTCTTCTCTCCGTTATAAGAGAGAAGGATTGGAGCTAAGACCTACCACGCTGCTCCAATGCGGATTGGTAGGTTACACATATCTCCAGAATTCTCTAGAGATATGCAGGTTTCCTCACGATGTTTTCCTTCACCGAAAAGCGTGTAATAAATTGCAATTATCAATTAGACACACATTTAATACCATCAATTAGACACACATTTAATTTTATCAATTAGACACAATTTTAACACATTTAATAGAAAAACTCATTGGTGTCTGCCCGGGTTTGAACCCATGATCGTCTCTAGAGATTCACACGGTCGCACCGCTAGGCCATCACAGCTTTTTTATTTTATTATTTTAATTTATCAGGTATTAAATATAATTCCATATAAAATTTTGAATTTTAAAATGTGGAATTAAAATATAGTCCAAAGTAATGATAAAATTATTTTGCTATGATCCACGATGAAGTAAAATAAAAAATATATATCGCACCTTTAATCAAAAAAAGAAACAACTCAAAAATTGCCAGTTTGGAGTTTTCAATTTAAAACTTTATAACGTAACCCCAAGAATAGACCTGCTTCGACAACCATACGATTCCGATTTATATGAATGAAATAAATAATAGTTTCGCTCTTTTTGACAAATTCGTGTGAACTGTTTGATAACACTAAAGGGAAAGATTCAGACATGTTCCAGCAGTAGTGAAAGTAAGGAGATTCTAGGGCGATATAAAACCTAATAACTCTTTATATTACTAAAGAGTGAGTCTAATTTCTTGTTTTTATTATTGATAAAAAGATATCATTCAGACTTATTTCACTATATTACTAAAATTATGCCACGGAATTTCGGAATAATTCTATTTATGCTTCTTTATTTAAAAAAATATTATAAGTTGTTTGAAAGAATCGGAGTACCTTCAGTTTATTATTAAAAGGTTATTAGATAGATGTATATCAATTATTTTTATTACGGTTTAAGAATAAAAAAAAAACAAAAAGAAGTGTGATATTTTAAGTTATTTCCTTTTACAATGAAATAAAACATCCCCGTAACTACTTTAGTCTTATTAAAAAAGTTTTCTAACCAGATTAAATACATTTGTTTTCCATGATGAGGTCGTGGTGAGCATGTCGAATTTTTAATTTAATTGTACTGACTTCCATTAGTCAAAATCGAAATGGAGAGGCTAAAGAATGTGACTCCATTACCCTAACAGCAGCTGTGTTTAACAATAAAATCGCAGATGAAAATATACCAAATAAGTATATTAAGTAAGTAAGATTAAGTTGAAGACTATAATAACGTTTTCAACTTAAATTGATTTCCTTCACGATTAATTTCCTATTTTTTATTTAATTCCAATTCTGTAAAACATAAGTTTATGTAAAACAAGCCTCATGCCTTATGATGACAGTGACGATTCCTTCATCCATGAGAATAATGATATCGTACAAAATAAAATAGCTAATATGGAACTTTACGGCACGTCAACGATACTTCTTCTAGTCTATCGTCTTCACGCCCATACACGTCTAGTACGTCTCTTGATTCTGATAGGTCAACATCTTCTATATTGACTCGCCCGTTGGTGCAGTGGGTAGTGACCCTTGGAAATCTTCAAAAAGATACCGGAACTCTTAGGGGTGAGATCTGGTTATGTGGAATTTCTATCCACTAAAACCCCCTCGATGGACAGCCTCCGCACTAGCAGAGAGGCCCCGGGATCTCTGACGAACTGCACCGAGGTCTCTCTAGTGCCGTGCACATCGTGCTCCACAAAATATAGTACGGAGCTTGTGTAACAAGCTCAGTTTCCTCTCGGGGTCGAAAGGAATGACCACAGCCCCCACTCTGACCGATCGTGACCCCAGAGGTCCCATTGGCCGGGACTATCAATTAGGGCGGTTTCTACGGCCCCTTCGTCTCTGCCTGCCAGAAGGATCAGCCCTTTCGCGGTTACGCTCGGCAGTCTCCTTCCTGACCATGATGGTTTCACAAAAGGAGACTACGGCTTTCCAATCTCTTTCACTTCTCAACATGGCAGAGACTACCGCCTTTAGAGAAAGTGGGTAGTGACCCTGCCTTCAGTTTCGCGGGACGCGGGTTCGATTCCCGCCGAGGGCTAACAATTTCTATAAATGAGTTTGTTGGTCTTCGAGTCTGCGTGTATATTTGTATTTAAGTATGTATTTGAAAAAAACATAAGTATAATATGTTCGCTACTTGTCTCTCACCCATTACACAAGTAGTAAGTTACTTACTTTGGGGACGGACGACCGCGTGTGTAAGTGTTCCATATATTTATTTATTCATTATTCAATTTATTAATTCCAAGAAAACTGCTCAACATTGTCAGTAATTTTCTAAGGAACGAAGAAGAATTTTGCGATTAAGGAACCTGATAACGACCAAAGTCTTGAAAATGAATCTCAGCCTCAGGTTTCGGTTAGTCATCTCTTTAGAGACAAGATAAAATCTAGCTGCGCCAATCAACCTATCAATAGTTCACCCACTTTTACCAAAAAAAAGCGATTTCGGGCAAATTGACGACGATTTGACATTAATTAATTATGACAACCTGTCAAATGCAGTCAGCTACGCACCAAGCTGCAACGAATAACTTATAACCAATCAATTTGTAATTATTTTTTGTTGAAAAGATTTTCCGCCGAGTTTCTTGATGGTTTCTTCTCGGTAGAAACAAACTTCCGAATCAGTGGTAGCAAGTAAACAGTTTATTTGAATAAAGAATATTTTGAATTTGAAAATGACAGTAGGTAAGAACTATATTTTTTTACATTGAAAGTACGAATAAACGTGTATATTATTGTAAATTTTTTTTCCTTACCCAAGAAATAACCAATTCTTATTCTCAAGGTTTGTAAAAATCCGAGATACGTACAAATATTGTTGTAATAAAGTTATATAATTTAAAATAAAACGAATTAAACTGGATTGAGATTCCACATCTGAATAACTTTTCTCTAATAAACTGCTTCTTTAAGTTTTCTGACGGAAAATTATTTGAAATAAAATCGAATTATTAATCATAAACTGAAGTAAGTACGAACTTATATTTTTAATGTCATAATTTAATAATTTATAATCCATAAATTATACTTTTTATTCTATCTAACAAAGGCTAGTACACTAAACTATAATTTGGAACTATACATCATCTTCTTATATAGATATTTTATTTATTATTCATTTTTAAAGACCACGCCGGAAAAGTGTAAAACTTTAAACGCCCATTCCCAAAAAATTGAAATTTGGAGATATTTCTTTTTTTGATTAAGCGTGCGATATAATGCTAAATGTAGAAGTGGACAATCGGTTATCATACCTGATACATGCAGGAGTCCTGAGGATGACTCCTGCATGTATCAGTATATATTTTCTATTTTACTTTATCGCGGATTATAGCAAAATAATTTTATTATTACTTTTGTATTATGGATCTCCGCAAAGTAACGCCTAATTCTATAAATTATTTAAAATATAGTCTTAAATGTTGGTAAACATGTTATTGTTTATAATTATAATTTGTGGTCTAAAAACAAAGTTCTGTATGTTGGTATTATTAAAAAAACAATGGTATCCCTTACATTCTCTTTCATTCTTGGGGATTTTTCTTCTCGTATCGTCTCTCACAAATTAATTATTATATTCTCGTAATGCTTTATCTTTACTTTTGAATTAAGTCTTTCAGTTGAAAGCCTGGAATAAATCTTTTCTGTACTATACGAATCAAATATTGCAAAATACTAAATATTACAAAACTTACTAAAGAAAAAAAAACTTTTATTAGAACTAGATAGAAATAAAGATATAATGGAATTATCTCAAATATTCTTAGCTATTTGGAATGGAAAAAATATTTTTAGGTTTATCATTTCTTAATCGCAAACAATTACAAATTTTAAACAATTATAACGCCAACGTCCATACCACGTTGAATACACCGGTTCTCGTCCGATCACCGAAGTTAAGCAACGTCGGGCGCGGTCAGTACTTGGATGGGTGACCGCCTGGGAACACCGCGTGATGTTGGCTTTTTGATAATTTTGGTACCTCATCCTTTATTTATTGTCCTTTGTAAATAAAAACAGGTATGGAATATAAAATCCATTGTTTTTTTTTATTTTAAGTAGTATTTAAGTGTAATAGAATTTTGATATCTGCCTGCCGCGTGGTATCCGGCTGAATAGAATAGTTCACCTTCATTTCTTACCGAGGTGTCGTAATGCGAATAAGGTAAGTTGACGTCAGGCAGGCAGCCGGTCGTAAAATACGCAGCCAAATCAAGGTACATGTTTAAAACAGTATATGCCGATTCCACTTAGAGTGGGATAAGGGTTGGAGAATGATGGAAATTCATATCTGCGTTGATTACTAAAAAAAAAACTGAAAATTTATTAATATTTAATTCTGAAATTCATCTTATTAAATAAAAGTACTTGTTAAGAAATCATAGAGTAATTATACTTAGAGAATTGGAGCCAACCAGAAATTAGCCCTATTACAAGAGAAAGCAAATAAAGGTGTATTTATCTCTTTTATATGTGACTAGCAATGTGTAATGATTTATACCGTAACAAAGTCTTTTGATAACCATAAAAATGGTTAAAGTTTAACCTTAAAAGCTAGAAATATGCTGTCGCGGTTTATTTAGAACATTTAGAGGGGAACAATTTTGTAATACATGATTTTTGAATAACTATCAACATTTACTCAGCGCAATGAAAGCTTTATTTTGCCGTTTTCGTAATATTTTTTTATCTACTCTGATACTATAATACAAAGATTATAAAACTGAAACCAAAATTCTTATGACAAATATTACATACAGGCCAAAAATAAAAAAATAAGTTTTATTACGATACAGGTCTTGTATGGACACCTGTATCATAATATAACTTTTTAATCATAACGATACACCTATACAACCTCCAGCTGGACCGAGGAGGTTGAACCTCTACCTTAAAAAAAAAGGTTTCAATGAACGAGTCCGCGGCGACGCAACACGCATGCGCAATCGATGTTTGCGCCTTGGCGCTAACATTTGACGTTTAAAAAATCTTTTCAATATTTAAACATAGTTTGGTTTTTATTAATATTGTTTTACGTATTATAGTATGAGAGTAGATAAAGTAGTGTATGACACTGTACATAACTTGGTCTTATAACACTCGTGTGATACTATAAAAAACTCGTGTTATAAGAACCCTTATTATGCAACAGTATTATACTCTTCTCCTATTCATAGCGTGATGTTATATAGCCTATAGCCTTCGATAAATGGACTATCGTACATTGAAAGTATTTTTCAAATCGGTTCAGTAATTACTGAGATTAGCGCGTTCAAACAAACGCTTCAGCTTTATATATTAGTATAGATTAGAGAAAGATGAAGTATACGTCATCTTCTCTCTTATTATTTATGGTCATTATCTATGGCTCCTCCACAAGTATAAAAGTCTATGAAAATTGAAGTCATTTTTTATCTTTAGCAGACTGTCGGACTGTTCGCGTAACTGTTTTCCCTTCTGTTAGCTTTCCAGGGCTTGTCGCTCTTCTTAGGTTCCTTTTATCTTTAATTGTCTTTATTGAACCAGTTTCCACCCTTGACCGGGTTCTCGTATCTTTCTTTATCTCCTGGGAATCTACATCAAGTGTATTGGAACCAAATTCAAGTGCATCCAAGGAAATTAAATCTTTTGCAGTGTTTTGATCTTTTTTTGCACTTTTACTTTTGGGTGTTGCAAAATCAGCTTTGGGACTTGAATTCTTGGCTATATTTTGACCCAAATCTTTTTTTGCACCTTTACTTTTGGGTGTTGCGAAATCAGAAACTTTGGGACTTGAATGTTTGGCTATATTTTGACCCAAATCTTTTTTACTTTTGGGTGTTGCGAAATCGTTTTCCAAATTCTTCACTATTCTACGTTTGCTATACGTTTTTATTGTCATAGGCGTGAAGAACATTTCCGCAGGAGTTGATTCATTCGGTGTAAAAAATTCTTGTATTTCAGCTTTTTGTGGAGTAACTATTTCTATATCTTTTAGATCTTCTGGTGGTTGAGTTATCATGATTTTCGGTATAGCCCGCGTTGGTTTAGCACCTATATCCAATATAGGTTTAGTTATAACCGGTTCTGGTACTTTAAATTTGGGTTTCTGGTCCTTGTCAACATCTGCAATGTCGTCTATATTAAATTTGAGCCTTTCTAATTTCCGCTGCGGTAATTCTTCTTGGGTGACAACTTTGATTATTTGTACACTTGGGACCCTTTTATTTTCAGGTGTTTTCATTATTGCGTTTGGACTAATTTTTAATTCTTCCATATCATTATCGAGATTAGCTTCAATGGCAACCTTGGTTTCCCGCAACCTAGCGGATACTATCATAACATTTGATACCTCGTTTCGTATATAAGGATCTACATTAGAGAATTCTGATATCGTTTCATGCATAGATACTATATGATCATCTGGTTCCTCGAATTCGTTTTGTGATAATTCAAAATAAGCTAATTCGACTAAAAATTCGAGTTTGACTGTTTTGAATTCATCATAGACAAGCTTTCTAGCTGTGTCCAAGACTAAATTGTTGTATTTGTTATATTTGTCGAATATAAGCTTCAATTTAGCGTTCGCTAGTTCAAAAGTCTCAAGGGCTCCGTCGAAATAGTTTCTCGCTATGTTGAATTCTCTTGAACGGTAGTACGCAGCCGCGTCGAGATAGCATATCTGACATGCGATGATGATGCATGCTGGTATGGAGCATGCGTAACATGAGCATGTTTTTACATGTTTCAGGAAATCGAGGGTTCTGAAGGCGGGGACCGATTGGGGGAGGGAGGGGCTGGTGGGGGCTGTCCGGACCATGCTGTCTAACATAGTCTCCACGTTGTTCCGCTTTGGGGTGAAATGTTTTTCTTTGGAGTCCGTTGCGGGTGTCTCGAAGATATCTCTTACATTGTCCTGCCCAAGGATATATTTGAGTGTAGAGGTCACTTCCGTCTGTGGATAAAAAAAATCATATAATTATATCATATTCATATAATCATTTTCATAAAAAAGGTTTTTTTTAAATCGACTATTTTAAATATCCTCATTTTATTTTCGATTGAAAAATAGAGAAACAGAGTTTTTTTCTCGTTTTTAAGATTAGATATGCATTGTTAGATAAAACCAATGTAGCCAAACTACACATTTTAATAGAATTTCCCAAACAGCGCATCTGATATTTTTTATTGGTAGTTAGTAGCCCTTAATGTAATTAATTATTAGTATTAAAAAGGCAACTTTTCAAATATTCAAAAAATCGATTATTTTGATACGAATTAATCGTTTTTTTTAATCGATTATTTTAAAGGGAAAATAATCGATTACTTATTAGTGAAAAAATCTATTATTTATTAATCGATTTTTTCTACTCAAAGTCACATTCTTAGGTGAAATTTATTATCATACGAGGTACTTAAATCATGTTATGTGTTAAACCCCTGGATTACTATACTTCATCAGTTCTCCTCACCTGGGTATTGCCAATTCCATGGGTGTTGGCGACGAGGGTGTAAACCCTCATTGCCAATTCCATGGGTGTTGGCGACGAGGGTGTAAACCCTGGCCCTGACTGTAACCCCAGCAAAATATGGGACGGTACTTTCATCAAACGAGCGACTTAAGTCACGTTATGTGTTAAACCCCTATATTACTATACTCCATCACTTCCCCTCCCCTGGGCATTGCCAATTGCATGGGTGATGACGATAAGGGCGTAGACCCCTAACCTCGCCGCAGCCCCCGCAAAATATGGGGTGAAACTTTCATCATACGAGGTACTTAAATTGCGTTATTTATTTATTTATTGGACAACCAACAATAAATACATTGTAATTTCTTAAATTATATTAGTCAGATCTCACTGTAAATGTTCTATTAATTAAAGGTTATCACGTCATTCATATTAATTCGTGTTCAATAATTAAATGTACCTTACGTGTTATGTGTTATGCGTTTTGTTATCAAATTCAAATTCAAAATATTCTTTATTCAAATAAACTTGTAAACAAGTGCTTTTGAATCGTCAACTCTACTGCTGGTTCGGAAAGCTGTTCCTACCGAGAAGAGCCAGCAAGAAACTCGGCGGTTGCTCTTTTAAAAATATAATTCTTAATACTATTTACATTAAGTCGTTACTGTCTTGTACAGGTTCAAAGAGAGCTATATCCACACATTCTTATCTTCCAAATAATCTTCAAGAGTATAGTAGGCTTTCTGTATCAGCCTCTTTTTAACAGTGTTTTTAAACTGCTGTAATGGCAAAGCTGAAATTGATTGCGGAATTTTATTATAGAATCTTATACCAAAACCCACAAACGCGTTACGTACTTTTGCAAGGCGCAAAGCAGGAGCCGCAAGCTTATGTCGGTTCCTGCTTTGTCTGCTTTAAACCCCTAAGATACATATACTCCATCAGTTCTCCTCACCTGGGTGTTGCCAGTTCCATGGGTGTTGGCGACGAGGGCGTACACCCTGGCCCTGGCCGCAGCCCCCGCTGGCGGCAGCGCAGTCGCCGCAGCGGACCGGCAGCGCCTCTGCAGCAGCAGCTGCCGCGCCAACAGCACCGACATCGTCCCGTGCCTCACGATGGCATTCTTTATGTACAGGGAGAGCTGGCGACGGAGCGCCCAGCGGGTACCTGGATGGGAAAACATCAACTGTTAATCGAGTCACTGTGTCCGGCTCGAAGGACCAATTCTCCAGTACATTATTTAATTATCATTAATATTTAGTAGTAGTAGTCGATGGACTGACGACCTCAAAAAGGTCGCGGGGATCCGGTTGGTCCAAGCGGCACAAGATTGTGTGTGGTGGAGATCCCATGAAGATACCTGATATTTAGTCCTCTGAGCCGGACATCTTTTGCTGTGCGATCCCACACAGTACACGCGGTTCATTGAACCGGCGCATATGGTCCTTCGAGCCGGACTTCTTTGACTCCGCCAATTGGTATCCGGCTGAGTAGAATAGTACCACCCTCATTTCTTACCAAGGTGTCGTGAAAGAGCGACTAAGGTAAGTTGACCCACCGTGTGGTATCCGGTTTAGTAGAATAGACCACCCTCTTTCTTACCGAGGTGTCGTAAAATACGACTAATGTAAGTTGACGTCAGACAGGCGGCCGGTCCTAAAATACTTGGCCAAATCATGTGACAGCATGTTTATAACATGTTGTGCCGACCCCACTTAGAGTGGGATAAGGTCAGGAAGATGATGATGATTTAATTAATTATGTTTTTAAAATGGATAATAGAATAAAACTTTAAAGCTTTAATTAACAAATATTCCACTATCTACACTTCGCTATGCATGTACCCATGTGTCGCGATATTTCTCAATACGATATCGTTGTGTGGTGGCGTGGTGGGTAACATGAAATACCAATGTGGTACTCACCAGAGCTGCCCACGGCGAGGTAGTGGCGGTGAAGACCTGTCACGTCACTGAGCGTGCTCTGCGCTGAGCCTGGGCTGAGCAACGCCTGAGCGTGCATCAGGCGACCCATTGACAGTTCCACTGGGAATATAGTTTAGTTCAGGGCCTCTTAAACTGTGGGTCACGACCCCCAGGGGGTCGCGAGACTACTGAAAGGGGTGTCGCAAAGATCTGATACTTTTCAATCATTATTGATACAACTACATGGCTGCAGCTGTCCTTTAAAGAACTTTTCTAACAAAGAATTATTGATATTTCTCCTCCTAAGTTCCTTCATTACTCCTTTTCATTAAATTTTATTAAATTTATGATTGGTTAGTTTACAACAATTATAAATAAAATTTTAAAATTAGTATACACACTACGTACAAATAAAAATCATACAAAATACTATTGTAGTTTTATTATAACTATTTTTTGAAAAAAGTGGCAATGCAAAACTGTTATTTACATTGTAAAATAGTGCGATATTACATCTACATCTACGGTTAATATATATTTCATTATATGGAGGAGGGGGTCGTTTAAAATTTCCTAAGCTTGAAGGGGGTCGCTATATAAAAAAGTTTAAGAAGCCCTGCTTTAGTTAGCTTATTTGCTATGGGCAGGTGAGATTAGCAATTGGCGCAACTAAATTGTCCTTACATAAAAGTTCCATTTAAATTTCTTTTGACTGGCCCGTTGGCGTAGTGGGTAGTGACCCTACCTTCAGCTCCGGGTCACGGGTTCGATTCCCGCCGAGGACCAACATGTTCTATAATTGAATTTGTTGGTCTTCGAGTCTGGGTGTATATTTAAGTATGTATTTAAAAATATATAAGTATATATTCACCAGTTATCTGTCACCTATAATACAAGTATTAAGTTACTTTGGGGACAGACGACCGTGTGTGTAAGTGTCCCATATATTTATATTTATTTATTTTCTCGCTCAAATGTTTTTTTGGTAGGTGAGATTGGTCATTTGAGGAACTATTTAATCTTCAAAGCAACACACAGTTTCATTAGGAACATTTTAAATCGTCAAGTCCCGCATTAGACGGTGGCAGGTGAGGTTAGCAATTGTCTCTCACACAACCGACTGTTTCAATGACGATTTTTATTCGTCAGGCGCCCTAAAAGGGGGGTTTTTAGTTGGTAGGTGAGGTTGGCAATTGGAGAAAATAATTCGTTCCTTATATAACTGACAGTTATATACATATGTAAAACATATGGATATTTATTTAAGTATATATTTTATTTTATCTTAATATTTAAATGAGTTAATCTTGTATATATATATATATTTTCCGAATCTCGGAAACGGCTCCAACGATTTTCCTGAAATTCAGCATGTAGGAGGTTTTGGGGGAGAAAAATTGATCTAGCTAGGTTTTATGTAAAAAAAATATTGTTTTATCCCTATTTTTGGGCATTAAAAAACACTAACATTTATATTGAATTGAATTTTCGCCATTAACTGTCAAGTCGACGTAGCTTATTCGGTTAGCGGGCAGCCTCGAGAAATGTGAGTGCCAAGGATCGATCCCAACGAAATAATTGTTTTTTTCTTTTTTTAAAGTTTTTTTTTGTAAAAAATTACCGAGCGAAGCTCGGTCACCCAGATATTTATTTTCTATTTGTGTTACGTAGAATGTAATATTAATAACTAAGTTTATTGATTTTATTGTTTAGTTCATCTTGTGCATCGATCTCAACCTTTCTCTTATCTTTGTTACTTAAAAAATATATATATTATTATGCCACAATAACTTGGTGTGCAATAAAGAGTTATTCATTCATTCATTCATTCTACTGGCAACATTTTAATATGTCAGAAGCTGTAATTGACAGTAGGCAACTCAAGGCAATCAGAGTCTGAGAGGCAGTTTAAGCATCTTTCACTCTAATCAGTGATTAGATGGGTAACCAGCTGAAGGTGTAGTTAAGTAAGTATGGAAAAGTCAGTTGTTCGATATCTGTTAACAAAGTGAATGTGTCATTAAGCAACTTTACTTCGAGTCAATGATTGGATGGGTGGCCTTTTTTTGGCTTTAACGTTCAAATTACTCACAGTCTATCTTCCGGTCTGTACTCCGCGCCTCGATAACCTTCGCCTGAACCGCCCTTATCAGTCTGCTGGCCACAGACAAACACTGACTCTTTATGTAGTATATCTGTAATTATCAGAGGAATAGACAACGTGAGTAAGAAATCAAAATAACATTAAAAAAGTATGTGGTGATTAAAAATAGCATATAAAAAATGATTAGTGAATCAAAATAACATACAGAAAACTATTAAATAATAATAAATAAATATATGGGACACTTACACACACGGTCGTCCGTCCCCAAAGTAAGTAACTTAATACTTGTGTTATGGGTGACAGACAACTGGTGAATATATACTTATATATTTTTTAATACATACTTAAATACAAATATACTCCCAGGCTCAAAGACCAACACATTCATTTATAGAAAATGATGGCCCTCGGCGGGAATCGAACCAGCGGCCCGCGTAATCGAAGGCAGGGTCACTACCCACTGCACCAACGAGCCAGTTAAAAATAAAATAGAGTATTAAAATTAAAACAGCATACAAAATCTTATTAGTCACTAAAATAATTTTTTAAACATTATTAGTGAATCAAAATAACGTACAGTAAAATATTAGTAAATTAAAAAGCATATAGGAAATCATTAGCAAATCAAAATAGCATACACTAAATTCATTCAAATTCAAGGTAATTTTTAGTAATTAAGTAATATTACTAACATTATATATGGACTGAGATGTTTTTTTAAATTAAATTAATAAAATAAAAATAAATTATCAGTCAATCGCAAATTATTAATGTATATAGGATACAGAAAATAATTAGTGAATCACAATAAAATACATAAATTTATTCCGTTATCAAAATAGTATTCAGGACATTATTAGTGACTCGTATTATTAGTGAATAAAGCACGAAAACTTTTAGTCAAGTAACTAAAATACAGTAAAATATTAGTAAATTAAAAAAAATATAGGAAATCATTAGCGAATCACAATATACATGAAATTATTCGTTTATCAATATATAATTGAGGATATTACTATTGACACAAATATCGCGAGAATTTTTTTAGTGAAGTAATTAAAATACAGAAAATTATTAGTGACTCAAAATAACGTATATAAGATTATTGGTGAATCAAAATAACATACAGACAATTATTAGTGAAACGAAATAACATACAGAAAATTATTAGTGAATCGAAATAACATACAGAAAATTATAAGTGAATAAAAATAGCATACATAATATTATTAGTGAATCAAAATAGCATATATAATTTATTTATATAATAGAACATACCGCCATATCACACACAAAGCATAACGCCGCGTCCATACTGCACTCGCTCTCCATTAGCACGGCAGCAAACTTTGCCCCCCGCGTCACTATCTGCTGTAACTCTTTATGCTGCTCGCTGCTGCTGATCAGCACACTCGCATGGCGTATATATGACAATCTAGAAATATATGATTATTAATCATCATAATATGAATTATTATATTATGATAATAAATCATCAGAATATTAATTATATTAAGATAATCAATCATCATAATATTAATTATAATATGAAGATTTATCATCATCATAATATTAAATATATTGAAGGAGAAGAGATGATAATCATGTTACCAAACGAATGTTTAGTATGAATTTCGATATGTGACTAGAAGGAGGAATGAAAAGAGGTGGTTGGATTGTGTGCACTATGATATGTATATAAAAGGAGTAGAGCCAGAGTTGGATGATAGGAGAAATTGGAAGTTAAAAACATGTTGTGTCCACACTTAGAGTGGAATAAGAGCAAGAGAATAATGTATTCATTTTTCTCTTGCTCTTATTCCATAATCATTATATAATATTAATCATCATAACACTTAATTATATTTGATGATTAATCATGATAATACAATAAGTATTATTATAACTAATAATAGTATGATGATTAATCATCATAATATTAATTACATTATCATTAATCATCATCCACTGGTCCGTTGACAAAGTTGGCAGGACCCTGCCTTAAGCCAAAGGGCGATCGCCGAGGGCGGTATTTGAACCGAAATTTATTTTCTAAAAAACAATTTGTCAGTTTTTCAAATCTGGGTGTACTTTTTTAAAATTATACACAAATTTTATCGGTAATCTGTCACCTATAATACAAGTATTAAGTAATAATTTATTTATTGTCCCATATATTAATTAATTTATATATTGACTATCCCACGCTTATTTTCACAATAATAATAATATTTTTCAGTCATTATTTTTATTCTACTTATACTAACAATTATTATACTTTCCTACTCAATCAATAACTCAATCATATACTCACTTGTCCCCCGCGACGTTTGATATTAAGCATCCCAAATAAGCTAACTGCAGAGCTGCTGGTGTCATTTCAAAATGCAACAATTGCTGGACGGACACGCACATTATTTGTGTTATATGTGTCAGCGTAGTGTTGGGAAGGATTCCTGGAAATATAAATCATATTATTTATAAAAATAGAAAAGGAATATGTAACAAAATTATATAACATATGATGCTAAATGTATTATTGGCATTTTACACTTTTTAGTTCGAAATCATGTTTTTTTAGTTCTTTTAACTGCTTTATCACTTTTTAGTGAAATTGGTTGTTAAAAAATTCTGTTACTTGTTCTTGATACATATTCAAAGTTTGAATTTTATCCTCCTTTCAAGTGGACCAAATTTTTAATTATTCCATATCTATATATATAAAAGAAAGTTGGTCTTAGTTACACTATTTATAACTCAAGAACGGATGAACCAATGCGGCTGAAAATTGGTGGAGAGGTTGCTTAGAACCAGGAGACGGACATAGGATACTTATTATCCCGTTCGACCGCATTTATTTTATCCCGTCAAGTCACTATAAAACGTGGTACAACAAAAACGACTATGACATGGAAAAACAAAACATCAATGACAGCTAAACGTAATTTAGTCTTTTGGTAAGTATGGTAAAAATTTGACAATTATCAAAATAGTAGTAGCTATAAACGTTACCACATAGTATAAAACAAAGTCGCTTTCTCTGTCCGTCCTTATATCTCTATGTTTGCTGAAATCTTTAAAACTACGCAACAGATTTTGATGCGGTTTTTTTTAAATATATAGAGTGATTGAAGAGGAAGGTTTATATGTATAATAAAATTCAATATGGAGTAGAGAAATACTGTGATTATCACTGAGTGACATAGGCTATATGCTTTATAGCCGTGCGAAGCTGGGGCGGGACTCCTAGTTTCAAATATAAGATACTTTGCAGAATACTATAGTACAAAAGTAATTATTTTGCTATAAATATGTTATGAAAATTTATGTAATGCTAAATGTAGGAAGCAGCTCTCATACCTTATACATGCACGATTAGTTACCGCACGTATCGCAAATCACC
Source organism: Morpho helenor (assembly GCA_029227775.1). Classification (NCBI taxonomy): domain Eukaryota; kingdom Metazoa; phylum Arthropoda; class Insecta; order Lepidoptera; family Nymphalidae; genus Morpho; species Morpho helenor. The sequence continues at coordinate 13,147,450 of JARGCU010000011.1, forward strand.
ACCACATAACACAAGCACCACACACATTCACTACGACAATCTCAATGATTACTGAAATTATTGTAGTAAATATGTGTAGTGCTTGTGAAGTGTGTTGTAATCGCCACCAACAACTAATCTTGCATGTATAAAGTATGAGAACGATTTCGCTTCCTACATTTAGCATTACATAGATTTTCTTTTCAAACGCGGATTATAGCATAATAATTCTATCATAACTTTTGTTTTAAGGATTCAGTTACATATGTACATAGAAAACTAATAAAATGCTTGTAAAAATAAGTAAATTATCGACTAACAGGATATCCGGGTATCCACCCACTAACATAAGTATTAAAGAAATAAATTTCCTCTTACCAGATTCGAACTCCTGTACCGCTTCTGTAAACACCTCTACAGCCTTGATGGCTGAACCCATAGCTTCGTATTCCTGTTTTAATGTTTGGACCGTTGTGTCTATGTCTGGATCCATTGTCTGTGAATAAGCATAGTTTTTTAAATTTTCACAATATCAGGAAAAAAAATATTTCAAAATGTTTTAACATCATCATCCTCTTGCTATTATCCTAACTTGAAGTGGGGTTGGCACAACATGTTTCAAACATGTCGTAACATGTTTTGGCTAGTTGTTTTAAGACCAACCGCCTGCCTGACGTCGATTTATCTTAATCGTCTTTTACGACACTTCGGTAAGAAATGAGGGTGGTCTTCTCTACTCAGCCGGATACCACGCGGCGTGTCAACTTACCTTAGTCGCCTTTTACGACACCTTAGTAAGAAATGAGGGTGGACTATTGTACTCAGCCGGATACCACGCGGCGGGTGAACGTGCCTTAATCGTCTTAGGAAACCTCGGTAAGAAATGACGATGGTCTATTCTACTCTGATACCACAAGGTGACATATTGCAAAATGACGTCATCATGAAATTAACGAGTGGGTCTATTACAATCAGCTGGACACCACACGGCGCCATATTGAAATATGACGTCATCATTAATTCAACATGGCGTACACAATGAATAAGCTGTAGTAGCCCAGCAGTATCACAGTGCGCCGCTTTCGAGGAGGTCTAGGGTTCAAACCCCGGGCAGGCACCAATGAGTTTTCTAGTAAAACTTATGTGTCTAATTGATAATTGCAATTTATCACACGCATTTCGGTGAAGGAAAACATCGTGAGGAAACCTGCATATCTCCAGAGAATTCTGGGGATATGTGTAACCTACCAATCCGCATTGGAGCAGCGTGGTAGATCTTAGCTCCAATCCTTCTCTCCAAAAAAAAAACGGAGAGAAGAGGCCTATGCCCAGCATCGGGATAGAACAGGCCGTTACTTAAGTACACAATGAAAGTTCTACTCACGTGCTCGTCGACCTTCCACCCGTACTTCTGGCTGGCCTCGGTGATATCATATTCTGACTTCAGAAGCAATATGGCGGCGTATATAATTTTATTTCTGATACAAGATGGCTGGAAGAAATAAGAGGAGTTAATATAAAACGTTACAGAATAAAACTAGGTAAAAAAAAGTAAGTAAGTAACAGCCTGCTACTATCCCACTGCTGGGCATAGGCCTCTTCTCTCCGTTTTTGGAGAGAAGGATTGGAGCTAAGACCTACCACGCTGCTCCAATGCGGATTGGTAGGTTACACATATCTCCAGAATTCTCTCTAGATATGCAGGTTTCCTCACGATGTTTTCCTTCACCTAAAAGCGTGTGATAAATTGCAATTATCAATTAGACACATAAGTTTTTACTAGAAAACTCATTGGTGTCTGCCCGGGGTTTGAACCCTAGACATCCTCGAAAGAGGCGGACGGTATTACCGCTGGGCTACCACAGCTTTTCTACTAGGTGGCTTGAAACTAGGTGGCTTTATATGAATAAACATTAAAGAGCGATTTGAAAATGAATTTTCCAAAAATCTATTTTTACAAAAAAATATTATAAATATATGGGACACTTACAGGCGCGGTCATCTGTCCCCAAAGTAAGTAACTTAATACTTGTGTTATGGGTGACAGACAACTGGTGAATATATACTTATATGTATAATTTCAAATACATACTTTAATACAAATATACTTTTTAATTTGTATTTAAGTACGTATTTAAAAAATATATAAGTATATATTCACCAGTTATCTGTCACCCATAACACAAGTATTAAGTTACTTACTTTGGCGACGGACGACCGTGTGTGTAAGTGTCCCATATATTTATTTATTTATACACCTAGGCTCGAAGAATCAACAACTTGTTAATAGAAAATGTTGAGCCTCGGCGGGAATCGAACCCGCGACCCGCGGAGCTGAAGGCAGAGTCACTACCAACTGCGCCAACGGGCCTGTGAATATTTATAATAATCAAACTTGTTGAAAATCTGCTACACAAAGTTACTCTTGGAACAGAAAATATTAATTTGCGATCCGGCTCGAAGGACCAAATATACTTGGAGTGAATTTAGGACTATTCGACTCCATTACTAGGGATATGAATAAATCGATTTCTATATTAATCGATTATATCATTATATTCGATTTTCTAAATATTATAAATCGATTTTAAGAAAAGTTAAATTACCCTTCTCTTTTTTCTTTTATTTTAACCCTATTTTTTCTTGTCTTTTAAGATAAGATATGCGTTGTTAGATGAAACCAATAAAGGCAAATTACAAACATTTTAATCGAATTTCGCAAACAGCGCAACTAGTATTTATTTATTCGTCCTGGTCCACTTTTATAAGTCTATATTCTAATTAATTATTAATGAAAGTGTAATATTCTCAAATAGAAAAAAACCGATTATTAACAATCGATTTTTTACAAATCGATTTATTTTGAAGGCACAAGAATCGATTATTTATCATATCGATTTTTTCCACTCCAAGTCACATATCTATCCACTACAACTATTTATAAAATTTATAAAAATCTATATAATGCTAAGTGCAGTAAACAGAATACTAAAAACCATCACCAATACACTATACTGGCACTGCACACATTCACTACCACAATCTCAACGATCGTTTCGTAGATGAAGCATCATCAGGAGATGACTACGACTTCAGCCGCTTTAATACTAAGTGATATGTATCACTCACAGGATATTCTTGGAACCGTTTCACTAGATCCCCAACTATAGTTTTGTAGATATCATTGTTGATGGTCCTCGCAGCACTGGGTGTCTCCAGCACCACTTGGTACAGCGTCCACAGCAGCGTCTCTTTGTCTTCAGCTGAAATCAATAATAATCATGCAACAGCCTATATCCTATATCCTCCTGCCATTATCCCACTCTAAGTGGGGTCGGAACAACACGTTACAAATGTTGTCACATGATTCGGCTGCGTCAATTTACCTTAGTCGCCTTTTACAACTCGGTAAGAAATGAGGGCGGTCTATTCTACTCAGCCGGATACCACACAATGGCTGAACTTGACCTTAGTCGCTTTTTACGCCACCTTGGTTAGAAATGAGGGTCTATTCTACTGAGCTGGATACCACACGGTGGGTCGACTTACCTTAACCATAATAATAGAAAACTCATTGGTGTCTGTCCGGGGTTTGAACCCTAGACCTCCTCGAAAGAGGCGCACGGTGTTACCGCTGGGCTACCACAGCTTTGGGTTACAAATTACTAGTAAACTTGTTAACCCCTCCAGCTAAGCTAAAATTCTTGTTAGGAGTGGGTTCACGTCGGAAGTAAAATGGCCGGGATTCAAACCCACAACCTCTCAGTCACAGGTCCGTTATCCTAACCATTCCACTACCACCGCTTCAATCTGCTTACGCCACCTCGGTAAGAAATTTGGGTGGTCTATTCTACTCAGCCGGATACCACAAAACTATTAAATGAAAATAATAATAGTGTGTGTATATGAGTGATCTTTTAATACCCAACATGTGACAACATGTTTGTAACATGTTGTGCAGAGCTGTTGTACTGTTGAGGATCATAGTATCATAGTCATCATCTTAATATGATGATTAATCATCCTAATATTATTAATGGTACAATGTTTAATCATCATATTATTATTATTATGATTAATCATTATATTATTATTAATATTATTATGATTACTCTGATACTATGATCCTCAGTAGTAATTGAGAATTAAATCTATATATATAAAAGAAAGTTGGTCTTAGTTACACTATTTATAACTCAAGAACGGATGAACCAATTCTGCTGAAAATTGGTGTAGAGTTTGCTTAGATTCAGGAGACGGACATAGGATACTTTGTATCCCGTTCGACCGCATTTATTTTATCCCGTCAAGTCACTATAAAAGGTGGTATAACAAAAACGACTATGACATGGAATAACAAAACGCAAATGACCGTGGAATAACAAAACATAAATGACAGCTAAACGAAATTTTGTCTTTGAATAAGTATATTTTTTTAATTTAGATATTCCAAAGATAGCAGGGAATCTTCATGGTATAGGGAAAGAGGGGGAGTTTTACTCCAAATTTAACGCGTGCGGGCCACGGGCAGTAATGAATAAATCAAAATTACTGGATTCATTTTAATCATTTTTTTTCACTGATATAGGCTATATATTTTATACCCGTGCGAAGCCGGATCGGGCCACTAGTAGATGATAAAAATGTGTGGATGTAACTACTTTCCAACCCTGTACAATATAGTATAGTTATACTTTAAAAAGAGCAACCGCAGAGTTTCTTGCTGGCTCTTCTCAGTAGGAACAGCTTTGCGACCCAGCAGTAGATTTAATGATTCAATAGTACTTGTTTACAAGTTTACTTTAATATAGGACATTTTAATTTCCTCTAAAAGATACCCTTACCTTGAATCCATCCGGTCTTCATCGTTACCATACTATAGAGAGATTTCCATACACTAGCTATAGGCACTACGGAGGGCCAAAGCTTTACATACATTGAGAACTCATGGATAAGGAGCGAGCTGAAAGGGAAAATAACATAATACTTGACTTCTTTACATGGACAGAGAGACTTCAGCATTTATATTTGGATTATATATGGTGAATGCAACTCTGCCAAAACGTCAAACCAATATATGGCCATGACGACTAAGCTAAGTTGACCCACTGTGTGGTATCTGGTTGAGTAGAATAGACCACCCTCATTTCTTACAGAGGTGTCGTAAAAGGCGACTAAGGTAAATTCACCTGCCGTGTGATATTCTGTTGAATAGAATAGACCACACTCTTTCTCACCGAGGTGTCGTAAAATACGACAAAGGTAAGTTGATGTCAGGCATGCGGCCGGTCGTAAAATACGTAGTCAAATCATGTGATAACATGTTTATAACATGTTGTGCCGACCCCACTTAAGAAAGGGATAAGGGCAGGAAGATGATGAATTCCTGACTTCTTTGAATGGACAGACAGACTTTAGCATTTTATATTTGGATTATATACAGTGGATGCAACTCTACCAAAACGTTAAAGAGGTGTCGTAAAAGGCGACTAAGGTAAGTTGACCCACGGTGTGGTATCTGGTTGAGTAGAATAGACCATCCTCATTCCTTACCGAGGTGTTGTAAAAGGCGACTAAGGTAAGTTGACCAACCGTGTGGTATCTGGTTGAGTAGAATAGACCATCCTCATTCCTTACCGAGGTGTTGTAAAAGGCGACTAAGGTAAGTTGACCCACCGTGTGGTATCTGGTTAAGTAGCATAGACCACCCTCTTTGTTTCCGAGGTGACGTAAAAGGCAACTAAGGTAAGTTGACACACGATGTTTTATCCGGTTGAGTAGAATAGACCATCCTCATTTCTTACAGAGGTGTCGTAAAAGTCGACTAAGGTAAGTTGACAAACTGTATGGTATCTGGTTGAGTAAATAGACCACCCTCTTTCTTACAGAGGTGTCGTATAAGGCGACTAAGATAAATTTACCCGCCGTGTGATACCACCCTCTTTCTTAGCGGAGATGTCGTAAAGACGATTAAGGTAAGTTGACCCACCATGTGGTATCTGTTTGAGTAGAATAGACCACCCTCATTTCTTACTGAGGTGTCATGTATAAAATATTAATAGGTACCTGAATTTCAGATTCTTGAGAAACATCCTGAAATCTTCATGACACTTGTCATCATAAACTAATCTACAAATCTCTAATACAGATAACGCTTGCAGATCATTATATTCACTGACATCATCCGTTGCACTTTTTAAAGCTTTCGATTTTATATCAATAACGAGACTCATATATTTTTCTGTATTCAACCCCTCAGGTAACGAGAAAACCAAACTTAAGTAAGCATTCTGCAACGACTGCTTGTAAAGTTTGAAATCTTGTTCACATATACTCTTATTGTATAATGCTCGGCTAACATTTTTCAAATCTGTATCGTTTTTGATATATTTCAATTCGTTGCTTATGTAAATATTAAACAATTTTAAGGAGAACTCATATTGTTTTTGTTTACTTAGCAGCACTGCTACATTATGTACATCTGTTTGCAATTTTCTAAAACATTTCTCTTGATTTGGACATTTTAATAATTTTAATTTGTTTAGTATGGAATATTGTTGCTCCACAATTGTGTAATATAATTGTATGTTATTCCTTGAAATTTCTTGATTCGTTATCAACATAAAATTCTTTATAGAGAAAGTAAGTCTGAGAGTGTCGTGCATACCAGTATTTATATTACAGTTCTCACATTTTGTCAACTGTTTTGACTTCCTTAACTTGTCCAGCAGAAGAGAAACTAACTTGAAACAATATTCCTGAATTTTGTCATTAAGATCACCAAAATGTTTGCTACTTACATTAAATTCTATATACAATCTTAATAATTGACTTATATATGGATATGTAATATTTATAATATTTCTATGTTCTAATTTTTCTGCCATCGTACATGAATATAGTAATCCATGTAAAAGATTTTGTGTCAGTTTCATAGTCGTTGTCTCATTTAATATCACGGAAAGTGGATTCCAAATAGACTGGAAACAGTGAAACATGTCCGGCCGATGTCCTAGTAGGGACACCGAGGCTTGTATCCCAGAATCCAAAACTGAATACTTGAAATTTGTTTTCAAAGAGTTTTCTGCTATAGCATACAAACAATCGTTGAGTTTAATATATAAATCTAATGCTTCTTTATCAGATATGTACTCAATTTTATTCGATTCCTTCGTTAATATACTCTCAAATAGTTTTACAAATGCTACATTTATGTCCTCTAGTGAATCGTTATATACATAATAAAGTTTCTTAACAAGAAATGTTAACATACTTGTACAAAATTGCACTGTATCATAAACATCAATTACTTTTATGATATCTTCTATAAGTTTTGGTAAGAGCTTCACTGTATTTATACTTTTTAATTTTAATTTTTCAATATACACAATACGATCTATAACAATGTGACCATATGTTTTGCAATATTCCTTAAGTAGCTTGTCACATTCAAATGGCATATATGATAATTTAAGAACTAATTCCGGTGGTGCATTTGAATTCTGAAATAAAAGTTTTCGTTATGCAAATAAATTATAACGATGATTTAATTTCCTTAATAATGGCATTATTTGACAATGTTCTAAAACATCATACTAAAATCATAAATTGGCTCTTGGGCCATAATGCCTCTCAAGTTTCTATATATAAGATTATAAATAATACTTTAATAAATATTGGTTGTAAGCTCTGATAGCCCAGCAGTAACACTGTGCCACTCTTTCGAGGAGGTCATGGGTTCAAACCCAGGTAGACACAAATAAGTTTTTCTGTTAAAACTTATGTGTCTAATTGATAATTGTAATTTATGACATTCAGTGAAGAAAAACATCATGAGAAAATCTGCATATCTCTAGAGAATTCTGGAGATATGTGTAACCTACCAATCCGCATTGGAACAACGTGGTAGGTCTTAGCTCCAGCCCTTCTCTCCAGAAGGAAAGGGAGGAGGACTAAGTCCAGTAGTGGGATAGTAACAGGCTGTTTACTTTAAATATTGGTTTTGGTAGCAATCATGCAGTGTATAATTCAACAAGACTTTTATAACAGTCATACATTAATGATATTTACAGTAGTATCTTAAATTATTGTTATTAAGGGATAAAAACATCATCATCTTCCTGCACTAATCCCACTTTAAGTGGAGTTGGTAAAACATGTTATAAACATGCTGTCACATGATTTGGCTGTGTTTTTACGACCGGCTGCTTGCCTGACTTCAACTTACCTCAGTCGTATTTTACGACACCTCGGTAAGAAATAAGAGTGGTCTATTCTACTCAGCCGGACACCACACGGTGGGTCGACTCACCTTAGTAGCCTTTTACGATACCTCTGTAAGAAATGAGGGTGGTACTATTCTATTCCGCCGGATACCACACGGCGTTATTAAGCGATAAAAACATTAAAACGAAATATATTACCTTTGTAACGACATGTCTATGTATATGGAAGATACTTGCAAGTGTTTTCACTTGTTCAGCCTCATTTAACGTTCGGGTATGTCTCGCACATTCTACAGACAACATGAGCAACTTTTTGTCATCTATTTTATCACGCCATGATGGAACTTTCATTAGATTTCTGCGACAATATTTATTACATTATGGTTTGTACTTTAAACAATTTTAATCCAAGAAAAAACACAAAATATTTTATACTGACCTGTATAATATACACAGCACGTTTAAAGAGAACAAAGACTTGTCCTTTGAAGGTAATTTCTTTAAAATTTCCACGTATTCATCGTAACTTTTACCTAAGTCTTTTTCGGAACCATTCGCTTTTAAATTAGAGATAAAATTGTCCATCTCCATGTCAATGATAGAATAAATTAATACAAAGCATAAAAACTCTAAAATTACAAACAATAAATAATAAAGATATTTCCTGTATGTTATGTTTTTAAAATGTCGGGGACGGTTACGAACATAGACTACTAACTCATATTTTAGTGTATAATCTATTCTACTAACAAAATTAAAAAAATATATTTTGTATATATTAACACATAATTTAACTTTTGATAGAAGAAATAGGAATATATTTTATTGTTTGTATATGTTGAATTATATTCAGTTTAATTAATCAATACTTTAACATTTAAACTAATTGTAAACCATAAATAATTCCGCGATAAATGCGTAAATCGAAACACACAAATCCATATCAATATAAAGCTATGAATATAATTGTTTTGCGATTACTTAACTTGTAAAGTGCCGCTTAAAGTTTGTATGTTTTGTGTCTGTGTATAAATCTAAAATTGATTTAACGTGGAATTAATACGAAATATTGTAAAATTTTCATTAAAAAAAGTTGATATACTAGGTATGTATTTATATTTATTCTCGAAAAATCGTATTAGTATTTAGTAATACATTTATATGGTTAGGACTTAGGACTTTATCTTGTGTATAAAATGGACATTTGAAATTAGCATAACAAAGTTAGAAAACGTTTTAACGAAAATATGTGACAAAAATTAGTTGCACAGAGGAATTTGATAAAATTTAGTTTTGATTTATACACCGAGCACTGTTATGCTGTTATTTAAATGTAATATGAAATAAAGTATATAAGAACGAATACGAAACGATATATTTAAATTGTTTAGGCATTTTCTTAAGTTAGTGACTGGCCCGTTGGAGCAGTGGGTAGTGACCCTGCCTTCAGCTCCACGGGTCGCGGGTTCGATTCCCGCCGAGGGCCAACATTTTCAATAAATGAATTTGTTGGTCTTTGAGCCTGGGTGTATATTTGTATTTAAGTATGTATTTAAAAATATATAAGTATATATTCACCAGTTGTCTGTCTACCATGACACAAGTATTAAGTTACTTACTTTGGGGACGGACGACCGTGTGTGTAAGTGTCCCATATATATATATATATATTTTCTTAAGTTCGTTAGTACTATCGGGACAACTATGAAATCCCTGTATCGATGTAGGAAAATGGGTGAAATATCTCTAAATAAATGTTACTAATTTTGTACATGTTATTTTAAACAAATTTGTTTTTTTAAAGTCTAATTGACGTTTTCATTATGCTTTGTGCAGAAAAATTAAGATAATCTGTATGTCTACAAAATAATAAAAAAATTTCTTATAAATAGGTAAGACGTGTGGTGACAAGAGGGCTGGCTCCTTTTCACACAAAGAATCAGCTTAATGATTCAGCGTGGAAACACTGCCAGCATTCTTGGTACCATTCCATGTGGGCATGATTTGTTCCTAGCATGTAGGTAGTTTAACATAGATATAACTTGTATATATTTGCTGTATATAAAAAAAAGTGTAAACAATTATATCCCATTCCTATGCTATTGTGATGTTTTAGCAATATAACTTTTCTATCATTTCAGGTATAATAATGAAGTCAAAGAAATATTATGCGATACTTGTCACAACTGTCATAGTGTATTTCGGAGTGTCTAAATCAGTGTTCGATAAGGTCAATGAAACATCACAAGTAGTTGTCGACGAACTGTTCCACATTCCACAAGGCTTGTCCTTCTGCAACGGTAACTACACCTATTGGGACCCAAAGATCACAACGCTGCCAGGACTTTATATAATATCAAATGCTTTCACAAGACATTTTCTCCCATGTACTACATATAATTTGAGATTCGTGAACTTGGTCGCGTCATGCTTTGTTTTATTACTATTCTCATCAATATTGAAATTTATATACAGCTACAACGAAAGTCAAGTGAAGATTGTATTGCAAGCTTTAAGTTTAACTCTCCTACCTCCCTTATATTTTTTCTCTCATCTTTATTATACAGAGACACTGTCTTTATTAATATTGTTGAGTTTTTCACGGTTATGTTTGAATAATAAGGGGTATTGCTTGATATTAGTACTTGGGAGCCTTAGCGTGTTCGTTAGACAGACTAACGTTGTCTGGGTTGCGATGGTTCTGGGCCATAAAGTTTTAGACCTACTCATTAGAAGTTCGAGAGTATACGGTAATAAATATTTAACGAAGACCACTCTGAGTAAACGGTTATTTATTGCATGTGACGTTGATGCATCGAAACTAAAACGTTATTACACATTATCAGATGTTATTATTGCTTTGAAATTTCACTTATCAACAGGCTTCAAGGCATTTTTCAGGATCCTAACTAAGTGCGATGTTTTTGTAATACTCCAACAAATCGGTGTTCTAGTAGCATTTGCGGTATTCTTGTATGTAAATGGATCAATTGTTATGGGTGATAAAGACGCACATGTCGCAAAAATACATTTACCACAATTGCTATATTTCCTTCTATTCTATGGTGTATTTGGAATGCCATATGTTGTGGCAAAATTTGTGTCTACTTTAAAGTTGATTTTCAGAAATAAGTTTAATGTATTGTTACTGGGCATTGCTTTTACATTTACAGTCCATTTCAATACGATAGTACATCCATACTTGCTTGCCGATAATCGTCATTACACCTTCTATATATGGAATCGTTGGTTTGGGAAATACGAATATGCTATATATGCAACGATACCTGCATATATTTTTCTACTATTTAGTCTATATGACAATTTGAAGGATCAGAACTGTGTATCATTCTTGTTGCCGTATTGCATATGTGTCGTCCCTGTATTAGCATTACAAAGCCTCATAGATATACGCTATTTCCTGATACCATATATTATACTTAGGTTGAGGTTCGTTAAACCGTCTTATAAAATTGCGTTAACTGAATTTCTATGGTATGTAACGATTAATGTTATTACATTCTACTTGTTTTTCACAAAGGAAATAATATGGAGTGACTTTGAAGAGACACAGAGAATAATTTGGTAGTATTTGTAGAAGTTAAAATAGCAGAAAGAAATTTTTTTTAAAGTAAGATATTCAGTTATTACTAATAGCATCACATGCAATCCCCTCCCTAGTATATTTAAAAACTAGTATGTCGAGCTCACTTTGTAGGTCTAAATACAACGGTACATGAATTACAGTAAAAATGGTTATCTGAAAACTTCATTAAAATCAGTCCAGCCATTTCAGTTTCTATAAAGGAAATACAGACAAAAATTAATATTTATATAAAAAATAGTGAAGAATAATACTGTAATAAGTAAATAATTTGAATTTGTATAATTATGTTTAATAAATAAAAAAGTACAATTAATCATAACAATTATCTAATTTTATTCAAAAATATTAAATGTTTCATATTACTTGAAAATTATTAGATTAAATATTTAATTTCAATAAGTTATTGACATATATATATTCAGATGATTCTCCTAGATTAATTATTTCCTATTATGAATGTATAATTTCATATAATTTGTAAAGCAATATAATGATTTCCAGTTATTAGAATAAAATGATAGTAAATTAAATAATAACAAATTTTTGTTCTAGTAATTATTTAGAAATCTGGAAACAAAAGCATACTAGAATTAAACCATACAAAAAGTATATTTATAATTCAATTATGCATATCTGATTTATTAAATATGTGTTTAATTTTTTTGGTCTTTTTCATTGTGCCTTAAGTTTTAAAATGTGTCATATTAGTTTCTTGTTGTGTATAAATGGAAGTGAAGAACTACAGAAGTCAATTGACGATCAGCGTTCAAATACAGGGATGATCGTTGAACCATATTATAGAAACTTTACATTAACAAGTTTCTGGTATCTATTTTACAAAACACATATCTAAAGTATTAAATTTATTCTCCTCTAGCTGGTATTGAATAATAAATAAATTTATGCCATTGTGTAGTGTATTGTTGAAAAAGATAAAAGGCCATCTTGATTTTATATATGGTAACACCCTGACCTTATGCAATTATACTTGCAGATGAGTCTGGTTATAGTATAAATATATCTATAGTTCAGAATGCCAAATTTTAGAATAGATTTAAGTTTGCATATACAATTTATTAAAGTTTAGATTATAGCTAAGAGGTATTTTTCCATAGATCAGCGATTATTAAACTTTGAATAAATTATGACATGTCATGACTTTTGAAATGTATGGTGAATGATTGGCAGAATCTTGAGAATGTTTTCTGATAATTTTTGTTTTAGGTTTTGGGTCCAAACTTAATTTAGGCATCGCTGATTTCTCTAACAGTAAAATTAATGTATTGTTTGAGTATATAATGTAATGCATTTAATAATAAATAATAAAAAAATATTATGAGACTGAGTTTTTGTATTTTGGTCGATTAGTATATTGAGATAAGAATAACGAAGGATCGTCGTTAAAAATGTTTGTAAGGATTATTATTTTATAGAAATAGATTTTTAAATGTATTATGTTGAAGTTTAGTTAATGAAGATATTTCTTTAATTTTGTTTTCAAGCTTATATAATTTTTTTTTGTAAAACCTTTATTAATGATTAATTAATCAATTAGGTTGCGAATTTGTGGAATAAATAAAAAATATTTAAATTAAAAAAAACTATTTTATTTACATCATAATGTCAATTTCCGTTATAGTTATTTAAAAATACAATTTATAAGGTCTTAATGTAGAATATTGTTTCAAAAACTGAATCGTGACAATATATACTTCATTTCTTTTTTTTTATTAATAATATTTATGTATGGTGTTAGTGTGAAATAAATGAAATTAAAAATATTTTCTTTGTTTTATTTGCTACTAATTAATTAATTTAATCCGAAAACACGTATAGGCCTTACTCGTTCGATTCAATTTACTATCAGCTTTAAATTCTTAGAAAGCAGTTTTGTACAGATAAAGAATAAAACAAAACTTATAAAAATTCCATTTATTGTTACAACTTTATAAAATATAAAGAAGAATTAAGTATTTAAATTTTTAAGATCACACATAAATTTTAACAATTCAAAAATATATATTTTAATATTAACTTATAGTGTGTGTATACTTTATTGAAATAAAAAAAAACGGTCAAAAAATTTAAAATATGGTTAACATCTCACCTCATACACTGACTACAATTGCATTTTAAAAATTATTTTGTTGTTATTAGTCTAAGTCGTTTTTTTTACAAATGAACGTTTATTCTATACACCATAGATTACTAACTATAAAATAGATGGTTGTGATTCATACATTGGCGCGAGCCTATTTTCGGTGGTATGGGGGGGTGCAGAGTAGCACTATAGCTACTTACATTTTCATTCAATAAAAACTATCTGCCTCTCACCCGTTTCATTCATAAAAACGGATTCAGTCTCAGCTCTGACTCTTTCTTACATATGGAGTAGTAATATATATAACATATGACGTAAATCGTAGTAAAATTAGTGATGTACTTGGTACGCTAAAACCGTAATTAGTGATGTCAAAGTTTTATCGATTCGCACACCGCTCTTACCGATTTTTTAGATAACCGGTTTTCCTGTTACGTATTAATAATGATTTTTAAATTTTAATAAAACAAAATATTTAAAGAACTTCTTTATTAAGACTTCTACTATAATAAAAAAATATATATATATAACAACCGTTTTACATTTCTAAGTGCATGCTTCTTTAAAAAAAAAGTTTTTTCCTAAACACGCTAAAAGTACAACTTCAAAAATTATTACTATTTTTAAATAGGAAACAGGAACAGCACGCTGACTAAAAGTTATCCAAACAGAGCTTTCATAGGCCTCAAACTATCTTGAAAATGTAGGAATTGTAATTTAAATTATTATATATTATTATTAAACAAAATTAATTTTAAATATTCACTCGAAAACAAACGTACAAGATTAGTATTTGAAACAATAGATGCTTTCGTTTTTACCGTTTAAGTATTTAGGAAAAAACATTATACTTAAAAGGAGTGTACTTGATGGTTAATTATAATTATTATAATTTAAGTCTTTTTTAGATATATTAGTAGTAGTTTTATAGAATATTAGTGGTTTTTATCTCTAAGTATAATATTTTCCATCATATCAGTTAACACTTCGGATTTATACATATAAAGTAAGAATTAAATTGTGAAAGTTTGCCATATTTAATGTGCCCATTGATATCAAGCTTTTCAATGAAAGTAAACATCACATGAGGAACTATACTCCATGGGTTAAATATTTAACTAAATGTAAACATGTCAAAACAGGTATTTTTAGAGTAGGCATTATCTGCCTACTATAAAGTATCTTTTTTATTACAACACATTGTACTAATATTAAATTTTATTTGTATTTCTTTCAAAGAATTTAAAATTATTGATAGTATTCGCACCACTTAATAAGGTTAAATATGGCATGATTGCTATCAATAATTTTACAAACTTTGAAAGAAATAAATAAGAATATTATTTAATATCCACTTTTAAGAACCCAAACATAAAGGTATTATAAATTTTTTTTAAGAAAACGATGGACAATATTAAATACACATTTAAGTATCACAGAGTGAAACTCATAGAATATTGATATTATGTAACGTCGTTTAATCTAATGCAATTACTATTTTAGGTAAGTAAACTACTTGGCTAATTTGCATCTGCTATATTTCATTAAATTGTATATTGCTGTTTCGCTGTACTAAAGATATAAATATTTAATTTTAGAAAATAACAATAAAATTGTTAAATATGGAAACTGTATCACTTTTTAAATGTTAATAATAGTAATATTAGGTACTTTTACCTCATGTATCATAGTTCTATAACTTTACTTGCGATAAAATTTTCCATTTCCATTCATCGTTTTTCAAGTATCTGTAGTTCTGTGAATTCTCCTTAACATTAATACACCATTGTCTAACTCCCATTATGATAACGAATATGCAAAAAACTTTTAAGAAATCATATTTATGATTAACGGAAGTGAACCAAGAATTATAGATCTAAGTTGACTATATACATTATTGACTTATTAACACTTTACATGCCATATCATGCCATTCCAAAGATATAAGTTTTTTGATGGATATTATAATTTTTCATCTGCATCATATTGACTATGTTGTATTAAAGAACTTTAATCAAATCTTTCAGTTTTATTAGACAATAGCGTACTTATAAAAATTTCACAATTTAAAAATCCTTTTTTGAAAATTTATCACTCACGGGATTGCACAGGATTATAGTTTTGCTACACTAGTAAAAACACGTGTTTTGGATAGGAATAAAGGTGTTGTGTGTTAACGTTAAAATACACAATTTTTAGCAGCAATACAGGCAGAACTCATAATTTATTATAAGCCCGTCGTTTAAACAAACTAGCAACTAAGCAATTGTAAGTCATTTTCCTTAGTAATGAAAATTTTAAACCCATTCATCTCAAAATATGAGTCTTTGAGTTGTACCGCTATTGCTGCACGTGACCGATATATCGATATACTGCACCGATAATATGATATAGCTTGGGTCTGAAAAATATTTCTGATGGAATACAAGGTACTATAACTATCAAACAATAATATTAACCGATAATGTTTTAAACAATGAAACCAAATTATGATCCGTTCTAGTGTGCTAGAGCCCCCTTATCCACGGATTTGAGAAAAAATCCATTGGGTCCTAGTTAAGAAGTTTGAAACTTCATAATGTTTGTCAATTATACTAATATGAATCCATTTTGAAAACACAACATTCTCTTGAGTCTCTAGCATTGAAGCGGACTTTTACAGCCTTGTTCCAAAATTCCGAATGGTTCAGGCGGCAAAATAAATTGTTAGTGAATAAAAGCATTCGCGCTGTGAAAATGTTAACTACTAATGTCAATAAATGAGGCTAAATAATTATGATTCGACTGAAGCTCTTCATATATGTTCATCTGCATCATCGGGCTCGTGGACACTTCCCGGCGGAAGAGTTCGCAGCATATTTAACCTGTAATAAATAAGTAATTCTTAAATAATGTATAGACAGAACATTATTCAGTATAAGTAACAGTAGTCTTACAGACAATCTTGGCATTGATATCCCCTGAGTAGAATAGACCACCCTCATTTCTTACCGAAGTGTCGCGAAAACCGATTAAGGTAAGTTGACGTCGGGCAGGCGGTCGGTCGTAAGATACCAAATCATGTGATAGCATGTTTAAAACATGTTGTGCCTCCCCCACTTAGAGTGGGATAAGGGTAGGAGAATGATGCATTGACAAATAACAGAGATTTTAAATTTTAAAAATACATTTTTAGCTTCCACTGGTCTTAAATAGTGTCTGGAAAATATTTTTTACATGTGTCTATAACTTTGTCTACAGTTATATTTTAAGTATAGAATAGAGACTTTAACTATAAATAATATTTTTTTTTAGTAATAAAATATAAGGGGTATCTGTGACAATCTTTGTGTTATGTTAAATATCTTTAATTTTGTACTGTTAGCAGTACCAGGCTAAAAATATTATGCTTTCCAAATACTGTATTGTACTGTGTGACAATTAAGAAGCGTATGTGATAAAGTTCCAATGATCATCACTAATATGACTTTTAAGCTATTCTTACATTACACACTTTTTTTCATCACTATAATAGAGGAACCGTTGTACCAAACTTTTGTTGTTATATCTCAAACGGATTAGGCAGTTAGCCCACTATACATATAAGCTTCAGTTTTAATTGAAAGTGAAATGGACAGACTGACATACTTTACATCAAATATTTACTTGCCTTCATCTAGTCAAATCAATTGACCTAATCATGTGCTTATCCCATAAAGCATCAACAGCATATAGCCCTTAGACGTCATCCCAATGAGTACTCTCTTTGGCAATGACCAGGTTCATCTGAAAATTATTGCAAAAACATTTTAATAAATATGTAACAAGCTGTGTGCACAACAAGAGGCCGTGCGACTATGTAAAGACGATCATGGGTTTAAACCCCGCGCAGGCACATGGCTAATTGACAATTGCAATTTATGACACGCTTTTCGGTGAAGGAAAATATAGTGAGGAAATGCGCATACTTCTAACGAAGTCTAGGGATATGCGTAACCTACCAATCCGCATTGGAGCAACGCGATGGTAGGTCTTTGCTACAATACTTCCTTCCAAAAAACGGATAGAGGAAGCTTATGGTTCCTACTGCTGGGGTGGGTAACAGGCTGTTACTTTAAACATACACATGCAGTGTGTTTACAAACAAAAATGATTTATATTTGAAACATTTTAACTGATATATTTTTTTATTTAAAGTATCTTTAAGAAATAACTTTCTGTTAAATATAATTAACTATAATCTATAATCCATATTGTCTGTCGCAGAAAGAATAAAAAACTATTCAGTAATAACCACTTAAAACTTAGAATATAACTGATATTGGGTATAACATATGATATACAACACTTCAATAAAGCATACACAATAAATATTACTATAGAAGGAAAAGTTTTACTTTTTATTATATTTTGAAATTAAAAAATAAAACTTTCCAATATTATTACAGTTCAATAACTAAGGATATACATAATAAACAAATAAGAGCCCAGATTATGCTTCGAGGTCCCTGCTTTATACCTTGTAAACATATTAAATAGACAATAGGTTGAGATATACAAACGTAATGTAATAAATATGTATATAAATTGAGAAACACTAGCTTAAATTTAACTACAGAAACAATGCTTATAAGAAGTCCATTTATACTATTAATATTACTAATGCGAAAGTTTGTGAGTATGGATGTGTTTGTTACTCTTTCACTGTGAATCCCCCGAATCAATAAAGATGACATTTTTCACAATTCGTCCTTATACACCGGAATAACATATAGGCTATCATAACATATAGGATAGAAATCCTATTAACTCTACAGGAATAGGATGACATTGAATAGCGCAATCTATTATCGACCTGTCACACGACAACAGTTTACGCGAACGAAATCGCGAGTAAAAGCTAGTACTATATAAATGGTACAAAAAGTTGGTCTTAAATGTAGGCTGCCATTGCACAGATAACTATGATGAGAAAAAAATAATTTATAGAAGTAGGCTTTACTTTGGTGAATTCCAGAGTACAAAAGATATGATAGAATTATTTTGCTATAATCAACATTTGTTAAAAGAACCTATGTAATTCTAAGTGTAGGAAGTAGTTTGATCACAATAGATCAATAATGGCCAAAGTGATACTGGGCCCTCAGGCCCTGCAGAGCCACTACTCCCAGAAGAAGAGGAGAAAGCAAAACAGATCTCATATCTTATACATGCAGGATTAGTTACCACACATATCATAAAACCCCCAAAAAGTCACTAAATCCCATTATTTAGCTATTTTCTTATCTTTTTATCCCAAAGAGGCATACACATAATCAAAGAATAATAATTAATTCACATTGTAATCTGTCAAAGAAAGGTCTAGTATCGATTCGTGTTGGGGTCTTAGGGTGTTGGAATCTCAACTCCACACCAGAAAACGTAGGGTCAATAGTCCCCCTATGAGGTGAACTGAGGACCTAAAAAGGTTGCGTGGCTTTGCTGGACCCAAGCGGCACAAGATAGTGTGCTTTGGAGATCCCATGAAGACACCTATGTCCTTCTGTGGACATCCATCGTTTACTTATGAAGATATTACTCTTTCCTTTAAAAAAAAATCAGTAATGGCATATATCAATCTTTTAAGAATAACTTACTAATCTCATTCTAACTTTTTTTAAATGGTCACAAAGTGGCAAAATCAAAATTAACTGTTTGCACTCTGTTGTTGTCACTGTGGCGAAACAGCACGCCAGTATCTCTAGAGCTGGCACATCATAAACACTTTTAGGTAGCTGATACTCATGATTAAAATCATGCAGAATTTGCAACATTGTAAATACTTGGGGGCCGGCTAGATAGTATCAACAAAATGTCCCAAAAATGCTGAAACCTAGTGCTAAAAAGTGCTAAGATTGCTAGATCTGTGAGAAATATCTAGAATCTAGAAATAATAATATAAGTCTGCTTAGACCCCAGAGCACAAATTAACTTAAAATTATATAGTTACTTTTATTATATTACTTTATGATAAAAACACACTTACATACTTTAATCTAGTTGTCACAGGTATGTGTGGAAATGTTTTAACATCCTTATCAGTTAAGTTGGTAGCTTGAGTGACCTATCTCTTGCACAAATGCTGCTTTATATATTATAGCTTTCCTTTAGTTGCACTTAGTCTAGTGTTATTCAATCTCTGAAAATAATTTTAAAAAATTAAAAAAATTAAAAATTGTTACTATTCAAATAGAACCTCTTATGAACAAGGTTGTATTTGAATCTATATGAATAGTTGTTCTATAATATAAAAAAAATGTTGTCTGTGTCATTATGCATTGATTTGTTAAGAAAGAGTAAATGGGTTCACTTTTAGAAAAATTGCTTTTTATTATTGCATAAGTATGAAGGAGAAATATTGTTTGTTATTTAATTTCTGTTAGATATAAACAGGTGCACATTTTAAGTGATTTATAAATTACATAAATATTTACTTTCAGTTTTATAAAACAGTCTTTTAATATTGCTGTTATTCTTTCATTCATAACACATACTATTATATCTTTTATTAGCACTGTAAATGTAAAGATATCTCAAATCATAACTATAAATAACATCATGTGACAATCATATTAAAATAAAAAATTATTCTTAATCTTGGATCTGAGGATTCTTGAATCTGCAATTAATCAATCAATTGTTTAATCAATCGTAAATTTGAATTTTGCTTTTGCTTTTTAATTAAAAATCAACAAGTGTTATATAAAGCAATATACCCTATATTGCTTTATACAGAATAAACTTGCTCTCTTTTGCTATTTACTCCCTTTTCATCTGAGTCTCATTATAAAAAACTTGACAATCATTTTTAAAGTTCTAATATAATACAATGAAGTATACAACTTCAATTGAAAATACTTCTTTATTCATAACTAAGATACACAATTATGATCAATTAGAACAACTTCTAAAAAACTTTAACTAATGATTGATAATGGAACATTAAGTTCCATTATTAATCATTTATTGCACTACAAGACCACTATAAGCTATATAAAATCGCAAGACATATAAAATAATGAATATAGCTAATTCATCAATCGAAATTAATGTACATATCATAATTTTTATATTACGATAACTAAGTCAAATAGGAAATAAAAATTATACTGCATGTTAAAGGTTTTAGGTTATCCATGCAAGGTTAGATTATATTTAGAATGTGAGAATGTAAATTTTAAGAAAGCTCTTACTATTATTGAGATGTACAAAATTCATTAAAACTCAACACTTACATTAATATAATGATTAAGTAAATCCTCTTCTTATTGTTTTATGACTCCACGTTTCATTGTTGATATATTTCTCATTTTAAGAAATATCTCAACAGCTACTGGTGAAATAAGACTTTATACATTTAATTTGCTTCTAGTGATATTTGTTTCAAGAATTTTGCTAACTAAATTAAAACAAAATTATACATTTTAGTAAAAATTAAAGTACTAGAACTTTACAACGGGAAATTTAAAAATTTAATACACCGGCCACCGCCCATTCATTGATAAAATCAACTTGTTATATGATAGACAGTCAAAATGAGAATGAGTGCGTAAAAATATGTATGTAGGAGTGGAGCGAGATGCAGCTGAGACTATTTTCATACGATTCATTCATAAATACGTGCATGTGCAAGAGGGATGCGAGATAGCATGTGTTGGCGCCTGTAGTAAAACCGCCCTGCTATACACTGTCCATTATATTAACCATCTTTTGACAGATTGACGATAGTGATGTCCTAAAGATTCTCGTATGCGATACCATTCCGATTATAGTACCTACTATCATTAATCGAATTACGTACCTAAGTAATTCGATTAATGATAACCTACGTAAACTAGATTACTACTTGAGAAAAGAAATTCCAACTTTGAGAAAACTTATTGTTTCTTTGAAAAGAAGTGGTCTATTTCATGGTGAAAAATCTTCTTTGGTCAAAGTTTTGAACACAATTGGCTTTTCATATAAAAAGTTAAATAAAAGAAAATTATTAATGGAACGCACAGATATAGCTATAGCACGTTGTGATTTTTTAAGAGAGGCAAAGAAAATACAAGATTGGGCAAATATTGTTTTCACGGATGAAACATGGCTCAACGCTAACCACACACTATCTCGTTTCTGGACTGATGATACTGCTGATTCCACTTCCTCAGTACCAATGGGAAAAGGTGAGCGCCTAATCATTTGCCATGCAGGTACAGCAAAAGGATTTGTACAAGACGCACTGTTGGCATTTAAATCGAAGAAATCAAATGACTACCACGAAGAGATGAATGCAAATGTGTATGAAGAGTGGTTCAAAAAAATGCTCATTTCATTGGAAGAACCATCAATAATTTTTATTGATAATGCGCCCTACCACTCCCGTCAAATTGACAAAATGCCAACACAGGCTAATAAAAAGCATGAAATAATTAATTGGCTTCGGGACAATGGAGAAAATGTGGACGACTCAATGTTAAAAGTTGAATTAATAAAAATATTAAAAACCAAAAAGAGAGCAAAACGCTATGTAATCAATGAAATGGCAGCAGAATATGGCCATACTGTTCTTCGGATTCCTCCATACCACTGCCAGTACAACGCAATAGAACTTATATGGGCACAAGTAAAAGGGCATGCTGCGAGATGCAATACAAGCCCCCCATTCACAGCGAATAAAATGTTGCAATTGCTAAAAAATGCTTGCACCCACGTAACGGCCGAGAACTGGGCAAGTGTGGTGGAAAGAACTAAAAGAGTAATATTCTCTGATTGGGAACGTGATATTGCGTTTGATAATATATTATCTACACAAGAGCTAATAATAACTGCTACTGAAGACTCCTCATCGGAGGAGTCTAGTGTTGATTATCATTCCGACGACTCGTGCTAATAAAATAAATTAAAATATCCTGATTGTTTTATTTGTATTCATGTATTAACTAAGAAGAAAGTAAAACTTTATATAATGTTATTAAATGTCTTTTAATACTCGTAACATCGATTTCTACCGATTATTTTTAATCTGTGGCATAATCGTAGTAACCCATTATGTGTGACATCACTAAGTGGGCGGTACCCATCCATAAAGTACAAATATTATTTGTATGATATTTGTACGTAAGCAATACAAAACTTAATGAGCGTGAGCTGTCAAAAGACTGATAATATGATGGACGCAGTATAGGAGATAGATCTCTATAAGGGATTCCCATAACACAATCTAGTGTCTTGTAAATCCAGTGGCTACCCGAGACTCCCTTAAGATAATTTTCACCTAATCTAGTCTTAACGCATCAATTATCATATACCATAGCTATTTTCTCTTAGTGCTGACTGTATGGAATACATCGCTGTACCGACCGACAAAATGAATTCACTGATCAGATAAGACCGCTGTATTGTATAAAATATTGTTACAACATGTTTCTAATACAAAACTCTTCATAGAGTTGGTCATTAATATGAAAAAAACATTGTGGCTGTCATATATATGTGTAATTGTGTTGTTTCGAAAGAGTAAATGAGTTAGACTTTGGGAAAATTGTTTTTTATTTATTGAACAAGAATAAAGAAGAAATATCGTCATTTGTTATAATATATATCGCCCTATCCAAAGAATAAAGTTACATGTCCGATGTTTAAGCATAGGAAATGTGACTTTATTCTTTGAATAGAGTGATATATTAATAATGGTACTGACTTTGTTAACTTCAACTCACTTAAAATACACTGTAGAAGGAAAAGTAGGATTTTTTTATCCTCTTATAATATAGGATTTATAGCGTACAATAAAATATAGTCAATCAATATTTTTAATCTATCAACACTGATCTTCAATCTATGTACCCCGCGAAATTGAGTTTTTAGATTTTTTTTTTTAATAAACAGATCTTTAAGACTGACTTTTATTAAAAAATTCATAGTCGCAACGACATTCGTAGTACGATGTCGTGCCTTATCGTAGGTCTCAGGTTCAATTCCCGTTGTATGATGCGTAATTTTATTTTTACAATTTTCTCCAGTCTGTTATATCCATAGTTTTGGTAGATAATTATCATTCTGCAATAATTTTTTTTCTGTATGGATACGATAGCCTCTTTATTAGATTATTAATAAGGGGAATATATCTTCATGAACAACAAACGATATCCAAAGCTACGTCCAAAAGTGGGACGTCAAGCACTTAATGACAGATATTAAAAAACACACGTGTTAAAATAAAGTATAATTTTTAATAGGAATATTTCAATTTAAGATTGATTTATACAACGTAAAATGGATATAAATTAAATAAAATCATAAAATAGGAAACACACAACCATAATGACTCGAATTAACAATAGATAATAGACAATCATTAAGTATGTTTTATAATGAAATAATTAAAAATCTATTCTAGAATATTAAAAAATTGTACTTAACGTTAATTTACATTATACTAAGAAACAAATAAAGAACAAAAATATACATAAAATCTTTTTTTTTCTTAAAAACCTTACTCCAGTTCATTAAAAAAAATTGAATTTATAAACATTTTATTATATGTCAAAATTAAAATTCATTTAATAAAACATCACACAAAATCACAGACCAAATTGGAAAAATCATAGATGAAAGTAAAGGACTAAAAGAAATATAAAGATTTTGTCTATGCTAAGCTGCAGGATAAAATGCATTTTAAAATACGTCTAAATAAAATTAATTTTTAAGTAATATGGGAATAATATTTAAATATTATAAATAATATTTTAAAATTAACGCTTATAGCTAGTGATTTTGTTTCACTTGAAATAAATATCCAAAAAACGACAAAACATTAAAAAATATCACATAATATTGATTCCGTAACCGTATTAGAACTAGGGTGGAATGTAATTTTTTTTGTTCTTAATCCAATTTTCACTATTCCCTCTAATAAATAAATTAATTTCAGAACATTAATATATAAAATTATTATGCTTTAAACGCAAACACTTATTTTAAATTGGTAACGAAATATCACAATTATTATGGAGTGTTCATTTTTTATATATAGGTCAAATAATAAAGGCATTTATTTATAGTGCAAACTTGCACTGAAGGTAAAAATCATAAATATTAAACACACTTTAAAATTTGTTAACGCGATAAATTTGGAAACCTTGGACATATTTTTTTTTATCATACAAATACCATAATCAATTATATTTCATTATATATCTTTATATATAACAATTCCGTCACAATGTGCGTTGAAACTAATCTTAAAAACTACTGAATAGATCTATGTAGTTGAATTAAGGTCTAAGGGATTTTTTTATCTCGATTAATGATCTTATTTTTGCAAATTTAAAGTTTTTTATGCTTAAACGCTCTAATTTACCTCAAATTTTTCGATAAATATCGAAAATAAGTGACAGTTCTAAAATTTTCTCAATTCAAAAATGTTAAGTTTGATCAAGTATTAGTATGGGAATTTTCATTAATTATAATTTTGTTATTATTAAATATCGTCCACGTTTTTATGAACAAATAAATTGAACAATGACTTATCATTTAAATATACATTGATTTATACATTAAAATAAATAATCAAAATCGACTACATGCGCGTTTAGTCTTATAACATGTCATTTAATTTTAAAAATATATAAACATAAATAAATAAGTTAAAAAAATTAGCTAATACCGATCACACGTGTTTTTATTGTTAAAATTTCTAAAAAAATATAAAAAATAGGAAAAATCTTAAGAACTAAATATAAGTAACTATTTTTTTTACATATTTAATCTTACTTTAGTCAATTTCTTAGTGCACATTAAGTCTTATTATATTAAATTATATATCGTACGCTTAGTATTAAAGTGACCTAATCCAAAATTAGGCTTAATTGAGATCAGATACATTACAATCTTTAATTCAATTCCATTTATGATATAACGTTACAAATTATATAAAAAAAGCCCTGTTTTCGTGCTCTTCCAAGTTATGGGTCTCTAAAACTCACGATTTTTGTAGGCGCTACGCTATCCTTAATTGAAATTTGCTATTTTTTTAATTAGGTCACTTTAATATTAAGCGTGCGATATATTGGTATAAGCAACGTAAATAAATATTTAAAAACAACTAATGGTTGTATGTGGATTATATTGTCATCATATTTTTAAATATTTTGTTTTGTATATAAGTAGCGAATATTCTAATTTACAATCATCTTATCCCACTCTAAGTAGGGTCGGCACAATATGTCTTCTTCTTCCCTTCTCCTCTATCATTCGTCAATATATTAATTTACAATATAAAAAATTTATAACAAACCAATAAGAAAAGCAAATAATCAAAATATCTAATACAGATAATATATTAAATCATTGATGCAACATGTGCGCACAGCTTTATGTAGGTATTTAAAAAAATTCATTTCATTAGCATAAATTAAAAATTCTAATAGATCAAATATAAAATATTGCACTTAGCGCAATTTATTTTATTATAACGAGGAATAAATAACTTTTATATATACGTTTTTAAATTTTGATATTTTAGACCAAAAACAAATTATACATTTACGCAGACTAATAACATAAAACTTTTATAATTTATGGAATTAGGCGTTACTTTGCGAAGCTCTATAATACATATTTTATTATAATAATGAGGAATTTATAAATTTCATATATACGTTTTACATTTTGATATTTAAGACCAAAAAAAATATACGTTTACGCAGACTAATAACGAGTTATTTCATTTTATAATTTATGCGAACTTTAGGGAGGTCTATAATACAAAATAATGATTATATTATTTTGCTATAATCCACAATTTAGAGATTAGATTAAACTCAGTCTAAATATTCTTTATTCAGTAAACTTGTAAACAAGCGGCAAGATTGTAAAAAAGCGAAGTGGTAACCTTAATAATGTAAAATTGAAAATGTTTAAAAGATTGACCGCTGTTTTCTTTCTGGTTCTTCTCGGTAAGAGCAACATTCCGAACCAGTTGTAGCTTCATTAATCATATTGATCCTTGACGATTCAAAAGTGCTTGAAAGAGCTTATTTTATTAAAGATTATGATTTGATATGCAAAGAAATGTGACATTGCAAAAATGAACACCACTCATTAAGGAAAAAAACATATTTGTAACCATATCCAAATAAACCATTGAAATAATTGAAGCGATTTTGAATCGTCAATTCTACTGTTGGTTTAGAAAATTGCTGCTACAGAGTCAAAACACGGTTACTTTTTCAAAATATAATTCTTATAATTAGCAACATTTCGTCATAACCAACCCACGCATTTACTTTACTTTTATATAAAAGGCTTTATATATTGCCTTAATCATCATATTTCTGCCCTTATCCCACTCTAAGTGGGGCTGGCACAATATGTTATAAACATGTTGTCCCATGATTTAAGTACGTATTTTACGATCGGCCTACCTAACGTCAACTTACCTTAGTCGTATTTTACGACACCTAGGTAAGAAAGAATGGTCTATTCTACTTAACCGGATACCACACTGTGGATCAACTTACCTTAGTCGCCTTTTACGACACCTCGGTAAGTAAATGAGGGTGGTCTACCCTACTTAACCGGATACCACACAGTGGGTCGACTTAACTCAGTCGCCTTTTACGACACCTCGATAAGAAAGAGGGTGGTCTTTCCTACTTAACCGGATACCACACTTCGTGTCAACTTACCTTCGTCGGTTTTTACGACACCTCGGTAAGAAAGAGGGTGGTCTATTTTACTTAACCGGATACCACACGGTGAGTCGACTTACCTTAGTCGCCTTTTACGACACCTCGGTAAGAAATGAGGGTGGTACTATTCTATTCAGCCGGATACCACACGGCGTTTATATATTTCTGTAATGGTAAGGTTATTTTTTTTAATTTGATTAAATTGCGGATTATAGCAAAATTATACTATAATTAATTGAATTTTTAAATTTCAAAATTAAGTAACATTAAATCCATTTGTCCTCCTTTTTGGCGCCATTCAGTAATGGCGTCGATTCCTCTTTGGAGTCCTTTATTGGACTTATATCCGGTTTCCCGTTTAAATATTTGGCCAGATTAGCTCTGGACACTATGTACGGTACGCCGGACATGTCCGACGATAGCGGGTTATAGTATTGCCGGTAACAAAATATTGACACCGAAAATCCTAGCAATGACCCCACTAACACATCTGAAAAGGCACAAAAGTAATAATAAAGTTATTTTACAGACAAACCCGGGCAGACACCAATGAGTTTTTCTATTAAAACTTATGTGTCTAATTGATAATTGCAATTTATCACACGCTTTTCACTGAAGGAAAATATCGTGAGGAAACCTGCACATCTCTAGAGAATTCTGGGGATATGTGTAACCTACCAATCCGCATTGGAGCAGCGTGGTAGGTCTAAGCTCCAATCCTTCTCTCCTAAAACGGAGAGAAGAGGCCTATTATCAGCAGTGGGATAGTAACAGGCCGCTACTTACTTTACTTAATCCGCAATGAAGTAAAATAGAAAATATATACAAAAGCTTTGCGATTTTGGTCGTGGAGTCTATCTCCTGATGATGATGATTGCGGGGCGAAACGATTGTTGATTTTGTGATAGTGAATGTATGTAATGCTTGCATTGTAGTTGCAGTGGTGGAGGTTTGTGTATGTGTTTTTACGGATCCTGCATGCATCAGGATCATCATACAAAAAAAAATTAAGTGTCTGCGCATTTACCCCATAGCAATATACCACACGTCATAATTCTATAGAAGTAAGCGAAATAATCCTATACCCAAACCCATAAACGACTTATGGTAGGGGATCCCATAGCGGAAAGTCCCCGAAATCACCTTGCTCACCTTGCCAGTGGTGGTGATAGTCGCAGGTCCTGGACAGGGCGATGCAGCCGGCCCCCACAAGCGGCGCCAGCGTGGTCAGAACCCTCACTCCTGAGCCTCGTCTCCTGGAGACCGTGCCGAGCCTCCCGCAGATCCAAGCCGAGGCTATCCCCAACGAGCAGAACGAAACTGGAAAACAAGGGGTTGACCTGTTCAGGGGACGTTCGTAAAATACCCCCCCACTGTGCAAAACTTTCTGTCCCCCCCCCCCTAAACATATTACGTCACAAAATCTAAGACCCCCTGAATATGATAAAGGGAGCAGAGCGAAACTGAGAAACAAGGGGTTGACCTGTTCAGGGAACATTCGTAAAATACCCCCCCTGCAGTGCAAAACTTTCTGTCTCCACTCCTAAAAATATTACGTCACAAATCTAAGACCCCCCTGAATATGATAAAGGGAGCAGAGCGAAACCGGGAAACAAGGGGTTGACTGTTCAGGGGCCGTTTGTAAAATACGCCCCCCCCCTTGCTGTGCAACACTTTCTGTACGGTTTAGTACAATAGACCACCCTCTTTCTTACCGAGGTGTCGTAAAATATGATTAAGGTAAGTTGACGTCAGGCACGCGACCGGTCGTAAAAACGCAGCCAAATCATGTGACAGCATGTTTGTAACATGTTGTGCCGACCCCACTCACGAGTGGGATAAGGGCAAGAGAATGATGACAAGGTCGAATAATAGCTTAATGCACGCACTTTGATCATTAATGGAATCCTATAGTGATAGTAATTAATTCTATCGTATAGTGATAGTAATTAATCCTATCCTATAGTGATAGTAATTAATCCTATCCTATAGTGATAGTAATTAATCCTATCCTATAGTGATAGTAATTAATCCTATCCTATAGTGATAGTAATTAATCCTATCCTATAGTGATAGTAATTAATCCTATCCTATAGTGATAGTAATTAATCCTATCCTATAGTGATAGTAATTAATCCTATCCTATAGTGATAGTAATTAATCCTATCCTATAGTGATAGTAATTAATCCTATCCTATAGTGATAGTAATTAATCCTATCCTATAGTGATAGTAATTAATCCTATCCTATAGTGATAGTAATTAATCCTATCCTATAGTGATAGTAATTAATCCTATCCTATAGTGATAGTAATTAATCCTATCCTATAGTGATAGTAATTAATCCTATCCTATAGTGATAGTAATTAATCCTATCCTATAGTGATAGTAATTAATCCTATCCTATAGTGATAGTAATTAATCCTATCCTATAGTGATAGTAATTAATCCTATCCTATAGTGATAGTAATTAATCCTATCCTATAGTGATAGTAATTAATCCTATCCTATAGTGATAGTAATTAATCCTATCCTATAGTGATAGTAATTAATCCTATCCTATAGTGATAGTAATTAATCCTATCCTATAGTGATAGTAATTAATCCTATCCTATAGTGATAGTAATTAATCCTATCCTATAGTGATAGTAATTAATCCTATCCTATAGTGATAGTAATTAATCCTATCCTATAGTGATAGTAATTAATCCTATCCTATAGTGATAGTAATTAATCCTATCCTATAGTGATAGTAATTAATCCTATCCTATAGTGATAGTAATTAATCCTATCCTATAGTGATAGTAATTAATCCTATCCTATAGTGATAGTAATTAATCCTATCCCATAGTAATAGGAATAGTATAATAACTTTCTGTAAAATCTTTAATATTTAAATAATTAATTAATCTTGTATGTATATATATATATATATATATTTAGAATCTCAGAAACGGCTGCAAAGATTTTCCTGAAATTCAGCATGTAGGGGGTTTTGGGGGAGAAAAATAGATCTATATAACTTTTATATTAAAATAAATGTCGTTTTATCCCTGTTTTCGGGCTCTTAATTTTTTTTTAAAACTAACTTTAAATACAATCACAATTTTTCGCTGTCAAACGTAAAGTCATGTTTGTTCATTTGGAGAACGGTCTAGAGAGGTGAAAATACTTAGAATCGAGCCCAACCTGCCCTATTATTTTCAATTTTTTTTTACATCATGTTAAAAATTAAATACTAATAGTTTATTTACATAAATCTGTGAAATACTTACTGCTGCTGTGTCCACTAGGGAAGGACTTCCTCCCGTCCATAACATCAGCAGGGTCCCCAGTACATCGCAGGTCGGACGTCTCAATACCGTCAGGAAAGCAACGGTAGAAGAAATCCGGTCGTGGTCTACCTGGACATCGAAGAAATTATTAATAACGAACTGAGGTCAAAGAAAAATTAAGTCCAAAGATCTAAAACTTCTTTTAATCTATACTAATATTTAATAGTTCAATAGTTTGTTTGTTTGATTGATTATTTGAACGCGCTAATCTAAGGAATTACTGGACCGATTTGAAAAATTATTTTTGTTTAAATTATCGAGGAAGTCTATAGGCTATAGCATCACGCTAAGATGAATAGGAGAGGAGCAGGAATAAAATAATACGAAATCGGCAAAAAAAACTTTCCTTGCGTGCGCTGAGTAAACAGTTCAAGTTATTAAAAAATGATGTATTACAAAATTGTTCCCCTTGAAAAGTTCTAAAAGACTGCATTGTCTAGCTCTTAAGGTTAACCCACTTTAACCATTTTTGTATATTTATGGTTTTCAAAAGACTATATTATATATTACGGTTTTAATCTTTCAACGCCGGCGGAGCCGCTTGCGATTGCTAGTAAATTATAACTATAGAATCGCGTCACTTTGCCTTAATACAACGTTAATAATAATATCATTTTGCTATAATCCGCGATGAAGTCAATACAATGTGTAATGCTGAATGTAGTGTCTATTATCCTTTTTCATACCTGTTACCGCCACCACTATACGAGCACTACACACAATCACTATCACAAATTCAACAATGGTTTCGCCTCGCAATGAAAGCATCATCAGGATATAGACGTCATTTCATAATTATTTATTTTGACGCCGAACTCGTGTAACAAGCTAGTACTAGAAACGTTTAACTATTTATCAAAGTGCGATAGTCCACTATCCACCTGACCTTATTCCACTCTAAGTGGAGTCGGTACATCATGTTAATAACATGTTGTTACATGATTTGGCTACGTATTTTACGACCGGTCGCCAGCCTGACGTCAACTTACCTTAGTCGTATTTTACAACACGTCGGTAAAGAGGGTGGTCTATTCTACTCAGCCGGATACCACACCTTAGGCCTTTCTTTTATTACTGCATTATGATGCTGCTTGCTTATGCTATGCTATGCTTTGCTATTTTGGTGATAGTGAACGTATATAGTGCTTGTGTATTGTGGTGGCGGTGGTGGAGGTTTGTGCATGTGTTTTCACGAATCCTGCATGTATCAGGTATGATAACCGATTGTCCACTCTACATTTAGCATTATATATATTTTCTATTTTATTTATTCGCGGATTATAGCAAAATAATTTTATTATTACTTTTGTACCTGCAAACAACTAAATCGGGAAGAATTCAGCGAGTATGAAGAAAATTGAATACCGCGCCGTCATTATGCTCTTTACCAAGCAAGGAAAATCGAATCGAATCGAAAAAAATCCAAAAAGGAAATTTTGTGTGAAGCTTGACTTGTTTATTATACAGTTATATCTTACCCACTATTAATTTGACTGTGTCCGTTAACACGCCAGTTATTCCAAGACTCAAGGACCATGCCAGCAAAAACTGAAATATAATTAAGAATACATATGTTAATTAATATAACATTTTTTAAACTATTCTAGCCTAGCAGTGAAACTGTGCGACTATTTAACGAGGGTCCCAGTTCAAACTCCGCATACGTACCAATATTTTTTTTTGTTAAAACATATGTGTCTAATTAATATTTGCAATTTATCCCGTGCTTTTCGGTGAAGGAAAACATAGTGAGGAAACCTGCATATCTTAAGAGAATTCTAGGTATGTGTAACCTACCCATCCGCATTGGAGTAGTATGGTAGGTCTACTCTCCAAACCTCTCCAAAAAAGAGGAGGCCTTTGCCCAGCTGTGGCAATTACTTCTAATTGTGATATTTGTTATTAGTACCATCTTTTCCTATATTGAGCTGTATTTTTGCCTGTATTATGTCTCATCATCATAATTATAATAAATTTAATAAGTTCTCATTCTCGTCAAGTAAGTTCTCGTTGTATTCATTAAGCTGTGATAGCCCAGCAGTGAGATAGTTCAAGACTGAGACTCTTTGATAGGGTCACATGGTCACATCTCAGGCAGGCACCATTGAGTTTTTCTGTTAAAACTATGTGTCTAATTAATATTTCCAATTTATTACACGCTTTTTGGTAAAGCAAAACATCGTGAGGAAGCCTGCATATCTCTAGAGAATTCTAGAGATATGTGTAACCTACTAATCCGCATGTAAGCAGCATGGTAGGTGTGGGCACCAGACAATACACAAGCAAGTAAAACGAAATATATAACTAAACTAGAGAAAATGATTGTAACTACAATGAAACGTTCCCTTCGCATCGGCTGATAGTAGGTCACTGCTAGGTCGGCCGCAACTGGTTCCGAGTGCAGCGGGAAGGGTGACTATGTCGCGGCAGTCCCGGGTAGGTGTGGAAGTACATGCTATGCCGCGGGTGTGCTTGTGTGAGATGTAGTATGTAAGATGAGTGAGTGTAAGTATTTGTATTAGCTCCAAATCTCTCAAAAAAAAAGGAGAGACAAGGCCCTCGCTCAGAAGTGGGATAGTAAGAGGCCATTTGACTTGACTAGCAATCATTAACTCACCTCCAAAGCGTCGTTACAATCGTTGCACACTGCCCAGGCTATTAACGACAGTATACACGGCACTGCTACAACGATAGACCACAGCATGCTGCCTGGGACGTAGGAATCGTGGCGAGGGTATTTATAATCGTTTTCCAGTTCCAACGGCTGGATAACTCTGATGAAGGGGCTCATTGACTCCATGTAACTGGAATTATATGTATAAAGTTGGATTTATGTATGCAATGGAGTTATATATGCAAAATTACACACAAAACTGTCCCCAAAGTAAGTAAATACTTGTATTGTGGGTGTTAGGCAACTGGTAAATATATACATATATAACATTTTGAATATTAAATACTTAAAGTTTAAATTGAACTTGAAATTGTTGTCATAATCATCAGTCTCCTGCCCTTATTCCAAGTGTCGGCACAACATGTTTTTCACATATTGTTCTGTGTTTTGGCTAGTTTATTAACGGCCGGCTACTTGCCCAACATCAACTTACCTTAGTCACCTTTTATGACTCTTTAATAAGATATGAGGGTGGCCTATTCTATACAGCCGGATACCACACTGCGGGTCATCTTAGCTTAGTCAACATTTACGACACTTCAGTAAGAATTAATTAATTAAGAATAAACTAACAAATAGTTGTAAACCCAAAAAATGTAGTGAGGAAATTTAGGGGCTGAGGTCTTCTAGTGGTAATGAACAATTAGATATTACATAAATAATAATTATTTTAGAGATTTGCTCGCTCGTTCTTTTCGGTAAAAGCATCTTTTCTAACCAGTAGTAGCTTAATTTTAATTTGACTAACTACAACTTAAATAAAGAATAATTTGAATGCAAATAAGCAGAACCAGAAGCAGTGGACATCTATTGGTTGTATTTGGCGATGGACTGCTTTGAAATATATAGAATAATTGATATTATAATTTAATGATTTAAAAGCACTTGCTAAAGCCAACTTGAATAAAGAATAATTGGAATGCAAAATTAGCACAAAATTGCAAATTTTGCATTCCAATTTTTAGCACAAAATTGAGCATTTTGACTATAGTAATTTGAGTATATTGACATCTATTGTATTTGGTGATAGACTGCTTTCAAATATACTAAATAGTTGATTCATTACATCTTTAAAAACCATGCTACGGTCAGAAACTGTATTTCATAAGATAAGGTTCATGTAACTACAATTTTATGAATATATTTCAGTGTAAATAGGGAATACTGAATAAACCATTATGAATTGATAGACGCCTTATTAAATACAAGGTTAAAACGGTTCAGCGTTCTAAATATAATTTTATCTCTGGTAATTGTTTCTTAATTTGCGTGTAATTGCTGATAAAGACAAATTTATTCTACAGACCCTATTTCTACTAAATTAACAAGTCTATGGTATTTTCCATAAATATATACAAAATATACAAGATTTCTGCTAATTCTCCTGGTAGGTTCTTAAATATATTTCATTCAAAAATTACGAACTAAGTAAAAAAAAATTGTTAGACATATGGTTATATTTTACCAGAAAACGGAGAGTAGTATGATGCGAATCAGGATTTCCACAAACAATTTAAAACTTGCTGAACGAATGAGCGGCATTTCAACACTGTAATAATTTATTATCGTTAGAAATAAATGTTTTGTTTTGAACCTTCAAAATATTGTGCGAATCAAACGTTGTATTTCTTATGACAGCTGGTTATGGTGCTGCAATGTTTCAAAATTCAAATCTCCCGTGGTACAAATATGTTGCTTGCTTTTTTCAATATCGCGTACAAAATATTTTTTTCTATTGTATTCCTTTTTTAATTTATAACCATTCATGACAAGTACGCAAAGCTCTTATAAAAAAACTAGCGTTGGTCATGTCTGCTATCAATTTTGTAGTAGCAATTCGTCCAGCAGCATAATATTA
Organism: Morpho helenor; assembly: GCA_029227775.1. Lineage (NCBI taxonomy): Eukaryota > Metazoa > Arthropoda > Insecta > Lepidoptera > Nymphalidae > Morpho > Morpho helenor. The sequence goes on from JARGCU010000011.1 coordinate 13,182,925, forward strand.
AAACTGCTTAAAAGTAACGTTTCTCCAAAAATTTATATCACATGTTAAATAATTATTCTTAAAATTCATAAAATACTTCTTGCTGCTAACTAAAGTATGCTAGGTCTTCACTAATTTTCTCATTTCCTTTACAATTAAAATTGTATTGTTGGATTGAAACGGGGCTACAGTATACTCGAATTTTTTTTTTTTTTAATATAAATCTTTATTAGATAACGTAATAGATCTTAGTTTTTACATTTGTATTAATATTTCTTATTTGCGGGAAAATTCGGTCAATAGCAACTTTTAAGTGCATGTGTCAATGTAATGTTGGCAATTTTTTTGACAGTTGATAACGTTCTGTTAATGCTATGAATAATATACATTATTTTTGATTTACAATTAAAAGTATTTGCCATATGTAATCAATATCGTTAAGGAGAATAAAAGATTCGTGAAGTCAAAAATTTAATATAATACAGAAAAACGTCTATCCGAGGCAAAATGCATATAGCTGATTCAGATATTACACAAAAAAGAATGTATATTTTAAGGAATTCCATGGATTCTCCAACTTTAAAGCATTAACGGGATGAAACAATCTTTAATATTAATTTCTACATATTTTCTTTATCGTCTACCTTCTGATTAGACTATGGATAAGCGCTAACACGATACTTTAATGGCCTACTTATGCTTATACTTTATAGTAGCTTAATAACAGTCACCGGAAGTAGCTATAATCCAAAAAACTTATACTTACAATTCTTCTTCAATAAAAATATTTTAATAATTTTAGTATGAAAAGGTCATTAAATAAAACCAATCGTACATTCAATAGTTTAATACTAACGTAATTTATATGCATTGTTTTGAACACCTGTTTCCTATCAATGTTATAAGAATCACAGAAAATAAAAATAACTATGGCCGTATTTAAATTGACAGACATTATTTACTATCAAGAGGAATTCTATAGTTACAGTATAGAATACAGACTTAATTTCAATAAAGTGTGTAAAATGTTTAGAAGACCTCTTTTAGTCTATGATGTGTAAGTAAGGCACAGTGGGAAAAAAATAATGTACTAATTTCCTTGTAAATTTTGATTTTATATCGTTGTTATAACGCTGACTGGTAAAATTCAGCAACCATGTTAACACTAATAGGGTGTTATCATTTATTGTACTATTTCTTATCTACTATATAAAAATAAGTCGGGTTTTCCTTCCTGACGATATAACTCCAGAACGCACGAACCGATTTCCACGGTTTTGCATTCATTGGAAAGGTCTCGGGCTCCGTGAGGTTTATAGCAACGAAAATCTAGGAAAAATTTCAATAGAAAAGCGGGAAAATAGGGAAAATCATTTTTTAAATACAGCGCCATATCAAAACTACTGGATCAATTTTAATCATTTTTTTTACACTGACTGACATGGGATACATATTTTATACCCGTGCGAAGCAGGGGCAGGCCGCTAGTAAGGTATAAAAAAATCAAATAGCTTGTGGAAAATAAGCAGAGACCATAGAGCAGTAAAGCAACGACCGTATAGCTTTACATCCTAGCTAATTAGTAATTTAAATTCATATTATAGAATCGAGATATATTAGAAGTAAATGAGCTGTCAATTCAAACGCAGCCTTTTCTAAATCATAATCTATCTCATAATTCTATACTTAATAACTAGAAGACGATATTAACTGGTCATATATAAATAATGATTACTCGTCCAAAATTATAAGATATAATTTTATACATTTATGTTCTAATAAGGCCTTTACACATACTTAAGGTTTAAGCTAAATTATTAAGTTTATATTTGTTAGATATTAACTTAAGCTAAGGGTTAAAAAACTTGTTACTAGAAGAATAATCTAAATAAATTTGATTATATATTTTTTATATTTATAATATACTGATAATAATAACCAGGATATAAAAAATATCGTTTTTTTTTGGGACAGAAAACAAAACATTATTCACAATAATCTATATATTTCTAACCTTTAAATTAACGTAAATGTATTCATATGTACGGCTTGTTCTATAATATCTATGACCGTCAAAATTATTTTGTATTTTTATTTTTCTGTCTCAAGTTCGTTCAACAATTCTTAAAATACATGTTAAGATCGTGTCAGTATCACAGATGTAATAATTATAATAAATGATAAGTTTAAAGTTATCAATAGTTGCGGAAATATTTTTGATAATATAATAATTTAAATATGGCTAAAATATCATCATAATATGTTACTGTTATAATATATTTTTACGATTATGTACTTAAATTATTTCCTTGTAGTTTTGCCATATCCTAAAAATATTAATAAAATAAAAAAAATCAGCCTCTCCTAGTTGGAAGCAAATTATAATACATCATATCGACTTCTATTCTATTACAATAAAGAGAAAACAAATGAGAAATTTATCTCTCTCTTTTTCACATGTGATTAGACAAAGATAAATATACAAGTGCCATCTTACCTCTCATTATTTATAATGACATTCTCACTGCTTGCCTATGGTTACCCTACTCTAGTTAACTCTATGGCTTTTGACTCGCAAACTTTGTATAATGGATTGTCTATAGGCTACAGATAGCCAAAAAGATTAAAAGAAAAAATAGTACAGTAATCATTGTATATATGATGAAATTTCTTCACAAATAATTTTAATTATACATAAGCTTCTGTTTATCTATTAAATTGATTAAAATATGGTAAATGTTCAATACTTTTCCCAATTTACACCTACTACTTAATACTGACACGATAAAACTTAAACTATATTTCGCAGACGAAATAAATAAGTAATCTATAATTAACTAAGTCTATGGTCTAACCAAACTTATAAGCAATATCTAAAAAAAACGAAACTTAAATAACTAGTTCAGGGGAAAGAAAAATAATGCCAGGAAAAAAAACAATATTTAAATATTATCAACTTAAAGTATCTACATCGAAAATTAATAAAGATTTTTAAGTACATAGGAAAAGGCGGTTACTTAGCTATTATCTGCAGTAAAAATATTGTCACCCACAAGGCACTATTATCTCTCGAACTTTATTCGCGGGTGATTCTTTATTAACGGTATGGTTTATTTATGCCCTTGAACAAATTAATTGTCAGTGCATAATATAATTATGGCATAACAATAAATAATTTGTGCGAAATTACATATATATCGCAGTCGTTGACTATGGGCCTCATAAGAAAGCCACCATTGACCAAGTGCCATTCCACCTTTGCTTGGAGAATTTTTAGGCGATCAAATCAGAAATGAGGAGATCCCAAGAAAAACCAACCAACTCAAAGTTACTGACATAGCTCAGCATGTCGCAAATCTAAAGTGGCGATGGGCAGGGTATACAGTTAAACAGCGGCCTGTTACTCTCCCACTGCTGCAAAAAGGCGTCTTTTCTCCGTTATTGGAGAGAATGTTTGGAGCTAAGACCTACCACGCTGCTCCAGTGCGGATTGGTAGGTTACACATATATCCAGAATTCTCTAGAGATATGCAGGTTTCCTCACGATGTGATAAACTGCAATGATCAATTAGACACATAAATTTTACCAGAAAAACTCATTGGTGTCTGCCCGGGTTTGAACCCGTGACCTCCTCGAAAGAGTCGCACGGTGTTACTGCTGGGCTACCTTAACTTCTGGGTATATAGCGGAGGTCTTAATAATGTTAGAAAGACAACAACGTACAGGAAAACGCAGCGTTAGTAGACCCCCCATCAGGTGACACAAGATCCCATAAAGACAAGATGTGAGAGATGTTATATGTACCATGTCGACATGAGATATGTACCATGTTGAAGGAAAGATAAGTTGAAAGAGCTAGAAGTATGTAGACACATCGCTTTATCCGTAGAATAAAGTCACATGTCCAATGTATACGCATAGGAAATGCGACCTTATTCTTTGGATAGAGCGATATGGTCCCGACAAGTCTTACAAAATTAACATCTAGAATAAGTAAATTCAAAAAAATAAAAAACGCTTTGCGAAGACAACGAGTTCCACTCTAAAGTACACAATAAAGAAATTATTTTACGTAAACAATAAAAATACTACTATAACCCATTATTATTATTTGCTGTAAGGTACAAAAAGGCACTACTCCAGAACAGCGATTTTTTAAATTTTAATCTGTTTTCAAATTCTTATAACTGAATTTTAAAAAGTTGAAAGTTTTTTTTTATAGATAAAAGAAGTGATGTCATTTTTCGATTTAGTATTTTCTAAAGCGACCTTTCATTTATTGAAATATTTTTTATTTATTTTTTACATTTCTGAGAAGTGACTTTTGTCTTAATAAACAACTTATGGGTTACGATATATCTTAAAAACTAATTTAGAAAGACCGTAATTTTTTTTGTTATTTTGAATGATTCGGCTCTTTTTCGTCAAAACCCTACGGATAAAGATGTAGTGTGAAGCGCTTCAACATATGCTGCTACTTTTATCATAATTGACTTTGATGATACCATGATTTGAGACTTAAGTAACGAAAACCATATATACATATAACTTTTAAAAAGTTACAAATATCTATGGATTTTAATATCATAATCCAAAGACTGTGAACTGATTTTTAAATGACATTGAGTACAGATTAAAGAAAGCGAGATATAAACGATTTCTTTAAAAATAAACTTTTATATAATATTACAATTTATGAACGCTTAAAACTCGTCTGTATAGATCCTACTAACTAAATATTAATAAATAATATTTAATTGCTTAAAGAATACATTATTAAACTAGTATAAATTCAAAAATCAAAATAACTAATCTAAGTTTGTCTGTATTCTGTAGATAAGTAGCAAAAACGAAACGTTAATATTACAGTCAAACCTCAATAGCTGCCATTCTCTATATAAAAAAAACCATCGACAAAAATGGCGCCTTAGTTCATTTTATATTTCAATTTACGCAGTTAATTTAACTTGATTAGTTCTTTGAAATGTTTAAGCGAAAAACTAAAGAGTTTTAAATTAACACAAAATAAATGATTTAAATTATTTTCAATGAGATTATTTTAAGATTCCTTTTTTTATGACTGCAACACTTTCTGGATATTATGCTCAATTAGATTTAGCTATTATAAAATCTCACTTATATAAAAAAAAAACTATTACGCATTTAGACAAACATCAAAAAATGTGTCAAAAATAATAAGAAAAAAACTATCTTCTTCAGAAAAAACCTTCCCCGAACTTTAATACATTTTAATCTAAGATCAAAAAAGAAAAATCGAATGAATAATCACGCACTTTTTAAGGGCATTAACAGTACACATTTTTCCAAATTATACATGACATAAAAAAAGTTATACAACAAGATAATTGTAGGTGACTACAATAATAATTAAAAAATCTGAAAAAAGATTTTTAAGGTTCTATACATTAAATCAAGTATGAATATTTTGTACCCCTTAATGTATAAGTAACTTATAAATATGCCAATATCAATTTCAAAATAACAAGCAAACTTGTCTTTAAAGTAATATAAAATTTTGGAAATTACTGTCCACTTAATATTTGCATAGTAATTTTAAAATTAGAAGCCCTAAAATATTTAATTTGTATCTGTGCACTAAGTATATCCTCATTTTTTTATGATCTGATATTTTAACTTAAAAAAAGCTAAAATACGTATATACTCTGTGTTATTACAAATCATAGATAATATCCCATGGAATGCGTTCTAGCGTTTTTGTAATAATCAAAATACTCAGCGGGGGAACTGGCGTGTTTCTTGACTACTTTATCTAGTTGCATCTGATCGCCCCAATCGGCCTAGAAATTAATTAATAAAGGAATTAATTATATTATTTATTTTAAAATAAATATTAAAATATTAACAAATTTTAAAACATTGCTACATGTAGAAATGTTTTTAAACGAAGGCGGTGTAAAAGAGAGAATAGATGTAGGAGCGGGAAGGCAATCATATATTGTGGGAAGTGAGGTTGGAAAAATATAAATAAAAAATCGATAAGCAAGCCGTTAAATTTCCCACATTATTAAATAACAAAACTATTACTAGATTTAAGTTCTAGATACTAATTTTAGTCTATGGTTCTAGTCTTAGGGATGTAACGAACATTCGACTAACATAGAAAAAGATCGGAATTTCCGATTTAATCCCATCACCTACTCCGACTACGGGTTCAATGACATCTTTTACTTAATATATTACTATACTGCGTCCATCATATTATCAGTCTTTTGAGTTTTGACAGCTCACGCTCATTAAGTTTTGTATTGCTTACGTACAAATATCATACAAATAATATTTGTACTTTATGGATGGGTACCGCCCACTTAGTGATGTCACACATAATGGTTACTACGATTATGCCACAGATTAAAAATAATCGGTAGAAATCGATGTTACGAGTATTAAAAGACATTTAATAACATTATATAAAGTTTTACTTTCTTCTTAGTTAATATATGAATACAAATAAAACAATCAGGATATTTTAATTTATTTTATTAGCACGAGTCGTCGGAATGATAATCAACACTAGACTCCTCCGATGAGGAGTCTTCAGTAGCAGTTATTATTAGCTCTTGTGTAGATAATATATTATCAAACGCAATATCACGTTCCCAATCAGAGAATATTACTCTTTTAGTTCTTTCCACCACACTTGCCCAGTTCTCGGCCGTTACGTGGGTGCAAGCATTTTTTAGCAATTGCAACATTTTATTCGCTGTGAATGGGGGGCTTGTATTGCATCTCGCAGCATGCCCTTTTACTTGTGCCCATATAAGTTCTATTGCGTTGTACTGGCAGTGGTATGGAGGAATCCGAAGAACAGTATGGCCATATTCTGCTGCCATTTCATTGATTACATAGCGTTTTGCTCTCTTTTTGGTTTTTAATATTTTTATTAATTCAACTTTTAACATTGAGTCGTCCACATTTTCTCCATTGTCCCGAAGCCAATTAATTATTTAATGCTTTTTATTAGCCTGTGTTGGCATTTTGTCAATTTGACGGGAGTGATAGGGCGCATTATCAATAAAAATTATTGATGGTTCTTCCAATGAAATGAGCATTTTTTTGAACCACTCTTCATACACATTTGCATTCATCTCTTCGTGGTAGTCATTTGATTTCTTCGATTTAAATGCCAACAGTGCGTCTTGTACAAATCCTTTTGCTGTACCTGCATGGCAAATGATTAGGCGCTCACCTTTTCCCATTGGTACTGAGGAAGTGGAATCAGCAGTATCATCAGTCCAGAAACGAGATAGTGTGTGGTTAGCGTTGAGCCATGTTTCATCCGTGAAAACAATATTTGCCCAATCTTGTATTTTCTTTGCCTCTCTTAAAAAATCACAACGTGCTATAGCTATATCTGTGCGTTCCATTAATAATTTTCTTTTATTTAACTTTTTATATGAAAAGCCAATTGTGTTCAAAACTTTGACCAAAGAAGATTTTTCACCATAAAATAGACCACTTCTTTTCAAAGAAACAATAAGTTTTCTCAAAGTTGGAATTTCTTTTCTCAAGTAGTAATCATATACATGACGACGAATAGCGTCAGCGTCAAAGTCATCAACAGCTGTCACCTTATGAGCCCGGCGCTTTCTTTTTGGTGTAGATGGTTTGTTTTGCTCCAAGCCGCTCCTGCCGTAGGCATCAGTAGTGATTTTAGTCACAGTTGATAGACTGATCCCCAACGCGGCTGCAACACGGTTTCGGACTTGCGTGATAGGTATAAGAGGTCCGCCATTTTGATTTTCTTGCTCAAAATACTCATGAAGTTTTAACACTAACTGTCTCGATTGTGCTTTCAACACACGTCCTTTCGGCATTTTCACGATCAATTAATATAAGTTTCACAAAAGTTTTTCCGAGGAATAAAGCTACTTAACTCAAGGTGTAACAGATGCGAGAGAACACTCAGCGAACGTAAATGCGTGTGACTATCACGGGCGTTTCGTTGAGAGTGACAGATCACGTCAAAATGGCGGCCGAGCGGAAGGTCTGTTGATGTTGCCAGTTGATGTATAATATATTTTTTATGATTATAATAAATACACACGGATTAACATTTATTTTCAAAAAACTAAGGCAATATTAAATCAAAATGTTGATTTCTATATCTGTTATTAGTTTACGTAGGTTATCATTAATCGAATTACTTAGGTACGTAATTCGATTAATGATAGTAGGTACTATAATCGGAATGGTATCGCATACGAGAATCTTTAGGACATCACTAAATATGTAAATCGTCAATCTGTCAAAAGATGGTTAATATAATGGACAGTGTATAGTTTTAGAGTCATAATCTATACTAATATATAAAGCTGAAGAGTTTGTTTGTTTGTTTCATTATTTGAACTCGCTAATCTCAGGAACTACTGGACCGATTTAAAAAAATCTTTCAATTAAGATAGTCCATTTATTGAAGAAGGCTATAGGTTAAAGGCTATGCAAAATAAAAAAGACAATATTAAGGTTGTGATCTTTCCATGTGGGCGGAGCCGCTGGCGATTGCTAGTATATAATAATTGTCAAATGAAATCTAATATTTATTCAAGTTTACAAGCACTTTTGAATCGTCAAGGATCAATTAGATTAATGAAGCTACAACTGGTTCGGAATGTTGCTCTTACCGAGAACAACCAGAAAGAAACTCGGCGGTCAATCTTTTAAACATTACCAATTTTGCATTATAAACCACAGTCTTGTTTAAAGCTGAAAGGATTTTCAAATCCAGCCATTTTTATTATTCAAATAATCATCAATTGTGTAATATGCTTTACGTATAAGCATATTCCTTACACTTAATTTAAACTTTTCTGTAGATAAGTCTAATATAAATTCCGGTATTAATAGAAGATAATACAGAGATAAATGTTTCAATTAAATTAAAGAATACTTATTACGAATCTCTAGAGACGATCATGGGTTCAAACCCGGGCAGACACCAATGAGTTTTTCTATTAAAAACTTATGTGTCTAATTGATAATTGCAATTTATCACACGCTTTTCGGTAAAGGAAAACATCGTGAGGAAACCTGCACATCTCTAGAGAATCCTAGGGATATGTGTAACCTACCAATCCGCATTGGAGCAGCGTGGTAGGTCTTAGCTCCAACCCTTCTCTCCAAAAATGGAGAGAGGAGGCCTATGCCCAGCAGTGGGATAGTAACAGGCCGTTACTTACTTATTACGAATCATTTAGCCGTGTGGTATCTGGCTAAGTAGAATAGTACCACCCTCATTTCTTACCGAGGTGTCGTACAAGGCGACTAACGTAAGTTGACCCACCGTGTGGTATCCGGTTTAGTAGAATAGACCACCCTTCTTACCGAGGTATCGTAAAATACGACTAAGCTAAGTTGACGTCAGGCAGGCGGCCGGTCGTAAAAACGCAGCCAAATCATGTTACAGCATGTTTATAACATGTTGTGGCGACCCCACTTAGAGTGGGATAAGGGCAGGAAGATGACTATGGATTGCGGTATTAATAGAAGCTAATACCGAGACAAATGTTTATATATTATTATTATTATATTATTAAATTATTATTCATCATCATCATCTTCCTTAACAACTTACCTCTGTCGTATTTTACGACACCTCGGTAAGAAAGAGGGTGGTCTATTCTACTAAACCGGATACCACACGGTGGGTCAACTTACCTTAGTCGCCTTTTACGACACCTCGGTAAAAAATGAGGTTGGTCTATTCTACTCAGCCGGATACCACACGGCGGGTCGACTTACCTTAGTCGCCTTTTACGACACCTCGGTAAGAAATGAGGGTGGTACTATTCTATTCAGCCGGATACCACACGGCGGTATTAAATTATTATTATATTATTAAATTAAAGATTAATTTACAAATAATGTATACAACTTACGAAATTAGGGAAAACTGATCTTTTTTCATCGAACTTCCTTTCGTTTAGGCATCTCAAGAGATAAAGTCTTTCCACCCACGGCCATATCATGTAATCCAGCATCCGAGGACGATCGCCGCCGAAATAGTATGTCCCTGAAAATTATAGATTAGCTCTCAAGATTTTAACGTCCACCAATAGAGTACAGAGAGAAAACGAAATTAGAAACATATACTACGTAGACTTTGTTGAATGAATTTGTTGGTCTTTGAGCCTAGGTGTATATTTGTATTTAAGTATGTATTTAAAAAATATATAAGTATATATATTTACCAGTTGTCTGTCATCCATAACACAAGTATTAAGTTACTTACTTTGGGGACGGACGACCGTGTGTGTAAGTGTCCCATATATTTATTTATTATTTATTTATTTATCACACATAACAAGTAAAGTTGAAAAAGCTTTTAACAAAAATTTAAGTCCTAAACAGTTAATTGTTGAGGAGTTCCCTAGTCTAGAGCCAATCCTGGCAACATCAGGTCAATCTTATCATAAACATTGTAATCGGTACTGGACCAGTATGTAAAATTTCAGCTCAATCGGACACCGGAAGTGGTTCAAATTTAACTTGCAAGATTCCACCTTCACATACATACACGGCAAGTTGAATAAAAGCTTTTAAAAAGAAAGACACATAATTTATAGGAGTAGGCGTTACTTTGCGGAATTCCATAGTACAAAAGGTATGATGAAATTATTTTGTTGTAATCCGCATTTGTTAAGAGAATCTATGTAATGCTAAGTGTAGATAGCAAAACCGTTCTCATCCTTTCTACTAATATTATACATTCGAAAGTTTATGAGTATAGATGTATGCTTGTTACTCTTTCACTGCAAATCCGCTGAACCAATAATGGATCGAAGAAGGAGTGCCAAAATTGGGCCTAACTGTTACAGAAACCACACATACATCAAAAAATTTCTAATTTTTTTCTGATCACATATCACTATAAATATTATAAACTTTCAATGGGAATGTGCTAGAAAATTTATTTAATAATAATTTATAAGAAATATTTAATGTTTAAATAAACATTCAATATTCGGTATATTAATCGTGATATTCCTGTGTCCATCGGTGGGCTATCAATTGTTTATAACGTACCTCTAGCTGCGAGCTCCTTCTCGAATATTTCCAAAGTCTGCATGATCTGTTCGCTGCCGAACGCGAAGTTTGTGTCGAAACACTCCAAGCTGCCTTTTATTAACTGGAATTAAACATAATTACAGTAGGAGAGTAGATAATTGGTAGGGGGGCGGTGTAGCGGTTCCGGGAACTTTTGTTCTGGATCAAATCTGCTGCTGGCGAGTCCAAGGTGGCGACTTGCCTAAGGCCATCTGCTGCCCTGTCAGGGGACCTTCGGACGTTCCGAACGGGGTATATCGGACGCCTGACTTACAGGTCCCCGAGGCGGTCGGTGCATCTGGTGCTCCCGATGCACCGGTTAGCGGAGGGGGACTTCTCCTTTGAGGGTTGGATTGTATGAAGTATAATATGCATATAAAAGGAGTATCGCCAGACTTGAATGATAGGAGAGAATAGAGATAAATATGTTGTAGAGATAAACAGAGGGAAGCCTGAAGAGAGATGGTTGGATTATGTGTGATGACATGCATCTAAAAGGAGCTGCACCAGAGTTGAATGATAGGAGAGAATGGAGATAAACATGTTGAACCGACCATACTTAGAGTGGGATATGTGACTAGAGGGAGGACTGAAAAGAGATGGTTGGATAGTGTGAAGAATGCAAAAGCATATAAAAGGAGTAGCACCAGAGTTGAATGATAGGCGAGAATAGAGATAAACATTTTGTGCCAACACACATAGACACAACACACTTAGAGTGGAATAAGGTCAGGAGAATGAAATGAGATTACAACATACCTCGTTGAATCTCTCAATGAGCAGACGATCCTGCGCCTTAACATATGGGTCTCTTGAATGCAGCTGGTTTGTAACATACTTTTCGTCCAAATAATCGCATATAACTACACTCTCGAATAAATATTTGTCTCCGTTTTCAGTTGGTATCTCTAGCACGGGGATTTTCACTGAAATTAGACACAGATGTTACAAGTGGCAAGTAGAATTATAGTTTAGTTTACAACCCCTCACTAGACGTCGTACTATGAGGTGGTCCGGCCTCACAGGAGGCACGTTTAGGAGGACGTTCCCTGACGCTAGTAGAGCTTTATACAACAGCGTCATGACTAGTCATGACTTGGGACAGCTGTGAAACCCTTGTCCGAACATTGGGAAATGGGTCGAATAGTTTAGAATAGGACCTGACCACCCATCCTGCACCGACGGGCGTCCCCGAAATTAAATAGATAGATAGGGTATAAATAGTTATATCGCCATAGATCAGTCTCCAGAGCCTCGTCCGTTGTCTAGCAAGGGACACGAAGTGCAGGAGAGGTTGACAGTTGGGCCCAAATAAATGTTATTGCTGTTCTTCCCCATACCTGATCATGTTAATCTGATAGTGAATAGTTGAAAAGAAAAGCAGAAAGCTAATAATATATTTCACTCACGCCGCGGATTCTTCGCTCTGAACCAAGCTGGTAAATTCAGTGGGTCTAGCCTGTAAACCTCGTATTTAGCTTTCTTCGCCTCAAGGATTAGCAGAACTCTGTGACCGTAGGGGTTCATGTCCACGTGGTATAACCTAAGCTTATCTGCCAGTGGTGGAGGGGGTGATGTTCCTGAAAATTTACAAAATTACAATAAATATTAAGCAAAAATTAAAAAAATGACAATGTATAAAAATAAATAAATATATGGGACTGTTATGCTACAAACAAAATTTATATCGAACGCCATCTATCGTCCACCTATCAAAGCTTTTCATTCACGATGCGTCAAAGTCAAAGTCATGTCAAATCTGTAACAAGGGAGGTTCTATAGCTCGGTCTATGTCTATGTCACGTTGTTTGGGGTAAAAGAAATTATAAAAAGACAGTTTTATATGTTTTTGGTTTACCTCTTTACTGAATAAATCTAACTGAGCTATTATCAAATCAAATCAACTCAAAATAATCTTTATTTAAATAAGCTCTTTCAGGCACTCTTGAATTATCAAGGATCAATATGATTAATGAAGCTACGACTGGTTCGGAATTTTGCTCTTACCGAGAACAGCCAGCAAGAATCTTGTAGTAATTTTCAATTTTACATTATTAAACCGCAGTCTTATATGAAGTTAAAAGGATTTTCAACTCCAGGCTTTTTTATAATCCAAATAATCTTCAATTTTGTAATATGCTTTACGTATAAGAATATCTCTTAGTTAAATTAAACCTTTCTGTAGACTGGTCTAGTATAGATTGCGGTATTTTATTGTATCGCGAATACCGAGACCATCCAATGAGTTGCTAACTCTGCTGAGTCGCGACACAGGTATCACAAGCTTTTTGTGACCTCTCGTATGTCTATGATATACATCGAATTTTGTCATATGTATATGGATATTTTTCAGTACTCTGATAATAACGACAATGGCGACTACAGCTGAGTATATCCTCTACGTGATCTTACTCTTGCCTAATCGTTTGTAATCGTCAATAATGAAGAGGAGCCATTAATAATGGCGTGTAAAATCAGCGCGTGAACCGTATGGCATGCAGTGATTTCTTACGATGTTAGTCTAAACGTGATTTAACTCGCATGTAGGGTTGACAACTATACAGCACAAAATAATAAAGTGTTTGTGAAACAAAATATACATCTTTTTAATTTCAAAAAGCGATATTATTAATAAGCGAACCAGAAACCGAAATAAATTACGGCTTCAAAATAAGATACAGCTTAAAAAAGTTCGTAGATCGTTTGTGGGCTTCGGTACACATTTTTATAATAAAAATTGCGGCCCGAACGTATAAAATATATAGCCTATGTTACTCAGTGAAAAAAATGATTATCCCGTTGTTTTAATTTATTCAGTACTGCCCGTGGTCTGCAGGCGTTAAATTTGGACTAAAACAATTCCCCTTTCCCTATACCATGAAGATTTTCTGCGCTATGTATAGGCACGCGGTGCGCTGTCGCTGTCTGCCCCTGCATTTTAAATCTGTAATATCTTCGAAAATGTTAGTTGAAATTACATGCAGTAAGCGACAATATTAATCTATATTAAATCAACAATGTATTTAATGTACTTAATTGGATAAGGATTAATGCTGTATTGTTCAAATTTGCTTCTAAATAAGGCATTGTTTTTGGTAAAAAGTAAATAACAAAAAATGCTATTATGGGTTATCCATAAGAGATAGACATATACAGTCGCGGAGTTTTCTGTAGACCATTTCAAAATGTACAAACACTTAGTACATTATTTTGTTAAATCTACTAGGGTTCAGCCTGCGTTTGCAATGTAAGCGGAAAAAAATGTAATTATTTACGATATCACATTAGAAACCTCAAAAATTACAGTATTTATCTACTCCATATTGAATGTTATTATACATATAAAAATTTCTCTTCAATTACTCTATCTATTAAAAAAACCGCATCAAAATCTCTTGCGTAGTTTAAAAGATTTAAGCATACATAGGGATATAGGGACAGACAGGGAAAGCGACTTTGTTTTATACTATGTAATGATAAAAAAAGTAGCCAACCCTACCCGCATGCGCTGTGCTAACATCGCCTTGACCCACATTACATTGTTTGTGTAACGCCTAAACACGTACAGACAGACACACTTGCATCATTTATAACGCAGTATTAAAAATAAACATTCACTCCCTGTGGTATCCGGCTGAATAGAATAGTACCACTCTCTTTTCTTACCGAGGTGTCGTAAAAGGCGACTAAGGTAAGTTGACTCACCGTGTGGTATCCGGTTAGGTAGAATAGACCACCCTCATTTCTTACCGAGGTGTCGTAAAAGGCGACTAAGGTAAGTTGACTCACCGTGAGGTATCCGGTTAGGTAGAATATACCACCCTCATTTCTTACCGAGGTGTCGTAAAAGGCGACTAAGGTAAGTTGACTCACCGTGTGGTATCCGGTTAGGTAGAATAGACCACCCTCATTTCTTACCGAGGTGTCGTAATAGGCGACTAAGGTAAGTTGACTCGCCGTGTGGTATCCGGTTAGGTAGAATAGACCACTCTCTTTTCTTACCGAGGTGTCGTAAAAGGCGACTAAGGTAAGTTGACTCGCCGTGTGGTATCCGGTTAGGTAGAATAGACCACTCTCATTTCTTACCGAGGTGTCGTAAAAGGCGACTAAGGTAAGTTGACTCACCGTGTGGTATCCGGTTAGGTAGAATATACCACCCTCATTTCTTACCAAGGTGTCGTAAAAGGCGACTAAGGTAAGTTGACTCACCGTGTGGTATCCGGTAAGGTAGAATAGACCACTCTCATTTCTTACCGAGGTGTCGTAATAGGCGACTAAGGTAAGTTGACTCGCCGTGTGGTATCCGGTTAGGTAGAATAGACCACTCTCATTTCTTACCGAGATGTCGTAAAAGGCGACTAAGGTAAGTTGACTCACTGTGTGGTATCCGGTTAAGTAGAATAGGCCAACCTCTTTCTTATCGAGGTGTCATAAAATACGACTAAAATAAGTTGACGTCAGGCAGGCGGCCGGTCGTAAAATACGTAGCCAAATCATGTGACAACATGTTTATAACATGTTGTGCCGACCCCACTTAGAGTGGGATAATGAAGGACGATGATTATTAAAAATAAACATTCGTTCTATACCCGAAAAACAAGTTAAAAAAGCTTTTAAAATTTCATGTCCCTATTGACTTTTTTGAAAAGGTCACGGGTTCAAACTCGGGCAGACACCAATGAGTTTTTCTGTTAAAAACTTATGTGTCTAATTAAAGTAAGTAAGTAAGTAACGGCCTGTTACTATCCCACTGCTGGGCATAGGCCTCTTCTCTCCGTTATTGGAGAGAAGGATTGGAGCTAAGACCTACCACGCTGCTCCAATGCGGATTGGTAGGTTACACATATCTCCAGAATTCTCTAGAGATATGCAGGTTTCCTCACGATGTTTTCCTTCACCGAAAAGCGTGTGATAAATTGCAATTATCAATTAGACACGTAAGTTTTAATAGAAAAACTCATTGGTGTCTGCCCGGGTTTGAACCCATGATCGTCTCTAGAGATTCACACGGTCGCACCGCTAGGCCATCACAGCTTAATAAGCGTGTCTAATTGATAATTACAAATCACACGCTTTTCGGTGAACACATCGTGAGGAAACCTGCATATATCTAGAGAATTCTAGAGATATTTGTAACCTACCTACACATTGGAGCAGCGTGGTAGGTCTTAGCTCCAATCCTTCTCTCCAAAAACGGAGAGAAGAGGCCTACTCCCAGCAGTGCCAAAGTAACAGGCCGCTACTTTTTTTTACTTTACTGTTAATCGTCGAAGAGTTCTCTCGTCTGAAGCTAATAATTTTATTATTATGTAAGTAACGGCCTGTTACTATCCCACAGTTGGGCATAGGCCTCCTCTCTCCGTTTTTGGAGAGAAGGGTTGGAGCTAAGACCTACCACGCTGCTCCAATGCGGATTGGTAGGTTACACATATCCCTAGGATTCTCTAGAGATATGCAGGTTTCCTCACGATGTTTTCCTTCACCGAAAAGCGTGTGATAAATTGCAATTATCAATTAGACACATAAGTTTTAATAGAAAAACTCATTGGTGTCTGCCCGGGTTTGAACCCATGATCGTCTCTAGAGATTCACACGGTCGCACCGCTAGGCCATCACAGCTTCACATATATACGCGAAGTTAAATCTTTATCTTTAATATTAAATGAGTTAATCTTGTATGTATATATAAATATATTATCTGAATCTCGATAACGGCTTCAACGATTTTCCTGAAATTCATTATGTAGGTTTTGGTGCAGAAAAATCGATCTAGTTAGGTTTTATTTAAAATCGTTTTAGCCCTGTTTTTGGCCGTTAAAAAATTTTTAAATGTATACTGCGTCCATCATATTATCAGTCTTTTGACAGCTCACGCTCATTAAGTTTTGTATTGCTTACGTACAAATATCATACAAATAATATTTGTACTTTATGGATGGGTACCGCCCACTTAGTGATGTCACACATAATGGGTTACTACGATTATGCCACAGATTAAAAATAATCGGTAGAAATCGATGTTACGAGTATTAAAAGACATTTAATAACATTATATAAAGTTTTACTTTCTTCTTAGTTAATACATGAATACAAATAAAACAATCAGGATATTTTAATTTATTTTATTAGCACGAGTCGTCGGAATGATAATCAACACTAGACTCCTCCGATGAGGAGTCTTCAGTAGCAGTTATTATTAGCTCTTGTGTAGATAATATATTATCAAACGCAATATCACGTTCCCAATCAGAGAATATTACTCTTTTAGTTCTTTCCACCACACTTGCCCAGTTCTCGGCCGTTACGTGGGTGCAAGCATTTTTTAGCAATTGCAACATTTTATTCGCTGTGAATGGGGGGCTTGTATTGCATCTCGCAGCATGCCCTTTTACTTGTGCCCATATAAGTTCTATTGCGTTGTACTGGCAGTGGTATGGAGGAATCCGAAGAACAGTATGGCCATATTCTGCTGCCATTTCATTGATTACATAGCGTTTTGCTCTCTTTTTGGTTTTTAATATTTTTATTAATTCAACTTTTAACATTGAGTCGTCCACATTTTCTCCATTGTCCCGAAGCCAATTAATTATTTCATGCTTTTTATTAGCCTGTGTTGGCATTTTGTCAATTTGACGGGAGTGGTAGGGCGCATTATCAATAAAAATTATTGATGGTTCTTCCAATGAAATGAGCATTTTTTTGAACCACTCTTCATACACATTTGCATTCATCTCTTCGTGGTAGTCATTTGATTTCTTCGATTTAAATGCCAACAGTGCGTCTTGTACAAATCCTTTTGCTGTACCTGCATGGCAAATGATTAGGCGCTCACCTTTTCGAATTGGTACTGAGGAAGTGGAATCAGCAGTATCATCAGTCCAGAAACGAGATAGTGTGTGGTTAGCGTTGAGCCATGTTTCATCCTCTCTTAAAAAATCACAACGTGCTATAGCTATATCTGTGCGTTCCATTAATAATTTTCTTTTATTTAACTTTTTATATGAAAAGCCAATTGTGTTCAAAACTTTGACCAAAGAAGATTTTTCACCATGAAATAGACCACTTCTTTTCAAAGAAACAATAAGTTTTCTCAAAGTTGGAATTTCTTTTCTCAAGTAGTAATCTAGTTTACGTAGGTTATCATTAATCGAATTCCTTAGGTACGTAATTCGATTAATGATAGTAGGTACTATAATCGGAATGGTATCGCATACGAGAATCTTTAGGACATCACTATCGTCAATCTGTCAAAAGATGGTTAATATAATGGACAGTGTATAGAATTGAAAGCAAAGGATTTTTTTAGATGTCAAACGTAATGTTTCGAAATGAATGTTCACGACCCGGTTTCATATCATAGGCGCCTTCTTTCTTTTTTAATATTTAAATTTTTTTTTTATATATTTAAAAAATTACCATATGCATATATATATATATACCTACTTTCGAAAACCATAACTCTCATAGTTTAGTTGGATAAATAATTCGCTCATAGGCTGCAATAGAGGTATAACTCAAAAATCAAATTTTGAAATAAATGGGTTTAAAGTGGCGTAGGAATTTCATTGCTAAGGAAAATGCATTTAAAATGCTTTAGTTGGTTTAAACGAAATGCCTAGTATTGAGTTTATTAAGTTCTGCCGGTATTTCTGCTGAAAAGAATGTGTATTTTAACATTTAAACCTATTCCTAGAACAAAAACGTGCTTTTTTGACTTGTGCCATTCTTGTGGTCCATGAGCTATATGTGCTTTTCCGTTTCCTTAAGTGTTTCTTCGTTTTTTTTTTGGAATTATTGCTAGTTAAATAAAAAGAATAACCGGAAATGTCTTTTAAAGTCTTATGAACACTGGAGTTACGTTTAGCGTTATCTTTTCTGAGGATTAATTGCAAAACAAATACCTTAACGCCTTATCGTTCATAGTCACTTCTTATCATATAACATTTTACTCGTATTCCAGCTTTTGTATATTCCTGATGTGTAGAATAGACCACCCTTATTTCTTACCGAGTAGTTGTAAAAGGCGACTAAGGTAAGTCAACACGCCGTGTGGTATTCAGCTGAGTAGAGTAGACCACCCTCATTTCTTACAGAGGTGTCGTAAAAGGCAACTAAGGTAAGTTGACTTGCCGTGTGGTATTCAGCTGAGTAAAGTAGACCACCCTCATTTCTTACCGAGGTGTCGTAAAAGGAGACTAAGGCAATTTGACCCACCGTGTAGTATTCAGCTGAGTAGAGTAGACCACCCTCATTTCTTACCGAGGTGTCGTAAAAGGAGACTAAGGCAATTTGATCCACCGTGTGGTATCCAGCTGAGTAGAATAGACCACCCTCATTTCTTACCGAGGTGTCGTAAAAGGAGACTAAGGCAATTTGATCCACCGTGTGGTATCCAGCTGAGTAGAATAGACCACTTTCATTTTTTACCGAGGTTTTAGGTGTGGTCTATTTTACTCAAGCGGATACCACAAGGCGTTTTTTTTTATTTCGGGAATATAAAAACTAATAATAAAAAAATTAGGGTATTATAACATTTACGTTGGAACAAACGAACTCGCAATTTTTTTATAGCCAATTCTTTCTGTTTTTCTCAACATAAATAGTTTATTGTGAAACATTTGTAAGAACACTATGTACGTTGTACTAAATTGTTTCCCAATTCGGTTTTATCGGTCAATGTTGCCATAATGGTTTGAACCCGAGGCCGTTGATGCCCTTTAATCAATACCATGACTCATTGTTTCATTAATTAACTTATTCATACCATAAACAATATTTATTTTTCAAAATTGTAACAACAATAATGTATTTATGAAACCGTTGCAATGATCTTAAATACGAAAACTGAAGCTTTTTAATTTAATTACAATTTACTTATATTCAACACAATAGGTAAGAATTTATTTTTGTATTATAAATAGTATTTTCTTCACATAATACTTATTGCAGGAATGCATTAACGAAACGCCGGGTGACATCATCACAAACAGCTGTTTTGTATTTATATTTGTTTTTTAAATTATCATTTATAAAAAATATCAAAAAAATTATTGTCGTATTTCTGATACATTAAAAGATTAACTATTAATGAATATATAACATTTTTATATCAAAAACCGTTTTATTTATATCACAAAAATATTTAAGCCTACGTATTAAAGTAGGATTTATATATTTTAAATATTGTTTGATAAGGGTGTTAGTTTACCCATGTAGTTATTAAAATGTATAAAATTAAAAAAAAACGCGTTTGAAAATAGAACTCATAGGTTACTTACCGGCAATTTTGTAGTCGTAGTATGCCATGATAAAACTTTTCTTTAATTAACACTGCACTACTATTATCTAAAACTTTTTCTGAAGCGCACTTTCGCGTGCGGTATCCAATGTGGATTGTGGAAATAGAATACGTCACATTTAAAATAAGCTGCTATGACATCATTCTCGACCCGATTATCAGAAACCCTGATATGTTGGGGAAACATAAATATGTGATACTAAAATAAACTGCTGGAAGGACTTTTCATTTAGCCGTATTATATTGTAAGGTCGTGGAGCGCGACGACTATGTTAACCTGTATTTTTTTATTGATTTACCTACATTGCGAATTATAAAATTTTTAACTGAATTTTCTAGTTATAAACCTTACTATTAATTATATGACAGTAATATATTAAAAAAGACAGTATAATAATTCAATTAAATATTTCTATATTCTATATTTCTTTTTATTTATCTAGATTTTGTCTTCGAAAAAGTTGTATTCTTTTTTATATAACAGTGTTGCTATTTTATTCAATTGCATAATAATAAATTGCACGCTTGACAGTTTATTCTCATTAATTTTCAACGCCAAACGGGCGGATGCAGTACTTGATAGTACGATCTATGAATAGATCGATTTAGAAACATATGAAACGACCCAATTTCAAACCAGACTGCTCTACTAGTTAGTATTTGTCATCAAAATAAATATTATTCGTGTCATCCGAGCAAAAATATATTAGTCATTTATATTTAAATCTATTTCAGCCTTTACCCGCTTTAAATATATTTTCTACTAGATATGTGTAAGATGATAATACACGTCGACAGTACACTACTTGGCACTATTAATTTATATTAATATATGATAGAAAGGCTATGATAAAAAAATAATTTTTATGTAAAGATAAAGAGATCTTCGTAAAATTTATAGAATAAATATAATTTTAAACATAGAATACATATTTATCTGTAATATTTGTGCATATTTGTTTAAAAAATAAGCATTATAATCTGTCATACTTCTATTAAGAGGGTTTTATTTCTTAAGCAATTCAAAGGCGTTTGTAATAGCTCCTCCCCTTGTCTGCGTAGTCATTAATAATTATACTTAATATTAATACTTTGATAAGAATTTGCACACGGTGCTCTGCCGCCCTTTAACTATCCCACATAAATATCTCATCGGATGTGGAAGACTATTCTATTGGTAAAAATAAATAAACAACCTGAAGTTTCTTCACATAACTAGCCAGTAGTACAAATTCTAATATTTAAACTGGCAATATTTTAAAACTGTCATACTCTTGCTGTCAAGTTGACAATAAAAAATCGAATTTTTCTCGTACAAGTAAACACTAAAGTTATATACAATAGTTACTAAGTTATTTTATATGTGCGAATAATTGTTAACTAAATCAAATATTGATTAGACTCTTCGGGAATAAAGTTTCAAAACTAGGTAATAATGGACTATGTGTGATGTATTTTTTTGGAATTAACTTGTTTTTAAACTAGTCAAACAAGTTTGGTGAGTATAAGCGTAAATTATGAATTGATAATGATCTTTTTAAGTTACGTTTGTTTTTTTTGCGTTCCAAATTACGTTTTATTACCCATTTCGGTAAAGGACGGCGTATTATACATGATTTTTTGAATTTGTTTTCCCGGTTTAACACCATTGTCCGTGTTATCAATTTTATTAGGAATGTACGTTATCATTTTTTATCTACACTGGTTTGCGCTTGACCGCTATCTCACCTGTTGATAAATTGTGATAATGGACGTTACCATGCTACTGAAATATCATTAGCAATGTTTTTGTATCAAATTCAAAATATTCTTTATTCAAGTAAACTTGTAAGCAAATGCTTTTGAATCGTCAACTTTACTGCTGGTTTGAATACTGCTCCTAAGCCAGTAAAAACTTGGAGATTGCTTTTTTCAAAATATAAATTTATATATAAATAAATAATAGTTATATTTTGTCATTGCTATCTTATACAGGCTCGAAGAATAGCTATATCCACATATATCATTTATGTAAATTTCAATAGTAGAAGGCTTTCTTTATTAGCCTTCTTTTGATAGATTTTTAACTGCTGTTAAAATGTTGCTGCAAAGCTAAAATTAATTGTGGAATATTATTATAGAATCTTACACCAGAACCCACAAACAACACATTATTTTGTAAGTTGCCATGCAGGAGCCTGAGCTTAAGTTGGTTTACTCTGGACCTATTTTACAATATTTTATTCAATTATACTTACAAAGGCCTATTATCATGTTAAAGGTTGTGTTGATCTTGGTACCCATGAATATACTAATATTTGACAAGCATCCATCTTTTATGACCATTCACAATTTCTTTATTAATTTATTACTTATTGACAATTAAGTTAAAATTTATTATGCATTATACGATTTATATGATTTCAAGAAGCAGTCGTACTTTGCAGAATTCTATAGTACAGAAGTTACAATAGAATTATTTTGCTGTAATCCTTGTTTCTTAAGAAAATCTTTATATTTAAATGAGTTAATCTTGTATATATATATATTTTCTGAATCTTGAAAACGGCTCTAACGATTTTCCTGAAATTCAGCATGTAGGAGGTTTTGGGGGAGAAAAATTGATCTAGCTAGGTTTTATGTAAAAAAAATATTGGTTTATCCCTGTTTTTGGGCATTAAAAGATACTAACATTTATATTGAATTGAATTGTCGCCATTAGCTGTCAAGTCGACGTAGCTTATTCGGTTAACGGGCAGCCTCGAGAAATGTGAATGCCAAGGATCGATCCCCAACTAAATAATTGTTTTTTTCTTTTTTTAAGTTTATTTTTGCAAAAAATTACTGAGCGAAGCTCGGCCACCCAGATATTATATATAAAGAGAGCATAATGTGTCTGTTACAGACATAGACAAACTTTATAATTTATAATATTACTAGCTGTGGCCGGGATTTCACTCTCATGGATATCAGTGTATCAACATTATCTCACATAAATCATGACCCTGCCGGAATTCTAAGATAAAATGCTTATATATTAAGCCACAATTTCCTCTATCTTCCAGTGAAAGTCCCATCAAAATGGGTACAGTACTAATAACCTAAACTTTCTAAAGAACTATATTGTATACTACATTTTATTAAAAACTGTACTAAAATCTGTTATGTAGATTTTTAGAAAGTCAATCACATACAGACAGATGGTTTTTTGAGAATTTGTTTCATAATAGTTATAAATTATAAACACTCTAGATACCATTAATATCATTTTATTAAAAACTTTGGTCTTTCAGTTAAAGCTATGGAAGGGTTAGCAGCACAACCAGTAGAAGAAATTGTCATTAAATGCGAGGTCATAGAAATATCTGATGAGGATCCTGATTTAGAAGAACCAAAGAAGTAAGTGCAGATTAAAGCTAATAAAGTAACATGTACTTTTATCAATTATCAGTAATTTGTATAAAAATAATGTTTGACCAGTAAAGGAGGTTTCGTGTTTAGTCTATAAATAAATGTTTAGGATTAGTTTTATTTAGTTATTTTAATTTTTTTTTGGGATTGGCTTTCAAAGGGGTTTCATGTTTGGTCTGTAAGGGGGGTTTGGTTTTCAAAGGGAGTTTGGAATTCCAAAAGGGGGGTGCTTTAGTCTGCAAAAGGGGTATGGTAAGGTAAGGGGTTAAGGGGGGGGGAATTAGTGTTTGTTCACTTAATCAGGTTCAGTACTTGATTTGTAAGGGAGGTTTGGTGTTTGGCCGGTTATGGGAATTTGATCCTTAGTCTGTAAGAGTGGTTTGGTGTTATGTCTATAAATGGGGTTGGGTGATTGTTCCCTAAGGGGTGTTAAGTTGGCCTGTAAGGAGAGTTTGGTGTTTGGCCTGTTATGAAAATTTGGTGCCTGGTGGTTTTGTGTTAGCCCATAAGGGGGGCTTGTAAGGGGTTTGTTTTTGTCTATAAGAAATTAGATGCTGGCCTTGGTGTTAGGTCTATAAAGGGGGTTTGGTGTTTGTTCGCTAAGGGGTATTGAGTACTTGGCCTGTACTCAGTTTGTAAATACCAAACCCCCCCTGGTTTGGTATTTGTCCTGTTATGGAAATTTGGTGCCTGGTAACAGGAGTTTTGTGTTAGGTCTATAAGGGGGTTTGGTGTTGGGTTTGTAAGGGGGGTTTGTTATTTGTTCTGTAAAGGGGAGTTGGTGTTTGTCTTCCTACCAAATTCCTCTTGGTTTGGTGTTTGCCCTGTTATAAATATAAAAAGGTATTTGTTAAAGGAAGCGTCGCAGGCGGCTAGCTCCGAAGACGCTCCAGCCGTGTGACGTTTGCAACAAGACTTTTCTAACTGGCTACGAGCTGAAGAAACATAAACGCACACACACAGGCGAGCGGCCGTATATGTGCACAACCTGCGGGAAGACATACACACAACTAGGTCACTTGAGTATACACAGTTTATCGCATAAAGGTATGTGGGCAAGGGACATATAAATTAACATGCGTATACATGGGCCTAATTTAAAATAACTTACAATCGCAGCGTATTTGACTGGCCCGTTGGCGCAGTGGGTAGTGACCCTGCCTTCAGCTCCGCGGGTCGCGGGTTCGATTCTCGCCGAGGGCCAACATTTTCTATAAATGAATTTGTTGGTCTTTGAGCCTGGGTGTATATTTGTATTTAAGTATGTATTTAAAAATATATAAGTATATATTCACCAGTTGTCTGTCACCCATAACAGAAGTATTAAGTTACTTACTTTGGGGACGGATGACCGTCTGTGTAAGTGTCCCATATATTTATTATTATTATTTTATTTTTTTATTTTTATTTTATTTTATTAGACACACAAAACAGTTCACAACAAGATTAAACTTAAAATGTATACATATTGTTAATATTTAAAATCTAGTTGCTCACCAAAATATGCATGTACAAAAGAAGAAAAAGAAGAACATGTTGCAATAATAAACTTATTCTAGTATTAATAGTCTATTCTTAGTATTTAGTTGAGGATTATATAGATGATAAGAATGCATGTAAATAGCTACTCGTTAATTACATAACTAGGTATAAGATTATATTCATCCTCCTGCCTTTATCCCAATCTAATAATGCACATGTTATAAACATTTTGTCACATGAGTTGGCTACATATTTTACGACCGGCCACCTGCCTGACGTCAACTAACCTTACCTAGTTTTATTTTAAGACACCTCGGTAAGAAATGAGTTTGGTATATTCAACTCAGCCGGATACCATACGGTAAGAAATTTTATTACCAGGACGCTAAAAGACAATAGTATAAGAAAAATAGTAAATAGTACAAAGAAGATACTAATTACTACTGTAATTACTAATAATACTATTAATACTAATAATACTGACCACGAGTAACTATATGTATATATGAAAATAGTAATAGTCATGTTTCTTGCTGGTTCTTCTCGGTAGGAGCAGCTCTCCGAACCAGCAGTTGATTTAACGATTCAAAAGCACTTTTTTTAACTTGAATAAGGATTATATTGAATATTCGAACTATTCCAGTCATAATCTCAAGCTAATTTGAATTCTATGTTATATGAACCGTTCTATCTTTAGTCTTTACAGTATGTTGTATTCGCTTATGTATGCGAATGTTCTTTTCCAGGTATAAAGAACTTCAATTGCAACGAATGCGGCTCGTCGTTTTACAGAAAGGCAGACCTGGACAGGCATGAGAAGATACACACGGGCGAGAAGCCCTACCAGTGCGAGATATGCTCGAAGAGTTTCACACAGAAGAACAATCTGGTCATGCATTTCAAGATGCATATAGGGGACAAGCCGCACGAGTGTGCCGTGTGCCACAAGAGGTTCCTCACCCGCAGCAAGATGATGCTGCATTCGAAAAAGCACGATAAAGAGAAAAAGAAGAAAGAGTTTCTTGCGCACGTGTAGTTATGGGGTCATCTGTGAATTGCGTCACGTGATTACAAGTTGGGGGGGGGGGGAATGAACATACATGGGGAGGTATGAGTAAAGCTTCCCCCAAATAAGTGAGGAATTAACCCCTTCCCGTTGTTGGAACTTATTGATGCCCCTTTCCAGCCATTGGACGAAAAATAGACAAGGGGACTGTAATAGTTACAATGTGCATAAGTTAAAATGACCCCCTTCAATTCCCTTTTAAGGGGCTCTGAAAGTAAACGTACCTCCTTCCTCGTCCTTATGGGTCCATAAAAAACTAACGTTATTACAAGATTATTGGACATATAAAATAAAAATAGACAAACAAGACTACCGAGGACAATTTGAAGAATACTTTATACCTTAAGTCGATTTTGCAACCTCTTTCTTTCTCTTACGTTATCCCTTCCAGCCTCATTTCTCCTATAAACCCTTTATCCTGAAAATAATAGCCCCCATTTTAAACTACTTACCCCCCTTCCATAACCTCTTCATGCCCATCAGTGATAAATAGATTTCCCCATCCCCAAAGCACAGGCGGGGCGGCGGTGGACGTATCCAATAGAGGAAGCCGTCACCCCTGACCTATAGCGGGTTTGGCCACAAGTTCGGCGTTTCTAGCCAGTGGAGCAAAAGATCAATACAGGTTTCCACTTAAAACAGGGGGAAAAAACCTCTACACCTTTGAATCCTCTTTTCTCCCCTGACCCTTTTTCACCTCTCCGTTTCTCTTTCCCCCTTCCCCCCTCCCCCATTCTAAGTCTATGACGCAATTAATGGATGATCTGTGAAAGTGTAAAATTAAATGGACCAGTGATACATCTGTTATGAACTTTTTAATACAGAACAGTGAGTTAGTGCAACAAACAGTTTAAATTGAAACCAAACTCAAGTGGTGATAAACCGGTGAAGTGTGAACAGATGAAGATTGTATCAGCTAAGACAAGGCACGGAACAAGTCTTCAACTAACGTTGGACAATAAACACCAGCTCTCTTTAAGGCATCCATTCCCGATGGCAATAGAACTTCTGCGATCTACTTTTCATGTACTGTTCATGTCATAACTAGGCGATGTTTCTGCACTCGCCTGGTGATGCTGAAAAAGCTATTAAGGCTGACAGCATACTAATTAAAAAAAAATGGTAAATTGTGAACTATGCTACGTCCTATTTTGAAATGCACTATGAGATGGACGGGCGACTTTTTGAAGTGATATGGAATAATTTTTACCGTTTTGTTATAAGTATAAAAAATTATGGATATATGAAGTGGTGTTGCCAGTTTTTTTTAAATAAATTTTTAATAAAAAAAGTTATTTAAAATTTATTTACCAATGGAATATCCTTAAAAATATTTATATATGAAATAGTGTTGCCAGTCGTTTTGAATAAATTTTTAATAATCCACAGTCAATTCAAAACTTATAAATGAAATATCCGTAAAAAATTGTTGATAAATAAAGTGATCTTGCAAGTTATTTAAGTATTTTTTAAATAAAAAAGCGAATTTGAAGTTTAGGTATAACTTAATTAGGTGTAACCCCACAATATAAAGCTAAAGTACAAAATTGATTCTAAATTAAAAATATCCCAACCCCCTAAATATGGGTATACATATTTTATACTCTGGGATATACATACATATTATATACTGTGGGTATATATATATACTCTGTGAAGATATTAAAAAAAACCAAGTGTGCTTTAGACCATAGAGTTATACTAGAGTGAAAAGGTAGCCTAAAATGCGATATTGACAATTAAGAGAAAGCAAATGAGACTTACTATCTGTCTCTCTTTATTAAGTGGGATTAGGCAAAGATAATCAGAGATATAATTAAATATATTGGTCTCATCTTTTCTTAAGAGAGGGAGGGATAAGAATCTTAAGGTTCAAAACTGATAGGTTAATAGGATACAATATCATGTAACATTTGTCTTTACTTTTTCGGACATGTTTTTGTTTTTTTAATCGCATATGGGGCCAAGTAAAATGGGTTAACTGTTATATTATAATAAAAAAACTTAATGTTTTATTATTTATTAACATTTCCATTGGCGGTTACAAATTAAAATTTATATTTTTAATCATTCTCGATTTTATGTCTATCCAGCCTTTAAGACACAAAATCATTTATACAACTTTTTAATTTGGAATCCGAGTATTGTATTATAATTAAAAAAAATAGTAAGCGATTTTCTCAAGTTGTTAATTTAGGAATAGATATAATAAAGCTAAATAGAACATTGCAATAATTTAGTTGGTAGTCTATGATCATAAACATGGCGATTGCCACAGATCAACAATATAGTATACGGTGAGCTTGTCGTTAAGTAATATTTGAAATTTAATATCAGTATAATTGTGAATATTATACGATATTTTTTAAATTTAAAACACGAACGAATAACATGCGAATTTATGAAAATACCTCATGTAATTTAGAATAGAATAGAATAGCTTTAATTTGAAGGCCGCAGATATTGAATTCTATCAGAGACAAATAACAAAATGTTTCCTGTGAGAGTTTTTGTCTAATATTAATAAATTTAATATATAATAAAGGAAAATATCTCTGCGTTTAAAGTATATATAAAATGTAATCTAAACGATATTTGAAAATGTCTTTTTAGGTACTCGGATTCTGTTTAAATGTTTTCTTAACAAAATAGTCATTGAAACTTACACAGAGTATCTAACATTAAAAATAGTCGACTATATACAGATTATACATAATATTGCAGCCTTTTGAAATAGTTTACACCTCATACACGGCCTGTAAGCTGTTTTCAATCGTATCATCTAAGTGATTGAATCGATAATCGCTTGGCATTGCGTTGGCCCAAAAATCAACATCTTCGACAGCGAAAGTAGGCACCTTGGATCTTTGTATGGCGTCAGATTTGAACTGCATGTTTTGAGGGTACTGGAATAATAAATAAATAGTTTATATTTCTGTAACTTAGACCTATATCATCATCTTATTGCCTTTATCCCACTCAAAGTGGTGTCGGCACATGTTATAAACATGTCACATGATTTGGCTATGTATTTTATGATTTTTATGTCGACTTATCTTAGCCGTATTTTACGATACCTCGGTAAGAAAGAAGGTTTATTCTACTCAACAGGATACCACAAGGTGCGTCAACTAACCTAAGTCGCCTTTTGCGACTCCTCGGTGAGAAATGAGGTTGGTCTATTATGCTCAGCCGAATACCACACGGCATTACTGTTATATATTCTCTACTATTTAAAAAAATAAAGAAAATAAAAAAAACAAACAATATCATCCTTATCCTTCTCTAAGTGGGGTCGGCACAACATGTTTAACATGTTGTCTGTCTGACGTCAACTTATCTTAGTCGCCTTTTACGACACCTCTATAAGAAATGACGGTGGTCTATTCTACTCAGCCGGTTACCGGCTGTTCGACGTACCTCAGTCGCCTTTTACGACACCTCGGCAAGGAATGAGGGTGGTATATTCTATTCAACTGGATACCACAGGATGACTCGATTATTATTATATGTATAGGTATATTTTCTATTTACTTTATCGCGTTACCTTACCTTTTTAAATATACATTACCTTACCTTTACCTTTTACCCTTACCTTACCTTTTTACATTTACATTTTATTTATTTATTTATTTATATATAAATATATGCTACATTTGCGAGGATGGTATTGCGATTCCATTACCTTACCTCACCTTACCGCGTTACATTACCTTAGTTAAAAGCTTTCATTCGGCTCTATTTAAGCAAGATTTACCTTCAGATATTCAGGTCCTCGCTTCCTCCTCAAATAGTTGAAACAGCACGACCGGAAGTGACGTGTGCCGCACGCTGCCGCGCATTCACTTCCGCACGAATCACAAGAGAGGCTCGCTGCCCACAACGTGCTGCCTGTATTTATTATCTATATAAATATGTGCAGGAAATTTTATAGACAACTAAACCTTAAACTTAACCGAATATTAAGTGCCATTTGCCTTTTTTATACAGGAAAAACCCCCTTATGGGTACAACCGCCCGACGGGGACAGGCCAGGGTTATGTCGGACTCGCACCGACTAAAACAACCTGGATGCTCCACCACGCTGCCGATGGCAAGGACAGGGTATCGTTGTACTCATTGCCCCCATCCCCGCCGACTGCTCTGATCCCAGAGAACACCTCCTCCGGGTAGGGACCCCTCGAAAGAGAAGCCCCCCTTCGCTAACCGGTGCATCGGGAGCACCAGATGACCGCCTCGGGGACCTGTAAGCCAGACGTCCAATATACCTCGTTCGGAACGTCCGAAGGTCCCCTGCCAGGGCGGTACGATGGGCTTAGGCAAGTCGCTTCCACCTGGACTCGCCACTAGCAGATTGGATGCAGAACAAAAGTTTCCGGATCCGCTTAGCCCCAAACAGAGCAGAAGGCCTCCTTCTGCTCTGCTGCCAGCGATTGCTGTCCCCTGTCAAGTGTCATTTGCCATCTACTACTATAAGTAGTGGCCTGTTACTATCCCACTGCTGAGAATAGGCCTCTCTTCTCCGATTTGGGAGAGAAGGTTTAGAGGCAAGACCTACCACGCTGCTCCAGTGCGTATTGGTAGGTTACACATATTTCCAGAATTCTTTAGAGATATGCAGGTTTCCTCACGATGTTTTCCTTTACCGAAACTCATTGGTGTCTGCCCGGGTTCGAACTTGTGACCTCCTCGATCGAGTCGCATGGTGTTACCGCTGGGCTACCACAGCTTCTCTACTACTATAACTCTATGTATTTACTAACAACAGTATACCTGAATCAAAGTCGATATTTCGTGCGCCTTCTCTTTTATGACGCCCTGGTACCGTCTGCGACCAAGTCGCTAGCAAATAAATAGAAAAAGCAAATTTTTATTTATGGCGTATATAAAACCTACCTAATCTACCTTCATCATCCTGCCCTTATCCCACCCGCGAAAATATATATTATTCTACAAAATAAAGCTTCTATTAAGAAACAGAAAAAATATATTGCAAAATGGCTGCATATGCTTCGTAGTTAAGAAATGCAAAATAATATAATTATATACATATTGGACATTAAATGAATCCACCGGTCACTGAAAAGTATAAGATAACTTTGGTATCAATCTTCTTAAATATGATTAAAAAAAATGTATTTTCGAACAATATAAATAAAATTTAATTAAGATCTGACTAAGACAGACTAAAACAGGAATCTGGCTAAAACAGGATAAGACAATAACTTTATAGTTCTGTCTCATTCGTACTTGTATGTCTCTCGATCAAGGTCATTGCATTACATACGAAATCGAAATGGAATGGTACGGTCATTCACCCTTCTATATTATGTATCTTTTATTGAAAACGTAATATAATTCCTTTGGTTAAATTACTTTATTAAATTAATTGATTTTTTTTATTTAGGCTGCTAAGGTGTATACTTGGAAAATTAATGTTGTATGTGCGGTACCACTCTGTATAAACTCTACTCCATTTTGTTTTCCAATTTATAATTAACAAAGCGCATAAAATAATAACATTTTTTGTATATAATAATGGACTATAGTTTAACTGAAATCTATTTTTTTTTTTCTAAATTAAATAGTATTACAATATATAAAAAAATATATATAATAATTTTAATTTTTTTTTATAATATAAATCTTTACTTACCAATGAGCATTAGTGACACTATAGCTGCAATTTTCAACATTTTCAATGCAATAACAAAACGGGATAAGCAAGATGGCCGCTCCACAATTCCCGTTGGAATGATGGAAGATTATAAAAAATCACCCCTTTTATATCCAACGAAAGTTAGATTATGCCATGTGGGAGGGAAGACGCGTTTAAAATATTTATTTAGCGGGAGTTATTTACTCTTTTAACAACTTGAGGCTGAATAGAACAAGTTTTTAATAGTATTTTAGATTAATTTTTAAATTAATTCAGTACAGATGTTACAATACAATTAATTTGCTGTAATCCGCGTTTGTTAAGAGAATGTATGTAATACATTAATTTATTTATTTAAAAGGTTAACTTACAACTACATACATTGAAGCATTTACAATTTCTTATTTACTAGAATTTCTTTATAAATGTATTAGTTATTTAAAAGTAAGCACTGCATTTATCATGAAAGCTTACATAATAAAAATCTATGTAATGTATGAAGCAGGCAATATTCACATACTTGCAGGACACCACAAGCATCACAAAGCGCCGCCAACACCAACACTCTACACAAGCACTTGGTGTGGTAGTGAGTGTGTGTAGTGCCGTGTTTGTTAAGAAAATCTATCGCTAAGTGTTGGAAGGAGAAACCGTTCACATACCCTCTACATGCAGGATTAGTTACCACATATCACAAAACAACGCCACCAAAAGCACTCTACACAAGCACTGCGCACATTCACTGCGACAATCTCAACGATCGTTTCGCCCCGTAGTTAGCATCATCAGGATAAACCCATAAAAAAAATTACAAACTGATTTAAACTTCACGCGAGAGAAGTCACAGGTACTACTAGTATCTAAATAAAGTTATAATTTTAATATCCATCAAAGGATGCCTTCAAACTTATAATATTTTCAATAAAAATGCTAAAACTTATCAAACTTCGCCGTGTATTGATTGCGAAATGTTTCTTACATCATTGCTTTAATAGATCGTCCAATCGATTATGGAAGACTAGCTTTTACCCGCAACTTCGCTTGCGTGGACGGTAGTCGCGTGATAGCTTGATAATAGATGGCGCTTTTCAATTACATCCTAATTTAAAAGTAAGTAGCGGCCTGTTACTATACCACTGCTGAGAATAGGCCTCTTCTCTCTGTTATTGGAGAGAAGGTGTGGAGCTAAGACCTTCCACGCTGCGCCAATGCGGATTGGTAGCTTGCACATATCTCCAGAACTCTCTGGAGATATGCAGGTTTCCTCACGATGTGTCCTTCACCGAAAAGCGTGTGATAAATTGCAATTATCAATTAGACACATAAGTTTTAACGATAACGGTAACGTTAACGTTTTAAGTTTAAAGTGTATTTTGATAACTATAAAAATGGTTAAAGTGAATTTATTTTGAAAGCTAGACGTATGCTGTCGGCGACTTTTATTTAGAACTATTAGAGGGAAACAATTTTGTGATATATGATATTTGAATAACTATTACCGTTTACTCAGCGCACGCAAGGAAAGCTTTCAATTTTGCCGTTTTCGTACTATTTTTTATTGCTGCTCCCCTCTTGTTCATTTTAGCGTGATGTTATATAGCCTATAGGTTATATGACATACAGACAAACGCTTCAGCTTTATATATTAAGTATAGATGTGAATGTTGCCTGCCTCATACACTTAGCATTACATATATTCTTTTAACTAGACAAAGTAGGAACTTTGAAATAGACAATACGCTTAATAAGATATAAGCTTGCGGATCCTGCTTTGCGCCTTGCAAAAGTACGTAAGACGTTTGTGGGTTTGGGTATAAGATTCTATAATAACATTCCGAAATCAATTTTAGCTTTGTTATTACAGCAGTTTAAAAACACTGTTCAAAAGAGGCTGCTACAGAAAGAAAGAAAGAATTATACTGTAGAGGATTATTTAGATGATAAGAATGTGTGGATATAGCTCCCTAACCTATACAAGACAGTAATAATTAAATGTAACTAGCAATAAGAATTATAATTCAAAAAGAGCAACCGCCGAGTTTCTTGCTGGCTCTTCTCGGTAGGAACAGCTTTCCGAACCAGCAGTAGAGTTGACGATTCAATAGCTCTTGTTTACAAGTTTATTTGAATAAAGAATATTTTGAATTTGAATTTAACAAATGTAGATTACAGCAAAATAACTCCATTGTAAATTCTGTATTTACGAAATAAAGTCTCTGAATTGTAACGGTGTACATTATATCAAAGAACTCTTGAGATGCCTCGTTTATAGAAACAAGAAAAGTGCGATAGGGGTAAAATAACAAAGTAAATATGTTAAAAGAGTGGCTCTTGTTGACATAAGCAAATAAGTCAACTTTGATTTGTTATAAAACGGCGCTGAGAAATGCTACATTCATTCGACAGTTCGCTGTCAGTCAGCCATCTTGTTGCGTTCCGTTTCTGCTTTAGAAAAATGTTTAAAATAACCTTTATTTTTACTTTAGTCCTTTTTGGTAAGTATTATTAGTAAAAACATATTTAAAATATTGTTTGTGTTTTTTGTAATTTCAATATTGCATAAATTTAAATTATTATAAAAATAATAAAAAAGACAACATAATATGCAACGGCGGGCTTATTCGAGAATCGGAATCTCTTGCAGTGTTAAATTTAAAAAAAAGTCATTTTTAAGTATAATTAATTAAAAAAAATAAAACTTATTTAATAATTACAAACAAATATTGAATTAAGTATAATATGAATAAAGTAATATTTAATAGTTATATTTATTACGAGTGGTAATTGTGAATTTTTTGCAACAAATTCAGCGTTTCATTATCCTCAAAAATGGAATTCGTATTCGCTACTCCCGGAAAATTTATTTATTTTAATATAAATAATTATTGTTATTATTATTTTAATTATAAAATCTTATATATTATACTGGTGAACAAACGTTCACCAGTATAATATATAAGATTTCTCTACAAACGTAGAGCTTGTGTATTGTGGAATCTTGCATGTATCGGGTATGAAAACAGATATTACACTGTACATTTACCATTACATATATTTTCTATTTACTTTATTGCAGATTATAACATAATAATTTTCTTATTTGTTTTGCAAATATCAATCAAGACATAAAAAATTTAATGAGTCTCTTACACTTACGACTTTTGTAGACACTGCGCTTTATTACAATTTGACTTTAATACTATGCGTGCAATATATCAAAGTGTAGTAGTACTAGCTTATTTCACACGCTTATTTTATTTCTATCCCACGTTTGGGCACTCTCACCCACTATGCTAGTCAAATTCGTATTGGATTAAAAAAAAAAGTAGCGGCCTATTTACTCTGCTGGGAATAGGCCTCTTGTCTCCGTTTTTTGGAGAGAAGGATTGGAGCTAAGATCTACCACGCTGCTCCAATGCAATGATAGTTTACTCATATCTCCAGAATTCTCTAGAGATATGCAGGTTTCCTCACGATGTTATCCTTCACCGAAAAGCGTGTGATAAATTCCAATTATCAATTAGACACATAAGTTTTTACAGAAAAACTAATTTGTGTCTGCCCTGGTTCAAACCCGTGACCCCCTTGAAAGAGTCGTACGGTGTTACCGCTGGGCTACCAACGCTCATATTATCACACTTAGTATTAAAGTGACCTAATTTAAACAAAGGCGCCTCTGATAGACGCTGCGCTACGCTTTATTGCAATTTGGAACAAAACTTTTTTTAATTAGTTCACTTTAATACTAAAGCAAAGTAAGTAAAGTAAGTAAGTATAAGCTGTGGTAGCGGTAAAACCGTGCGACTCTTTCGAGGAGGGCATGGGTTCAAAACCGGGCAGACACCAATGAGTTTTTCTGTTAAAACTTATGTGTCTAATTGATAATTGCAATTTATCACACGCTTTTCGGTGAAGGAAAACATCGTGAGGAAACTTGCATATATTGCACTCTAGAGAATTCTGGAGATATGTGTAACCTACCAATCCGCATTGGAGCAGCGTGGTAAATCTTAGCTCCAATCCTTCTCTCCGAAAACGGAGAGAAGAGGCCTATTCCCAGCAGTGGGAGAGTAATTACAATTACATTGTAATTACAATATCGCATGCTTAGTATTAAACTTTTTTGCATTATTTTCATCTCAGCAAGCGTGATGTGCGCTGCAAGTCTTTCGTGCCAGTCTTGCGGATATGAATGCGTGTCGGCCTGCGGAACACGTCGCTTCAGAAGCTGCTGTTTCAACTATCTCAGGAAGAAGCGAGATCCCCACTCTGTGAAGGTACGATATTTTGAACTTCAGGAGTAAGCTACGGAGCAGAATATAGGGTTGCTTGCCGTTTAATTGAAATCCTAATAATATTATAAATGCGAAAGTTTGTGAGTATGGAGTTACGTTACGCTTTTATGAAGAAACTCGTCGGATTTGGATGAAACTTTACGGTAATATAGGTCATACATCGGAATAATATATAGACTACATTTTGCAATTATATTATGTAATTTTGGTCGTAATATAACGATACATGTCAATTAAGTCTGGAAAAATCTGGCCTCAGAGTAATGCCATGTGGTATCCGGCTGAGTAGAATACACAATCTTCATTTCTTACTGAAGTGTCATAAAAAGCGACGAAGGTAAGTTTACGTCAAAAAATACCTTGACAAATCACAGCATGGTTAAAAAATGTCGTGCCGACCCCACTTAGAGTGGAATAAGGGCAGGAGTGATGATGAAGCATATATACAATGTAGCATAGAGGGGGCAATATAAGATTCTATAATAAAATTCCGCAATCAATTTTAGTTTTGCCATTACAGCAGTTAAAAACACTATTAAAGAAAGGCTGATACAGAAAGCCTACTATACTGTTGAGGATTATTTAGACGATAAGAATGCGTGGATATAGCTACTGTCTGACCCTGTACAAGATAGAAATGATTTAATGTAACTAGTTATAAGTATTATGTTGATAAGAGCAACCGCCGATCTTGCTGGCTCTTCTCGTTAGGAACAGCTTTCCGAACTAACAGTAGAATTGACGATTCAAAAGCACTTGTTTACAAGTTTATTTAAAGAAAAAATTTTGAATTTGAATACGCGCTAGTTATAATAGGAAATAACGGATTCACTCGACTGTGTTTTACAGCTCCCCGTACCATTACTCCATGAAATCAAATCAGAAGGTGTTCCAAGGCCGCTGTCAATGTTTTCCATCGAGGACCCTGAGTTCTGGCGCATCATGTCCAATGATTACAAACCTGACCTTGACGATGTCCTTGCAAATAATTTACAAGCACTATACGAAGTTTAAGCTCATATTGTCATATCAATATGTAAGAAATATTGTATACTGGAAAAAATATGATAACCTATTAATTTATAGTGCTAAATAAAAATTTGACAATACGAAATTGTTTTTATTGAAATAATACATACAATTCCTATCCTGCTTATATTATAAATGCCAAAGTTTGTTAGTATGGATGTGTGAATAAAACAATTTTTCTCCCCCAAACCGCCTGCATGCTGAATTTCAGGAAAATCTTTGGAGCCGTTTCCGAGATTCCGAAAATTGACATACATTTTAATATTTAACTTAGTTAATCTTGTATTTATATATATATTTCAGAATCTCGGAAACGGCTCCAACAATTTTCCTAAAATTCAGCATGTAGGGAGTTTTGGAAGATAAAAATCGATCTAGCTAGGTTTTATGTATAAAAAAATCCCTGTTTTTGGGCTTTAAAAAATACTAAAATGTATATTGAATTGACTTTTTACCTATAACTGTCAAGTCAGCGTAGCTTATTTGGGGAACGGGTGGTCGCGAGAAAAGAAAATACCTAGGATCGAGCCCCACCTGCCCTAGTATTTTTTCTGCATTTTTTAGTTTTTTTTTTATTTTGAAAAAAAATTACCGAGCAAGGCTCGCCCACCCAGATATTACAAGATATTACAGATATTACAAGTCATTTAAATATTAAAGATTTATACTTAGTTGACATAAGCGAAGTCGCGGTTAAAACGAGTATTAAATTAATTGCAAATCAGATAATTATTACATCAGCAATAAACTTTAAATACGTACAAACAGGAAAATCATATAATTTAATTGATATGGGTTTATCAACTCAGAAACAATAAAGGTCTCGGATTAAGTCAGGAGAAGTTCTGATGTTTATTGGTCGCAATGTGTAGGAAAGTGTTAATATTGTGCTTTGTTTTGTGTTTCGTGTCAGTTTGTGTGTGTGTAGGTGAAAATGAAGGTACGCTGTCAGCTTACTTTATAAAAACTGTAACTTTACTTTATAAAAAAGAAAATGTTACGAAACTAATGAGAATATTATTTTGCTATAATCCGCGATAAAAGAAAATATATTTAATAATTTATAGAATTAGACGTTAATTTGCGGAGATCCATAATACAAAAGTAATAATATAATTATTTTGCTATAATCCGCGATGAAGTAAAATAGAAAATATATATAATGCTAAATGTAGAGTGGACAATCGGTTATCATACTTGATATATGCAGGATTCGTAAAACACATGCACAAACCTCCACCACCGCCACCACAAGCACTACATACGTTCACTATCACAAAATCAACAACCGTTTCCTCCCGCAACCGAAGCATCATCAGGAGATAGACTCCACGACCAAAATAGCAAAGCCACGTGTGAACGTATGAAATGCTTGTGTATTGTGGTGGCGGTGGTGGAGGTTTGTGCATGTGTTTTTACGAATCCTGCATGTATCAGGTATGATAACCGATTGTCCACTCTACATTTAGCATTATATATATTTTCTATTTTACTTCATCGCGGATTATAGCAAAATAATTTTATTATTACTTTTGTATTATGGATCTCCGCAAACTAACGCCTAATTCTATAAATTGCTCCTTACTTTATAAAAACTGTAACTTTACTTTATAAGAAAAAACCATGTTACGAAACTAATGAGAATATTATTTTGCTATGATACGCGATAAAAGAAAATATATGTAATGCTAAATGTAGAGTGTACTATTGGTTCTCATACCTGATACATGCAGAATTTGTAAAAACTCACGCACTACCCGACACCGATAACACAACAATACACAAACATTGAAAAAATATTATCGGTGTCAGGTTGTGCATGAGTTTCTACAAATTCTGCATATATAAGGTACAAGAACGAATAGTACACTCTACATTTAGCAATACATATATTTTCTTTTATCGTGGATTATAGTAAAATAATATTCTCATTAGTTTCGTATTATGGACCTCGGCAAAGTAACGCCTAATTCTATAAATTAAGTAACATGTTATATATTATATATTAGATTCATCATCATTCTCCTGCCATTATCCCCCTCTAAGTGGGGTTACAACATGATTTAAGCATGTTGTTACATGTTTTAGGATAGTTATATTACGGCCGGGTGCCTGCCTAACGTTAACTTATTTTAGTGCCTTTTACGGCACGTCAGTGAGAAATGAGGGTGGTCTATTCTACTCAGTCAGATACCACACGGCGGGTCGACTTAGCTTAGTCGCCTTTTAGGACATCACAGTAAGAAATGAGAGTGATCTATTCTACTCGGCCGGATACCACACGGCGGGTCGACTTACCTTAATCGTATTTTACGGCATCACAGTAAGAAACGAGGGTGATCTATTCTACTCGGCCGGATACCACACGGCGGTTCGACTTACCTTAGTCGCCTTTTAGGACATCACAGTAAGATATGAGGGTGGTCTATTCTGCTAAACCGGATACCACACGGCGGGTCGACTTACCTTAGTCGCCTTTTACGAGATCACTGTAAAAAATGAGATTGGTCTATTCTACTCAGTCGGATACCACACGCGACTACTACCAAGGCGACTAAGGTAAATAGTAGTATCGACCCCACTTAGAGTGGGATAATGGTGTGAATAATGATGAATTTCAGGTGATGCGTGCTGGATCGGAGATCTTAATATGACGGGCATATGCAGGAATATATCGGAATGTGGTTACGCTAGAAAGTTGCTTTACGAGGAAATGAAGAAACCACCAGTAAGTCTACATATTTCTTTCTTCTCTTCCACTTCAAACTAGGGATGGACTTTGAGTAGAAAAAAATCGATTAGTAAATAATCGATTTTTTCATTCAAATATTAAAGTACCTGATGTGTCACCTGGGTGATTAGTGGGTGGGTGAAAAAAAGATAGTGGTGGTGAAAAAATTGCAATTAAAAAAGCGCCGGGTGACATTTGGGAATTGAACCTAGGATTTGAACCTTTTTTGGCCCAAGCATTACCATTAGGCTGTCAGCTTTCCATTTGACTGCTCAAATTATGGGTATGTATTCCTATTTTCGTAGTTTCTTTAGTTCCCAAAAACTGGGATAAATCGAGATTTTTTTAAATAAAACCTAGCTAGATCGATTTATCTCCCCTATAACCTCTTGCATGCGGAATTTCAGGAAAATCGTTCGAGCCGTTTTCGAGATTTCGAAAATATACATACATACAAGATTAACTCATTTAAATATTAAAGATGTTTAATTATTTTGTTCTCCGTCACTTCAAATACAAGATTTATATTAATACTAGCGGCCTGCCCCTGCTTCGCACGGGTATAAAATGTATATCCCATGTCAGTCAGTGTAAAAAAAATTATTAAAATCGATCCAGTAGTTTTGATTTATTCATTACTGCCCGTGGCCCGCAAGCGTTAAATTTGGAGAAAAACAATTTCCGCGTTTGCAATGTAAACGGAAAAAAATGTAATTATTTACAGAAACCTCAAAAATTACAGTATTTCTTTACTCCGTATTGAATGTTATTATACATACAAACCTTCCTCTTGAATCACTCTATCTATTAAAAAACCGCATCAAAATCTGTTGCGTAGTTTTAAAGATTTAAGCATACATAGGGATATATGGACAAACAAATAATGCGACTTTGTTTTATAATATGTAGTGATTATTAATCAAAAGTCTATCTGTTTGTTGCACACGGCTAACCCGCTAGATCAATATTAATGAAATTGGCTAAAATAAACCGATTAATTAAGGGTATTTTAAAGTTACAGTTGAATGAATGAATGAATGAATGAATAACTCTTTATTGCACACCAGGTAAATAATATACATACACAAGAGAAATAAGAACATTTAAGAGTGCAAGGGCGGTCTTATCACTAAAAGTGATCTCTTACAGACAACCCCTACGTTAAAGTAATAAAGATAAGAGACAGGTTGAGATCGGTGCACAAGATGAACTATACAATAAAATCGATAAACTTACTTATTAATATTACATTCTATGTAACACAAATAGAATATAATATAATATATACTTAATTAAATATCCATATGCTATACATATATACAAATAAGTATGTTTATAACAAGAAAATTATATTTATACAATTATACATATCTATACAAATATATTATGCATCTAATGTATATACACGTATAAATAATTTATATTAATGATTGAGATAGAACTTTTTTAGACGATCTTTAAAAATTTCTAAAGATTTTGAATATCTTATATGCCGTGGAAGTACATTCCACAGTTTTACAGCTTTCACGGTAAAAGACTCGCTATATACTTGGGAACGACTAGCCGGCATCTTAAGTATGTTATCGGTCTGCGAACGAAGAGTAACACGAAGAAGAGAGTTCGAGCCCAGGAAGGTAAAACGCTCTTTAAGATAGATAGGTGTATTAGAATGAAAAAGAATAGTGTAGAGAAGAGAGAGGACGTGAAGGTTACGGCGTTGCCGTATTGTGAGCCATTTAAGCTGAGTCCGATACTGCGAGATGTGATCGAACTTCCTCAAACCGAAAATAAATCTTATAATTAAATTTTGTAATCGCTCTAATTTGTTCAGTAGTTGTTGTGATAAATCTGGATAAGAAGAATCCGCGTAGTCAAGAAGAGGAAGAAGAAGTGAGTGGGCTAATGATATTTTAGTTTTTACTGGCAAGAGATACTTCCATCGCTTTAGCTTGCCGACAACACTGAAAATTTTGCGACTTAGCTCGGAAATCTGATTTGTCCAGGAAAGAGTGTTGTCAATAATGATACCGAGATTTTTCACAAAACCACTGAACTCCAATCTAGTGCTATTTAATATTATAGGAGGAAGACAGGAAAGATCAATTTTGGCAAGTTGTTGTCTAGTACCAATGAGAATGAGCTGAGACTTGCTAGCATTAATTGATAGGCCGTATGACTCACACCAACTTCCGATCTTAGATAAATCGGTGTTTAATTCATCAATGGCCTTATCAGCATCATTTGCAGAGAATGACGTATATACCTGCAAGTCGTCTGCATAGAGATGAAAGGACAAAGAAAGGAGTTTAGTTATAGAGTTAATGAAGATAGAAAAGAGCAATGGAGAAAGCACGCTTCCCTGCGGGACACCAGCACTGAGATGACAGTACGATGAGAGTTTATTATCAACACATATGCGTTGTTTGCGATCATACAGGTAAGAACGGAACCATTCAATAGAATTTGATGACACATTAACTGACTTTAAGATGGCAAGAAGAATTTCAAAATCGACGTTGTTAAATGCGTTGGAAAAATCTAATAAAGTCACCACACTAATTTTTTGATTATCGAACCCAAAGCGTATGTCATCGCAGACTTTTACAAGTGCTGTAACAGTGCTGTGTCCCGAACGGAAACCAGATTGAAAAGGACTTAGAATATAGTTTTTAGATAGGTAGAGAGAAAGTTGATGGTGAACAATACGTTCGAGAACTTTAGACAGGAACGGGAGGATAGAAATAGGTCGGAACTGTGAAAAAGAAGATGGATTGGTTACCTTAGGAATAGGAATAATATGCGCACTGCGCCAGGCACTGGGAAATACATTGCAAGAAAGAGAGTAATTGAATATATGACATAGGATGGGTAAAATATTATCTAGCACCAGAAGAACCATCCTACGGCCGATTCCATCACTTCCCACAGCATCGGACCTAATGGATAGTATATGCTTTTTAACTTCCTCGTCCGTCACGTTATTAAAGATCAGAGGAGGATAATCAGGTAAGGATAGCGAGGAAAGGGAGTTTAAAGTGTTACTTTTAGTTAAGTTGTTAAGCAGGCTAGTTGTCGAAAAATGTATGTTAAGCGCATTCAAATCTATATCACGGTTTAACAAGTGTGACTTACGCTGACGTCCGATGCCCATAGAATCGAGAAATTTCCAAATTTTATTCGAGCTTTTATTGTTCACAGAGTTCTGTATAAAAGTTCGTTGAGCATCTCTACAAGTTTTGTTACACTGGTTACGTAACTTTTTATACTTATCAAGATTTTCGGCCGTAGGTGCAAGCTTATATTTAGACTTAGCCCGATTGCGCTTGGCCATAAGTATTTTTATATCACTAGTAAGCCAGGGAGCTGGAAGGTGTTTCAGTTTAACTGGTCGGAGAGGTGCATGTATATCA
The DNA here is from genome assembly GCA_029227775.1 of Morpho helenor. NCBI lineage: Eukaryota > Metazoa > Arthropoda > Insecta > Lepidoptera > Nymphalidae > Morpho > Morpho helenor. The sequence continues at coordinate 13,226,350 of JARGCU010000011.1, forward strand.
AAGAGGTCTATCAAAATTGAATTAAAAATGTTAATTTTGTCATCAATCACAGTTGCGCTCAAAAGGCAATTCCAGTCAATCAAATTAAGGTCGTTCATAAAATTGTCATTATTAAACTTCTTAAAACTTCTTCGCATCACGACCGTAGGTTTAATTTTCGGAGGACGAATTTTAAAGGATAAATAGACTAGGTCGTGATACGAGAAAGCTTCTGCAGGCAGATGGCCGTGCGCAAAAACTCGTTCGGGAGAGGATACTATAATTAAATCCAACAAAGATGGGGAGCAATTTGGAAAAAAGTGAGTTGCGTTAGTTGTATTAAGGATATTAAGATTAGCACTCTCAGTAATACCTTTAAGTCGATTAGCACGCGTATCATTTTTTAATAGGCAGGTGTTGAAATCACCCATTATTATGGTATGGTCAACACCTGGGACAAATTTATCCAATAAGCTGTCAAAGGCTTCAAAATAATTTATATGTAGCGTTGGTGAATAAAATACGCCAAGTAGTACCTTCAGAGTACCGAAAAGGAGTTCGACAAAAAGGTGTTCTGAGGATTCGCTATAATGAGAAGGTGATTTGTCCACTATGGAAAACGGAATGTGGCTACGAAGATATATAGCCACCCCTCCGCCACCCTTCCCCGTCCTATCGTTCCTTATTAAATGAAATCCAGGCAATGCATATGACGTGGATGGTAAACATGGCTTGAAAAAGGTTTCCGATATTAGTATCGCATGAATATTTTTTACGTCGAAGGAAGCAAGGAGATCTGGGTAGTGGCCTGGAACACTTTGCGCATTAATATGCACTATATTAAAATGTTTAGGTGAATCCGCAAAAGTTGAATCCAAAACCGTGTTAAGCGGGATTGCTGTACTGTGGAAGCTATCTTCCGACAAAGAAGACAAACCTTGTTGAAAAATATCGTCATTAGAATTACTAAGACTCTCATTATAAGAGATATCCATAATATATATAATTATAGTTAAATAATATTAATACAAAATAATAATAGTATATATAAAATAAAAAAAAAAATTAAATTAAATATAAAATTAAAATTAAAAACTAGAAAAGCTTATATATAATGTGTAATCTATAGATCTATTGTGCTTTGATCACCCACCAGCTTTACAATTATACAATATCCTTACTGTCTAAAATTAATTAGCTTAAAACAAAAAAGAAAGTTATAATTTAGTTTACGAAATAAACATTAATTAATTAAACATTAATATATATTCGAAGAAAATAGGGGAAATAAATAAAAGGTGAAAAGAGAAAAATAAATAATACATTTCCTCAATATTTTGAGAAAACAAAAAACGGAACGTAATTACAATATTGGACAGCCCACATAAATGTCAGATTGACATAGGATGACAAGTGAAGTAAACACAGATATTTGCGGGTAATATTTAAGTACAAATTAACTTAGTCAATAAATATACATCCATATATGAATGATACATATCAAACGAAAATATAAAGTTAACGATAAATACTGAAGAGTAAACATGACGTCACAGTCTTTTAAATATTCTCTTAGAGCGTGCATTATGGGTAATTTGCTTGACTCTTGACTCGGTTATGGTACCAGATGAAGCAGCTGGTGCCAGGGTTGCAGTCACCTCGGGCAGACTATTGAGCTCTTCTTTGGTAGCAATGTTATGGCGTTTGCCATCCTGACCAATGACTATAATATTTCCGTCCCTCGTCCAGCACTTGGAAATACCAAAACGCTGTCTTGCAGCTATAAAGACATCATATCGATATTTAGTTAAAAACTCGGACAGAGTAACTCCAGTGTTTTTTAGGCTGGTTTTGGAAAACCAGACCTGTCTTCGCAGCGAAACATCCTTTAACTTAAGGAGTATGGCCCGTGGTTTTTCAGTTGAAAATTTACCTAGACGGTGACAGCGGCTTACTGCATCCACTGAGAGACCAGGCAGATTAAGATGTTCTGACAAGATCTTAGTAACAGCAACAGAGACATTCTCCTTTTTTTCTTCTGGAGCACCAATAGGATTTTTCTCCTACTCCTCATTTCACACTGATCATATTGTTTGGACAGCAGTCCAACCTGCATCTGAAGGCTTTCAAGTGCAGATAACACAAAAGATCGGAAAGTTGTAAACTGAGCAGCGATATGAGAAGTTGGACTTGTCGCAGGAATTGAAGAACTCAAATTTTGCTGAAATTCAGCCATTTTACTATTGAAATGCTGTGTTAATTCCTGAATTGAGTGCTTGATAGACTCCATAGTGCAAAATTGTTCAATGATAATGTGGTACTTACAATTTGCTGTTAGGTTATTTTGTGATTGGTAAGCAGTGCTGAGTTTGGATATTTCTTTAAGGATTAACAGCTGGCAGGTATTTAAGCATTTAGTTCATTATTTATAACTTAATAATATTGTTGCTTTATATATTTAATAAATTATTTATTAAGAGCACACTAAAAAACAACTATACTTAATGCACCTACCCACACTTGCTGGTTGATGCGTTGAAATCTCGGATAACGCTATTTTAAATAAATAATAGTGTCCCATATATTATGGGACACTTACACACACGGTAGTCCATTCCCAAAGTAACTTAATACTTGTGTCATGGGTGACAGACAACTGGTGAATATATACATTAAATTTTTAAATACATATTTAAATACAAATTATTCTGTTCTAGATGTGCAGGTGGGCTGAAAGGACCCGGATAGTATGCTGTCCAGTTGAGAAGACTAGAAAGAGAACAAGTATTTCTAGGACAATTCCCCAAGGTGGTATCAAAAGATCCAAGAATATGGTAAGAAAATACCCTTCTCATATAATCTTAGTTGTGATAGCCCAGGGATGACGACCCATAATGGGTTTTCCTGACAGAAAAAAAGCCCAGCGATGACACGCGACTCTTTCGAGGGGTCACGGGTTCAAACGCTGGGCAGGCACCAATGAGTTTTTCTGTTAAAGCTTATGTGTCTAATTTATTACTATTTGTCACTTGTTTTATATTGAAGGAAAACATCGTGAGGAAACCTGCATATCTCTAGAGAATTCTATGGATTGGAGCAGCGTGGTAGATCTTAGCACCAATCCTTCTCTCCAAAAACGGAGGGAGGAGGCCTATTCCCAGCAATCGGATAGTAACTGGCCGTTAGTTTACTTTACTTTTATATAATCTTATTAATAAGTAAGACGAATATCATATCAAACTCACATGTTGCGCTCCATCCAGTCATCATTTAACCTGATCATTAACATGATGAGCCTTTGTATCTTTAAAAAATACATTTGAATTTGAATTGAGAACTCTGAATTGAAGACGATTATATATACGTGGGACATAGGGCTAGGAACGTCCAATATTGAAAAAGAGGTCAGTCAGTTAATCCAACTCCAATGGGTAGCATTTGGGAAGCTACGCGAGGTCTTTACGTGCAAAATACCTCAGTACCTCAAGACCAAGGCCTTCTAAGAGTGGGCGTTGCCAGTGATGACATACGGATTAGAAGCTTGACTGACTCAGGGCCTAATAAGAAAGATCAGAGTTACTCAGTGTACGATGGGAACTATGCTTGGGGTTTCTTACACGTTCAAATCTACTAGAGGAGAACCTTAGAACACAAATCTATACTAATATATAAAGCTGAAGAGTTTGTTTCATTGTTTGAACGCGCTAATCTCAGAAACTACTGGACCAATTTGGAAAATTCTTTTTGTGTATGATACTCCATTTATCAAGGAAAGCTATAGGTTATATAACATCACGCTAAGATAAATACGAGAGGAGCAGCAATTTTTTTTTACGCAAACGGTCGATTTGAGAAATTATTTAAGTGTAAGATAGTACATTTATTGAGGAAGACTATACAACATCACGCTAAAATGAATAGGAGAGGAGCAGCAATAAAATATAGTACGAAAACGGCAAAATTTAAAGCTTTCCTTGCGTGCGTTGTGTAAACGGTGATAGTTATTCAAAAATCATGTATTACAAAATTGTTCCCCTCTAAATATCTAAATAATGTCTAGCTTTTAAGGTTAACCAATTTTAACCATTTTTATGGTTAATCAAAAGACTATATTACGGTTTTAATCCTTCCACGCGGGCGGAGCCGCCAAGATTGGTAGTTAACAATATAGCTTAGCGTAGCGTAGGCGCGGGGGTGCCAAAGTGGTCGGCCTCCTCGTGGCGCACCCTGGGCAAGCTTAGTCTTGGCGAACGGACCACTGAGGGGTGGCCAATCCAGTTGTTCCTCTGATTAGCAGAGGGCAATCTGGACGGGCCGGGGACTTCGGGGGGGTTGGGGGTCCCTAATGAGCGACGGGTCCAGCTGGGCTTACTCTAAGTCTGGCTGGACATGGTTACGGCCACCGTCGGCGAAACCCGGAAGCCCAGCAATGGGAACGGGGACCTTCGGGTTGCGAGGAAGAAAACCTCTATAAAAAATTACCCGGTGGGGGCGGAAACGCCCACCAAGGCGTTGGGGTCCCTACTTGGGGCGCGATCTCTCCCTGTCGACCGTGACATAGCAAACACGGTGGGCAGGGAGCGATCGTGGGCAGCGATGGCCTCCCTTAGCTCTGCGGAGGGGGGCGGAGAGGATCGAATCTGCTGCTGGTGAGTCCAGGTGTTAGTGACTCGCCCAAGCCCATCGTCTGCCGCCCTAACTGAGGACCTTCGGGTGTTCCGAACGGGGTACATCGGACACCTGGCTTACAGGTCCCCGAGGCGGTCGGTGCATCTGGTGCTCCCGATGCACCGGTTAGCGAAGGGGGGTTTCTCTTTCGAGGGGCCCCTACCTGGAGGTGTTTATTCTCTGGGATCAGAGCTGTCGGCGGGATGGGGGCAAAATGTACAATGATACCCTGTCCTTGCCATCGGCAGCGTGGTGGAGCACACAGGTCGTTTTAGTCGGTGCGAGTCCGACATAATCGCCGCCTGTCCCCGTCGGGCGGCGGTACCCATAGGGGGTTTTTTCCTGTATAATAATAAAAAAAAAAAAAAAAAAAGCGTAGGCGCGAAGCTGACGTGACAATAGGCGAGGTACGTAATAGAACCGATGGACATTGGTGTTTTAGGGTGTTGCAATGGCGACCCAGCAAAATGCGGAATTAGCAGACCCTCTACGAGACGGACTGATGACCCCAGAAAGGTTGCGAGGAACAGCTGTATCTGATGGGCACAAGATCGTGTTGTGTGGAGATCCATTTAAATGAACTATGTCCATCAGTGGAACTCCATTCATATACTGGTCCATCTGTCGGAGAATTCTAATGTATATTCGAGAGTTTTTTAAAATATTACAGATATGTATTTACGATGGGAGTCAGCCCATCAAATGTTGTCCAAGGAAGCAACCTGCGCTTCCCTTAGAGACAGGTTGTCCACCGCTGGACGTACCAAAACCCACCACGTCGCCCATACATATCGGATGGAGGAGTAAGTTAGACTTATTCATACATATATTTGATATTTAAATGAGTTAATCTCGAATGTATAAATATATATATTTTAGTGGATTTTGGGGGAGAGAAATCGATCAAGCTACTTTTCATTTAAAAAAAACAATTAGTTTTGTCCTTATAATTATTATCCTTTTGTCCTGTTTATGGACACTAAAAAACTGCTAAAACAGGAATGAAAAGCAAATGATATTTTTGACTGTCAAACGTAATGATAGCCTAATGGTAACGGGCGTACCAAAAAGTTCAAATCCGAGTTCGAGACCCACATGTCACTGCGCTTTCTTTTTTATGTTTATTTCTTTGCATTTTTTTATATCTTAAAAAAAAAATGAGAAAGGCGTGGTCAACCAGGTATTATATCATAAATGCCAAAATCGTTTTGTCTGTCTGTTAGGTGCAATTTGAAAACACCTAAACTATATAATCTTTTTCTTTGAATGGCGCGTTGGGGCAGATGACAATAATACTGCCTTTCACTCTGGACTTTAATTTCATGTTGCAGGGCAACATTTTCTATAAACAATTTGTTGATTCTTCTAATCTGGGTGTATTTATACCAAGCCATGGCCATTCATTAAATTTACTTTGTACCAGATGCTTTCAGCGTGCAATAAAGTGTTAAATATCAAATATTTTGGGTGGACAATTTGGATTATCGTTAGTATTCACAATTAATGTATAGAAACCGGTCTTATTCTATCGGTCTAACTTTAAGAACATTCGAGGTCCTTATTCATGAGCTCTTTATGCGGCGTTAATCGGGCTCACCCGATAGAATATGCCATGACTATAACAGGTTACTATACGTTAACCAATTTTAAAACAATTTTTACTGAAGAAGCACTGAATGATGAATCAGAAGAAGATAAGAAGAAGAAGAAGTATAAGAAGGTAGCTATCAGGGAGCCAAATCCCATAAAGTCCTTCACAGCGCATCGCTTTAAGCCGAGGTCCGGCCTCAAATTGTCAATTTTTCAAATTGTCTTCCACCGTCTGATATCCGGCTGAGTAGAATAGACCATCCTCATTCTTACCGAGGTATCGTAAAATGCGGTCTTAAAATACGAAGCCAAATCATGTGACAACATGTTTATAACAAGTCGACCCGCCGTGTGGTATCCGGCTGAGTAGAATAGACTACCCTCATATCTTACCGAGGTGTCGTAAAAGGCGACTAAGGTAATTTGACTCACCGTGTGGTATCCGGTTAAGTAGAATAGATCACTCTCTTTCTTATCGAGTTGTCGTAAAATACGACTAAGATAAGTTGACGTCAGGCAGGCGGCCGGTCGTAAAATACGTAGCTAAATCATGTGACATGTTTATAAGATGTTGTCTCGACCCTACTTAGAGCTGGATAAAGGCAGGAGGATGATGAATAGAACTTTTAGGCAAGTGCTTTGAAACCGGAAACTCTACTGTTGGTTCGAATAATTGCTCCGAGAAGAGACAGCTTGAAACTCAGCGGTTGGTATTTCTAAATTCAATTCTTATAACTAATTTATAGAATTAGGCGTTACTTTGCGGAGATCCATAATACAAAAGTAATAATAAAATTATTTTGCTATAATCCGCGATGAAGTAAAATAGAAAATATATATAATGCTAAATATGGAGTGGACAATCAAAGGCAGGAATGATGATTTTTCAAATTGTCTGTATTATTCCCTATTTTCCTCCACAACTAATTACGATCTTATATTTTTCAGAATGTTTAGAGTACCAACGCTACGTGAAGAGATGTACTGCTTTAGATACAGATAAGAACGTAATGTACAGAGATAATAGATGTGGAATACCCAGAGATAATTACAGATTAGTGAGAATTATTTCTGAGAACGAGTTTCCTCATATGGTGAGACAATAAATTTAAATCTTTAACCATCATCTTCCTGCCCGTATCCCATTCTAATTGTCGGCACAACATGTTATAAACATGTTGTCACGTGATTTGGTTACGTATTTTACGACCTGACGTCAACTTACCTTAGTCGCCTTTTAAGACACCTCGGTAAGAAATGAGGGTGGTCTATTCTACTCAGCCGAATACCACACAGCGGGTCAACTTACCTTAGTCGCCTTTTACGACACCTCGGTAAGAAATGAGGGTGGTACTATTCTACTTAGCAGGATACCACACGGCTACATCATCTTCCTGCCCTTATCCCACTCTAATTGTCGGCACAACATGTTATAAACATGTTGTCACGTGATATGGCTACGTATTTTACGGCCTGCCTGATATCAACTTATCTTAGTCGTATTTTATGACACCTCGTTAAGAAAGAGGGTCTACTCTACTTAACCGGATACCACACGGTGAGTCAAATTACCTTAGTCGCCTTTTACGACACCTCGGATACCACACGGCGGGTCGACTTGTTATAAACATGTTGTCACATGATTTGGCTTCGTATTTTAAGACCGCATTTTACGATACCTCGGTAAGAATGAGGATGGTCTATTCTACTCAGCCGGATATCAGACGGTGGAAGACAATTTGAAAAATTGACAATTTGAGGCCGGACCTCGGCTTAAAGCGATGCGCTGTGAAGGACTTTATGGGACCTGGATTTGGCTCCCTGATAGCTACCTTCTTATACTTCTTCTTCTTCTTATCTTCTTCTAATTCATCATTCAGTGCTTCTACCTTCAGTAAAAATTGAGAGGAGAGGGATTGGAGAGGGTGGTACTATTCTATTTAGCCGGATACCACACGGCGGAAATTTAATCTTTAATATTTTTAATGAATTAATCTTGTATATGTATATATAAATATATTATTTGAATCTCAGCAACGGTTCCAACGGTTTTCCTGAAATTTAGCATGTAGGGGGATTTAGAAGAGAAAAATCGGTCAAAGTTTTCTTTTCGTCGTCGTTACAAAATCGTTTTTGGGCATTAAAACAAACTACGAATATGGGAATAGATAGCAAATCATAATTTAAATCGTCAAATGCAAAGCTGTGACAGTAATAGTAACGCACGGACCAAAAAAGGTTCGAAACCTAGGTTCGATTCCCATCAGCTCTTTTTTTTATTGCATTTTTTTTTGTTTCTTTTAAAAAATTACCAAGTAAACCGAGTAGGTTTAAAAAATTGGCTCTTACCGAAAAGAGTCAGCAAGAAACTAGGTAGTCGATCTTTTTTTAAAAAGGCGACTTAGGTAAGTCAACCTGTCGTGTGGTATTCGGCTGAGCAGAACAGACCACCCTCATTCTTACCGAGGTGTCGTAAAAGGCGACTAAGGTAATTTGAGCATGGTGCGGTATCCGGTTGAGTAGAGTAGGCCACCATAGACAATAGGTGTAATTCACGACCTCGGTAAGAAAGAGTTCTTACTGAGGTGTCCTAAAATACGATTATGGTAAGTTGACGTCAGACAGGCGGGGCAAATCGTATGATAACATGTTTATAACAAGTTCGGCAGACCCGATTTCGAGTGGGATAAGGGCAGGAGGATGATTTCTTATAATTAGTTACATTTCGCTATAGCATCTTGTGCAAGGTCGAAGTGTCTATGCATTTTTATAATCTTGTATTTATACAATCCCCAACAGTATAATAGGCTTTCTGTATCATCCTTTTGACAGTGTCTTTAAACTGCTGTAATGGCAAAGCTAAAGTTGATTGCGGAATTTTATTATCGAAGCTACAACAAAGGGCTACGTACTTTTAAATGGCGCACAGGAACCGCAAGCAATGTACTATATTTCTTCTAAAGCTTTATTTTTTTAGGCGCTACTCGGTCGTGAAGATCCCATGGGAGAAACTGGAATGGAGTGGACTGGGGAAGGCGCTCTGGTCAGTGACAGATACGTCCTGACAGCGGCGCAAGTGCTTTTAGACCCGGAGGGGTGAGTTCGATCAAGGCAAGATTCGTTGGAAAGTGATTTTAAAGAAGCTACCAGTAATTCGGAAGATTGCTCCTACTGAGAAGAACCAGCAAAAAACTCGGCAGATAATCTTTAAAAAAAATACAATTTGATTGGTTACAAGTTAATCTGCTTAATTCTGTTAAAGTAGCTGACTGCAATTAAGATATGCTACTATCACTCAAATAATCCTCGATAGTATCTATAGTAAGCTTTATGTAGCAGCATCGTTTTAAGATAATTTCTAAACTTGTGTAAAGGCAAGTCTAGATAATGTAAATATAATTTTGTGACAACAATTTTTAATGAAAGTGTTAGCGCACACTTCCTACAAAAACACGATATAATAGAATACCACTATTCCCGCTGCGAGATGCACTTCTCTGGAACAACGAACAAAGACTGAACGCCACTGAAACATTTTAGCAATATGAAGACTCCACCGGAAACAACGCGACACAGTGTTGCCACCATATCAGTCAAAAGGGCGCGATACTATTGTTTCATGACGGTTTTGGTATAAAATACAAAGCGAAAGTCATTGGCGACAACAAAAGCTTCTTCTACTTCTTCTTCTTCAACCGATGAATGTCCATTGCTGCACATTGGTCTCTTTAAGTTCATGCAACGCAGTCTTGTGCCGCTTGGATACATTTCCCCGCGACCTTGAGGTCATCAGCCCACCTCGCAGGGGTTGTGGTTGTACTGAGGTTGCGTTTTCCGGTGCAAGTTCCGCACTCCAACACCCATTGGTTCTCCGTTATATATGGCTCACCCACTTCAGCTTCGCGACACACAGAGCTATCGCAGTGACTGTGGTTCTTCTGCGGCTCTCCTCACTTACGTAGAAATATTCCAAGCATACTTTACTCCATCGCCAGCTGAGTGACTTTGAGCATTCTTGTGAGGCCCATCGTCAACGACCAATCCAACGACGTCAACGAGGGTCCAAAATATAAAAAGACATTGGTGTTGCTTATAATTAAGGGGGGGGGGGGGGGCAATCGGTATAAAAACAGTGTCGGTTGATAGAGAATCAGTCTCCCGCCGCGACTCAAGTGACTATTAGATGTTCTGATAACTAGTTCGTATGCAGAGCTGATGTGGGGTGTGATTATGTCTCGTATTTTGCCACAAATAAATTATGAAACCAGTAGATACTCAACGACGAAACAATTAGATTAACAAATTCTCTTGTTCCAGTGTCCCCATCCGCTACGTACTCCTTGGTACTATTAACAACACAGACCTGAACCGAGGTCTACTGTACAACATTGCACGGAAGATACCACATCCACTGTTTCATATGTCTGTAAGGAAACACGATATAGCTTTAGTAGAGTTGGATAGAAGGTAAGTGATTCTTGTTTGCAATGATTCCTTATCTTCCTCACTCTTTGGCCATTTGTTACATCGGCAAACTTCAGGGCTTTTTACACGCCCAGTTAGAATAGAAGAGATGGTCTGGACCCCGAGATGGTGTTACCGATGCATCGATTGGTAGTGGAAGTGGGCACTGCTTAGAGAGACCCTTACTTGAAGGTCTCCAGGGATATGGAGCTGCTATTAACGGGGATAGAGTCAATGTACACAATTATACCCTGTCTCTTCTTCCAGTAGAATGGTGGAATACTATAAGGTTTAGAGCCACTGCGAGTGCAAAATACTCGACGTATCATACGTCGCATGGAGAAACCCCTGGAAAAGGAAACCTCTTGATAGAGAGTAGGATACGGGCATGAGAATGATGTTGTATTTAATTCTTCATGTCTTGTTTCAGCGTGATGCTATCCGAATTTATTCGACCCGCGTGTTTGCCGGTTCCTGAAAGGAAATTGGATAACTCATCTCGTATGATTATAGCAGCCTGGAGGGGATCAGCAAATGATGAAAACTCGTCAAATATTTTATTATCTGTAAGTTAAAATATACGAGAATTTGGAAACAAATAAATATATATCACCCTAGTAACTAGAATTCTAGTAATGAAATTTTATACTCCAAGAAGTTACTATATTCTTCAATGAAACGAACTTCTAAGCAAGTGTATAAAATCATAAAGTCTACTGCTGGTTTGATAAATTTCTCCCAGAGGAGACAGAAACTTTTCATCACTACTACCTTGCGACGCGTAAGTAAATCCACGCATGTTACAGTCATTTATGTAATCATATCAAGTATAGTTTTTGGCCTCCTTTTGACAACTTCTTCTTCGTCAACCACTGGACATTAACTGCTGGACATAGGTCTCTTCATGGGATCTCGACACAACACGATCTTGTGCCGCTTGGAACCAGTGGCCCCCCGCGACCTTCTTGAGGTCGTCAGTCCACTTCGTTGGGGTGTACCGACGCTGCGTTTTCCGGTGCGAGGACATCATTCCAACACCTTACGACCCCAACTCATTCCGCTTCGCAACACGATGAGTATATTGGTTACTTTGGTTCTTCTACGGATCTTCTTATTTCTGATTTGATTACGTTAATATACACCAAGCATAGTTCGCTCCATCGCCCACTGAACTTCTTTTCTTTCCTTTTGATAACACCGGAATACAAAGAAGATAGTGGCAAGTGCATTTGACTAGACCGACCTATGGGTATGAATTGATCCACTGAATTCAAAATTTCGAGAAATTTTAAAAACAGATATATGTATTTAGACACGAAAATTGGTAGCTTTAGTGATAGTTCAACTTTAGTTTTGGCTTTGGCTTGGCGGGCACAGGCGATATGTTACAGTAAAAAAAAGCTTAGCTATTGAGCTTTATGGAATTAGGCGTTACTTTGCGGAGATCCTTAATACAAAAATAATAATAACATTATTTTGCTATAAAAAGTAAGTAAGTAGCGGCCTGTTACTCTCCCACTGCTGAGAATAGGCTTCTCTCCGTTTTTGGGGAGAAGGATTGAAGCTAAAACCTACCACGCTGCTCCAATGCAGATTTGTATGTTACACATATCTCCAGAATTCTCTAGAGATATGCAGGTTTCCTCACGATGTTTTCACCGAAAAGCGTGATAAATTGCAATTATCAATTAGACACATAAGTTTTAATAGAACTCATTGGTGTCTGCTCGGGTTCGAACCCGTGACCTCCTCGAAAGAGTCGTACGGTGTTACCGCTGGGCTATCATAACTCTCTACGTTACAGTATGTAAAAGATAGGTCTTGTTCTAGGACAGTGTCAGCATCCTGGACGGAGTTAGTGAATGTAATATGTTTGAGTCAAGGAGTTTTTCATACGACTCGTCTTCCATGATGTGTGCCGCTGGGTACATGACCCCTGCTTTTGTGGGACATACGTGCCATGTAAGTTAATTCAATTCAATTCAAAATTAAATTCAAGGGTTTGGAATTGTACTCATTACGAGGAGAACCAGCAGTATTTGGATGATAAAAAAGCCTGGATTTGAATCCTTTCAGCTTCATACAACCCTGCGGTTTCATCATGTATATGACCGCTATTTCTTTCTGGTTCTTCTCAGTAAGAGCGACATTCCGAACCAGTTGTAGCTTCATTAATCGTATTAATCCTTGAAATTTCAAAAGTGCTTGAAAGACCTTATTTGAATGAAGATTATTTTGATTTGATCTGATTTGAGGACACTGTGCATTAATTCTGCAAAAATAATTATTTAAATAATACAATATAGTTATTCAATAATTCAAGTCGACCCGCCGTTTGGTATTCGGCTGAGTAGAATAGACTACCATTATTTCTTACCGAGGTGTCATAAAAGGCGACTAAGGTAAGTCGACCCACCGTGTGGTATTCGGCTGGGTAGAATAGACTACCATTACTTCTTACCGAGGTGTCATAAAAGGCGACTAAGGTAAGTCGACCCGCCGTATGGTATTCGGCTGGGTAGAATAGACTACCATTATTTTTTACCGAGGTGTCATAAAAGGCGACTAAGGTAAGTCGACCCGCCGTGTGGTATTCGGCTGGGTAGAATAGAGCACCATAATTTCTTACCGAGGCGTCATAAAAGGCGACTAAGGTAAGTCGACCCGCCGTGTGGTATTCGGCTGAGTAGAATAAACCACCTTCATTCTTTATCGAGATGTCGTAGAAGCCGACTTAGGTAAGTAGACGTCAGGCAGACGGCTGGTTGTTAAATAACTATTATATAACAGCATGTTTATAACATGTTGTTTCGACCCCACTTAGAGTGGGATAAGGGCAGGAAAATGACGTATGATTTTTGATGTAAATAACATGTTTTCAGGGCTACAGCGGTACTCCGCTAATTTCCTTGCTGGTTAACCTGGACTGTACTTATTCTCTGGAGGGTATAGCCATAAGTCCTCGATGCGGGAGACGATCTGCTGGGATCTACACCAGGGTCTCCCATTACCTGGATTGGATAGTCCAAAATGTTTGGCCAGATGATTATGAAGCGATAAAAGCTGCTATTTAACCTAAAATGTCATAATTTTATAAAACTTTATTCGTTTCTTACTTTATTTTTAGAAGCGTTACATAAATTGTTTCTAACTGAATGTTTGGAAAATGGATTCGAAATAAAAGTATATATTCAAAAAACTCTATTATCATTTCGAAAAAACCTTTAGTCCTTTAAATAATTTATAGAATTAGGCGTTACTTTGCGGAGATCCATAATTACTTTATCCGTTATTTCTTTAGTCTTTACTCCTTATTCGTCTATTTATCTTGTATATACATATAAGAAGTCCGGCTGTTAGAATAGACCACCCTCTCCCTTCCACAGTATCCCACTGCTGGGCATAGGCCTCCTCTCTCCATTTTTGAAGAGAAGGGTTGGAGCTAAGACCTACCACGCTGCTCCAATGCGGATTGGTAGGTTACACATATATCTCTAGGATTCTCTAGAGATATGCAGGTTTCCTCACGATGTTTTCCTTCACCGAAAAGCGTGTGATAAATTGCAATTATCAATTAGACACATAAGTTTTTTAATAGAAAAACTCATTGGTGTCTGCCCGGGTTTGAACCATGATCGTCACTAGAGATTCACACGTTCGCACCGCTAGGCCATCACAGCTTTATTTATTAATTATTAAAAAATATTAAAAAGTGTGTATTTTCTGTTTATCTATATCTATCTATACATATAATAAAATCGTAGAGAGGTCGATTCTGCACATTTGATATTTAAAAAAAAAAATAGTGCCATCGTCTCAAAACACGCTTCTAAACATGAATCTATAGTTTTTAAAATTTTTGTCTGTTTGTCTGTGAGGCTGTTTTAACAGGATTTCTATAGCTTAAATGTTACCCCGAAGGATAAGGACGAATTGTGCTAAATTTGAGCTGTGATGGCCTAGCGGTGCGACCGTGTGAATCTCTAGAGACGATCATGGGTTTAAACCCGGGCAGACACCAATGAGTTTTTCTATTAAAACTTATGTGTCTAATTGATAATTGCAATTTATCACACGCTTTTCGGTGAAGGAAAACATCGTGAGGAAACCTGCATATCTTTAGAAAATTCTAGGGATATGTGTAACCTACCAATCCGCATTGGAGCAGCGTGGTAGGTCTTAGCTCCAACCCTTCTCTCCAAAAATGGAAAGAGGAGACCTATGCCCAGCAGTGGGATAGTAACAGGCCGTTACTTAGACTTACTTAGTGCTAAATTTCATCGATATTGGTTTAGCGGACTCGATGTGAAAACTTAACACAGAGATGGGCATTTATAATATTATTAAGGATTAGTGGATTATTCAGAACCAGTAGAAACTAAGTAACAGTAATGGTCATATTTCTATCACTATACAAATTCTTATTAAATTAAACTTTTGAATTTACTTTATAAGTCACATCTATTTAATAAAACGCGTAAATTAGATGTTTAGTTTATTGTAAGTAGACAGATGCTGTGGGGATATTGTTTCGTAATATTGAGTGGTTCTAAATTGTTAACTTATCGTTTTAAATTTTGAAATATATTAGGGGGACCCATAAGTAATCAATTATTTTGCGTTCATAGATAAAATGTTTTTGTGAAATGACATTTTTATTTTGTAATCGTTTATGTAATCACCATAATTTGTGATGACTTGTTGCCATCGTTCCTGCAAAAGTTCAACCCCCCTCTTAAACAAGTGGGGAGGACGTGACTCAAAATATAACGCAAGGTGCGCTTGGACATCGGGTACGAAATTCAATTTTTTTTCGAAACGAATGCTCCAGTGACCTGTGCCTGGTGGTAGTCCGACAGTGCTAGGTCTGGAGAGTATGGAGAGTGCGGTAGAAGTTCCCATGCTATCTACTTAGTTTTTTATTGAGTAATCTTCGCTGCATGATGACGGGCATTATCTTGTTAGAGTATCACACCTTTTCTGTTGACTAAAGCTGGTCTTTTTTCTATGAGTGCGGTCTGTAACCGTTGTTATTGTTGACAATACAGGTCAGTAGTAACTGTCTCCCTAGGTTTCAATAATTTTTAATACATAATACCTAAACAATCCCAACAAATACACAATAACACCTTAATCAGGGATAGGGTTGGTTCAGGGGTTGGAAGAGGTATCTAGTTTGCGGACAGCCATTGTTTCCATCGCTTTATGTTATCATAAAGGAACCATTTTTCATCTCCAGTTACGATTCAAGACAAAAATGGATCTCTGCTTAGTCTGATGAGCATGGAATTACAAATTGTTCGCCAAAGATCGTTATCGGCTTCAGATAGCAGGTGTGCAATCCATTTATCTTGTCTATGTACCTTGCCAATTTCTTTTAAATGTCTTTGTATGGTGGACCAGGTAGACCCAAAGCTTCTTCATAGTTCCTGTATAGTTAACCTTGGATCGGACTCCACTAGAGATTTTAGGGCGCCGTTATCAAATTGACCTGGGCGTCCAGTTTGATGCTTATCTGATAGGTCTTAATCACTTGCAGGAAATCTTCTGAACCGACGTTGACACTCGTTGACCTTCAACACATCTCTATATAATTCGCAAATTTTGCTTATTGTTTCCGTGACACTTAAACTCGCAATGAAATGGAAATGTACACAATTATGAATATGGCTCTAAGAAGGTAAAAAGTCCGCCATTTTGTTACAGGGCTACAAAAAAAAATTATATTGTTAGGAATAAATTACTAACACACTGGTTGAAGAATAACACAAAAAAAATAATGCTTACACTTGTCTGGTTGTCGCAGGACTAATGAAAAATTGTATCTTGTGAAAATAATTGATTACTTATGGGTACCCCTTATATTTAATTTCTCAAATTAAATTCGACTTATCACTAAAGAAAAATAATTTTATTGTAAGCTCCCTAAATAAATCGTAATTTCTCATTCATACCAACAATACAAAAGTATCAAATACAATGTCGATTGCATAATTTATTTATGGCAATAATAAAATTATTGCCTTTAAAAATAATAAAAAACAAAACTATATACAAAGTTGCAATAACGAAACGTTTAATTTTTATTACTCTATGATTTCTTTTAATTATATTAACTTCAATTAAATTTCAAAATGAAGTGAGAACTAATTATTAAAATGATAACATTTATTTTATTATTTATAGTAATAATAAATAATAATAACATTATAAAAAAATATTTTAAATATAAGAATATTTATGTTAAATAAACGCAATTAAAACTATATAGGTATTACCTAGGAACCTAACTATTTTTTTTAATAATTTTTTTTTAATTTTATTATTACAGTATTTAAATAAACGCAGTACGAAATATAAAAGTATTTATTAACCTTATTTAATTTAAATAAATATTGACTTGTTTAATAATTACATTAAATAAAAAAAAATGTAATTTTCAATGTAGTTTATTACCGTATACTTTAAGAATGTTTTATATTTTAGCGTGTTGTTTAAAAAAGGTTTGTTACATTTTGCTTCTAATAGAATTTCATAATAAATTTCAACTCGCTAAATGCATAATCCAAAGTCATTTCCATTTACCAGAGATTTAGCTTTAGACATGTTACTTTATGAAATTCTATGAAAAATTTGTTGTTGAAAAGATTATCCGCCGAGTTTCTTGCAAACTTCCGAATCAGTTATAGCTTCTTTAAAAAACATTTTACGATTCAAAACTACTGAAAACAGTACACTTGAATAAAGAATATTTTGAATTGGAATTTGAATAAAGAATTTATAGATGTTTTACATCAAACCGCGGTTAAAGGAAATTTATTGACTCTTAGTTTAAATTCATAGTGTTGAATTTGTTGTTGGCAATGTTCAATTTAACCATAAAATATTTACACTAATTTATTAAAATTATTATTCAAATTGACTTTTAAAATTTCCTTCGAATCAAATAATAATGAAGCTACAACTGGTTCGGAATTTTGAACTTACCAAGCAGAACCAAAATTTTTTGAAATAGTATATTTTTTTTAATAATTCAGTTCTACGAACTCAAAATAAATTATCAAATATGCATTTTTGTTTGCGATTTTTTCATAAAGTATACTAGCAATTTGGGATTAATGCGAGAAAACTCTGTGATATGCTGATTTAAGTGGGCAAAGCCGTAGACAGCTAGTAAAACATCGAACTGACTAAACAACTAATACACAAGTTAATTACGGGATTTCTTCGCCTCATCTGGCCATACGTTATCCACTATCCAGTCCAAATAGTGGGAGACCTTGGTGTAGACGCCGCCTGCTCCAATACCGCACTGCGGGCCAAAGGACACGATCCCCTCCACAGAGTACGAACAGTCGAGGTTGGTGACCAGCGCCATCAGCGGACCACCACTGTCACCCTGGGAGAAAAACCAAATGTTATAACAAGCAGTATGCCCAACCACATCATTCTCCTGCCCTTATCCCGCTCTAAATGGGGCACAACATGTTATAAACATGTCACATGATTTGGTTTCGTATATGACCAGCCGTCTACCTGACGTGAACTTACCTTATTAGTTTAAGGGACCTCGGTATGAAAGAGGGTTTATTCTACTCAACCAGATACCACATAGTGGGTAAGTCTTACCTTAGTCGCTGTTTACGACACCTCGGTAAGAAATGAGGGTGGTCTATTCTACTACCGGATACGACACGGTTACAGTATCCTCAAACACGTTCATGTCAAATAATAATAACCCCATAAGTTCAAGTACCTGACCTAATCTTTCTCGGGAATTTTTTTTAAATATAAATATATAAATAAATATATGGGACACTTACACACACGGTCGTCCGTCCCCAAAGTAAGTAACTTAATACTTGTGTTATGGGTGACAGACAACTGGTGAATATATACTTATATATTTTTTAAATACATACTTAAATACAAATATACACCCAGGCTCAAAGACCAACAAATTCATTTTTAGAAAATGTTGGCCCTCGGCGGGAATCGAACCCGCGACCCGCGGAGCTGAAGGCAGAGTCACTAACCACTGCTCCAACGGGTCAGTCAAAAATGGTCACTGATACGATACCAGGGTCTGATAAATGCTGCCCTTGATGGCGTTGACGTGTGTACCAGGGAGTCTCCCATTTCAGAAGAAATGGATTGTAAACACGCCACTAATCGTCAACGGACGATCAAGACTATCCAGAAAAGTGTTGCGACCAAGAAAAATCAAGTCAAGTTGTCCAAAGGAATGAAAAACTCACGTGGCACGTGTCAGCGACCGATGAATTGATTTTAATTGTACCAGCAGCACAAATCATAGATGATGTCTCGTATTTGAAGCGATTCGCAGCAAGCTTATCACATTCGCTCTGGCTATTCAGCACATTGACTTCAGCCTGAAATAAAATTACAAAACTAGTTAATACCATACTAATGCCATTAATACTGAACATTTCCTTTTTAAGTTGAATGTTGAACATAATACTTCTGTCGATTTGATGGCAGTACGATTCTCAAGTATTTCTTTAATTTACTCCTTTAGTTTGTCAGTTTAATAATATTAACGCTAAGCGCAGACTTAACATTGGTGCCGAAACCCGGGAACACGTATATTTCAGCTATATATTTTATGCCACCGCGTGCGCGTGCACGTGTTGCGCACGATGCCTATAGAAGCATTAAAAAGGTTGCGCAATGCCAGAGGCCAATGCAAAGGAGCAATAACCAGATTGGAAACCTACTTCAACCAAGAAAGGCCATTTGAGACCAGTGATATCTATGTTCGGGAGCAAAATTTGACTATAAATTACAAAAAATTTCAAGAAGTACAACTCGAGATTCTCTGCCAGGGTGGTGGAGAGGAAGATGATGAAACCTGCCTAATTGAGGAAAGGTATTTGACCTTATGTACAAAAATCAGAAGGCTCAAGCTTGCTGCGGAACGGGAAGAGCAATGTGTCAGTGGTCCCAAACCCAGTGTGAGTCTTCCCCCCATTAACCTCAAACCATACGATGGACGCGACATCAGTGCCTTTAAACCTTTTATAGATTTATTCCTTGCAGTCATCGGTAAAGACTCTAAATTAACAGACGTTGAAAAGTTTTACTATCTTAAGAGCTTGTTGTCTTGCGAACCCTTACAGCTCATCGAAGGTTTGCCTGTGACAAATGAATCCTACCAATCTGCATTGAATCTGTTATACAAAAGGTATGATAACGCTTCGCTTTTAGTTAGCAATCATATTAATATTTTACTAGACCTACCAAATGTTCAAAAGGGTACAGCCCACCACCTGCGAGACATTGTCAGTAAAGTTAGACAACATACATCTGCATTACAAGGTTTGAAACAACCCGTTGAATATTGGAGTTCCATATTAGTATGTATTATTCTAAGAAAACTTGATCCGTTAACTATTAGATTGTTTCATGCAGAGAGAGACATTTCACAAATTGCAACTTTAGATTGTTTATTGGATTTTATTTCTAAAAGAGCTGCATCTATGGAAGCTACTAGTTCATCCCATCATAATAGTAAAACAAAATTAGTTCATCTGTCAGGTTTCAATCAACCAGTTAATCAAATCAAGAGTTGTAAATTATGTGGCAAAGGTCAACCTCATAAATTATTTAAATGTCCCAAATTTAATTTATTGTCAATTGATAAAAGGTTTGAATATATTAATGAAAATAATTATTGTCAAATTTGTCTTGGTAAACATACTCAAAAGTGTCGTTATAAACTGTACTGTTCTCAATGTAAAGATCCAACACACAATACTTTACTACATTTAAAGAGTAAGGAGCCAGAGTGTTCTGAGCCCAGTACTGATATTAATTTATATACGAATAGGTCAAATGGTACAAAGGTTCTATTGCCAACTGTTAAGGTTTTAGTAAAAGGTTCCTCTGGTGATAAAATTGTAGTGCGAGGGTTACTTGATTCAGGAAGTCAAACTTCATTCTGCACAAGTAGTTTGGCTCAGCGATTAGGTTTAAAACAGGTTAACATGCAAAATAATATAGCCACTCTTGGCAATAATATTAATACTACAAATAAAGCTGTCAAATTATCAATTTATTCTATGACACAACATTATAATTGCAATGTCACCTGTTCTATAATAAATAATATAACAATACCCTTGCCTCAAAAGAAATTTGAAAATACATTCTTAATTCCAAAATCTATTCCTCTGGCTGATCCTGATTTTAACATTCCAGGGGAAATTAGCATATTGCTTGGAGCAGACACTTTCTTCCAAGTTATACAAGATGGGAAAATAGAAGGAGACGCTTCTAAACCTATACTGATCAACACGAGGTTTGGATACATCATCTCAGGTGATTCCTTTCCATGTAATTTAAATTTATGTATGCATACAGTTATGGCTACTGATCTGGATTCCGTTGTGAAAAAATTTTGGGATACTGAAAAGGTACCTGAAATATACAGTGAAGCTTTGCCAGAGTACGAGCATAGTGAATTAATTTTTAAAGATTCATTACAGTTAATGAACAATACATTTACAGTTAAATATCCTTTAAAGATGAATTTAAGCGACATTAATACAGCTGATTCATTTACCATTTCATTGAAGAGATTTTATAATTTAGAGAAGCGTTTCTCAAAAGATCCTTCATATTATCAATTATATAAAGATTTTATAAATGAATACATTAGGTTAGGTCATGCCAAGATAGTGTCAATTGACACTACTAATAATGTAGACCAGCCACTATATTTTCTCCCACACCATGCAGTTGTTCGCATGGATAAGAAAACAAATAAATTGCGTGCTGTCTTTGATGGTAGTGCCAAATGTAAAAATAATCCTAGTCTTAATGACATGTTATGTAATGGTCCTGTGGTCCAAAACTGTCTATTTAACATATTGTTGCAGTTTCGCACATATAAGTATGTACTAATGTGTGATATACGCCATATGTATAGGTGCATTTTAATTGATCCAAAACACAGAGTCCTTCAAAACATTTTGTGGAGAGAAAATACACATGAAAGCATAAGTTGTTTACAATTACAAACCATAACATATGGTTTAAAGAGTTCCTCTTACCTAGCCACAAGATGCTTGGTGGAACTTGCTTTAATACATAAGGATACATATCCATTAGCTAGCAAAGCTATTATACAAAGTTCATATGTTGATGATATATTGTGTGGAGCTTTTACCAAATTCGAAGCCCAGCAATTAAAATGTGAGCTTATTGAGCTTTTAAAATTGGGAAATTTTAAATTACATAAGTGGTGTTCAAATAATTTTGATTTGATTTCTGATATTCCTGACGACAAACATGGTTATTCTCAACGGGATCTAGATCAGGAGACACATATAATAAAAACATTAGGTCTGTCCTTTGACACCAAAGATGATGTATTCAAGGTTTGTGGCAGCATGGTGGTGTCTCTTGAAATTCCTACTAAGAGAAGTGTCTTAAGCTCTGTCAGTAGATTTTTCGATCCTTTGGGATTTGTAGGACCGGTTATAGTAAAGGCTAAGCTTATATTACAACAGATTTGGCAATGTAACCTAGACTGGGACACTCCCTTACCAAGTGATTTAGTTCAGATCTGGCAATCATTTCAAAGTGACATTTCAAATATGAAGGAAATATTAATACCACGAAATTTAATGATTTCTGATTCTGTTGAATCAGAATTAATAGGTTACTGTGATGCATGTAATCTAGCCTATGGTTGTTGTATTTACATAAAGGTTAAGGTAAATAATAAACATTATGTATATTTACTGTGTTCTAAATCTAGAATAGCCCCTTTAAATTCAAAGTTAACAATTCCAAAATTGGAATTAAATGGAGCCTTACTGCTTGCAAAGTTGATGTACAAAGTAGCTTCAATATTTATAAATTTAAACATAACTTTATTCACTGATTCTAATATTGTTTTGGGATGGTTAAATTCAACCCCTGTTAAGCTTCCAGCCTATATTGGTAATAGAGTAAAGGAGATAAATAATTTAACTTTAAATATGAAATGGTTTCATACACCTGGTTCATTGAACCCTGCTGACATTTTGTCAAGGGGTTCAAAGTCAGATGACCTACAAAAAAATGTCTTATGGTGGAATGGCCCTGATTATTTACAAAATAAGGGGCCTTATAATTTATATTTGTCAACAATAGAAATTCCTTTGCAACAAAATTGTGAAAATAATATTATTAATGTGTGTTCTAATAGTGTTGAGAATAATGTTTTGCCTATTTATACTAATTATTCCAGTTTAATTAAATTACAAAGAATAGTATGTTACATGTTAAGATTTATAAACAGATGTAAATGTAAAGAAATAAATAGTGGTTATATTTCTTCAATGGAAATGAAGAATTCTATGCACATCATAATAAGGGGTTTGCACCTTATTCATTTTAGCAATGATATTAAGTGTTTGCAGCAAGGTAAAAGTGTGTCATCTACATTAAAATCTTTACACCCTTTTTTAGACAAAAATGGATTGTTGAGAGTTGGAGGACGGCTTCAGAATTCTTCACTTTCATTTGAAAAGAAATTTCCTGTTATATTACCAAGTAGATGTAATTTGACAAAATTAATAATTAAAAATGAACATTTAAATTTACTTCATGCTGGTTTAAAGTTAGTTTCTAGTAGTTTATCTCAAAGATACCATTTAATAAATGCAACAAGGGAAATTAAAAGTGTAATAAATAAATGTATTGTTTGTCAAAGATTTAAAACACAAGGTGCCCAGCAGTTAATGGGTTCATTACCAAAGGATAGAGTAACACCATGTAGAGCATTTCAAAATGTAGGTTTAGATTACTGTGGACCTTTCAATATTAAAACTTCAACTTTGAGACGGGCTGGAGTGACCAAAGGTTATGTTGTTGTATTTGTTTGCATGGCCACAAAGGCCATACATATGGAGGTTGCTTCAGATCTGTCGACTGAAGTATTTTTATCTGCATTTAAACGTTTCATATCGCGCCGAGGGTTGCCTTCGACTATTTATTGTGATAACGCATCTACATTTAAGGGTGCAAATAATCAACTGAGGGCTTTGTATGAGTTGCAAAAAACTCCAGATTTTCAAAGTAAATTTCAAAATTTATTATCAATAAAGGGGATTGTATTCAAGTTTATTCCCGCTTATAGCCCAAATCATGGCGGTTTGTGGGAGTCTGCTGTAAAATCGGCTAAATATCATTTAAGGAGAATTTCATGCTCTAAAAATTATACCTTTGAACAATTTTCTACTGTCATCTGTCAAATAGAAGGCATTTTAAATTCTCGCCCGTTAATGCCTCTATCACAGGATATTAATGATTATTCGTATCTATCACCTGGCCATTTTTTGATAGGAAATACTCTAACTTCATTTCCGGAGGAAAATCTTGAAAATATTCCTACTAATAGATTGCGTTTATGGCGTACATGCGAACAAATACGGCAACATTTCTGGCGGGCCTGGTCAAATGCATATTTGTCATCATTAAATCAGCGCACAAAATGGATGAAAGAGTATCCTAACTTAAAGGAAGGCATAGTTGTACTGTTGCAGGATGCCAATGCCTCCCCTTCTTCTTGGCCTCTAGGTAGAGTGTCAAAGGTATATATTGGCTCAGATGCCAAGGTAAGAGTGGTTCAGATTAAAACATCTGATGGAAAATTTCATGATAGGGCAATATCAAAAATTGTAGTTTTGCCATTAGAGTAGCTTCTCGTAGGACCTTTTTCAAGGTGTAGTTCAGCTTGTACTGTCTACGATGCCAAGAGAGCTCACTCCAGCAGGGCATTTACTTGCTTACTTACTTGCATTTACTTAAATACATATTGTTGTATTGAGATTATGATAAAGTAATGTATATGTAATATATAAAGAGAAAATGTAAAATTAAATTCATAACTATTATAGAACTAATAAAACAAAGTATATTTGTATAAGTAATATATATTTTTTTCAACTTAGCTTTTGTATAATTTTTCAAAGAAATTAAATTGTAAAATTAAATAATAATAAGTTTAACAATGGTCGGTATTGTATTGCTAGTTTCTAATTTCAATAATTGTTTAAAATTTTGTAATTCTGTGTCAGTTTGTATAAAATCTTTAACATAATTAATGTTGCGAAAAATTGTTATTAGCCTATTTTGCCGGGCGCAATTTATGTTAGAGACATAAAAAATTACTCTATGGCATGGTTGGTCTGTGACGGCTGTCATATTTGACAGCTCTTTTTTTGCATACCGGCTTTCAACGAGCAATACGTGTTCCCTTAAAATAAAATAAATTTTCTCAAGTATTTCTTTAATTTACTCCTTTAGTTTGTCAGTTTAATAATATTAACGCTAAGCGCAGACTTAACAGGCAGACGTCTGCCATCTCAGTCGACTTGACCACGATGAACAGGAAACGCGTCACTAACGACGGTCGTAATTTGACGCAATAATACCTACAGACTGACAGACGTCTGTCATCTCAGTCGACGTGACCACGGTACACAGAACATGCGTTGTTAACCTACGGACAGATATCAGGTAGCTATGCGCAATGTTTTATTAATAAAATACATTAATAACTCACAGTTAGTAAAAGGATAGAAGGGTCAGCATTCTCGGCGGTGCTACCCCAGCCCGCAATGATTCTCTTCTGTGTTTTTTCAATAGTTATTTCTGGGCTCGGCAAGCACGCGGGACGGATGAATTCTGACAGCCTGACGCTGGAAAAATATATAAAGGGCGTGACGTGAGTTAACATCTGAACTGCAACTGAGAGCTAAGGCGGAATCTAAATGCAAAAATAAAATAACAATCTATATCTATACTTATTATGAAACAAAGCATAGCCTTATCAATCAATCGATCAATAGTTATTTATGATTAATTATTATTATGTTATGTCTAGCTTTAAACGAAGTTGCGGGTAAAAACCCGCAACTTCGTTTGCGTGGACTGTTGTCAACTGAAAGTTTGATTATAGATGGCGCTTTTCAATGTCACCCTATTCCTGATGAATTAACAGGGTTTCTATAGCCTATATGTTATTCGGATGTATAAGGAATAACTGTGCCAATTTCATCGATATTAGTTCAGAGGGGTCGTTGTGAAAGAGTAACAAACATACATCCATAATCACAAACTTTCGCATTTATAATATTAGTAGGTTTTCTTAAATTTAATCTTAATAATCTTTATTCAAATAAGTTTTGTCAAGCACTTTTTAATCCTTAAGGATCAATGATTAACGAAGCTACAAGACAGCTGTCAGACGCAATGTACTTACCGCTTGTGCAACTCAGCTAGAGCGATGTCGTAATACTTTAGGTGCAGTTGGTAATTCGGATGGTAGATCTTCCGGACGATGTTGTACAGCGAACCGTTTACGGTGTCCGTCTTGTTGCGCGTCCCCAGCATCACATACCGCACGGAGCGGCTGGAATCGAAGCATTTTTGATTTCAGTTCCGGATGTCCTAATAATTCTCTAAATTAGGTATTTCTAAACATATTATAAAACAAAGTTCCCATAGCAGTTTGGTATGCGGCTGAATAGAATAGACCACCCTCATTTCTTAGCGAGGTGTCGTAAAAGGCGACTAAGGTAAATCGACCCGTGTGGTATCCGATTGGGTAAAATATACCACCCTCTCTCTTACCGAGGTGTCGTAAAATACGATTAAGGTAAGTTGAGCTCAGGTAGGCGACCGGTCGTGCAATACGAAGCCAAATCATGTGAACAGGAATGGAAAATTCTTTAAAAAAATTACCGAGCAAGCTTCGGTCACCCAGGTACTCGGCCATAAAGTGAGATACGGTGGGCCGAGGCAGCCAAGCACTCACCGTTCCGCGCCTACAAGAACATGTGCAGCTGTCAGAACAAATTTATCGCTGATCAGAGCACCACTCCCAAGCCACTGCACACCTAAGCCCTCTTCAGTGAGATCTGCGCAACCGATCAGCGCCTGGAACAATAGTAGAGAGTTTCTAGAGACAAGTACTGTAAGGAGAGGTAAATCGCTCCAAGATGGTAGACTTCTGTTAGTCGATAGATATTATTGTGTCAAACTACCGCGGCCGTTCGTGACGTGTGTTCTGTGTATTCTGGTCATGACGACTGAGACGGCGGATGTCTGTCAGTCTGTAAGTATTAATGTGTAAAACTACCGCAGGCGTTAGTGACGCGAGTTCTGTGTACAGTGGTCACAAAAACTGAGATTGCAGACTTCTGTTAGTCTGTAGATATTATTGTGTCAAACTACCGTGGTCGCTAGTGACGCGTATTCTGTGTACAGTGGTCACAAAGACTGATATGGCAGACGTCTGTCAGTCTGTAGGTATTATTGTGTCAAACTATCGCGTTCTTTAAGGACGCGTGTTCTGTGTAACCTGGTCACAAAGATTGAGATGGTATGTCTGTCAGCTAGTAGATATTATTGTGTCAAACAACCGCAGTCATTAGTGACGCGTATTCAAAGATTACAGTGTACATGCGTATTCTGTTTACAGTGGTCACAGAGACTGAGATGGCAGACGTATATCAAATGAAATCAAAATAATCTTTATTCAAATAAGCTCTTTCAAACACTTTTGAATCGTCAAGGATCAATATGATTAATGAGGATACAACTGGTTCGGAATGTTGCTCTTACCAAGCAGAACCAGAGAGAAACTCGGCGGCCACATTTTTGATTTTAGTTTATGAAACCGCAGTCTTGTATGCAGCTGGAATGATTTTCAAATCCAGGCTTTTTTGTTATCCAAATAATCTTCAAGTCTGTCAGTCTTTAGGGAGTATTTGTATCAAACTACCGCAGTCTTTAGTGACGCGTGTTCTGTGTACAGTGGTCACAAAGACGGACCTGGTCTGTCAGACAGGTCAGACAGGTCTGTCAGCCTGTAGATATTATTGGTCTCACTCTAATAATCTAAAGGTCTGATTTCCGTTCGAGATATTTTTTTGAATATTTATTTGTTTATGTGTTCTTAGTTTAATTTGACTTAACCGTGAATTTTAAGCTCACCATATGAGGAAATTCGTTGTCATCCGCCGTCTTGCCGCCAGATATTCTAAATCCTTTGTCGGGGATATCACACCTGTACTTTCTTATCAACTCGTCCGGATCATCATCCGAGGCCACACATCTGTGTACGTACCGTTGATATTCCGCGCATTCTAAAAGTACGAGACAAGATGGAAACATTACAAATGCGGAAATTAAGCATTTAGCTATTTACGGATTATCTTTAACCAACCGACAGAGTTACACTAAGTAATGTACTAGAGAATTCATCATCATCATCATAATTCTGCCCCTTATCTCACTCTAAGTGGGGTCGGCACAACAATACACAAGCACTGTACACATTCACCACCACAATGTCAACAATTGTTTCGCCCCGTAACCGAAGCATGGTCAGGAGATAGACTCCACGTCAAAAACGCAAAGCAAAGCATTACCCAAACAAGCAGAGTTATATAGTAACGAATTAAACCCCCCACCATTTAGTTGGCTTTGTCTTTAAACACGTGTAGCAAACTGGAACTTGTAACGTTTATCTGTTCGTTAATTGGTGCGACGTTATGTTTTATTGTTTCCAGCTGCTCTAATGTAATATAATATATCTTTAAGCTTTTTGGGCAGATATTTAAAATTTGAAAACAATGGTCGTCAGATATCTACAAAAATACTATAAAAAGTCCGCAACAGCATGTCTCTATCTCTCTATCTATATTTCTTAGGGTTAACTCACAATAAGTAGTTATTGTTTTGGTCAAATTTCAATAAAGGCAAGTCAGCTTGTTAAAACTAAATCTACTATCTACATCTAAATCTACAAGTTTAGTTCGTCGCGCTATGAAAAAGCTTGTTTTTTGAGGGTTTTATTAAATTATGTATATTTGATAATAGCTGTGCTATCAGTTTTGGCTGTATTGAAATTTTGAACATAAAAGGAGTTATCGTGGGTTATTAAAAGAGATTTTTGAATAACTTCCACCGTTTACTCAGCGCACGCAAAGGTTTAAATTATGCCGTTTTCGCAATATTTTTTATTGCTGCTCCTCTCCAATTCACCTTCTCGATAAATGGACTATCTGACACTGAAATAATTTTTCAAATCGGTCCAGTAGTTTCTGAGATTAGCGCGTTCAAACAATCAAACAAACAAACTCTTCAGCTTTATGTATTACTATAGACATAGATGTATATTTTTGTCATTTTTGACATATTTATTCTCATTAATAGTGAAGGGCAGGCGTTAAAACGTTACTTTTCCAAGCTATATTTGTAGGTGAAGGAGTGACTTCAGGAATTTCGATCACAGGACATCCTTTCTCTTGTGGAAGTTCCGCTTGTACTTGATTTGGACAGCATATGAGAGGCTCATTGCCGTTATAGTGACAGGTCTGGAAAGTAATTAAAATATTT
Source organism: Morpho helenor (assembly GCA_029227775.1). Taxonomy (NCBI): domain Eukaryota; kingdom Metazoa; phylum Arthropoda; class Insecta; order Lepidoptera; family Nymphalidae; genus Morpho; species Morpho helenor. The sequence goes on from JARGCU010000011.1 coordinate 13,255,471, forward strand.
TACAAATTTAGCTTTGCCATTACAGCAGTTTGAAAACACTGTTAAAAAGAGTCTGATACAGAAAGCCTACTATACTGTTGAGGATTACTTAGATGAATAGAATGTGTAGAAATAACTCCTCTTCGACCCTGTATAAGACAGTAATCACTAAAGTTAATTAGTAAAAAGAATTATATTTTAAGAAAGAGCAAACGCCGAGCTTCCTGGCTCTTCTTTGTACAGCTTTCCGAACCAGCAGTAGAGTTGACGATTCAAAAGCACTTGTTTACAAGTTTACTTGAATAAAGAACAGTACGCGAGTGACCGAGCCTTGGTCGGTAATTTTTTTTTAAATATTTTTAAAAAATATATGAGGAAAGACGGCGTCGATGACATGTGAGATTCGCATCCGCGTTTTGAACATAGTCGCTCCGCCCGTTACTCATCAGCCATCGCAGCATTAAGTTTGACAGCTAAAATTATCCTTTGGTTTTAATTCTAAATTTCTTTAATGCCCAAAAGGTTATATAAAACGAATTTTTTAAATAAAACCTAGCTAGATCGATTTTTCTCTTCCAAAATCCTCTACACGCTGAATTTCAGGAAAATCGTTGGAGCCGTTTCCGAGATTCCGAAAATATATATATGTATATATACATACAAGATTAACTCATTTAAATATTAAAGATATAATTCATATCCAAAATATATAAACTTGTAAACAAGTGCTTTTGAATCGTCAACTGTACTGCTGGTTCGGAAAGCTGTTTCTACCGAGAAGAGCCAGCAAGAAACTCGGTGGTCGCTCTTTTAAAAATATAATTCTTATTACTAGTTACATTTAGTTATTATTGTCTTATAAAGGGTCGAAATAGTAAGCTTCGCCGCCGCCGCTTACGACACCTCAGTAAGACATGAGGGTGGTACTATTCATTAAGTCGGTAACCACACGGCGTTTTCGTTTAATTTATATTGTTAATTGTTTAATAAGATAAAGGATTTTAAACTTGTGTATATCGTCGACTCACCACTTTCCTAGATCTCTTAACGCCTTCATCGATCCCTTGATACATCCTTCCAAATGCACCAGTCACGTGTATAATGTTTTTAGAGGGACAGCAAAATATCTTGGTCTTACTGTCTTGCCACTTGCACAGCTAGAAAAAAATCATATAGGGTAAGGGACAAAATTGACCGTTTTGTATCTTAAATATTTAAATGAGTTAATATTGTCCTTACTAATATTATAAATGTGAAAGTCTGTCTGTCTGTCTGTCTGTCTGTCGGTTCCGTTTTCACGGCCAATCCGCTGAACCAATATCGATGAAATTTGGCATAAATATTCCATATATACCGGGGTAACATACAGGCTATATAAATCCTGTTAATTCAACAGGTATTAAATTCAGGAGGAATTAAATACGATGTCATTCAAAACGCCATCTATAATAAACCTATGGAACTAATTTTTATTTACGATGTGTCAAAATCAAGTCAAATCTGTATTTACAAAGTATTTAGATTCCAAGTTTTTCGGCTTACGTCAAAAGAGTTATCTTTAAAGAGTATTTATATTTTATTCTATTTTATTCGTTCACTGGACAAATTTAACTGAGAAAATTTAACATTGTAATAACAATGGATTATTAATATAAGTAATACAGGTTATTTAGTAAAATAAATAAACAAATAATATTATAAATGCGAAAGTCTGTTTGTAACGTATTCATGGTCAATTCGCTGAACTAATATAGATGAAATTTGGCAAAATTAATGTTTATATACCGGGGTAACGTATAAAAATCTTAAAAAAAGTTATTATTATTTTTTTTTTAAATATTTCGGTTTTCGTTTATTTCATTAACCGGATAAATATATTTAATAAAAAGGAGACTGTCGGAATTTCATACATCTTTTGTCCCAGTACTTACACAAATAATTTTTGTGTTGTTAAATAGAAAAATATTTATTATCTTAGTATCAATTATTATTTTATTTAATATTTATTTATTATAGTTTGAGGTTATGTACATGTACAATTACTAGCTAAATACCATAATAACACATTAAAAAGATAGGATTTGTGGTGAAAATATAACAATAAGCTATAATCATTTAGGTTTTTTTTTTTAATTTAATCATATATAATTTTTGTTGTCAAAAAAACAGATGTTTCAAGAAAACCCATTCTTAAACGGTCTTTAGTTAGTAGTCTATGGCAAGAAGTAGGTACGAAATAAATGACTATTAATTGACATGTATTGGAAAATTTTATTTAATTTAATCCCATAGAAATTAAGTCATACTGCTAATGAAAAAATATTTTATTTCTAAACACCATTTTTAATATTTTAAAAGTCATTACAGTTAATAAAGTCAAGTTTAATATATTTTCCGATACCTATTTTATAATATTATGTTATCGAAAAACAATTTGACAGTTGATTCGTTACGTATAAATGTTATTATTAAATAAGTTTTCTAACACGTTTCCAAAACTTATAATATTTATAGAGATATTTAATTCCAGAAAACATTATGAATTTTTCATGTATATAATGTTTTTGTACTCCTTTGACTGCGCTATTTTTATATATATTTTATGTAAGTACGGGTTATTTACTAAAATTATCATATTAAGCTCTTGATCAAACGATAAATCCCTCTGATTCATCCCGGATCGATATAATTTTTGTGATGGAGATATTTGAAGGTTTGGATGGTAACAGAAGCTACTCCTAATTTCAAGACTACAGTCCACGCGAACGAAGTTGCGCGGGTAAAAGCTATGTATATATATTGTAGGAGAATCGACGCAATGACATCATCGAACGGCGGGACGGGGTCCCCCCGCACTCGCCTAGCGAGTAGCGACTAGCGAGTGCTGAGTAGCGACACAGCGGTCAGCGACCCCCGCACCAGGGGGGTGAAACTCTCTAAGAAGCACTCTTTAGGTCGCCGAGAGCGTCATCTCATTGCAAGCATTGGACAACAAAAATTAGTTTTATATCATTATTCACTAGATGTCGCAAATGATACACTGTAATATATATAAGTATCTGTCATAAATTTTCAACTTTTTCTGCCAAAAACGCATCACTGCTTATTTAAAGGTCTTTATTGGAAATTATGCCGTCCAAAAATTATTTTATGTGTTATTTTGGATGTGAAAACGTTGGTAAGTAACTACTATAATGTTTTTGAAACCATTTAGTACCTTTTCCTAACAATAGAAATTTTTACTGCAGAAATTTAATTTTTAACCCTTTTAGTGCCGAGCGAAAAGGAAATGCCTACACGAGAATAACCAGCCGAATTTTTTAAATTTTATTTATGTACATTCTTATGCAATTAAAACCAAACGAGAAATAATATTTACACGATTCAAAAAGTAATATACTAAGAATAAAATAGGAACAAGTTTGCTCCTCCTTAACCCATTCTAAGTAGGGTTTTAAACAATTTGTTGCATGTTACTTATTTTACGAGCACCCGCCTGCCTGACGTCAACTTACCTTAGTCGCCCTTAACGACACCTTGATAAGACATAAGATTGGTCTATTCTATACCACACGGTGAATAATAAGACATACAGCATATCGGAGTAAAAATTCACGACAAATAATACAAACAATATTAAAAAATGAGTTTGCAACAAGATAAATAATACCTATTACCTAATACCTACATAACAAAAAAAAAGAGATTACTCGAAGGTAACACACAGGTAAAGGTATTACACAGTAAGCGCCGTGTGGATTTTTGAATTTGTGGTTACATTATTTTGGTATACATTTGAAATATTTGGTCTGATTTAGACTATAGCTACAAAAATTCAAATGTGTGATTTCAGGTTTACAGCAAATGAAGATTATGATTATGAAAACTAATTACAGAGTGTAGTACGTATGCAAAGTTAGTTGTTTTCAACAAATGAACGTGTAAACTGATGAACATTTGTTATTTGTATACGCTTGATATTTTTTTTAATGTTTTAAAAGTATTTTTCAAGTGTTTCCTGAATTGATATACTATTTAAAAAGATGTAAAAAATAAAAATTATTAAATATTACATAGCTTTAATCTTTTATTCATTACCCTTATTTAGAATAATAGTTTGGTGCTACTCTTTGATTTGAACTGGAATTTGGAGATGCCAAGTCCGTTCAAATTGAAGTGGTATAGCGCCAAACTATTTTTTTGTAAATGCTATTTTTATATAAGGGTCACTATATGAATGCAGTACAGCGCCATCTAGTGGATTATTATGATAACGTTACAGCGACATCTCTGCCAGATCAGCCAATACAGTCCCTTATCATTACTTCAATAAAATGGCCGGCGTCAACCCTGCCCACCAAGGTAGCCATCAGGGGGCTACCTCAAGATACCCCGCCGGAAGAAGTCGTCGCGGCGCTGCGCACCCTCGGGTACCCGGCGAACCGAGCGAGAGCCATCCCGGCGGTCAGAGGGCGGCACGGCTGCACGTTCTTCGTGGAGTTAGAGCACCTGACACACGAAGAACTCGGTCACCTATACCGCGAGACCGAGTTGCTCTCGATGCCCGGCCTCATCATTGAAGCCTGGAAGGGGGGGCGTGGACCACCGCAGTGTCACCGCTGCCAGCAGTTCGGCCACGCATCCGCCAACTGCCACCGGCCTCCAAAATGTGTCCGCTGCGCAGGCGGGCACATCAGCCAGGATTGCGACAGGGCCCCTGAAGAGGCCCCCAAGTGCGCCAACTGTGGAAGGGCGCACGTGGCGCGAGACCGAAAGTGCCCTGTCTTCCGGAGAGAGGCGCGAAAACGCGGCATCGACATCGCGCCGCCGCGTCCGAACGAGCCGGTGAAAAAGAGGGCAGGGGGGAGCGGGCAAGGTCCCCCCCCAACCACCGCACTCGCCGGCACGACATCCGTAGCCGCCCCAACAACCGCCGTCCCCGTCGCATGTACCGTCGCACGTCCCGCACTCGCCGTACGTGCCACCTCCGCACCCACCGCACCCCGTACCGCCCCTCCAACGCCCGCCGTTTTTATGGCCGAGGCCGACGCACAAATCTATGTCGAACGTCCGGAGGGCACGCGCGGAGTGTCGACGATACCGCCGCCAACGACGCTACAGCCGCCGGCGAACGTCCCGACAGCCAGAGGGGAACCGTTGGCCGGGAAAAACAAAAAGAGGAACCGACGCAGGCGCAGGCAACCGAGGCCCGCCAATGTCGAGCCCGCCGCCGCGTCCACACCGCACCCCCGGCCGCCAACAGTAGCATCGTTGGCGCCCCAACCACAAACTGCCGAGGCGCCGAGAAGCCGCGGCCACGAAGTAGCCACGCAAGAAGAAGAGGCGGAGCCACGAGCGCCGCAATATCCGTATTTCCACCCGCCACCCTCCGCACAGGACTCGGGCATTAATAATATTGTCCGGGGCCTGATAGAAGCGCTTATGGCGGCGCTAACTACCTACCTGGCTACCAGGGACGTCGTCGGCGCCATTACGGCGGCCATTACCCAATTCGGGCGGTCGTACCAATGACCGCTCTAAGAATCATGTACTGGAATCCGGGCGGCATAAGAGGACATATCCGTGAGCTCACATTACTCGCCCAGTCGCAGGACGTCCATGTGATCCTCCTGGGCGAGACTAAGCTCACGGACAGCGTCGAGCTCCGCGTGCCCAACTACTTCGTGTATCGACGCGATGAGATCTCTCCCCGGGGCCACCCGTACAGAGGTACGGCCGCTCTGGTGCGGAGGGATATCATACACGAGGAGTTGGAGCACATCCCGTTCACCAGCACTCGCACACAAGGAGTGCGAGTCAACGTAGGGAACGAAGAGCTCCGTATCTATGCCGCCTACAAACCACCCGGACTGACCTTTTGCAACACGGATGTCGGGACCATCTTCGCACAGCAGGGACCCGCAGTGATTATGGGCGATCTCAACGCGAAACATCACGCGTGCGGATCGCGAATCATCACTGCGGATGGGAGGCGCCTGCATGAAGATAGCGTGAGGAGCGGGTACGGTGTGGTGGGTCCAGGAGCGCCGACCCACATACCCACCGACCCCCGCTCCCAGCCGGACGTCATCGACATCGTGTTGCACCACAGACTCGACCACCCGTTTGATGTCGAGGTCCTCTACGATCTCGACACCCAACACCTACCGGTTTTGGTCACCCTAGCCACCCAGGGAGGCTTCCTAGTGCCCCGCCCGCCGCGCATGCGGACTAACTGGGAGCGCTACACCGCCGAGCTCGCCGGGCTTGAGCTAGCAGGCCCGATCACCACCCCTTCGGAAGTCGACGATGCTGCTGCACTCGTCACCGAGGCGATCATCGCCGCCAAGGCAGCAGCGACCACCACCACGTCGACTACACCACACACCAACCGAAGGAAGGACCTGCCAAGCTCGCTCCGCTGCATGCTCAGACGGAAGCGCACCCTACGCCGCCTATGGGCTCGCACTCGTTGCCCCAGGGTGAAGGCTGACCTAAACCGGCTTGCAGAGAAGATCGCACGTGCCATAGTTGCTCTCGACGAGGCGTGGTGGGAGTATACCGTCGATCGAGCGACGGAGCACGACACAGCGCTGTACTCTCTCTGCAAGAAACTTACCGGACATGACACCCCCATCTACCCGTTGCTTGATGCAACGGGTAGACGTAACTACGCCGCCAGGGATCGTGCTGAGATCCTGGCGGCCCACCTGGAAGAGACATTTACGCCCAACGCCCCCAACACCTCCAACCTCCACGTCATCCGTCATCACGCGGCTGTCCAGAGCAAGCTGGAGAGGTTCCTGTCGGCCCCTATACCGCCGCTCCGGGGAGAGGACTTCATCTCCCTGTCAGAGTTGCGGTCGGTTGCTGCTCGCCTCGATAAGCGAAAAGCACCAGGCCCCGACGGAATCACCAACGCCGCGCTGATGCTGCTGCCCCGAACGGGTCTCGTAGCGCTCACGAGCCTATTCAACGGAGTACTCCGCACCGGTCACTTCCCAGAGGCGTGGAAGACCGGGAAGATCATAGTTCTTCCCAAGCCGGGGAAGGACCGCCGCCTGCCTGGAAGCTACCGGCCGATCACCCTGCTCTCGCACTTAGCCAAGCTGTTTGAGCGTCTGCTGCTGCGTCGAGTCACGCCTCACCTGCTCCTGCGCGAGGAGCAGTTTGGATTCCGCAGCGGCCACTCGACGACGCTCCAGCTGGCGAGGGTCATTAACCACCTGACCAGTGAGCGGAACAACGGGTGCTACACCGTGGGGGTCTTTCTCGACATCGAGAAGGCTTTCGATCGCGTGTGGCACGCCGGGCTCCTGGTCAAGATCCTGGATACCACCATGCCGCCTGCTTATGTGCGAGTGCTGGCGTCATTCCTTAGCGGCCGTAGCTTTTACGTGGCAGTGGATGGTGCCGAATCCCAACCACGCACCATCCAAGCCGGAGTACCCCAGGGCAGTTGTATATCACCGCGCTTATACGCGGCGTATACGGATGACATCCCCACCCTGCGCCACCATCTGCGGGAAGGGGAGGAGGACGTGCTGTTGTCGCTCTTCGCTGACGACAGCGCGTATTTCGCGTCGTCGTATCACCAGATCGTCGCCACCAACCGCATGCAGCGTCTGCTGGACTTATTGCCGGAATGGCTGGACAAGTGGAGGATGGCCGTCAACGTCGGGAAGACGGCCGCTCTGCTGACCAGCCGCTCCAAGCCGCTACGTCAACTCACTCTGCGAGGCCAGGACGTAGAGTGGAAGACCACAGTGAGGTTTTTGGGGTGTGAGTTGGACCGCAGCCTGCGCATGGTCCCCATGGTGAACCGTGCCGTGGGCCAAGCTGCTGCTGCCAGGTCCCAGCTCCACACGCTGTTCACATCCCATCTACCTGTCACCACCAAACTGCGGGTCTACGGTGCCTACGTCCGCTCGCGCTTGACGTATGCGGCACCCGCCTGGTACGCGCTATGTTCAGCGTACCAGAGGCGAAGACTTCAAGTCCAGCAGAATCGCTGCCTGCGAATGATCGTAGGAGCCCCGAGGTATGTGCGGAACGACGTCGTGCACAGAGACACCCAAATGCCGACCGTGGAGGAGTTCGTTCGTCGCCTTGCGCGCCGAATGTTCGCGCGAGCGGACAACAGCGCGCACGTTCACCTTCACGGCATCGCGCCACTCCACGCACGACCACCCGAGGGACGTTCCCTGCCTCGCGAGCTCCTGCGATCACCGTCACCGCGGCCCGACGCGGACGACGACGGCGACGACGAAGACGACGCGACGGGCGAGAGGGCGACACCACCGGATACGACACAACCACCCGAACGAAACACCACTACCACCGGACGAGACACCCCCGATTTGGACATTGCGGTCTGGGAGCTACCACTCCTCCTCCGGAGGAGGCCTCCCCACCGAACCCGACAACCCTTAGGTCACCCAGGTGACCTGGGCCTACGGCCCGAACATAGTCCAGGCCATTAAAGCCTGCGAGGACCGGCCCGGGCAAAGAGGTTCGCCTCGAGGCCCGTACCCCGCCTACCCCCATGGGTATGCGAGATGACCCCCCTCTTCAATAAAATGACAGAGTTGCACATCTATATCCTATATAGTGTATTATCTATGCCCCGCACTCAGTCTTGCGCCTACTGCCATTACTGCGACACGCTCTTATAGTTGTACTGTTACTCTGCCTAAATTACGTCAAATTGTTTTTGATGATAGTTTTTGTAATTCAATTCCAAATAAATTCATTTTTAATATAAATTTGGTCTTTTATGTAAGAATATATATTTTTAGAATCTCGGAAACGGCTCCAACGATTTTCCTGAAATTCAACATGTAGGGGTTTTGGGCTTATTAAAAAATGTCGTTATATCCCTGTTTTCGGGCTCTAAGTTTTTTCCAAATTTACGTTGAATACAATCACAATTTTTCGCTGTAAAGTCATGGTAGTTCATTTGGGGAACGGGCGGTCTAGAGAGGTGAAAATACCTAGGATCGAGCCCAACCTGCCCTATTATTTTTTCATATTTCTTTTCAATTTTTTTTTAATTTTATTCTTTACATCATTTTGAAAATTACCGAGCAAGACTCTGTCACCCGGGTACTGAGATTTTGTTTGTTACAGCTAATAAAAAAATATTAAATAATAATATTTAATTTTAAATATTAAACAATGTGCTACAGTTCTGAGGTTTTGGCCCGTTGTTAATAGATTGCAACAGGTAATTTAATTAACAAATTTATTTTTTATTAGCTACGACAAACAAAACGCTTATTATTTAAAATTTCATACAAAACGGTCAACTACTAGTGCGCTTTTCATTTATATACAAGATTATTATATAAAAGATATTATATACAAGATTGACTCATTAAATATTAAAGAGGAAATTTTATTTACCAAGGAAAACTTACCTGACTGTGTTTCTCATCCTCGTGCTCAAGTTTCCATGCGAAAGCGCAATCTGATATATACCTGCATATCCCTGTGACGTTAATGCCTTGTATATGCATGATTCACCTGAAAACGTTTAAGATAAGTGTAGTGGATATTTGTGGGTACAGCGAGAGCAATAAAACTAGCGGATTCTTCTCAAAGTGTAAGCTTGTGCGCGCTATCGTGCCGGCGGACGAAGTGGTGTATTGGGCTTTTTTTTTTTTCGAATATGAGTAATGCTGAATGCAGTGTGAATATCTTGTTGGATGCTGTTATAGCATCGTCGGGGTCGTTTAGGACGCTCTTCGGGCGCCTTTTGTAGTAAATGAGCGTGCCGCCTTTTTTGGATGACAGACGGTCATTTCTAATCAAACTGTAATTCGCAATATTGGGATTGCGAAATTGGGGTTTTAAGAAGGATTCTTGTATTAGAAGAATATCTATATCGTGTGCAACTACGAAATCGCGGACTTCGTCCATGTGTCTGATAAGCCCGTCTGCGTTGTACGTGACGAGCTTGAGGGAGTGGGGCTTGGCCCTACCCAGTGATGGTTTGAGCTTAAAGCATAGAGATGGCCTGCACCAAACTAGAGTGTTCGAGCAAGGCCATTAATCTGTTTTGAGGATTACTCCTCAGCTTGTTTGCCAAAATTGACAGCTCCGTAGTGTCAATCTTGGTCACTATGTCGCAAACGAGTTTCATGTCGTCAATGAAACTCGTTGCTGGGGGGGCGGCTCTTGGAATGTTAGCTCCCAGACCTCAAAGTCGTCTTCAGCTAAGTTTTTGTCGGGTGGTGTCTCGGTCAGTGGTTTTGTCATATCCGCTGTTTCCGCCCTCTCGCCCATCGCGTCGTCCTCGTCGTCACCGTCGTCATCCGCATCGGGCCGCGGAGACGGTGATCGCAGGAGCTCGCGAGGCAGGGAACGTCCATCGGGTGGTCGCGCATGGAGTGGCGAGATACCATGGAGGTGTACGTGCGCGCTGTTGTCCGCGCGCGCGAACAGTCAGCGCGCAAGGCGACAAACGAACTCCACCACGGTCGGCATTCTGGTATCCCGATGAACGACATCGTTCCGCACACACCTCGGGGCTCCTACGATCAGTCGCAGGCAGCGGTTCTGCTGGACTTGCAGTCTTCACCTCTGGTATGCCGAACAGTGGGCGGTATGTTTAAGCGAAATTTGTAATGAGAGATATGCAGGTTTCTTCACGATGTTTTCCTTCGCCGAAAAGCGTGTGATAAATTGCAATTATGAATTAGACACATAAGTTTTAATAGAAAAACTCATTGGTGTCTGCCCGGGTTTGAACCCATGATCATCTCTAGAGATTCACACGGTCGCACCGCTAGGCCATCACAATTGAAAATAAGAATAGAACATAAATATAAATTACGCATAATACAATCGTCATTCTAATTTAACCTCATTTCAATCTTGAAATAACTTAAATTGACTTAAATAACTTAAATTGACTTAAATTGACCTAAATTAAAATATTTAACAGTCGGCCATTCTGATGCTCACGTCGAAGTAGTAACCATAACATATGTTAAGCCTCAATTTTGTTCTACACTCTACTCGGCCGAACGTATTGATTGAATTTATTAAAATAAAATATAGCGTTTCGCTTCCTCTGTCGTTAGCTTATGGTGGAAACTTTGTTGACACCAGATTGTTATTTAAATATGTAATATTTTAATCTGTATGTTTCCCAATAATAAACAAATAAATGAGCAAACAAATAAATATAGCTAACTTTAGAATACCGAATATGCGAATCACAAAAGGTTATCACGTCAACAAGAGAGTTACAAAGATCAAGGCTCAAAACAAACGTAATGAAATATAAGTTTTTCACCCAAAGATAGTTCGTTTCGTACTGGTAATGATAACCTAATCACCAGTAACTCTTGTTACTACGAATCCAAATAATTTTAAACTGAATTTAAACAATTCCAATTTTCGACTGACTAATGATCATATTAATGTGCAATGATGTAATCATTAAAAACCCTCGGCCATTCTGAATTATTAAAATGTCCTCATTTTTAAACGGTACAATCAATGTAACTGGCGGCGATGGGGGGCAATGTCTTCATATGTACCCTGTCCCCGCCACCAGCAGCGTGGTGGAGCACTGTCAGGTTTTTAGTCGGTGTGAGTCCGACATACCCGCCGCTTGTCCCCGTCGGGCGGTGATGACCCATAATGGGTTTTCCTAACATAAAAAAAAAACCACACCGAACAAAATTTAACACTATAACCACTAACCACACTAAACACAACACCTCACCCTCATAGGCGCGCACAGTATTTGGCGTAGGATGCAGGACGGAGTAACGATGTCACGCCGCTATGGCGCAAATCGCGCGTCGTAACGCGCATATTGTGTCGCGCAGAATCGCGCTCTGTGTCGCGCTGCTATGCACGAAGAATCGCACGCATCAATGCGCGCAGAATCGCGTACCATAACGCGCAGTATGTCGCGTTGTTGTCGCGCTAAAATCGCGCGCAGTTCACGCGCGCGATTTTAGCGCGACGCGCTTGCCTCGTATCAACTTGTGTACCGCATTATTAACACCGCATGGCAACTTTACTAATCTAAGATTCCCATCACGCTTACAACTGTACAAAACAGCTGCCAGCCAAATCCAAGTACATCATGGACAAAGCTTGCTTTATGAACAGTGCTTGCACTATCTCTTGGGATATACTCGGGTAATAGTGGGACAACGCTCACCCACATAGGGACCACACGTCCCCTGCCTCAACCAATAACCGGACACCGCTTGCCTTCAAGCTTCGGCCTCCTCCCATGGAACAAGGTGGAAACCACTTGCTAACACGAGGAGTTCCGGTCCGATTCCCTTGACTTAGTACTTAGCACTCCGGCAATTTACAATCACCGTTTTCACGCACAGGATGGTACGGCCTCCGTCCAGAAGTTGCCGCAGTCCTAAGTAGTGCCTGCTCACTAAAATTAGTCATTTTGAATATTATAATCTTTCAAAGTTCTAATCATTCTCTCAGTTAAATCAGATTCGCTGCCCGAAGCATCATACATAATCTCCTTCAGCCTTATGGGTACACATTAGTACTAATAAGCTGTGATGGCCTAGCGATGCGACCGTGTGAATCTCTAGAGACGATCATGGGTTCAAACCCGGGCAGACACCAATGAGTTTTTCTATTAAAAACTTATGTGTCTAATTGATAATTGCAATTTATCACACGCTTTTCGGTGAAGGAAAACATCGTGAAGAAACCTGCATATCTCTAGAGAATTCCGGGGATATGTGTAACCTACCAATCCGCATTGGAGCAGCGTGGTAGGTCTTAGCTCCAACCCTTCTCTCCAAAAATGGAGAGAGGAGGCCTATGCCCAGCAGTGGGATAGTAACAGGCCGTTACTTACTATATGTTCTGTAATGTCGTCGGTGAAGTTTTTGATAAATAAATTATATTTAACTGTTAATAACAAACACAACACCCACCTAATTCTTCACCTGCACACAGACACACTGGAGCGAAACACACATACACAAAACACAAAGCAAACACTTTATAACACATCGCGGGAAATAAACACGTCTTTCCTTGATCCACGACAATGGTTTTGTGAACTCACCAACCCAGATAAACCCTCTTTATACTTTATAATTTAATTTGCAAGAATATGAGTTAGAATATACAGATATGTTATCATTTTAAAATGGCACAAACATATTCTACTGTTACACAGCATGCAAATTTTGATTTCAATTATATTTAAGATTTTAGATACTAAATGTCAATAAAATAAAGCTTACAATAAAATTATCTAATAACAATATGTCAAAATTCATCATCATCTTCCTGCCCTTATCCCACTCTGAGTGGGGTCGGCACAACATGCTATAAACATGCTGTCACATGATTTGGCTGCGTTTTTACGACCGGCCTGACATCAACTTACCTCAGTCGTATTTTACGACACCTCGGTAAGAAAGAGGGTGGTCTATTCTGCTAAACCGGATATCACACGGTGGGTCAACTTACCTTAGACGCCTTTTACGACACCTCGGTAAGAAAGAGGGTGGTCTATTCTACTCAGCCGGATACCACACGGTGGGTCGACTTACCTTAGTCGCCTTTTACGACACCTCGGTAAGAAAGAGGGTGGTCTATTCTACTCAGCCGGATACCACACGGTGGGTCGACTTACCTTAGTCGCCTTTTACGACACCTCGGTAAGAAAGAGGGTGGTCTATTCTACTCAGCCGGATACCACACGGTGGGTCAACTTACCTTAGTCGCCTTTTACGAAACCTCGGTAAGAAAGAGGGTGGTCTATTCTACTCAGCCGGATACCACACGGTGGGTCGACTTACCTTAGTCGCCTTTTACGCCACCTCGGTAAGAAAAGAGGGTGGTAATATTCTATTCAGCCGGATACCACATGGCGTTGAAGATTAACTCATCACTACATATTATAAAACAAAGTCCCTATATCCCTATGTACGCATAAAACTTTAAAACTACGCAACAGGTTGTGATGCGTTTTTTTTAATAGATAGAGTGATTCCAGAGGAAGGTTTTTACGTATAATAACATTCAATACGGAGTAGAGAAATACTGTAATTTTTGAGGTTTCTGTAAATAATTACATTTATTTCCGCTTACATTGCAAACGCAGGCTAAACCCTACGAGATTTATCAAAATAATGTACTAAGTATTTGTACATCTTGAAAAGGTCTACAGAAAAGTCCGCGATGGTATATGTCTATCTCTTATGGATAAGCACTATAGCATTTTTTGTCATTTACTTTTTACGAAAAATAATGCCATATTTTTGAAGCAATTTTTATACAATACAGCATTAATCCTTATCCAATTAAGTACCTTAAATGAATAGTTGATTTAATATAGATCAATATGGCCGTTTACAGCATGTAATTTAAGTAAACATTTTCGGAGCTATTACAGATTTAAAATACCGTGAGGACGCCGCGCTTCGCCCTATAGCACTTCGAATCCAGCAGCTATATCGTTCTTTCAAGAGTTTGTTTAAAGACATTCTGTAATTAATTGTAAAAATAAAATACATAGGGAAAATGTAAAAGTAAATAAGTAAAAATGTACTATATGAATTTAGATATTCCAAAGATAGCAGGAAATCTTCTTGGTATAGGGAAAGGAAATGGTTTTTCTCCAAATTTAACGCATGCGGGCCACGGGCTGTAATGAATAAATCAAAACTACTGGATCGATTTTAATCATTTTTTTTACACTGACTGACATGGGATATATATTTTATACCCGTGCGAAGCAGGGGCAGGCCGCTAGTTTAAATATAAAAGATTAAAGATTATTATTTTCACTTATATAGTCTTCCATTGTACAATATTCTTTGCGTATAAGAATATTCCTTTCAGTTAATGTAAACCTCTGTATAGGCAAGTCTAGTTATATTTTGACCGCCTTGACCCGCGAATAATTTGCGACCTCTACGTAACAAAAACACAAGCGTTTTCCTGGTCAAGCTACCTGATATCTATAAATCAAAAACAGAAACCAAAATAATAATAATGTATAATTAAAAAAATCCAGTGGGTAAATAAATAATAGTGATGTACCTGATGTCACGCTGTGTGGTATCCGGCTGAATAAAATAGTACCACCCTCATTTCTTACCGAGGTGTCGTAAAAGGCGACTAAGGTAAGTTGACCCACCGTGTGGTATCCGGTTGAGTAAAATAGACCACCCTCTTTCTTACCGAGGAGTCGTAAAATACGACTATGGTAAGTTGAAGGCATGCGGCCGGTCGTAAAATACGTAGCCAAATCATGTGACAACATGTTTATAACATGTTGTGCCGACCCCACTTAGAGTGGTATAAGGGCAG
Source organism: Morpho helenor (assembly GCA_029227775.1). Lineage (NCBI taxonomy): Eukaryota > Metazoa > Arthropoda > Insecta > Lepidoptera > Nymphalidae > Morpho > Morpho helenor. The sequence goes on from JARGCU010000011.1 coordinate 13,270,780, forward strand.
GTGGATGATGATGTACCTGATGTCGTTTTTTATATAATACTCAAGTAGCTTTTATTCAAGTAACTGGGTAATTTTTTTAAAGATATAAAAAAATGCAATTAAAAAAAACAGAAAGAAAATGCGCTGGGTGACATGTGGGAATCGATCCCAGGTTTATTAGTACTCCCGTTACCATTAGGCTATCACAAAAAATTACATCTAAAAATATCATATGGATTTTATTCAACATATTAACATTTTTTCAGTGCCCGAAAACAGGTATAAAACGAGATTTTTTAAAATGAAACAAAAGCTTTTAATTTTGCCGTGTAATATTTTTTATTGCTGCTCCTCTCGTATTGATCTTAGCGTTATGTTATATAGCCTGTAGCATTTCTCGATAAATGGACTATCTTACACTGAAATAATTTTTCAAATCGGTCCAATAGTTCCTGAGATTAGCGCATTCAAACAATCAATCAATCAAACTCTTCAGCTTTATATAGTATAGATTAGTATGGATTTGAAGATTGAATTATTAGCATATTATAATAAGCGTTACATCACTAAAATACTGGCTTTACCCTAGCAGGAAAATATGAATATAAAACTCACTGTGGTTATCTTGGTTGGCAAGTTCATAAGACAAATGTCGTGCATCAAGTAAAGACGTGTTTATTTCCCGCGATGTGTTATAAAGTGTTTGCTTTGTGTTTTGTGTTTGTGTGTTTCGCGCCAGTGTGCCTGTGTATAGGTGAAGATATAGGTGGGTGTTGTGTTTGTTATTAACAGTTAAATATCAATATCTGGGTGACCGAGCTTCGCTCGGTAATTTTTTACACAAAAAAACTTAAAAAAAAGAAAAAACAATTATTTAGTTGGGATCGATCCTTGGCATTCACATTTCTCGAGGCTGCCCGCTAACCGAATAAGCTACGTCGACTTGACAGTTAATGGCGGAAATTCAATTCAAAAATGTTAGTGTTTTTTAATGCCCAAAAATAGGGATAATACAATATTTTTTTTACATAAAACCTAGCTAGATCAATTTTTCTCCCCCAAAACCTCCTACATGTTGAATTTCAGGAAAATCGTTGGAGCCGTTTCCGAGATTCGGAAAATATATATATATACAAGATTAACTCATTTAAATATTAAAGATTTATTTATCAAAAACTTCACCAACGACATTACAGAACATATCTTGTGTGGCTAAATATTATACAAAAATCACAACAAAGCATGCAATATATGCTAATATATAAAGCTGAAGAGTTTTTTTTTAACGCGCTAATCTCAGGTACAGTAAACCGATTTAAAAACTTTTTTCAGTGTAAGATAGTTTATTTATTGAGGAAGGTTATAGGCTATATATATAGGTGATGTATACAATAGACAAAACAGGAACCGACATAAGCTTGCGGCTCCTGCTTTGCGCCTTGCAAAAGTACGTAATTCGTTTGTGGGTTTTGGTATAATATTCTATAATAAAATTCCGCAATCAATTTCAGCTTTGCCATTACATCAGTTTAAAAACACTGTTAAAAAGAGGCTGATACAGAAAGCCTACTATACTCTTGAAGATTATTTGGAAGATAAGAATGTGTGGATATAGCTCTCTTTGAACCTGTACAAGACAGTAACGACTTAATGTAAATAGTATTAAGAATTATATTTTTAAAAGAGCGACCGCCGAGTTTCTTGCTGGCTCTTCTCGGTAGGAACAGCTTTCCGAACCAGCAGTAGAGTTGACGATTCAAAAGCACTTGTTTACAAGTTTATTTAAATAAAGAATGTTTTGAATTTGAATTTGAATTTATAACATCACGCTAAGATGAATAGGAGAGGAGCAGCAATAAAAAATATTACACGGCAAAATTAAAAGTTTTCATTGCGTGGGCTGAGTAAACGGTAATACTTATTCAAAAATCATATATAACAAAATTGTTCCCCTATAAGAGTTCTAATTAAAAATTCGCGACAGCACATGTCTAGCTTTTAAGGTTAACCCGCTTTAACCATTTTTATAGTTATCAAAAGACTATATTACGGTTTTAATCATTCCACGCGGGCGGAGCCGCTGGCGATTGCTAGTAATTTATATGGCAAAATGCTAGCTTTTACCCGCAACTTCGGTCGCGTCGACATGCTTAGTATTAAAATAACCATCGTTATGCTCCCCCCTTAGTAACCAACCAGTAATCTAGTGTAGTAGTAATCAACACAAGTAATAATAACATGTTGTTGTTTTTTATCTACCAGCGCGAAGTTTTTTTTACAAATGCGTCTCATTAGCATAATTATAAAAATACTAGCGGCCTGCCCCTGCTTCGCACGGGTATAAAATATGTATCCCATGTCAGTCAGTGTAAAAAAAATGATTAAAATTGATCCAGTAGTTTTGATATGGCGCTGTATTTAAAAAATGATTTTCCCTATTTTCCCGCTTTTCTATTGAAATTTTTCCTAGATTTTCGTTGCTATAAACCTCACGGAGCCCGAGACCTTTCCAACGAATGCAAAACCGTGGAAATCGGTTCGTGCGTTCTGGAGTTATATCGTCAGGAAGGAAAACCCGACTTATTTTTATATAGTAGATTATAAAACTGAAACCAAAATTCTTCATCATCATCTTCCTGCCCTTATCCAACTCTGAGTGGGGTCGGCACAACAAGTTATAAACATGCTGTCACATGATTTGGCTGCGTTTTTACGGCCGGCCGCCCGCCTCACGCCAACTCACCTCAGTCGCATTTTACGACACCTCGGTAAGAAAGAGGGTGGTCTATTCTACTAAACCGGATACCACACGGTGGGTCAACTTATCTTAGTCGCTCTTTTATGACACCTCGGTAAGAAATGAGGTTGGTCTATTCTACTCAGCCGGATACCACACGGCGGGTCAACTTACCTTAGTCGCCTTTTACGACACCTCGGTAAGAAATGAGGGTGAAACCAAAATTTTTATGACAAACATTACGTAGGTACAGGCCAAAAATAAATAATTAGAAAGTTTTATTACGATACAGGTCTTGTATTGACACCTGTATCATAATATAACTTTTTAATCATAACGATACACCTATACAACATCCAGCTGGACCGAGGAGGTTGAACCTCTACCTTAAATAAAAAAGGTTTCAATGAACGACTCCGCGGCGACGCAACACGCATGCGCAATCGATGTTTGCGCCGTAACGCTAACATTTGCCATTAAAAAAATCTTTTCAATATTTAAACAAAGTTTTGTTTTTATAAATATTGTTTTACGTTTTATAGTATGAGAGTATATAAAGTAGTGTATGACACTGTACATAACTTGGTCTTATAACACTCGTGTGATACTATAAAAGGACTCGCTTGCGGCTCGTTTTAAAAAAATACACTCGTGTTATAAGAACCCTTATAATGCAACAGTATCATAATCTTGAAAACGCAATCTAGGCCAAGTTGTAATAAGGTCTATTTTTATTTTTTTTTATTTTATTTATATTGTTGTATTGTACTTATCTTTCTATTAGTCCACTTGATGAGGCGTTGACAAAGGATACCGCATGCTTTTTTTAGGTACATATGTACTAATAAAGAAATCTTAGACCGCGAATATAGGACTTAAGTCGCAATTTTTCAGTCCGCGAATAGTGAAAATGCGAATGAAGGAAGCGCAAATAAAAAGCTTCTACTGTATATAAAGAAAATCTATCTCATACAGACAGCTTTAAGGGACCTTGTTTTATATAAGCACTAGCTGTGCCAACAGCTCCGCCCACTTTGAAATTCTCTGCCACAATTTTTTTCCCGAATTGAAATTTTGAACATAATAGTAATTATAGTCAGTTAACTATAAGAGATAGAGACATGTTGTTGGGGACTTTTTTGTAGTATTTTTATAGACCTACAATTCTCTAGTACATTACTTTAATGTATATCTATGACTGGCCCGTTGGAGCAGTGGGTAGTGACCCTGCCTTCAGCTCCGCGGGTCGCGGGTTCGATTCCCGCCGAGGGCAAACATTTTCTAAAAAAGAAATTTGTTGGTCTTTGAGCCTGGGTGTATATTTGTATTTAAGTATGTATTTAAAAAATATATTGTATAAGTATATATTCACCAGTTGTCTGTCACCCATAACACAAGTATTAAGTTACTTACTTTGGGGACGGACGACCGTGTGTGTAAGTGTCCCATATATTTATTTATTTATTTATTGGTTTACGCGGCGCACGTGACTAAAGCTCCTAGAGGGTGAGTTTTTTGACAACCGCGTGAAGTGATCTCTTCAACAAAATTTACATAAAACCTTAATGCACTGTTTACTTAAACCTTCTGAAAGATTTGCAGGATTTTTTTTATGAAAACCGTATAAAAATCTGTTCGGTATTTATTAAGAAAATCGCATACAGACAGCTTTTGGGAATTTTGTTTTATATAAGTACTAGCTGTGCTTACAGCTTCGGCTGCGTGGAAATCAATTTATTTTATTAAAATTTTTAACATCAAAGTAGTTATTGTAGTTAAACATATAATAATTTACTTTAATGTATTTTCAGTTTAGTAGATTTTGAGAAAATCGCTTAGATACAGACAGACAGACAGACAGCTTTTGGGGACCTTGTTTTATATAAGTACTAGCAATCGCCAGCGGCTCCGCCCGCGTGGTTAGATTAATAAATTAATATATATATATATAGTCTTTTCATAACCATAAAAATGGTTAAAGTGGGTTAACCTTAAAAGCTAGACATATAATGTCGCAGACTTTTATTTAGAACTTTTAAATGGCAACAATTTCGTTATACATGATTTTTGAATAACTATTATCGTTTACTCAGTGCATGCAAGGAAAGCTTTAAATTGCTGTTTTCGTAATATTTTTTATTGCTGCTTCTCTCCTATTCATCTTAGCGTGATGTTAGCCTATAGCCTTACTCGATAAATGGACTATCTCATACTTAAATTATTTTCAAATCAGTCCAGTAGTTACTGAGATTAGCGCGATCAAACAAACAAACAAACTCTTCAGCTTTATATATTAGTATAGATAGATCATTGACCTAACTTTGAACTTCGCCGTGTAATATTCGGCTGAGTAGAATAGACCATCCTCATTTCTTACCGAGGTGTCGTAAAATACGGTTAAGCCGTGTGGTATCCGGCTAAGTAGAATAGACCGCCCTCTTTCTTACCGAGGTAGCGTAAAATACGACTAAGGTAAGTCGACCCGTCGCGTGGTATCCGGTTGAGTAGAACAGACCTTCTCATTTCTAACCGAGGTGTCGTAAAAACGACTAAGGTAAGTTGACATCAGGCGGCCGGTTGTAAAATATGAAGCCAAATCATGTGACAACATGTTAACAACATTTTGTACCATGACTAATTGAGATCTGGCATTTTTAGTAAAGTTTGACTGACATTTTTTTCGGACACTAACTAATGCTAAGCCCAAGAGGCTTTGACAGCGTCACCGAGAGAGTGGGCGAGGGCAGAAGCATCGCCCACGCAACGCAACGTTTTAAGCCGAGGTCCGGCCTCACAGGAGGCACCCATAAGGCGGCGCTCCCAGGATGCTGCGAGTCTCGCTTGAGACTCGCTCTCCTAGCTTCTTAACTCCGGCGATGCTTCTGCGCTCGCCCACTCTCTCGGTGACGCTGTCAAAGCCTTCATGGCTAACAGCATTAGTTAGTGTCCGAAAAAGAAAACGTAATACACCACTTCGTCCGCCGGCACGATAGCGCGCGCACGTCTACACTTCGAGAAGAATCCACTAGTTTTATTGCTCCCGCTGTACCCACGAATATTCGCTACACTTATCTTAAACGTTTTCAGGTGAAATATGCGTTATGGAGTTCTACGGCGAAGGGATATGCAGGAATATATCGGAATGCGCTTTCGCTAAGAAACTTCTGTACGAAGATGAAAAACACCCTCCGGTAAGTTTTCCTTGGTACTAGAAATAGAAATAGAAATAGAAATAATTTTTATTTAACCAAGATACAAATAAAATTAATACAAAAGAAAAGGTAAAAAATAGAATAATGGTCAAATATAGGTCCGCCCTCAGCGCAAAGATTGCAGCGAAGCTGCAAAGCTGATTTTCAGGGTGAACCTAATGTGACGTAATGGACATGCTTACGAACTCTTAACATTTAATAACTAGAAAACTATTCAACATATTCTTATATACTATTATATAACATTAAACGAGCATCTTAAATAAAAAATTTAAAAAATAATAAAGTACAATAAAAAAGAAAGATCACAAACGATAAATACAATAAATACACTGCATAAAACATGAAAATATCTCTTTAATGTTTAATGAGTTAATCTTGTATATATATAAATGACTCCAATAGAAATGGCTCAAAGGATTTTCATGAAATTCAGCATCTAGGGGAAAAATCGATCTAGCTAGGTTTCATTGTTAAAAAATGTCTTTTTATCCCTTTTTTCCTGCATTGAAAAACTGCTCAATATTATAACTACTAATAAAAAATAAATTTGTAATTACCTGTTGCAATCTATTAACAACTGCCCAAAACCTCAGAACTGTAGCCCATTGTTTGATAACCGGGAAGATAATCGATTTTCCCAAGCCGGGGAAGGACCGCCGCCTGCCTGGAAGCTACCGGCCGATCACCCTACTCTCACACATAGCGTACATAGTATACGGATGACATCCCCACCCTGCGCCACCATCTGCGGGAAGGGGAGGAGGACGTGCTGTTGTCGCTGTTCGCTGACGACAGCGCGTATTTCGCTATGACCTACCATCAGATCGTCGCCACCAACCGCATGCAGCGTATGCTGGACTTGTTGCCGGAATGGCTGGACAAGTGGAGGATGGCCGTCAACGTCGGGAAGTCGGCCGCTCTGCTCACCAGCCACTCTAAGCCGCTACGTCAGCTGAGTCTACGAGCCCAGGACGTAGAGTGGAAGACCACAGTAAGGTTTTTGGGGTGTGAGTTGAACCGCAGCCTGCGCATGATCCCCACGGTGAATCACGTCATGGGTCGAGCTGCCGCTGCCAGGTCCAAGCTTCACGCGCTATTCACATCCCATCTACCTATGAACACCAAACTGCGGGTCTACGGTGCCTACGTCCGCTCGCGCTTGACGTACGCGGCACCCGCCTGGTAAGCGCTATGTTCGGCGTACCAGAAGCGAAGACTGCAAGTCCAGCAGAACCGCTGCCTGCGACTGATCGTAGGAGCCCCGAGGTATGTGCGGAACGACGTCGTGCATCGGGATACCAGAATGCCGACCGTGGAGGAGTATGTCCGTCGCTTTGCGCGCCGGATGTTCGCGCGCGCGGACAACAGCGCGCACGTACACCTCCATGGCATCGCGCCACTCCATGCGCGACCACTCGATGGACGTTCCCTGCCTCGCGAGCTACTGCGGACACCGTCTCCGCGACCCGATGCGGGTGACGACGGCGACGACGAGGACGACGCGACGGGCGAGAGGGCGAAAACACCGGAAGTGACACCACTCGATCTTGACTTACCTGACGACGACTTTGAGGTCTGGGAGCTAACATTCCCAGACCACCCCACCGAACAAGACATCCATTAGGTCACCAAGGTGACCTGGGCCTACGGCCCAAATACCGACACCTTAAGGTCACCTAGGTGACCTCGGCCTACGGCCGAAACACATACCGGGCTTAAGTGCCCGCGAGGAGATGCCCGGGTAGAGAGGATTTCCTCGAGGCCCGCACCCCGCTTACCCCCACTCGGCGAGTAAGCGAGAAGACCCCTCGTCATTGTTTGATATTTAAAATTTAATATTATTAATTAATTTTTTTTATTAGCTGCAACGAACAAAACACTTATTATTTAAAATTACAGCACTGACCGAGCCTTGCTCGGTAAATTTAAAATGATGTAAAAAAAAAAAAAATTGAAAAGAAAAATAAAAAACATAATAGTGCAGGTGGGGCTCGGTCCTAGGTATTTTCACTTCTCTAAACCGCCCGTTCCCCAAATGACTTTACGTTTGACAGCGAAAAATTGTGATTGTATTCAACGTAAATTAAAAAAAAAAAATTAGATCCCGAAAACAGGGATAAAACGACATTTTTTTAAATAAAACTTATCTAGATCGATTTTTCTCTCCAAAAACCCCCTACATGCTGAATTTCAGGAAAATCGTTTGAGCCGTTTCCGAGATTCCGAAAATATATATATACATACAAGATTAACTCATTTCAATATTTAAGATACAAAACGGTCAATTTTGTCCCTTTTTTTTTTTTTTTATGGTATAGGGTGGCAAACGAGCATCCGGTTTACCCTAAAGTAAACACCGCCGCCCACGACCTCTCGCAGAGCTTACCTTACCCTATATGATTTTTTTCTAGATGTGCAAGTGGGAAGACAGAACCAGGATAGTCTGTTGTCCTACAAAGAATCAGATACACGTGACTGGTGCATTTGGAAGGATGTATCAAGGGATCGATGAAGGCGTTAAGAGATCTAGGAAAGTGGTAAGTCGACGATATACACAAGTGTAAAATCCTTTATCTTATTAAACAATTAACAATAATAATTAAACGAAAACGCCGTGTGGTAACCAACTGAATGAATAGTACCACCCTCATGTCTTACTGAGGTGTCGTAAAAGGCGACTAAGGTGAGTCGACCCGGTGTGTGGTATCCGGTTAAGTAGAATAGTACCACCTTCATTTATTACTGAGGTGTCGTAAAAGGCGACTAGGGTAAGTCGACCCGCCGTGTGGTATTCGGTTGAGTAGACTACCCTTATTCTTTACCAAGATATCGTAAGCGACGACTAAGGTAAATTGACCCACTGTGTGGTATCCGGGTATTTCTTACTGAGGTGTTGTAAAAGACGAAGAAAAATAAGATGATGTCAGGCAGGTGGCCGGACGTAAAATACCTAGCCGAATCATGTGACAATATGCTTTATAGCATGTTGTGCCGACCCCACTTAAAGTGGGATAAGGGCAAGAGAATGGTGAAATATTTTTTATAGCGTTTATATATATTTCTTAGCTTTGCCATTACAGCAGTTTAAAAACACTAATAATAAAAGTCTTAAGGATTTATTATTAGTAGATTTATTATTATTATTGAGGATTACTTAGATGATAAGAATGAGTGGACATAGCCAATCTTCGACCCTGTACAAGACAGTAATAACTAAATGTAACTAGTAATAAGAATTATATTTTTAAAAGAGCAACCGCCGAGTTTCTGGCTGCTGGCTCTTCTCGGTAGGAACAGCTTTCCGAACCAGCAATAAAATTGAAGATTCAAAATTACTTGTTTACAAGTTAATATAAATAAACTTGTAAACTTGTTTGGGATGCTACATGCGTAGACATGTTCGCTACATTAAGCTGCAAACATATACAAGGGACCTCTACTATGACGGGAGCAGCAGCTAGCAATGCAGAACATGCCAAGAGGCGCAAATATGAAGACATAGATAGAAGCTTCATTTTTGTGCCTTTTTGTTTAAATACCTAAGGTGCAAGGGGCCCGGATGCTCATACCTTCTTCAACGAGCTATGTAGAAGGCTCGTAGAGATCCGAGAGCTGGCAGCTCTCCTGGCCAACGAATAAGTTTGGCCATGAAAAGGGGTAACGCTGCCAGTATTTTAGGAACTTTACCCCATACATAGTTTATATTACGATTATAGGATATTATTGTTATTGTACACTATAAATAAAATTATAAAATTTTAAATAATAGTAGATTATGATACTGCTGCATAAAAAGGGTTCTTATAACACGAGTGTGTTTTAAAAAAACTAACCGCAGGCGATTTTTTTTTAAAGTATCACACGAGTGTTATAAGAACAAGTTATGTACAGTGTCATACACTACTTTATATACTCTCATACTATAAAACGTAAAACAATATTTATAAAAACAAAACTTTGTTTAAATATTGAAAAGATTTTTTTAATGGCAAATGTTAGCGTTACGGCGCAAACATCGATTCCGCATGCGTGTTGCGTCGACGCGGACTCGTTCATTGAAACCTTTTTTTTTTTTAAGGTAGAGGTTCAACCTCCTCGGTCCAGCTGGATGTTGTATAGGTGTATCGTTATGATTAAAAAGTTATATTATGTCAATACAAGACCTGTATCGTAATTAAACTTTTTAATTTTTTAATTTTGGCCTGTACGTAATGTTTGCCATAAGAATTTTGGTTTCAGTTTTATAATGTTTGTATTATAGTATCAGAGTAGATAAAGAATATTTTGAATATTATGAATTTGAAATATTATTCAAATATTTTTGTAAAATATTTTAATTACTTTCCAGATCTGTCACTATAACGGCAATGAGCCTCTCATATGCTGTCCAAATGTAGTAGAAGCGGAACTTCCAGAAGAGAAAGGATGTCCTGCGATCGAAATTCCTGAAGTCACTCCTTCACCTACAAATATAGCTTGGAAAAGTAACGTTTTAACGCCTGCCCTTCACTGTTAATGAAAATAAATATGTTAAAAATGACAAAAATAAAATCATATAAAGCCCGGGTATATTTTCATATGTAGTCCGCCCGTTTACCATTGTGCTGTTACAACTTTGCAATTGACAGCCAAAAAATGGTTCAGCAGATTACATACAAGATTAACTCATTTAAATATCTCTACTAATATATAAAGCTGAGGAGTGTTTGTTTGTTTGTTTGATTGATTGTTTGAACGCATTAATCTCAGAAACTACTGAATCGATTTGAAAAATTATTTCAGTGTAAGATAGTCTATTTATCTAGAAGATGAATTGGAGAGGAGCAGCAATAAAAAATAGTACGAAAACGTTAAAATTTAAATCAGTAAACGGTGAAAGTTATTCAAAAATCTCTTTTAATAACATACGATAACTCCTTTTATGATCAAAATTTCAATGCAGCCGAAGCTGATGGCACAGATAGTATCAGATATACATAATTTTAAAAAAACAAGCTTTTTCATAGCGTGACGAACTAAAGTTAAGTAGATTTAGATGTTTATAATAGATGTAGTGTTAACTAGTTGTGCTTGATTTACCTTAATTGAAATTTTGAACAAATCAATAACTACTTATTGTGCGTTAACCCTAAGATATATAGATAGAGTGATAGAGACATACTGTTGCGGACTTTTTGTAGTATTTTTGTAGATCTACAATTTTATATTTAATTTTGTAGATCTAAACGATAACTTTTGTTTTCAAATTTTACATATCTGTCCAAAAAGCTTAAAGTTAAATAAATTAACGAACATAAAAGTTACAAGTTTCAGTTTGCTACACGTGTTTAAAGACAAAGTCAACTAAAAGGTGGGGGTTTAACTTTTAACTCTGCTTGTTTAGGTAATGCTTCGCTTTGCGATTTTTACGTGGAGTCTATCTCCTGACGATGCTTCGGTACGGGCGAAACAATTGTTGACATTGTGGTGGTGAATGTGTGCAGTGCTTGTGTATTGTTGTGTTATCGGGTCGGGTAGTGCATGAGTTCTTACAAATTCTGCATGTATCAGGTATACGAATAGTACACTCTGCATTTATCATGACATATATTTTCTTTTATCGCGGATTATAGCGAAATAATATTCACATTAGATATTTTTTTTTAGATCTACAATTCTCTAGTACATTACTTAGTTTAACTCTGTCGGTTGGTTAAAGATAATTCGTAAATAGCTAAATATATAATTTCCGCATTTGTAATGTATCCATCTTGTCTCATACTTTTAGAATGCGCGGAATATCAACGGTACGTACACAGATGTGTGGTCTCGGATGATAATCCGGACAAGTTGATAAGAAAGTACAGGTGTGATATCCCCGACAAAGGATTTAGAATATCTGCCGGCAAGACGGCGGATGACAACGAATTTTCTCATATGGTGAGCTTTAAATTCACAGTTAAGTCAAATTAAACTAAGAACGCATAAATAAAAAAATATTCGAAAACAATCTCGATGGGAAATCAGTCTTTTAGATTATTAGAGTGAGACCAATAATATCTACAGGCTGACAGACCTGTCTGACCTGTCTGACAGACCAGGTCCGCCAGCTCAGTCTTTGTGACCACTGTACACAACACGCGTTACTAAAGACCGTGATTGTTTGACACAATAATACCTACAGACTGACAGACTTGAAGATTATTTGGATGATAAAAAAGTCTGGATTTGAAAATCATTTCAGCTGCATACAAGACGGCACAAGAAATGCGGTTTCATAATGTAAAATTAAAAATGTTTAAAAGATTGACCGCCGAGTTTCTTTCTGGTTGTTCTCGGTAAGAGCAACATTCCGAACCAGGTGTAGCTTCATTAATCATATTGATCCTTGACGATTCAAAAGTGCTTGAAAGAGCTTATTTGAATAAAGATTATTTTGATTTGATTTGACATACGTCTGCTATCTCAATCGATGTGACCACTGTACACAGAACACGCGTCACTAACGACTGCCGTGGCTTAACACCATAATATCTACTGGCTGACAGACATGCCATCTCAATCTTTGTGACCAGGTTACACAGAATACGCGTCCTTAAATAACGCGATAGTTTGACACAATAATATCTACAGACTGACGACGTCTGCCATATCAGTCTTTGTGACCACTTTATACAGAACACATATCACTAACGACGGCTGTAGTTTGACAGAATAATATCTACAGACTGACAGAAGTCTGCCATCTCAGTCTTTGTGACTACTGTACACAGAATACGCGTCACTAACGACAGCGGTAGTTTATCAAAAAAATACCTACAGACTGACAGAAGTCTACCATCTCAGCCTTTGTGACCACTGTACACAGAACTCGCGTCACTAACGCCTGCGTTGGTTTGACACAATAATACTTACAGACTGACAGAAGTCTGCCATCTTGGAGCGATGTATAGGAGGTAACTCCTATACAGTACTTGTCTCTAGAAACTCCCTACTATTGTTCCAGGCGCTGATCGGTTGCGAAGATCAGACTACAGTGGGCTTAGGTGTGCAGTGGCTTGGGGGTGGTGCTCTGATCAGCGATAAATTTGTTCTGACAGCTGCACATGTTCTTGTAGGCGAGAAAAGGTGAGTGCTTGGCTGCCTCGGCTCACCGTATCTCACTTCATGGCCGAGTACCTGGGTACCTGGGTGACCGAAGCTTGCTCGGTAATTTTTTTAAAGAAAAAAAATGTAATAGAAAGAACGAAGCGTCGGTTGACATGTGGGAATCGAACCTAGGTTTCGATCTTTTATAGTCCGCGCGTTACCATAAGGCTGTCACAGCTTTGCATTTGACAGCTAAAAATTTCATTTACTTTCCATTCCTGTTCACATGATTTGGCTTGGTATTTTACGACCGGCCGCCTACCTGAGTTCAACTTACCTTAATCGTATTTTACGACACCTCGGTAAGAGAGAGGGTGGTATATTCTACTCAATCGGATACCACACGGCGGGTCGATTTACCTTAGTCGCCTTTTACGACACCTCGCTAAGAAATTAGGGTGGTCTATTCTATTCAGCCGCATACCAAACTGCTATGGGAACTTTGTTTTATAATATGTTTAGAAATACCTAATTTAGAGAATTATTAGGACATCCGGAACTGAAATCAAAAATGCTTCGATTCCAGCCCCGTGCGGTATGTGATGCTGGGGACGCGCAACAAGACGGACACCATAAACGGTTCGCTGTACAACATCGTCTATAAGATCTACCATCCGAATTACCAACTGCACCTAAAGTATTACGACATCGCTCTAGCTGAGTTACACAAGCGGTAAGTACATTGCGTCTGACAGCTGTCTTGTAGCTTCGTTAATCGTATTTCATTAAGGATTAATGAAATCTTGACAAAACTTGTTTGAATAAAGATTATTTTGATTTGATTTGAGAAAGAAATTACTAATATTATAAACTAGCGGCCTGCCCCTGCTTCGCACGGGTATAAAATATATAGCCCATGTCACTCAGTGAAAAAAAAATAATTAAAATTGATCCAGTAGTTTCGATTTATTCATTACTGCACGTGGCCCGCAAGCGTTAAATTTGGACAAAAACAATTCCCCTCTCCCTATACTAAGAAGATTGCCTGCTATATCTAATATCTAAATTCAAAAACTACAGAGTTACTTTTAACATTTCTCCCTTTGTATTTTATTTTAACAATCAATTACAGAATGTCTTTATATACAACATTCACAGCTTTCTTGTCATTAAACAAACTCTTGAAAGAGCGACACATAGCTGCTAAATTCGAAGTGCTATAGGGCGAAGCGGGGCCTCCTCACGGCATTTTAAATCTGTAATATCTCCGAAAATGTTCACTTAAATTACATACTGTAAACGGCCATATTGATCTATATTAAATCAACAATGTATTTAAGGTACTTAATTGGATAAGGATTAATGCTGTATTGTAAAAAAATATTAGAGATAGACATATACTATCGCGGAGTTTTCTATAGGCCTTTTCAAGGTGTACAAATTCTTAGTACATTATTTTAATAAATCTCGTAGGGTTCAGCCTGCGTTTGCAATGTAAACGAAACAAAATGTAATTATTTACGACATCACATTAGAAACCTCATAAATTACAGTATTTCTCTAATCCATATTGAATATTATTATACATATAAACAATCCTCTTTAATCACTCTGTCTATTAAAAAAAACCACATCAAAATCTGTTGCGTAGTTTTAAAGATTTAAGCATACACAGGGATACAGGGACAGACGGGGAATGCAACTTTGTTTTATACTACGTAGTGATGCGAAAGTTTGTGAATATGGATGCATGTTTGTTATTCTTTCACGGCGAACCCTCTGAACCAAAATCGATGAAATTTGTCACAGTTATTCTTTATACACCCGAATAACATATAGGCTATTCATCAGGAATAGGATGACTTTGAAAAGCGCCATCTATAATCAAACTATCACGCGACAACAGTACACGCAAACGAAGTTGCGGGTAAAAACTAGACATAACATAATAATAATTAATCATAAATAACTATTGATTGATTGATTGATAAGGCTATACTTTGTTTCATAATAAGTATAGATATAGATTATTATGTTATTTTTGCATTTAGTTTCCGCCATAGCTCTCAGTTGCAGTGCAGAAATTAACTCACGTTGCTCTTCTATATTTTTCCAGCGTCAGGCTGTCAGAATTCATCCGTCCCGCGTGCTTGCCGAGCCCAGAAATAACTATTGAAAAAGCACAGAACAGAATAATTGCGGGCTGGGGTAGGACCGCCGAGAATGCTGACCCTTCTATCCTTTTACTAACTGTGAGTTATTAATGTATTTTATTAATAAAACATTGCGCATAGCTACCTGATATCTGTCCGTAGGTTAACAACGCATGTTCTGTGTACCGTTGTCACGTCGACTGAGATGGTGGACGTCTGTTAGTCTGTAAGTATTATTGTGTCAAAGTACCGCCGTCTTTAACGACGCGTGTTCTGTGTAATCTGGTCACAAAGACTGAGAGGTATGTCAGCCAGTAGATATTGTGGTGTCAAACCAATACAGACGTTAGAGACGCATATTCTGTGTACCGTGGTCACGTCCACTGAGATGGCTGACGTCTGCCAGAATGTAGGTATTATTGCGTCGAACTACGACCGTCGTTAGTGACGCGTGTTCTGTGTACCGTGGTCACGTCGATGACACACGTCTGTCAGTATGTAGGTATTATTGCGTTAATAAACTACCACTAACGTTAGTGATACAATTTCCGCAATCGATTTTAGCTTTACCATAACAGCAGTTTAAAAAGACTATTAAAGAGAGGCTGATACAAAAAGCCTACTATACTGTTGAGGATTATTTGTATGATAAGAATACGTGGATATAGCTACTGTCCGACCCTGTACAAGAGAGTAATGACTTAATGTAACTAGTTATAACTATTATGTTGAAAAGAGCAACCACCGAGTTTCTTGCTGGATCTTCTCGGTAGGAACAGCTTTCCGAACCAACAGTATAATTGACGACTCAAAAGTATTTGTTTATAAGTTTATTTGAATGTTTAAATGAAAAATTTGAATTGATGCGTGTCCTGTGCACAGTGGTCACGTCGACTGAGATGACAGACGTCTGTCAGTCTGTAGGTATTATTGCGTCAAACTACGACCGTTGTTTGTGACGCGTGTCCTGTTCATCGTGGTCAGGTCGTGAGTTGGCAGACGTCTGCCATCAAATCGACAGAAGTATTATGTTCAACATTCACCTTGAAAAAGAAAATGTTCAGTATTAATGGCATTAGTATGGTATTAACTAGTTTTGTAATTTTATTTCAGGCTGAAGTCTATGTGCTGAATAACCATAGCCAATGTAATAAGTTAGCTGCGGGTCACTTCGAATACCAGTCATCATCTATGATTTGTGCTGCTGGTACAAATAACATCAACTCATCGGCCGCTGACACGTGCAGGGTGAGTTTTTCATTCCTTTTGACAACTTGACTTGATTCTTCTTGGTTGCAACGCTTTTCTGGATAGTCTTGATCGTCAGTTGATGATTGGTGGTATGTTTACAATCCAATTCTTCTGAAATGGGAGACTCCCTGGTACACACGTCAACGCCATCAAGGGCAGCATTTATCAGACCCTGGTATCGTATCAGTGACCATGCGTGCTCTTAATTGGGTCTGAACCAAAAAGCGTTCCACGGATATGACAGACCTTGGACAGTGGACCTTGATGCCGAGTTTTCAATTGGTGACAGTGTAACACTTTAAAATTGATCTAGCTGAGTTACATTTTTAATAAAATGTCGTTTCATACCTATTTTCGGTTACTGAAATCTACATTGAATAGAAAATACTATTTTTGCTGTCAATTTTAAAGTCTTGGTAGACCATTTGGGGAACGGGCGTTCTAAATAAGTGATACCCAGGATCGTAGGAGGAATTTAATCTTCTTTTATCTTTGAAAAAAAATTCCCGAGAAAAATTAGGTCAGGTACTTGAACTTATGGGGTTATTATTATTTGACGTGAACGTGTTTGAGGATACTGTAGCCGTGTCGTATCCGGTAATAGAATAGACTACCCTCATTTCTTACCGAGGTGTCGTAAACAGCGACTAAGGTAAGTTAACCCACTATGTGGTATCCGGTTGAGTAGAATAGACCCTTTTTCTTACCGAGGTCCCGTAAACTTACTAAGGTAAATTCACGTCAGGTAGGCGGCTGCTCGTATACGAAGCCAAATCACGTCACAACATATTTAAAATATGCTGTGCCGACCTCACTTAGAGTGGGATAAGGGCAAGATGATCAATATACATTAAACCGAAATGGATTTAAATAAAGAAAAATAACTACCTAATGTTAGATATTATTGGTAATGTATATATTTTTTTATAGATTTTATAAATATTTTTTTAGCTTTGCCATTACAGCAGTTTAAAAACACTAATAATAAAAGCCTTATACAGAGAGCTTGCTATACTATTGAGGATTACTTAGATGATAAGGATGCGTGGACATAGCGACTCTTCGACCCTAGGGAGTAGAGGATGTTCTAGGTTGGAACAGCTTTCCGAACCAGCAGTAGAATTGACGGTAGGGGATCAGGGCAGGAGAATGATGTGCTTGTAATAACATTTGGTTTTTGTCCCAGGGTGACAGTGGTGGTCCGCTGATGGCGCTTGTCACCAACCTCAACTGTTCGTACTCCGTGGAGGGGATCGTGTCCTTTGGCCCGCATTGCGGTATTGGAGCAGCCGCCGTCTACACCAGGGTCTCCAGCTATTTGGACTGGATAGTGAAGAACGTATGGCCAGATGAGGCGAAGAAATCCCGTAATTAACTTGTGTATTACAAAAGTAATAATTATATTATTTTGCTATAATCCGCGAAGAAGTAAAATAGAAAATATATATAATGCCAAATGTAAGTGGACAATCGATTATCATACCTGATACATGCAGGATGCTTAAAAAAACACATGCACAAACCTCCACCACCGCCACCACAATACACAAGCACTATATACGTTCAGTATCACAAACTCAACAATCGTTTCGCCCCGCAACCGAAGCATCATCAGGAGATAGACTCCAGGAGATAGATCAGGAGATAGACCTGATACCTCCACGACCAAAAACGCAAAGCTTTGCGATTTTGGTCGTGGAGGTATCAGGTATCAGGTATGATAACCGATTGTCCACTCTACATTTAGCATTATATATATTTTCTATTTTACTTCTTCGCGGATGCATAATAATCTTGTTATTACTTTTGTATTATGGATCTAACGCCTAATTCTATAAATTAACTTGTGTATTAGTTGTTTAGTCAGTTCCCGATGTTTAACTAGCTGTTTCGCCTTTGCCTAGTTAAATCAGCATGTCACAAAGTTTTCTCGCACGAATCCCAACCTCACGGGTATTCAAATTCAAATTCAAAATATTCTTTATTCAAATAAACTTGTAAACAAGTGCTTTTGGATCGTCAACTCTACTGCTGGTTCGGAAAGCTGTTCCTACCGAGAATAGCCAGCAAGAAACTCGGCGGTTGCTCTTTTAAAAATTCAATTCTTAATTACATTTAATTGTTTCTATCTTGTACAGGGTCGAAGAATATCTATATCCACGTATTCTTATAGTCTAAATAATCCTCAATAGTATACTAGGTTTTCTGTATCAGTGGCAAAGCTAAAATTAATTGTGGAATTTTATTATAGAATCTTATACCCAAACACACATTGACACATATGTTAAATGTATTACTAATGTAAACCTTCCTCACGAGGACTTTATTGTAGTATTTTTGTAGATCTACAATTCTCTAGTACATTATTTTAGTGTATCTTTGTTGGTTTACGCACGCGACTAAAGCTTCCAGCAGCCGAGTTTTTTTTACAACCACGCGAGCTCTTTTTGAAAGTTCACTTAAAACTGAAATGTATTGACTTATACCATCGGGAAGAATTTCAGTACCTTTTAGTAAAAACCGTACTAAATCCGTTTAGTAGATTTTGAAAAATGTTGTATCTGGGTGACCTAATTAGATTTTCTCTACAATGGATCAAATTATTTTTTTGAAATTCAGCGTTTAAGGGGTTTTGGGGGAGAAAGATCGATCTAGCTAAATTTTATTTAAAAAAAAGTCATTTTAATGACATTTCGGGCACTAAATTTTTTTTTAATAAATAAACGTTGAATATAAAAACAATTTTACACTGTCAAATGTAAAGTTATGGTAGCTTATTTGGAAAATGGGTGGTCTAGAGGTGAAAATACCCAGGATCGAGCCCCACCTGCCCAATTTTTTATTGTATTTAGGTATAGTCATAAAAAAATTGTATTCTGTGTGTAATAATAAATAAATACATAAAAATAAATAACTTATTATTTATCTTTTACTTATTTTCAATTTTTTTTATACTGTGCAAAGCATTAACGCAGCGATTATAACCGACAACGGGCTATAGTGTAGTGAATTTGCTTTGCATTTAGTCTAAATAATATTGTCTGTATGTATGTACAATAAAGTATTGATATAAAAAGTAAATAAAAAATTGTTTTTAATATACGTGGGATTATGGGGATGTCCCCAAAGTAATTATATGTTTATGGGTGACAGACATGACGTGTGATATACGGCTGAGTAGAATAGACCACCCTCATCTCTTATCGAGGTGTCGTAAAAGGTGATTATGGTAAGTTGACCCGCCGTGTGGTATCCGGCTAATTAGCATAGACCACCCTCATTTCTTACCGAGGTGTCGTAAAAGGCAACTAAGGTAAGTCGACCCCCCGTGTGGTATCCGGTTGAGTAGAATAGACCACCCTCATTCCTTACCGAGGTGTCGCAAAAGGCGACTAAGGTAAGTTGACGGCAGGCGGCTGGTCATAAAATACAAAGCCAAATCATGTGACAACATGTTTATAATTGGTCATTGCCGTAATAAAAAAACACATGATTTCGAAGAGCTTTAATATCTTCTTTCTTAAATTGCAAATTTAATTTTGAAAAAATTTAATTGAATTTCTTATATCTAAAATAGTTACAAAACTAAAGGAGTGTAATAACTAATTTAACTAATATTTAATAGGTATTTTTTTATTTGTTAAACATCATAAAAAACGTCATTTAAAAGCGATTTTAGCAGAATGGTTAGAGTATCGGTTGCGATCGAGAGGTCGTGGGTTCGAATCCCGGCCATTATACTACGGACGTGAACCCACTAATAACACAAGTATAAGGTTTAGCTAGTAATTTGTAACCCAAATTGCTAATAAACTTTATAAAAAAAATCGCAAAGAAAAATGCATTTATTGATAACACATTTTAAGTTCGTAACTGAATTATTCAAAAAAATATATTACTTTATAAAATTTTGGTTCTTCTCGGTAAGACCAAAATTCCAAACCAATTGTAGCTTCATTATTATTTGACGATTCAACAGAACTTTTATAAGTCTATTTGAATAATAATTTTAATAAATTAGTATAAATAATTTATGGTTAAACTGAACATTGCCAACAACAAATTCTTAAATTAAATTTCATTAAATTTCCTTTAACCGCGGTTTAATGAAAAATATCTATAAATTCTATATTCAAATTCATAATATTCTCTATTCAAGTGGACTGTTTTCAGTAGTTTTGAATCGTCAAATGTTTTTAAAGAAACTATAGTTGATTCGGAATTTTGCCAGAAACTCGGCGGATAATCTTTTTAACAACTATTTTTATAGAGTTTCGTAAAGTCTAAAGCTAACAATTATTTGGTTATGTAACTTTGGATTATTTAGCGAGTTGAATATTATTATGAAATTCTATTAGAAGGAAAATGTAACAAACCTTTTTTAAACAACGCGCTAAAATATAAAACATTCTTTAAGTATATGGTAATAAACATACATTTTTTTATTTAATGTAATTATTAAACAAGTAAATATTTATATATTAAATAATGTTAATAAATATTTTTATATTTCGTACTGCGTTTATTTCAATACTGAAAAATACTTAAAAAATTTATATTAAAAAAAATAGTTAATATGTCACCTCCTAGGCAATATGGTGTTAATTATGTTTATTTAACATTAATATTCTTATATTTAACATATAATTTTTTATAATTTATTTTTACTGTAAATAATAAAATGTTACCAATACTAAAAATTAGGTCTCACTTTATTTTGCAATTTAATTGAAGTTAATGTAATCAAAAGAGATCATAGAGTAATAAAAATTAAACGTTTCGTTATTGCTACTTTGTATATAGTTTTGTTTTTTTTTTTAATTTTTATAGGCAATAATTTTATTATTGCCATAAATTATATTAGGCAATCGAATTTTTAATTTTATTAAATACTGTATTGTTGGTATGAATGAGAAATTACGACTCATATAAAGTTCTTACAATAAAATTATTTTTCTTTAATGATAAGTCGAATAATTTAATTTGAGAAATGAAATATATTTTAAATATGGTTAAATTATGCCCATTTTCTAGACATTTCGTATATTAAAACGCCCAAGCTTTTAGCTGGGCGTTGATTTAATGTAATACATTATATTGTGAGAATTCATTTTGGATTTCAATTAATATTTAACAACGTTGTTATTCAAGCAGTCCGTTCGTATACTGTATTTAGTATGTTTCCTTCTGTTTTCTTCTAGCAATTTCTACGCTCGCCTCCTGTATAGCTTCCCAAAGTTTCGCTTCAGATAATATTTGCCGAGAGAGATCTTCTATTGCGTTATCTGACTCTACTAGTGGTACGAATGTGTCGTCATCAACAAACTGGGTAAAACAAAAGTAATAATAAAATTATTTTGCTATAATCCGCGATGAAGTAAAATAGAAAATATATATAATGCTAAATGTAGAGTGGACAATCTGTTATCATACCTGATACATGTAGGATTCGTAAAAAACACATGCACAAACCTCCACCACCGCCACCACGATACACAAGCGCTACATACGTTCACTATCACAAACTCAACAATCGTTTCGCCCCGCAACCGAAGCATCATCAGGAGATAGACTCCACGACCAAAATCGCGAAGACTGAGTAAAGAAAACGTGGACACTGAAGAGATTAACTGTGATACATGTTTTGGGAATTATTTTTGCTTTTTTCAAAATTATATATAAGCTTAGCCGAGTGGTATCCGGCTGAGTAGAGTAGATCAACCTCATTTCTTACCGAGGTGTCGTAAAATACGACTAAGATAAGTTGACGTCAGGCAGGCGACCGATAGTAAAAACGCAGCCAAATCATGTAACAGGATGTTTATAACATGTTGTGTTGATCCCACTTAGAGTGGAACAAGGGCAGGAGGATGATGATGAAAATTATATATAAGCTGTGATAGCCTGGCGGTGAGACCGTGCGATTCTTTCGCGGGGTTCACAGGTTCGAACCCCGGTCACCACTGAGTTTTCCTAATTGATAATTGCAATTTAGCACATTCTTTTCGCTGAAGGAAAACATCACGAGGAAACCTGCATATCTCTGAAGAAATCTTGGGTACCCCACCAATCTACATTAGAGTAACGTGGTAGTTCTTAGCTCCGATCCTTCTCTCCAAAATCGGAGGAGGTCTAAGCCTAGCAGTGGGATAGTACAAAATTACATATAATCAGTTTATATATTAATATCACTGTATTATAGACAACATTAACACTAAGGATTTGGTTTTTATATAGTTAAGAAATCTTTTAAATATAAATGAGTTAATCTTGTATGTATATATATATTTTCGGAATCTCGGAAACGGCTCTAACTATTTTCCTGAAATTCAGCATGTAGGGTTTTGGGGGGAGAAAAATAGATCTAGCTAGGTTTTATGTCAAAAAAAATCGATTTATCCTTGTTTTTGGCTATTAAAAAATACTAAAATTTATATTGAATTGAATTTTTGCTATAAACTGTCATGTCAGTGTAACTTATTGGGGAACGGGCAGTCTCGAGAAATGTAAATACCTAGGATCGATCCACAACTACAAAAACATTTTTTTCTTTTTAATTAAAGTTTTTTTTTATTTTGAAAAAAATTACCAGTCAACCAGGTACTATTATTAAATTGTCAAATAAATTTGAAAAAATCTCCCCGCTCTCATATAATATTAAAATATTTTTATTTATATACTCGTATAAAATTTGATAATTTTCATCATCATCTTCCTGCCCTTATCCCACTCTAAGTGGGGTCGGCACAACATGCTATAAACATGCTGTCACATGATTTGGCTGCGTTTTTACGACCGGCCGCCTGCCTGACGTCAAATTACCTCTGTCGTATTTTACGACACCTCAGTAAGAAAGAGGGTGGTCTATTCTACTAAACCGGATACCACACGGTGGGTCAACTTACCTTAGTCGCCTTTTACGACACCTCGGTAAGAATTGAGGTTGGTCTATTCTACTCAGCCGGATACCACACGGCGGGTCGACTTACCTTAGTCGCCTTTTACGACACCTCGGTAAGAAAATGAGGGTGGTACTATTCTATTTAGCCGGATACCACACGGCGTAAAATTTGATAATTTTATATATAAATAAAAATTAAAGATATTACCTGTCGTTGCCTCATCATTTCCTGGACCGGCATGGCGGGGTATGATGACCGTTTCCTTCCGCAACCTAAAAAGAAAATATACGATTTTAATATAATATGTTAACGCACACTATATACAATAACACGATATAATAGGAATACCACAATTCCCGTTCCGAGATGCACTTCTCTTGAATGACGGACAAAGACTGAATGTAACTGAAACGTTTTATCAATAGAAAAACTACCAGAAACAATAACGGCACAGTGTTGCCACCATTTTAATAAAAAAGGGCGCGAATCTCTTGTTTTATGACTGTGTTGCTATAAAATACAAAGCGGAAGTTAATGGCGACAGCAAATATTTACATAATTTACAGAATTAGGCGAATATTATTTTTGTATAATCCGTGATAAAAGAAAATATGTAATGCTAAATGTAGAGTGTACTATACCAGATACTATAGAGTGTTCTGATACAAGCAGAAATTGTTAAAAAAATTTCATGCACTACCCGACACCGATTACACAACAATACACAAGCACTGCACACATTCACTACCACAACCTCTACGATCGTTTCGCCACGAAACCGAAGCATCATCAGGAGGAAAGACTCCACGACCAAAATCGTAATGCATTACGATTCTATGATATAATAAATCATAACTTCTTTTTAAGTACCGTCTTGTAAGAGGGGAAAAATAAGTAAACCTTTACATATACAAAGTACGTGTGGTATCCGGTGGAATAGAATAGACCAACCTCATTTCTTACCGAGGTGTCGTAAAATACGTTTAAGGTAAGTTGACGTCAGGCAGGCGGCCGGTCGTAAAAACGCAGCCAAATCATGTGACAGCATGTTATAATATGTTATGCCGAACCCACTTAAAGGAAAAAGGAGGAAAGGGGATGATAATATATTACATAAACAAAGTCTGCAATAGTTTGTCTGAATGCGATAGATTTTGTCAAAATCTACTTAACGGATTTTTTCAATAATTTATACATCTCTCGAATGTAGGAGGATAAAAAGATTGTACCTGTGAACGCGTTACAAAATGGTCTTTTCTTAGGTGGTATTATCACCTCATCGCTCAACCTCGGTTCGTAGGTTCGAATCTGGAAAATTAAATGTATGTAATTCGTCATCTTAACATTTTCAAGTTTAATGTATCAAATATCATTATCTTTTGAAGAATGTCCATCGTGTCCTATTTTACGAATTAGTAATGATTAATTCACCCCATCCGAAGAATAAAGTTACATGTTGTATACACATTTTTTTTTATAAATAGTCTGTAAATCAAATTATGAATCAAAATGTAGGAATACGATTTCTTACAATCGGTAATAAATAAAAATAAAGTACATGTATATTTTATTTAATGGAAATTGAATTATATCTTATAAAACAAAAGCTAGCAATATTTACAAATTTTAACAGTTGACTTGACATTATTCGATAGACAGCAAAATAAAAAAGGGAAATGAGAATAATACCAAAAAAAAAACCAAAATTAATCAGTTATGATTTACCAAAAAAATTCTATTTAAATTTAACAAATTTAAAAAATTCTATTTTAAAATAGTTTTGCAGTTGTAAATATTGAAACGAACCGAGGCCGAATGCCCAGAATCCGTCGTCAGCACAGCGATCAGGAGCAATAACGAAACGCGGCACGTGATGGACATGGCGGGAAACTTTGACAGCTCTGATTACAAGATGGCTAACCTGTAATTAAAGAAAATGTTATCACTACATAGTATAAAACAAAGTCACATTCTTTGTTTGTCCTTATATCCCTATGTATGCTTAAATCTTTAAAACTACGCACAGATCTTGATGCGGTTTTTTTTAATAGATTGAAGATGTATAATAACATTCAATATGGAGTAGAGAAATAATGTAATTTTTGAGGATTCTAATGTGATGTCGTAAATAATTACATTTTTTTCCGCTTACATTGCAAACGCAGGCTGAACCTTACGAGATTCATCAAAATAATGTACTATGTATTGTTTTTCAGATGGCCAACTATATGTCGCTCTTTCAAGAGTAACCTCTAAAGATATATATATCCCCCCATCTATAAAATAATATATATATATATATATATTATTTTATAAATGGGGAAAATCGATCCAGCTTGGTTTTATTAAAAAAAACCGTTTTCCCTGTTTTCAGTCATTGAAAAATTAAACAATTTTTCCTATCATTTGAAAAGTAGTAATAGCGTAATGGTAAACAAGCGGTAAACAAGCAATGACCCCGGGTTCAATCCCACGTGTAACCCAGGCTCATACTTTCTTTTTATTTTTTCAATAGCTTTTTTTCTTTTTTAATTTTTTTTTATATATTGTTAAAAAAATTACCGTCAACTGGTCAACTGGGTACCACAAGATTAACTTATTTAAATATTAAAGATGTCTAGATATTTCTAAAACCCAGTATTTATCTTTTAAATACTTTGAGTATAATTAAGACGGTCCTACCAGTTCGCAAGATAAATATTTTCAAGGGCCCCTCTCTAGGGACAAGAGAAACTTTATTAAGTAATTGACTTGTCGATTCTGAACGAATAGTTTTTATAATCTAATTCACAGTTAGGGATCTGTTAGCTTACAACTTTGTCATCTCTTGTATTTTAAGGGCCTGTTTTACAAGTTACTGGTAATGTATCAGATAGTTAACCGACAAAAATGCCTGGATTTGAAAATCCATTCAGCTTCATACTGCGGGTTAATAATGTAAAATTTATAATGTTTAAAAGATTGACCGCCGAGTTTGTTTCTGGTTCTTCTTAGTAAAAGCAACATTTCGAACCAGTTGTAGCTTCATTAATCATATCGATCCTCGACGATTCAAAAGTGCTTGAAAGAACTTGAAAAAAAATTATTTTGATTTAATAAATAAATAAATAAATATATGGGACAATTACACACACGGTCGTCCGTCCCTAAAGTAAGTAACTTAATACTGTTATGGTAGACAGACAACTGGTGAATATACACTTATATATTTTTTAAATACATACTTAAATATAAATATACACCCGGCTCAAAGACCAACAAATTCATTTATAGAAAATGTTAGCCCTCGGCGGGAATCGAACCCGGGACCCACGGAGCTGAAGGCAGAGTCACTACCCACTGCGCCAACGGGCCAGCCAAACTAAGTAGCAGATAAATGTCTCTAAAAAGTGAAATGTTAAAAAAATAAAATCGCGGCCATTTTGAAATAGGTTGCTATCTAGCAGACAAACAAAATAACAGCCACATGTTCTACCTGTTAACTTATTAGGGACTTTAAGTGCTGAATAAGCCTATCAGAAATCTGTGAAACGCAAAATTCTTAGATATGTGTCAGATATGTTCCGAATAAGCTGACAGTTTATTGGTAACTTGTGAAATAGGACCTAAACCTATCAATTTATTTATGAAAGAACTTCGATGTTTTGTTTAAGTCGTCGTGTGGCCAAAACCTCAGAACTGTAGCCCACTGTTTAATATTGAAATTTATTATTAATTAATATTTTATATTAGCTACATCAAACAAAATGCTTATTATTTAAAAAAAAAAAAGAAAGTTAAATAAAAAAAGAAGAATAATTTTTGTAGTCGATTCTAGGTTTACATTTTTCGAGACTGCCCGTTCTCCGAATAAGCTACGCTGACTTGACAGTTTATGGCAAAAATTCAAATCAATATAAATATTAGTATTTTTTAATGCCCAAAAACAGGTATATAAACGATTTTTTTTACATAAAACCTAGCTAGATCGATTTTTCTCCCCCAAAACTTCACCCAAAGCAAACCTAACCCAAAACTAAAATTTAGCATGTCCCCTATATGCTGAAATTCAGGAAAATCGTTGGAGCCGTTTCCGAGATTCTGAAAATATACATATATACATACAAGATTAACTTAAAGATGATGGCAAAAGACCAGACTTGACGCTGGTTCCTTGGGAACGGGGACGGGCCCTAATGTGGGACACAACATGCGTTGATACGTTAGCCTCGTCCCATATCAGGGAAACAGCGTCAAGACCTGGAGCTGCGGCGGAAATGGCGGAATCCGGCAAACGGCGGAAGTATGCAACTCTCATCGAGAGATATATTTGTGCCGTTCGCAGTCGAGACCCTAGGGCCATGAAGTCAAAGTGCAAATTGCCTCTTCAGGTGACAAGAGGCCCAGAGGGCTAGCTAGCTCCTTTTTCGCACAAAGAATCAGTTTAGCGATTCAGCGCGGAAACGCTGCCAGCATTCTTGGGACCATTCCACGTGGGCATGATTTGTATAGTCCTAGCGTGTAAGTAATTTAAGATAGATATAACTTGTACATTTTTGCTGTAAATAAATAAAAAAATATATTAACTCATTTAAATATTAGAGATACAAAACGGTCATCTACATGTAGATGGTCAATTACTAATGCTGTTATCTTACATGGAATTGTACATCAAAATAAATTTGGGCGTCACCCGAAATTAGATACGAATTGTCCCTTTATGGCCCAAGTGTTTCGTATGAATTCTAGTTATTTCCTTTTTATTATTAGGTGTGGTTGTTTTTGTGGGAGTAATCATATATTACTAGCTTTTACCCGCAACTTCGTTCGCGTGTTGTCGCGTGATAGATTGACAATAGATGGCGCTTTTCAATGCCATCTTATTTCTGTAGAATTAACAGGATTTCTGTAGCATATATATAATATATATAAAGCTGTGGTAGCCCAGCGGTAACACCGTGCGCCTCTTTCAAGGAGGTCTAGGGTTTAAACCCCGGGCAGGCACTAATGAGTTTGCTAATAAAACGCTTTTCGGTGAAGGAAAACATCGTGAGGAAACCTGCATATCTCTGGAGAATTCTGGAGATATGTGTAACCTACCAATCCGCATTGGAGCAGCGTGGTAGGTCTTAGCTCCAATCCTTCTCTACAAAATGGAGGGAGGAGGCCTATGCCCAGCAGTGGGATATTAACAGGCCGTTACTAACTACTTGTACGTTTATTTGTGACACACTGATTCCCATACAAGCGAAGCTGCGTACACCGCTAGTACAATATACTTTAACAATATTTTTTATTGCTATTCCTCTCCTATTCATCTTAGCGTGATGTTATATAGTCTATAGCCTTCCTCGATAAATGAACTATCTTACACTCAAAGAATTTTTCAAATCGGTCCAGTAGCTCCTAAAATTATCGCGTTCAAACAATAAAAAAAACAAACTCTTCAGCTCTATATATATTTGTACAGATGTTTTTAATATAGGTAATGTAATAGACAAAGTACGAAACCGACATAAGCTTGCGGCTCCTGCTTTGCGCCTTGCAAAGGTAAGAAAGTCGTTTGTGGGTTTGGGTATAAGATTCTATAATAAAATTCCACAATCAATTTTAGCTATGCCATTACAGCAGTTTAAAAACACTATTAAAGAGAGGCTGATACAGAAAGCCTACTATACTGTTGAGGATTATTTAGACGATAAGAATGCGTTGATATAGCTTCTCTGACTCTGTACAAGATAGTAATCTATATATATAAAAGAAAAATGGTCTTAGTTACACTATTTATAACTCAAGAACGGATGAACAAATTCGGTTGAAAATTGGTGGAGAGGTTGCTTAGAACCAGCAGACGGACATAGGATACTTATTATCCCGTTCGACCGAATTTATTTTATCCCGTCAAGTCACTATAAAACGTGGTACAACAAAAACGACTATGACATGGAAAGACAAAACATAAATGACAGCTAAACGTAATTTAGTCTTTGGGTAAGTATGGTAAAAATTTGACAATTATCAAAATAGTAGTAGCTATAAACGTTACCACATAGTATAAAACAAAGTCGCTTTCTCTGTCTGTCCTTATCTCTATATTTGCTTAAATCTTTAAAACTACGCAACAGATTTTGATGCGGGTTTTTTTAAGTATATAGTGATTGAAGAGGAAGGTTTATATGTATAATAAAATTCAATATGGAGTAGAGAAATACTGTGATTATCACTGAGTGACATAGGCTATATGCTTTATACCCGTGCGAAGCTGGGGCGGGACTCCTAGTGACTTAATGTAACTAGTTATTATATTGAAAAGGGCAACCGCCGATTTTCTTGCTGGCTCTTCTCGGTAGGAACAGCTTTCCGAACCAGCGGTAGAGTTGACGATTCAAAAGCACTTGTTCACAAGTTTATTTGAATAAAGAAAATTGTGAATTTGAACAAGTTCAAAGGCCAACATTACATTGTTTAAATTGTTAGTGACATGTTAGGACAAGTAGGATGGTTACATTATGACATTACTTTGTATTTCTCTACATACCCTACGGCGTAAGAAAATATAACTGTCTAATATTAAATTGTGTAAACTTTTGATATCTAATTTTCAATTATTTAGAATGTTTTGTTTAATACTAACACCGCCGTGTGGTATCCGACGTGGAATAGTCCACCCTCATTTCTTACCGAGGTGTCGTAAAAGGCGACTAAGCTTAGTTGACACACTGTGTGGTATCCGGTTAATTAGAATAGACCACCCTCATTTCTTACCGAGGTGTCGTAAAAGGTGACTAAGGTAAGTTGACCCGTCGTGTGGTATCCGGCTGAATAGAATAGACTAACCTCATTTCTTACCGAAGAGTCGCAAAAGGTGACTAAGGTAAGACGACCCGCCGTGTGGTATCCGGCTGAGTAAAATAAACCACCCTCATTTCTTACCGAAGTGACGTAAAAGGCGACTAAGTTAAGTCGACCCGCCGTGTGGTATCCGGCTGAGTAAAATAAACCACCCTCATTTCTTACCGAAGAGTCGCAAAAGGCGACTAAGGTAAGTTGACCCGTCGTGTGATATCCGGCTGAATAGAATAGACTACCCTCATTTCCTACCGAAGTGTAGTAAAAAGCGACTAAGGTAAGACGACCCGCCGTGTGGTATCCGGCTGAGTAGAATAGACCACCTTCATTTCTTACCGAAGTGTCGTAAAAAGCGACTAAGTTAAGTCGACCCATCGTGTGGTATCCGGCTGAGTAAAATAAACCACCCTCATTTCTTACCGAAGTGTCGCAAAAGGCGACTAAGTTAAGTCGAACCGCCGTGTGGTATCCGGCTGAATAGAATAGAACCACCCTCATTTCTTACCGAAGTGTCGTAAAAAGCGACTAAGTTAAGTCGACCCATCGTGTGGTATCCGGCTGAGTAAAATAAACCACCCTCATTTCTTACCGAAGTGTCGCAAAAGGCGACTAAGTTAAGTCGACCCGCCGTGTGGTATCCGGCTGAGTAAAATAAACAACCCACATTTCTTACCGAAGTGTCGTAAAAAGCGACTAAGTTAAGTCGACCCATCGTGTGGTATCCGGCTGAGTAAAATAAACCACCCTCATTTCTTACCGAAGTGTCGTAAAAGGCGACTGAGGTAAGTTGACACACTGTGTGGTATCCGGTTAAGTAGAATAGACCACCCTCATTTCTTACCGAGGTGTCGTAAAAGGTGACTAAGGTAAGCCGACCCGCCGTATGGTATCCGGCTGAGTAGAATAGTACCACCCTCATTTCTTACCGAAGAGTCGCAAAAGGCGACTAAGGTAAGTCAACCCATCGTGTGGTATCCGGCTGAGTAAAATAAACCACCCTCATTTCTTACCGGTGTCGTAAAAGGTGACTAAGGTAAGACGACCCGCCGTGTGGTATCCGGCTGAGTAGAATAGACAACCCTAGTCTCTGTACATTACTATCGCAGGTAAGTCTTATTTACAACCGCGTGACATTTTTACCACAATTTACATTAAACGGTAATCTATACTAATATATAAAGCTAATGAGTTTGTTTGTTTATATCTTAGTTTGTTTGATTGTTTGAACGCGCTAATCTCAGGAACTACTGGACCGATTTGAAAAATTCTTTCAGTGTAAGATAGTCCATTTATCGAGGAAGGCTATAGGCTATATTATAGGCTATATATATAACATCACGATAAGATGAATAGAAATAGAATAGAAATAGAAATATTTTTTTTTTTATTTGACCAAAATATAAATAAAAGAAATACAAAAATAAAAAATAACAAACAGAATGATGGTCAAATATAGGTCCGCCCTCAGCGCAAAGATTGCTGCAAAGCTGGTTTTCAGGGTGAACCTAATGGAATAGGCGAGGAGCAGCAGTAAAAAATATTACGAAAACGGCATATTTTAAAGGTTTCCTTATGTGCGCTGAATAAACGGTAATAGTTATTTAAAAATCATGTATTACAACATTATTTGCCTCTAAATGTTCTAAATAAAAGTCCGCGAATATGTTTAGCATTTTAAGTTTAACCCACTTTAACCATTTTTATGGTTATCAAAAGACTATATTACGGTTTTAATCTTTCCGCGGGCAGAGCCGCTGGCGATTGCTAGTGTATTATAAACTCAAACCTTCAAGAAGAATTACACAATCTTTTTTTTAAATACCGTACAAAAATTAGTTCTGTAGATTTTGAAAAAATCATTTACATACATACAGATAGCTTTTGACTTTGTTTTATAATTTACGAGTACTAACGGCTTCACCGTTTATTCCAAATTTTAATTGATCATAAAAGTAGTTATTGCGAGTTAACCGTAAGAGATAGAGACATGATGTTGTGGACTTTTTTGTAGTATTTTTGTAGATCTACAATTCTCTACTACATTACTTTAGAATATCTCTGTTGGTTTAACCGGCGCACGCGCTTAAAGCTCCGAGCAGGCGAATATTTTTACAACCGCGCGACCAACAAAATTAACATAAAATTGTAATATACTATTAACCTACACTTTAAAAAAAATACATTTGACTCTTTAGCCACAGGTTTAAACCCCGGGCAGTCACGTTGTATAGCCTATAGCCTTCCTCGATAAATGGACTATCTTATACTCAAACAATTTTTCAAACCGGTGCAGTAGTTCCTAAAATTAGCTCGTACAAACAATAAAAAAACAAACTCTACAGCTTTATGTATTAGTATAGATTACCTAGCGGTGCGACCGTTTGAATCTCTAGAGACGATCATGGGTTCAAACTCGGGCAGACACCAATGAGTTTTTCTATTAAAACTTATGTGTCTAATTGATAATTGCAATTTATCACACGCTTTTCGGTGAAGGAAAACATCGTGAGGAAACCTGCATATCTCTAGAGAATCCTAGGGATATGTATAACCTACCAATCCGCATTGGAGCAGCGTGGTAGGTCTTAGCTCCAATCCTTCTCTCCAATAACGGAGAGAAGAGGCCTATGCCCAGCAGTGGGATAGTAACAGGCCACTACTTACTTTTTTTTTTTATAGATTACTCAAAGAAATATTTTGTTAATGTTTTTAATATAGGTGATGTATATAATAGACAAAGTAGGAACCGACATAAGCTTGCGGCTCCTGCTTTGCGCCTTGCAAAGGTACGTAAGTCGTTTGTGGGTTTTGGTGTAAGATTCTATAATAAAATTCCGCAATCAATTTTAGCTTTGCAATTAAAGCAGTTTAAAAACACTTTTATATATACAATTTTTTTATATACATATATGATTATGATATTATATACAAGATTAACTCATTTAAATATTAAAGAATTTGATTTTGCCTATTTTATGAGTCCCCCATTTTAAGAACTGCAAATTTTCTGGATTTTTATTTTTTTCTATATTGATTTTTGATTTTTAACATTGATTTTTGCTCATTACAAGTATTCTTGTAATGAGCAAAAATATTGAATGCCTTTTTTAAGGCATTTCTAAAATTACCTAAAATTCATTTTTCTACATCAGAATAAACCCTGCACACTAACTGTAGTTCTTACTTGAATGCTATCTAAATTATTTTAACCTAAACGTGACTTTCTACAGATGTTGACATTGAACCTCTCAAGTTAGAACAATACAAGATGTGCTTATTATAACTTCATGTTCAACTTAAATGTTAAAACACCCTCATTTATGTACTATAAAAAAGTAATTAAACTATTATTTTGTTACAATCCGCGACGGTGCTAAATGTAGAGTACACTCTCCGTTCTCATAACTGACACATGGAGAATTCGTAAATATATTATCCTCCTGCCCTTATCCCACTGTAAGTGGGGTTGGCACAACATGTTATAAATATGCTGTAACATAATTTGGCTGCGTTTTTACGACCGGCCGCCTGCCTGACGTCAACTTGCCTTAGTCGTATATTACGACACCTCGGTAAGAAGTAGGGTGGTCCATTCTACTAAACCAGATACCACACGGTGGGTCAACTTACCTTAGTCGCCTTTTACGACACCTCGGTAAGAAATGAGGATGGTCTATTCTACTTAGCCGGATACCACACGGTGGGTCAACTTACCTTAGTCGCCTTTTACGACACCTCGGTAAGAAATGAGGGTGGTACTATTCTACTTAGCCGGATACCACACGGCTATGGAGAATTCGTAAAAAAGTAATGAAAATATTATTTTGCTATAATCCGCAATAAATTTTGTCCGATAAAATCAATAATTAATAAAATCAATCGATTATAGTAAAATAATATTTTTTACTTTTGTATTATGGACCTCCGCAAAGTAACGCCTATTTCCATAAATTATCTATATTTATTATAAAATAAATTCCCGAAAGATTGTCTGTCTGTATGTGATTAACTTTCTCATGTTCTACTGAACAGATTTTTGTATGGTTTTCACTAAAAGATGCAATTCTTGAGGAATGTTGAAGTTTATAGTACATTACATTAGAATTCCCGTGGGATCGGGATTTTCGCGGATACAATTTTGTGGGTCACAGATTTCCACGTAAGTGTAACTGCGGGTATAGTAAATGCGTGGTTTTGGCTACTTATTTACCTTGCACAATATAGCAATGACGAAATATAATTTCTTAGAAGAATAATGTTTTATATATTATATATATTAATATATATTATATATATTAAGTATATATATTAATTTTATATATTATATATATATTATATATATTAAGATTAGCCGCCGAGTTTCTTGCTGATTCTTCTCGGTAGGAGCAAACTTCCGAATCAGTGGTAGCTTCTTTAAAACATTTGACGATTCAAAAGTACTGTAAACAGTCCACTTGAATAAAGAATATTTTGAATTTGAATTTGAATTGAATTTGAATTGAATAAACTAGTTATAGGAATATTTTGAAAATAGCAACCGCCGATCTTGCTGGCTCTTGTCGGTAGGAACAGCTTTCCGAACCAGCAGTAGAGTTGACGATTCAAAAGCACTTGTTTACAAGTTTATTTGAATAAGAAATATTTTGAATTTGAAAGGATTTAGTGTAACAAATATATCGACTAATATATCTAGACACTTTTAAAAAAGCAAATGTTAAATTTTTATATAAATCTAACACTTACCTCGTCCGGGAGTCGAACAGGGAATGCACTAGGGGTTGTTCGGGAACGTTTATATAGGAGTTTGTGAGCGGGAGGAAAATAAGCTAGCGACGTGCGTAGAGACGTCTGTTGCTAAAAATATTTTTCATAGAAATAGTATTAGTGCAAACTGTAACTGTAACTGTAACTGTAACTGTTGCAAGCTGTAGATGGGGTGATAGCCCAGCGGTGACACAGTGCGACTCTTTCGAGGGCTCACGGGTTCAAACCCCGGTTACCAATGAGTTTTTTTTATTAAAACTTATGTTTCCAATTGATAATTGCTATTTGTCACACGCTTTTCGGTGAAGGAAAATATCGTAAAGAAACCTGGATATCTCTTAAGAATTTTAGGAATATGTGTTACCTACCAATCCGCAATGTGGTAGGTCTAAGCTCCAATCCTTCTTTCCAAAAACGAAGAGAGGAGGCTTATGCCCAGCAGTGGGATAGTAACAGGCTGATATTTTACTTTTATTATTAGTGCAATGCTAATATTGGCAAAGTATATAATAAATAAATTAGACGTAGTGTGGTATCGAGTTGAGTAGAATAGACCCCTCATTTCTTACCGAGGTGTCGTAAAGGCGACTAAGGTAAGTTGACGTCAGCAAGGCGACCGGTCGTAAAAAGTAGCCAAATCACGTAACAACGTATTTAAAACACATTGTACCGACCCCATTTAGAGTGGGATAAGGGCAAGAGAATGATAATGATGATGTAGAATTATATTTTGAAAAGAACATCCGCAAAGTTCCTTGCTTGCTCTTCTCGATAGAAACAGCTTTCTGAACCAGTAGAGTTGACAATTCAAAAGCACTTGTTTACAAGTGAGCAAAATATTCTTGAATAAAGAATATTTTGATTTTGTCAAAACATATATCACTGAGAACGTCTTCATAGTTAAAGATGTAAGTTGAGTGACGTCACACTAATTTCAATATGGCGTCCATTAAGTAAATTAAAAATCATTTGAAGCTATATTATCTATCGTTGAATGTGTAATGTAATTTATTAATGATATATGTATTATAATATATATAATTGTAAATATCTGTGTAATATTAGTATTTAATTGTATGTTTTATAGTTTATTATGCACTATACCCGATCTCTTAGTATTCTCCTCTCACCAAAGGTTGTCTGTGAGAGATCGCTTTAGCGATAAGACCGCCTTTGCACGCTTGTCCTAATTTAATTTAATATAAACCAATGTACCTCTGTATAGTGCAATAAGAAT
Source organism: Morpho helenor (assembly GCA_029227775.1). Classification (NCBI taxonomy): domain Eukaryota; kingdom Metazoa; phylum Arthropoda; class Insecta; order Lepidoptera; family Nymphalidae; genus Morpho; species Morpho helenor. The sequence continues at coordinate 13,306,914 of JARGCU010000011.1, forward strand.
AAATAAATAAAAATAAAATAAAATTGCTTTTTACATTCATGGAAACAACTACTGCCTTTGTTCTACTTTACTTACTAAATTTATATTTTTTTTTGCTAATAAAAAAATTAAGTATAACACGTCTCCATACCATCCGTGTGCTTTAGTCCATGTCCCGCTGTTTCAAGTACAGAGTTCTTTGGCGGACCTATATGTATGTTTATACCTTATTAACTGCAATATCACATAAACTCGAATGGTGACCAAAAATATTCCATCGAAAATCGCTACTCAACTTCACTAACGTCACCCGTGGCTTCTCTTTGACACTTATTTAGTACCTAAATATTTGGAAATATTAAAACTGTAATATTATTTTGATAACCATTAAAATGGTTAAAGTGGGTTAACCCTAAAAGCTAGACATATGCTGTCGCGAACTTTTATTTAGAACTTTTAGAGGAGAACAATTTTGTCATACATGATTTTCGAATAACTATTACCGATTACTCAGCGCACGCAATGAAAGCTTTTAATTATGCCGTTTTCGTAATATATTTTATTGCTGCTCCTCTCCTATTCATCTTAGCGTGATGTTATAGTCTATAACCTTCCTCGATAAATGGACTATCTTACACACAAATAATTTTTGGAATCGGTCTAGTAGTTCCTGAGATAAGCCCGTTCAAAAACAATCAATCAAACAAATAAACTTCAGATTTATACTCGTCTAGAATCTAGATAATGTAATTTATTCCCAGATTTGTTGCTAAGATGAATAGGAGAAGAGCAGCAATAAAAAAATAGTACGAAAACGGCAAAATTTAAAGTTTTCTTTGCGTGCGCTTAGTAAATGGTAATAGTCATAATCATGTATTACAAAATTGTTCCCCTCTAAAAGTTCTAAATAAAAGTCCGCGACAGCATATGTCTAGCTTTTAAGGTTGACCCACTTTAACCATTTTTAATCTTTCCACGCGATCCATTTTCAATCTACTACTACTACTATAATAATGAGCAATTATAGTCGACGCTAGTCGTGCAACTAGTCGGCCAACAAATCCATGAATTTGTTATTATTTGACAGCCGTCTCCGCATGCACACATGCGTTGCGAATTTTGGTGGCGCTTTTTAAATACTTTCAAATTATTTAAATCTTGGGGAAGGGCCCGCCAGTTATCATAATTCATCTATAGGTCTTAACTTCTAAATCTTTCTTCATAACAGCAGAGATGAGGTCTTTGGCCTTTAGAGCGATAGTAACAGATCCTTTCTGTATTGTTTTACTTAAATAAATACTTATAAAGAATTCCATAAAAGTCCATTAATATTTTCTATATTGGAAGAAATTAAACACTTCAAGTAATTCGATAAATGAAGACTAACAAAATCAAATTTTTACACAACTTTCCGAAAATACAGCTGAAATTACATATTGTTCTTGAGTTTTGGGGAATAATTCTTAAACCTTAATATCAATAGGTTAGTGGTTAATATGTCATCATTCTTATAAGCTGTGGTAGCCCAGCGGTAACATCGTGCGACTCTTTCGAGGAGGTCACGGGTGCAAACCCGGGCAGACACCTATGAGTTTTCTGTTAAAACTTATGTCTAATTGATAATTGCAATTTATCACACGCTTTTCGTTGAAGGAAAACATCGTGAGGAAACCTGCATATCTCTAGAGAATTTTAGAGATATGTGTAATCTACCAATCCGCATTGGAGCAGCGTGGTAGGTCTTAGCTCCAACCCTTCTCTCCATAAAACGGAGAGAAAACCCTGCAGTGGTATGGTAAAAAGCTGTTTACTTTTCAGTAAGAAACAAAGGTCGTTTCATTCATCATCATCACCAACCTGTGTCTGTCCACTGTTGGACATAGGTCTCTCCATTTGCATGCCACTGAGTTCGGTCTTCAGCTCTCTGTTTCCAGCCAATACCAGCCACTCTGCGGATGTCGTCGCTCCACCTAGCCGGAGGACGTCCTACACTACGTTTGCCAAGGCGCGGTCTCCACTCCAGAACACGTCTACTCCAGCGGTTGTCGGTTCTGCGACAAATGTGACCAGCCCACTGCCACTTAAGCTTACTAATACTTTGGGCTACGTCGATTACTTTGGTTCTCTGTCGTATCACTTCGCTCCGGATACGATCCTTCAGAGAAACTCCGAGCATAGCCCTCTCCATAGCTCGTTGAGCGAAGGAGAGTCGTTTAAGGTCGTTTAGTTATATATTAATTTATTTCCTCATAAAATGTCAGTACATTGTAAGGGGGTCTTACATGTAAATTTATTCTAAAAGAGTGAACTCTAATAATATGTACATGAAAAATATTTCTCCGTTTTTCATATTGATTGTCAATTTTTCGCATTATTTCACATAAATTGAGAATTTTGGTAAATTTGTTCATTCGTTCATGTACATTTAGCACAAATTAGTTTATGATAAACATATATATAGAGGTATTATAGCCCCGCAGTGAGATCGTGCGACTCTATAAGCGAGAAAACTCGTTGGTACCCAGGGTTCGAACCCGAGGCCCCCATTAGTAGCTTTACGTAATGCAAGCGTCTAATTGCTATTTAATAGCCCAGTTGACTGTTTGAACTGAATGTAATAGACTTACAAAAGTAATAATGAAATTATTTTGCTATAATCCGCGATGAAGTAAAATAGAAAATATATATAATGCTAAATGTAGAGTGGACTATCCGTTTTCATACCTGATACATGCAGGGTTCGTAAAAACACACGCACAAACCTCAACCACCGCCACCACAATACACAAGCATTACATACGACAAAATCGCAAAGCCTTGCGAATTTGTCGTGGAGTCTATCTCCTGATAATGCTTTAAATGCGGGGCGAAACAATTGTTGAGTTTGTGATAGTGAACGTATGTAGTGCTAGTGTATTATGGTGACGGTGGTGCAGGTTTGTTCATGTGTTTTTACGAATCCTGCATGTATCAGGTATGATAACCGATTGTCCACTCTACATTTAGCATTATATATATTTTCTATTTTACTTCATCGCGGATTATAGCAAAATAATTTTATTATTACTTTTGTATTATGGATCTTCGCAAAGTAACGCCTAATTCTATAAATTATCTAATAGACTTACTATATTTCTTAGGATTAATAAGATAAGGTTATTATTGTTATTGTTAGCAGTTAGGCTTTAGTTTTTTTTTGTATTCATACTAACGCAATTTTATATTATTTTTATAAAATGTTTTGTTATTATGTGTTCCGTTTGACGTCCGAAGTCCTTTATGAGAGTACATCGATTTCTTCCGCCGGAAGTTGTTCTTTTGCCACTTTCCCGCGCTTCCGCCGTACCTACAGCGCCCTCTATCTGCAACAAACTCAAACATCGGCCACACCAAGCCGCCATAGTTTTGTCATTGTTGCGTCGGTTTTTCAACCGATCGGTCGTTTTCTTTGCCATAAAACTTTTAAATAATTACTAAGTGCTTTTGAGATTAAAGTAAAAAGTGCTGTAAGTAAATTTAGCTGTAATTTCAGTGAAATTTTTCCCGTGAATCTTGAAGTCGCTTACGATGCGAATAGCGATAGACAAGACTCCGCCGTGCCTACAGATTTTCAGTGATTCAGGTATCGACAAGTAATTACGGTTCTAGCGAGGGAATCTAGGGGGATGAGTGACAACATGGCGCCGCCGCCTTAAAACACAGCACGGGCTAATCGTCGTCGCAACCGTTATATTAAGAGGGTTTGCGATGCTTTAAGTGAGTTACTTGTAAGTTATTGAAACAATATTTTTTTGACCTACCAACAAGTTCATTGTAGCAAAAATAAGCATGTACCTACTTTTTTACGTCTTCCACATCTTGTAAACGCTTTCGAGAATATAAGCCTTTCCGTAACGATCTAGGGCTCGTCATCACATAAGCAAACCAGAACATCAAATCCAATCCCAGTTACGAATATCTGGATATTTAATTGTTTTTATTCAGTTCAGGGAATGCCATTTTATAATAATACGAAAAAACGAGTAGCATTTCCGATATTCACAGAATTTTCACCTAAATGGATAATTAAATGTTTTGAAGATCACAATGCTCCGTTGAAATGTTTCCAAAGTTTAGCCACTTTGACTAACGCGAGTTTAATACAAAATGATTTTGTTAATGTTGCACTACAAAAACAAAGACTGTTCGTCTAAATCCGATAACCAACTTACATCTTCTTGTAAGCATGTGTAACTTAAACCTTTATCGAATGATAATGTTTCCAAGTTCAAAACTGTATCCTATTCATGCATAACTTAAATCTTTATCGAATGACTTTTCGTGCATAACTGAAGTCTTTATCGATAATTTAAAGTACAAATCTGTATTCCATGAATTTTACAAATGATTACTGATTATTTGTTTACGAATCCTTGTCAAAATATTTTCATGCAAATAGACAAGGTACAACTTTTCGGGTAATTCGAAACAGCATTCTGCTCTTCGAAAGAAGGGGGGGGGGGGGCAATATAAAAAGCCCTATAAGAGTGAGCTCCCTAATGAAAAGTTATAGAGTTAGCCTTTAGGAGGCTAGTCGAAATCTTATTTTCCCGAATCTTTCTATCACGACAAAGTCCAAAATGGAGTCGTTCTCGACTTAAAAGGACTAAACTAGTTTTGAAACTGAAACCCCCTTTCCTTTTCAATCACCATCCCATGCCAACCTCTCTTCAAGCAAAGGACTGGATGGTGAGATTAAATTTGAGCTAGGCCTCAAATTTTTACCTTGCGTTACTTCTGCGTCAGTTTGTGAGGTCGTCACTACCAAATGACGTGTTTACCATTGGGTTTGGCGGCGAAGCCTAAGTTTGTTTCTGCTGTAACAAATTGGGTGGCCAAAATATTGCGAAAGAAGAGGCGCACATTATACGCAGGCGTATAATTTTCTACTTGGATGACTCTTATCGTCCGTCGATCGCGGATCATATTGATATCACAGTTGACAATAGTAATAAATTTCTGGGCTCACCTCTGATGGTACATCAACCTCGAAAGTCGATCATCACACCAACCAGGTGGTTCGACTTTGTGGATATAACTTGAGACAATCAGCTGAGCTACAAATACCTTTCGGCAGAGAAAGTCGGCAAAGTCAGTCATTTTATAATGAGTCGTTTGGGGCCGGCAGTTGAACCCTCTAGCAGGCGCAACGCCTCTTAGGGTATCACAACTTTGCGAACAATAAATTGTTTGGTGGCCGACAGTTGGACCCTCGAGCAGGTGCAACGCCTCTTAGGGTATCTCAACTTTGCGAACAATGAGTCGTTTGGCGGCCAGCAGTTGGACCCTCAAGCAGGTGCAACGCCTCTTAGGGTATCTCAACTTTGCGAACAATGAGTCGTTTAGCGGCTGGCAGTTGGATCCTCAAGCAGGTGTAATGCCTCTTAGGGTATCTCAACTTTGCGACCTTCATCACCCACCGGGGAAGGTTGCATTGCCATGTGCTGCAAATAAACGCATATCTGCTACGGCAGAGTCCGCACGTCGTAAGACCGTACTCGGAAGAGACGCGTTAACGGTTAGTTGGGAGTCTTGGTAGCCAACGAAATGTTGTCGGACTCCTGGGCACACCATAAAATTTGTTGGAGCCATTTCTTGTAAAGCACAGTCAGCAACTCTGGCACACTTAAGATAATTCTCCAGAGTGCCAACAAACTGTAATGACATACATCAAAGGAGAAGGAAGCACCAAATCAATGCTAAACAGCTCCTGATCTGAAGAACAGTGTCAACGTTGTACTCCTTCCTCATTACCCTCCAGGAGTGTACAACATGAAAGCCGATCACCTCTTGTGCAACCACGCCGGTTCCAAATGGCAAGAGGTAGGAGCAACAAGGCTAATTTTCAATCACTGATACATTACGTGAAAAGGTTTGTTCACTTCGCGAACCGCACATACCGTTCCAACCTTTGGTTACGCTCGACTTATTCGGAGGCATATACATGTTGGCATAACGATGTAACCTAACCTTTCCACCTCCTTAAGGTTTTTCTTGATTTCAAATTTTACAATTCGTGACTGTAGCACCCAGGTGAAATAAGTCACTGGCTTTGTGGTCGTTGCTGGCCTAGCTTAAGGGCTAGGACAATACCACTTTTGACTGGGAAAGGTTGCAAAGGTAAACATAGTAACGGGTCTCCCTCCGGTGCACATTAACAGTCAGTAATTAAATGATTTTGGGTTATATTCACTGACGCCAAATTGGTCACAACACGAAAAGGCCTTACTTTCAACTTGCCGACGAGCTTCTACCTTAAGAACTCTGTCAAAACCAAAACTGTTTGATCTGATCTTGATCTTGTCTTGATCTGATCTTGATCTTGTCTTGATCTGATCTTGATCTTCTCGTGATCTTCTCTTGATCTGATCTTGGTCTTGAGAGTTAATTTAGATTCCGTTGTTACATACTCACCCGACTTAGAGATGTTTCGAAGCTGTTTTTGACTGACACACTAACATATCATACATCTTGGTGCGTGTCTTATGTCTTCTTCTTCTTTGTCAACCGATGGACGTCCACTGCTGGACATATTTCACTTCATGGGATCTCGATACCACACGATCCTGTGCCGCTTGGCGGCTCCCCACGTTTTACGTCTTACATTATATCAATTGTGTGACAGTTTCTGATGTTAAAATTTCATCAAGTGGCTTTCACGATAGTGAATTAAAGCATATTGAAAGCGGTCTCTGGCGGTGCTTTTACCCCAGAAGGCACAAATATGTGATGTTAAAGTGCTTATTAAATACCTAACTTTAGTCTCAACTCAGACAGTTTTTTATGACGTTTCAAGACGTTTTGCTAACCTGCTTTTGTTAGTATCTGGATAAAGAGTCCTTGATTTGATTTTGTTGTATTACGACTTTTTTGGATACAGCCAGTTCTATTATCTTAGTTCCTTCATTTGGATCCAAAGGAACTCTGCCATTATCAAACAGTCACATTGATATTATTAATGTGTTTTGATAATTAAAGCAAAATAATCTTTATTCAAGCAAGCTTTTTACAAGCACTTTTGAATTGTCAAGGATCAATTAGATTTTTACGAAACTACAACTGGTTCGGAATGTTGCTCTTACCGAGCAGAACCAGCAAGAAACTAGGCGGTAAATCTTAAACATTTTCAATTTACATTACTGAACCGCATCTTGTTTAAAGCGGATAGGATTTTCAAATCCAAACATGTTTATTATACAATATTGATAAAAATATTGTTCCTTTGAGTTCTTCGGTTGAGAATCCTAAAAAGCCGATATTTGAGACTCTATAACTAACTTATCTAAAATAAGGCCAGTAAAACCAGATACATTAACAATAAAAAGTAAGTAACGGCCTGTTACTATCCCACTGCTGGGCATAGGCCTCCTCTCTCCATTTTTGGAGAGAAGGGTTAAACATTAACAATAATTGGGGACAATTATTAGCTGAAGCGGGTGTTCAGGCCGTTGACTGTCTCAGACCAGCTGTAGCCTTGTTAGATTGGATAGAAAACTAATCTATTAATACAATTTTAGAAATCTAGCAGCATGAAAGTACTTTCCGAAGATTTTATCATAGCTATATTCAGTCAATTAGGAAATTTCAAAACGTCTCGATCAATATATTTTTGTTGCATCATGATTTCATTACTTAATATAATTATAATTTTCTCTGACAGTGTAATGTCTAGAATGATTAATTCAACGAATAGGCCAATCACATTGTTGCATCTTTTATTTACCCACACAAGCCACCAGGAGATAACAAACAATTCTCTCATAAAGGACTTCGGACGTCAAACGGAACACATAATATTAAAATTTTACCCTGAAATAAAATTTGTATTATGTTTCCTAAGACGTCCGAAGTCCCAGTAATGGCTTCCTGGTGAACAATTATTATTCGAATACAATGACAAAACTATGGCGGCTTGGTGTGGCCGATGTTTGAGTTTGTTGCAGATAGAGGGCGCTGTAGGTACGGCGGAAGCGCGGGAAAGTGGCAAAAGAACAACTTCCGGCGGAAGAAATCGATGTACTCTCATAAAGGACTTCGGACGTCTTAGGAAACATAATACAAATTTTATTTCAGGGTAAAATTTTAATATTATGGTCCCTTAGTTGGCTGTAATTAAATTGTCTTATTTCTATTTATTTATAGTGGCGATATAGCTATAATAGCTCAGCGGTTACACTGTGCGACTCTTTAAGTAGGTGTCGGGTTCAAATCCCAAGCAGACACCGAGTTTTTTTTATTAACACTTGTGTCTAATTGATAATTGCAATTTATCACATGCTTTTCGGTGAAGGGAAACATCGTGAAGAAACCTGCATGTCTCTAGAGAATTCTAGGGATATGTGTAACCTACCAATCCGCATTGGAGCAGCGTGGTAGGTCTTAGCTCCAATCTTACTCTGCTAAAATGGATATTATATCTATTTACTCCGACATATATATATAATTTTAAATTCATACTTAAACACATATAAAGACCAAGAATCGAGGAAACAACATATGCTATTGTATTTAGAAAATGTTGATCCTAGGGAATCGAACCCACGTCCCGCAGAGATGAAGACAGTGTCACTGCCTACTGCGCCAATAGGCCCTAGTTTTATAAAGTCCTATAGTAGCAAATCGTAACAAACAAAATCGTAAAAGTCGACAAGTTAAATGCTTTCGCATACAAAGTTTTAAGTGTAGTTAAAGTTTATTCTAGACTTATCAACTATGATCAGTTTTGGTCAGCAAAAACAACAAAGTTGAAGACTAAAAGAAGTTTTAATTAATGTAACCATAAAGTAGAGGAAAATCGAGTTAGAAAAAGGTTAAAAAAAAAGCTACTACAAAATTTCATATACCTACTGTTTACCATTGAGTTCCCTCGTCTGGAGCCAATCCTAGCAGCATCAGGTCATGGTAATCATAAACATGCATTGTAATTGGTACTGGACCTCCTCCTTGCATCGTTCTCCTCAGTGCTGAGGGTCGTGACCTTTTCCACGGATTACTTTTTCATGAATGATTGATTTCCAAGTCTTGCGATCTTCTGCGACTTGTAAGGCTTCGTGGACTTTTAAAGAAAGCGATTTGGTTACCTGGTCGGACCATCGCGTTGGACTGCGGCCTCTGCCTCTTTTCCCTTCCACCGAACCAGTGATCACCAACCTCTCCAGGTTGTCTCCAGTCTTCCTAGCAATATGTCCGAAGAACTCTAGGACTCTACGGAGACACGTAGTTGAGAGCCTAGTGGTCATTCCTATATCTTTGAGTATTGATACATTGGTCCGGTGCTCAGTCCAAGTCAGGTACTGGACCAGTATGTAAAATTTCAGCACAATCGGACTCTGGGAAGTGGGTCAAATTTAACTTGCAAGATTCCACCTTCACATATATACAAGTTAAATAAAAGCTTATATAAATAATCTTTGTACAAGCTGTGGTAGCCCAGCGGTAACACCGTGTGCCTCTTTCGAGGAGGTCTAGGGTTCAATCCCCGGGCAGGCACCAATGAGTTTTCTAGTAAAAACTTATGTGTTTAATTGATAATTGTAATTTATCACACGCTTTTCGGTGAAGGAAAACATCGTGAGGAAACCTGCATATCTCTAGAGAATTCTGGGGATATGTGTAATCTACCAATCCGCATTGGAGCAGCGTGGTAGGTCTTAGCTCCAATCCTTCTCTCCAAAAAAAAAACAACGGAGCGAAGAGGCCTATGCCCAGCAGTGGGATAGTAACAGGCCGTTACGTACTCTTTTTACTTAAATAATCTTTGATACGCCGTGTGCTATCCGGCTGAATAGGATAGTAGCACCCTCATTTCTTACAGAGGTGTCGTAAAAGGCGACTAAGGTAATTTGACGCACCGTGTGGTATCCGGTTGAATATAATAGTACCACCCTCATTTCTTACCGAGGTGTCGTAAAATATGATAAAGTTAAATTGATGTCGCTCGAAAATTACGTAGCCAAATCATGTGACAACATGTTTATAACACGTTGTGCCGACCCCTCTTAGAGTGGGATAAGGGCAGGGAGATGGATGGAATAGAAATAATCTTTGATATTTTTAAAAATGTATCTATTTTTCGAGTCTCGGAAACGGCTCTAACGATTTTCACGAAATGCAGCTTGTAGGGAGTTTTGAGGGGGGAAAATCGATTTAGCTAAGTTTCGTTAAAAAAACTTGTGGTTTTATCCCTGTTTTTGGCCATTGAAAAAATGCTAAAATGTTGAATTTAAAGTAAATCATATTTGAGCTGTTAAATGCAAAGCTGTGATAGCCTAATGGTAACGCGCTGAGCAAAAAAGTTCGAAACCTGGGATTTTTATTTTATCTTTAAAAAAATTAACGAGCAAAACTAAGCCTAGTTACTATTGATTATACACAGTTAATATAGTTTTATAGAAGAAAATGTAATGAAAAGTTGCGGTTAGTGATGTTGACGGGTTAAAAAAATAGTAACGCATTAACTCTATAACCGCAAGATCAGTTAACTTGACTATAAGCAAAAGTAGAGTTTTCATTCAAAAGTAATAATAAAATTATTTTGCTATAATCCGCGATGATGTAAAAAGAAAATTTATATACTGTTAAATGTTGAATGGACAATCTGTTTTCATACCTGATACATGCAGGATTCGTAAAAACTAATGCAGCTGGAGCAACTTGGAATGTATGTGAGATTTTCAATATGAAACCACGCGGCTCACTCCGTGACAAAATTTGAAGAAATAGGTATTCTTACTGTAGCTTCGCAATACATTTATAATAATATAGTGTTTGTGAGTATAATAATATAGTGTTGTTTGTCCAAATATACATCTTTGTAATAAAAAAACGGTTGCCTGTAAAGTCGGTTTTACGGGCAAAGATTTTACGTGACAACGTCTTTTTAAATGTGATGGATTGGAGTGGGAGAGAGACGCAAGGCATTCGCCAGTCCGGCGGGCCTCTCTTTCGTTCGATAACTCATCGTAACAGACGTGAGCGGGCGTTACACTTTTTCATGAGTGACTCCAAGCCGCAACCTCATTTAAGACGTTGTCACGTCAAAAAAGTGATATTAGTAATAGGCAAACCAGGAACAAAAATAATTTAATAATACCCAGGATACGGCGTCAGAAAGTTCGTAGATCGTTTGTGGGCTTCGCTTTACATTTTTGTAACAAAATACCACAATCTAATTTTGTCTTTAAACAAGTTCAAAAAAGCAATTAAAGAGACACTTATTCATAAAGCTTATTATACTGTTGAGGACTATGTTAATGATAAGAAAGCTTGGATTTAAATAGCAACCAGATACTAGAACATTATAAATTTTTATTTGTTAACAATTACAAATACATTAAATATATATATAAATATATGGGACACTTACACGCACGGTCGTCCGTCCCCAAAGTAAGTAACTTAATACTTGTGTTATGGACAGACAACTGGTGAATATATACTTATATAATTTTTAAATACATACTTAAATACAAATATATACCCAGGCTCGAAGACCACCAAATTCATTTATAGAAAATGTTGGCCCTCGGCGGGAATCGAACCCGCGACCCGCGGTGCTGAAGATCACTACCCACTGCGCCAACGGGCCAGTCAAATTAGACATTACTGAAATATTTATTTTTGAAAAGTGACCGCCGAGTTTCTTTTTGGTTCTTTTAGGGAAGAGCACTTTTCCGAACCAGTCGTAGTTACTTTGTAATTTGACTATACAAAAGTGCTTTTGAAAGCAATAATTGAATAAACAATTATTTGAATTTGAATTCATACATAGATCTATTAATGCTAGAGTAAGCGAGCCATAGGCAAGAGTACATGCAAATGAGATGAGAATGTTAAGGTGGATGTGTGGTGTGACAAAACTGGATAAAATACGAAACGAGTATATAAGGGGAAGTCTGAAAGTTGCGCCCATTATAGAAAAGACGAGAAGTGCAAGATTGAGATGGTATGGACATGTAATGAGGAGGGATGAAAATCATGTGACCAAACGTGTGTTAAAATTGAATGTGGATGGATATGTGCCTAGAGGGAGGCCTAAAAAGAGATGGTTGGATTGTGTGTATGATATGCATATAAAAGGAGTGGCGCCAGAGTTGACGAAAGATAGGACAGAATGGAAGAGAAAAACATGTGCCGACCCCACTTAGAGTGGTATAAGGACAGGATGATATATATGATATATAAGCGAGCCATAGGCATAATGAATAATGAAGGAGAGATGAAACTTGTATATTTCATCTTTATCTAATAACCATAAAATAGAAAGATATCTACACACTATTCTGCTTTCTCTTTATTTCTCTATATTTACATTTTAGGCTGACTTCCTTACTCTAGTATAATATCTCCATGCCAAAAAGTTATTACCGATTGAATCATAGATGCCACAAACTTTCGGAAACTTATGTCGGTTTCTATTTTGTCTATAATCAAACAAAATAAACACGTCACTTTAAATGTCAAAAAGTTTGACATTAAATATACTAATAGAATAAGCTTTTACAGACCATATAAGATATTTTAATTAATTCAAATATAATATAAATTGACAAGAAAATGTTTATAATATAATGATGAAAATAAAAGGAAATAAAGTGCACTTGAAGTGATTATACAATAATTTATAGAAGTAGGCGTTACTTTGCGGAGATCGATAATACAAAAGTAATAATAAAATTATATTGCTTTAATCCGCGATGAAGTAAAATAGAAATCACAAAGGCTTTGCGATTTTGTCATTGACTCTATCTCCTGATGGTGCTTCGGTTGCGGGGCGAAACGATTGTTTAGTTTGTGATAGTGAACGTGTGTAGTGCTTGTGTATTATGGTGGCGGTGGTGGAGGTTCGTGCATGTGTTTTTTTACGAATCCTGCACATTACACAAGTAATAAATGAATTACTATGGAGATGGACGATGTTATGAAAACAGATTGTCCACTCTACATTTAGCATTATATATACTTTATATCTTACTTCATCGCGGATTATGGCGAAATAATTTTATTATTACTCGTGTATTATGGATCTCGGCAAAGTAACGTCTAATTCTATAAATTATTTGCCTAAAATAACGTTAATACAGACAACTATGAATCTAAAATGACTGATTATGCGCGAATAAAAAAATTAGATGAGGAATCCTTGCAAAAGCTTAAAGAAGGCGCGGGCCCTGCAGATGAGTGTATCTGTTCTGTTTTAAGTGCTCCTGAGAGCAAAAAGGGCTTTGCAGCATCTGTAAAGAAGGCTTTTGGAGCTTTGACTAAGGGGAGAAAAGAGGGGGAGAAAATATTGGCAGTTCGTGGGCAATTGAAGACTGGGCAAAAAGGAGTTAATATACCATTAAGTTTCAGCAAGAATGGCGCAGGTATATTTTAGCTTGGAACTTTACTAATAAAATAAATAAAGTAAAAAATGCCGCCGTATGGTATCCAGCTGAATAGAATATACCACCCCCATTTCTTACAGAGGTGTTTGAAAAGACGACTAAGGTAAGTCGACCCGCCGTGTGGTATCCGGCTGAATAGAATAGACCACCATCATTTCTTACCGAGGTGTCGTCGAAAGCGACTATGGTAATTCGACCCGCCGTATGGTATCCGGCTGAATAGAATGGACCACCTTCATTTCTTACCGAGGTGTGGTAAAAGGCTTCTAAGGTAAGTTGACCCGCCGTGTGGTATCCGGCTGAGTAGAACAGATCACCTTCATTACTTCCGAGGTGTCGTAAAAGGCTTCTAAGGTAAGTTGACCCGCCGTGTGGTATCCGTCTGAGTAGAATAGACCACCAAGTATATGAGTAAGTATTTTGTTGGTGAACTATAAATAAATGAACATACGGGTCACATCGCAATGAAATCGAGTTACTCCTGTATAAGGTTCGATGTTTCAGTAGAATTGTTTCCACCGTGGTCATAAACTGATTATTTTAACTGTTTCTTAACTTTAAAGTCGACGAAGTCAGGGATATATTTTCAGGTATATATACAACAAAAGAGGTTGTCAAAAGGCAGGGGTCGTGCGGCAAGTGCGGCTGTGACAATGATAAGATTGTTCTAAAACATTCGTATGCCAACATCCGAATAACGACACCTGACGTGTCCTCTATATGTCCGTGCCCTACTGACTGCCTACCAGGTAATTGCCATTTTTTTAATACAGGAAAAAACCCCTTACGGTTATGTCGGACTCGCACTGACTAAAACGACCTGTGTGCTCCAACACGCAGCCGATGGCAAGGACAGGGTATCGTTGTACACATTGCCCCCATCCCCACCGACAGCTCTGAGAAAGAGACAGCAGAAAACACCTCCTCCGGGTAGGGACCCCTCGAAAGAGAATTCCCCCTCCGCTAACCGGTGCATCGGGAGTACCAGATGCACCGACCGCCTCGGGGACCTGTAAGCCAGACATCCGATATACCCCATTTGGAACGTCCGAAGGTCCCCTGACAGGGCGGCAGATGATGGGCTTAGGCAAGTCGCTACCACCTGGACTCGCCAGCAGTAGATTGGATCCCGAACAAAAGTTCCCGGAACCGCTCCACCACTCCCCTCTACCCCCAGGTAATTGCCTGCCTACAGTAATATTGAGTTATTGTTAGACCTATTGTTTAATAGGCGAGAGCTTGACTGCAATTATGCCTGATGGTAAGCGACGATACGGTCTAAGGTGGAACACGCTTGCCTATAAGATGCCTATTCACCCTTGCTTTGAAAGTACCCATGTCATAAATGTTGGGAAAGATAGATGCCAGGAGAGAATATAATTCCCGTGCTAAGCGCAATAAAAATGACGAAGTGAAGCGCCTTCGTGGGATGTCAATAACGTTAGGGTGGAACTACTCCCGGGGCCTAGTGGTGCGATGATAAAAAGGCGATGGTGGAACAAGGTCATGAAGTACCTGGGCACACTCATCATCCTCCTGCCCTTATCCCACTCTAAGTGGGGTCGGCATGTTATAAACATGCTGTCACATGATTTGGCTGCGTTTTTACGACCGGCCGCCTACCTGACGTTAACTTACCTTAGTCGTATTTAACGACACCTCGGTAAGAAAGAGGGTGGTCTATTTTACTAAACCGGATACCACACGGTGGGCCAACTTACCTTAGTCGCCTTTTACGACACCTCGGTAAGAAATGAGGTTGGTCTATTCTACTCAGCCGAATACCACACGGCAAAGTACCTGGGTACACTCTCCGAAATATATCCTGTAGAAAACCAATAGATAGACTACCTTACGACCATGTTGCTAACTTTCGTAGGGTAAAGTAACGGCTTGTTACTATCCCATTACTGAGCATAAACCTCCTCCTTTTTGGAAATAAAAAATTGTACCTAAAACCTACCACAGTGCTCCAATCCTGATTGGTAGCTCAGCATTGAGATAGGAACAGTAAAGGGAAAAGATTTGGAACTATTGGAAAGATTTCTGTTGATTAAATTACAGTTAGGTATACGGTTTAATCTATACTAATATATAAAGCTGAAGAGTTTGTTTGTTTGTTTGAACGCACTTATCTCAGGAATTACTGGAACGATTTGAAAAATTCTTTGAGTGTAAGGTAGTTCATTTATCGAGGAAGGATATATATTATCACGAAAAAGATGAATAGGAGAGGAACAGCAATAAAAAATATTACGAAAACAGCATAATTTAAAGCTTTCCTTGCGTGCGCTAAATAAACAGTTATTCAAGAATCATGTATTACAAAATTGTTCCCCTCTAAAAGTTCTAAATAAAAGTCCCCGACAGCATATGTTTAGCTTTTAAGTTTAACCCATGTTGTCGCCATTGACTTCCGCTTTGTATTTTATAGCAACACAGTCATGAAACAAGGGTATCGCGCCCTTTTGATTAAAATGGTGGCAACACTGTAACGTGTTGTTTCCGGTTGAGTCTCCCTATTGATAAAACATTTCAGTTACATGCAGTCTTTGTTCATTATTCAAGAGAAGTACATCTCGGAACGGGAATAGTGGTATTCCTAATATATCTTGTTATTGTATATAGTGTGCGTTAACATCAGAAGTGTAAAAGTTAACTCGCGTCGTGCCCGTTTTCCGTGCATCCTGATTTACGGCAATTTTGGCTTTTTAAACTTACTCTCATCTGATTTTAATAAAAATCATTTCTTGATTTGTATATTTTTGCGTAAGTAAAAAGTGATTACAGTTATATATAACGTATAACGAACGTTTCTGGTCAGTAAGTTTCAATTTTCTTGGTATTAAATAGTGCAAAAGTATAGTTTATTTTATCCGAGAATGTTTGTTGAAATTCAAACATTTGAACTGAGAAAATACTTGCATTGGTAGACTTTATTTTCTAAAAAGAGCAGAAATAGAAACCGAATGGACACTTAAATTTTGCATCCTATCTAACAATACAGATGTCGTAGTAGTATTTTTGCGAGTAACATTGATTTAACTGAAACCATGTGTCAAATTTTGAATAGATTATTGTCACTAGAGGACTGATATTTTCTGATTTCGTCACATGCAAATGAGGCCACTTCAATGCGGTTGATCCATAAATGTGCTGGTGTGATCGAACCAATATTTTAATTTCATTTTGAGTCGCGTATTCATGATGAGAGTACATCATTTTCCTACATCTTTTACCTACAATTTTAAATTTACCTACAATTTTAAATTTAATTCAATTAAAATTTAAACTTTTTAGATTTCAAAGTATTAGTTGTTTTACACATGTTCAAGTCTGTCATAAAAGTATTAATTGTCCTAAGAAATCTAAGCCGGTTTACAAAAATATGGCGTAAATTTTTGTTGGAAAAATCGTGACGTTCTCACAGAAATTATTATTATATATATATTATATTATTGCGAACGTATCTACAGATGTACTTATTAATAGTGATTCGTGTCTCTATAACGTTTAATAACTTAATAAAATATTACGCAAGTCAAATTAGTACGACTTATTTAACATTAAAGATTTAGGAGGTATAAAAGTAGAATCAAAAGCTTTAATAACATCGCCGATTGAATTAACAAATATCACTTTAGAAGCAGATTTTCATATCGTTGCTGGTAAATACTGAAGTAATTATCGGCACGGATATCTTGAATAGAAAAGGTGTTACATATTTGAGAGGCACTTACAAGTATACATAGTAGAGTCACTACACATTATAGGATGTTTTATACATAGTGGAGCTATGGTGAATAATGTGCAGACAGATATTATTTTTTTGGAAATACGGTAATTACCCAAGTAACATGAGATATTGAAGAAAGACTATTTGAAGTGCTAGATAAAATACTGTCTTGCTTAATGTGGACCTAATCCTGTGATGAGAATTTACGTATTAATTATTGAGTTGAGTAAGGTTATATATAATTCGAGAATCAAGTAGTGCTGTGTTTATTGGGCTAGACATTGCTCTAGTTTAAATCAATTACGTATTAGTGAAGATTTCATTCATAAAACCGCCTTTATAACTGCCAAGGGACATCGCTAATAATATTAAATGTCTGTTATTTGTGTAAGTTACCAGAAGACTTTTTATACATTGACTTACGACGTTGATGGACCGACACAAGGGAAGAAAATGTCGTTTTGCTTGATTCAGTGCCTGGAACGCTAATGGAGGCTGCTTTTTGGAAATAGATTTGATGTACTTAATAATGAGGTAGAAAATAAAACTAGTGAAGGTCAGAACTTACGCCGCAAATCGGAAAAAGTTGATGATATGAGAGAAAAGTTCAAGTTACAACCATATATTGCAACGACTAGCGCAGAGAACCTTGAATACAGTATAAGAAAATGAATTATAAGCCTGACAGTTGGCTAAGACAAATGATAGCCGAATGGATTACGATTAAATTGTAACAGATATCCAAAGTGAACACTGTTGCAATGATTGCATGGTGATACACGTTTAGAGTGGCCTCAGGCATCTCTATTCTAAACCATGATACAGTAATTTATTTGATTTTGGCCTACCAACAAATTTACATGTTTGTTAAACCATAGATACTTGGTCTTATTTGCTAATTACATATAAATATAAATAAATAATAAATAAATAAATAAATAACTTCATTTATAGGTAGACACAACATGCTTTTATAGACTACTACGTACGATAAACAACCAGACTGTAGGCAGAATGTAGTACTGAAACTATTATTAACATTTATTTAACTATTGCTTAAAAATACACTATTTCCTACATACAAAATTTTTTTAACATAGGATACCGTAAAAAAATCATCATCAATCAAGTCGTGTACTTTACGCCTAATTAATAATGATCTTATTTTAAAAGTTTTTTAGTCTCTTACTATAAGGTAGTCTCTTATCACCTCCAATAGAATAAAATTTTGTAAATCGGCGTTGGATACTCTCCAGCATATTCTTGTATATTTGATAGTTAGAATTCCAAATTACAGTACCATACTCGAGTTTGCTTCTACAAAGGTGGTATACAGAAGTTTTTTTTAGTATGAAGTTGTTTAAATGATTTGGAATTTTTGAATATAAAACCTAACATCCTGCGAGCAGATCGACAGATATGTTCAATATGGTGTTGAAACCGTAGTTTAGCATCAAATGTGATACTCAAATCACGGACAAACGCTTTTTTCCTGAATCAGGTTTTGTGGATTGTTTTTTTAATCAATCCTGACAAGATTACGAGAAAATCGAATGAAAGAACATTTATCGGGATTTAAAATCATATCATTAAACGCGCACCAATCAACTATTCGGTTGAGATCTTCCTGCAGTAGTAAAGCAGGATACATGAACAAGTTATACGGCATGGTCGGATGTTGTCTTAGATGAAGGATAGCCGAGCGGATTAAATTGTAACAGATATCCAAAGTGAACACTGTTGCAATGGTTGCATTCTAAACCATGATACATGAACAAGTTGTACGACATTGCTGGACGTTGCTTTGACGAAGCATAGACAAGAGTGGATTAAATTGTAACAGAGATCCAAAGTGAACACTGTTGCAATGGTTGCATGGAAAAAATTGGACGACCCTTTGCGGTCGGACTAGCTAAAATATCCACGCTGGTTATCCGATGTTTGGATATATAGTTAGATATAGTCTGAATTCAGTATTCACATTCAGACGGAAAATTAACAGCTTAATGACTCATATTTATTTTGTAGATAACTTATGAACAACAAAGTTTAGTTTTCTGATTATTTGTCTTGTCTAATGTATTCGCTTCAGACAAAGGATACCAGGGTGGATAAAATTATAACAGAGATCCGAAGTGAACACTGTTCCAATGGTGGCATGGTGATACACGTTTAGAGTGGCCTCAGGTATCTCTATTCCAAACCATGATTCACAAGCAAGTTGTACGGCCCTTTGCGGTTTAACGATCTCAGCCACAATTCACGATGTTTATCTGATGTTTGAATAGAGTGACTCAATTTCATTTTGTGGATAACTATACTCATGAACATAGTTTGTCCTCAGCTTCTACATTAGACTAGTACGTGTTCGGGACGAACACGTATGCAGGAGGGCCGGATGTTGTCGCCATTGACTTCCGCTTTGTATTTTATAGCAACACAGTCATGAAACAAGGGTATCGCGCCCTTTTGATTAAAATGGTGGCAACACTGTAACGTGTTGTTTCCGGTTGAGTCTCCCTATTGATAAAACATTTCAGTTACATGCAGTCTTTGTTCATTATTCAAGAGAAGTACATCTCGGAACGGGAATAGTGGTATTCCTAATATATCTTGTTATTGTATATAGTGTGCGTTAACACCCACTTTAACCATTTTTATGACAATAGCCATCCTCAATAAATGGACTATTGTACATTCAAATAATTTTTAAATCGGTCCAGTAGTTCCTGTGTGTAGCCGTTCCAACAAACAAACTCTTCAGCTTTATGTATTAGTATAGTAAAAAAGTAAGTAACGGCCTGTTACTATCCCACTGCTGGGCATAGGCCTCGTCTCTCCGTTTTTTTTTTTTTTTTGGAGAGAAGGATTGGAGCTAAGACCTACCACGCTGCTTCAATGCGGATTGGTAGGTTACACATATCCCCAGAATTCTCTAGAGATATGCAGGGTTCCTCACGATGTTTTCCTTCACCGAAAAGCGTGTGATAAATTGCAATTATCAATTAGACACATAAGTTTTACTAGAAAACTCATTGGTGCCTGCCCGGGGTTTGAACCCTAGACCTCCTCGAAAGAGGCGCACGGTGTTACCGCTGGGCTACCACAGCTTTTAGTATAGATTAGTATAGAAATATATTTTGACAGATAAACAAAAGTTGCAGAATAATATAAAGGTGATTGTGGAGAACGCTCAAGTCAACTCTACCCCTCACGAAAATTAATATTTAATGTAAAACTATTTATAAATATATTATTACTGAATAAAAATATTTAAACCCAGAAACTTATGAAACTGAATTTATTTATTTTTAATTTTCTTTACAAAAACGAGCTTTTACGCATGATTTAAATGCGAAAGTTTGTGAGTATGGTTGTATGTTTGTTACTCGTTCATGGGTAATCCGCTGAAGCAATTTCGATGAAATTTGGTACAATTATCCTTTATACACCTGTATAACATAGGCTATAGAACACCGTGTGGTATCCGGCTGAATAGAATAGTACCACCCTCATTTCTTACCGAGGTGTCGTAAAAGGCGACTAAGGTAAGTCGACCCGCCGTGTGGTATCCGGCTGAGTAGAATAGACCAACTTCATTTCTTACCGTGGTGTCGTAAAAGGCGATTAAGGTAAGTTGACCCACCGTGTGGTATTCAGTTTAGTAGAATAGACCACCCTCTTTCTTACCGAGGTGTCGTAAAACACGGCAGAGGTAAGTACGTCAGGCAGGCGGCCGGTCGTAAAATCACAGCCAAATCATGTGACAGCATGTTTACATGTTGTGCCGACCCCACTTAGAGTGGAATAAGGGCAGGAAGATGATAACATAGACAATAGAAATCCTGTTAATTCTACAGGAATAGGAGGACATTGAAATGCCATCTATTATCAACCTATTACACGACAGCAGACGAAGTTGCGGGAAAAATATACTCGTAGGTATATAAAAAGCTCATTTAATATTTAAATGACCTAAAATATATATTATTTTTATTAAATTACTAGAAGTCCCGCCCCAGCTTCGCACGGGTATAAAGCATATAGCCTATGTCACTCAGTGATAATCACAGTACTTCGCTACTCCATATTGAATTTTATTATACATATAAACCTTCCTCTTCAATCACTCTATATACTTAAAAAAAACCGCATCAAAATATTTTGCGTAGTTTTAAAGATTTAAGCAAACATAGAGATATAAGGACAGACAGAGAAAGTAACTTTGTTTTATACTATGTAGTAACGTTTATAGCTACTACTATTTTGATAATTGTCATATTTTTACCATATTTATCCAAAGACTAAATTACGTTCAGCTGTCATTTATGTTTTGTTTTTCCATGTCATAGTCGTTTTTGCTATACCACGTTTTATAGTGACATGACGGGATAAAATAAATGCGGTCGAACGGGATAAAAAGTATCCTATGTCCGTCTCCTGGTTCTAAGCAACCTTTACACCAATTTTCAGCCGAATTTGTTCATCTGTTCTTGAGTTATAAATAGTGTAACTTAGACCAACTTTCTTTTATATATATAGATAACTATTTTATCATTATTAACCATCCTATTGCCCATATCCCACTCTAAGTTGGGTCGGTGTTATAAACATGTTGTCAAATGATTTGGCTACGTATTTTACGACCGGTCGCTTGCCTGACAACAACTTGCCTTAGTCGTATTTTACGACACATCGGTAAGAAAGAGGATGGTATATTTAACTCAACCGAATACCACGCGGCGGATCGACTTACCTTATTCGCCTTTTACGACACCTCAGTTAGGAGGGTGGTCTATTCTACAAAGACGGATCTATCTATCTAATTTTAATATATATATTATATTTTTTACTATATTTTAATATATTTATTTACTATATTTTTCTATGTTTAATGTTCAATAATGTTTTTAATATTACTGTTTTTATTTTTTAATATTTCCCCATATTTTAATTGTTAAAGTAGACTAGTTTGTTTTTATTTCATTTATTGTAATAACTCTTTTTTTCTTCTTTCTTTTACTATTTTTTTTTGTATTTAGTGAGCAGAACGTTATTTAGCTTTTTATTTAATTATGCATGCTGAGTTAGCCTTTAAGTGGGATATATAATAGAAAACTATAGGTAATTTAGAAATTTATATAAGTTTTAAATAAAACATATTGTATATCACGTTGGCTTCCTAATAAATAAATAAATTTCGGGGACGCCTGTCGGTGCAGGGCGGGTGGTCAGCTCCTATTCCGGACTATCCCACCCATTTCCCCATGATGGGACAAGAGTTTCACTGCTGTCCCGACAGTGTCACCTGCTCTAATCTACCCTTAGCTTTACGAACCTGATTATATCCCTGAAGGGGATAATTGTCAGCACAACTTCAATTTCATCCTTACCTATTACAAAGACGGATAACACGCGGCTGTAATTTACTACGGTTATTTTAACAATTAAATCGAAATGAAGTCACGGGTAAATCTCGTGTTATAACGAAAAATATAATCGGCCATGGAAAACATCATTACCATCGGATTAAATGTACAAACGCTTTCTGCCTAATATGGTGTATGTACATCGTAAATGCATTAAGAAAACTATTTAGAAAACCATCTAGCTAATGACGAACTAACATAATAGTTATATTATATGTTTATATTTGCCTTGAACCAATTCACGTCTCCCGTCCTTGACTTACCGTTGGCGCTGGTTGTCTACCCTGCCATCAACTACGCTGGTCGAGGGTTCTATTCCCCGAGACATTAAAAAAAACAATTCAATATTCAAATTCAAAAAATATTCTTTACACATCAAATCAAATCAAAATAATCTTTTATTGAAATAAGCTCTCTCACTTTTGAATCGTCAAGGATCAATATGATTAATGAAGCTACAACTGGTTCGGAATGTTGCTCTAACCGAGAAGAACCAGAAAGAAACTCGACGGTCACTCTTTCAAACATTTTTAATTTACATCACTAAACCGCTTGTATAAAGCTGAAAGTATTTTTTAATCAAAGCATTTTTATCATCAAAATAATCTTCAATTGTGTAATATGCTTTACGTTCAAGCATCATATCTCTTACACTTAGGTAATTAAAACCTTTCTGACTTTTAGACTGGTGTAGTATAAACTCAATTTATTATTAACAAAAAGAACTAGTAAGAATCTCGGCAATTCAATCTTTTAAATATTTTCAATTAGGTATATTATTTAACCGCAGTCTTGTATGAAGCTGAAAGAATTTTCAAATTCAGGCTTTTTATCATCCAAATAATCTTCAATTGTGTAATATGCCATATCTCTTACACTTATTTTAAACCTTTCTGTAGACTGGTCTAGTATGGATTGCGGTATTTTATTGTATCGCGAATACCGAGACCATCGAATGAGTTGCTAACTCTGCTGAGTCGCGACACAGGCATCACAAGCTTTTTGTGACCTCTCTTATACTTAATTTAAACCTTTCTGTAGACTGGTCTAGTATAGATTGCGGTATTTTATTGGAGAAGCGAATACTGAGACCATCAAATGTGATGCCAACTCTGCTGAGTCGCGACACAGGCATCACAAGCTTTTTGTGACCTCTCTTATACTTAATTTAAACCTTTCTGTAGACTGGTCTAGTATAGATTGCGGTATTTTATTGGAGAAGCGAATACTGAGACCATCAAATGTGATGCCAACTCTGCTGAGTCGCGACACAGGCATCACAAGCTTTTTGTGACCTCTCGTATGTCTATGAAATACATTGAATTTCGCCTTATACATATGGATATTTTTCCATACGAATAGAATATTACTATATATATTGTGATGCTACAGTAAGTATGCCTATTTCTTTGAACTTTCTGAGATAAGTTAGTTGTGGTATAATCGTCTCTAATAACTATCTAACTAATCTACTCATGTCATTATCATCATAAAATAAATAAATATATGGGACACTTACAGACACGGTCGTCCGTTCCCAAAGTAAGTAACTTAATACTTGTTATGGGTGACAGACAACTGGTGAATATATACTTATATATTTTTTAAATACATACTTAAATACAAATATACACCCAGGCTCAAAGACCAACAAATTCATTTATAGAAAATGTTGGCCCTCGGCGGGAATCGAACCCGCGACCCTCTGAGCTGAAGGCAGGGTCACTACCCACTACGCCAACGGGCCAGTCATATCATTCATTCATGGATATCAGTTTGTTTACAGATCGTATACAAACTGATAATACGGTTAAAGCTGTTATTGATAACAGTATTTTAAACAACTTTAACCTTGCCTGATAGCGTTTCAATGTAGAGTTAAAATATTTAATATTTGTCTCACAGTACATCCGGCAAATTTTAAAGCAGTAAACATTATTTTACTATCCCAGTGCTGGCCATAGACCTCCTCTCTCCATTTTTGGAGAGAAGGATTGGAGCTAAGACCTACCACGCTGCTCCAATCCGGATTGGTAGGTTACACATATTCCTAGAAATCTCTAGATATATGCAGGTTTTATCACGATGTTTCCCTTCAGAGAAAAGCGTGTGATAAATTGCAATTATCAATTAGACACAAGATTTAATAGAAAAACTCATTGGTGCCTGCCGGGGTTTGAACCCGTGACCACCTCGTAAGAGTCGCACGGTCTTACCGCTGGGCTATCACAGCTTATCAATTAACGGCCTAATAAGAATTCCCGTTTTCCTTCCTTAACAGCAAAACTTATAATTGACAACATAATTTATAGAATTAGGCGTTACTTTGATGTCTATAATACAAAACTAATGAGAATATTATTTTACTATAATCCGCGATAAAAGAAAATATATGTAATGCTCAATGTAGAGTGTACTATTCGTTCTCAAACCTGATACATGCAATTTGTAAGAACTCATGCACTACCTGACACCGATAACACAACAATACACAAGCACTGCACACACTTACCACCACAATCTCACCAATTGTTTCGCCCCGTAACCGAAGCATCGTCAGGAGATAAACTTTGTCGTGGAGTTGTTTTCTTTTATCGCGGATTATAGCAAAATAATATTCTCATTAGTTTTACGCCGTGTGGTATCCGGCTGAATAGAATAGTACCACCCTCATTTCTTACCGAGGTGTCGTAAAAGGCGACTAAGGTAAGTCGACCCTCCGTGTGGTATCCGGCTGAATAGAATAGTACCACCCTCATTTCTTACCGAGGTGTCGTAAAAGGCGACTAAGGTAAGTTGACCCACCGTGTGGTATCCGGTTTAGTAGAATAGACCACCCTCTTTCTTACCGAGGTGTCGTAAAATACGACTGAGGTAAGTTGACGTCAGGCAGGCGGCCGGTCGTAAAAACGCAGCCAAATCATGTGATAGCATGTTAATAACATGTTGTGCCGACCCCACTTAGAGTGGGATAAGGGCAGGAAGATGATGAATATTCTCATTAGTTTTGTTTTAATTGAGAACATTTTTCGTGTTAAGACAATTTTGGGCGCGAACTAAGTTGTGAATAAAGCTTGTCTTATACCCTAAAGTTGCCTTATGTTTTATTCGCTTTATTCCATTTTTTTGAAGATATTGTTTAATCGTTTGTGGGTTTGGGTATAAGATTCTATAATAAAATTCCGCAATCAATTTTAGCATTGCCATTACAGCAGTTTAAAAACACTGTTAAGAGGAGGCTGATATAGAAAGCTTACTATACTATTGAGGATTACATAAATAAGAATGCGTGGAGACAGTTACTCTTCGACCCTGTACAAGATAAAAATGACTAACTGTTATGAGAATTATATTATAAAAAGAGCAACCGCCGATCTTGCTTGCTCTTCTCGATTGAAACAGCTTTCCAAACCAGAAGTAGAGTTGACGATTCAAAAGCACTTGTTTACAAGTTTACTTTAATAATGAATATTTTAAATTTGAATACGAATCTAGTTATTATATATTTCATATTTTGACATGTGTATAACAGATGGCGCTATGTCCCATCAAATATTGCAATAATCAATTTACATATTCATCAATAATTCATTCACGTATTATTTATTGTTATTATGTTATATTTACGTTTCCCTCATTTTAAGTATAATTAAATCTTTGGTGACTACGTAATACAATTGCGTATATAAATATAGGACATATTCGCCATTTCGATTGGTATATATTATGAGTAACTAATATGCGCTTCATGAAACTAAAACCGCAATATTCTATTTGACGTTGTCGCGGATTGTTGACAGTTGGATGTGTGTTTTTGTGAAAAATAAGTGAAAAACAATTACTTAATGAGTTAATTGTGTAATAAATCAGTATATTTAGTGATAACCGTAAAAATTTGCCGATAATAACTCCGGAAAATCCGGCGCCGGTAAGTGACTTGCTTTTCTTTCACGTTTTCGAGTGTGTTCTTTTTTTAAATAAGCTTCCGAAAGCTGTAATAAAGCATCCTATAATATCATATGCAAATAACATATTTCAAATTTAGAATATATATTTTTTAATACGAAATCACTTGTAAGTGCAAAGGAAGTTGTTTATTGGTTAGGAATATCGATACAGATTTATAAAGGAATATAAAAATAATTTTTATTTAAATTATATATCTAGTAAAATTAATGTAAAATAAGTCGTTTTTAATTCGTATAAGTCCATCATAAATCAGGAAATTTCATGTGTAGTGAACTTGATCTCGACACGTGGTTTTCAGTAATCACTCTGAAATTCAGTTGCATTGTTATATTTTCTGTTCTCAAGATCAAAATAGCGATTATTTTAATTATTTCTTGTATTTAAATATAAATATTAAAGATAAGCTAAACTACGTTAAAATTGAATAGTGCAATGAATTGCTAATGATGAATTTCTTCTTACGAGCATTTTTATATTTTCGCATTTAAACTTTGATATTAAAATCCTAATTGTATATTATAAACATTATCATATAACATCCTTATTAATTCACAATTACATTGTTTTCTCACGAGTAACAATGGAATTTCCATACATTTCGTGTTTACACAATTCAATAAAAGATGGCGGCCGGCATGGCCGCGAGATCCAAAAATAAAATCAATTATAGTCTATTTTCTCACGGTCGAATATTTTCGGGATTATTTCGCGCCTATTTTACTTTGAATATAAATAATAAATTTCTATATTACTTAATCTGTATTTGTATATCGTAATATAATCTGTGTTATTAACCTATCAAATAGAGATATGATAAATGATTAGGCAGAACGTAACGCGCGGGCTAAGCCTCGTGTGGAAATTGTTTTTGCGCTTTCGTGTCCGAAAATATGTAGATTAGAAAAACAAATTAGTGTGTAGTGTAGTGTTTATTAGTGATAAAATGCGATAAAATGTGTATCTACATAAAGTTTTGCCTTCGGTAAGAATTCTTATATAAACCTATTTTGAGGCTCTTACACGAAAATGTTTCGCATTCGAATTTGGAACACATTTTTTTTAATATAATATTTAGAGTGGAATCGTATTTTATGGTTAGAATTAACAATCAAATGTGTATTTTCACAATCAACGTAAATCAGTTTGTTATTATACAATTTTATTTTGATATGACGTAAATATAAAATATACGATTATGTATTCAAGGCGCATAAGATAAGACATTAAAGTATATTGATCCTTTAAAATTAAAGTCAGAGTTAAAAGCTGTAAGCTTAAAATCAAATCCATAGATATAAATCTGTGCTATTCTATTGTGGCAATTATCTCAGGTTGTATTTTGGACTTACGGCCTTGTAGCCTTAATAGAGAAAAACTTGTTTGATTGGTATGTACGCAGATTACGTTGAAGGAAAACATTGACAAAATTATATCTCTCAATTATTTTTGGTTATCTTTAATATTTAAATGAGTTTTATCTTGTATATAGGTATATATTTTTTGAATTTTCTGATAAAGGCAGAAAAATGATGGTAATATTTAAATGAGTTAATCTTATATATATATATATATATATATGTTTTCAGAATCTCGGAAATGGCTTCAACGATTTTCCGAAATTCAGCATATAGGGGGTTTTGGGGGAGAAAAATCGGTCTAGAAAAGTTTTATTAAAAAAAATGTCGTTTTATCCCTGTTTTCGGGCTCTAACTTTTTTGAATTTACGTTGGATACAATGACAATTTTTCGCTTTCAAACGTAAGGTCATGGTGGTTCATTTGGGGAACGGGCTGTCTAGAGAGGTGAAAATACCTAGGATCGAGCCACCCACCTGCCACATTATTTTTTCATTTTTTGTCAATTTTTTTTTAATTTTTTTACATCATTTTAAAAATTGATTATAAATCTATTTTTAATGTTTTCTCGGAATTTCGGGGGTACATAGGTCAAACTAAATTGAATTCCGATTTAGTGGGTCGAAATAAAATACCCATCGGTCCGGTCAAATGGTTAATGGCACTTTCCATTTCTTGTTTTGTGCCAGTATAATAGGTTGAATTTGTATACGGTCTTAACATTATAATTATACGAGCTCACGTGAGTCAATTTGGACCAAAAAAAATATGACTACAATGTAATTAAGTACAAAAACTTGTTTTTATTTATTACCATATTTGTGTTTAGTTTAAGAACAGTGTTTTTTTTTTTATAAATGACTAGCTTTCCTTTTTTTTTTTTTTTTTCGAATTGACAATATGCTGTTAGCCCTAACGGCTTTTACAGCGTCACCGGGCGGGACGGGCGAGCGCAGAAGCATCGCCGAGGTTGCGAAATGCGTAGAGTAGAGCGCAGAAGCTCTACTAGCGTCGGGGCACGTCGTCCTAAGGGTGCCTCCTGTGAGGCCGGACCACGGCTTAGGACGACGTGTAGTGGAGGGCTGATGGTATGACTTTGATTAGTCAGTACGACGACGGAAGGGTGGCAAGAAGCCACGACCAACCGATATCAGAAATCTGGGACCTCGTCTTCGCCGGCGAAGACGCTGTGTGTGTGTATTACGTGTTTTTGTGTTTGCGATCGTTATTTGATCGTCAGGGTCATATAGGACGCTTTTTGGACGCCTATATTTTCGGTGATCAGACCTAACTGGGATGTAGGTGGAAGCAACTGAGATTAGAGGGTTCGGGTGTACCTCGGATTTCTCGAAGTAAGACTTCGAAAAACGTTTGAAGAGGTGAGTAATGGTAGGGAGGTCGAGGTCTCTATGGAGGTCAACATTCCGCATGAACCACGGACAACCAGTGGCTGTACGCATAAATCGGTTCTGCATTCTTTGGAGCGTGAGCAATCTGACCTTTGAAACGTGCGCGAACGCAACGCTCGCATAGGACTGACTAGCTTTCCGCGCCCCGCAACTTCGTTCGCGTGATCCCCAAACACAACGACCCAACGACTATATTAAAGTAACCTATTACTATCCCACTGCTGGGCCTTTTATCTCCGTATTTGGAATAAAGGATTGGAGCTTAGACCTACCACGCTGCTCCAATGTCATCATCTTCCTGCCCTTATCCCATTCTAAGTGGTGTCGGCACAACATGTTATAAACATGCTGGCACATGATTTGGCTGCATTTTACCACCAGCCGCCTGCCTGACGTCAACTTACCTTAGTCGTATTTTACGACGCCTCGGTAAGAAATGAGGACGGTCTATTCTACACAGCCGGATACCACACGGCGGGCTGCTCCAATGCGTATTGGTAGGTTACACATGTCTCCAGAATTCTCTAGAGATATGCAGGTTCACGATGTTTTCCTTCACCGAAAAGCGTGTGATAAATTGCAATTATCAATTAGACGTATAAGTTTAACGGAAAAACTTTGGTCCGCGGTGTTTGAACCCGTGAACCGTTTTAGTAAAATTATTGTTACGAGCTTTTACCCTGTTCCTAAGCTTTCCGAACCAGCAGTAGAGTTGACGATTCAAAAGCACTTGTTTACAAGTTTACTTGAACAAAGAATATTTTGAAATTAAATTTGGATATTGTCCGCGCAATATTGAAAATTTTTCGAAGAAAATGATTGGATTTTTGATAGAGTTTATATTATTCCATATTTAGGGTGCCTATTCCATATTTAGGCACCTTTATCATTATTTCTTTTTATTTTAAAATTGTTACTTAAAAGTCATTAATTTTACCAAAACGTAAAATATAGAATTAGGCGTTACTTTGCGGAGATCCATAATACAAAAGTAATAATAAAATTATTTTGCTATAATCCGCGATAAAGTAAAATAGAAAATATATGTAATTGTGATGGCGGTTTGTGCATGTGAATTTAGGAATCCTGTATGTATCAGGTATGAAAATGGATTGTTTACTCTACATTTAGCATTATAAATATTTTCTATTTTACTTCATCGCGGACAATAGCAAAGTAATTTTATTTTTACTTTTGCACTAATTTGTTTTTAAATCTACATATTTTCGGACACAAGCGCAAAAATAAAAATTCAAATACTAGGAGACTACTAGATTTAATATAACTTCAATCCTAGTAACATATTTGTAGACATTACAACGAAATCATAATAATCAATTTATATTTTGTACGCGTTGTCTGAGGTTCAAATATTATTCGGTTAAACAAGGCCACGTATCCGTCAGCCGGTTAACATTCCTGCGATATAACTGTCGAAATAACCGATAAGTTAAATTAGAGGATAGTGACCAAATATGGAATACCATTTTGTTATTTATGCACAATTTGCAAAAACCTTATACCAAATTTGTATATAAAAGAATTTGTTGATTCTTCGAGCCTGGGTGTATATTTGTATTTAAGTGTGTATTTAAAAATTATATATGCATATATTCACCAGTTGTCTCTCACCCTAAACACAAGTAATAAATTACTATGGAGATGGGCGATGTTATGAAAACGGATTATCCACTCTACATTTAGCATTATATATATTTTCTATTTCACTTTATCGCGGATTATAGCATAATAATTTTATTATTACGTTTGTATAGATCTCCGCAAAGTAACGCCTAATTCTATATTTTATGTTTTGTTCAAATTAATGACTTTTAAAATAAACAATTTTAAAGTAAAAAGTAACAATTTTAAAATAAAAAGTAAATAATGATAAAGGTGCCTAAATATAGAAAAGGCACCCTAAATATAGAATACTATAAACTCTATCATATCTCAATCTGTATTTTTTGTAATGAATTATTGGAAAGAAATAAATATTTTTTTATTTTGTATTGTATTTTATATACTACCTATATTTATAAATTAAATAAATTAGTGCGTAAAGGATGAATGTTTGATGAGTGATAAAATGAGGTAAATGGTTTATTTACATAATATGTTTTGGCTTCGGTAAGAAATCTTATTTTATAAAGCTATTTTTGAGGCGCCTGCGAAAATGTTTCGCATTCCAATTTGGAATAGTACTTTTTTTTTAAATTTTGGCAGTGGAATCATATTATTTGGTTAATGTTTAAAATAAAACATTTATTTCCACAATCAACGTTTATACGCCGTGTGGTATCCGGCTGAGTAGAATAGAACACCCTCATTTCATATCGAGGTGTTATAAAAGGCGACTAAGGTAAGTCGACCCGTCGTGTGGCATCCGGCTGTATAGAATAGACCACTATCATTTCTTACCGGGGTGTCGTAAAAGGCGACTAAGGTAAGTCGACCCGCTGTGTGGTATCCGGATGAGAAGAATAGACCACCAACTTTCTACCGAGGTGTCGTACAATACGAAAAAAGAAGGTGACGCCAAGCAGACGGCCAGTCGTAAAATACGTACACAAATTATGTGACAACATGTTTATAACATGTTGTGCTGACTCCACTTAGAGTGGGATAAGGGAAGGAGGATGATGATATTTAAAGTTATGTATGTAATGTTATGTAGTATGTTTAATATTAGGTTGCTGGGTTACCTAGTCACTACATTGTATAAAACAAAGTCGCATTCCCTGTCTGTCCCTATGTCCCTATTTCCCTATGTATGCTTAAATCTTTAAAACTACAGCAACAGATTTTGATGCATTTTTAATAGACAGAGCGATTCAAGAGCAAGGTTTATATGTATAGTAACATTCAATATGGATTAAAGAAATACTGTAATTGTAACGACACTTCGATAAGAAAGAGGGGTGGTACTATTCTATTCAGTCGGATACCACACGCCATGTTTCCCTTTTCTAACTATATGTATAAAAAGAAATAAATAAACTGTTATTTTCCCATGAAATAAATGTATGAAACACGTCCCAAAACCAACAAAGAATTATAAAATAAATTAACTATATAAATCTATACTAATCACTACATATAATAGTATAAAACAAAGTCGCATTCTTTGTTTGTCCATTTATCCATATGTATGCATAAATCTTTAAAACTACGCAACAGATTTTGATGCGGTTTTTTTTAATAGATAGAGTGAGTAAGGTTTGTATGTATAATAACATTCAATACGGAGTAGAGAAATACTGTAATTTTTGAGGTTTCTGTAAATAATTAAAATTTTTTCCGCTTACATTGCAAACGCAGGCTGAACCCTACGAGTCAAAATAATGTACTAAGTATTTGTACACCTTGAAAAGTTCTACAGAAAACTCAGCGATAGTATATGTCTATCTCTTATGGATAACCCACAATAGCATTTTTTGTCATTTACTTTTTACGAAAAATGATGCCTTATGTTCAAAGCAATTTTTATACAATACAGCATTAATCCTTATTCAATTAAGTACTTTAAATACATTGTTGATTTAATATAGATCAATATGGCTGTTTACAGCATGTAATCTAAGTGAACATTTTCGGAGATATTATAGCACTTCGCATTTAGCAGCTATTTATGTCTTTATTTCAAGAGTTTGTTTAATGACAAGAAGCTGCGAGTGTTGTATATAAAGACATTCTGTAATTAATTGTAAAAATAAAATACATAGGGAAAAATTTATAAATAAATAAGCAAATATGTACTATATAAATTTAGATATTCCAAAGATAGCAGGAAATCTTCTTGGTATAGAGAGAGGGAAATTGTTTTTCTTTCCAAATTTAACGCTTGCGGGCCACGGGCAGTAATGGATAAATCAAAACTACTGTATCGATTTTAATAAATTTTTTTTCACTGAGTGACATGGGCTCTATATTGTATATCCGTGCGAAGCAAGGGCAGGCAGCTAGTATTTAATAATTTAACTTATTTGTTATGTCGACGAATATCTCGTATGAATGGAAATGGCGAACGGATACATGACCTTGGTTGACCGAATAATGCATATTTGAATCTCAGACAACACGAGTAAATTATAAATAAACACGGAACAGGATTGTCTTGAACTTCAGCGTGACCTTGATGCTGTAGTAAGATGGAGCATAGCCAATAAAATGGAATTCAATTTAACCAAATGCTCCATAATGACCTTTCACCGCATTGTCCAGCCAATTCATTTTGATTACATTATTAATGGCGTTTCGCTTACTAGACTTACTGTTGTCAAGGACCTGGGGGTAACCTTTGATTCAAAACTCTCATTCCACAACCATGTCTCTGCACTTGCTACTGATTCTTTTAAACGTCTAGGATTCGTCCTCCGTAACTTACGAGATTTTCGTAATCCCCAGACTATGAAGCTTCTTTTTAATGCCTTAGTCCGTAGTAAAATTGAGTCGAGTGCGTGTGTATGGAACCCATATCAAAGTACTTATACTTTAGCTCTTGAAAAGGTACAAAAAGCCTTTTTGAGATTCTTATATAAACGCCTTTACGGTTATTATCCGTACTTGTATCCAACAGGTTTTCTCTTGGGACATCTTGGCTATAATTCGCTTAAGACGAGAAGACTGTATTGCCAACTTAACACTGCCCTAAAAAATATCAGAGATGATATCGACTCTCCCGATCTGCATAACAAATTATTTTTATTATATGCTCCAAATAATTATACTCGTGCTAGGCGTCATAATTTATTTGCCGTAACGTCGTCCCGCACCGTGGCGCGTGCTAGGTCACCTATCCCGCGGTCACTGTCTTTGCTCAACGAACTTCTTAAAGAATCCCCACACTGTGATATCCTTGCAGGTAAATGGCAACATATTCGAATAGAATTACTAAAATTTTGTGAAAATTTGATATGATTTTATATATAGTGTAATGTTATAGAATATGTAATGTTGTATTATAATATAATGTAAGTATAACATAATTAGTGTAATTGGATTTTATCCGTGCTAATTATTATTAAATAAATAAATAAATAAATATTTTTTTTATAATGAATGTGTAACTGGGATTGTATATCACTACATATTACAAAACAAAGTCTCATTCTTTGTTTGTCCATATCTCCCTATGTATGCATAAAACTTTAAAACTACGCAACAGATTTTGATGCGGTTTTTTTTAATACATAGATTGATTCCAGAGGAAGGTTTGTATGTATTGCCTTATTTTTGAAGCAATTTTTATAAAATACAGCTTTAATCCTTATCCAATTAAGTACCTTTAATAAATAGTTGATTTAATATAGATCAATATGGCCGTTTACAGCATGTAATTTAAGTGAACATTTTCGGAGATATTACAGATTTAAAATGCCGTGAGGACGCCGTGCTTCGCCCTATAACACTTCGACTTTAGCAGCAATGTCGCTCTTTCAAGAGTTTGTTTAAAGACATTCTGTAATTAATTGTAAAAATAAAATACATAGGGAAAAATGTGAAAATAAATAAGTAAATATTAGTATATGAATTTAGATATTCCAAAGATAGCAGGAAATCTTCTTGGTATAGGGAAGGAAATTGTTTTTCTCCAAATTTAACGCTTGCGGGCCACGGGCAGTAATGAATGAATCAAAACTACTGGATCGATTTTAATCATTTTTTTACACTGACTGACATGGGATATATATTTTATACCCGTGCGAAGCAAGGGCAGGCCGCTAGTTTATTATATCTAGTGGTCAACCAGTGGTTAAATTTCGATCATAATTCGAAGTGCCTGTTAAGTAAAGTTAATATATTTTTTAAAGCTTTTATTTAACTTATTTATGTATGTGAAAGTGGAAATTTGCAAGTTAAAGTTTAGCCACTTTCTGGGGTCCGATTCAGCACAAATTTTATATAAATTTAAAAAAAGAAAAAATTGTAAAAATATGTTTGAATTGTTTTCACACAAAAACTACTGAACCGATATCAAAAATTCGTTCACCATTGGAAAGCTGCATCTTTACTGAGCAACAAAGGCTATATTACATTTTCAAAAAAAGGGATCCGTTATAACAAAGTAATGAAAAGGTGTAAAAGAATAAAATTAAATAAATAAAAAATAATAATAATAATAATAAAAAAATAAAAATACCGCGGGATATTACTATATAAATAAGTATAATAAATATAAGTTTTATAAAGCAAAAAAGGGTTGTAGAAACAGGGACTTATTCCCGCGTATTTGCATTTCTTTAGTCCGCCCTTACACCATTGGGCTATCACAACTTTACAAAGTGACAGCTAAATTTCATTTACATTGTAGTCTACATTTTAGCCTTTTTTTCAATGCCCGAAAACTGGGATAAAACATCATTTTTTTTAAATGAAACCTACCTATATTTTTCCCCTACAAAACAGAATGTAGGGGCATTCTGAATTTTGTGAAAATCGTTGGAGCCCTTTCACTTCACGTTCACTCAAAATACTTGTTTCTCTCCGCACTTTGTAATTTATAGATTCCAGCAGATAAGACTAATATTTACACAAAAACCATATGTTTCGAAATTGATCTGATTTTTGTAACTTCCACGTGTGGCCACATTGTTAACATTGGAAACAGAGGTCAATGATATGACTGAAATATGTCTTTATTTATAAACTAGCAATCGCTAGCGGCTCCGTCCGGAAAGATTTAAACCGTATTATTTGATAACCATAAAAATGGTTAAAGTAAGTTAACCTTAAAAGTTAGACATGTGCTGTCGCGGACTTTTATTTAGAACTATTAGAGAGGAATAATATTGTCATACATTATTTTTGAATACCTATTACCGTTTACTCACGGAAGGAAAGCTTTAAATTTTGCCGTTTTTGTACTATTTTAATCGCTGTTCGCGCATTAAGTGATTGTTTCACCGACTACTGTAGTTAATAATGGCACTCGTAAACTGTCTTTAATTTCGTTCAACATGTACTGTTTCACTCGACGCACGTATGCCGGCCACTGCTTGGAACTTACGTCAAAGTGCAACGTAAATGAAAGGCGGCTGACCGTTGACTGTTTTATTAACTTAAATAACCAAACTACCTACATACAATACTGTTAGGATCCAAAGTAGGATTTATAAAAAGAGAACTAAATTAATACATTTGTAACCAAACAAACAAGATGGCTGACGTTAACGCGTTGAATAACAGAGCTTTCGCACGCAAGTACCGATCGTAAAAGAGACCTCTGTTCTTGACCTGACCGTTTTTATACTCTAGATGAGAGGTAATTATGAAGTGTTGCTAGCAACAATAAATTAAAACACTGATAAAAATGTCGCTGTCTACAATATTATAATACCCAACACTCTCCTATTCATCTTAGCATGATGTTAGGTATATAGCATATAGCCTTGCTCGACAAATGGACTATCTTACACTGGAAAAAAATTTCAAATTTGTCCAGTAGTAGTTCCTGAGATTAGCGCGTTCAAACAAACAAACTCTTCAGCTTTATATATTAGTACAGAATTTAATGAACGACATACGAGAGGTTACAAAAAGGGTGTGATACCTGTGTCGCGACTCAGCAGAGTTAGCAACTCATTCGATGGTCTCGGTATTCGCGATACAATAAAATTCCCCAATCTATACTAGACCAGTCTACAGAAAGGTTTAAATTAAGTATAAGAGATGTACTTATACGTAAAGCATATTACACAATTGAAGATTATTTGGATGATAAAAAAGCCTGGATTTGAAAATCCTTTCAGCTTTATAAAGGACTGCGGTTTAATAATGTTAAATTGAAAATGTTTAAAAGATTGACCGCCGAGTTTCTTTCTGGTTCTTCTCGGTAAGAGCATTCTGAACAAGTTGTAACTTCATTAATCATTGACGATTCAAAAGCGCTTGTAAGAGCTTATTTGAATAAAGATTAATTTAATTTGAACGTCACGTTACCGGAGAACCTCCGTCCCCCGTTTTGACATCTCGGCAGACAAGACCCTTCCACATGTACAAAAGTAATAATAAAATTGTTTTGCTATAATCCGCGATGAAGTAAAATAGGAAATATATATAATGCTAAATGTAGAGTGGACAATCGGTTATCATACCTGATTCGTAAAAACACATGCACAAACCTCCACCACCACCACCATAATACACAAGCACTATATACGTTCACTATCACAAACTCAACAATCGTTTCGCCCCGCAACCGAAGCATCATCAGGAGATAGACTCCACGACCAAAATCACCTACATTTACACCTGTATATCCTCTACATTTAGCATTATATATATTTTCTATTTTACTTCATCGCGGATTATAGCAAAATAATTTTATTATTACTTTAGTATTATTGATCTCCGCAAAGTAACACCTAATTCTATAAATTACCTTCCACATGTCTTATATGCGAATGTATTTTATGAAAGGCGCCTTACTCTACAGTTTTAAATTCATAATGATTAATAATAAGGAAAACCTATTAATATTGACTAACCTAAGTTTTTAGTCTGGTAACGTAGTGAAAAAGGGAAAATGTAAAAGATATCTCTCTTATACAAAACATGGTTTTCCCTGTCACGCAATGTGGTTTGTTCATGCCATTCAAAACGAGATAATGAATATCTCTTTATGAATGAGGAATTTTGTTATACTACATGGCCATTGTTATTGAGTAATGTAATTTTCAAAACCAAAACTGTAATTATTTCGATCATTTAAATTCAAAATGTGACTGGCCCGTTGGAGCAGTGGGTAGAGACCCTGCCTTTTCTATAAATTTTCTACATTTTTTTATAAATGAATTTGTTGGTCTTACATTTTCTATAAATGAATTTGTTGGTCTTCGAGTCTGGGTGTATATTTGTATTTAAGTATGTATTTAAAAATTATATAAGTATATATTTACCAGTTGTCTACCATAACACAAGTAATAAGTTACATAGTTTACTGTTTCACGGCAAATCCGTTAAAACAATATTGATGAGAATTGGCACAATAATTCCTTATACACCGGGGTAACATATAGGCTATAGAAATCTTGTTAATTCTACAGGAATAGGATGACATTGAAAAGCGCCATCTATTATCAATCTATTGCAAGAAAAAAGTCCACGCAAACGAAGTTGCGGGTAAAAGCTAGTCTTAAATAAATATAATCTTGTATATATTCTCAATTTCCCGCCGTGAGGCTGAGTAGAATAGACCATCCTCATTTCTTGCCGGGATGTCGTAAAATACGACTAAGTTAAGTTGACGTCAGGCAGACGTCCAATCGTAAAATACATAGCCAAATCAATAAATCAATCTAGCTATGT
Organism: Morpho helenor; assembly: GCA_029227775.1. NCBI lineage: Eukaryota > Metazoa > Arthropoda > Insecta > Lepidoptera > Nymphalidae > Morpho > Morpho helenor. The sequence continues at coordinate 13,345,524 of JARGCU010000011.1, forward strand.
TAAATTTTTTTGAATGTCGATTTGTCCCTGCTTTCAGGCACTGAAAAACTGTTACTTAATATTATTCAAAATAGAAATATTAATTTCGCTCCACCGTGTGATATCCGGCTGAGTAGAATAGACTATCCACATTTCTTACCGAGGTTCCGACTAAGGTGATTTGAGTAAAATACGTAGCCAAATCATGTGACAACATGTTTATAACATGTGAGATAAGGGCAGGAGGTGATGAGTATTCCATAAGACATAAGTTAATGTATAGAAACCGGCTATACTCACGTGTTATTTCAGTTCCCGCCGCGATAACGCCGCGTAAAGAGCTCATGAATAAGAGCCACGTATGGGCTTGAAACTAGTCGGGCTCATCCGATAAAATAACACGTGAGTATAGCCGGTTTCTATACATTAATTATGAATTCCACTCACGATAGTTTAAAGACATAAGTTATATATGTAACGGCTAATATATAATATCGTTTCAGGTACATCATGGACCGCCGAATTTATATGGTGCTAGTGCTAGGGACGACAGTCTTTATGGTGTTTCTGCTGAATTCATTCGTGCTATGTGGCGAGGAAGGTACCTCTTTGGCTTATAATAACCGAAACTTAGAATTTAGCTAAACATTTATTAGAATGCGGTCATAAAATAGCTGACAACCATTGTTTTTAAATTTTACATATCTGCCCCAAAAGCTTAAAAATGAATACATTAGAGCAGCTGGAAATAATATAACATAACGTCACACTAATTAACGAACAGATAAACGTTACAAGTTCCAGTTTGCTACACGTGTTTAAAGAGAAAGTCAACTAAATGGTGGGGGGTTTAACTCGTTACTATATAACTCTGCTTGTTTGTAATGCTTCGCTTTGCGATTTTGTCGTGGCGTCTATCTCCTGACGATGTTACGGGTTACGGGGTGAAACATGTCTCCATGATATGTGTCCACATTAAATTTGAATGAGATGGAAACAAATCAATACCATTGCTTAAGTGAGGGTCTTTTACTATCCCAATGTTCTACTTAGGTCTCCTTTCTCCATTTATGGAGAGAGACATTTAAGGTATGACCTACCACGCTGCTCCAGTGTGGATTGGTAGGTTACACATATCTCCAGAATTCTCTAGAAATATGCAGGTTTCCTCACGATGTTTTCCTTCAACGAAAACCGTGTGATAAATATATATCAATAAGACATTTTAACAGAAATCTTGGTACCTGCCTGAAGTTCGAACCAATGATAATGTCAAGAGAGTCGCACGATCTCACCACTGGGCCAGAGCGATGTAAAAAAATAATCAATTATTTTTTCGGAATAATCGATTATTTTTTCATCAAAAATCGATTTAAAAAAAACGATTATATAGGTCCCCTTTTTCCTTTTTACTCTTTTTCTTGTTTTAAGATTAGATATGCATTGTTGGATGAAACCAAAATAGTCAAACAAACAAACAAAAAAGTTATTTATTTATTTATAATTAAAAAGGCAACTTTTGAAATAGAAAAAAAATCGATTAAAAATCGATTATTTCGTAACAAAATAATCGATTTATATTAATGGGAAGCTGAGGTAGCCCAACGGTAACACCGTGCGACTCTTTCGAGGAGGGTTCAAGCCTTGGCAGACACCAATGAGTATTTCTGTTATAACTTATGTGTCTAATTGATATTTGCAATTTATCACACGCTTTTCGGTGAAGGAAAACATCATGAGGAAACCTGCATATCTCTAGAGAATTCTGGAGATATATGTAACCTACCAATACGCACTGGAGCAGCGTGGTAGGTCTTAGCTCCAAACCTTCTCTCCAAAATTGAAATTCAAATTCAAAATATTCTTTATTCAAATAAACTTGTAAACAAGTGCTTTTGATCGTCAACTTTACTGCTGGTTCGGAAAGCTGTTCCTACCGAGAAGAGACAGCAAGAAACTCGGCGGTTGCTCTTTTAAAAATATAATTCTTAATATTATTTACATTTAGTCGTTACTGTCTTGTACAGGTTCAAAGAGAGCTATATCCACACATTCTTATCTTCTAAATAATCTTCAATAGTATAGTAGGCTTTTTGTATCAGCCTATTTTTAACAGTGTTTTTAAACTGCTGTAATGTCAAAGCTGAAGAATGGAGAGGAAAAATGGAGAGAAGGGGCCTATTCCCAGCTGTGGGATAGTAACAGGCCGCTACTTATGTTAATGGGAAAATAATCGATTATTTATTAATAGATTTTTTCTACTCCAAGTCACACCCCTTCTGGACTACATTTATCATTATTGCTTATATCTTTCTAAATAGAAATAACCCGTTTACAGAAATAACGACTTACGGCGACTGTTCGGCCGATGGTATCAAGGGTGTCTGTAAACAAGTCAAAGACTGCCCGTTAGCCATCAAAATGATTCAAAAAAGAATTTCACCTCCGGTAAGTGAATCACACTATATCATCATCCTCCTGCCCTTATCCCACTCTAAGTGGGGTCGGCACAACATTACAAACATGCTGTCACATGATTTGGCTGCGTTTTTACGACCGGCCGCCGCCTGTCATCAACTTACCTTAGTCGCATTTACGACACCTCGGTAAGAATGAGAGTGCTACTATTCTACTCAGCCGGATACTACACGGTGAGTCAACTTACCTTAGTCGCCTTTTACGACACCTTGGTAAGAAATGAGGGTGGTACTATTCTTTTCCGCTGGATACCACACAGCGTCGGTAAGTGAATCACACTATATCGTCAATTCATAATTAATGTATAGAAACCGGCTATCACGTCTTATTTTATCGGATGAGTCCGATTATTTCCAACCCAATACTCAAGGGCTATTATTACGCCAATGGACCACCCTCATTCCTTACCAAGGTGTCGTAAAAGGCGACTAAGGTAAGTCGACCCACCGTGTGGTATCCGGCTGAATAGAATGGACCACCCTCATTCTTTACCGAGGTGTCGTAAAAGGCGACTAAGGTAAGCTGACCCGCCGTGTGAAATCCGGCTAAATAGAATAGACTACCCTCAATTCTTACCGATGTGTCGTAAAAGGCGCCTAAGGTAAGCTGACTGACCGTATGGTATCCGACTGAGTAAAATAGACTACCCTCAATTCTTACCGATACGTCGTAAAAAACGACTAAGGTAAGTCGACCCGCCATCTGGTATGCGGTTGAGTAGAAATAGACCTCTTTCTTACCGAGGTGTCGTAAAATCCGACTAAAGTACGTTGAGGTCAGCGGTCGGTAGTAAAATACCTAGCCAAATCATGTGACATGTTTATTACCCCTCTTAGAGTGGGACAAGGGCAGGAGGATGATAAGGAACATTTGATTATTTCGAGTGCCTTTTTCAGTTGTGCTACATGGACAAAGCGACACCGATCATCTGTTGCGTGGATTCTATCGTCCAAACAACAGCGACACGGCAGTTAACAGAAGCGCCGCCGAAAAAGTAAGTAACTCCTAAATGTACTCCAATTTATATATTACTAGTAATAGCCCGCGATTTCTTCCGCGTACATACCGATCCCATGGCAGTGGAAAGTCTACTAAGTGGGACTATAGATTTATTTTTGTTAAATTTATCATCAATAGTTTCCGCAGCGCATGCGATGACAGATTTTTATGACTAATTTTTTACACCTTATTACATTTTAAGTACGGGTCCCTATTTTTTTTAATGTAATATAGTCTATGTTGCTCAGTACAGATGCAGCTTTCCAACGGTGAAAGAATTTTTGAAATCGGTCCAGTAGTTTTTGTGTGAAAACATTACAAGCATATATACAAATTTTTCCTCTTTATAATATTAGTATAGATGTGCATCATCATCATCCGCCTGCCTATATCCCTCTCTAAGTGGGGTCGGCACAATCCTATTAAAAATGTGAAAGTTTGTCACTATGGATATATGTTTGTTATTCTTTAACGACGAATCCGCTGAACCAATATTGATGAAATATGGCACAGTTATTACTTATAGACCGGAATAACATATAGGCTATAGAAATCCTGTTAATTCTACAGTATGACATTGAAAAGCGTCATCTTTTATCAACCTATCGCGACAACAGCCCAAGTAAACGAAGTTGCGGGTAAAAACTAGTATGTTACGAGTATAAACATGTTGTCATAATACAAAAACAATTGTTTATGATAGCTAGAGCATTACGTCACTTCTGCTAATTCAAATTCAAAATATTCTTTATTCAAGTAAACTTGTAAACAAGTGCTTTTGAATCGTCAACTCTACTGTTGGTTCGTAAAGCTGTTCCTACCGAGAAGAGCCACCAAGAAAATCGGCGGTTGCTATTTATCCACTTTCTTGTATAGGATCTAACAAAATCTATATCCACGCATTCTTATCGTCTAAGTAATCCTCAACAGTATAGTAGGCTTTCTGTATTAGCTTCTTTAACAGTGTTTTCAAACTACTGTAATGGCAAAACTAAAATTGATTGGGAAACTTTATTATAAAATCTTACACCCAAACCCACGAACGACTTACGTACCTTTGCAAGGCGCAAAGCAGGAGCCGCAAGCTTATGTCAGTTCCTGCTTTGTCTATTGTTATACATCGCCTATCGTTTTATAATTCTTTATATTTTTATGTACATAAATTAAATTGCTTAAAATATGCTGTGAAGCAAATGTAAGAATACCATAATAATCGTAATAGGCTATAGAAATCCAGTCAATTCAACAGAAATAGGATGACATTGAAAAGCGTCATCTATTATCAACCTATCATGCGACTTACGAAAGCTAGTCATTATATAATTATAAATAATCATAAATAACTTTTGATTTCAGAGCATCGTCAATGATTGATTCGCTTGATGAAATTGTCTTTAGCGACCAATGTATGCCCATATCCGCAAATAGGACAACCAAAAAAATTGGTCAGATAGCTTTAGACAGTAAGTGTCTGTTAAATTTTGAAATTCACGTTTTTTGATCACTACACTTTATAAAACAACCAAACAAGTCTGTAAGTTCTCGAAAAACTCAAAAATTAACAGACTTGCAATTTTCACTAACAGATAAAATGGGAGGGACGGTTGAAATGTTGATTTATTAACGCTTTAGAATTTTGACAGATCACTATCCTATCCTAATACTATTATAAATGCGAAAGTTTGCGAGTATGTTTGTTACTCTTTCACGGGGAATTAGTACTAGTATCGATGAAATTTGGCACAATTATCCTTTACACACTGGGGTAATATACATATAGAAATCCTGTTAATTCTACAGGAATAGGATGCAATACACAACTCAAAGAAATATGTTTTGAGATAAATGGCTTTGAAGTTGTCATTGCTGAAGAATATGCATGTTTATTGCTGTAGTTTGTTTAAACGAACGGCCTAATATTTAATTTTATGAGTTCTGACGGTATTGCTGCTGTAAAGAATGTGTATTTCAAATTTTTTTTAAAAGCTTTTATTGAACTTGCAATGAATGAATTTGAAGGTAGAATCTTGTAATCTTGTAATCTGATGCTGTCAGGATTGGCTCCACAAGATAGAACTCATCAAAAGCTAACAGAAGGGCCATGAAATTTGTTAAAAGCTTTTTGAAAAGGATTACTAACTTGATTTTTACACATTAACAACTATTTCTAGTCCAAAACACGTGTTTTCTAAGTTATGCCACTATTGTAGCCGATGGACGATATGAAGATAGATTTTTTAAAGAAATACTTAACTTTCCAGAATGCATCGAGTACCAGGAAGAGTTTATATATCCTTGCCAGGATAATTTAACTCCCACCGGTGGGATGGTGAGAGGCGACTATTGCAATTGGAAACCGGAGCGTTTGATTATCAGCGGAGAGGACGCGTATTTAGGAGAGTTCCCTCATATGGTATGTATTTACTAAACCTTTTTGGCAGTAGAATTTGACGTTTAACAGTTGAATATGAAGCAAGTTCGTATTTCTAAAGCTTGGGATATTATTTATAGCAAGTTGTGATAGCCCAGCGGTGAGACCCTGGGGCTCTTTCGAGGTGGTCACGAGTTCAGACCACGGGCAATGAGTTTTTCTATGAAACTCCTCCTCCTTTAGTCGCGTGCTCACTGCTGAGCATCGTGATGATCCCAATCTCGTCTATTGTAGATTAGCTGCCTCCATTTTTCCCGGTCAGCAGCACTGTGCATAGCCACGCTCAGTTTGATGTCCAGATGTTCAGACACCTGATCCGTCCATCGTTTAGGGCTCCGACCCCTGGATCTCTTGCCGTCTACCTTCCCAGTGACCATGAGCTTCTCAAGGTTATCGCTAGGTTTTCTGGCAATATGTCCAAAGTATTGGAGTATTCTTTGGAGACATATGCTTGAGAGTCTCTGTTTCACCTTCAGCTCACTAAGAATGGAGACGTTAGTTCTGAAGGCTGTCCAGGGGATACGCAGCATGCGCCGCCAGCAAGACATTTCAAACGCATCAATTCTTTTTCTATCAGTTCTTTTTCTATCAATGTGTCTTATTGTTAATTGCAATTTATCACACGCTTTTCGGTAAAGAAAAACGTCGTGAGGAATATCATCCAACAACTTTCCGAACCAGCAGTAGAGTTGAAGATTTATAAACACTTGTTTACAAGTTTATTTCAATTTCATTTATCAATTCTGGCGGTATTCCTTTTATATGCATGTCATACTGCACACAATTCAATCACCTCTCAGCCTCTCTCTAGTCACATATCATCACCTATTTAATCATCTATTCAATCATCTCATATTTAACACTCGTTTGCTCATGATTTTCAATTTTCTTCATTATATGTTCATACCATTTTAATCTTGTAGGCCGTGTGGTATCCGGCTGAATAGAATAGTACCACCCTCATTTCTTACTGAGGTGTCGTAAAAGGCGACTAAGGTAAGTCCACCCGCCGTGTGGTATCCGGCTGAGTAGAATTGACCAACTTCGTTTCTTACCGAGGTGTCGTAAAAGGCGACTAAGATAAGTTGACCCACCGTGTGGTATCCGGTTTAGAATATACCACCCTCTTTCTTACCGAGGTGTCGTAAAAGGCGACTAAGGTAAGTCGACCCGCCGTGTGATATCCGGCTGATTAGAATTGACCAAACTCATTTCTTAACGAGGTGTCGTAAAAGGCGACTAAGGTAAGTTGACCCACCGTGTAGTATCCGGTTTAGAATAGACCACCCTCTTTCTTACCGAGGTGTCGTAAAATACGACTAAGGTAAGTTGATGTCAGGCAGGCGGCCGGTCGTAAAAACGCAGCCAAATCATGTGGCAGCATGTTTATAACATGTTGTGCCGACCCCACTTAGACTGGGATAAGGGCAGGAGGATGATGATGACCATTTTAATCTTGCATTTCTTTTATTCTAGCTATATATTTAAAATTATTGTATTGGCTTTGCTTAAGCGCATTGTAAAATTAAAGTAGCGCCCTGTTACTATCTCACTGCTGGCCATGCTCCTTTCTCCAAATCAAGAGAAGGGTTGGAGCTAAGACCTACCACGCTGCTCCAGTGCGGATTGGTTACACATAACTCCAGAATTCTCTAGAGATATGTAGCTTTCCTCACGATGTTTTCCTTCACCGAAAAGCATCTGATAAATTGCAATTATCAACTAGACACAAGTTTTAACAGTAAAACTCATTAATGACGGTGTTACCTCTGGGCTACCACAGCTTATTTCAAAATTACAGGTAACAGGTACTAATTCTTAATTCTAATTAACAAATTCTATAATTTTTCTACACTCAGGTCCTTCTCGGTTACGGTACAACTGTTATTGAGTGGATGTGCGGCGGGACGTTGATAAGTGACAGATTTGTTCTCACAGCAGCCCACTGCACAGTGAGCGCTAGAAGGTAATTATATGATGTTATGAGATCAGAAGATTCAAAATGATTATATTATACTTTGTATTATATATAGTGTGTATGTATATATATTTATTTATAAAACGATAGGTGATGTATACAATAGACAAAGCAGGAACCGAAATAAACTTGCGGCTCCTGCTTTGCGCCTTGTAAAAGTACGTAACTCATTTGTGGGTTTTGGTATAAGATTCTATAATAAAATTCCGCAATCAATTTCAGCACTGCCATTACAGCAGTTTAAAAACACTGTTAAAAAGAGGCTGATACAGAAAGCCTACTATACTCTTGAAGATTATTTAGAAGATAAGAACGTGGAACTCTCTTTGAATCTGTACAAGACAGTAACGACTTAATGTATTTAAATAGTATTAAGGATTATATTTTTAAAAGAGCAACCGCCGAGTTTCTTGCTGGCTCTTCTCGGTAGGAACAGCTTTCCGAACCAGCAGTAGAGTTGACGATTCAAAAGCACTTGTTTACAAGTTTATCTGAATAAAGAATATTTTGAATTTGAATATATATAAATATATTATGTATTTCTTATATTGTTATTGTTAAATTAGGAAATTATTAGTAGGTAATTCTAATTCATAATGTTTGTTATTTGCGTACCAACTTTTTCTTTAACATAAATTGTCTCACTTCGTAGGTTAGCTGGCAGAGATCTCTGTCATAGGGATAAGTTGACCTTTGTACACTTTTTTTACCAATAATGTTTTTTCCAACATTTTTTATGGTACTTAAATAAATAAATATAATAAATATATAAATATAAGTAATCTCTATTTCCTAATGACGATTACATTTCTAAAAGGATAAGTTCTATATTTCAGTGGTCCGGTGACAAAGATGAAGATAGGTATCCTGGAGAGAACTCAAAGAGCACACCAGAACCAGTACGACGTATTGAACACTTACCGCTACAAGGACTACAAGTCGCCCATCGTGTATCACGACATCGCCTTACTGGAGTCTGATAGACGGTAAGAGTTCTATAGCAGCACCCAGAAACCATCAGTTTCATGAGTTGTCAGCCTCTCTCTAATCATATATCCATCCACATTAATATTTAACAGTCGTTTGGTCACATGATTTTCGTTCCTAGTCATTATACCACCCCAATCTTGCACAATCTTAAGTAAAGGGAGGTCTGAAAGTTGCACCGATTATTGAAAAGAGGAGAGCCACTTTTCTATAATCGGTGCAACTTTCAGACCTCCCTTTATACACTCATTTCGTATTTTATCCAATCTTGTCATACAACACACCTACCTTAACATTCTCATTCCATTTGCATGCACTCTTCCTTCATCCGTCTTTTTCATTACCGAACATTCTGATCCACACAATACGAAAGGTCTTATGACCGTTTTATAACAAAATTCTGATTCGGTGTGCACCATTTAGAGAATTTCTTCGGGTAGAATATTAAAATAATTAAATTAATACGAATCAAATAGATTGCATTGCCAAAACAAAACCAACAATATATAAAAACATTGATTGCACTTGTTAACATGCCCTCAATTTTATTCCCGAAAGAAAAACGTCAATTTTTCCGTCCTATATGTTAATCAGGTATATAAGCTGTAATTTAATTAATAATATATTTGATCAATATTCCTGCAGTAGTCTGTCCGTTTGTAACGCTTTCACTTAGTAGTAGTACCTTAATTTTAACTTTACGAAACTAAGCTACTCTAGCATTTGAACCCGATAATAAAATGAAACCACCTTTTGCATTCGTATGTTCTTTTATTTTATATCATCTCCTTATTTAGAATCGCTCCAAACTAGATGCAGCTTCTACTCTATCATATATCCACCAAAAATCCTACCTTCCTCGTCCCAAGTCGCAATTACTTCCCTTTTAGCAATATCGTCCTTTATTTTTACATTTTTCTTTTCATAAAACCTATATCAATGCTTCACATATTTTTACTTCTCTTTATATTAAATATTACATAATCTAACGTCCAGTTTTTCAAAAAATTCAGTACAATCATCACAAATGGTATCCAGTGAATCATCTATACCGTGATCTTTGTTCTCTTCTTTTCTTATTACATCATCACCACTCACACTCACATCACCACGTATTCCAGCATGCAACTTAACCGTTTCGCTGTGCCCGCCTGCCTCCATGACGGTAGTCCTATCAATGACACCGATGTGTTAGTCACTGGATGGGGCACCACAGTGTTCAGGGAGACCGCTGAAGCAAACACCCTCCAGAAGGTAAGCTTACAGCTTTTTCAGAAACGGACTATCGATCTTTTGAATTATATCATCATCATCATCATCCTCCTGCCTTTATCCCACTCTAAGCAGGGTCGGCACAACATGTTGTAAACATGGTGTCACATGATTTGGCTGCGTTTTTACGACCGGCCGCCTACGTGACGTCAACTTACTCTAGTCGTTTTACGACATCTTGGTAAGAAAGAGGGTGGTCTATTCTACTATACCGGATACCATACGGTGGGTCAACTTACCTTAGTCGCATTTTACGACACCTCGGTAAGAAATAAGGTTGGTCTATTCTACTCAGCCGGATACCACACGGCGGGTCGACTTACCTTAGTCGCCTTTTGCGACACCTCGGTAAGAAATGAGGGTGGTACTATTCTATTCAGCTGAATACCACACGGCGTATTCTTTTGAATTATATCTCATTCATAAAACTTCTTATTGTTGCTTTAAACACTGTCTTATCTTCTTATGGTCTTCTTTTTTACAATATACTCATGTCAGTCCATACCAGTATTGAATAGTAATATATATGTACCAATATCAACCCGTGAACCGCAATGTAGTATACGTATAAAATTAATAGACTGACTTCAGTCTGATAACATAAAACTATTCTAATCTTGTATTGTTCTATGCTATTCTATTCTATCTTGTAATATAAATAATATAATATATAGCGGTTAACAGTAACAGTTGTGTATTGGTCATAGACTTACATCAGTCCAGTCAATTTAACACATTAAGTAGTCTGGCGGGTGTAGTACAAAGTTGAAAAACTGTTGATGTACGGGTACATTAAAATACTTTATGAATTTTTTTCTAGGTCACTTTGACCAAGTTTTCACATAATGAGTGTGTCAATAGCTTAATGTACATTCGACACATGCCCAATGGACTGGACAACGCCACTCAAGTCTGTTATGGCGATAAGAACTCCACCAGAGACACTTGCAACGTAAGTTTCCACAAATTTGTAGAAGAACTGAAAGAGTACCCAAGGTCTCTTGATTTGAGTTTAATATACAATGATTCTTAATTAATTGACTTGATTTGAGTTCAATATACGATCGGTCTTAATTAACTGACTTGATTTGAGTTCAATAAACGATCGGTGTTAATTAATTGATTTAATTTGAATTCAATATACAATCGGTCTTAATTAACTGGCGTGATTTGAGTTCAATATACGATCGGTCTTAATTAACTGACTTAATTTGATTTCAATATACGACTGGTCTTAATTAGTTGACTTGATTTGAGTTCAATATACGATTGGTCTTAATTAGTTGATTTGATTTGAGTTCAATATACGACTGGTCTTAATTAATTGACTTGATTTGAGTTCAATATACGACTGGTCTTAATTAATTGATTTGATTTGAGTTCAATATACGACTGGTCTTAATTAATTGACTTGATTTGAGTTCAATATACGACTGGTCTTAATTAATTGATTTGATTTGAGTTCAATATACGATCGGTCATAATTAATTGATTTAATTTGATTTCAATATACGATTGGTCTTAATTAATTGTTTTGATTTAAGTCCCAATGTACGATCAATCTTAATTACTTGACTTAATTTAAGTCAAATATAAGATCGGTCTAAATTCAAATGGACTTGATTTTTCAAATTTCTTTATTCCAGGGAGACAGCGGAGGTCCAGCCCAAATAAAACATCCAAAAATCTACTGTATGTACTTAATAGTGGGGGTGACGTCTTGGGGTAGAAAATGTGGGATAGCAAATCAGCCCGGAGTTTACATCAGGATCGCACCCTATCTCACCTGGATAGAGTCCATTGTTTGGCCTTAATCAAATTTCAAAAGAATCTCATCGCTAATGCGTTATTCTCTTTCTCATTTTGCCAATTTTCTTTAGTAATTTATAGAATTAGACGTTACTTTGCGAAGGTCCATAATACAAAAGTAATGAGAATATTAATTTGCTATAATCCGCGATAAAAGAAAATATATGTAATGCTAAATGTAGATTACTATTCGTTCTCACACCTGATACATGCAGAATTTGTAAGAACTCATGCACTACCCGACACCGATGGCACAACAATACACAAGCACTGCACACATTCACCAACACAATCTCAACAATTGTTTCGCCCCGTAACCGAAGCATCGTCAGGAGATAGACTAGTAAAACGTAAAGCTTTACGATTATATTCTCATTTATTATATACAAAATAATATTTTCATTATTTTTGAATTTAAACTATCGTGAGTGGAATTCATAATTAATGTATAGAAACCGGCTATAGTCACGTGTTACCCGCCGCGATAACGCCGCGTAAAGAGCTCATGAATAAGAGCCCCGTATGGGCTTGAAACTAGTCGTGCTCATCCGATAAAATAACATGTGAGTATAGCCGGTTTCTATACATTAATTATAATATTTTCATTTACTTTTGAATTTTCTTAAAATAAATCACGCATTTTTAACCGTCTAGATTGGAGTTTTTGGGGATTTTGAATCAATGGCTAGTTTTCATTAAAAATTCGCTACTAACTTGTGTATAATCTTTGATCAAATATACAATTGGCCGAATATACATTAATATTATGAATGCTAAAAGCTAACGTTTATCTGATAATTTCATGGCTTATCCGCTGATTTATGAAATTTGGTAAATTGAAAAAAATCCCGATATTCCTTCGGGATTAAGAAAAAATACAACAACAACAAATACACTTTATTGTACACAGGAAAATCTAAAACCAAATACAAAAAGAAAAAAAAAGCATAGCAATAAAATGACGTACGCGATATACAAAAAAAGCATAGTAAATGAGTCATATATATATATATATATATATATATATATATATATATATATATATATATACAGCTACACAATAAGGGTATTTTAACATTTAAATTAAAAAGAACGAAGCAGCGTTAGAACTAACATCTAATATTAGTTTATAACATCAAAATGTCGTGAGAATCACTCAAAATTATTCGGTACAAAATTTTTAAAAATGGCCAAAAGTTTTCGCTATCGGATTTAAACTGATGCCAATTTCGATCTGCAAGATCTTATAGATTTAATACTTGAAAAGACATACGGTAATATAAGATAAAACTATGAACCTTTTCATTCCATGTGGTCAGGTTAATAAACATTTTCTACTACAAAGATCTGTCACATTTACTTTGATATTATGGTTTGGAGAACAAATCTCTTGTTTATTATATTAAATCTTTATTTTAACGTTATTGAAGTGATAATTTATAGAATTAGGCATTACTTTTCGGAGATCCATAATACAAAAGTAATAATAAAATTATTATGCTATAATCCGCGATGAAGTAAAATAGAAAATATATATAATGCTAAATGTAGAGTGGACAATCGGTTATCATACCTGATACATGCAAGATTCGTAAAAACACATTCACAAACCTCCACCACCGCCACCACAATACACAAATAAACACCTAGACTCGAAGAAACAACAAATTCTTTTATAGAAAATGTTGGCCCCCGATAATATAAATAATGTCATGACATTAATGTATCAGAATTCGGTCATTAGTAAAACAACATAAATAGGCAAAATTCCTGTTATAATACGACTTATCATACACTTAGTTATGGCAATTTATTTTTAGTATATATATCCTCCTGACGTTATTCCACTCTAAGTGGGGTCACCACAACATGATATAAACATGCTGTCACATGATTTGGCTGAGTTTTTACGCTGGCCGTAAAAACTCAGCCAAATCATGTGACAGAATCGGCTCGAATAAAAGCGAAGTCATGTCGATAAATATGTATATATTTTACTAAGACAGATTATATCATAGATAAAGTATTATACCTAACAAAGTATTTTTTTCGGTATTAAAATTTATTTTTATGAAATTATTTTTCATCAGATTTAAATAACATGCAAATTTATTTATTACTTAACTTCAGAAAAAATGAACAGTATTTTTAAAATTAATAATTAAAATGTATTAAATATTTCAATTTTTCCTATGCCAATAAAAGGTAATAAAATTTTATAAAACAGTATTTTTGTTGTATGGAGACAGCTACAGAATATAATAATACTTTTTATATATAATATATAATTTCAACATTCTCAAATATTTTTAATTTTTTTATATTAAAATATATAAATAATATGTATGTCTTAAATATATAATAGTAATAGTGTTACAACCTAAGTTTAATTTTATTTAGAATATTTTATCGAATTATTTTAGCGTGGGTGAAAAATTTATAAATTACGTAATATAAAATAAATATAACTAATATTGAATAAAAATATTTAATTTCGTTACTAAATTTAAATTTAATCAAGACTACAATTTGCATATCATAATATTGGTAAAAATATAAATAAAAAAAATTAACTTTACAAAAATTTAAATTTATATTGTTAATAAGTATTAATTTTTGTTGAAACAAATAGGCTTAATATTAATGTGACCTGATTTAAAAAAGTTGTTGTAAGCCTGGGTACTCTGGGTAAAAATTAAGTATTTCACAACTTAAGCATTTATATGCTTTCGTCTAATTATAAGTTTTTTCTTACTAAAACTAAATAAATTATTTGAAAATAGTAATAATAACCCCCTATACAAAGAATAAAGTCACATTTCCTATACTTTATTCTTCGAATGTTAAAATCTTATAAAGCAGTGACTACGTACAATGTTCCCCCTAATCACTGCCAAATGTTAAATTAACAAATTAAATACGTCAATGACGATGCGTATTGTAGTAACATACCACCGTTTAAAATAAGACATAGACGAATAAAATAGAATAAAAAAAACATAGCATAGACTTATTATCCTAGAATATAAAGTGTAAATTAACGGCCTGTTACTATCCCACTGCTAGGCCTAGGCCTTTTTTTTGAAGGATTGGATCTAAGACCTACCACGCTGCTCCAATGTGGATTGGTTGATTACACATATCTCTAGAATTATATAGAGATATGTAGGAATCAAATGTTTTCCTTTACTGAAAATTGTGTGATAAATTGCAATTATCAATTAGACACAAGTTTTATTAAACCTCATTAGCGCCTGCCGGGGTCTGAACCTGAAATTTTCACCGACCGGTTGTTTCAGTTGACAACCGAATTTATTTAATTCAACCAAATTCAGTAAATGACAACCGATTTTAGTTAATGACAACCAAATTCAGTAAATAACAACGAAATTGAGTAAATAACAACCAAACTCAGTAAATGACAACCCAATTTTGAAATTCAGTAAATAACAACCAAACTCACTGAGTTTGGTTGTTATTTACTGAATTTCGTAAATTTCAGTAAATGCCAACCAAATTTTATAAATGACCACCAAACTCAGTAAATGACAACGAAATTTTTTAAATAACATCTAAATTCAGTAAACGACAACCAATTTTAATAAATGACAACCAAACTCAGTAAATGACAGCCAAATTCAGTTAACTGTAAAAGGGAATTTTTAAATTTGATGGTAATTTACAAATTTGTGATATCATATATTTTTCCTAGAAGCTCATTCATTTAAAATGAAAGATGGTGTACATTTTTTTATCTTAGATAAAGAGTTACTTATATTAAGAAAAATTCCACTGTAATTAAATGTTTTGATATGTTCTTTTACACTCCATTACATTTAACTGTTTTCGATCCGTTTTGTTTAGTTTAAGAGCTCTGTGATTTTTTAAATATAAATTCCATTAAATTGTTTGTTTCATTTTATTATATTAATAATCCCAAATCTCCGAACCTTCTAATTTTAGTTATAGTCAGAGATCTGTTTTGTGTTTTGTGTTGTTACAGAGAAAAGTTTACAGAGAAAAGATTCATATAAACAGTTAATTTTTCGTAATCCATAGCTGGGCAAGAATCTGCTCTGTCGTCAGAAGACAATTATTGGACCTTAGACCCATTCAATCTAAACCTAATAACCTAACCCTTTCCGAAAAATGACGTACCTAGTAGTTTTTATAGAAAAACTCATCGGTGCCTGCGCAGGGTTGACATCGGTCATCCGAAGTGGCAAGAGTCACCAGTCAAATGATGTGCTGATGAAAAATTTTGTGGCTACGGCGCAATCTATTTTGACTCGGCAATGTACATGCCTTCACCATCCATTGACCCAGCACTCGACACATTAGCTTAGCTCAGGTTAGAGGGGAAATCCTTTATTGACTTTCTGCGGACTTTTCCATACGGGAGCGTCTAAAACCCCTCCTCATTTCTTCTCCCTACGGCAGGATCACTTTTCATCATTGCTTCACCGTAGCTGGTGTCTATTTCTTGTCCTAGCTCACGACCAAGATATCAGCATCTAATAATTTCCTTAACAGTGGGTTGAAACTCTAAAAAGCACTTTTCAAATCGGTAGACCCCCAACGAGGTGGACTGACGACCTCAAAAAGGTCCATAGTTGCGGTTGTGGAGATCAGGAGTCGAAATCCATCGGTTGAGAAAGAAGAAGGGCGTAAAACGTAAGAAAAGTAAGACTTTGCAGACGTTTTTTGACGTGTAATAAATATTGTTGCTCCGTCCAAAGTATTAAAATGTCATCAACCTCCGACCCTTATCCCACTCTAAGTGGGGTCGGCACATGTTATAATTATGCTGTTAAATGATTTTGCCTTGTTTTTACGTCGGGCCGCCTGCCTGACGTCAACTTACCCTAGCCACCTTAGACACCTCGGTAAGAAAGAAGATGGTCTATTCTATGAAACCGGATACCACACGGCTGAAGTATTAAATTATGAAACAATTCGCGAATTCAGAACGTTATTTATAAGTCACAAAAGTAATAGTAAAATTATTTTGTTATAATCCGCGATAGAAAATATATGTAATGTTAAATGTAGAGTGGATAATCCGAGGTAGATAGACGGGGCGAAACGATTGTTGAGTTTGTGATAGTGAACGTATGTAGTGCTTGTGTATTGTGGTGGTGGAGGTTTGTGCATGTGTTTTTACAAATCCTGCATATATCAGATATGAATCCGATTGACCAGTACATTTAGCATTATATATATTTTCTATTTAACTTCATCGCGGATTATAGCATAATAATTTTATTATTACATTTGTGTTATGAATCTCCGCAAAGTAACGCCTAATTTTTAAAATTACTTATATGTTAGTTTTGTTATTAAACCGGTTTCCTAGCGCAACAAAAGTCATCTTAGTGTGGCATGTTTTCCGTTTAAACTTTGTAACCTAGATATTTCGCCAGCAATTTTATTGACTGATTTATAAAAGGAAAAAACAAGTTTTATATATATACAAACGGCCTAGTCACAAATGTGGTAGATAAGTATTGCATCATTTGTCCTAAATGGCATATAGGCATAAACATATTTTTTATTCAATACCAATCGGCAGTGGTTCGGCGTTTAAAAGATTAAAATCGTAATATTACATTTTGATAACCGTATAATTGGTTAAAGTGGGTTTACCTTAAAAGCTAGACATATACTCTCAGACATTTATTTAGAACTTTTAGATGGCAACAATTTCGTAATACAAATCACACAGTCTATCTCCTGATGATGCTTCGGTTGCGGGGCGAAACGATTGTTGAGTTTTGTGATAGTGAACGTGTGTAGTGCTTGTGTATTATGGTAGCGGTTG
The DNA here is from genome assembly GCA_029227775.1 of Morpho helenor. Lineage (NCBI taxonomy): Eukaryota > Metazoa > Arthropoda > Insecta > Lepidoptera > Nymphalidae > Morpho > Morpho helenor. The sequence goes on from JARGCU010000011.1 coordinate 13,363,278, forward strand.
TGTAGGTTTGTGCGTGTGTTTTTACAAATCCTGCATGTATCAGGTATGAAAACGGATAGTCCACTCTACATTTAGCATTGTATATATTTTCAATTTTACTTCATCGCGGATTATAGCAAAATAATTTCATTATTACTTTTGTATTAAGAATACTTTTTACTTGTATATTTTTCGTCTGAGGTCACGCAAATTCGTGTTTCTTATTAAGTGCCAAGAATTTGGAATAACTGGTTTTTTGGGTTAAATGGACCATACAGGCCCGTTATTGAATCAGAATTAAATTAAAGGAGAAATGCATAACTGTTTTGTATAAGTATTACCTCGGTTAATTGCCTCTTCAGGTGACAAGAGGGCTTGCTCCTTTTTCGCACAAAGAATCAACTTAGCGATTCAGCGCGGAAACGCTGCCAGCATTCTTGGGACCATTCCACGTGGGCATGATTTGTATAGTCCTAGCGTGTAAGTAATTTAAGATAGATATAACTTGTACATTTTGAAAATAAATTAATATATAGAAACCGGCTATACTCACGTGTTATTCTATCGGGTTAGCCTGACTAGTTTCGAACCCATCCGGGGCACTTATTCATGAGCTCTTTACACGACGTTATCTTCATCGACGTGAGTATAGCCGGTTTATATACATTAACTATGAATACTACTCACAAGCTGTGGTAGCCCAGCGGTAACACCATGAGACTCTTGAAAAAAGGTCACGGGTTCAAACCCGGGCAGACACCAATGAGTTTTTCTGTTAAAACTTATGTGTCTAATTGATAATTGCAATTTATCACACGCTTTTCGGTGAAGGAAAACATCGAGGAAACCTGCATATCTCTAGAGAATTCTGGAGATATTTGTAACCAATCCGCATTGGAGCAGCGTGGTAGGTCTTAGCTCTAAACCTTTTTTCCAAAAACGGAGAGCAGAGGCCCAGCTGTGGGATAGTAACAGGCCGCTACTTACTTACTTTTATTACTCACAATAGTTTAAAATTAAAAAAACCCTCATTTCTTACCGAGCTGTCGTATAAGACGACTAAGGTAAATTGACCCACCGTGTGGTATCCGATTAAGGAGAATAGACCACCCTCTTTCTAACCGAGGTGTCGTAAAATACGACTGAGGTGAGTTGACGTCAGGCAGCGGCCGGTCGTAAAAACGCAGCCAAATCATGTGACAGCATGTTTATAACATTGTGCCGACCCCACTTAGAGTAGGATAAGAGCAGGAAGATGATGATGATGAGTTTAAAATTTAAAAAAAAATGAATTTCTGTTTAGGAAAATTTTTAAAACGGTCCGAGTATATATGCGGCAGGCGGCCATCTTTGACTTTATTTCGCAACATGCGATATGCAGTGGTACATGTGTTAAATTTGCAAAGTATTATTTAATTTTAATATAAATTATCAATTTTTATTAAATATTACTTGTAATTTGTGATTATATTTGTAAAATTTATATTGAAAAAATAACAACTGTCCATTCAAACACAAGTCCAAACACAAGTGTCAATTTTATATTTTGTTCTTAAATCTATTAAAAATGTGTAAAATATTAATATTTAGTGCGCTTTTATATTTTGTGATACACACAAATGGACAGAATGAAGAAGGTACGTATATCTATATATACATCGTATTTAATTATACTTTATATTTACTCTTATTTGCGGGTTCGATTCCCATTTAGAGCTAACATTTCCTTAATACATATTGGTGGTAAATATGTGTATGTATTTAAAATTATTATTAAATGAATATATTATATTTATTTATATTATATTTATTATCTCTATTGGATAATAATAGATGGCGCTTTTCAATGTCATCCTAATCCTTTAATAAACAGGATTTCTTTAGCCTATATGTTACCCCGGTGTATAAGGAATAAATGTGCCAAATTTCATCGATATTAGTTCACTGGATTCGCCGTGACAGAGTAACAAACATACATCCATACTCACAAACTTTCGCATTTAAAATGTTAATAGGATAAATAAATAAATATATGGGACACTTACACACACGGTCGTCCGTCGCCAAAGTAACTTAATACTTGTGTTATGGGTGACAGACAACTGGTGAATATATACTTATATATTTTTAAATATATACTTAAATACAAATATACACCCACCCTATTATAGTATAAGATAGTATGTCTATTGTCGATATAGGTAATATAATAGACAAAGAAGATACTTTGTTAGTTATAACTCATTTAAAAGTACGCAAATTGTTTATGGTTTTCGGAATATTATTCTCTAATAAAAATTTTCGCTTTTCAGCAGTTTGAAATAAATATTATAAGGAGGCTGATATAAAAAGCCTATAGAATTGAATATTATATGAATGATAAAAATGTGTAAATTCAATATTTTCCACCCTTGATAGCAATGACAAAATTTAACAAGTAAATCTATATATATAAAAGAAAGTTGGTCTAAGTTACACTATTTATAACTCAAGAACAGATGAACAAATTCGGCTGAAAATTGGTGGAGAGGTTGCTTAGAACCAGGAGACGGACATAGGATACTTTTTATCCCGTTCGACCGTATTTATTTTATCCCGTCAAGTCACTATAAAACGTGGTATAGCAAAAACGACTATGACATGGAAAAACAAAACATAAATGACAGCTAAACGTAATTTAGTCTTTGGATAAGTATGGTAAAAATATGACAATTATCAAAATAGTAGTAGCAATAAACGTTACTACATAGTATAAAACAAAGTCACTTTCTCTGTCTGTCCTTATATCTCTATGTTTGCTTAAATATTTAAAACTACGCAAAAGATTTTGATGCGGTTTTTTTTAAGTATATAGAGTGATTGAAGAGGAAGGTTTATATGTATAATAAAATTCAATATGGAGTAGCGAAATACTGTGATTATCACTGAGTGACATAGGCTATATGCTTTATACCCGTGCGAAGCTGGGGCGGGACTCCTAGTAAGTTATAAAAATTGTGTTGTAAAAATAGCAGCCGCCGCTTTGCTGGCGATTGGTTGGGATATCTTCATATTTGAAGATTCTATAGTATTATTTACAAGTTTATTTTATAAAATAACTAGCTATCCGGCGACTCGTTGCTGTGGCTCAGTCTGGTTTGGAATTCGCTTCGAAACAAAATTCAAAAGTTTAATTAAATATCTTCCTCATCATCTTCCTGCCCTTATCCCACTCTAAGTGGGGTCGGCACATGTTATAAACACCTCGGTAAGAAATGAGGGTGGTCTATTCTACTCAGTCGGATACCACACGACGGGTCGACTTACCTTAGTCGCATTTTACGACACCTCGGTGAGAAATGAGGGTGGTACTATTCTATTCAGCCGGATACCACACGGCGATAATTAAATTAAATTAGATAATTAAATATCTTGCTATCGTCACCTAAGTACAAAGGATCATCTATTGCGTCATTTTTAAGATTGTCTGAAAATTTCATTAAAATCGGTCCACCCGTTTCGGAGACTATAAAAAACATACAGACAAACAAAATTTTATGTATAACATATTCTGATTTTGAATATAAAGTTAATTATTACACATAAACTTAAATAGCTTCAAATTATCCTTTTTTTTGTTCAATTTGGTTTTTGAATGATTCATAGTCGTCATATTTGGAATTAAATAATGTATTCTGATTATTATCAACTAATTAGAAGATGCTGAAGACTTAAATAAGTTAATATAACATAATTTATTACTTAATTAGTATGCATGAACCAAAATGTTCTATTGTTTGTACATACATACTATCTTTAATATTTTAATGAGTTAAATCTTGTATGTATTTATACAAATACACAGACATCGATCTGGCTAGGTTTCATTTAAAAAAAAATGTCATTATATTTTTTTTATATATTAATTTTATATTTACCTAGCGGCCTGCCCCTGCTTCGCACGGACTATAAAATATATAGTTTGTCACTCAGTGAAAAAAAAGTGATTAAAATCAATCCAGTAGTTTTGATTTATTCATTACTGCCCGTGGCCCGCACGCGTTAAATTTGGAGAAAAACAATTCCCGTCTCCCTATACCAAGAAGATTTCCTGCTATATCTAATATCTAAATTTATATACTACATATCTATTAATATGTATTTTATGTATTTTATTTTTACAATTAATTACAGAATGTCTTTAAACAAACTCCTGAAAGAGCGACATCGCTGCTAAAGTCGAAGTGTTATAGGGCGAAGCGCGGCGTCCTCACGGCATTTTAAATCTGTAACATCTCCGAAAATGTTCACTTAAAATACATGCTGTAAAAGGCCATATTGATCTATATTAAATCAACAATGTATTTAAGGTACTTTATTGGATAAGGATTAATCCTGTATTGTATAAAAATTGCTTTGAACATAAGGCATTATTTTTCGTAAAAAGTAAATGACAAAAAATGCTATTGTGGGTTATCTATAAGAGATAGACATATACCATCGCGGACTTTTCTGTAGACCTTTTTAAGGTGTACAAATAATTAGTACATCATTTTGATAAATCTCGTAGGGTTTAGCCTACGTTTGCAATGTAAGCGGGAAAAAATGTAATGAAAAAATGTATTTACGATATTTATTAGAAACCTCAAAAATTACAGTATTTCTCTACTCCATATTGAATGTTATTATACATATAAACCTTCCTCTTGAACCACTCTATCTATTAAAAAAAACCGCATCAAAATCTGTTGCGTAGTTTTAAAGAAATAAGCATACATAGGGACATATGGACAAACAAAGAATGTGACTTTGTTCTATGTAGTGATACTGTTATATCCCTGTTTTTGGGCATCAAAAAATGTAGGTAGAATTAAAGCAAAATATAATTTTGGCTGTCAAACGTAATGTTGCGATAGCCGATGAGTGACGGGCGGGCCAAAAATATACACAACCCGGATTCGAATCCCACAAGTCATCGACGCCTATTTTCTTCTTGTATATATTTTTTAATTTTCTTTTATATCTTTTAAAAATTACTGAGCAAGGCTCGTTCACCCAAGAACTTTGTATTTAAGTATGCATTTCAAAATTATATAAGTATATATTCACCAGTTGTCTGTCACCCATAACACAAGTATTAAGTTACTTAGGGGCGGACGACCATGTGTGTAAGTGTCCCATATATTTATTTATTTCGCAGGTGATAGCTGCATCAACAACAGTAGTGGGGAGGAGGGCGTCTGCTTGAACATAAGGAGCTGCCAAAGTGCCCTGGATGCCATCGGAAGTCAGAGGGGACCCCAGGTAGGTCATTTTCATTCATCCTCCTGCACATATCCTATGTGGGGTCGATGTAAGTAGTGGCCTTTTACATTCCCACTGCTTGGCATAGGCCTGTTCTTTCCGTTTTGTGGAGAAAAGGATTGGAGCTAAGACCTACCACACTTTTTTTTAGACAGAAAAAACCCCTTATGGGTACCGCCGCCCGACGGGGACAGGCGGCGGTCATGTCGGACTCGCACCGACTAAAACGACCTTTGTGCTCCACCACGTTGCCGATGGCAAGGACAGGGTATCGTTGTACACATTGCCCCCATCCCCGCCGAAAACCGCTCTGATCCCAAAAACATCTCCACCGGGTAGGGACCTCTCAAAAGAGAAGTCCCCCTCCGCTAACCGATGCATCGGGAGCACCAGATGCACCGACCGCCTCGAGGACCTGTAAGCCAAACGTCCGATATACCCCGTTCGAAACGCCCGAAGGTCCCCAGTTAGGGCGGCAGATGATGGGCTTGGGTAAGTAGCTAACACCTGCACTCGCCAGCAGCAGATTGGATCCAGTACAAGAGTTCCCGGAACCGCTCCGCCACCTCCCTCCGCAGAGCAGAAGGAGGCCATCAACTATCATTTTTCTGCCCATATCACACTCTATGTGGGGTCGATATTCTTTATTACAATTTTGCAACAATCTGTTTTAGACTTGCCTTTACACAAGTTCACAAATGCAATTAGAATTACACTTATAAACAAATTCGAAATATTCTTTATTCAAATAAACTTGTAAACAAGTGCTTTTGAATCGTCAACTCTAGTGCCAAGAAATCACTGCCGAGTTTCTTGCTGGTTCATCTCGTAAGAGCTTTCCAGCCGTAGCTTCTTTGTAATTTGACGATTCAAAAATATTTGTAAGTCAAGTTAAAAAAGCTTTTTACGAAATTTCATGTCCTGTTAACCAATGGGGAGTTACCGCGCCTAGAGCAAATCTTGAATCATCAGGTCATGCTTATCATAACATCCATTATCATCGAGATTGGACCAACATATAAAATGTAATAGTGGGTCAAATTAACCTTGCAAGATTTCACCTTCATATACATGCCGTGTGGTTTCCGGCTGAATAGAATAGTACCATCCTCATTTCTTATTGAGGTGTCGCAACAGGCGACTAAGGTAAATTGACCCACCGTGTGGTATTCGGTATAGTAAAATATTCCACTCTCTTTCTTACCGAGGTGTCGTAAAATACGACTAAGGTAAGTTGACGTCAGGCAGGCGGCCGGTCGTAAAAACGCAGCCAAATCTTGTGACAGCATGTTTATAACATGTTGTGCCGACCCCACTTAGAGTGGGATAAGGGCAGGAAGATAATGATGATTTTACCTTCATATACACAAAGTTAAATAACAGCTTTTGAAAATCTGAATAATAATGAATATTAAAATAATTGGAATTACAGTCTAACAGTACTTCCAGATGATATACGGAGTTTGGGTCAATCCTCTAATTAAAAACGAGAAACTCCGATTACCTGTTACTTACTCCCCACCGGTTTGCCATCTTTTTATAACGAACCATGACTAACGGTGTTTGAATGTTAATTTCGCGGGAATCCCAGCTCACATCTTGAGTTTCACTCAGCATTTTTAAATCGTATATTTATCCTTGAGACTTTTAGGTTTCCTTACATTGGTATGTACGAAAATACAACAATTAAAAATTAATTTATGAGTCTCGTTAATTTTTCCTCAGGTTAATTAATAAAATTGTCTTTGCGCAATCTTGCATTACCTACCTGTATATGAAATAACCTAGCGGTACGACTATTTTAATATATATGTCATGTATATTTACTAAAATTATCATATTAAGCTCTTGATCAAACAATAAATCCCTCTGATTCATCCCGGATCGATCTGATTTTTGTGATAGAGATATTTGAAGGTTTGGATGGTGAAGCTACTCCTAATATAGTCCACGCAAAAACCGTTGCGCGGGTAAAAGCTAGTAATATATAATAAAGTAAAATCATAAATAAAATCAAATCAAATAATTTATAGAATTAGGCGTTACTTTGCGGAGATCCATAATACAAAGGTAATAATAACATTATTTTTCTATAAACCGCGATGAACTAAAATAGAAAATATATATACTAACTAGCGGCCTGCCCCTGCTTCGCACGGGTATAAAATATGTATCCCATGTCAGTCAGTGTAAAAAAAATGATTAAAATTGATCCAGTAGTTTTGATATGGCGCTGTATTTAAAAAATGATTTTCCCTATTTTCCCGCTTTTCTATTGAAATTTTTCCTAGATTTTCGTTGCTATAAACCTCACGGAGCCCGAGACCTTTCCAACGAATGCAAAACCGTGGAAATCGGTTCGTGCGTTCTGGAGTTATATCGTCAGGAAGGAAAACCCGACTTATTTTTATATAGTAGATATATACCTGATGTACTTGATGTACCTTTCGATGTATCAGGTATGATAACCGATTGTCCACTCTACATTTAGCATTATATATATTTTATATTTTACTTCATCGCGGATTATAGCAAAATAATTTTAAAATAAAATCATGATATTGTGTTTAACATAATAAAACCTTTTAACACATTTTCATGTCCCTACTGTTAACCGTTAAGGAGTTCACTCGTCTGGAGCCAATCCTGGCAGCATCAGGTCATGCTTATCATAAACATGCATTGTAATCGGTACTGGACCAGTATATAAAATTTCAGCTCAATCGGACAACGGGAAATGGGTTAAATTTAACTTCCAAGATTCCACCTTCACGGCAAGTTAAATAAAAGCTTTTAATGGCGAATCTCATAAGCAAATCAAAGTAACGGCCTGTTACAATCTCATTGCTGCACAAAAGCCTCCTCTCTCCGTTTTTGGAGATAAATAATTGAAGCTAAAACCTAGCACGCTGCTCCAATGCAAATTGTTAGATTACACATATTCCGCGAATTCTCTAGAGATATGCAAGTTTTCTCACGATGTTATCCTTCACCGAAAAGCTTGCGATGAATTGCGATTATAAATTAGACCAGTGATTCTCAACCACTGTGCTGCGGCACTTTTGTGTGCCACCAAATTTCAAAAGTATGCCGCCAAATTGTGCAAATATATAATAATGTTAATATCATTAAATTATATCATTTAAAAAGAAAAATATTTTTATTATTAGCTTGTATTTAATCCCTTAATAAACGTTTAGTTATTATTGTAATATATATTAGTTTATTTCGTATATTTAAAAATTTTGTCATAAACTATTTATGTAGTGTGTAGTAAATAATTTTTATCTTTTTCTTTGTGTGCCGCCAAATTTTGAAATCATTAAATATGTGCCGCAACAAAAAAAAGCTCAACCTTTTTTTTCACTGAATTAGACATTTAATTAGCAACTCGGACAAGCGCCAATGAGTTATTCTGTTAAAACTTATTTGTTTAATTGATAAATGCAATTTATTACACGCTTTTCTGTGAAAGATCGTGAGGAAACCTGCATATCTCTAGAGAATTCTGGAGATATGTGTAACCTACCAATCCGCATTGGAGCAGCGTGGTAGGTCTTAGCTCTAAACCTTCTCTCCAAAACAAAGAGAGGAGGTCTATGCTCAAAAGTGGGATAATAAGACATTATTTTTCTTTTTTTTTATATCACTTACGTATTGCTTGTTGCAGCTATGTTCTTTTAAAAATTCTGATCCCATTGTATGCTGTATGGACGGTCGCAAACGTACCACCCCACCAGCACCAGTCGCCACCACTACCACCACTACCACCAGGTAAGTACCACAATGTAAAAAAATAATATTCAACATACATATTATAAAAGCCGTGTGGTATCCGGCTGAGTAGAATAAACCATCCTCAATTATTACCGAGGTGTCCTAAAAGGCAACTAAGGTAAGTCGGCCCGCCGTGTGGTATCCGGCTGAGTAGAATAGGCCACTCTCATTTTTCACCGAGAAGTCGTAAAAGGTGACTAAGATAAGTTGACGCGCCGTGTGGTATCCGGCTAAGAAGAATAGGCCACCCTCATTTCTTATAGAGGTGTCGTAAAATACGGGTAATGTAAGTTGACGTCAGGCAGGTGGTCTATTCTACTAGTGCCAAATTATATCGATATTTCTTACCAGCGGATTAGATGCTAAATCGTAAAAAATAATTCGAATTCATATATATTTTTAAAATTTTTGAATATATTTATTACTCCAGTCCCTGAAGCTGTGATAGCCCAGCGGTGAAACCCTGTAAGCCGTTCAAGCCCTGCCGGGGGTTGAACCCGTGTCCCCACACGAGTTCAACCCCCGGCAGTTAAACTCATATGTCTAATTGATAATTGCAATTAATCACACGCTTTTCGGCGATGGAAAACGTGAGAAAACTTGTATATCTCTAACGAATTCTAGGGATATGTGAAACCTACCAATCCGTATTGGAGCAGCGTGGTAGGTCTTAGCTCCAAACATTGCGAAAAAGAGAGGGTCCATGCCCAGCAATGGCCTTTACTTTTTTATTCCAGTCCGTTGACGTCATCCACTGCTTACGTACCAGAAGAAGTTGATTATGTGCTGGTGAACAACGCAACACCTCCAAAGGACCAGTGCGAGCCTATCGCAGCAAACATCACAGCGCCGCCAAACGGCCAGAAGGCCTGGGATAGTACGTTCAAATTAATCAAAAAAGTCAAATAATTTATAGAATTAGGCGTTACTTTGCGGAGATCCAAATACAAAAGTAATGATAAAATTATTTTGCTATAATCCGCGAAGAAGTAAAATAGAAAATATATATAATGCTAAATGTAAGTGGACAATCGCTTATCATACCTGATACATGCAGGATTAGTAAAACACATGCACAAACCTCCACCACCGCCACCACAATACACATGCACTATATACGAGTCAATCTCCTGATGATGCTTCGGTTGCGGGGCGAAACGATTGTGGAGTTTGTGATAGTGAACGTATATAGGGCTTGTGTATTGTGGTGGCGGTGGTGGAGGTTTGTGCATTTGTTTTTTTTTTAGGAATCCTGCAGGTATCAGGTATGATAACCGATTGACCACTACATTTAGCATTATATATATTTTCTATTTTACTTCTTCGCGGATTATAGCAAAATAATTTTATTATTACTTTTGTAAAAAAGTTAAGTTAATAAAGCTATTAAAAATTTCATTTCAATACTGTTAACTTATGAGGATTTTTCTCGCCTGGAGCTCATCCTAGCAACAGGTCATGCTTATCATAAACATGCAATGTCATAGAGACACAGCAGTGTGTAAAATTTTAGCTCAATCAAACCCCGAAAAGTGGGTCAAATTTAACATGCAAGATTCCACCTTCACATACATGTCAAGTTAAATAAAAGGCTTTAAAACATTGTTGCCGTCAACCGAGGTGTCGTAAAAGGCGACTAAGATAAGTTGACGCGCCGTGTGGAATCCGGTTTAGTAGAATAGACCACCCTCTTTCTTACCGAGGTGTCGTAAAATACGACTGAGGTAAGTTGACGTCAGGCAGGCGCCCGCTCGTAAAAACGCAGCCAAATCATGTGACAGCATGTTTATAATATGTTGTGCCGACCCCACTTAGAGAGGGATAGGGGCAGGTAGATGATGGATATTTTTATTACAAATGATACTATCTAACACTACGCTAAACTAATTTATTTGCAATTTTCTACAGAATGTCTCGAATACCAGGAGAAGCTGGTGTATCCGTGCAAGAAAAGCGTGGCTCTGACCGGCCAACGGGCGAGGTCCTACTTATGCAAGCATGACGTGAAGAAGCTCATTGTGGGAGGGGTGGGTGCTACGAAGGACGAGTTCCCCCACATGGTGAGAGCTTTCTCTCAAACTCTCCCCTTAAACTCTGCTTTCACACCATAGCTCCACCATACCACCATAGCACCATAATCTCTTTAAAGTTTATTTAAGGCAGAGATCGACCCACCGAAAATATAGGCAATTTATAAAATTAGGCGTTACTTTGCCGTTTATAACACATAAGTAATGATTTATTAATTTTGCTATAATTCGCAATTAGATAATGTCTATGTAATGCTACAAATTCCGTGTTTGTACCTTATAAATGCGTTATTTGTAAACCACATGCGCTATAATTCAACACCCCAACACCACAGTACACAAGCACTGCACACATTCACTCACAAAAATCATTCGCCCCGTAATCGAAGCATCATCAGATAGACTACAAAATAAACTCACAATTATTATTATAAATTCGCTATTATTTATTATAAACTTAATTTATGGATATCAGCCAAGTAACTCCAAGTTTGCTACACGTGTTTGGAGGCAAAAGCAGTGGTGGGGGATGAGTTGTATAATATTGCTTGTCTGAATGATGCTTGCTTAGCAATTTCGACATAAACCCTATTTTCTGATATTTGGCTACGGAGTGAAACTATCGCTGCGATTGTCGTAGCGTTTGTGTGTAGTGTGCTGATGGTGGCGGTGTTTTATGAAACGTATGAGAGCGGTTTTGCTTCCTAGACTTAGTTTTACATATGTTTTCTTAAACAAACATGGATGATAGCATAATAACTCTATCAGAACTGTTGCCTATAGAATTAGATATTTATATTTGATTTCAGGCCCTTCTGGGTTACGGTGAACTGCAATCGGACCTGTGGCTGTGTGGAGGCACGCTGATCAGTGAGCGATTCGTCCTGACCGCCGGCCATTGCACGTACAAATCTAAATTGTGAGTATATTGTAAAATACTGAGATCCTCCCTCTGCTTCTTTTTGAACCGAAACGCGTCCACTGCTGGTATTTCATAGATCCAAGCGACGCAAGGTAACCTTCTTAAATTTTAGACAGTTATACGGTCTAGCACTGTCTGTAACAGCTGTGATGGCCCAGGGGTGTGACCGTGTGAATCTCTAGAGACCATCAGGGATTGAAACCCGGGCAGACACCAATGATGAACTGCTGTAATGGCAAAGTTAAAATTGATTGTGGAATTTTATTATAGAATCTTATACCCAAACCCACAAACGAGTTTTTCAAGGCGCAAAGCAGGGGCCGCAAGCTTATGTCGGTTCCTACTTTGTCTATTATATACATCGCCTATTGTTTTATAATTCTTTAGGCATACTTAAAACGTACCAAAAGCTTTCGCAGTACTTTTGGCGTTTGTAAGGTTTTTTAGTTAACCAATGCAAGCTCTCATGGGTATAAAAATCAGGATAAAAGCCAGTTCATATGGGTGATCCGAATGTTTTCTCACCATCAGTATGTTTGCCCCGATCAGGTTTTGGCATAGTAAAATACTTTCCTTTTACAGAGGCCTAATAACCTACATCCGACTCGGCGCATTAAACCGGACTGAGCCGTTGAATATGGAAAGAATTTACCGCGTCAAATCGATCATCAAGCACCCCAAATACGATCCGCCGAGCAAGTACCATGACATCGCACTCGTGCAGACTGAGCGAGAGTAAGGAACTATTTCTTCTTCTTTCTTTTTTACCCGATGGACTGTTAGCGCACACTATATACAATAACACGATATAATAGGAATACCACAATTCCGTTCCGAGATGCACATCTCTTGAATGACGAACAACTGCCTGTCACTAAAACGTTTTATCAATAGGAAGACTCAACCAGAAACAACAACGTTGTTGCCACCATTTTAATCAAAAAGGGCGCGATACTCTTGTTTCATGACTGTGTTGCTAGAAAATACAAAGCGGAAGTCAATGGCGACAACAGGAAGTCCACTGCTGGACATAGGTCTCTTCATGGGATCTCCAGAACACACGATTTTGTGCCGCTTGGATCCAGCGGCTCCCGCGATCTTTTTGAGGTCATCAGTCCATCTAGTAGGGGGTCTACCGACATTGCGCTTTTTGCTGCGGTAGGAACTATTTCAAATTCAAAATCTAAAGATTTTGAATTTGAAATATTTAAATGAGTTAACCTTGTATATATAAGGTAAGGGCACTAGCAGTTGACCGTTTTCTAAGAAATTTGAAACAATAAACGTTTTGTTTGCTTACCCCACTTTTAAGTGGGGTCGGCACAACATGTTATAAACATGTCACATGATTTAGTTACGTATTTTACGACCAGCCGCCTGCATGACGTCAACTTATCTTAGTTGTATTTTACGACACCTCGATAAAAAAGAGGGTGGTTTATTCTACTTAACCGGTTACCACACGGCGTTTCTTTTTTTTATTTTGTAAAAAATTAAACGATCAAGGCTCGGTGTACCGGGTATTTTACTTTATAAAAAGTAGAGAAATCCGTCTGTATGTTGCATATATTATGTTTCTCTTGTCCTTATTCCACTTTAAGTGGGCACAGCATGTTTTTAATATATTGTTACATATTTTGAATAGTTATTTTACGGCCGGCCGCCTTTTTGACGTTAACTTACCTAAGTCGTATTTTACGACATCTCGGTAAGCCCTCGGTGTTTTATTCTACTCGGCCGGATACCACACGGCGGGTCAATTTACCTTAGTCGCCTTTTATGGTAATGTACAATATATCAATAAAGTTCCGGTTAATTTTAGCTTTGCCATTACAGCAGTTTAAAAACACTTGAAATAAGCTGATACAGAAAGCCTTCTACTATACTGTTGAGGATTACTTAGATTAGAGGACTACTTTATATTTTACGTTATATGCGTTATTTTATGCCCCTCTAGCATGATCCTGGACCAGTTCTCGGTGCCAGCTTGCCTGGACACAAGTGCACCCAATGACTACGAGAGGGCGCTGGCGACCGGGTGGGGAACGACGAGCAACAAAGGAGTGCTTGCTGATCAACTGCAGAAGGTAGATAACACTTGATGATTATTTGTGAGTTAACCATAAGAGATAGAGGCATGCTGTTGCGGACTTTTTGTAGTATTTTTGTAGATCTACAATTCTGTAGTACATTATTTTAGTGTAACTTTGTTTGTTTTACGCGGCTGAGTTTTTTACAACTGCTCGAACTCCTCAACAATTTGCATAATATACTACTTGCTACCTCAACGAAGAATTGCACTACCTTTAAGTAGAAATAGTACATCTGTTCAGTAGATTATAAGAAAATCGATAACATAGACAGCTTTAGGGGACTTTGTTTTATAATAAGTATAGATGTATATTAAATAATTTATAGAATTGGGCGTTACTTTGCGCGGATTCGTACACAAGTAATAATGAAATTGTCTTCTATAATCCGCAAAAAATTAAAAATAAAATATATATAATGCTAAATGTAGAAATGACGATAGGTTTTCATACCCGATACATGCAGGATTTATAAAGACATGCACAAACCTCCACCACCGCCACAACAATACACAAGCACTACACACGTTCACTATCACAAAACTCAATCGTTTCGTACTGTTATAACGTGTTCCACAAAAAGGTTTTTAAAAAAAAAGATATTTTGAAATACAACTTTTATTTTAACTTTGGATAAAAACTTTATAATAACGGAAACGAAAATAGACCATGTCGCGGTCGAGGTCTTGTAACGACTGGCGCTCCCGGTAACCCGATGAGCTCATCGCTCCAGACAATGCTGATGCAGCGGTAGTGCATCAGCACTTTTACTAGCATTCCTAAGATATAACACCTCCCCTCATATAAAAATAAAGTTCGACTTAAATGTCGAAGTTTATGTTTAAATAAAGTTAGATGTTTCTTCTGATCCTGGGATGAGAACTATCCCTCTGTTGTAAGTCTATTTCTACAGGTTGTACTATGTCTTCAAGGGGAATATCACGCGTTTTAGGGTTGCTGCCAGTCGTACAAATTTTGACTAATCTAGATTTAAATATTATTAAGCAAACAATAGATAATATTATAAAAATTATTATGACTGAATAATGTGCTCCGTATTTTATTAAATGTGGTTCTTCTATTATTTTATTTAATTTCTTAATTACGTCCGGGTCAAAATTTATGTTTTCAAATTCAATATTCTCTAACTTAGAAATTGATATGTTATAATTATCTATTGTCTGTTTGAACTTATTTATATTACAACAGGAATCATTTATTATATTAAATTCAGGAGTTACAATTAATGGTGATTTAATAGTTAACACATTATCGTTTGAATATAATATCGTGCTTTTACAATAGGCAGTACATTTCTTAGGTATGTTTAATATGCCTGTTCCGAAAATACTTATTTCTGTTAAATCTAAACCATTACAATCTATTGATAATTTCGACGGTACACTGTATGAAAATCCACCTATTATTTGAAATAGGTTTCCAAATGTCAATAACACCAGATAAAAATTCTGTTCTACACTGCACTGGTATTTTGGTAATTACTTTAGATAAAAGTTCACTCTCACAACAAGGATTTACGTTTACCGGAAACACGTTCATAATATTGCAGATATGGTTTGTAGATTCTATCACTTTGCAGGAAGATAAGGACTCGAGGCCGGTGTAGTGCGATTTATCCTTAGTGATCGCAATATACTTGTTTTTCGGTACTACAAGTGTGAATGAGTCTGGCTTTACAGAATTATGCGGAATCGGTAACGGGATGTTATGATATAAATGGAAAACCTGAGGAGTAACAAGTGGTACTTGCAAGACAAATACAATCCTATTGTTTGAATAATAACATATTAAATTAGAGATGTTAAAGATAAAATGAATTGAACTTATATCTAATTTTAATGCTAATTCTAAACTTCTAGGTAAATATTTATTGTTGTCGACAAGTTCTCGGTATAGTTGATGGGGAGTTATAACAGAAGGGTGAAGAATATTTAAATTAGAGAACAAAATAGAATTAATGATGTCTTCTAACTGAAGGGATAAATTAAGTAGGGATGCTTCTAGACTATTGAAAATTGTATTAATATCTGATATTATTATTAATTTATTAGAAATTTCTATTGCCTTATTTAGTTTCACAGAGAACTTATCTACAGCTTCATTTAATTTTATTTCGTTGACCTTTAAATTGTGCAGCGAATGGTTAAAGGAACTAATAGCGGAGGAAGAGACTAATATATTTTCTTTAACCAAAAACGCTAAGTTTTTATTATTGTTTTGAATAGAGTTAATTGCATCGTCATATTTGATTGCGTCATTTTCATCTAAAGTGCCAAAAATATGTTTTAACACGGTTCCTACACCACCAAACCATGCTCCACGCTTTGATCTTTTTTCGAGGAGATGAGAGATGGCGAGATACTTTTTATTAATATTTCGGTGCTGCACAATCAAGGGTTCAAGCATATTATTGCATTTCAGCTCATCTGTAATATTCATGTTCTTATTGCAAATATGGTTCATGTTATTAAGGACAGAATTTATGTTTTCAATATGTAATTGGATATGAGAGATATCTATAGGCATTAATATGCTTAAATGTCCGTTTATAATTTTGAGTTTACCGATGTAATCAAAAAAGATTCCAGAGCCTGATGAGACTGGTTGTACATAACTTGGGGTGACTAATGTAGGTGAACTGAAATGCAAATAACTAGACTAAGTACAAATCTTAAAAATAATAAAATAAATCAAAAGAATATAAAAATGATAGGACACTAGGATTACACAACAAACAAAAAAAAAACAAATAAATTTAATATATATATATATTTTTTTTATGACAAAATTATTTTAAACTTCCTGGGAGGAAGAAGGAGTAACTGAAACTTCTGCTGGTTTGATTTCATCGAAATGATGTTTTATATGTCTTCTATTAATTAGGAGGGAAACTGTATTGTTTCCATGCATTTTAATGATTTTGTAAGGGCCTTTCCAAATAGGTGAAAGGGCCTTTCGAAGTCTCAGGTGATTTTTTAAATATACAAAATCACCGACTTTAAATTTGGTGTTTCGAGTTTTCTGATCGTAATATAGTTTTGATCTTTCTTTGGACTTTTGGATGTTTTGAAGAGCTTGTTCTCTAGAAAATTTTAATCTATGTTGAAGCATTTTAACATAATCAGGGTAAGTGTCACAAGATTTTTCGTCAAAGACAGAGTCTGGAATGTAGGGTTTGTGCCCGAATAATAGTTCGTATGGTGTATACTGTGTGGTGCAGTGAACTGCAGAGTTGTACGCTAGCATAGCTGTGTAAACATATTTTGGCCAGTTATCCTGATTTTGATTTACGTATGATTTTAGGTATTCTTTAAGAGTAGAGTGGCTTCGTTCTAAAGCACCCTGTGTTTGTGGGTGATATGGAGAAGACCATAATTGTTTAATTTTGAGGAATGCACATGTATTTTTGAAAAGTTCCGCAGTGAAATTCGTGCCTTGATCGGTTAAAATCATTTTTGGGATACCGAATAAAGATATAAAGTGGAGAAGGCAGTCAGTGGTTTCTTCAGCGCAGACGCTACGTAAAGGGTATGCCGTAGAGAATTTAGTAAGGTCGTCTTGTATTGTCAAGATGTATTTCAGTTTCGCAGGTCCTGATTCGGGTAGAGGACCTACGACATCAAGGGATATTCTTTGGAAGGGTGAACTGGAAGAGGTTGTTATTTGCATTGGGGCTCTATTTGTTTTTCTAAGAGCCTTATTTTCTTGACATAATGGACATTTACGAACATAGTTTTCTACGTCTGATTTCATGTTCTTCCAATAGTATTTTTCTTGGATTCTTTTTAACATTCTAGTGGATCCAAGATGTCCAGCAATAGGTAAGTCGTGATTGTCTTTTAAAATTTTGGTGATTTCACTTGGAGTTGGATAACTAATAGTGTTCCTGTAAATTTTAATAGCGATGTTAGTACCTTGAAAGAGATACGCGAGTATATTATATAATTTGATATAGGATGTTTTAGCAAACGGGTCCTTAAAATCTGATATAGCAATCTCATTAGGAGTTTCATTCCCAATGACTAATTCATTTCTGAGGTTTTGTAAAGCTTTGTAAAGATCAGGATAAGTTACGTCGTCAAAATGGTATACTTTTGTAAAAATAAAATAATATAGTTTGTTTTCAGATTCTAAACGAAGGGATGAGCAGAGAGATCTTTCTTTATTTAAGAATTCGTTGACGTCAGATTGGTTTGCAAGGATTTCTTCCACAAATGGGTTAGCTTCGTCTAAGTCGATTGATGTAGGGATAATTATGATTTTACAGTCTGTGTCCAATAGTTTGTTTGCATATTCATGGATAATAGTGTCATATGTCTGTTTTTTATTAGTACTCATTTTCAGGTAGTCCGAGTAAGTTTCATTACGAGCTTGATTGGGTCTTGGTATATTTATGGGTGAGTTTAAATTACTCGGTTCATTCAGGATTTCAACATTAGATCCAGAGGGTGGAAAATCGTCTATTATTTCTTGGAGAGGATCGGGATCGGGTAGATTGCCATTGTCAGGTACGTGTGTTGTGGTTTGTTGTACATCTTCTGTATTATTAACATTTTCTTTTTCTGTTTCAGGACCTGAAGGACAACCATGGAGGTCAAAATCAACATGCTCAAACGGGATTGGGGAAGTAGCAAGTAGGTCTTCAATATCAAATGGGCTAAGTGTCATATCATCCAAGGTTTGGGGTACAGTGTCAGATGGACCTGGCGCTGCACTGGTTGAAGGTAAAGTTGTGGAGTCGCTTGGATTGACGTCTCCAGTGTTGACTGCGTTTACAGGATTTGGGATATTAGGTGGGTGACGTGATAATGCATCAGCTGCGGAATTATACTTACCCTTGCGATATATTATCTCATACTCATATTCCTCGAGTTTGAGTCTCCATCTTTGGAGTTTACTAGAAGGGTCTTTGTGGTTAAACAGCCATTTTAATGGTCGATGGTCTGTAATTATTTGAAATTTTCTACCATACAGGTAGGGCCTAAAGGTTTTGCAACCGAAGATTATGGCAAGAAGTTCTTTTTCCGTGGTGCTATAATTGCACTCGTTCTTGTTCAATGTTCTGGAAGCAAAGGCAATTGGTCTGTCTCTACCGACAGGACCTTGAGAAAGTACAGAACCAATTGCGTGGTTTGATGCGTCACAAGTTAGTATAAAGGTTTTGGTGAAATCAGGATAGCTTAGTACTGGAGCAGTCGTTAGTTTAGTTTTTAATTCGTCGAAAGCCACTTGTTGTGGATTGAGCCATTCAAATGAAATGTCCTTTTTTAGGAGGTTAGTAAGGGGTTTAGCTATTTTGGAAAAATTGGGGATAAATCTACGGTAGTAGGACACTAACCCAAGGAAGGATTTTATGTCCTTGGGAGATTTTGGTTTGGGGAAATCTATTACGGCCTTTATTTTATCGGGATTTGGTTTAACGCCCTGTTCTGTTATAATATGCCCTAAATAGGCTACCTCTCGTCTGAGGAACTCGCACTTATCGGGCTGCAATTTAAGATTATGTTCTCTTAACCGTTGGAAAATACAGCGTAAGTTGTTTACAGCTTTATCTAGATCGTATCCGTAAAGGACTATGTCGTCTAGGTATACGAAACACCGCGTACCTTGAAGTCCGGCTAATGCGGTATTCATTAGCCTTTGAAATGTAGAAGGGGCATTTTTAAGCCCAAAAGGCATACGCGTAAATTGATAATGGCCTTCAGGTACTGAAAATGCTGTTTTGGCTTTGTCTTCTTCCTGTATAAGTATCTGGTGGAATCCTGAGGCTAGATCTAAGGTACTGAAATATTTACTTGAACCGAGCTGGTCGAGGATCTCATTTATCTGCGGAATAGGGTATGTATCTCCAATTGATATGTCATTCAGTTGGCGGTAGTCTATGACTATCCGCCATTTTCTTTGTCCGGATGAATCTAATTTTTTTGGGACAACCCATATAGGAGCTGACCAAGGCGAGTTTGAAGGTTCTATGATCCCTTGGTCTAGCATTTGATTAACTTGTTTTTTGACTTCTAACTTATGGATTTCCGGGAAACGATAGGATTTGACGTGAATAGGAGTTTGGGAAGTTGTTTGGATAGAATGTTTCAGAGTGTTCGTGAAGCTCAGTTTCTCGTCAGGGAGATGAAAAATGTCAGAGTACTCGGAGCAAAGATTATAGAGCGCGTTTTCTTCTTCTGAATTAAGATGTGAAGTTCTGAGTTTATTAAGGACCTCTTGAGTACGGTGGTAGGAGTCATAGCATTGAACTGAATGAATGAGATGCAATTCTGTTGGTGATTCTGGAATGTCTGTAGGTTCTATTGGACTCAGAGTCAGGCTTAGATTTGAATTAAGGGTGATAGGGGATTCTGATATATTTACAACTGTTAAATTAACTCTTTTGTTTTGTTTTACTTTCACTAGGCAGTTTGCTATTAGAAGGCCCTTTATTTGGTTTTGATCTAATACAGTTCCTTCTATTATTTCCGGGTTCGAGACAGAACATTCAATGACCACTTCTGATCTAGCAGGTATGGTGTAAATGGGTTCATGAAAAAATAATTTTAGATCTATGTTGCTAATTTTCAAAATGTTTTTAGTATAGTCTATATTACATCCAAGAGCATTCAGCATATCGTTTCCGACTATACCGTCATAGGGTAGGTTTATTTCATTTACTACATGGAATTTGTAACTTATTTCTTTCTTGGATGAATCTGATAATTGTAATTTTAAATTGAAATGACCCAAAGTTTTTGTTGATTCATGGCCCGGATCTATACCTTTTAAGTTAATTCGTTCTTTAACGAGGTTGGGGTTATTATGAATAGACTCAGATTTAATTAGGCTAATAGAGGACCCTGAGTCTATGAGTAATGATAATGGTATATCTGAAACCGATGATTTTACTAGGATGTGAGGTAATAATATTTTTGTAGGATCAGTGGTGATTTCGTAGATTTTATTTGTCATGGAGTCGTAGGATTTATTTTTAGTATTATAGTCGGATTTGTCAGGTAAATTGAAATTAGGGAAGTTTATTTGATTTTTTTTTATTCTTGGACGAAGGTCTCCGCTTTGGGGCTGGTTACCCTGTTGTGTGACCTCTGGATGAAGATCTCCGCTTTGGGGCTGGTTACCCTGTTGTGTGACCTTTGGATGAAGGTCTCCGCTTTGGGGCTGGTTACCCTGTTGTGTGACCTTTAGGTGAAGGTCTCCGTTTTGGGGCTGGTTACCCTGTTGTGTGACCTTTGTATTTGATTCAAACGGGCTGCCGATTTGGGACTGATTACCCTGCTGTATAACCCTTGGACGAAGGTCTCCGTTTTGGGGCTGGTTACCCTGTTGTATGACCTTAATATTGGATTCAAACGGGTTGCCGATTCGGGACTGGTTACCCTGCTGTATAACCCTCGGACGAAGGTCTCCGTTTTGGGGCTGGTTACCCTGCTGTGTGACCTTGATATTGGATTCAAACGGGTTGCCGATTCGGGACTGGTTACCCTGCTGTATAACCCTTTGCTTGGATTGGATTAGTGAAGTTTTCGAAATAGGTGTCTTAGATCTGGTGGTATTTGTAAGCCAATGTGTGTCGACTTTTGGATGAGGTCTCGTGCGACACAAAGACGAGACCCTTATTGGTTTAACTCTGCACTCTCATTATTGTCACAAACATCTTCTCCCTCCGGTTCAGGTTCGGGTATAAAGTGTACGCGAGAAGTAGAAGGTCTTTGTTGATACGAATTTCGAAACCGGTTATTATTATATTCCCTTCTTTTGCAGTTTTCGATTATGTGACCTGGGAGTTTACAGTATCTACATTGAAGATTTGATTGATCACTACTGGGTTTGTATGCCCCAGAGTAATTAGGTTGGAAATGTTTTTGTGTAAACGTTTGAGTTACGAAAGGTTTATTACGCGAATTTTGATTTGGAACAGAGGATGATCTTTGTGGTTTATTTTCTGAGTTACGTCTGTATAATGTTTCTTGAATACGTTCTTCAGAAATAGCAAAGTTAATTGCTTCGTTTAGATTTTTGGGAGACTTACACCTGATGATGTTAGAAACTCTGGGTTGAAGACCCATTAGAAAATGATGGAGGGCAAGCTCTTCCATTGCCGCAGTGCGGCCTGATAATTCTTTTACTTTACTGTTAGACAAGGAAATTTCAGTTAAAAGTTGTGATAAACATGTTTCCACTCGGAGAGAAAATTGAGTTACGTTTTCATTATACGCCTGACGACTTTCTTGTAATTCAGTGAGTAAATGAGAATAGTGTTTCCTAACACTGAATTGGGTTTTTAAAAAATCTTTGAGTTGCTCCCAGGTCGTAAATTCTTTTATAGAACAAGCTACCTCAGCTTTACCGCTGAGTTGGCATAATATATATTTAAAAACTATCGGTTTTTGAATTTCTGTGGCGAGCTCATAAGCATTATTACAATTTATTATAAAAGAGTTTAATGTTTCTCTGTTCCCGTCATAGGGTTTGATAAATTTTAATAGTATATTTAAATCTAATTCTATGATGTTACTCTGATTATTACGCTTAGCCGCCCGGGTTTTCCTGGAATCGCAAGCTCTTTCGTCTTCCGTATCGGATGGTAAATTTATGTCACTAGGAACTTGTAATGTTGTTCTAGATTTTGATTCAGACATTGTTATTGATTCTCGAAACAATAATTATTACATACACGAATGGATAAGATAACAATTATAAGCCAGACTCACTCGAACAATACGTAGAATGCGTAGGCGATCGCGATAATGTTCATGTTGACAGGATATGATGACACCTGGATTCTTGTAGGTAACTTCACTGGATGCACTCGATGAATTTAATTATTAGGTTATTTATTTAGTAGAAAAATTGTTTAATAAAATTTATTTAATAGAAATGGAATTTTGTAAAAGTTTTGTAGAAACAGGAAATATCAGCCGTTTTTTAGAGTTTATAACACTGCCACTTTTGCACTTTTGGAATTTTATTTATTTATATATTTAAGAGTTTTTGACACTTTTCCGTTATTTTGAGTTCTTTCACAATATATCACTTGTTTTAATAGAGACCGAGGACCCACTTTTTGGATCCCACCGCTGCCACCAATGTTATAACGTGTTCCACAAAAAGGTTTTTAAAAAAAAAGATATTTTGAAATACAACTTTTATTTTAACTTTGGATAAAAACTTTATAATAACGGAAACGAAAATAGACCATGTCGCGGTCGAGGTCTTGTAACGACTGGCGCTCCCGGTAACCCGATGAGCTCATCGCTCCAGACAATGCTGATGCAGCGGTAGTGCATCAGCACTTTTACTAGCATTCCTAAGATATAACAGTACCGCAATTGAAACATCGTCAGGAGATGGATATAGCGTTATATATATCTTCTATTTACTTAATTGCGGATAAGTTACTTAGTTTAGATTAGTTATTTAGTTGTTAGAGGCGATTACACCACAACTAATCTCAGAAAGTTCAAAGAAATAGGCATACTTACTTTAATTAAAAGTATTCGTTATTATTACTTACTTTAATATTCTATTCGTATGGAAAAATGTCCATATGTATAAGACGAAATTCGATGTATATCATAGACATACGAGAGGTCACAAAAAGCTTGTGATACCTGTGTCGCGACTCAGCAGAGTTAGCAACTCATTCGATGGTCTCGGTGTTCGCTTCTACCAGACCAGTCTACAGAAAAGTTTAGATTACGTGCAAGAGATATTCTTATACGTAAAGCATATTACAAAATTGAAGATTATTTAGATGATAAAAATGATTTGATTTGATTTGAAAGGATTTGAAAATCTTTTCAGCTTCATACAAGACTGCGGTTTGATAATGTAAATTGAAAATGTTTAAACGATTGACCGCCGAGTTTCTTTCTGGTTCTCGGTAAGAGCAACATTCCGAACCAGTTGTAGCTTCATTAATCGCATTGATCCTTAACGATTCAAAAGTGCTTGAAAGAGCTTATTTGAATAAAGATTATTTTGATTTCAGGTGATTTTGCAAAAGTACTCGACGGCCGAGTGCGCGGATAACTTCCAACCGTACCGTCTTCTCAAGTTTGGCTATGACAAGTATACGCAGATATGTTACGGGGACAAGGATATATCTAGAGACACCTGTCAGGTTGGTATTTCTTCTAGAAACTTTCCATGGGAGAGTTGATTGTAGGCACTCAACGCGAGTGAGTCGTCACGCTTCACAATGAAACGCTCGTTCGGCTAAAGTTTGTGTCGGCTATAGACGCAATGGAGATATAGTTAACCAGTCTCTGCTAGTCTCTACTATACTCGCTCGACAACTGTTTCATGCTCCGCTTTGTATTAGAACGCTCGTTTAAAAAAAATATAGAACGAAATTGGAAAATGTATATATAGGTATATAATAAAGTAAGTAAGTAGCGGCCTGTTACTATCCCACTGCTGAGAATAGGCCTCTTCTATCCGTTTTTGGAGAAAAGATTGAAACTAAGACCTACCACGCTGCTCCAATGCGGATTGGTAGTTTACACATATCTCCAGAATTCTCTAGAGATATGCAGGTTTCCTCACGATGTTTTCCTTCACCGAAAAGCGTGTGATAAATTGCTATTATCAGTTAGACACATAAGTTTTAACAGAAAAACTCATTGGTGTCTGCCAGGGTTTGAACCCGTGACTTCCTCGAAAGGCGCACGGTGCTACCGTTGGGCTACCACCACAGCTATAGGCTTATAGAACGAACAAAAAGTTATATTTCGTACTATTAACCTCGCTTTGATTTGATTTTTGCTCTTGTCGTGTGGTCTTAAGTACACAGAATTATAGTGAGAGTAGTAGAGGTAATTCGGGGCCTGAGCCTCTGTTGAGACAGACATGTCTGAATATTAATATCTATCAATAATAATAGAAAGTGTTATTTCCTTACATTAAAATCTGATCTCAAAATTTCCAGGGTGACAGCGGTGGTCCTCTGCAGCTGAAACACAAGCAGTTCATCTGTATGTACACGGTGATTGGGGTGACGTCATATGGCAAGGCCTGCGGGGTCGGGGGTAAGCCGGGGGTGTACACCCGGGTCGCTAACTACGTGCCCTGGATAGAGAGTGTTGTTTGGCCATAGACTAACTAGACTAGAACTAAGGCTGCACCTCGACGAGCATGTAACGCAATGATATTTTCATAATGCCATACATTTTTACACTAACTAGTGTCTCAAGTAAGCCAAGCGAAACTTAAGTGACTCACCGCACACCTTCTACGACACGCTACGTACTCGCCGCGCACCCGGATCGTAACGCTACGGACTCGCCACGCACCTCTACGACATGCTACAGACTCGCTGCGCACTCGCTGAGAAATGCTACGGACTCGCCACATATCCTCTGCGACATGCTACAGACTCGCTGCGCACTCGCTGAGAAATGCTACGGACTCGCCACGCACTCTCTGCAACATGCTACAGACTCGCCGCTACGGGATCGCCACGCGCCCACTACGAAATGCCGCATTTCTTCTCCTACACGCTACGGACTTGCAGCAACCCCATCTCGCCTACCGCTTCCCCAGCGTTCACGATTTTATAAAACAATTTCATGACTTTTTGAAAAACCAGCGTGATTGATACACTACCCCACGATATCACACCATACTAGTTGCAATTCATTCTCTTGTGGAAGCACCGTTGTAAGTCTTGTATGAAAATATTTCGTGTTGAGATTAATTGATGCATTTTAATTTACTTACAATAAATAATAAGTGAACTTGTTTTATTATTTACTTTTAGTTTATTTAATACGGAAAGATAGAATTTACATCTACTATTACGTAGCTATTACTATACAAACCATGCCCACGTGATATAATCCATGAATGCTCGCAAAAACGAGTAAGAAATCGTCTCAAGAGGCAATCAACGACTTCTCTGATCTTTTTAGACTTTTACTTCATGACTTTATTTTATTTAGATTGGTTTCTCTGGTGTCCCGACATTTTAACGACTCAAATTAGATTGGTGAATCCATACTAGACCAGTCTACAGAAAGGTTTAAGTTAATTGCAAGAGACATTCTTATACGTAAAGGATATTACACAATTGAAGATTATTTGGATGATAAAAATGCCTGGATTTGAAAATCCTTTCAGCTTCATACAAGACTGCGGTTTAATAATGTAAAATTGAAAATGTGTAAAAGATTGACCGCCGAGTTTCTTTCTGGTTCTTCTCGGTAAGAGCGACATCCGAACCAGTTGTAGCTTCATTAATCATATTGATCCTTGACGATTCAAAAGTGCTTGAAAGAGCTTATTTGAATAAAGATTATTTTGATTTGATTTGATTAAATAATATCCCCTAAAGAGAAGTTTATTGATATAAATTTAAATTGTAATTAAAGAAATGATTAGGTTATTTATAGTATTAGGCGTTACTTAGCGTAGACCCATAATACAAATGTAATAAAGATATTATTTTGTTATAGTTTCCAATATAAGAAAATATATTTCATGCTAAGTAGAGTGTGCTATCCGCTCTCATACACGATACATGCAGAATCCGTAAAAACATATATGCACAACCGACCACCCCCGCCATCACAATACACTAGCACTACACACATTCACTATAACAATCTCAACAATCGTTTCACCTAATTATATATATATATATATATATATATATATATATATATATATATATATATTTAATTTTAAGATCTTTTCAATGTTGTATATTTCGCAAATACATATAAAAGATGATTATTATTTATTGTTAAATAGGTTTAGGCAAGTTAAATAAAATAAAAAGTTAAAGAAAAAATTTATTCAAAAAATATACCTTTATACCTTTTAAGTATTACAAAATACGACTTACTTACTACAATTATTTTAATATTGTTTAAAAAGAATGAGTATTTTATTATGATTAAATGTTCCATGTTGTGGGGGGAGGGGGTATTTTTAGGCGGAATAAGGGGCACGGGTACAAAGGGTCAGTGGCGTAAAGTACAACCCTCCATCCCCCGAACTGAGGGGTGCGCAATGTCAAGGGGCGAGATCCGGGGTGTTGATAAATTAGGAAATGTTTTAAAAAATTTAAATAAATATAGGGGACACTCACACACAGTCGTCCGTCCACAAAGTAACTTAATACTTGTGTTATAGACAGACAACTGGTGAATATATACACATATAATTTTAAATAAATACAAATAAACATCAAAGATCGAAGAACGAACAAATTGTTTATAGAAAATTTTTGCTGTCGACGGGAATCAAACCCACGACCCGTGGAGCTGAAAGCAGGGTTACTACTACAAATTTAACTAATGTCAATAATATTAGTTAAAACGCAGATATCACCACGTTATACTTTTTTTTATACGAGGAATATTATATTAATATTATATTATCAATAGAAGGTAGAGAAATCGGATTTAATAAAAATAAGTGTAATTATTTGTATTTTATTTATTTAAATTATATATATTGTGCATAATTATATACAGGGTGGTATAAATTATACGACATTAAATAAATCCACTGATCATTTGTACGTAATAGAAAACTTTGGCATAATTCAATCTTCCTAAATATATTAAAAATGTATTTTTGAAGGAAATAAATATAATTTAATTAAGATCTGACTTTGTTAGAAAGGGTTGAGTGACATGGTGCGGCGAGCTTGTTAAAAAAACAGGAGAAAACAATAACATTGATGTTTTCTCTCCCTCGCACCAGTACTATTAGTTTTTTGGTCAAGGTTATTTTTAGTTTCGTGTGCCGTGCGGTTCGGTTGTTGATCTCTACAAAGAGATTTTTTTTTAACGTAAAATAGTTTCTGTCGCTGAATTAAGATATTTTTTATGTAATGTGCTGAGATGTGTAAGTAAAATAAAATTAATGTCGGTCGGTACCACTCTAATAATAAATATATGGGACAATTACATACACGTCGGTCGGTCGGTCGTCCGTCCACAATGTAATTTAATTGCTTTATGGGTGACAGACAAGTGTTAAATATATACATATATATTATTTTAAATATATATATAAATACACCCAGACTCGAAGAAAATAGAAAATGTTGGTTATGGGCGAGAATCCAACTCCCGACCCGTGGAATTAAAGGGAAACTGCCACCTGCGCCTTGTAACTTACATATCCTTACTGTTAAGAATCGTCAAGACATTATTTTCAAAAAATGTTACAATATATTATGACATGCCATAAATTCCATACCCTTTTTACCCTTCCCTTAAAATAAGACTCGTTTGTCATTCTTAAATTCGTTTACTTTACTTGCAAAAATTATTTTATTCGTAAAAATCAATTAATATTATAATACTTCCAACCATTACCCCAGTAATACGGGCTTTCGCCTAGTACAGGGGCCCTTGCAAATCTTGTGTACCTGTATTTTATAAAGAAATAAAGAATTATTGTGTACCTGTTATTTATAAAGAAATAAGAAATATTTCATAAAGAAATAAAGAATTTGAATTTGAATTAATTTAGCTATTGACAGCGAGAACCTTTGTGTAAAGTTCAAACAAATAGGCATACTGACTATAGCATCACAATATATATATACATATATAGTAATATTCTATTCGTGTAGAAAAATAGCCATATGTGTAAGAAATTTGATGTAGGTATATAATTATATCATAGACATACGAGAGGTCACAAAAAGCTTGTGATACCTGTGTCGCGACTCAGCAGAGTTAGCGACTCATTCGATGGTCTCGGTATTCGCTTCTACAATAAAATACCGCAATCCATACTAGACCAGTCTACAGAAAGGTTTAAGTTAATTTCAAGAGACATTCTTATACGTAAAGCATATTACACAATTGAAGATTATTTGGATGATAAAAATGCCTGGATTTGAAAATCCTTTACGCTTCATAAAACATGCGGTTTAATATTGTAAAAATTGAAAATGTTTAAAAGATTGACCGCCGAGTTTCTTTCTGGTTCTTTTCGGTAAGAGCAACATTCCGAACCAGTTGTAGCATCATTAATCATATTGATCCTTCACTTTAAAGAGCTTATTTGAAAAAAGATTATTTTGATTTCATTTCATTTCAAGTCCAAATTGTATGTATGAATCGATTTCTAAAAACAACCGATTTTATTAACATACAAGTTTTAATTTTGTTTTTTGCTTTGTGTTGTTGTATTGGCTTTGACTGTATTGTAGATATTAAATATCGCACGCATAGTTAAACTGACTTAATTCGAAATTTGGCTTAACTGAGTTAAACACATTGTAATCTTATTGCAATGCCAATGTGGGCAAGTAATCTATTTACATATTAATCGATTTTTTTTATCGATTATTTTAGTCATCCTCATTCTCTTTTTCACCTTTTTTTCTTATTTTTTAAGATAACATTGTTGGATGAAAGCAATGAAGCCAAACTTTTTTGATAGAATTTCATAAACAGCGCATCTGTTATTGGTAGTCCATTTTAATAGTTTTAATTCTAATTAATTATTAATATTTCAAAAGGCAACTTTTCAAATAGTCAGAAAAAAATCGATTATTATTAATCGATTATTTTGATACTAAATTAAAAAATCATTAATAAATGTCAAAAGTTATTTAAATGGTTGGAAATACTATACTATAATATTCAATAACCCTGTTATCTTGTCGAACTTATAAAATAATAACTTAGAGTTAATTGCAGTTATTATAAAGTAAAAAAATAAACGGTCTGTTTCTTTCCCAATGCTGGGCATATCCCTCCTCTCTCCGTTTTTGGAGAAGATTGGAGCTAAGACCTACCACGCTGCTCCAATGCGAATTGGTAGGTTACACATATCCCTAGAATTCTCTAGAAATATGCAGGTTTCCTCGCGATGTTTTTATAAGTTTTAATAGAAAAATTCATTAGTTGGCTCGGGATTTGAACCCGTGACCCCTTTACAGAGTCGCACGGTTTCATTACTGGGCTATCACAGCTCTGATATTATTAAAATTATTGCGAAAATCATGTTTTCCAAATTAGACAAGTCTTTTTCATTACAAACAACAATAAGATACTTCTTTAATTTAAATTCAAAAATTTTCTATTCTAATTTACAAACACTTTTGAATTAGATTTGAATTAATTTAAATTGAATTTTAAACTTGATTCTTCAATTAGTTCTATTAGATTACTAATTTTACTTCAAGTATATAAGACCTTATTTTGTTATTAAAAATAAATTTTAATATATCACATTCTTAGTATTGAAGTGACCTAATTTAAAATAAGGCTTAATCAAGTTAGATACATTAACCTTATTTTAACGCCATCTATGACATCACGTTACGAACTAGTTAAGTACTAGAAATGCTAGTATTTTCTTGCTCTTCCAAGTTATGGATCTCTTAACGCTGCGCTTTATTGCGATTTGCCATTAAACATCTTTTTTGAATTAAGTCACTTTAATACTAAGCGATATTTTTTTTTATTGTTCGAATTTGTGAACTTATAGAATTTCTAACATTGTTATTAATACATTCTTATATTATTTATTAATTTTAACAGTTTCAACTAACACCAGTTAAATTGTTACTGCATGTAGCTCCTAGTTTATAACTTAAATTAATTAAAACTTAAATTTGCTTTAACAGTTCAACTGCAAGCTTAAAACTAAAAGAAACAACTTAATAATAATAAATTTTGTCCATACCAATTAGTCCACTACAATTTTACCTTAAAATGAATAATAAACCTTATTATAAAATTAAAATCTTAAAAAACTATAAAATTTAAACAATAATCTCGATTATTCAGTTCATACCTACCTTATATAATATTCTAATATTATTATTCATTTATTTTATATTATTAATTGTATAAAATAAATGAATAATTAATTATACCTAATATTCTTAATTCATTTCTTTCTTCATTGAATTCAAATAATATTTCTTTATTTCTGTACTTATATGAAATTTTAAGAATAACTAATTGAAAATTATTAAAAATGAATTAAATAATTTTCAATTAGTTAACAATGAAATTTTGAATTACGATTAAGTAAATTTAATTATTAAACAATTTAACTCAAATTTAAATTAAAAAGGTTGTAATAAGTTCCATTTTAAAATTAATAATTAAATAATTAATGAGTCATCATTCTTGTATTATGAAAATTGTTTTTTTTTGTATATTATATTTATGGGATTTATATTTTTTTGGAGTTTTTGTTCGCTTTTTATAATTGAATAATAATCAATTTATTTTTAGAGGTCGCTCTCAATATATCTCATAGAAAGCAGTTATGTGTAATATAAAAACGAATGTGTTCCGAAACGGCTGGACCGATTTTAATGAGATTTTCAGACAATCTTTAGAATTAACCACAGAATGATCCTGTAAAGGTTGGTGGCGATCGGAGCATTTTTTTCAAACTATTGAGTTCCTTTTAGAGCCACCGCAACACGTGACCGGACAGCCAGTGAAGTAAGATTGCAAAGTTAGAGCCAATTAGAAATGAAACCGTGAAGTATCGTAGGTCTGATTTCTATTTGGGTTATTTTATTAATATTAATATTAATATAATATTAATACGAATATTATTTTACGTTTAATCGACTGTCATTATTAATAGTATTATATCAAAATATTATTGTAATCGTATATATTTTGGTATAATTTATAATCTATACATATTTGACTTCATCGGTTATATTATTATAATTTACGTACATATATTATACTATAATACAATTATAACCGTATATTCAGGCCTTTATTCCACACATATAAACTTATATTCTATTGGTATATATGTATATATAAATAGACTTATATAAATAGGACAATAGACATGGTGGTTTTAATACATGTGTTATAGATGACGGACAACTGGTAAATATATACATGTATTTTTTTAACCCAGACTAGAAGAACCAATAAATTTGTTATTAGTAAATGGCCTAGGGATTCGAACCCGCGAACCCCGGAGTTAAGTTCGAAAAACGGCCATATTAATTAATTATATAAATATTATTTAAAATTAATAATTGAATACATAAATACACCCTGACTTGAATGACCAAAAACATTGTTTTAGCATGTTTATTACATATATATGTATCAAAAACATATAAATAGTGCGTAGCTATGTTTGTGTACATACTCACATGGCAGAAGCGGAAATAGCTTAATGAAATGTGCCATATTAAAGTAACTTTCTAGACGTTGACTTGATACTATAATAAGATGCACATACACACTTTTTTATATTAACAATGCTTTTCCAAATTTTTTTATGGTACAGAAATAGATAAACGCTCTGTTGTTTGTTGTGGTTTGTATTAATTTGTCACGCGGGTAGTCTTGTCTGATCGTTAATGATAAATTATGTAAATTTTGTTGAAGTTTCAGTCAAGTTTTTGAGGTAAGTGTTGCTTTGGTTTAATGCTTACCCACAATAAGAGTTTTGGGTTAATACCTACATATATATACATGTATAAAATATATATGTGTTGTACATATATTCGAATAAACCTCTTTTTTTATTTACGCAAATTTCTGGCGTGCGAAATTGTACATACACATTTTTGGGCGTACTAAGACATGTCCATTCAAACTTCTCATTGCCGACCTCACTTACTCGCACGACTCAACCAACACTACAGCTACGAGACTGTCAAATTCAAATTCAAATTCAAAATATTCTTTATTCAAGTGGAGTGTTTACAGTACATTTGAATCGTCAAATGTTTTTAAGAAGCTACCACTGATTCGGAAGTTTGCTCCTAACGAGAAGAACCAGCAAGAAACTTGGCTGCTAATCTTTTAAAGAAATGATTAAGATATGCTATCACTCAAATAATCCTCAATAGTATAGTAAGCTTTATGTAGCAACATCGTTTTGAGATAATTTTTAAACTTGTGTAAAGGCAAGTCTAGATGATGTTGAGGAGTTTTGTTATAAAAACGTGGCGACGTTATGGCAGTATAACTATTAATATCAGACGAACCAATTAATAGCAGAGTTGAGGGTGCGTTCGCGCACAGCGGTCAACAACCCGCCTCCCGAGAGTGGTGATTACTGACTAAAAATGTGTGTACTGACCAATCAGTAGCCTCCACTCGTGGGCACATAATTAGAACATCGATACAAAAACTTATACTGCTTTTACGCTTCTCGGTAGGAGCCTGTCTTGATCAGTGGTCTCTTTACCAATACTACAAGTTTTAAGTACTTTTCCAATGAAAATTAAGAAGACTTGAAATTAGAATTTGACTATTTTTAAAAATAAAAATTTGACCACTGAAATTACAAATTCAATTACGTTTAATTAAAGTTAATAGAACATAAATTCATTTACATTCAATTTTAATTGAATACATATTTGAATAAACCTCATTTTTTTATGTACGCCAAATTTCTGCTGTGCGAAATCGTTCATACGCATTTTAGGACGTACTAAGACATGTCCAATCAAACATTTCATTGGCGACCTCACTTACTCGACCCAACCAACCCTAATGTAGCTACTAGACTGTGGCGACTGGCGACGTAAGGCAGTATAACCATTAATATCAGACGAACCAATTAATAACAGAGTTGAGGGTGCGTTCACGCACAGCGGTCAACAACCCGCCTCCCGAGAGTGGTGATTACTGACTAAAAATGTGTGTACTGACCAATCAATAGCCTCCACTCGTGGGCACATAATTAGAACATCGATACAAAAACTTATACTGCTTTTACGCTTCTCGGTAGGAGCCTATTTGACCAATGGTCTCTTTACCAATACTACAAATTTAAAGTACTTTTTCAATGAAAATTAAGAAGATTTGGAATTAGAATGACTATTTTTAAACTTCTCATTGCCAACCTCACTTACTTACACGACCCAACCAACCCTAATATAGCCACGAGACTGTGGCGACGTTATGGCAGTAGAACCATTAATATCAGACGAACCAATTAATAACAGAGTTGAGGGTGCGTTCGCGCACAGCGGTCAACAACCCGCCTCCCGAGAGTGGTGATTACTGGCTAAACATGTATGTACTGACCAATCAGTAGCCTCCACTCGTGGGCACATAATTAGAACATCGATACAAAAACTTATACTGCTTTTACGCTTCTCGGTAGGAGCCTATCTTGACCAGTGGTCTCTTTACCAATACTACAAATTTTAAGTACTTTTCCAATGAAAATTAAGAAGACTTGAAATTAGAATTTGACTATTTTTAAAAATAAAAATTTGACCACTGAATTTACCAATACTACAAATTTTAAGTACTTTTGCTACGAACATTTTGGTATTAGAATATGACTAAATTTAAAACAACTTTTTCATTTTTGAAAAATAAACTTAAGTTTTGTATGAGTCATAATTAAAATCCAAATTAATTTCATATTGAAGATTCACTCACTATTCTTTTGCCCTCCCTAAGTGGGGTCGGAACACCTTATTTTTCTCTTCAATTCTCTCCTATCATTCAACTCTGTCGTTACTCCTTTCATACGCATGTCACACGATTCAACTATCTCTTTTTCGGCCTCCCTCTTGTTGCAAGATTATCAACTATTAAAAATTTAAATTCAATTCAATTATAAACAACTTCAGTTTTAGTTTCAATGTATATGAATTTGAATTTCATTAATACCTACATTTGACTATAATAATTGGCTCGCATTTTAAAATTCAAAAATTAAATAATTTAAACTGATTTCCAAAACTAAATTTTGACGATTGCAATTGAAAAGTTCATTAAGTTTACATATTCAATCCAATTTAATCATTGAATTGGAATTACAAATTCAATTAACTTTAATTAAAGTTATCCGAACATAAATTCAATTACATTCAATTTTAATTGAATACAATTGAATTTAATTTAATTTTAAGTTACACTGTTTTCTTTCACATTTTCGCTTGGATTTATTTCATCTATTTAATTTTACTTTTATAAATGACTGTTCCGATTTTTAATTAAATTGAATTTTAAGTTTTCGACTTTGCTTTCTTTTTTTTTTAATTAAATTTATCTTTTTTTAATGTATGTTATATATCAAGACATATCTCCACACACTTTCATATTTAGACCGTGCAAGGCCGAAGTAGTTTAAAATCCATAATTTTTTAGTGCTAATCTATGGCCAAACTATATTCTCTATCCAGGGCACGTAGTTCGCGACTCGGGTGTATATCCCAGGTTCACCTTTGACCCCGCAGGCCCGGCCGAATGACGTCACACCTATCACCGTGTACATGCAGATGATTTGATGGTGTTTCAGCTGAAGGGGTCCACCGCTATCTCCCTGGAAAGGAAGTTTCAGTTCAAGAGAATCTAAAGTTATAGACAATCTTGCCATTACAGCAATTAAAAATAACTATTAAATGGAGACTAAATAAAGGAAGCCTATATACTGAGTATTACAAAAATTATAAAAAGTCCTGGATGTAGCTTTTAATCATCATCTTCCTGCACTTATCCCACTCTAAGTGGGGTCGGCACAACATGTTACAAACATGTTGTCACATGATTTGGCTACGTATTTTACGACCGGCCGCATGCCTGACGTCAACTTATCTTAGTCGTATTTTACGATACCTCGGTAAGAAAGAGGGTGATCTATTTTACGCAACCGGATACCACACGGTGGGTCAACTTACCTTAGTCGCCTTTTACGACACCTCGGTAAGAAATGAGGGTGGCACTATTCTATTCCGCCGGATACCACACGGCGTATATATGAAGCTTTGAATGTAACTAATTATAAATTATAAAAATTATATTTTGAAAAGAGTAACATACTCAATTCCTATATCTTAACGTATAAATCATAAGTTTTAACTAATATTAACTTAGCAAACACTAACCTGACACGTGTCTTTCGACTCGTTCTTGTGTCCATAACATATTTGCGTCTGTTCGTCAAAGCCCGACTTCATGAGCCGGTGTGCTGGGAACAAGTTCTCGCATTCGGGGGTCATGAACTTATTCAGGATCACCTGTAGTAGAGAGACAACTGTTTTTCAATCTAGCAAGTGTTGTCGCCAATGACTTCCGCTTTGTATTTTATAGCAACACAGTCATGAAACAACAAATTCGCGCCCTTTTTGATTATAATGGTGGCAACACTGTGACGTGTTGTTTCCAGTTGAGTCTTCCTATTGATAAAACGTTTCAGTGACATTGTCTCATTCAAGAGAAGTGCATCTCGGAACTATTATATCGTGTTATTGTATATAGAGTGCGCTAACACAAGATTTAGCACCTACTCATTGGAAGTACTCTATAAGATATTAGTTTTAAGCTGTGCCCACAGATCCATCCGCGTGGAAATCAGTATGTTATAAAGTTCACCCGTAAGTCTCGTTAAATCCCGATCCCGAGAGAATTTAAGGATAAAAAGTAGCCTATATATTGATCTTTAATCCTTTCCATTTAAGTTGTTGTGTCCACGACTTCCAATCGTTTATGTAAGCTTTCAATTAAAGTTGCATCTGAATCAGTTTAACCGTTCCAGTGAATGTACTATTAACTAAAACCTTCCTCAAGAATTGCACAATCTCTTAGTCAAACCCGTATTTATTCATTAACCGCAATTCATTCAGCAAATTTGAGAAAATCGATCGCATAAAAACAGACAGCTTTTGGATACTTTTAATATGTATAAATAAAATTTTCTCTCATGTTATCTCTGATGTTAAAAAATACTATATCGTTCAAGGATCGCTAACAGTACGACAGCGAAAATTATTGTAAAATAGGTAGATCTGGTGCAATTCGGAGTCAGGGGCTTCCTGGGATTATTTTAGGGTCAACTATCCTGGTGTCAACCGCTGGGTGTTGAAAGAACACTGAATCATCAGTCGAGGGTTCTCCAATAATATAAAGTGAATTGCCTTACCTTTTGTAACTGATCAGCGGTGGCCCCCCGGTTGGCAGTCGCCCCCCAGCCAGTGGCCAAGGCACTCCCGTAGTCGTTGGGAGCGCTGGTGTCCAGGCATGCCGGCACCGAGAACTGGTCCAGGGTCATCCTGATGGGGAAGCAACTCTTAGCATTGAAACCTACCAGAATACTTAGAAACACCCAGCTTGGCCTTTCATTATAATTGTTAAAAATTGGCGTTTAGGGACAGTTTGCGACCGATTTAATTCGATCAGAAAACTTTATATAGAACTGAATTAAGAGTTTGATAAGTAGTGTTAGCTTTTTAACTAATTAAACGAAATAATCGGAAACCCAGATTTTTTCCTATTATAAAGTACACCACTATGGAGGTACTTTATTGTAGTCAAAACCTAGCCTTAAGGCTAATAAGCAACTTAATTTTAAGCTAAACTTATAAATTAACTTTTATCTAACAACAGGTCCAATGACTTATCTTAGTCTTTCTTACTATAGTAAGAAACACTTCGTTCTTGTGTTATTTTTCAGTAGCACTAATACTACACTACACTATCTCTATATTACACTAACTCAAAAGGGCTTGTCTTTTTCAGTTTTCTCACTAGTCCCTTAATCGGAAACCTAGATGAAACTCAAATCTTATAATACGGTTAATCTAATAACAGTAAAATTTTAGTAAGGAGAGATGACCAAAAATTTCAAGATATATAAAAGTACAATGTGCAACAAAATAACTTACACTCTGTCGGTCTCGACGAGCGCGATGTCGTGGTACCTGTTCGGCGATCGGTATTTTGGGTGCTTGATGATGGTCTTAACTCGGTACACCTTCTCCAGGTCCAGGGGTTCCGTCCGGTTCAGAGCGCTGAGCCGGACGTACGTTATTGACCCGCTGCGGATTGAATGACCGATTTAAAACACATTGGACCCAAATACCCGGCGACTCTTGCAATTTAGGGTAAAGAAAGGGCAGGGGGAGGGGTAGGATATAACCGGACATCTCTCCCAAAGGAATACAATGGTATAAAGGTGGCTATAGTAAAGAGCGCCGTGGCCGAAGGTTTTTCCAACCAGATCTAACCAGATAAAGGTAATTTCGTAAGTACTACTAGTTATTAGATAGGATACCATCCAGCGTGCTAAGGAGTATATTGGTGGAGGTATACACTTAACCATTTTTTTATTTATTCGATACAGCAACAACAAGTTTTAAGCTATATAAATATCTTATAGTATAATTGCCTTTTACAGATATATACAACATTTATATAAAAAAAATTATCTCGTTAAATCTAGCCGGTTTACAGCGAATTTTTTTAATTTGTTATCAGGTCATTTAACAATAATAAATTAATTCAAAGTAATTAATAAATAATGCGAATGTAAAATGATGTAAAATAAAAATAAGAACAATGAAGTAATCAATTAAATTCGTTAATCATATTTATCTAATTGCCGTTAGAATGGAGATTTCTCCAGCCTATATTTACTAATAACCAAAAAAATTAATCATTGATTGAAAATTTTATTATACTCACAAGTCCCTACTAGATGTACAATGCCCTGCCGTCAAGACGAACCTCTCGCTGATTAGAGTTCCTCCACAAAGCCACTGGACTGTGTTCAAGTCCTTACCATAACCCATAAGGACCTATAAAAAGTAACAAATAAATAAACATACCTATCGTCCATCCAAAATTATCTTTAGAAATTTTATTGTTTAATGCACAAAAGTATACTATTTTACAAAACGTATGAATATTTTAATTTTTTAAATGTTTTTATACAAATTTTATTCTCCTGCCTTTATCCCACACTATCTGTGGTCGACACATATTTTTTTCTTCCATTCGCTATCATTCGTATTCAATTTTGTAAATTGCCTATATTTTCGGTGGGTCAACTGTTTTGTTTTCAAAAAGCGCTTAAAGAGATGAGCTATAGAGAGAAAGTAGAGTTTATGGGGTGAGTTTGAAATAAAATTCTCACCATGTGCGGGAACTCGTCCTTCGTAGCGCCCACCCCTCCCACGATGAGCTGCTTCACGTCGTGTTTGCACCAGTTAGACCTTGCCATCTGGCCTGTCAGTGCTACGCTTTTCCGGCACGGGTATACTAGTTTCTCTTGATATTCTAGACATTCTGTAAAAAAGTTTTATCATTTAAATTAATTAATTTTAGTTAATCTAATTGAGTTTAATTGTTAAATTTAAGTCAATTGAATTTAATTAATTAATTTTAGTCAATTCATTTATTAATCGAATTAATTGAATATAATTATTCAATTTTAGTCAATGGAATTAAATTTAATTAATTACTTAATTTTAAGTAAATTCATTCATGTTCACAAAATTCAATTATTAAGTTAATTCAATGAACTAAATAGATCAAATTTTAGTCGATTTAAACTTAAAAAATTCAAATAGTTCAGCTGACTTCATTGAATAAGTGAAATAATTTGATTTAAGTAGTATTAATTGAATTGAGTGATTTGAATTCTGTTTTATTTATGTATTGGTGCAATTTTTAAGAGCACTCCACGTTTTTTTTCACAATAAAATTTTCGTTATTTTTCGCTTTTAACTGTAAACATGTGTTTTTTATGTCTACACGATTGATACTCACTATCCCAAGCCTTCTGTCCGCTAGGCTTCGACGTCAGATCGGCGGATATAGGCTCGCACTGGTCCTGAGTCAAGACGGCGCCATTATATATCTCGTAGTCGTATACCTCGGGCACGTACTGCGTGCTGGTGGCTGGCCTGGGGACAACGAATGGACAGTTCTAACCAAGTTCTGTGATTAACTGCAAGTCCGATTTAATCGGGACTCTTCTATATCAAAATTACATCCATACGTGATGACTAGTCGCAGTCATACCACCAGCCCTCCACTACACGTCGCCATAAGCCGTGGTCCGGCCTCACAGGAGGCACCCTTAGGACGACGTTCCCCGACGCTAGTTTAGCTTTAAACAACAGAGTGATGACTAGTCACAGTCATACCACCAGCCCTCCACTACGCGTTCTCCTAAGCCGCAGTCCGTCCTCACAGGAGGCACCCTTAGGATGACGTTCCCCGACGCTAGTAGAGCTTCATACAACAGCGTGATGACTAGTCACAGTTATACCACCATCCCTCCACTACACGTTGTCCTAAGCCACGGTCCGGCCTCACAAGAGGCACCCTTGGGACGAGGTTCCCCGACGCTAGTAGAAACTCAAACAACAGCGTGATGACTTGTCTCAGTTATACCACCAGCCCTCCACTACACGTTGTCCTAAGCCGCGGTCCGGCCTCACAAGAGGCAGCCTTGGGACGAGGTTCCCCGACGCTAGTAGAGACTCAACAGCGTGATGACTTGTCTCAGTTATACCACCAGCCCTCCACTACACGTCGCCCTAAGCCGTGGTCCGGCCTCACAGGTCATGTCTCGATCCCACTTAGAGTGGGATAAGGGCAGGAGAATTAAGGTTAAGAGAATAATGATGATCTCACCTCGCGGTGCTCGTGGTGGCAACTGGTGGTGGTATGGTGGTAGACTTCGTGGTATCCAGGCAACAAACTACAGGATCCCTATTAGAGAACGAGCACAGCTGTAAAAAAAAGTCGTTACTTTGCGGAGGTCCATAATACAAGAGTAATGAAAATATTATTTTACTATAATCCGTTCTCATACTTGATGTATAGAGCAGGGCTTCTTAAACTTTTTTATATAGCGACCCCCTTCCAGCTTAGGAAATTATAAACGACCCCCTCCTCCATATAATGAAATATATATTAACCGTAGATGTAGATGTAATATCGCACTATTTTACAAAGTAAATAACTTTTTTGCATTGCCACTTTTTTCAAAAAATAGTTATAATAAAACTACAATAGTATTTTGTATGATTTTTATTTGTATTTATATTTGTACGTAGTGTGTATACTAATTTTAAAATTTTATTTATAATTGATGTAAAGTAACCAATCATAAATTTAATAAAATTTAATGAAAAGGGGTAATGAAGGAACTTAGGAGGAGAAATATCAATAATTCTTTGTTAGAAAAGTTCTTTAAAGGACAGCTGCAGCCATGTAGTTGTATCAATAATGATTGAAAAGTATCAGATCATTGCGACGCCTTTTGCTTTCAGTAGTCTCGCGACCTCCCTGGGGGTCGCGACCCACAGTTTAAGAAGCCCTGCTGCATAGAGCACCATTGTTACTATTATAACACACTGCACTACCCACCACTAATAACACAACAATACGCAAGCACTGCACACATTCACCATCACAATCTCAACAATCGTTTCGCCCCGTCCGAAACATCGCCAGGAGATATACTCCACGAGAAAATAGCGAAGCGTTTGCTTTACGAGTAGGGCTATGCCCAGCAGTGGGATAATGCGAATTAGTATGTTACACACATTTCCTAGAGATATGCAGGTTTCCTCACGATGTTTTCTTTCATCGAAAGGCGTGTGATAAATTACAATTACCTATTATTACTTTTGTATTTTTCTTCAAATTATTTTGTTTTTGACTTCATTTTAGTTTTATATTCAGTTTTCAATTTCATTATAATTTCAAAGTCATCTTTCGGACATCATCCTCCTGCCCTTATCCCACTCCAAGTGGGGTTTGCAGAACATGTTTATAAACATGCTGTAACACAATTTTGGCTAGGTATTTTACGACAACCTCTCTGACGTCAACTGACCTTAGTCGTATTTTACGACACCTCAGTAAGAAATGAGGGTGGTCTATTCTACTGAACCGGATACCGTACGGCGGGTCAACTTATCTTATTGGTCTTTTACGACACCTCGGTAAGAAATGAGGGTGGTCTATTCTACTGAACCGGATACCGTACGGCGGGTCAACTTATCTTATTGGTCTTTTACGACACCTATGTAAGAAATGAGGGTGGCCTATTCTACTCAGCCGGATACCACTCGGCATAATTCAACATCTTTCGGTCGTTGGACAATATTATTTTTGTTATATTTAAAATAGGCGGACGGATGCGGCGGGGAATTTTTGGCAAGTATTTAGTACTAGCAATCGCCAGCGCCCACTTGGAAAGATTAAAACCGTAATATAGTATTTTTACAACCATAAAAATGGTTAAAGTGGGTTAACCTTAAAAGCTAGACAGATGCTGTCGCGGACTTTAATTTAAAACTTTTAAAGGGTAACAATTTTGTTATACATGATTTTTTAATAACTATCACCGTTTACTCAGCGCACGCAAGGAAAGTTTAACATTTTGCCGTTTTCGTAATATTTTTATTGCTGCTCCTCTCCTATTCATCTTAGCGTGATGTTAACCTATAGCCTTCCTCGATAAATGGACTATCCTACACTGAAATAATTTTTCAAATCGGTCCAGTTGTTCCTGAGATTAGTGCGTTCAATCAAACAAAACAAACATACTCTTCAGATTTATATGTATTTAATTAAAATTAAACATAAAAGTAGTTATTGTGATTTAACTATAAAAGATAGAGACATGATGTTGTTAACTTTTTGTAGTATTTCTGTAGATCTACAATTCTTTATTACATTGCTTTAGTGCAGGGCTTCTTAAACTGTGGGTCGCGACCCCCAGGGGGTCGCGAGACTACTGAAAGGGGCGTCGCAAAGATCTGATACTTTTCAATCATTATTGATACAACTACATGACTGCAGCTGTCCTTTAAAGAACTTTTCTAACA
This sequence comes from Morpho helenor, assembly GCA_029227775.1. Taxonomy (NCBI): domain Eukaryota; kingdom Metazoa; phylum Arthropoda; class Insecta; order Lepidoptera; family Nymphalidae; genus Morpho; species Morpho helenor. Next base: position 13,405,953 of record JARGCU010000011.1, read on the forward strand.
AAGATTTATTGATATTTCTCCTCCTAAGTTCCTTCATTACCCCTTTTCATTAAATTTAATTAAATAGATTTTATTAAATTTATGATTGGTTAGTTTACAACAATTATAAATAAAATTTTAAAATTAGTATACACACTACGTACAAATATAAATACAAATAAAAATCATACAAAATACTATTGTAGTTTTATTATAACTATTTTTTGAAAAAAGTGGCAATGCAAAACTATTATTTACATAGTAAAATAGTGCGATATTACATCTACATCTACGGTTAATATATATTTCATTATATGGAGGAGGGGGTCGTTTAAAATTTCATAAGCTTGAAGGGGGTCGCTATATAAAAAAGTTTAAGAAGCCCTGCTTTAGTGTATGGTATACGGCTGAGTAGAATAGCCTTCCTTGATAAATGGACTATCTAAAAAAAAATCAAATCGGAGTAGTTCCTGAGATTAGCGCGCTCAAACAAACTCTCCAGCTTTATATATTAGTATAGCTATAGATATAACAACGAAGGTTCAGTTTGCAACGCGCCAACAAACCGGTTTCAATAATAAGCGAATAGAGGACATTCACTGTTTATACCCTCTCCCTCACTCCCTAAGAGTGTGACAAGGACGGCGGGCCCAGTGACCTCGATCGATACAGCTGGACGCGTGTGAATTTATACTCGTTTTTAGGGTTGCCAAATTAAAATATAGGTTTTGTGTTCCAAGGAGGAAAATTGTTTGTAAAAATTAAAATACTAAAACGTTTTGAAATACATGTATATGTTGGTTATTTTTGTCAATAATAACTATTATATCTTTAATATTTAAATGAGTTAATATTGTGTGTAAATTAAGTAAATTTTGGAACGATTTTCCTAAAGTTCAGCATGCAGGCGGTTTTTGGGGGAGAAAAATCGATCAAGCTAGGTTTTATTTAAAAAAAATCGTTTTATCTCTGTTTTTGGCCATTAAAAAAATATTAAAATTTACATTGAATATATTAAACACTATTTTTGCCATTAATTGTCAAGTCAGCTAGCTTTTTTTATAAACTAAACGTGTTAGATTAAATTCTTATTTCTTTTATAGATTTTTTTTTTAGAATTTGTTGGCCCTCGGCGGGAATCGAACCCGAGACCCGCGGTTTTGACGGTAGGGTCACTACTCACTGGGCCAACAGGTCAGTCCCTTTAATTAATCTCTTATTGTAAAAATATATATATAATGACTATAACTGTGTGGTTTCCTGTCTGTTATCACATAGGAAATATGAATGTTAAAATTACAAATTAAATATAAAGCAAATATACTGTTTTTGACTTTAAAAAATATACTTTTTAATATATCGCACGCTTAGTATTAAAGTGACCTCAAAAAATTTATTTTGTGGCAAATTGTAATAAAGGTTAGCGTAGCGGCGACAAAACTCGCGTTAAAGATACCCATAACTTGGAAGAGCAAGAAAACACTAGCTTTTTCAATCGTTCGTAATATAAATAAATATATGAGACACTTACACACACGGTTGTCCGTCCCCAAAGTAAGTAACTTAATACTTGTTTTATTAAAATATATATATATATTAATTGACGAATATATTGAGTTGACGAATGATAGAGGAGAATGGAAAAAGAAGACATATTGTGCCGACCCCACTTAGAGTGGGATAAGGGTAGGAGAATGATGATGATATATATATTAATACATACTTAAATACAAATATACACATCCATGATATGTAACTCTTTAATTTAGGTTAGTTTTAAAGAATATAAGCAAAAATTTAACAATATTATTATGTTGTCATAAAGTTGACATCCTTAATGCGACTGACGTGTCTTATTATGATACAAGATTAGAAAACAGCGAATATATTTTTAAAGATTTATTAATAAATTGTTATTGTTTACGTACAAGATTCATATATGGCGCGAAAATCTAAGTTCTTTTCGCGCGTTTTTTAACGTTCGATCATAGCGGCTTGTAAGGCGGAAAAATTATTTTTGCTGTCTTATGACATTTTGAAATATAATCAAGTCAATGCTGTAAGTTTCGTCGCAAACGCAACGTTAACCAATATAAGTACACTAAAGTAATGTAATAGAGAATTGTAGATCTATAAAAATACTACAAAAAATTCTGCGACAGCATGTCTCTATCTCTTATGGTAAACTCGCAATAACTATTTTTATGTTTAAAGTTTCAATTTAATACACTGTTTCCACGCGGGCGAAACCGCAAGCACAACTAGTCTAATATACCAGCGTGGTGGATCTAATCTTCAAACCTTCTCTCCACAGGGACAGAGAAAGCCTTTGCTCAACAGTGGGATAGGATGGCTTTACTTTACCTTTAAACATCGAGTATCACAAGATTGCAAACGAAAAGTATATATATATTTCGTCATCCTATACTTGAAAATTATTTTAAGCCAGGATAAAATATATCCTCATGTTCTTATCCCACTCTAAGTGGGGTCGGCACAACATGTTATAAACATGCTGTAACATGATTTGGCTGCGTTTTTACGGCCGGCTGCCTGCCTGACGTCAACTTGCCTTAGCCGTATATTACACCTCGGTAAGAAATGAGGGTGGTTTTTCTACTCAGCCGGATACCACACGGCGGGTCTACTTACCTTGGTCGCCTTTTACGACATCTCGGTAAGGAATGAGGATGGTACTATTCTACTTAAATACATACGGCTATTAAGACAGGACAAAAGTTTTGTGTAAAAAGTTGCCTATTTACCAATCTGATTACAAAATTAGATACCAGAGACCCCTGGGAAAACCAGTGAGATCATATAAGTCGAAACGGTTCAAACCGGATATTTGTTCGCCATGAATCACATATATAAGGGCGGCAAAATATTTTGGCAAATAAAATTCGTAGTACAAAAGTAATAATAACATTATTTTGTTATAATCCGCGATGTAGTACAATAGAAAATATATATACCTAATGCTAAATGTAGAGTGGACAATCGGTTATCATACCTGATACATGCGGGATTCGTAAAAACACATGCACAAACCTCCACCACCGCCACCACGATACACAAGTGCTACATTCACTATCACAAACTCAACAATCGTTTCACCTCGCACACGAAGCATCACCAGGAGATAGGCTTCACGAGCATAATCGCAAAGCGAAGCAATACCCAAATAAGCTTATAGATAACCGATTGTCCACTCTACATTTAGCATTATATACATATTCTATTGTACTTCATCGCGGATTATAGCAAAATAATGTTATTATTACTTTTGTATTATGGATCATACACAATACATCTACAGTAATATACTATTTGTACGTAAAAATATTCACTTGTATAGTAAAAATAGTGATAGGTATGACAGACATACAAGAAACAGACATAAACTAATGACGCCTAGATTACGCCTCCAAAAGGTCCGAAAATCATTTGTCGGTCTCGGTACACGGTTTTATAACAAAATTCCTCAACATTATCTAGACTTGCCTTTACACAAGTTTAGAAATTATCTCAAAACGATGTTGCTACATAAAGCTTACTATACTATTGAGGATTATTTGAGTGATAGCTTATCTTAACTGCAGTCAGCTACTCATCCAGCTGCAACGATTATCTTGTAACCATCAAATTGTAATAATTTTTTAAAAGATTAGCCGCCGAGTTTCTTGCTGATTCTTCTCGGTAGGAGCAAACTTCCGAATCAGTGGTAGCTTCTTTAAAACATTTGACGATTCAAAAGTACTGTAAACAGTCCACTTGAATAAAGAATATTTTGAATTTGAATTTGATCTCCGCAAAGTAACGCCTAATTCTATAAATTATTTCAAATTCGTAGTACTGAGTATATCAGATGGATCAGCAGCGTTCGGGAAGCTACGCGAGATCTTTTCGTCCAAGATACTTCAGTGCCTGTAGGAAAAAGTCTCCGATTGAGCAGGTTGCAAGTGCCATACGGATTCGAAACATGGTCGCTGCCTATCGTCTTCATAAAGGCTCAGAGTTGCTTGCTCAGCAGTGCTTACAACGCTTGGTAATATTTTAAATAAAAAAATGCAATTAAAATATTTAAAAAACATTTTATCTAGGATCGATCTTAGTATTCTCAATTAAAGACAATTATACTCAAATGAGCTATCATGACTTTGCGAGTGATAGCGAAATTATTCTTTGCTTTCTCATATATTATAGCAGTTTTTTTCAGTGCAGGGATTACACATGCTGAATTACATGAAAATCGTTGCGGCCGTTTCCGAAATTCAGAAAACATATACATGTTTAGCTCATTTAAATATTAAGGAAAAACATATTATGACGGTAAACCAAAAAACTAAAAGTCAGCGAAGCAAATCGCAAACTGATGCCATTTAATTTTAAGTGAGAAGTTAAGAGATTTTGTTCAATATAAAATGAATTTATATTATTTTGAATAACACACTTAAACTTTATTATTTTTGTAACATTATTTTGAAGTTGCAAATACTACTAAGGTACCACAATTTTTTTTAGCATTATCAAACGATGACGTGTAAAAAACGTTAAGAGATATGCTTAACTCAAGCATATAAAATAAATATTCCAGATTAAATTAGATAGTGATCACCTGCCCATCATCCTCCTGCCCTTATCCCACTCTAAGTGGGGTCGGCACAACATATTTTAAACATGTTGTCATATGATTTGGCTACGTATTTTACGATCGGCCGCCTGCCAAACTTAGGAGGAGAAATATCAATAAATCTTTGTTAGAAAAGTTCTTTAAAGGACGGCTGCAGCCATGTAGTTGTATCAATAATGATTGAAAAGTATCAGATCTTTGCGACGCCCCTTTCAGTAGTCTCGCGACCCCCCTGGGGGTCGCGACCCACAGTTTAAGAAGCCCTGGTCTATTCTACTCAACCGGACACCACACGGTGGATCAACTTACCATAGTCGCCTTTTACGACACCTTGGTAAGAAATAAGGTTGGTCTATCACCGTTATCAGTGATCACCTACCCATTATATAAAAAAAAAACTTATCAAAAGCGTCAACCCTTGGAACGGGCGAATGAATGACATCATCCAATTGAAAAGTTTAATGTAATATGCTCTATATACAACACAATATGGTTCATTTTTGCTCACACTAAAATATGTTTGTAATACTATAAGATTATTATGTTGGTTTGACGTCGATGTAACGGAATGTTTACGTATGATAAAAGCTTATGTTATATTTTAACATATATATAGCAACGTGCAAGACTTTCTGATATTTTAGACCGGTTATAAGGCCACCGCACACTTTTGACAATCCGCTTATCCTATTATCCTATACAACTTCCTATCCTCATCATCCTCATGCCCTTATCCCACTCTACGTGCCATGTAAAATGCTGTCACATGATTTGGCTGCGTTTTTACGAACGGTCGCCTGCCTGACGTCAACTTACCTTAGTCGTATTTTACTAAACCTCGGTAAGAAGAAGGTGGTCTATTTTACTAAACCGGATGGTGGGTCAACTTACCTTAGTCGCCTTTTACGACACCTCGGTAAGAAATGAGGTTGGTCAATTCTACTCAGCCGGATAGCACACGGTAGGTCAACTTACCATAGTCGCCTTTTACGACACCTCAGTAAGGAATGAGGGTGGTACTATTCTATTCAGCCGGATAGGATTATAGGTAATAGAAATCCTGTTACCTAATTCTACAGGAATAGAATGTGTAAGCTGTGGTAGCCGTAAGCTGTGGTAGCCCAGCGGTAACACCGTGCGCCTCTTTCGAGGAGGTCTATGGTTCAAACCCGGGGCAGGCACCAATGAGTTTTCTAGTAAAACTTATGTGTCCAATTGATAATTGCAATTTATCACACACTTTTCGGTGAAGGAAAACATCGTGAGGAAACCTGCATATCTCTAGAGAATTCTGGGGATGTTTGTAACCTACCAATCCGCATTGGAGCAGTGTGGTAGGTCTTAGCTCCAATACTACTCTCCAAAAAAAAAAAACGGAGAGAAGAGGCCTATGCCCAGCAGCCGGATAGTAACAGGCCGTTACTTATTTAATTTTTTCTATTTCAACTTTTGAAATAGTTAGAAATAATCAATTTTTTTTAAATCGATTATTTCGTTATAAAATAATGTAAGCACACACGTCCACACAAAACAAGGCATGCGAGACGAACCATTCGAAACGCATTCGCGAAGTCTGTACGCACCTTTATTAATATAAATATAGTCGTTATAGTCATCCGTCCACAAATATCCGTCACACATAGTCGTCCGTCCACAAAGTAACTTAATACCTGTGTTATGGGTGACAGACAACTGGTGAATATATAATTATATATTTTTAAATACATACTTAAATACACTCAGGTTCGAAGACCAACAAATTTATTTATAGAAAATGTTGTTGGAATTCGAACCCGCGATCCGCGGAGCTGAAGGCACGGTCACTACCCACTGCGCCAACGGGCCAGTAAAACCTTTATATTACTTATTTGTGTTCCAATAAACAATAACCCGCAATGTTCGTCACAAATGACGCAAATAGATAAAACAATTACGAGTTTGCGGTCGGCAAATAGCCTAAAAGGTTAGATTACCTCAATTAAGCGGAAAGGAATTGTCATAAAATACATTTATTAAGGAAAACGATATTATGAGACAGCAGAGACTTCTAAAGTATTGAACATAATGATATAATAAATAATTTATAGAATTAGGCGTTACTTTGCGGAGATCTATAATACAAAAGTAATAATAAAATTATTTTGCTATAATCCGCGATGAAGTAAAATAGAAAATATATATAATGCTAAATGTAGAGTGGACAATCGGTTATCATACCTGATACATGCAGGGTTCGTAAAAACACATGCACAAACCTCCACCACCGCCACCACGATACACAAGCACTATATACGTTCACTATCACAAACTCAACAATCGTTTCGCCCCGCAACCGAAGCATCATCAGGAGATAGACTCCACGACCAAAATTGCAAAGCGATTTTCGTCGTGCCTTTGCACGCATCCCGCATGTATCAGGTATGATAACCGATTGTCCACTCTACCATTTAGCATTATATATATTTTATATTTTACTTCATCGCGGATTATAGCAAAATAATTTTATTATTACTTTTATATAATAAATACTGTTCTGGTTGATTTTATTTATTTTATTGTATTATGTTCCGGCCGCCATGTGGTATCCGGCTGAGTAGAGTAGAATAGACCACCCTCTTTCATACCGAGGTGTCGTAAAAAGCGGCTAAGGTAAGTTAACCTGCCGTGTGGTATCTGGCTGAGAAGAATAAAACAAACTCATTTCTTACCGAGGTATCGTAAGAAGCGGCTAAGGTAAATTGACTCGCCGTGTGGTATCCGGTTTAGTAGAATAGACCACCCTCTTTCTTACCGAGGTGTCGTAAAAGGCGACTAAGGTAAGTTGACCCACCGTGTGGTATCCGGTTTAGTAGAATAGACCACCCTCTTTCTTACCTAGGTGTCGTAAAACACGACAGAGATACGTTGACGTCAGGCGTGCGGCCGGTCGTAAAAACGCAGCCAAATCATGTGACAGCATGTTTATAACATGTTGTGCTGACCCCACTTAGAGTGGGATAAGGACAGGAAGATGATTATGATGTATTTGGTTCCGGATCAATCGAGCGTCACAAACACAAGCCGTTTGGACATTTATCCCACTCTAAGTGGGGTCGGCACAATATTTTTAAAGCAACGGTAACTTAACTTAATAATCTTTTACACCTCGGTAAGAAATAAGGGATGTCTATTCTTCCCAGCCGGATACCACACGGCGGGTCAATTTACCTTAGTCGCCTTTTACGAGACCTCGGTAAGAAATGAAGGTGGTCTATTCTACCGAACCGGATTTTTTTTTTTTTTTTTTTTTTTTTTTTTTTTTTCATAGGAAAAAACCTCTTATGGGTACCGCCGCCCGACGGGGACAGGCGACGGTTATGTCGGACTCGCACCGACTAAAATAACCTGTGTGCTCCACGCTGCTGGTGGCGGGTATAGGGTACCTATAAAGACAATACCCCCATCCCCGCCAGCAGCAACTCTGTACCCCAGAGTGCGCCACCTCTGGGTCGGGGCCTCTCTAAAAGTGGCCCCTCCCTCCGCTGGACGATGCATCGGGAGCACCTGATGCATCGAACGCCTCGGGGACCTTATAGGGTGGGCGTCCGATTAAACCCCGTTCGGAACGCCCACAAAGGTCCCCGTTAGGGTGGCACGCGACGGTCTTGAGCGAGTCGCCTGCGCCCGGCTCGCCTGCGGCGGATCGGATCCAAGGACTCGACTTCCCGGATCCGCCCCGCCGCCTCCTTCCGCGAGAAATCGCAGAAGGAGGCCATCGCTGCCCACGATCGCTCCCTGTCCACCATGGCGCGAACCACAGTGGGCAGGGAGAGATCGTGCCCCACCTGTGCCACGAGTTCCGCCCGCTGAACCGCCCAAGCTGGACAGTCTGCGAGCGTATGCAGCGCCGTGTCAAAGTCAGCGCCGCACTCGTGGCACTCACCAGTCGCTTCGCGCTGGGCCACCTTCCACAGATACCACCCGAAACAACCATGTCCGGAAAGCACCTGTGTCAGGCGGAAGGTGAGGACCCCATGCCTCCTGGCGACCCAGCCCTGGAGAATGGGCTGGATGGCCGAAATCGTCCAGGCTCCTGCACTGGGCGATTCAAGCCGCCGCCTCCATTGGCGGAGGAGCTCTTCCTGAGCTGCCCTCCGCCAATCCACCTCTACCGCCGCTGAATCTCCCCCCGGTGAACGGGCTTCGACTCTACGGCGGTAGGCCTGAGCTAGCACCTCGGCCTCTAGGTCCCATGGAGGGGACCCGGCCAAGGCGCAGGCCGCCTCGCCGGAGATGGTCCGGTAGCCCCGCACAAGTGTGATCGCCATGACCCTCTGCGCCCTGCGCAGCAGGGGCAAGGATCTGGCGGTCAGCCGCCCCGCCCATACCGAACCGGATACACGGACCTCTTAATATTAGCCTTAAAAACGTTAACTTTAACTTTAACGTTATATCATCGTATGCCTGTAAAATTATCCTTTCTAGACCCTATATGTTATTCCGGTGTATAAGGAATAATTGTACTAAATTTCATCATTATTGGCTCAGTGGATTTGCCGAGAAAGAGTAACAAAAATACATCCATACTCACAAACTTTCCCTTTTATAATATTAGTATTAAATATGATAGTCCAATAATAGTATTATATATATTTTCTGTTTGCTTTATCGTGGATTTTTTTTATCGTGTCATCATCCTCCTGCCCTTATCCCACTCTAAGTGGGGTCGGCACAACATGTTATAAACCTGCTGTCACATGATTTGGCTGCGTTTTTACGACCGGCCGCCTGCCTGACGTCAACTTACCTCAGTCGTATTTTACGACACCTCGGTAAGAAAGAGGGTGGTCTATTCTACTTAACCGGATACCACACGGTAGGTCAACTTACCTTAGTCGCCTTATACACCTCGGTAAGAAATGAGGTTGGTATATTCCACTCAGCCGGATACCACACGGCGGGTCGACTTACCTCAATCGCCTTTTTCGACACCTCGGTAAGAAATGAGGGTGGTACTACTCTATTCAGCCGGATTTTTTTTTATTGTGTATTACAGCAAAATAATTTTATTATAACATTTGAATGTAAATCAATTTAAAATAAAAGATACGTTGTTACAAACAGGACAATAAGCCGACAACTAGTGTCTAGTTTACCTCAACAGGTGATTCAGGTGAACTACATACATACAGTTTTACTTTCGACGAGTGCGGACGTGTACATTGTTTCGGCAAATTAATAAAATCAATACACATTTTTTTAAATTAATATAATAGTGTTAAGTACATAAGTGATAAAGTTTAAATTCAAGTTGCTATATTTGTAAACATTAACATTGTGTAATATTTTTATTGACTTCATTGGCCCTAGCAGTCACGTTCATTGACCGCCATGAATTGCGCCGCTTGCAATAATAATATCCGCGGTGTGGATTACTTGGAGTGCAATAATTATGCCTTGAATTATCACACCGAATGTGTGAATACCCCTGTCGCGTGTGAATACCCCTCTGGACTGGTTATGTCCCGTTTGCACATCGAGACTGCCGAAGAAGGATAACACTAACAGAGCTATTCTACCAGCAACTCCGACTGAGACTGGCACCTCAAGTCATGTTTCGCAGCGAAAGAAACGCATTATTGCAGATGTGGACAGTTCAGGCACGTCAGGTATGTTGGTATCCCTCGAGGATGTTCGAGAAATTTTGCGCGAGGAACTCAAGGCCCAAGAAAATCGCTTATACAAGAGAATAGAAGATCTAAGCTCTCAGATTAACGACTTCAAGGATTCCATGGATTTTCTCAACGAGCAGTTCGAAAAATTACGCACCGACAATAAAAATCAAGCTTTAAGTATTGGCAACTTAAAAAAGGAAAATGAAAGCCTAAAAGAAACTGTTACTGGCCTAGGCTGAACCAAATAGACCAACTATCAAGAGCTCCGAATCTAGAAATCCAGTGCTTACCGGAGAATAAGTCAGAAAACTTGATTACTGTGGTACAACAAATAGGTCGGGTTGTAAATTGCCCTATCAACGACAGCGACATCCATTACTTTTAGAGAGTAGCAAAATTAAATTCCCAAAGTTCCAGGCCGCGAAACGTATTGGTTAAATTTAGTCACCCACGGCTGCGAGATACCATATTAGCAGCAGTAATTAATTTCAATAAAAAACGCCCAGAGAACAAACTGAACACCAGTCACCTCGGAATAGGTGGAGACAAGAAGTCAGCAGTTTATGTAGTTGAGAACTTGTCTCCAGAAAACAAATTCTTACATGCTGCAGCCCGAAGTCGCGCCAAGGAATTAAACTACAAATACGTATGGGTACGTGCTGGTCGGATCTTTATGAGGAAAACGGAAACTTCTGGTTTTGTTTTCGTGCATAATATGGATACCTTAAACAAACTTTGTTAATAAACTTTTTTTTTTTTCATTATAGGTTGTGCTAGGATTAACATTTTTGTATCATTACATTCTCGTCTAATAACTTAAGTATTTATTATCAAAATGTTAGAGGTTTAAAATCTAAGACGGAAGCGTTTTATAATAATATTTTAAATGGTAACTATAGTATAATAGTCTTAAGCGAAACATGGTTAAACTCCTCGGTATACGATAATGAGGTATTTTGCGCACGCTACACCGTTTACAGAAGAGACCGGGAGACTAGTGGCTTTCACTCTAAAAAAGAAGGAGGGGGTGTCCTTATAGCTGTCAATAAAGACTTAGAATCTTGCCGAGAAAAACACCTAGAAAGTAAATGTGAAGACTTATGGGTATCTATAAATTTTCCCACAGACAAAACCCGGGATAAACTATATGTATGTGGCGTTTATTTACCGTCGCCCCTTCAAAAATACATTCTTGATAATTTTGTCGATAATACTAACTTAAATCTTCATAATTATAAAAACACACTTATTATCGGGGACTTTAACCTTTCGAATATAAGTTGGAACAAAAACAACGAGTCAGCAACGATTCTTCATATTACGAGTAACAGCACTTGTGTAAATACATTGTTAGATTTTATAACTTTACACGATTTTAAACAATATAATTATGTAATCAACCACAAAGGTAAGATTTTAGATTTGATTATTGCTAACGTACGTATCGATAAGGTATTCCCCAGTTCTATATGTTTAAGTCCCGTAGACCCGTATCATCCACCTCTTGAATTATATGTGTCAAGTTTTTGCAATTCCCGAAAGCTAACAACCTGTCCTATTGCCAGAAAAAACTTTTTTAAAACTGATTATGAAAAGATAACAACATATCTCAGTGAAATCGTGTGGGAGGAGGAACTAACTCCGTTTATGTCGGTCGATGACATGACAGAAACTTTCTACACCAAAATCAGAGAATCAATATCTAAATTTGTTCCCATGTGTAGAATGAAATCCGATAAAAATCCTTCATGGTTTTCAAAATCCTTACAGAAAACCATACGAGAAAAGGAAAAATACAGAAAATTGTTCTTAAAATACGGTAATCCTTTGGATAAAATAACATTAAACACCTTAAAAAAAAGATGTAGTAATATGATAAAATCTTGCTATAAAGAGTATATGATTAGATTAGAAACTTCAATAAAGGATAACCCAAAATTATTTTGGTCCTTTTTGAATCACAAGAGGAAAAATAGCGGTACATATCCATCGGTTATGAAATTTAATAATGAAAAATCCTCAGATGGTGCTAAAATATGTAATATGTTTGCAAAAAATTTTTCTTCTGTTTATAACAAACCATTAGTGATCCCTACAAACGCTAATATTACCATAAACTCAGAGCCCTCCATGAGTCATACAATCAGTAACATCTCATTTTCGGAAAAGGAAGTGCTCAAAGCTCTCACCAGCGTTGACGAGTTCAAAGGCGCTGGTTCAGATGCCGTTCCTCCGAGATTTATTTCCAGATGCGCCAGTAGCATTGCAAAGCCCCTAACAATAATATTTAATACGTCACTTAAGACTGGTATATTTCCAAAAGTTTGGAAAGAGGCAATAATAGTTCCAATTCACAAAAATGGTGAAGTCTCCTTGATAGATAATTATCGTCCAATATCAATATTATGCAATCTCGCTAAAGTGTTTGAATCACTAGTTTTTCCTTTAATTTCTTGGCAAACTAAACAGTATATGAGTTTCAGTCAACATGGCTTTACTAGAGCCCGATCTACTGCAACCAACTTGACGTCATTTATTTCTAACGTTATTCAGAATGTTGACTCTAGAGTCTGTACTGATGTAATTTACACTGACTTCAGTAAAGCTTTTGATAAAGTGGACCATAGAAAGCTCTTACTCAAATTAGCTCGCTGTGGTATCTCAGGTAATTTATTAAGCTGGTGCTTTTCGTACTTAAGTGACCGCTTTTCCAAAGTAGTACTCAACGGTTATAAGTCGGAAGCATTTCCCACACTTTCAGGCATTCCTCAGGGATCACATTTGGGCCCCCTATTTTTCAATATATTTATTAATGACATAATATCATGCTTTCAACACTCTAAAGTGTATCTTTTCGCAGATGATTTAAAAATTGTGAAAGGTATACACACTGAAAAAAGTAGCTCTCTTCTTCAAGATGATCTAGATCGTCTTAGTCGTTGGTGCGATGAAAACCATATGCCGCTGAACATTAATAAATGTACACACATCCGTTTTACAAGAAAGAAAAATAACATTAACTCTTCATACCATATCAAAAACCAAGTGTTACAAACATCTCATGTAGTTAGAGACTTAGGTGTTATTTTAGATGATAAATTACAATTTAGCCGTCATATAGATCATATTGTATCGAAAAGTTTCAAAATGTTGGGATTTATCCTTAGAAACACCAAGTCTTTTAAAAGACCTTCTATACTAAAATCACTATTTTTAATGCTTTAGTATGGAGTAGGCTTGAGTATTGCAGTCCAGTATGGAACCCGCACTATGACATATATATTAAACGCATTGAAAAGGTACAAAAACGTTTTCTCTGGCATCTCAGTTTCCAACATAACCTTAGTAAATGTCTGCCTTCATACCAAGACCGACTTAACCATTTTAAACTTATAAGTCTTAAGGAACGTAGGGAACTGCTCGACCTTGTCTTTCTGTTCAAGTTTGTAAGAGGGGCAATTGATTGTCCAGAATTATTACAAAAAATAAACTTAAAAACGCCATCCAAACTTCCAAGGCAATCAAAATATTCACCATTTACTACAAGCTCGGCAAAAAGCAACTTGGGCCACCATGCCACCTTGAACAGAATACAACGTCGCTACAATTATTTATCAAAAGAACTAGATGTAGACATATTTAGCGATAGCATCCATACTTTCAGACACAATATAATTAAATTTAAAAGAAATAATTAAGTTTACAATATTGTTACATTTCATATTTTATAATTTTTTTTTATATAATATTTTATTTAGTAATATATTTAAATAATGTACGCGTCCCTTTTACATGCCGTGGTAACCTATAATTAAGACTACATTTAATTGTATAGTTTATAGAGTATTTTATAGTACTATTAATGTAAGTCTTGTTGGTTATCCTAATAAATAAAAAAAATAAAAATAAAACTGGTTATTGACCACCGCCCCCCCCCCCCCCCTCCCTACCAGCATTTAGGGTACGCCCATATTCCCACGTAAACAAGGCTGTGAAAATAAATTAATTCGGTAGTTTCACGAGTTTCTAGTAACTAAAAGCAAATCAGTGTTGCCAACTTAGAGCATTTTCCTCTAAAACTGGTGGTTTTGACTTCCGATTTAGTGGCGAAATATTGCTGGCTAGTAGATTTGTTTTTTGAAAATAGGGATAAAACGATGTTTTTTTTTAATGAAACTTAGCCACATTGATTCATCGCCCCAAAAACCCTCTACATAAGTTTCATGAAAATCGTTGAAGCCATTTCCGAAATTCAGATTCAAATATATAATAGTTGTAATTGCGGCTTCACCGGAAATGAGTGTGTTAGAAAAGACACATAAGTAGTTATTGTGACTTAACCATAAGAGATAGAGACATCCTATCGCGGACTTTGTTGTAGTATTTTTGTAGATATTCAATTCTAGGCGAAAACGGACTTCCAATCAACATTTAGCATTATATATATTTTCTATTTACTTTATCGTGGATTACAGCAAAAAAAATTTATTACTTTTGAATGTAAACCAATTTAAAATAAAAAATACAAACTGGACAATAAACCGACAAGTAGTTTACCTCAACAGGTGATTCAGGTGAACCGGTTAACGGATTTTCCTCTTTTATGAATTAAACAAAGAATTAATTTTTTCCTTTACCTATAAGCCTTTACCTATAACTGACTAGTAAGAACTGACCGATCTAAAAACCGTTTATTAGCTCGATACATCATTAGAAATCGCACGTGTTTTTTATAAAACTTATTTTGACATTTGAGGATAAAAATCTCTTTCCCTTTCGGTATTTAAGTTACAGACTAGAAAATATTTATCTTAAGTAATTATATATTAGTAACATCTTTTTATCTATTCATTTTACCAAAATTAATAAATAGATTAAATAGTTAAATTTATTCCCCGTGATAGAGTAACAGAAAAACATGCATACTCACAAACTTTCGCATTTATAATATTAGTAGGGTTTTATTAATATCTGGTTAAGTAAAGTATATTCACTTTTTATTTATTTATTTATTTCTTTTTATACATATATTTAGAAACGAGAAAGAAAAAGCAAAAAAGCACATGTATAAAAGCGGACTTATCCCTTAAAGGGATCTCTAACAATTGAGTAACAAAAGAAAAAGGACAAGAATAGAAGAAGAAAGAGAATACGGGCAATGTAGAGAAGGGAATAGAGAAGGGCAGGAGGATACACTTAGAGAATAAGGGATGCTTTGTTTACCTGAGGCGTTCGTTGATTTCTAATGTCTTCTATTGCAGATTGACAGCTCCTGATGTTTAGACACACTCCTTCCTGGCCATTACTAGTGGTGCACTTTTCACCTGGAATTAATAGAGATTTTTAACCGCGACATCGTTTACGTCAATTTGATAAAGCACCCTTATACGACTTAGTCAGTTTCTTTCAACCTGATGAGTATCGGGAAATAGGAAACGTTCATATAGGTTAATTCTAAACCTAAGTAAGGAACAATTGAAGAAATCCTATTGGATAGATTCCACGCTGAGTTTCGTGTTAAGCACGTCCTGATGCTATACCTGTTTCCTTCTAGCTCATGCTAGCATAGCGTGTATCTGCTTGCTCTAAGCTCCTGCTGTATACCTTTTTTTTACAAAGAAAAGCTAGCGCCTGGCTGCGATCTCGCCTAATAGTTAGCGAAAGATGCAGCCTAAGGTGGACTGCGCTTGCACTCTTTTTTAGAAATTTTGTAGATCGTAAGAGTCCGGAAAGATGCAGGGAGGGAATTCCACACTTTGGCCGTGCGCATGAGAAATGAGCCAAAGCGTTTAGTGCGTATTTTGGGGATATTAATCGTGTAGCGATGGAGTCCCTCGTGGCGTCTGCTTGTCCGGTAGTAGAATGGCGATGGAGGGATCAGATCAAGCACCTGCTTGCTTCACGGATGTTAAAGGTGTTGGAAAATTACTATACCAAGTGGTTTTGCGCTCCAACTGCGATGTATGCAGCGACAAATCGGCTTACATAAACTTCGACTTCAGTTCGTCTCTTCAGGTACGTAAGTGTAAGTAAGTAGCTGCCTGTTACTATCTCACTTCTGAGAATAGGCCTCTTCTCTCACACTTCTTCACATATCTCCAGTATTCTCTAGAGATATGCAGGTTTCCTCACGATGTTTTCACCGAAAAGCGTGTGATAAATTGCAAATATCATAAGTTTTAAAATACATAAAGCATGTGACAACGTTTATAACATGTTGTGACTTCCCCGCTTAGAGTGGGATAAGGGCAGGAAGATGAGGACTTATTTTATTGGATCCTAAGAACCTTTATATAAATTATTAATTAAGATTTTTATATAAATTGGGCTATTGACTTTAAAGGCAAGGTTATTTTTATTTAATTTAAAATATAAAACAGAAATACGTCATAATTTAATCTAAATGAAAATTAAGAATATAATTACTAAATTGAACTTCGAACCGGAATCAGTGTAACAACGAAACAATTAAATATAAAAGTTTGGAAACTACGCGGCAAGTATAATTGCATTTAATGTAAAAAACCATTAGTAAGCAATAGATTTAAGAACTAGTTTAATAATAAAAGTCATTAATATTTAATAATACCAAATATACAGTCAAATTCGGTAACTTTTAATTTTCTGGTAACATTGAATAAAACGATTAACACCGTGTGGTATCCGGCTGAATAGAATAGTACCACCCTCATTTCTTACCGAGGTGTCGTAAAAGGCGAATAAGGTAAGTCGACCCGCCGTGTGGTATCCGGCTGAGTAGAATAGACCTCCCTCATTTCTTACCGAGGTGTCGTAAAAGGCGACTAAGGTAAGTTGACTCATCGTGTGGTATCCGGTTAAGTAGAGTAGACCACCCTCTTTCTTATCGAGGTGTCGTAAAATACGACTAAGATAAGTTGACCCACCGTGTGGTATCCGGTTTAGTAGAATAGACCACCCTCTTTCTTACGTAAAATACGACTAAGATAAGTTGACGTTAGGCAGGCGGCCGGTCGTAAAAACGCAGCCAAATCATGTAACAACATGTTTATAACATGGATAAGGGCAGGAAGATGATGCTTGAAGAAAACGACTAAACTAATTCTAATTTTTTTTTTCAATATCTGTAACCTGATTTAAAACTGATAACTGAATTAAATGGAAATACTAAATGTTCTTGTTGTCAAATGTCATTTAAAATTTATAGTTTTTTAACTGTTCCGCGCAAACGTGCGGACGGATGAAACAACCTCCGGGACCTGGACCCGACGCCCCGGCGTTTCAACCTACCTTACGCGGCCGTTAGCTGTATGCGGTCCGGCCTCGTGAGTCACTGCGTGTATATGTGTACGTGTGTGTGTGTGCTTGTATGTACTTGGCCGATTTCTGAAACCTCTGCACTCTTCCACGGACACGTAATGTCTGTTTCTCCCTGAGTATACACTTCACTATATCGGGGAATAACACCCGAAACGAAAAATTACACGTGTGCGTAAGAAAGGAATGCCGTGTTCCGGCGCACGCGGCTGCTCCCTATCGTGTTTCAAGGGTAATCCTTTGCGATTTTGTCGATGCAGTGCTTGTGTATTGTTGTGCCATCGGTGTCGGGTAGTGCATGAGTTCTTACAAATTCTGCATGTATCAGGTATGAGAACGAATAGTACACTCTACATTTAGCATTACATATATTTTACTTCATCGCGGATTATAGCAAAATAATATTCTCATTACTTTTGTATCTAAATGATTATTTTTTCTTTTTTTTAAGTTTTATTCGTAAAAAATTCACCGAGCTAGGTTTGGTCACCCAGATATTAGGTAATTATAAAACAATATTCCAAGCGGAAATTCGACTCGCACATGCGTATAGTCGAGCAAACACTCGACATATCTTTGTGGCGCGTCCCTATCGCAGTATTACTGGGAATGTCGATTAAAAATTATCATTTGCCCGAGTATTACATGAGTAATATTAGACTAACACTCGCCAACGGCTCCGCCCGCATGGAAAGATTAAAACCGTAATATAGTATTATGGTATTCTTACATTTGCTTTACAGTATATTTTAAGCAATTTAATTTATGTACATAAAAATATAAAGAATTATAAAACGATAGGTGATGTATACAATAGACAAAGCAGGAACCGACATAAGCTTGCGGCTCCTGCTTTGCGCCTTGCAAAAGTGCATAACTCGTTTGTGGGTTTTGGTATACGATTCTATAATAAAATTCCGCAATCAATTTCAGCTTTGCCATTGCAGCAGTTTGAAAACACTGTTAAAAAGAGGCTGATACAGAAAGCTATACTAATGAAGATTATTTAGAAGATAAGAATGTGTGGATATAGCTCTCTTTGAACCTGTACAAGACAGTAACAACTTAATGTAAATAGTATTAAGAATTATATGTTTAAAAGAGCAACCGCCGAGTTTCTTGCTGGCTCTTCTCGGTAGGAACAGCTTTCCGAACCAGCAGTAGAGTTGACGATTCAAAAGCACTTGTTTACAAGTTTATTTGAATAAAGAATATTTTGAATTTGAATTTGATAACAATAAAAATGGTGTAAGTGGGTTAAACTTAAAAGCTAAACATATTGTTAGAAGTTCGTCTCCTCTCTTAATAATAAGTAGTAATAGTAACATACGTCCAGCTTAAGTAAGTAAGCTGTGGTAGCCCAGCGGTATCACCGTGCGCCTCTTTCGAGAAGGTCTTGGGTTCAAACCCCGGGCAGGCACCAATGAGTTTTCTAATAAATCTTATGTGTCTAATTGATAATTGCAATTTATCACACGCTTTTCGGTGAAGGAAAACATCCTGAGGAAACCTACATATCTCTAGAGAATTCTGGGGATATGTGTAACCTACCAATCCGCATTGGAGCAGCGTGGTAGGTCTTAGCTCCAATCCTTCTCTCCAAAAAAAAGGAGAGAAGAGGCCTATGCCCAGCAGGGGGATAGTAACAGGCCGTTACTTACTTACGTCCAGCTTTGTATTATTCATCTTTAATATTTAAATGAGTAAATCTTGTATGTATATATATATATTTTCGGAATCTCGGAAACGGCTCCAAATATTTTCCTGAAATTCAGCATGTAGGGGGTATTAGGGGAGAAAAATCTAGCTAGGCTTTATTTTTAAAAAAATACGTTTTATCCCGTTCACGTTTACGCTTTATACGTTTAAAATTTAAATTTAATTTATATTTACAACTTTTTGAGGAGAACAATTTTGTTATACATGATTTTTGAATAACTTTCACGCAAAGAAAGCTTTAAATTTTGCCGTTTTCGCAATATTTTTTATTGCTTCTCTCTTGTTCATCTTAGCGTGATGTTATATAGTCTATAGCCTTCCACGATAAATGAACTATCTTACACTCAAAGAATTTTTCAAATCGGTCCACTAGTTCCTGAGATTAGCGAGTTCAAACGGACAAACTAACAAACTCTTCAGCTTTATATATTAGTATATAGATTAGAGGAGTTATAGGTCTGTAAATGAGTCACAATAAAACATTAGATTGGTATACTTATCGTACAAAAGTAATAATAAAACCCCACTCTAAGTGGGGTCAGCACATGTTATAACATGTTGTCACATGATTGGCTACGTATTTTACGACCGGCCGCCTGCCTGACGTCAACGTTTAGTCATATTTTACGACACCTCGGTAAGAAATGAGGGTGATCTATTCTACTTAACCCGATACTACACGGTGAGTCAACTTACCTTAGTCGCTTTTTACGACCCCTCGGTAAGAAATGAGGGTGGTCTATTCTTCTCAGCTGGATACCACACGGTGGGTCAACTTACCATAGTCGCCTTTTACGATCCCTCGGTACGAAATGAGGGTGGTCTATTCTTCTCCACCGGATATCACATATACTCCTACCCACCACAATTAAATAAAATGCCAAAATGTCAGTGGTTGTTGCGCTAAAATCAATTAAAATATTTTGTTATGTAAATCAAAGATTTTCTCTCTCAAATCACATTCACTCGCGGTGTAAAAAAAAAATTATATACTATTTCCTTTTTCTAGACCAGTCAGAGGTTTATCTTCTATTGGCATATCCTTAAATTTTGGGACCTAATGCTAATGGTAAAATCTGTCTGTCGCTTTCAACGCGAAAACAAACACTAGTGAAATTACGCATAATTAAAAGTAACCGGGGTAACATACAAATGATTCCTGATTTCCTGTCGAGAACAGAAAAAAAATTACATTTTTAGAAAGATACTTAAACGTTAAAATGGCGCGAACAAAGTCACGAGTACCGCTAGTCTATACTAATATTATAAAGTGGAAAAATTTCTATGTATATTTGTAATGTTTTCACACAAAAATTACTGGACTGATTTCAATTTTTTCACCATTGGAAAACTGAATATTTACTGAGCAACAGCTATATTACATTTAAAAAAAAAAAGGATCCGTTATAAAAATGTGTTAAGGTGTAAAAAAAATACGCGGGTGAAACCGCGGGATATTACTAGATGTTATAAAGTGGGTTATTTAATTAAGTACACAGACGTCAGCAAAGCCAGACTTTGCTAGCGACGCAAAACTGTTATTTTGCCTAAAAATAATACCCAAAAGACGCGAATTTAATTCAAATAGTATAAAAAAAAAATTTAGCATTAATTAGTAATTAATACGAATAAGTAATTAGTAATTATTATCAATTTTTTTTAATCATAAACTCTAGTAATATATTAAAAAAAAATAAAGGTATATTTTTATTAAACAGAAAATAATTGCTTTCGCGTTACAAATATATTGTCAATTTCGCAATGTAGGTATATTAATATTGAAACAATTATTATCATAAAAAGTTTTCGAAATATTGTTGTACTCTGCCTCATTTTGATCAAAGTTTAATTAAAATCACTTTAGTTATTTAATTAATATTATTAAAATATATATACAATAATAACGTCAAGAGCCATTAAAATTATATAAATAATTAACTAAAAATACCTACCCTCCTCGGACTGTCCCTGTGTATAAATCACAAGAAACAGGAAACAAATAAATCCTAAAGATTTCTTACACATCGTTCATTCTTATTCACACAAATATCAACTTATAACCTAAAAGCCTAAAAACTTTCTTTTTCTTCAAATAAACTCTGCTAAATGCTATTAGCGCGTAAACACTATGAAAAATATTATCAACCAATCACACATGCACTATTCCACACAGCAAGTTTATTACTAAATTACAAGATGGCCGCAGCTGCTATAATATATTCATACTTTATGGTGGTTATTTTATTATTATATTCCTGATCAAATATCTTATTTTTTATATGGCTTTGTATGTATAAAGTCTACGATTTATAGATAAATTATGTATTTTATTTTCTTTATTATTTTTTAATATATTAAATATTAAAAAAATTAAAGTTTTAGCACCGAACATAGCATAAACAATTTAAAGATACAACCATAGATTTATAATACGAGAGTAGAATTTGTTTTATTGTAATCTCTTTATTGAATTAAATAATATAAAAAAAAGTAATAAAAAACAACATAACACATTCCTTAGGATTTGATGTGGATCTAATAACATTATGTATGGGGACTTCTTATATTCCTACGAAATCACTTCTATAGCGGGGAGCAAACGACAAGTGGCGCCATCTAGTTTTGAGTGCGGGATCACGTGTTGCTAGTACGTTGTGCTACAGAAATTACAGAAGTCGCTGTCGGAGGACTCAAGAAAACCCAGATTACTAAAACTAATTTATTACTATATAAAAATTACATACTAATTACAAATTAAAATGCGTCTTCCCTAGCTCGATGCTACGAAAAGAATATTTAAAACTAATTTACTTTTCTATAAAAACTACAATATAACTACAAACTAAAAGTGTCTATCCTAGCTCGATGCTAAGGACAGAATTATTTTAAACTAATTTATTTTTATATTATATATTTTTCTTCTACACTCTACTCGGCCGAACGTATTGATTGAATTTATTAAAATAAAATATAGCGTTTCGCTTCCTTTGTCGTTAGCTTATGGTGGAAACTTTGTTGACACCAGATTGTTATTAAATATGTAATATTTTAATCTGTATGTTTCCCAATAATAAACAAATAAATGAGCAAACAAATAAATATAGCTAACTTTAGAATACCGAATATGCGAATCACAAAAGGTTATCACGTCAACAAGAGAGTTACAAAGATCAAGGCTCAAAACAAACGTAATGAATATTAAGTTTTCCCCCAAAAATCGTTCGTTTCGTACTGGTAATGGTAACCTAAGTAAGTAAAAAGTAAGTAACGGCCTGTTACTATCCCACTGCTGGGCATAGGCCTCCTCTCTCCATTTTTTGGAGAGAAGGGTTGGAGCTAAGACCTACCACGCTGCTCCAATGCGGATTGGTAGGTTACACATATCCCTAGGATTCTCTAGAGATATGCAGGTTTCCTCACGATGTTTTCCTTCACCGAAAAGCGTGTGATAAATTGCAATTATCAATTAGACACATAAGTTTTTAATAGAAAAACTCATTGGTGTTTGCCCGGGTTTGAACCCATGATCGTCTCTAGAGATTCACACGGTCGCACCGCTAGGCCATTACAGCTTTTAATGATAACCTAATCACCAGTAACTCTTGTTACTACGAAACCAAATAATTATAAACTGAATGTAAACAATTCCAATTTTCGACAGACTAATGATCATATTAATGTGCAATGATGTAATCATTAAAAACCCTCGGCCATTCTGAATTATTAAAATGTCCTCAATTTTAAACGTTACAATCAATGTAATCTTAAAACGATATCAATAATTAAAAACTAATCAGATACATGAATTGTATTGAGTACTTATATCACTTCCACTTGAACACTGGCAACACCACACCGAACCCACTGTTGTTCGTGTCATGGTGGACAGGGAGAGATCGTGGGCAGCGATGGTCTCCTTCTGCGAGGACGTAATCTCGCGAAATGAGGCGGCGGGGCTGATCCGGGAAGTCGACTCCTTGGATCCGATCCGCCGCAGGTGAGCGGGGCGCAGGCGACTCGCCGAAGTCCGTCGCATGCCGCCCTAACGGGGACCTCCGAGCGATCCGAACGGGGTTTATCGGACGCTCGCTGGAGTTAGGTCCTCGAGGCGGTCGATGCATCTGGTGCTCCCGATGCATCGTCCAGCGGAGGGAGGGACTTTCAGAGAGGCCCCGACCCAGAGGTGGCGCACTCTGGGATACAGAGTTGCTGGTGGCGGGGATGGGGGGCAATGTCTTCATAGGTACCCTATCCCCGCCACCAGCAGCGTAGTGGAGCACACAGGTTATTTTAGTCGGTGCAAGTCCGACATAATCGTCGCCTGTCCCCGTCGGGCGGCGGTACCCATAAGGGGTTTTTTCCTGTTAAAAAAAATGTTTCTACAGACACTATAACCTTTTACAGATAATATTCAGATATATTAAGTCATCGGTATGATGTCAGAATTATTTTAGTTCTTGTGTAAGTGCGTTGAAGTAAAGTAAAGTACATTTGTATAATTATAAGCGAATTATAGAGATGTATAAAATATAATAGCAATCAATCAATTTCAGCTTTGCCATTACAGCAGTTTAAAAACACTGTTAAAAAGGGGCTGATACAGAGAGCCTACTATACTCTTGAAGATTATTTAGAAGATAAGAATGTGTGGATATAGCTCTCTTTGAACCTGTACAAGACAGTAACGACTAATGTAAATAGTATTAAGAATTGTATTTTTAAAAGAGCAACCGCCGAGTTTCTTGCTGGCTCTTCTCGGTAGGAACAGCTTTCCGAACCAGCAGTAGAGTTGACGATTCAAAAGCACTTGTTTACAAGTTTATTTGAATAAAGAATATTTTGAATTTAAATTTGAATATAACACCATTAAATTACGTCTCTTTATGGTACCGTATACTATACGTACCTTATTAGTTTAATATACGTACCTTAGTAGGTACCGTACCTTAATAGGTAAGTTGACGTCAGGCAGGCGTCCTGGCGTAAAATACGTAGCCTAATCAAAATGTTGTGCCGACCCCACTAGAGTGGGAGAAGGGCAGGAAGATGATGATGATTTTCTGATACATAAATTTTTTCATCTATAAATATACAAAAAATGCGAAAGTTTTTGAGTATGGATAGAAACCCTGATGAAGGTTAAAGAAACCCTGGTAATTCTACAGGAATAGGATGTCATTGAGAAGTAAGGTTGCCACCCGTACTATATTATATAGTATCGTACTATATTTTAGTCAATTGTACTATATATTATAGAAAAAGAATATAGCACGAAAAATACTATATTTTTATCGCTAATTCAATTGTCGTGCTTTTTTTTAATTAACTGTGAATGGAACGCACCCGCAGCACTGCATAGGGAATGTTTGAACGAAACTCATTCATGTATTTACGGAGCTTAGTTAGTTAGTAACTCTAACTCCGTGTCATTATCCAGCGAATAGTAATAAAAAATAATCATGGAAAAATAAATAATGATTGAAAATACATGTGTACTATTTTTTTCCTGGATTTCCTAAAAGTACTATAATTTTTTGATTTAAAAAGAAAAATACTATTTTTCTTAAAATGGCAACCCTATTGAGAAGCGCCATCCTATCAACCCATCTCGCGACAATAGTAACACGAAGTTGCGTGTAAAAGCTAGTTAGTATAAAGTAGTTAAACAAACGTTTTTCCTTGTATTTATTCAGGGTCGAGAGGTTATGCTCGAGCCAAGTTATCTGCCATCTTCAAACCAAAGCCCGTCGTTCGAGACTATGGATGTGTTGTCTTAAACAATTCAATAATTTACTGTTTTTTTTAACAATTTTTATTTGTCGTGAATTCAAATCCCGTGCAACCGGTTAGACGTTGGACTTGGTATAAGGATAACGTGTTTGTTTAATTATAAATATATCATCGTATTATTGGTAAGTATATCTCATAATTCTTACATTCATCATCTTCTTGCCCCTATCCCACTCTAAGTGGGGTTGGCACAACATGTTGCAAACAAGCTGTCACATGATTTGGCAGTGTTTTTACGACCGGCCGCCTGCCTGGCGTCAACTTACCTCTGTCGTATTTTACGACACCTCGGTAAGAAAGAGGGTGGTCTATTCTACTAAACCGGATACCACACGGTGGGTCAACTTACCTTAGTCGCCTTTTATGACACCTCGGTAAGAAATGAGGGTGGTCTATTCTACTGAGCCGGATACCACACGGTGGGTCGACTTACCTTAGTCGCCTTTTACGACACTTCGGTAAGAAATGAGGGTGGTACTATTCTATTCCGCCGGATACCACACGGCGAATCTCATAATTCTTACATTATTTTTTTTTGGATTTTATCTTATACTACCTGTGCCAGCTTCTCTCGCATAGAAATCAGTGTAACACAAATTTTTTCCCGAATTTAAATTTTTAACATAAAAATAGTTATTGTGAGTTGATTATGAAATGATATAAGTTTTTTTTTTTAGTTAGTACTCCATTATCGCATTGGCTAGCTGTTAAGGTAATGGATGTTGGTCAATAAATAAATAAATAAATAAAAAATAAATAAATATTTTCGAATAACTCTCACTGTTTAGCAACGAAAGTTTTAATCATGCCGTTTTCGTAATATATTTAACTATTAATGTGCCAGTGATAGCGGCACTGCCTGCATGGAAAGATTATAACCGTAATATAGTATTTTAAAAACCACGCCGTGTGGTATCCGGCTGAATAGAATAGTACCACCCTCTTTTCTTACCGAGGTGTCGTAAAAGGCGACTAAGGTAAGACGACCCGCCGTGTGGTATCCGGCTGAGTAGAATAGTACCACCCTCATTTCTTACCGAGGTGTCGTAAAAGGCGACTAAGGTAAGTTGACTCACCGTGTGGTATCCGGTTAAGTAGAATAGACCACCCTCTTTCTTATTAAGGTGTCGTAAAATACGGCTAAGATAAGTTGACGTCAGGCAGGCGACCGGTCGACAAATACTTAGCTAAGTCATGTGACAACATGTTTATAACATGTTGTGCCGACCCCACTTACAGTGGGATAAGGGCAGGAAGAAGAAGATAGTATTTTGATAACCATAAAAATGGTTAAAATGGCTTAACTTTAAAAGCTAGACATATGCTAATGCGGACTTTTATTTAGAACTTTTAAAGAGGAACAATTGTGATACATGATTTTTTAATAACTTAGCGTACGCAACGAAAGCTTTAATTTTTGCCGTTTTCGTTATATTTTATTCCTGCTCCTCTCCTATTCATCTTAGCGTGATGTTATATTGTCTATAGCCTTCCTCGATAAATGGACTATTTTACACTGAAATCATTTTACAAATCGGTCCAGTACTTCCTGAGATTAGTACGTTCAATCAAACAAAACAAACGCACTCTTTCTTCAGCTTTTTATATGAATTTAATTGAAATTTCAAATATAAAAGTAGTTATAGTGAGTTAACCATAAGAGATAGAGACATGCTGTCTTAAACTTTTTTTTAGTATTTCTGTAGATCTACAATTCTTTACTACATTGCTTTAGTGTGTCTGTTAGTTAACGCGACGCACGCGACTAAAGCTCCCAGTAGTATTTTTCAAAAATACGTAGTCGCAAAAGTACGTTAGGTCATTTATGGGTCTGGGTATAAGATTCTATAATAAAATTCCGCAATCAATTTCAGCTTTGCCATTACAGCAGTTTAAAAACACGAGAGGCTGATACGGAAAGCCTACTATACTGTTGAGGATTACTTAGATGATAAGAATGGGTGAACGTTCTACTCTTTGACCCTGTACAAGACAGTAATGACTAATGACTAAATGTAACTAGGTATAAGAATAATGTAAAGAGCAACTTTCGAGTTTCTTGCTGGCTCTTCTCGGTAGGAACAGCTTTCCGAACCAGCAGTAGAGTTGACGATTCAAAAGCACTTGTTTACAAGTTTATTTGAATAAAGAGTATTTTGAATTTGAATATAAATTGTCAGGATTTGTTTAATTATTAAATACAAAGTTTTCGTTTTATAGGTTTTAATTATTATCAATAGTGAATTTTATTCCCTGTTCCCTAAACAAAAAAGGGATATTTTTATTCTATACGTTACCCTGCTGTATAAGGTTTAATTGTGCCAAATTTTATCTAAATTGGACTAGTGGTTTAGCCATGAAAGCCTAACAAAAAGAGTTTGTTAATAATAGGAATATAGATAGATAGATAGATAAAAACTTTATTGTACAAACACATAAAACACATAAAAATACATATGGACTTAAAGTAAACTTATGTATACGTACAAAGGGCGGCCTTATCACTGAGTAGTGATCTCTTCCAGGCAACCCTTCTTACAGGATTATCAGAAAAAAAAAGAAGTGCGTGACAGGTGTGCAAAAGGAAAACTCGCATATTTATAATAATATAAATATACTTAGATAAAACTATTAATCATAATATACATACATGTATATTTAATACATATATTTATTCATACATACACTATATAATATCAATAATAATTTTACTAGAGATAATATAAATACAGGAAAATAGTACATTAAAAGACCAATAAATAAGTAAAGAGAAATAACTTTAGAGAGATAAATAGTAAGCTTTAATTTTATTTTTAAAGATAGAAAGTGACTTCGCATGCCGTATGTCAGTTGGAAGTGCATTCCACAAACGAACAGCCTTAGGAGTAAAGGAGTTAAAGTAAGTTTGGGAATGGCACTTCGGCACTTTTAATTTGTAGTCACTTTGAGAGCGATTATTATATATTGTTGTAAATTTTAAAGTATATAAAAGTTAGCTTATCTGGGAGCTTTAGGAATTAACGCGTGAAAATAAACTAATAGCGGGTCGCACACTGGACATAATATGGCCTACCCTTGCATAAATAGTTTTTATTTATTTAAACTTTATCCTTTGTTCCAGATATATTACGTACAATTATGGTGTACAAAAATGTATTATGGTATGTATATCGCAATAAAAAAATAGAGCCTAGTAGATCATCCATCTTTAACAAACTAACTATAATAAAATTCCGCAATCAATTTCAGCACTACCATTACAGCAGTTTAAAAACACTGTTAAAAAGAGGCTGATACAGAAAGCCTACTATACTCTTGAAGATTATTTAGAAGATAAGAATGTGTGGATATAGCTCTCTTTGAACCTGTACAAGACAGTAATGACTTAATGTAAATAATATTAAGAATTATATTTTTAAAAGAGCAACCGCCGAGTTTCTTGCTGGCTCTTCTCGGTAGGAACAGCTTTCCGAACCAGCAGTAGAGTTGACGATTCAAAAGCACTTTTTTACAAGTTTATTTGAATAAAGAATATTTTGAATTTGAATTTGAATTTAACACGTTAATCGTTACTTAATCTGTTTTTTCACCATGGAAATGCCATAGATAGTAATTTATAGAATTAGGCGTTATTTTGCGGAGATCTATAAAACAAAAGTAATACACAAGTATAAAAATAATAAAATTATTTTGCTATAATCCACGATGAAGTATAATAGAAAATATCATAATCTTCCTGCCCTTATCCCACTCTAAGTGGGGTCGGCACAACATGTTATGCTGTCACATGATCTGGCTGCGTTTTTACGACCGGCCGCCTGCCTGACGTCAACTTACCTCAGTCGTATTTTTCGACACCTCGGTAACAAAGAGGGTGGTCTATTCTACTAAATCGGATACCACACGGTGGGTCAACTTACATTAGTCGCCTTTTACGACACCTCAGTAAGAAATGAGGATGGTCTATTCTACTCAACCGGATACCACACGGCGAGTAAAATAGAAAATATATATAATGCTAAATGTAGAAGCGAAAAATTACTGAACTGTTGGCGCAGTGGGTAGTGACCCTTCCTTCAGCTCCGCGGGTTGCGGGTTCATCCCGCCGAGGGCTAACATTTTCTATAAATGAATTTGTTGGTCTTTGAGCCTGGGTGTATATTTGTATTTAAGTATGTATTTAAAAATATATAAGTATAATAATAACATATTCACCAGTTGTCTGTCACCCATAACACAAGTATTAAGTTACTTACTTTGGGAACGGACGACCGTGTGTGTAAGTGTCCCATATATTTAATTATTTATTTAGATATAGAAAACGTTTGAAATTTAAAAAAAAATCAATACCAACTCTCAAAATATTGTTTCGCTTGAAGGTTGTCAGTACTGCTGAGTCTGCAGAGCTTCTTACCAACTTTGGAAGGCAGCACACTAGAAGAAGTATATGCCGGTGAGTTACTAATAGTAATAATAATAAGGGATTCATTCAAGCAATTCAAGACCAAGTTATTGACACTAGAAATTACCGTCAATTTATAATTAAAGATTTGCACTCTGTAAGCGCACACTATACACAATAACGATATAATAGGAATACCACAATTCCCGTTCCGTGATGCACTTCTCTCGAATGACGAACAAAGACTGAATGTCACTGAAACGTTTTATCAATAGGAAGACTCCACCGGAAACAACAACGGCAGTGTTGCCACCATTTTATCAAAAAGGGCGCGATACTCTTGTTTAATGACTGTGTTGCTATAAAATACAAAGCGGAAGTCATTGGCGACAACAATATTTACTACTACATTATATATATAATTTATTTATTTTATTTTACTGCGGCTGTGTTTGTTATTATGACATTGAAAATCAGTTTTGGGGCTTTCCAATTACAGCCGAGTCTTAAGTAAGGCTAATTGTTAGGTTTTAGATTATTTTGTTTAGTGGTCTTTACTTTTTTGTTATTTGTATTTTAGAGCTCGATCCCTTGAATCCCAGACCTTCGTTATTTTATTCGTTCGTTCGTTATTTACGTTACCAACACAGGTAAGAACGATGGTATATTATGGAATTTGGATCATAGTGGCTTTGGGAGATACGAGGTACTCAAGGTTGCAAAATTCCGAATTAATTTCGTCATAGTAAAGTTTCGTTAAAGCTTGATCTTTTGATATTACCTTTAGAATAATATTAGGTCTGGGGTTCAGGGGCTCTTGGGCCGTTTGTATTGTGGTGTGAGAACAAATAAAGTTTTTTCTAATTAATGTTAGAAACCAGCTACACTCACGTGTTATTTTATCGGATGAGCCCGACTAGTTTCAAGTCCCTACGGGGCTTTTATTCATGAGCTCTTTACGCGGCGTTATCGCGCCGTGACACGTGAGTATAGCCGGTTTCTATACATTAATTATGAATACCACTCACGATAGTTTAAATTCAAAAAAGTTTTTTCTATTCTATTCTATATCTTTTCGAGCAAGGCTTGGTAACTAAGATGCTATTATTTATCAGGTGAAAAGAAATCGTTAGAAGATTGGAAGTGCGAAGAGATAGAAGGCGATTTGACCGACTGCTCGGAGTGCTACAACTGCCAAAATGAGAGGATATTGGAGCATCGCAAGAAGAACCAGATCGTGAAACTGAAGTGAGGAGACTTTGCGGACCGTCCGGTTAGCTAGGGTTAGCTAGGATAGCGAGTTGTACAAGCCCTGCGCAATATTTCTTTAAAATTTAAATGACTTAGACTTAATCCTATATATATACTAGGAGTCCCGCCCCAGCTTCGCACGGCTATAAAGCATATAGCCTATGTCACTAAGTGATAATCACAGTATTTCGCTACTCCATATTGAATTTTATTATACATATAAACCTTCCTCTTCAATCACTCTATATACTTTAAAAAAACCACATCAAAATCTTTTGCGTAGTTTTGAAGATTTAAGCATAGAGATATAAGGACAGACAGAGAAAGTGACTTTGTTTTATACTATGTAGTAACGTTTATAGCTACTACTATTTTGATAATTGTCATATTTTTACCATACTTATCCAAAGACTAAATTACGTTTAGCTGTCATTTATGTTTTGTTTTTCCGTGTCATAGTCGTTTTTGCTATACCACGTTTTATAGTGACTTGACGGGATAAAATAAATGCGGTCGAACGGAATAAAAAGCATCCTATGTCCGTCTCCTGGTTCTAAGCAACCTCTCCACCAATTTTCAGCCGAATTTGTTCATCTGTTCTTGAGTTATAAATAGTGTAACTAAGACCAACTTTCTTTTATATATATAAGATATATATATATACTTTGGTATGCCCAAAAACAGGGATAAAACGTTTTTTTTTTTTACATAATACCTAGCTAGAACGTGTGGTAAATTGCAATTATCAATTAGACAAATAATTTTTCTACAGAAAAACTCATTGGTGTCTGCCCGGGTTTGAATCCGTGGTCTCCTCGAAAGAGTCGCACGCTGTTACCGCTGGGCTTCCACAGCTTCTTTATAAATTAACAATTTATTTGTTTAATTTATAGAATTAGGCGTTACTTTGCGGAGATCCATAATACAAAAGTAATAATAAAATTATTTTGCTATAATCCGCGATGAAGTAAAATAGAAAATATATATCGATGCTTTGCGATTTTGGTCGTGGAGTCTATCTCCTGATGATGCTTCGGTTGCGGGGCGAAACGATTGTTGAGTTTGTGATAGTGAACGTATATAGTGCTTGTGTATCGTGGTGGCGGTGGTGGAGGTTTGTGCATTTGTTTTTTACGACTCCTGCATGTATCAGGTATGATAACCGATTGTCCACTCTACATTTAGCATTATATATATTTTCTATTTTACTTAATCGCGGATTATAGCAAAATAATTTTATTATTACTTTTGTAATTTATTTGTTTTCAGAATTAAAAACCACAATTGCACCAGTGTCGCGGAAGTGTGCTGCGTACCTCAAAAATACCTTCAGTTCAGGTGAGGCGATATTAGTTAAAATAATTCTAAATCTATCATTATTTTCCAACCTTTATTTATACTAATACTCGTATATATAGCTGAAGAGTTTGTTTGTTTGAACGCGCTAATCTCAGGAACTACTGGACCGATTTGAAAAATTCTTGCAGTGTAAGATAGTCCATTTATCGAGGAGGGCTATATATAACATCACGCTAAAATTTATAGGAGAGGAGCACCAATAAAAAATATTATGAAAACAGCTAAATGTAAAGCTATCCTTGCGTGCCCTAAGTAAACGTAAGATGAAAGTTATTCAAAAATTTTTTATAATTAACTCACGATAACTACTTTTATGTTCAAAATTTCAATTTGGGAATAAATTTGTGACGCACTGATTGATTTCCATGTAGGGGAAGCTGCTTGCACAATTACAAAGTCGTCTGTCGAGTAAGTAACTTAATACTTGCAAGATAGTCCATTTATTGAGGAAGACTATAATAGGCTAACTATATATCAGAGAGATTGGTCCATCGGCCCACAATCCTCGCCACAATTAGACTGCTGGGGGTAACACCTGGTCGCTCTGGAAATTACTAGAGTACTAGCATCAGAACTATATCATTTTTTTAAATCTAGTAATGTATACAAAGCTGAAGAGTTTGTTTGTTTGAATCAGAAACTACTGGACCGATTTGAAAAATTATTTCACTGTAAGATGGTCTATTTATCGAGGCTATAGGCTATAAACATCACACTAAGATGAATAGAAGAGAAGCAGCAATAAAACATAGTACGAAAACGGCGAAATTTAAAGCTTTCCTTGCGTGCGCTGAGTAAACTGTAATAGTTGTTCAAAAATCATGTATTACAAAATTGTTCTCCTCTAATAGTTCTAAATAAAAGTCTGCGATAGCATATGTCTAGCTTTTAAGGTTAACCCACATAAACCAGTTTTATGGTTATCAAAATAGCCGCTGGCGATTGCTAGTCCCATATAAGTGCAGTCGGTACGTGTTTTATCATATTAACTGCATGTTTTAGTTAGTTATTTTACGATCGGCCGCCTGTCTGACGTCGACTTACCTTAATCGCCTTTTACGAACTCCCACCCCCTTTATATTATAATAGTTTTTACCCGCGACTCTCTTCGCGTGATTTGTTGTTGCGTGAAAGGTTGGTCAGCACTCTCCAATTAACAGACTGGTCCGCTCTTATAACCGTACTTTAAAAGATTCTCCCGCCGACATTTTCGCAGATCCCATACACGTTTAAAAATCTATATCCAACATTTAAAGCAGATATTCTCCCCGATAATAATTTCTTAACTTAATTAGATCTTATTCTTTAACACTTGTATATATGTATATATAATATGTATTATGTATGTATGTATATGTTTATGTATATTATATAAACTAATCACAATGTACCTTAATTGTTATTATAGTCTACAATAGAATTAAAAAACTAAATTTGAATGGCCTTGTATTGAATTTCTTAGCTTTATATGATTTGGTCTTTTCTTTATGTTTTTTTTTATCTTTATACTTTGTCAACTGTAATGCTCATGTCGTCACCATCTGTAATTGACGATACATTTACCTAAAAACTGTCTATATTAATAATGAGTTTATTTAATGTGTATGATGTATTTGTCGTTGATGGTCTTACAAAATAAATAAATAAAAGATGGCGCTTTTCCATGTCCTCCTGTAGAATTGACAGGATTTCTATAGCCTATATGTTATTCCGGTGTATAAGGAATAAATGTGGTAAATTTCAGCGATATTGGTTCAGCGGATTCGCCGTGAAAGAGTGACAAACGTACATCCATAATCACAAACTTTCACATTTATAATTATCATCCTCATCTTCCTGCCCTTATCCCACTCTAAGTGGGGTCGGCACAATATGCTATAAACATGCTTTTACACACATGATTTGGCTGCGTTTTTACGACCGGCCGCCTGCCTGACGTCAACTTACCTTTGTCGTATTTTACAACTCGATAAGAAATGAGGTTGGTCAATTCTACTCAGCCGGATACCACACGGCGGGTCGACTTACCTTAGTCGCCTTTTACGACACCTCGGTAAGAAATGAGGGTGGTACTATTATATTCAGCCGGATACCACACGGCGTTCGAAAATAAGGAATTATGTTTCGTAAAAAGTAAGTGACAAAAAATGCCATTATGGGTTAACCATAAGAGATAGATATATACCATCGCGGAGTTTTCTGTAGACCTTTTCAAGGTGTACAAATAGTACATCATTTCGGAGGGTTCAGCCTGCGTTTGCAATATAAGCGGAAAAAAATGTAATTATTTACGACATCACATTAGAAACCTCAAAAATTACAGTATTTCGCTACTCGGTATTGAATCTTATTATACATATAAAACTTCCTCTTGAATCACTCTATCTATTAAAAAAACCGCATCAAAATCTGTTGCGTAGTTTTAAAGAAATAAGCGTACATAGGGATATATGGACAAACAAAGAATGTGACTTTGTTTTATACTATGTAGTGATAGTAGGGTTAAAAGTGGAGCATACTCCCTGTAGTCCAAATTTAAATGTGTATTTTAACCAGGAATACAGACAGAGAGTGCGGCAACATCAACCCTGATGGGTACCCTCGGAGCAAGAGGAAAGGCCCGAGGTCCGTGCTGCCGGGCGAGTACCCCTGGAGGGTGTGGATATACAGGTATAAATATATGTAAAAATATATAAAAGTAATATAAAGAATATATGTAAAAATAATAAAAAGAATTATAAAACGATAGGTGATGTGTATAAGAGGCAAAGTAGAAACCGACATAAGCTTGCGGCTCCTGCTTTGCGCCTTGCAAAAGCACGTAAATCGTTTGTGGACTTGGGTATAATATTCTATAATAAAATTCCGCAATCAATTTTAGCTTTGCCATTACATCAGTTTAAAAACACTGTTAAAAAGAGGCTGATACGGAAAGCCTACTATACTGTTGATGATAACTTCGATGATAAGAATGGGTGAACGTTCTACTCTTTGACCCTGTACAAGACAGTAATGACTAATGACTAAATGTAACTAGGTATAAGAATAATGTAAAGAGCAACTTTCGAGTTTCTTGCTGGCTCTTCTCGGTAGGAACAGCTTTCCGAACCAGCAGTAGAGTTGACGATTCAAAAGCACTTGTTTACAAGTTTATTTGAATAAAGAATATTTTGAATTTTGAATTTTTTTTTTAATATATATAAAATGTTAGGATCCAAAGTAGGATTTATAAAAAGAGAACATAATAATACACTTGTAATTAACACAAAAACAAAATGACTGACGTGTACAAATTCAAAATTCAAATTCAAATTCAAAAATATTCTTTATTCAAATAAACTTGTAAACAAGTGCTTTTGAATCGTCAACTCTACTGCTGGTTCGGAAAGCTGTTCCTACCGAGAAGAGCCAGCAAGAAACTCGGCGGTTGCTCTTTTAAAAATATAATTCTTAATACTATTTACATTAAGTCGTTACTGTCTTGTACAGGTTCAAAGAGAGCTATATCCACACATTCTTATCTTCTAAATAATCTTCAAGAGTATAGTAGGCTTTCTGTATCAGCCTCTTTTTAACAGTGTTTTTAAACTGCTGTAATGGCAAAGCTGAAATTGATTGCGGCATTTTATTATAGAATCTTATACCAAAACCCACAAACGAGTTACGCACTTTTGCAAGGCGCAAAGCAGGAGCCGCAAGCTTATGTCGGTTCCTGCTTTGTCTATTGTATACATCATCTATCGTTTTATAATTCTTTATATTTTTATGTACATAAATTAAATTGATTAAAATATACTGTACAGATCAACCAAGCTTCGCACGCGAATACCATCGTAAAAGACGCCTCTGTTCTTGACCTGACCCCTTTTATACCCCTAAATGAGAGAGGATTATAAAGTGTTGCTAGCAAGAATAAAATAAGATACTGATTAAAAAGTGTTGCTGTCTACTATATATATCCTCCTACACTTATCCCGCACTAAGTGGGGTTTGGCTACGTATTTTACGACCGGCCGCCTGCCTGACGTCAACTTACCTTGTCGTATTTTATGACACCTCGGTAAGAAATGAAGATGGTCTTTACTCAGCTGGATGCCACACAGCGGGTCAACTTACCTCGTCGTATTTTATGACACCTCGGCAAGAAATGGTGGTCTATTCTACTCAACTAAATGCCACACAGCGGGTCAACTTACCTTAGTCGCCTTTTACGACACCTCGGTAAGAAATGAGGGTGGTCTATTCTACTCAGCTGGATGCCACACGGCGGGTCAACTTACCTTAGTCGCCTTTTACGACACCTCGGTAAGAAATGAGGGTGGTCTATTCTACTCAGCTGGATGCCACACGGCGGGTCAACTTACCTTAGTCGCCTTTTACGACACCTCGGTAAGAAATGAGGGTGGTATATTCTACTAAACTGGATGCCACACGGCGGGTCAACTTACCTTAGTCGCCTTTTACGACCCCTCGGCAAGAAATGGTGGTCTATTCTACTCAACTAAATGCCACACAGCGGGTCAACTTACCTTAGTCGCCTTTTACGACACATCTGTATTGGATATAACATTAACAAGCTACTTTTTATAGTACAATTTATCTGAGCTTTCAAGTGAAGGAAAACATTGTGAGGAAACCTGCATATGTCTCGAGAATTCCGGGTATGAGTGTTTACAATTTTTTTTTAAATAAAACCTAGCTAGATCGATTTTTATCTCCCAAAACCTCCTGCATGCTGAATTTCAGGAAAATCCAAAAGTAATAATAAAATTATTTTGCTATAATCCGCGATGAAGTAAAATAGAAAATATATATATATAATGCTAAATGTAGAGTGGACAATCGGTTATCATACCTGATACATGCAGGATTCGTAAAAACACATGCACAAACCTCCACCACCGCCACCACAATACACAAGCACTACATACGTTCACTATAACAAACTCAACAATCGTTTCGCCCCGCAACCGAAGCATTATCAGGAGATAGACTCCACGACCAAAATCGCAAAGCTTTGCGATAATTTTATTATTACTTTTGTATTATGGATCTCCGCAAAGTAACGCCTAATTCTATAAATTATTCAGGAAAATCGTTGGAGCCGTTTCCGAGATTCCGAATATATATATACACATACAAGTTTAACTCATTTAAATATTACAGAATTTGATTTGATCCGTTACTTTGTAATGTAACGGCCTGTTGATATCCCACTGCTGGGCATAGGCCTCTTCTCTCCGTTTTTTTTTTTGGAGAGAAGGATTGGAGCTTAGACCTACCACGCTGCTCCAATGCGGATTGGTAGGTTACACATATCCCCAGAATTCTCTAGAGATATGCAGGTTTCCTCACGATGTTTTCCTTCACCGAAAAGCGTGTGATAAATTGCAATTATCAATTAGACACATAAGTTTTACTAGAAAACTCATTGGTGCCTGCCCGGACCTCCTCGAAAGAGGCGCACGGTGTTACCGCTGGGCTACCACAGCTTTTCCGTTACTTTACTGTTTTATTATTTCCAGAAGCTACGATCCGACCAAGTCACTGTGCGCGGGTACATACATCGGGACGTACAAACGGATGGTCATGACCAGCGCCTCGTGTGTTGTGAAGTATTCGCACAACGACCTCGTGGTCCGCTTCGATAAGAACCTCAAAAGCGAAGCCATAGAGGTTACAAAAATGAAGATTCACGATTGCTTTAATAAAGGTATTGATAGCTTCTTCAACTTGTTGTGGTAGCCCAGCGGTAACACCGTGCGATTCTTTCGAGGAGGTCACGGGTTCAAATCCGGGCAGACACCAATGAGTTTTTCTGGTAAAACTTATGTGTCTAATTGATAATTGCAATTTATCAAACGCTTTTCGGTGAAGGAAAACATCGTGGGGAAACCTGCATATCTCTAGAGAATTCTGGGGATATGTGTAACCTACCAATCCGCATTGGAGCAGCGTGGTAGGTCATATCTCCAATCCTTCTCTCCAAAAACGGAGAGAAGAGGCCTATTCTCAACAGTGGGATAGTAACAGGCCGCTACTTACTTACTTTTTTATTTTATTCAACTTGCAATGTATGTGAAGATGGAATCTTGTAAAATTTAACCCACTTCCCGGTGTCTGATTGAGTTGAAATTTTACATACTAGTCCAGTCTCGATGATAATGTTTATGATAAGCATGACCTGATGCTGCCAGGATTGGCTCCAGACGAGGGAACTCCTCAATGGTAGGGACATGAAACTTTGAAATATTTTTTAACATGACTTGTTCACTACTAAAATAATCATCATCTTCCTGTCCTTATCCCACTCTAAGTGGGATCGGCACGACATGTTATAAACATGCTGTCACGTGATTTGGCTGCGTTTTTATGACCGGCCGCCTGCCTGACGTCAACTTACCTCAGTCGTATTTTATGACACCTCGGTCAGAAAGAGAGTGGTCTATTCTACTCAACCGGATACCACACGGTGGGTCGACTTACCTTAGTCGCGTTTTACTACACCTCGGTAAGAAAGAGGGTGGTCTATTCTACTAAACCGGATACCACACGGAAGGTCCACTTACCTTAGTCGCCTTTTACGACACCTCGGTAAGAAATGAGGTTGGTCTATTCTGCTCAGCCGGATACCACACGGAGGGTCGACTTACCTTAGTCGCCTTTTACGACACCTCGGTAAGAAATGAGGTTGGTCTATTCTGCTCAGCCGGATACCACACGGAGGGTCGACTTACCTTAGTCGCCTTTTACGACACCTCGGTAAGAAATGAGGTTGGTCTATTCTGCTCAGCTGCATACCACACGGAGGGTCGACTTACTTTAGTCGCCTTTTACGACATCTCGGTAAGAAATGAGGTTGGTCTATTCTACTAAACCGGATACCACACGGAGGGTCGACTTACCTTAGTCGCCTTTTACGACACCTCGGTAAGAAAGAGAGTGGTAGTCGCCGTTTACAACACTTTTATAAGAAAGAGGGTAATTTATTCTGCTCAGCCGGATACCACACTGTGGGTCAACATACCTTAGTCGCTTTCTACGACACCTCGGTAAGAAAGAGGGTGGTCTATTCTACTAAACCGGATACCACACGGTGGGTCAACTTACATTAGTCGCCTTTTAAAGAAATGAGGGTACTATTCTATTCAGCCGGATACCACGCGGCGTTTTGTTTCATGACTGTGTGGCTTTAAAATACAAAGCGGAAGTCATTACCGACAATATATTGTAATTTCTTTTTCTATCACTGTCGCTGACAGCCGCAAATCAGGAACCGGAAGCTTGTCGCTTCTAACTTTGTCTATGATTGTTTGCAGACACGCATGTCAACGATATTGCCTTGCTAAACCTGAAGTCAGCGCCCAAGTGGTCGCAGGAAGTCTGTCTGCCCGAATACACTGCACTCCATGCCACATCTTGCACATCCGTGTCCGGTGATGACATCTTTGTTAGTATACGCTGTTCGAAAGATAAGACAGTTCACAGACGTTGAAACAGCAAAACTTGTTTATTTTGCCTACTTCCATAGCATTATGTCCTATGGAATATTGCTATTGGGTAAATGCGCGGATAGTAAAAAAATTTTGTTTTACAAAAAAGAGCTATACGTGGCATTTATAATTTAAGACCGCGTGATTCCCTGCGAGAGAAGTTTAAGGAAACAGGTATTCTTACATTTGCTTCACAGTATATTTTAAGCAATTTAATTTATGTACATAAAAATATAAAGAATTATAAAACGATAGGTGATGTATACAATAGACAAAGCAGGAACCGACATAAGCTTGCGGCTCCTGCTTTGCGCCTTGCAAAAGTACGTAATTCGTTTGTGGGTTTTGGTATAAGATTCTATAATAAAATTCCGCAATCAATTTCAGCATTGCCATTACAGCAGTTTAAAAACACTGTTAAAAAGAGGCTGATACAGAAAGCCTACTATACTCTTGAAGATTATTTAGAAGATAAGAATGTGTGGATATAGCTCTCTTTGAACCTGTACAAGACAGTAACTACTTAATGTAAATAATACTAAGAATTATATTTTTAAAAGAGCAACCGCCGAGTTTCTTGCTGGCTCTTCTCGGTAGGAACAGCTTTCCGAACCAGCAGTAGAGTTGACGATTCAAAAGCACTTGTTTACAAGTTTATTTGAATAAAGAATAATTTGAATTTGAATTTAAATATATATGTCACAACATGTTCTTTATGTTACATGTTTCTATACTCCGTACGTTTAGGTACTTAACTAAATGTAAATGTAACTCAGGCGTGTAATTTTTTTGTAATTACAATATCTACAAATGTAGAAATTGAAATGAAACTGCACATCATCTTGCCCTTATCCCACTCTGTCACAACATACTGTCACATGATTTGGCTGCGTTATTACGACTGGCCGCCTGCCTGACGTCAACTTACCTAAGTTGTTTAACGAGACCTCGGTAAGAAAGAGGTCTATTTTACTAAACCGGATACCAAACGGTGGGTCAACTTACCTTAGTCGCCTTTTACGACACCTTGGTAAGAAATGAGGGAGGTCTATTCTACTTATCCGGATACCAAACGGTGGGTCAACTTACCTTAGTCGCCCTTTACGACACGTCGGTTAGAAAGAGGGTGGTACTATTCTATACAGCCGGATACCACACGGCGTTAAGTCTTACGGAATTTGTTACGGGCTAAATGCGAGGACGTTATAAACATGTTGTCGCATCCTTTATATTTATA
The DNA here is from genome assembly GCA_029227775.1 of Morpho helenor. Taxonomy (NCBI): domain Eukaryota; kingdom Metazoa; phylum Arthropoda; class Insecta; order Lepidoptera; family Nymphalidae; genus Morpho; species Morpho helenor. The sequence goes on from JARGCU010000011.1 coordinate 13,446,766, forward strand.
GAAAAAGTGTAAAGTAGAAATATCGTTGTATGTTATATATGTATGTTAGTGCTTTGCGATTTTGGTCGTGGAGTCTATCTCCTAATGATGCTTCGGTTGCGGGGCGAAACGATTGCTGAGTTTGTGATAGTGAACGTGTGTAGTGCTTGTGTATTGTGGCGGTGGTAGTTTATGTGTGTTTTTACGAATCCTGCATGTATCAGGTATGAAAGTGGATTGTCCACTCTACATTTAGCGTTCTATATTTTCTATTTTACTTCATCGCGGATTATAGCAATATAATTTAATTTTTGTATATGTCTTTGTAGTATTATGTGTAGTTTTATACCATTACCCTTTTAACCATTTTTACCGTATTAACCGTAAAAATGGTTAAAGTTTACCATAAAAGCTAGACATATACTGTCACGGGCTTTTATTTAGAACTTTTCGAGGGAAACAATTTTGTTATACATGATGTTTGAATAATATTCACCGTTTACTTAGCGCACGTAAGGAATGCTTTAAATTTTGCCGTTTTCGTAATATTTTTTATTGCTGCTCCTCTCATATTCATCTTATCGTGATGTTATATAGCCTACAGCCTTCGATAAATGGACTATCTTACAATGAAAGGATTTTTCAAATCGGTCCAGTAGTTTTAGATTCAAACAAACACTCTTCAGCTTTATATATTAAAATAGATTTTTAAAACATGATGTAGTGCAACCACTGAGTTATTCATAATTTTGACTTTCATTTTTTGAATAAAATTGACTGGCCCGTTGGCGCAGTGGGTAGTGACCCTGCCTTCAGCTCCGCAGGTCGCGGGTTCGATTCTCGCCGAGGGCCAACATTTTCTATAAATGAATTTGTTGGCCTTTGAGCCTGGGTGTATATTTGTATTTAAGTATGTATTTAAAAATATATAAGTATATATTCACCAGTTGTCTGTCAACCATAATACAAGTATAAAGTTACTTTGGGGACGTACGACCGTGTGTGTAAGTGTCCCATATATTTATTATATTTATTTATTTAATTTCCAGCTCAATCAGGTGTTACCCCTGCAGTCTAATTGCGGCGAGGATGGTGAGCCGCTGGACCAATCTCTCATGTGCGTGGCGGGTCCCAAAGAAGTGCACAAACCTGAGCCGGGAAGCGGACTGTTCTGTTCAGAAATGGTGGGTTATCAATTTTTTTGTTTCATATTACCAGGCGTTACTTTTGTACTGTCTAGGGCAGGGCTTCTTAAACTTTTGTCATTCACGACCCCATTTATGATTGCGAGTTTCTTGACGACCCCATACAAATATAAAAGAAAAATAAATTAATATTTTTTATATGTATATTGTTATCTATTAGGTAACAATATACATATAAATATACAAATGAAATATATAGTTTTAAATAAAACCTAGCTAGATCGATTTTTCTACTCCTTTATTTTAAGAAAATCGTTGGAACCGTTTCCGAGATTCAGAAAATATATGTATATATATATACTTACATGGGCATACTATGGGCCTCATTAGAAAGCTCAGAGTCGCTCAGCGGGCGACGGAGCGAGCTATGCTCGGAGTTTCTCTACGTGATCAAATCAGAAATGAGGAGATCCGTAGAAGAACCAGAGTCACCGACATAGCTCAGCGGGTCGCGAAGCTGAAGTGGCGATGGGCGGGGCACATAGTGCGGAGAACCACACTCAATATGTCCTCTTCTTCCATTCTCCTCTATCATTCGTCAACTGGTGCCACTCCTCTAACATGCATATCATTTTTCACACAATCCATCCATCGTTTTTTCGGCCTCCCCCTAGCCATACATCCATTCACATTCATATTTAAAACTGTTTTGGTCACATGATTTTCATCCTTTCCTCATTACATGGCCATACCAACTTAGTCTCGCACTTCTCATCTTTTCTGTAATGGGCGCAACTATCAGACTTCCCCTGATATACTCGTTGCGTATTCTATCAAGTTTTGTTACCACACATCCTTACATTCTCATCTCATTCGCATGCACATTTCTTTCATCCTTTTCTTTTATTGCCCAACATTCTGATTTAAATTATTTAAATATTATGGTAAAAAATTACCTTAATCGCCTTTTACAACACGTCGGCTAACTGAGGTGTTGTAAAAGCTGGATACCACACGGGATATCGATTAATCACCTTAAGTAAAAGTAAGTAGCGGCCTGTTACTATCCCACTGCTGAGAATAGGCCTCTTCTCTCCGTTTTTGGAGAGAAGGATTGGAGCTAAGATCTACAACGCTGCTCCAATGCGGATTGGTAGGTTACACATATCTCCAGAATTCTCTAGAGATATGCAGGTTTCCTCACGATGTTTTCATTAACCGAAAAGCGTGTGATAAATTGCAATTATCAATTAGGCACATAAGTTTTAATAGAAAATTCATTGGTGTCTACCCGGGTTTCAACCCGTGACCTCCTCGAAAGAGTCGCACGGTGTTACCGCTGGGCAACCACAGCTTCATCAAAAGTAATAGTAAAATTATTTTGCTATAATCCGCGAAGAAGTAAAATAGAAAATATATATAATGCTAAATGTAGAGTGGACAATCGGTTATCATACCTGATACATGCAGGAATCGTAAAAAACACATGCACAAACCTCCACCACCGCCACCACAATACACAAGCACTACACACGTTCACTATCACAAACTCATCAATCGTTTCGCTCCGCAACCGAAGCATCATCAGAAGACTGCACGACCAAAATCACAAAGCTTTGCGATTTTTGTTTGAAACCAAATAATATATGTATATCTTAATAATAATCTATTCAGCCGGATATCACACGGCAGGTCGACTTACCTCAGTCGCCTTTTACGACACCTCGGTAAGAAATGGGTGGTACTATTCTACTCAGCCGGATACCACACGGCGTCACTCCTTGTCTCACGATATTCCCTGTTATTCCAGAGGTCGGGTGAGGACTTGCTCTACGTGTACGGCGTACATCTTTACCAGACCGACGGCGGTAAGCTCTCCGTCGGCACCAATGTAACCCACTACTCCAAATGGATCAGAGATAATATCGATTCACAGACCGACTTTGAAACGCCTTGTTAATATATTATCCTGACCGCACTAACCGACACGTTAACCCAGTGTCCCCCCAACCTTTTTTGATGCCCTTCTAATTAGCGATGTGAAAAATTATCGATTTTTAAATATAAATCGATTATTTTTTCATCAAAAATCGAATATTTTAGGTATCCCTTTTTAAATAATTTATAGAATTAGGCGTTACTTTGCGGAGGTCCATAATAGAAAAGTAATGAGAATATTATTTTGCTATAATCCGCGATAAAAGAAAATATATGTAATGCTAAATGTAGAGTGTACTATTCGTTCTCATACCTGATACATGCAGAATTTGTAAGAACTCATGCACTACCCATGCAGATAGACTCCACGACAAAATCTCCTGACGATGCTTCGGTTACGGGGCGAAACAATTGTTGAGATTGTGGTGGTGAATGTGTGCAGTGCTTGTGTATTGTTGTGCCATCGGTGTCGGGTAGTGCATGAGTTCTTACAAATTCTGCATGTATCAGGTATGAGAACGAATAGTACACTCTACATTTAGCATTACATATATTTTCTTTTATCGCGGATTATAGCAAAATAATATTCTCATTACTTTTGTATCCCTTTTTCTTTTTTTACCCTTCTTGATTTTAAGATTAAATATGTGTTACAAAACTACTTTTATTAATAAAAGAAGCATTCTAAATCAGGTTTATTCTTTTCGTAAAAAATGCTAAAATGAAATCAAAGCAAACTCTCATTCGCTATCCGCGGGCTAGCTGCTAATGACAGCGACTGTCACATCTCCCACGTCAAAATGGCGCGAAAGGCTGTGGCAAGATGGATGGCATATGCACACAGTTTTAGGTGATGTATACAATAGACAAAGCAGGAACCAACATAAGCTTGCGGCTCCTGCTTTGCGCCTTGCAAAAGTACGTAATTCGTTTGTGGGTTTTGGTATAAGATTCTATAATAAAATTCCGCAATCAATTTCAGCTTTGCCATTACATCTGTTTAAAAATACTGTTAAAAAGAGGCTGATACAGAAAGCCTACTATACTCTTGAAGATTATTTGGAAGATAAGAATGTGTGGATATAGCTCTCTTTGAACCTGTACAAGACAGTAACGACTTAATGTAAATAGTATTAATAATTATATTTTTAAAAGAGCAACCGCCGAGTTTCTTGCTGGCTCTTCTCGGTAGGAACAGCTTTCCGAACCAGCAGTAGAGTTGACGATTCAAAAGCACTTGTTTACAAGTTTATTTGAATAAAGAATATTTTGAATTTGAATTTGAATTATACTATCGCAATGCCATCCTTGCAAAGGTAACATAAATATGTATATATAAATAAATAAGTAAATAAATAAGATGTGACGTCATGGCTTGCTTGCCTGCTTACTTGCAGTAGCGACACGGCTGCGTTGTTACATATGCATTGTTGGATGAAACCAATTTAGCCAAACTACATATTTTAATCCAATTTCACAAACAGCGCATCTGTTATTATTTCTTGGTAGTTGACCACTTTAATTAACCTTTATTGTAATTAATCTATTAATCTATATATATAAAAGAAAGTTGGTCTAAAGTTACACTATTTATAACTCAAGAACGGATGACCCAATTCGGCTGAAAATTGGTGGAGAGGTTGCTTAGAACCAGGAGACGGACATAGGATTTTTATCCCGTTCGACCGCATTTATTTTATCCCGTCAAGTCACTATAAAAGGTGGTATAACAAAAACGACTATGACATGGAAAAACAAAACATAAATGACAGCTAAACGTAATTTAGTCTTTGGGTAAGTATGGTAAAAATTTGAGAATTATCAAAATAGTAGTAGCTATAAATGTTACCACATAGTATAAAACAAAGTCGCTTTCTCTGTTTGTCCTTATATCTCTCTGTTTGCTTAAATCTTTAAAACTACGCAACAGATTTTGATGCGGTTTTTTTTTAATATATAGAGTGATTGAAGAGGAAGGTTTATATGTGTATAATAAAATTCGATATGGAGTAGAGAAATACTGTGATTATCACTGAGTGACATAGGCTATATGCTTTATACCCGTGCGAAGCTGGGGCGGGACTCCTAGTTATTAATATTAAAAAGACAACTTCTGAAATAGTCAGAAAAAAACGGTTTTTAAAGGGATAAAAATCGATTATTTAGTAATCGATTTTTTCTCTTCCAAGTCACATTCCCTAAGAAGCAGGCATTACTTTCCGAAAGTCCATAGTACAAAAGCATCCCAAACCCTAGGTCCTCTGAATAATACACTTCACTTGTCATTCAGTACATAATTCGGGAACAATATAAGTATATTTGGTTGATTGGCACTAGGCATGGACAGAATCACCAATCACTTAATGATCATGATATGAAAAACTTTTCATATAGCATCATCTGCTAATGAGTTTTAGAGTAACTGCTATACTGCTATACAAAATTATGGATAGGTATTCTATGAAAAAGTAAAATAATAAATTAATACTGAGACTAACTCACTGATATTGAGCAAAATTATTGTTAATACAAACAAATGTAATTCTTATATCTCATATAATACGGTCGATAATTCGGGTAGATTTAAATTTATTTACGGAGAAGAAAGCACTTTTACGTTATTCTAACTGAAACTATAGCCTAGAAATATCGACCGTATTGAATATTATTTAAAAAATACATTTGTTTGTAATAGCAATCGCTTTATCAAGTAATAATATTATAGCGAATAGCTGAATAATATAATAGCGGATAGCGTTTTTGCTAATCAATATTACTGGGAAAAATTATTATTGATTAGCAAAAACGCTATCCGCTATTATATTATTTACGTTAATGGACTAAATGATTGCTTATACGACCAAATGTAGTCTTTATGTCCTATACACTGCATACGACATAAAGAATACATTTGTTTGTACTCCAATAGCATTAGCAGCATTAGCATGTCTTATGCAAACAAATGTAGTCTTTATGTCCTATACACTGCATACGACATAAAGAATACATTTGTTTGTACTCCAATAGCATTAGCAGCATTAGCATGTCTTATGCAAACAAATGTAGTCTTTATGACCTATACACTGCATACGACATAAACAATACATTTGTTTGTACTCCAATAGCATTAGCAGTAGCAGGTATGATCACGTGATTAAAATCGATCATATCGTGGAACGAATATGATTCTTATATAGCAATCATACCCAAGCCTAATTGGCACTAGTGGAATATACGTTTGACTATATACTTTTACTAAGAACACTCTCTAGCGCGTTTCACTAGCGCCATCTGTCGATATTAGCAAACATTACTAAATAATGTACTATCGTTTAAACACCATAGTACAGAAGTTACAATGAAATTACATTGCTGTAATCCGCGTTACTGGGTTGCCAGTAAGTGAGCTTTATAACGAACTTTTAAATGTATCTACCGTTCGTAGGTTTCGAATCGGTGGTGGAAGAGAATTCCAACATTTCGTTGAAGCAAACCTAAAACTTCCACGAAATGCCATGGTTCTATTCTGCACGAGCCATGATCCTTAAACCATCGGGGCGAAACGGTCGTAGAGGTTGTGGTAGCGAGTGTGTGTAGTGTTGGTATGGCGACTTGTCCTGCATGTATCTGTGATTGTTGTCTGCTTGCATCATACACAGCATTGCATGTATTCTCTTAACAAACGCGGATTACAGCAAAGTAATTTTATTGTAACTTCTGTACAAAAGAAAATATTATTTCGCTTCCACCATAAAATCCACCATAAAATTCACCACCATAAAATTGATAATTTAATAAAAATAATTTTATCGCGGATTATAGCACAATAACATTTTCATTACTTTTGTATTATGGACCTCCGCAAAGTAACGCCTAATTCTATAACTAAATTACTTTCTAAAATTCTTATGTAAAATTGTAAAAGTACAGTAACGCTGCTAAGATTGACGAAATATAAAATTTCATTAAAATCGATCCAGCCGCCTTCGGAGTATATACAGAACACATTCTCAAGTAAAATAGAAATGGTGATAAAATAAAATGAAATGTATATATAAGGAATATTCAAATTTATTTCCAAAATCACAGCGCTCTTAAAACTAAGTTAACAATAAACTAGTATATTTTAAAGATTTAACAATATTGTTTTTTTTAAACTACACCTTGTTATGGACACATGAAATTTGAATAACTGCGATTACCAGCCCACCCGCTTAACTTTATGATTATTGAAAACCATTTATTAACACAAATCCGAAGAGTTTCTGGTGACTGATCGATTGAAACTTTATGATTATTTGCAACGACTTTAACTATTAAGCGCTGAGATGTGGTAATTTGTGGCGATGTGACTTGCAGTGGAGTAATTTAATTGAAATAAATCGATTAGTAAGAAAATCGATTAACTCAGAACGATAATAACGATTATTACTGTTGATATTCGATAAAAAAATGTTTATTTAAAATCGATTATTAACGATATTTTTCTGACTATTTTAAAAGTTGTCCATTTAATATTATTAATTAATGAAAATAAAGACAATAAAGTGGGTGGAGCGGCGCGGGGGTCCTGGAAGGATGCGGGATGAGATATAATGATGGAAAAGTGGACTGTATTAAAGGGGATGGTTTTGCGGAATTTTGCGGAAAGGGAAAAATGGCGGGGGAGAAGAACTATATTTGGGAGCGGAATGAAAGGAGGCACGCTTACCTTATGTGATAACTGTCCCGGATGCAGGATAATCGGCAGGCAGGCACTCCACAACACTTTCACTAAATTTGCACTAATTTTAAAAGGGTGTGTTAATTAATGCGCGAGCGCAGCGTGTTCGTCTCGAACGTATTTAGCTTACGAGTGCCGCCCTCTCTCGGCGGGCCGCGTGCGGTGATAAATAAGCGTGCGAGGAGGACGGGATTATACGTAAGAGAGGGAAAGAGGTATATGGCGGTAACAGTGGGTAACTACCAATAAATAATAACAGATGCTCTGTTTGTGAAATTGGATTACAATGTGTTGTTTGGCTACATTGGTTTCATCCAACAATATCTTAAAAGATAAAAAAAAATTAAAAAGTGGGTAATTATTAATTTTTTTTTTAAATCGATCAATAATGTACAAAAAAAAGAAAATTAACGCCCTGTTACTATCCTACTGCTGGGAATAGGTCTCCTCTCTCCGATTTTAGAGAGAAGGTTTGGAGCTAAGACCTAACACGCTGCTCCAATGCGGATTGGTAGGTTACACATATCCCTAGAATTCTCTAGAGATATGCTGGTTTCCTTACGATATTTTCCTTCACCGAAAAGCGTGTGATAAATTGCAATTATCAATTAGACACATAAGTTTTACTAGAAAACTCATCGGTGCCTACCCGGAGTTTGAACCCATAGTCGTCTCTAGAGAGTCGCGCGTTCTCACCAAGCTATCACAGCTTAATAATGTATAGACAATCGATTACGGTAATAATCGGCTTTAGTGGACACGAGCGTAAAAAAAGTAGATTTTTTTATTAATCGATTATTTTTTTTAAATAATCAATTTTTAATTTTTGAATTTAAACTATCGTGAGTGGTATTCATAATTAATGTATAGAAACCGGCTATACTCACGTGTTATTTTATCGGATGAGCCCGACTAGTTTTAAGCCCATGCGGGGCTCTTATTCATGAGCTCTCTACGCGGCGTTATCGCGGCGGGAAATGAACGGCTCATCCGATAAAATAACACTTGAGTATAGCCGGTTTCTATACATTAATAAATTTTTAATCGATTTTTTTTACTAAAAATCGATTATTTTAATTATCCTCTCTTTTTTTTACAAACTGCGCAACTGTTATTATTTACTGGTAGTTGCCAAAATAATTTAGCATTTATTCTTATTAATTATTTAAAGTAATCAATTATTATTAATCGATTATTCTGATACGAATTAATCGATTTATATTAAAGTGATAAAAAAATCGATTATTTATTAATCGATTTCTTCTTCCAAGTCACAACCCTAGTGGACACCGGGCGTTAGTATCCCATATCACCACATTCTCACAACCACGGCTCCCACCCAGACCTGGTGACGCTCAGGAGTCGCGGCTCCGTGCTCTGACGGAGAAGACTCGACACCTGGGACAAGAAGGTGCATTATAATTGAAATAGATCTATAAAAGTAATGAATTAATGTATAGAAACCGTCTATACTCACGAGATTATAGCCAGTTTATATACATTAAATTCAAATTCAAATAAACTTGTAAACAAGTGCTTTTGAATCAACTCTACTGCTGGTTCGGAAAGCTGTTCCTACCGAGAAGAGCCAGCAAGAAACTCCGCGGTTGCTCTTTTAAAAATATAATTCTTAATAATAGTTACATTTAATCGTTTCTATCTTGTACAGGGTCGAACAATATCTATATCCACGTATTCTTATCTTCTAAATAATCTTCAAGAGTATAGTAGGCTTTCTGTATCAGCCTCTTTTTAATAGTGTTTTTTAAACTGCTGTAATGGCAAAACTAAAATTTATTGTGGAATTTTATTATAGAATCTTATACCCAAACAAACAAACAAACAAATTAATTATGAATACTAATCACGATAGTTTACAATTAATTGACTGGCCCGTTGGAGCAGTGGGTAGTGACCCTGCCTTCAGCTCCGCGGGTCGCGGGTTCGATTCCCGCCGAGGGCCAACATTTTCTATAAATGAATTTGTTGGTCTTCGAGCCTGGGTGTATATTTGTATTTAAGTATGTATTTAAAAATATATAAGTATATATTCACCAGTTGTCTGTCCATAACACAAGTATTAAGTTACTTACTTTAGGGATGGACGACCGTGTGTGTAAGTGTCCCATATATTTATTTATTTATTTATTATTTAATTTTTGACTGATTTTGTTCATTGAGCGATCACTTAAAAACACTTACCTGTTCTTCGACGCTATAAGTTTCCTTCTTATCGAAATCGGCGAATACATCTTCTAGAAGTTCTACGTACTTCTCTTTATATTTGACATTCGATTTGTTCAGAACATCAACAGTGACTAGGTGAGACAGTGTGGTGCCGCGGAGCAAGCCGTGTATGCGATGCAACTGAAAATAATTAATGAATACAGTAACTGAACACAATGAATGAATACAGTTACTGATGATATCGAATGAATAAAGTTAATGAAAATAATCTGAAGGGCGACTAAATATTAATAATACTAATAGTAATAATAATAAATTAAAAAAAACAACTAAATAAAATAGTAAGTAACGGCCCGTTACTATCCCACTGCTGGGCATAGGCCTCCTCTCTCCATTTTTGGAGAGAAGGGTTGGAGCCTACCACGATTGGACCTACCACGCTGCTCCAATTGGTAGGTTACACATATCCCTAGGATTCTCTAGAGATATGCAGGTTTAAATTTAAACTATCGTGAGTAGTATTTATAGTTATTGTATAGAACCGGCTATACTCACGTTATTCTATCGGGTTAGTCCGACTAGTTTCGAACCCATCCAGGGGACTTATTCATGAGCTCTTTACACAACGTTATCGCGGCGGGAACTGGTCGGGCTAATCCGATAGAATAAGACGTGAGTATAGTCGGCTCTATACATTAACTATGAATAGTGAATACAGTTACTGAAAATAGCGCAATATATATAGTTACTAAGTATACTGAATAAATACAGTTACCGAGAATAATGAATGAATATAGTAAATGAAACTAATGAATAAATAAAGTTACTGAAATTAATGAATGAGTTAGGTTACAAACAATTATGAATGAATACATGTACTGAAAATAATGTAATGTAACGGCCTGTTACCATCCCACTGCTGGGCATAGGCCTCTTCTCTCCGTTTTTTTTTTTGGAGAGAAGGATTTGGAGCTAAGACCTACCACGCTGCTCCAATGCGGATTGGTAGGTTACACATATCCCCAGAATTCTCTAGAGGTATGCAGGTTTCCTCACGATGTTTTCCTTCACCGAAAAGCGTGTGATAAATTGCAATTATCAATTAGACACATAAGTTTTACTAGAAAAGTCATTGGTGCCTGCCCGGGGTTTGAACCCTAGACCTCCTCGAAAGAGGCGCACGGTGTTACCGCTGGGCTACCACAATAATGAATAATGAAAATATATTTACTAAAAATAATGTATAAATATATTGCTGCTGAGCATAGTGAATAAATACAGTTACTTAAAATAATAATTGAATACAGTTTCTGAGAATAATGAATGAATACGACTTCTTTGTATCCCACCGGTTTGTCTTATTACTGGTTATAGGCCTCATCGTCGTGGTAAGAAGCGTTCAAGTTAGAACCCACCACGCTGTTCCAATGCAGATTGGTGAGTTACACATATGCAATTAATTTTCCAGATATTCTGGTTTCTATAGATATGGATAATACTCACGTCCTCCTTGCCGTAGCCAGTCCACTTGAAGGCGACAGCTATGGTCGGTAACAGCAGGTCCAGCGCGTTCCGTAATGCGGACAGAGTGCTCTGCAGTCGACTCTCCAACACTGCAATACAATCATCTTCCTGAACTTATCCCACTCTAAGTGGACTCGATAAAACATGTAATAAACATGTTATATGATTCGGCTAGGTTTGACTGGCCCGTTGGCGCAGTGGGTAGTGACCCTACCTTCAGTTCCGCGGGTCGCGGGTTCGATTCCCGCCGAGGGCCAACATTTTCTATAAATGAATTTGTTGGCCTTTGAGCCTGGGTGTATATTCGTATTTAAGTATGTATTTAAAAAATATATAAGTACCAGTTGTCTTAAGTTCTTACCGAGGTGTCGTAAACGGCGACTAAGGTAAGTCGACCCGCCGTGTGGTATCCGGCTCAGTAAAATAGATCACCCTCATTTCTTACCGAGGTCTCGTAAAAGGCGACTAAGGTAAATTGACCCACCGTGTGGTATCCGGTATAGTAAAATATACCACCCACTTTCTTACCGAGTTGTCGTAAAATACGACTAAGGTATGTTGACGTCAGGCAGGCGGCCGGTCGTAAAAACGCAGCCAAATCATGTGACAGCATGTTTATAGCATGTTGTGCCGACCCCAGTTATAGTGGGATAAGGGCAGGAGGATGATGAAGTACTAGTTGTTTGTCACCCATAACACAAGTATTAAGTAGGCTTGGGTGTGATTGCTATATAAGAATCATATTCGTTCCACGATATGATCAATTTTAATCACGTGATCATACCTGCTACTGCTAATGCTATTGGAATACAAACAAATGTATTCTTTATATCGTATGCAGTGTATAGGACATAAAGACTACATTTGCTTGTATAAGAAATGCTATTATATTATTCAGCTATTCGCTATAATATTATTACTTGATAAAGCGATTGCTATTACAAACAAATTTATTTATTAAATAATATTCAATACGGTCGATATTTCTAGGATATAGTTTCAGTTGGAATAACGTAAAAGTGCTTCTCCGTAAATAAATTTAAATCTTCCGAATTATCGACCGTATTATATGAGATATAAGAATTACATTTGTTAGTATTAACAATAATTTTGCTCAATATCAGTGAGTTAGTCTCAGTATTCATTTATTATTTTACTTTTTCATAGAATACCTATCCATAACTTTGTATAGCAGTAGCAGTTATTCTAAAACTCATTAGCAGATGATGCTATATGAAAAGTTTTTCATATCATGATCATTAAGTGATTGGTGATTCTGTCCATGCCTAGTATTAAGTTAGTTACTTTGGGGACGGACGACCGTGCGTGTAAGTGTCCCATATATTTATTTATTCCTGTCCAACAATATACAAGTTAATAGCCACACATCTAAGATCCTTGGTTCCTCAAGACCACGCCACTTACCTCCCGGGCTGCAGACCGCCATCACGTTCCTGGTGAGCCTGGCGGGCGGCAGCTCCCCTTCGCCGTGCTGCAGCAGCGAGCCGCAGTCCACGTGGCACACGGTCCCGTCGCCCGCGCTGCACATCATGTTCTCCAGATGCCGGTCGCCGAGACCTGGAAACCACGTATCAGCCAATACCACTTAAGGACCAAATGCTGCCCTATGGAACAAGTACCAAGAAATAAGGATTCTTACATTTTTATTTATTTCTTTTTATACTTTATATTTTTAGGTACGCCGTGTGGTATCCGGCTGAATTCAAATTCAAATTCAAAATATTCTTTATTCAAATAAACTTGTAAACAAGTGCTTTTGAATCGTCAACTCTACTGCTGGTTCGGAAAGCTGTTCCTACCGAGAAGAGCCGGCAAGAAACTCGGCGGTTGCTCTTTTCAAAATATAATTCTTAATACTATTTACATTCAGTCGTTACTGTCTTGTACAGGTTCAAAGAGAGCTATATCCACACATTCTTATCTTCCAAATAATCTTCAATAGAATAGTACCACCCTCATTTCTTACCGAGGTATCGTTAAAGGCGACTAAGGTAAGTCGAACTGCCGTGTGGTATCCGGCTGAGTAGAATAGACCAATTTCATTTCTTACCGACGTGTCGTAAAAGGCGACTAAGATAAGTTGACCCACCGTGTGGTATCCGGTTAAGTAGAATAGACCACCCTCTTTCTTATCGAGGTGTTGTAAAATACGACTAAGATAAATTGACGTCAGGCAGGCGGCCGGTCGTAAAATACATAGCCAAATCATGTGACAACATGTTTATAACATGTTGTGCCGACCCCACTTAGAATGATATAAGGGCTGGAAGATGAAGATGAGAAAATATATATATAATGCTAAATGCAGAGTGGACTAACCGTTTTCATACCTGATACATGCAGGATTCGTAAAAAAAATTCACAAACCTCCACCACCGCCACCACAAAAAAAATCGCAAGGCAACGTTTGTTGTTGTGGAGTTATCGTGGAGTCTATCTCCTGATGATGCTTCGGTTGCGGGGCGAAACGATTGTTGAGTTTGTGATAGTGTACGTGTGTAGTGCTTGTGTATTGTGGTGGCGGTGGTGGAGGTTTGTACATGTGTTTTTACGAATCCTGCATGTATCAGGTATGATAACCGATTGTCCACTCTACATTTAGCATTATATATATTTTCTATTTTACTTCATCGCGGATTATAGCAAAATAATTTTATTATTACTTTAATATTGCATAATTGAGTTACCTTAACACTTAATTTATGAAAACAGTTACAGGTATTTTAAATTTGGTCTTATTACTACTGTTATAAAATAAAAAACAGCTACATTTGTATATTAAAGCCATCGCTTACCATACAAATAGCTGAGGACGGTCATATCGCAAAGTGACTCCATAAACTTCTCCTTCTTCCTGATAAAGTCTTGGAGGGAGACGCACGTGGCCTCGATTGCTGATCTGAGAACGTGAAAAGGAGACTGAATAAGAGTGGAAAAGAGAAGGAAAATAGGTATATTCAAATTCGATTCAAATTCAAAATATTCTTTATTCAAAAGCACTTGTAAACAAGTGCTTTTGAATCGTCAACTCTACTGCTGGTTCAGAAAGCTGTTCCTACCGAGAAGAACCAGCAAGAAACTAGACGTTGCTCTTTTTAAAAATTACAATTCTCAATACTAGTTACATTTGATGGTTTCTATCTTGTACAGGGTCGAACAATATCTATATCCACGCATTATTATCGTCTAAATAATCCTCAACAGTATAGTAGGCTTTCTGTATCAGCCTGTCCTTAATAGAGTTTGTTCATGATCGATTGAACAATTAAATTAATAAAAGTTTTATTAGTTCAAACATAGATGGCGCTTTACCAGATTGGCTCACGCTATCGAGTGTTAAATGTAAATAGTATAAGTCCGGAGAGCAATTATAAGTGTACGAGATCAGGACAGGTCAGTTCAGGTAATAATAAATACCACCAACTAGTTCAGGTATCCCAGGTCTTTTATTTTAAGCCTAGTGATATCGCCCGGTCTTACAAACCGGGAGGGGTCGGTATTTTCCAGAGTTTTTAAACTGCTCTAATGGCAAAGCTAAAATTGATTGCGGCATTTTATTATAGTATCATATACCTATCTTATAGGATACAATAAAATAATAGATATATGAGAGGTCACAAAAAGCTTATGATGCCTGTGTCGCGACTCAGCAGAGTTAGCAACTCATTCGATGGTCTCGGTATTCGCGATACAATAAAATACCGCAATCCATACTAGACCAGTCTACAGAAAGGTTTAAGTTAAGTATAAGAGATGTACTTATACGTAAAGCATATTACATAATTGAAGATTATTTGGATGATAAAAAAGCCTGGATTTGAAAATCCTTTCAGCTTCATACAAGACTGCGGTTTAATAATGTAAAATTGAAAATGTTTAAAAGATTGACCGCCGAGTTTCTTTCTGGTTCGTCTCTTTAAGAGCAACATTCCGAACCAGTTGAAGCTTCATTAATTATATTGATCCTGGACGATTCAAAAGTGCTTGAAAGAGCTTATTTGAATAAAGATTATTTTGATTTGATTGTAATAGATAATTTAATTTACGGCGATTAAGGTAAGTTGACATGAGGCAAGCGGCCGGTCGTAAAAAAACCCAGCCGGTTAATTTCATAACATGTTTACAGTATTGTGTCGACCCCACTTAGTGTGGGATATGCGCAGGTGGATGATGATTACCTCAGTAAATATGCTGGTATCTTGGCACAGAGCTGCTCGTACTGTTCGAGCGAGCGTTTTGGCGCCAAAATGAGATCCTTGCCGCGGTGTGCGGTCGACACTGGACATAGAAAATAATATGGTAAAAGCTGTCTTGTCTAAAGAAAAAGTGTCCTACCCTCACCGTGCAACTTTCTTTGTGATTTTGACCAAGCCACACTTTTCAATTCTGACAAAGTAAAGATTTGCGCCTTTGACCAAGTCAAACTTTGCGATTTTCACCAAGCACACTTTTCAATTCTGACAAAGTATAGATTTGCGCCTTTGACCAAGTCAAACTTTGCGATTTTCACCAAGCACACTTTTTAATTTTGACAAAGTAAAGATTTGCGCCTTTGACCAAGCCAAACTTTGCGATTTTCACCAAGCACACTTTTTAATTTTGACAAAGTAAAGATTTGCGCCTTTGACCAAGCCAAACTTTGCGATTTTCACCAAGCACACTTTTTAATTTTGACAAAGTAAAGATTTGCGCCTTTGACCAAGCCAAACTTTGCGATTTTCACCAAGCACACTTTTTAATTTTGACAAAGTAAAGATTTGCGCCTTTGACCAAGCCAAACTTTGCGATTTTCACTAAACGTAGTACACAGTCTTTATAACTTCGAACTAGAAATTTTAAACTAACATTATAATCAACGCTAAAAGAACAATCACAAGTGAGTCTCATAACTAAACATTTAAAACAAACAGGTGACGTAAACATATTAATTTTATAGTGAAAAGAAGAGAATAACATAAAACAACAAAATATAGGCATGCAAAATCAAACGCTTCAATAAATTACTTATATACTATATAAGGCATATAGATACAAAAAAGCTGAAATGGTCTGTTTGTCACCCACCATCCACGTTGCCCGCGGACGATATCAGAGCCCTCAGCCGCTCGTGGTCCTCCAGGTACTGGATGAGGGAACAGTCCTCGGACAGCGGCGTCACCTGGGAATGATGACAAGAGGTCCACATCATTGTTATATGGCTGTAGGGGTATTTATAACTAGGCTATACATACTCACTAACACTAGCTGAACTGAATGTTTATTGCTTACTAGTAATAAATACTCGGTAATATTAGTTAAATTCAACTTTTATTACTAAGTAGTAATAAATATTTAATAACATTATCTGAGATGAGTATTTATTAACAACTTGCTAGTAATAAATGTTTAGTAATATTAGCAGAGTTGAGTATTTATTACCCACTGGTAATAAATATTCAGTAATATTAGCTGACTTGAGTATTTATTACCAACTAGTAATAAATACTCAGTAATAGTATCTGAGCTGTATATATTATTACTAGCTAGAAATATTCAGTAATAGTAGCTAATCTGAGTATTTATTACTAGCTTCGTTCATTACTAATCAATACTTAGTAATAGTAGCTGAGTTTTGATTGCTAGCTCTGTATGTGCTATTTTTTACTTAAATATACACAGTAATATTAGCTGAACTGAGTATTTATTACTAACTAGTAAAAAATACTTAGTAATACTAACTGACCTGTGTGTTTATTGCCTAGTTTTATATGACGACTAATAATTAATAATATTGACTGGCCCGTTGGCGCAGTGGGTAGTGATCCTGCCTTCAGCGCCACGGGTCGCGGGTTCGATTCCCGCCGAGGGCTAACATTTTCTATAAAAAGGATGTGTCGGCTCTTCGAGAATGGGTGTATATATGTATTTAAGTACGTATTTAAAAATTATATATGTATATATTCACCAGATGTCTGTCACCCATAACACAAGTACCCACTACCCACTACCCACTGCACCAACAGGCCAGTCAATGTATTTTCTTTTATCGCGGATTATAGCAAAATTATATTTCCAATCAGTGGCGTAGCTAGTATATTTGGGGCCCGGGGCCAATTGTCACCTGGTGCCCCCCCCCCCTTCTAAAGAGTCTAAATAATTTTAGATTTCAGAACGCAATGACTTTAATATATAAATTTAAATTGGTTCAAAATGATAATAACTATATATAAAATAACATTAGATTATGATAAAATTTATTTAGAAAATTTAAAAACGAATTTTCCTCGCTTTTCGAGTGGTAAAGTCCTTTGTTTCTTCATCGAGCTCTACAGCTAAGAAACTTTTTTGTGTATATTGTAGACGATATAATCATACAAAATCAATGTGCAAAAAGTTGAATAAGAGTCTTATTCAACTTTTTCTGAAATGATTTTATTATTCATCAAAAAAAAGATTATTATCAAGTTTGGTGCCCCCCTTGCTTGTGGTGCCCTGGGGCGACCGCCCCTCTGCCACCCCCTAGCTACGCCACTGTTTCCAATGTAAGTAACGGCCTGTTAATATCCCACTGCTGGGCATAGGCCTCCTCTCTCCATTTTTAGAGAGAAGGGTTGGAGCTAAGACCTACCACGCTGCTCCAATGCGGATTGGTAGGTTACACATATCCCTAGGATTCTCTAGAGATATGCAGGTTTCCTCACGATGTTTTCCTTCACCGAAAAGCGTGTGATAAATTGCAATTATCAATTAGACACATAAGTTTTAATAGAAAAACTCATTGGTGTCTGCCCGGGTATGAACCCATGATCGTCTCTAGAGATTCACACGGTCGCACCGCTAGGCCATCACAGCTTCCAATACTTGTTGTTTCCAATATATATATATAGCTGTTTCCAATACTTTTTATAAATATTTTATTCTCACATGGTATCCGGTGGTGACGTCCCGCGGCAGCAGCGCTCCCATGTTGGCCAGCAGGCGCAGCGCGGCGGCGTGCGGGCGCGGCCGCTCGCCGCACTTGATGACGTAGCGCGCGCACGAGCCGTCCGACAGCCGGCAGCGCAGCAGCGCGGGACGGCGGACAGAGTCGACGAACACCGACACCTGTATACAATTGTTCTGTATTTTTTATGGTATAGGATGACAAACGAGCGTGCGGTTTACCTTAAAGTAATCACCGCCGCCCACGACCTCTCGCAAAACGAGTGTGTTGCTGTCCTTTAAAAAGGTGGAAAAAACGCTTTTTAAAGGTACTTATTAAGGTAAAAAAGGGTCGCGGGGAGCCGCTGGATACAAGCGGCACAAAATCGTGCGTTCTGGAGATCCCATGAAAAGACCTATGTCCAGCAGTGGACGTCCATCGGTTGAAGAAGAAGAGAAGAAGAAAGGTACTTATATTGTACCGATCCGGGAAATTGTCCTGAAATTGATCATGTCAGTGGGAGATTGTTCCATAAAACCGTGGTGCGCCGAATGAAATTATTTGAAAACCGCACTGTGGTGGATCGCCAAGCATCCAGATGGTGAGGATGATATTTTAACCTATTTAAACCTATATTTTAACCACAGTGCGGTTGTGGAATTTAGCGGCAGGAATCAAGTCATGCAGTTCGGTGGAACACTCTCCGTGAAAGATGCGGTATAAAACGCACAGTGATGATACGTTTCTACGCATCGCCAAACAGTCCAGTTGTTTGCTAATCACCTTATCCCAAATAATACGAGCTATGCGATCGAATGACTGTATTTATTTATTCGGCATCCGACAGCATTATATATTAAATTATCCAACAAGTATCCTATATAGTTTTAAATAAAATGTGGAAAATGATTTATAGAATTAGGCGTTACTTTGCGGAGATCCATAATACAAAAATAATAATAAAATTAATTTGTAAAAATGTACATAATGCTGAATGTAAAATGACAATCCGTTTTTTATTCTGATACATGCAGGATTTACAAAAACACACGCATAAACTTCTACCACCGCCATCACAATACACAAGCACTACATACGTTCACTACCACGAACTCTTCGTTCGAGTTTAGCATTGCATATATTTTCTATTTTAATTCATCGCGGATTATAGAAAAATAATTTTATTATTACTTTTGTAATGTGGAAAAATTAAAGAGTGTAATACATAAAAAAGTACAATAAGTAATAATAATAAAAAAATTGTATTACAAAAAAGAGCTATACATGGTATTTACCTATTTTGTTGTAAAAAGCTACTCTTTAAAATTTTATTATCTTTTATTACTTTTTTGTTTTTGTTTTATTAAATGTAATACCTTTAACACGAAAATGCAACTGATTTGATTATTATTTCGTTTTAATTATTATTTTGTTTTAACTTTATGATTTATTATCTCCATTTAATATTCCTTTTTATTTTTAAACTTATACCTATTTTTTTTTTGTTGTGTCTAGTTTATGTACATTTTAAACTTAAGTTTTAAACTGGTTTCTGTTATATTACTCGGGCAGCAGCTGAAAACCAGCGCCGTGTGTTATTAGTTCCAGTAATGACATGCGACAATGCTGAGCTGTGTGCCCTTTCTGTCAATTACCAATTGCAGAATAAATGTTTTTTCATTTCATTTCATTTTATTTCATTTTATTTTAATTAAACCCGCATGATTCTCTGCGAGAGATGAAAATATAAAGAATTACAAAACAATAGGTGATGTATATAATAGACAAAGTAGGAATCGTCTTAAGCTTGTGGCTTAGCTCCTTGCGATTTATTGACCTTCTCCTCAAACTTTTCCACGTACACCCCCTCCTTCAGGCACAGCAGCTTCGAGAGGCAGCCGTCCCTCTCCAACGAGCGGGACAGAGCGGGACACAAGTGGGAGAGCAGCAGGGTCTCCTTCCTGGCCACCTTCAGCTCGGACAGTAAAGCCATCAGTTCACGCTTCCTCGTGTGTTTGTCGACACCTGCCAATTAATCCTAGTAAATAACGGCCTCTTATTATCCCACTGTGGTAGCCCAACGGTAACAGCGTGCGACTCTTTCGAGGGGGTCACGGGTGCAAACCCGGGCAGACACCAATGAGTTTTTCTGTTAAAACTTATGTGTGTAATTGACAATTGCAATTTATCACACGCTTTTCGGTGAAGGAAAACATCGTGAGGAAACCTGCATATCTCTAGATAATTCTGGGGATATGTGTAACCTACCAATCCGCATTGGAGCAGCGTGGTAGGTCTTAGCTCCAATCCTTCTGTCCATAAAGAGAGAAGAGGTCCATTCTCAGCAGTGGAATAGTGAGAAAGAAAGAAAAAAAATCGATGAATAAATAATCGATTTTGTTCACCTTTATAATAAATCGTTTTTTTTAATCGATTTTTTCTGACTATTTAAATGGTTGCCTTTTTAATATTAATAATTAATTACAATAAAGGCCAATTAAAGTGGATAACTACCAAGAAATAATAACAGATGAGCTGTTTGTAAAATTCAATTAAAATGTGTAGTTTGACTAAATTGGTTTCATCCGACAGTGCATATGTAATCTTAAAAAACAAGAAAAAGAGTAAAAAAAAATAAAAGAGCTGGAGCTAAGACCCATCACGCTGCTCCAATGCGAATTGGTGGGTTACAAATATTCCCTGTATCGCAGTATAAACATTCCAAAAAATTATTCGAAATAAAATATACCAAATTTAATTTTAAACTATCTTGAGTTAATGTATAGAAACCGGCTATACTCACGTGTTATTCTATCGGGTTATCCCAACTAGTTTCGAACCCATCCGGGGCACTTATTCATGAGCTCTTTACATGACGTTCTCCAAGCGGGAACAATCCCGGAAAGGTTCGAAACTAGTCGGGCTAACCCGATAAAATAAGGCGTGAGTCTAGCTAATTTCAATACATCGTCATCCTGCCCTTATCCCACTCTGAGTGGGGTTGGTACAACATGTTACAAACATGTTGTCATTCAATTTGGCTACGTATTTTACGACCGGCCGCCTGCCTGACGTCAACTTATGTTAGTCGTATTTTTCGACACCGCGGAAAGAAAGAGGGTGGTTTATTCTACTTAGCAGGATACCACACGGCGGGTCGACTTACCTTAATCGCCTTTTACGACACCGCGGAAAGAAAGAGGGTGGTTTATTCTACTTAGCAGCATACCACACGGCGGGTCGACTTACCTTAGTCGCCTTTTACGACACCTCGGTAAGAAATGAGGGTGGTACTATTCTATTCAGCCGGATACCACACGGCGGATCGACTTACCTTAGTCGCCTTTTACGACACCTCGGTAAGAAATGAGGTTGGTCTATTCTACTAAACCGGATACCACACGGCGGGTCGACTTACCTTAGTCGCCTTTTACGACACCTCGGTAAGAAATGAGGTTGGTCTATTCTACTAAACCGGATACCACACGGTGGGTCGACTTACCTTAGTCGCCTTTTACGACACCTCGGTAAGAAATGAGGGTGGTACTATTCTATTCAGCCGGATACCAAACGGCGTCTAATTTCAATACATGAACTATAAAGTATACCATTTTTTTTAAATGTTTCTATGTGATTGATTTTCTCAAAATCTACTGAACGTATTTTTGTACAGTTTGAACTGAAATATAGTGATATTGTTGAGGAATATTTAGATTATGTTAGCTTCTGTTAGATAAGCGTACTAATACTCGATATAATTTATATAATTGTTAGACGTACTTATAATAATCAGTAATAAATTATAAAATACATATATACTAGCCGTGTGGTATCCGGCTGAGTAGAATAGACCAACTTCATTTCTTACCGACGTGTCGTAGAAGGCGACTAAGGTATGTTGACTCGTGTGGTATCCGGCTGAAAAGAATAGTACCACCCTCTTTTCTTACCGAGGTGTCGTAAAAGGCGACTAAGGTAAGTCGACCCGCCGTTTGGTATCCGGCTGAGTAGAATAGACCAACCTCATTTCTTACCGAGGTGTCGTAAAAGGCGACTAAGGTAAGTTGACCCACCGTGTGGTATCCGGTTTAGTAGAATAGACCACCCTCATTCTTACCGAGGTGTCATAAAATACGACAGAGGTAAGTTGACGTCAGGGAGGCGGCCGGTCGTAAAAACGCAGCCAAATCATGTAACAGCGTGTTTATAACATATTGTGCCGACCCCACTTAGAGTGGGATAAGGGCAGGAGGATGGTGACTAGTGGCCCGCTCCAGCTTCGCACGGGTATAAAATATTTAGCCTATGTCACTCAGTGAAAAAAATGATTTAACTCTATCCAGTAGTTTTGTTTTATTCATTACTGCCCGTGGCCCGCACGCGTTAAAATTGGAATAAAACAATTCCCCTTACTCTATCCATGAAGATTCCCCTGCTATCTTTGGAATATCTAAACTATACAAAAAGTGACTAATTTTATACTATGTAGTGAAGTTTAGCTATTATTTTGATAATTGTCAAATTTTTTACCATACTTAACCAAAGACTAAATTACGTATAGCTGTCATTTATGTTCTGTTATTCCATGTCATAGTCGTTTTTGATATACCACGTTTTATAGTGACTTGACGGGATAAAATAAATGCGGTCGAGCGGGATAAAAAGTATCCTATATCCGTCTCCTGCTTCTAAGCAACCTCTCCACCAATTTTCAGCCGAATTGGTTCATCTGTTCTTGAGTTATAAATAGTGTAACTAAGACCAACTTTCTTTTATATATATAGATAAATAGATACGTTATTAGGAATAGAATGATAATGAGGAAGTATTTTGTCTACCATAATATGTTGTCTGTCATTCGGTGGGACCGAACGAATGAATGTAAAAGATTGTGACACGAGTCTTGTTCTCTAAAGACGTTTTAGGCATTCCGATTCTAGCCATCGAAGAGTAAGTACGTCCTAAAAGTAAAGTATTGAGCTAATATTAAAATTACTAAATTACTAAAGTATTGAGATAATTTATGTATACAACAGACAAAGCAGGAACCGACATAAGCTTGCGGCTCCTGCTTTGCGCCGCGCAAAAGTGCGTAACTCGTTTGTGGGTTTTGGTATAAGATTCTATAATAAAATTCCGCAATCAATTTCAGCTTTGCCATTGCAGCAGTTTAAAAACACTGTTAAAAATAGGCTGATACAGAAATCCTATTATACTCTTATTTAGAAGATAAGAATGTGTGGATATAGCTCTCTTTGAACCTGTACAAGACAGTAACGACTTAATGTAAATAATATTAAGAATTATAATTCAAAAAGAGCAACCGCCGAGTTTCTTGCCGGCTGTTCTCGGTAGGAACAGCTTTCCGAACCAGCAGTGGAGTTGACGATTCAAAAGCACTTGTTTACAGGTTTATAGGAATAAAGAATAATTTGAATTTAATAAAGTGTGGAGGCTAACAGTTAATAGTATATTCTCTGTTTGTTATGTTAGCGGTGGTAAAATGATCACAATACCATCACCGGTGATGTCCTCCAGCCTCCTCTTGTACTTGAGCAGCACGCGGTAGTCGGGCCCGGCGTGGGGGTTGTCGAAAACCGCGGCCATAGTGCTAGCGAGCACCGCCGACCACTCGGCCTCGTCTGGAATCAATATAAATATAAATAAATATAAATATATGGTACACTTACACGCACGGTCGTCCGTCGCCAAAGTAAGTAACTTAATACTTGTGTTATGGACAGACAACTGGTGAATATATACTTATATATTTTTTAAATACATACTTAAATACAAATATACACCCAGGGTCGAAGGGCCAACAAATTCTTTTATAGAAAATGTTGAGCCTCGGCGGGAATCGAACCTATATATATATCCTCCTTGCCCTTATCCCACTCTAAGTGGGGTCGGCACAACATGTTATTAACATGCTGTAACATGATTTGGCTGCGTTTTTACGACCGGCCGTCTGCCTGACTTCAACTTACCTTAGTCGTGTTTTACTACACCTAAGTAAGAAGAGGGTGGTCTATTCTACTACACCGGATACCACACGGTGGGTCAACTTACCTTAGTCGTGTTTTACGACACGTCGGTAAGAAATGAGGCTGGTACTATTCTATTCAGCCGGATAGCACACGGTGGGTCAACTTACCTTAGTCGTGTTTTACTACACCTAGGTAAGAAGAGGGTGGTCTATTCTACTAAACTGGATACCACACGGTGGGTCAACTTAACTTAGTCGCCTTTTACGACACCTCGATAAGAAATGAGCGTGGTCTAGTCTACTTAGCCGTACTTAGTGTCGTAAAAGGCGACTAAGGTTAGTTGACGTCAGGCAGGCGGCCGATCATCAAATACGTAGCCAAATTATATGACAACATGTTTGTAACATGTGGATTAGAGTGGGATAAGGGCAGGAGTATGATGATAAAAACTCTAACGATTTCTATTCGACTCTTTTGACGTAAGCCGAAAAACTTGGAATCTACTTCTCTAAATGTAGCTTTGACTAGAGATTGGATTAGAGAGAG
This sequence comes from Morpho helenor, assembly GCA_029227775.1. Taxonomy (NCBI): domain Eukaryota; kingdom Metazoa; phylum Arthropoda; class Insecta; order Lepidoptera; family Nymphalidae; genus Morpho; species Morpho helenor. The sequence goes on from JARGCU010000011.1 coordinate 13,471,720, forward strand.
AGTGAGATCGTATAACCCGTACCGTCCTTATCCAGCGCGTAAGCCAAGCTCTCGCAGTACTTCAGCAGCAGGTGCTGAGGATCGGCAACCAGCGCCAAGCACTGCCTCCACCTGGCAGCTGCCTGGTGCTGGTCACGCAGCTCCTGCTGCTCGCCACAAGCTGACAGCTTGTCCAGGTTTTCATTAAGTAGTCCCATCGAGACCTGGTCCAGCTGCTGACTCACCATCTCCAGCTGGAAAATGCATCTCGTCAATGGAGTATGACTGAGTTTTTTATCTTATTAAATCAAGGGACAAATGATTTTTTTAACAAAGGTTAGTCTCCAAGTCGACCCGCCGCGTGGTATAATAGACCACCCTCATTTCTTGCAGACGTGTCGTAAAAGGCGACTAAAGTAAGTTGACAAATGTGGTATCCAGCTGAGTAGAAAAGACTACCCCTATTCCTTACAGAGGTATCGTAAAAGGCGACTAAGGTAAGTTGAATCGCCGTGTGGTATCTGCCTGAGTAGAATAGATTCATTCATTCATTCATTCAGAATAGACCACCCTCATTTCTTGCAGACGTGTCGTAAAAGGCGACTAAAGTAAGTTGACAAATGTGATATCCAGCTGAGTAGAACAGACCACCCTCATTTCTTGCAGACGTGTCGTAAAAAGCGACTAAGGTAAGTTGACACATGAGGTATCCGGCTGAGTAGTATAGACCACCCTCATTTCTTAACGAGGTGTCGTAAAAGGCGACTAAGGTAAGTTGACACATGAGGTATCCGGCTGAGTAGTATAGACCACCCTCATTTCTTACAGACGTCTCGTAAAAGGCGACTAAGGTAAGTTGACACATGCGGTATCCGGCAGTGTATAATAAACAGAGCACCTTCATTTCTTACCGAGGTTTCATAAAAGGCGTCTAAGGTAAGTTGATTCATGTGGTATCCGGCTGAGTAGAATAGATCACCCTCATTTCTTACCGAAGTGTCGTCAAATACGAAATTGACGTCAGGCAGGTCGTAAAATACTTACTTTGGGGACGGACGACCGTGTGTGTAAGTGTCTTATATATTTATGTCTCATATATTTATGTGCCTTTTATTTATGTCCCATATATTTATGTCCCATATATTTATGTCCCATATATTTATGTCCCATATATTTATGTCTCATATATTTATGTCCCTTTTATTTATGTCCCATATATTTATGTCCCATATATTTATGTCCCATATATTTATGTCCCATATATTTATGTCTCACATATTTATGTCCCATATATTTATGTCCCATATATTTAAGTGCAGGAGGATGATGTTGGATGATGATGGTATGTGGCGATACCACCCACTCACCGCTCCCATCACCGCCACCGCGTCAGTTCTCTCCAGCACAGCTCCTTGGTAGTCATCCAGCCTGTTGACCACCACGTCAGCCATTAGCTGCCTTTTCTTACCACCAAGCCAATTAACGAACACATCCAGAACTTTCGACATGTGGTACAGGAGTTTGCTCTGTTGTGACGGTCCTGGAATTGTAAAGATATAGGGCATACAGACAGACATTTCATCATTCTCCTGCCCTTATCCCACTCTAAGTGGGTCGGCACAACATGTTACAAACATGTTGTCACATGATTTGGCTACGTATTTCATCACCAGCCGTCTGCCTGACATCAACTTACCACAGGGTGGCCTGTTTTACTCCGTTGGATACCACACGAGTCGACTCACCTCAGTCGCTTTTTACGACACCTCATTAAAAAAGAGGGTGCTCTAAAACGCCGGTCGTAAAAACGCAGCCAAATCATGTGACAGCATGTATATAACATGTTCTGTCGACCCCACTTAGGGTGGGATAAGGGCAGGAGGATGATAAGGGACATATATACATACTTTCTTTTCAATATACATAGATTTTCCCTTACCCTCGCAATCCTCCCAAGTTTCGTTGTAATAGCTCATGACCATAACGCATATAGACTCAGCAGGTCCTTTAAAGGCTTTCGGCAATGTACCGTCCATCTTATTTTCCAACTCCGCCTTTATACATTCCACGTGTTCATTTTTTAAACCTGAAAACATCCAAGTTATCATTAGTTAGTTCAGAAGCGATAGGAAAAATAAATCGATTGTAAATGATTGATTATATCTGATTTTCCTAAAATAATCGATTTTTGATGAAAAAATAATCGATTATTAAAAATTGATTATTTTTTTCACATTGCTAACTTGGAGTAGAAAAAATCGATCACTAAATTCTGACTATTTCAAATGTTGTCTTTTTTAACATTAATAATTAATTACAATAAAGGCTAATTACAGTGGATAACTACCAAAAAATAAAATTGATGCGCTGTTTGTGAAATTGGTTTAAAATGTGTAGTTTGGCTAAATTGGTTTCATCCAACAATGCATCAATCTAATCTTAAACAACAAGAAAAAGAGTAAATAAGAAAAAGGGTAACCTAAAATAATCGATTTTTAAAAAATAGATTTTTGGTGAAAAATAATCGATTATTAAAAATCAATTATTTTGAAAAATATTCGATTATTTTTTCACATCGCTAATATCCATCCATATTCATATTAAACATTCGTTTGGTCACGTGACTATATACAATTTTTTTAAAAACCATATTAATAATGTATTGAAGTAGGTGTTACTTTGCAGAATTCCATACTACAATTATTTTGCTATAATTCACGTGAAAATTAATTTAATAGTTTATTTAGCTAACAGACAAGTAGACAGACGCAGTGCTGGTTTGGTTTATTTTAATTTAATCTAACAATATCTGAATCTAATAGCAGCGTTTATTAAGAAAAATTTACGTAATGCTAAGTGTAGTAAGCAGAAACCGTTGTCATACCTTATATATGCAGGATTAGTTATCGCACGAATCACTCAACATCGCCACAAATAATACACCACACAAGCACTACACATATTCACTACGACAATCTTAACGATTGTTTCACCCCGTCATGATCATCTGGAGATTGACTCAAAGACGGAATCGCAAAAAATCGGCAAAAGAAACCTGTATTGGGTATAAAAACGGATAGTCCACTCTACATTTAACATTATATCTATTTACTTTATCGCCAATTATTCGCCGTGTGGTATCCGGCTGAATAGAATAGTACCACCCTCATTTCTCACCGAGGTGTCGTAAGAGGCGTCTAAGGTAAGTCGACCCGCCGTGTTGTATCCGGCTGAGTAGAATAGACCACCCTCATTTCTCACCGAGGTGTCGTAAGAGGCGTCTAAGGTAAGTCGACCCGCCGCGTTGTATCCGGCTGAGTAGAATAGACCACCCTCATTTCTCACCGAGGTGTCGTAAGAGGCGACTAAGGTAAGTTGACTCACCGTGTGGTATCCGGTTAAGTAGAATAGACCACCCTCTTTCTTATCGAGGTGTCGTAACATACGACTAAGATAAGTTAACGTCAGGCAGGCGACCGGTCGTAAAATACGTAGCCAAATCATATGACAACATGTTTATATATAACATGTTGTGCCGACCCCACTTAGAGTGGGAAAAGGGCAGGAAGATGATGACTTTTTCGCCAATTATAGGAAATTTTTTTATTACTTATGTATTATGGATTATTATGCAAAGTAACGCCTACTTCTATAAAAATAAACCTAAAACTTTGATGAAGGGTCTTCTCGCTTACTCCCCGGGTGAGGGTAAACGGGGTGCGGGCCTCGAGGTATTCCTCACTACCCGGGCATCTCCTCGCGGGCACTTAAGCCCGGTACTAAAACTTTAACGCGACCAAATCGCAATACACGCATGCACCGATAGATGTCGCTATAAGTACATTGGTCCGCGCTATCGAGTGTACTTCCTGCATACTACAAGTGCGTCTCCCAGACGCGGCTAAAGCGAGGTCGTCATTCCAACACCTGATGGGACAGCGCGGATGCGCGTTCCATCTTACGGGGATTTTTTGAATACGTAATTGTACTCAGTACAAAGACGTAAAATATGTATAAGCAAAGCTATGAATTGAATATTTTATCATTAATCCGATTTATATAGGGATGTGACTTGGAGTAGAAAAAATTAGGGATGTCACTTAAGAGTAAAAATCGATTTTTTAAAAATCGATTACTTTGTGACGAAGTAATCGATTTTTCTGACTATTCAATACTATAATACTATATATATACTACTATAATAATAATATAAACTAATGAAAACATACAAGTTATCATTCTCTGCTCTTATCACACTCTTAAGTGAGTTCAGAAGCGATAGGAAAAATAAATCGATTTTTAATTTTTGATTATATTCGATTTTCCTAAAATAATCGATTTTTGATGAAAAAATATTCGATTATTAAAAATTGATTATTTTTTTCACATTGCTAACTTGAAGTAGAAAAAATCGATTACTAAATTCTGACTATTTCAAAAGTTGTCTTTTTTAATATCAATAATTAATTACAATAAAGGCTAATGAAAGTGGACAACTACCAAGAAATAATATTAGATGCGCTGTTTGCAATACAAATCAACAATGAATAAGTAATCTTGAAAAAAAGATTATTTTTAAAATTTATTTTAAAATTAATGTTAAGATTCCGGCTATACTCACGTCTTATTTTATCGGATGAGCCCGACTAGTTTATAGTAAAGTAGTAAAAGTAGTTTATTTTAAAAATTTTCACATCGCTAACTTAGAGTAGAAAAAGTTGATTAATAAATAATCGATTTTTATCCCTTTACAAATAATCGATTTTTAAAAAATCTATTATTTTGTTCCGAAATAATCGTTTTTTTCTGACAATATGAACAGTTGCTGTTTTTAATATTAGTAATTGATTGATAGCATCGATTTTTTTTAAATCAATTTTTGATGACAAAATAATCGAATATAAGAAATTGATTATTTTTTCACATTGCTAGTTCAAACCCCAGACAATGAGTTTTTTCTATTAAAACTTATGTGTCTAATTGCTTGTCTTTGTCCACTTCAATTAGTCTTAATTGTAATTAATTATAATATTAAAAACGGCAACTATACAAATAGAAAAAAAAACTATTTCTAAAAATCGATTTTTAATCAAATAATCGATTTATTTTAAAGGGAAAAAAATCGATTATTTATTGATCGATTTTTTCTACATATCACATCCCTAATTTAAACCCTTTAGTCCCTAAAAAGAGACACGTTTGTCCGTTTGTCTATCAAATATGATAACTTACATTCTAAATCTCTTCTCAGCCGCATCTGCAGTTCACTCATCGCTAGTACATCACTGACATCTGAGCTGGCAACGAATTGTTCCGTGTAAGATTCTGTAAAAAAACTAGCTGATATTAGCGATGTGAAAAAATATCTATTCGAAATCGATTTTAAAAATAATCGATTATATTTTCAAAATAATCGATTTTCAATAATCGATTATTTTTTCATCAAAAAACTATTTTCTAAAAATCGATTGTTTTAGGTATGCCTTTTTCCTTTTTACTCTTTTTTTTATTTTTTAAGATTATATATGCAATGTCGGATAAAACTGTAGCCAAACTTCACATTTTAATCAAATTTCACAAACAGCGCATCTGATATTATTTCTTAATCGATTTCTTCTACTCCAAGTCACATCTCTAGCTGATATTAGATGGATATCAAAATAATCTTTATTCAAATAAGCTCTTTCAAGCACTTTGGAATCGTCAAGGATCAATATGATTAATGAAGCTACAACTGGTTCGGAATGTTGCTCTTACCGAGAAGAACCAGAAAGAAACTCGGCGGTCAATCTTTTAAACATCTTCAGTTTTACATTATTAAACCTGTACATTACATTTTACATTATTAAACTTGTATCAAGCTGAAAGGAATTTCAAATCCTCGTATTTTAATTAAATTTTTCTTCCTCGCACCAGTACTATTAGTTTTTGGGTCAAGGTTATAAGGTACGGTCGTTGATCTATATAAATTATGTTTATTTTTTTTAAAGTCAAGTCATTCCTGTGGTTAAAATACTTGTGTTGTGTGAATTGACTGATTTTTTTATGTAGGATGCTGTAGGTAACTAAAATAAAAAAAAATTGTATAGTCAGTATATACTTTATTAAATATTAAAGCAACATAATTTTATTATTACTTCTGTATTATGGATCTCCCACAAAGTAAAGCCTGATTCTTTAAATTAAATAAGTTATAACTTAACGTATAGTTACCGACGCACAAAACATTTTAATGTACCCCATCTTAATGATACTATCCCAGAGCTGGGCTATCTCCTCTTTCTTTTTTAGAGAGAAGGGTTGTATATAAGACCCACCACGTTGCCCCAATGCGGATTGGTAGGTTACACATATCCCTAGAATTCTCTAGGGATATGCAGGTTTCCTCACGATTTTTACCTATAGTGAAAACCGTGTGATAATTTGAATATATTATTTAAACAAGTTTTAATTGAAAGAATCATTAGTGCCCAGAGTTTATTCATTTATTTATCACTATTGTCAATACACTGTACTATACGATTTATATCGTGACGTTTATTATTATATCCATAGACCAGTCTACAGAAAGGTTTAAGTTAAGTATAAGAGATGTACTTGTGCGTAAAGCATTTTAAAAAATTGAAGAATGTTTGGATGTTAAAAAGCCTGGATTTGAAAATCTTTTCAGCTTCATACAGGACTGCGGTTTCATTATGTAATACTGAAAATGTTTAAAAGATTGACCGCCCAGTTTCTTTCTGGTTCTTCTCGTTAAGAGCCAACATTCCGTACCAGTTGTAGCTTCGTTAATGATATTGATCCTTGACGATTCAAAAGTGCTTGTAAGAACTTATTTGAATAAAGATTATTTTGATTTGATATTTCCGCATAAAAATTACAATAATTCATAGTCCCATATAAGTGTCTAGTTGCGTGTTTTAGCCGCTCGCCGCTAGATGTCACTGTGCCGCATTGGCCCGCGCTGCCGAGTGTCCTATCGCGTACTATAGGAGGGCTGCCTACTTCTTCACCTGAGGGGTCTACCAACACTGCAGGGGCAGCGCGGACGCGCGTCCCATTTCCAATTTTTGTCACGTAATTGTACAACCGTACAAAAGCGTTAGTTTTAAGGAAATGTGACTTGGAGATGATTAACTAAGGACTTGACTTGGATTGTAGCCCAAAAAATCGATTAATAAACAATCGATTTTTATTCCTTTAAATCGATTTTTGATGAGAATATAAACGATTATTTTAAAAGTGGATTATTTTTTCACATCGCTAATTTTAAGGATATGTGACTTGGACTTGGAGTAGAGATGTAACATGGACTAGGGATGTGAAAAATAATCGATTTTAATTATCGATTTTCATAAAAAATCGATTATGCCCGTTTACTTTTTTTCTTGTTTTTTAAGTAGAAATATGCATTGTTCGATGAAACAAATGTACCCACACTACACAATTTAATCGAATTTCACAAACAAATAATAATTATGAATATTAAAGAGGCAACTTTCCAAACATTTAGAAAAAGCGATTTGAAAGAAAAACGATTATTTCGTATCATTATTATTGATTCGAATTTGAAATTCGAAATTCGAAAATTCGAAATTGAAAAATCGATATATTTTAAAGGGGAAAGATAAGATTATTTATTAATCGATTTTTTCTACTCCAAGTCACATCCTTTATTTATTTCTTATTTCTTTTTTTACATATATTTAGAAAAGAGTAAGAAAAATTAAAAAAGCACATGTATATAGGCGGACTTATCCCTATAAGGGATCTCTTCCCGTCAACCTTTGAGTGACAGAAGAAAAAGTACAAGAATTAAAGTAGAAGGGAGAGTACGAGTCATATAGAGAAAAAGAAAAAGTTTAAATGAACTTAACTATTTGAACTATTAATTAATTTTGATAAAAAAAATAGATGAAAAGATGCTACTAATATATAATTACTAATATTTTCTAGTCTGTAACTTAAATACCGAAATTTTTTATAGTCCTTGGACATGAACTAGAAAAAATCGAGATATAAATAATCGATTTTTTCCGTTTGAGATAAATCTATTTTTAAAAAATCGATTATGGTACGAAATAATCTATTTTATTCTGACCATTTGAATGCTTTGCACAGGCATCTTGCCTGTTTTAATATTAATAATTAATTAGAATAAAGGCTAATTAAAGTGGACAACTGCCAAGAAATAATAACAGGTTTCATCCAACAAAGCATATCTAATCCTAAAAACAAGAAAAAGAGAGTAAAAAAGCTTTAGAGGGCAGTTAATAAAATCTTTTTTTTAAATCGATTTATAATGTATAAATAATCGATTATTAAAAATCGATTACTGTATATTGTATATATAAATAAAATGAATGAAACCTCTAAATCGCTATTTGGCAATGTTATTAAAATATTATATAAAAAAAACAAAGAGGACATAGACAATCACTACATATTATAAAACAAAGTCCATATTTCCGTATGTACGCATAAAACTTTAAAACTACGCAACCGATTTTGATGCGGTTTTTTTTAATAGATAGAGTGATTCCAGAGGAAGGTTTGTACGTGTAATAAAATTCAATACGGATTAGAGAAATACTGTAATTTTTGAGGTTTCTGTAAATAATTACATTTTTGTCCGCTTACATTGCAAACGCAGGCTAAACCCTACGAGATTTATCAAAATGATGTACTAAGTATTTGTACGCCTTGAAAAGGTCTACAGAAAAGTCCGCGATGGTATATGTCTATCTCTTATGGATAACCCACAAAAGCATTTTTTGTTATATACTTTTTACGAAAAATAATGCCTTATGTTCAAAGCAATTTTTATACAATACAACATGAATCCTTATGCAATTAAGTACCTTAAATAAATTGTTGATTTAATTTAGGTCAATATGGCCGTTTACAGTATGTAATTTAAGTGAACATTTTCCGAGATATTACAGATTTAAAATGCCGTGAGGACGCCGCGCTTCACCCTATAGCACTTCGAATCTTTTAAGAGTTTGTTTAAAGACATTCTGTAATTAATTGTAAAAATAAAATACATAGGTAAAATGTAAAAGTAAATAAGTAAAAATGTACTATATGAGTTTAGATATTCCAAAAATAGCAGGAAATAGTCTTGGTATAGGGAGAGGAAATTGTTTTTCTCCAAATTTAACGCTTGCGGGCCACGGGCAGTAATGAATAAATCAAAACTACTGGATCGATTTTAATCATTTTTTTACACTGAGTGACATGGGATATATATTTTATACCCGTGCGAAGCATGGGCAGGCCGCTAGTATTTAATATACCACAACCTAATTACGTTCTAGATGCTGTTTGTTCATTTTGAGCACATTAAAAAATTGAACAATTTAAAAAAACTTTCAACTAACATTTTTTTTAAGTTATTATTCTCCCTACAAGTATTTATTCGCTCTGTATTTGTATTAATTATGTTTTAGTATTAAGAATACAGATGGCGCGGTGCCGTTGTGTGCCGCGCTATCGTGTGTCAATTTACACAGTATAAGGAAACCCTACACCTATTCTATTGTTAGGTGGATAAAAACTTAAACGAAAGTTTGTTTAATTTTTGATACATACGTTATTGTATTGTATTATAAACAATAACAGTGTATGTAAAATAATATAAAATTGATATTTGAAATTATTCTATACATGCGTCTAATAAACACATTCAATGCCAAATGGCATGTGACATGCACTAGAAATAAAAGCCATAAATAAATCGATTTTTCAGACTTTGAAAAGATGCCTTTTAAAGAATAATCACAATTTTTATTTCATTAACTATTATACATTTTTCTTTAGTTTTTGCTGGGCCCTCTTTTAAGTAAGCTTTTTTAATATTAATAATTAATTACAATAAAGGCTTATTAAAGTGGACAACTACCAAGAAATAATAACAGATGAGCTGTTTGTGAAATTCCATGAAAATGTGTAGTTTGGCTAAATTGGTTTTCTTCCGACAGTGCATATGTAATCTTAAAAAATTAAAAAAAAGAGTTAAACGAGAAAGAGGATGATTAAAATAATCGATTAAAAAAAATCGATTTTTGATGAAAAAATAATCGAGTAAAATAATCGCGGAGTAAAATAATTATACTATTACTTTTGACATTTAGTTTTATAGAAATGATCCGTTCGCCACCAAACTTTAAAAGATCCGCTGGGTCATTCTAAGGATTGTGTATAGATTTTAATAAAATCGGTGCAGCCTTTTCCGAGTCTATAAAAGACATACAATCGTTAAGTTTTATATATAATAATGATATAGTAAAAAAATAAAATTATATTCGGAGTCTTAAGTGCCGTGTCAACAGATGGCTCTGTTCTGTTTTCTGTCACGCTCTCGAATGTCCATTTCAAATTATATAAGACAAGAGCCTCTATAACTTAAATAATTTCGCTCTCTCGATTGATTTCAGTTCAATCGGACTACCGTATTTTTGATACGTAACTGTACGCAGTACAATTGCGTGAATAATAATTGTAGATGGCATACATATCTGATGTAGAGATGTGACATGGTTTAGTAATATCCTTACCGGTAAGGTTCAACGCCCTCTTCAAGCCCTCACGGTCGTCCCTCTCGAGCGCGATCCCTCTCATCGCAACCACTTTCTGCCGCAACCACTTCAAAGTTTCGCTCTCGTACAGGCCGCTGGAATATTATTTAAAAGTTATAAATAAATAAATATATGGTACACTTACACACACGGTCGTCCGTCCCCAAAGTAAGTAACTTAATACTTGTGTTATGGGTGACAGACAACTGGTGAATATATACTTATCTTTAATATTGAAATGAGTTAATCTTGTATGTATATATATTTTCAGAATATCGGAAACGGGTCAAACGATTTTACTGAAATTCAGCATGTAGGGGTTTTGGGGGAGAAAAATCGATCTAGATAAGTTTTAGTTTAAAAAAAATGTCGTTTTATCCCTGTTTTAGGGTTCTAATTTTTTTTTTGGAATTTACGTTTCAATCACAATTTTTCGCTGTCAAACGTAAAGTTATGGTAGTTCATTTGGGGAACGGGCGGTCTAGAGAGGTGAAAATATCTAGGATCTATCTAAGAAATGAGGGTGGTCTTTTCTAGTACGTGTCAATATTACGAGCAATATTTACTGGAGAATGTATGCAGCCAATGAACACGGTGGGTGCAGGTTCGATTCCGGTTGATATAGTTACACTCACGTGACGCTCTTGCAGCATTTTAGCGCGTGACGATATAGCCCCCTCTCGTTCGCACTCACGCACCACATCAACTGGTGCGAGCGGGACAGCTTCTCGTACCTCTCGCTTGGGTCTTCATTTATAGACTGCAGGTATATCGATCTGGAATCATTTGTTTTAACCTGTCATCCAACAGCTTTTTTTTTAACGGCCTGTTACTATCCCACTGCTGGGCATAGGCCTCTTCTCTCAGTTTTTTTTTTTTTTTTGGAGAGAAGGATTGGAGCTAAGACCTACCACGCTGCTCCAATGCGGATTGGTAGGTTACACATATCCCCGGAATTCTCTAGAGATATGCAGGTTTCCTCTCGATGTTTTCCTTCACCGAAAAGCGTGTGATAAATTGCAATTATCAATTAGACACATAAGTTTTTTATACTAGAAAACTCATTAGTGCCTGCCCGGGGTTTGAACCCTAGACCTCCTTGAAAGAGGCGCACGGTGTTACCGCTGGACTACCACAGCTTGTATCCAACAGCTAATAAAATTAAAATAATCTTTATTCAAGTAAGCTCTTTCAAGCACTTTTGAATCGTCAAGGATCGATATCATTAATGAAGCTACAACTGGTTCGGAATGTTGCTCTCACCAAGAAGAACCAGAAAGAAACTCAGCGGTCAATCTTTTAAACATTTCCAATTTTACATTATTAAACCGCAGTCTTGTATGAAGCTGAAAGGATTTTCGAATCGAAGCATTTTTAACATCCAAATAATCTTCAGTTTTATAATATGCTTTACGTATAAGCATATTGACTGGCTCGTTGACGCAATGGATAGTGATTCTGCCTTCAGCTAGCGGGTCACGGGTTCGATTCCCGATTCGGCAACATTTTCTATAAAAAAAATTGTTGGTTATTCGAGCCTGGGTGTATATTCGTTTTTAAGTATATAATTAAAAATTATATATGTATAATATATTCACCAGTTGTCAGTACAAGTATTAAGTTACTTTGGGGACGGACGACCGTGTGTGTAAGTGTCCCATATATTTATTTAAATATTTCTTATACTTAATTTAAACCTTTCTGTAGACTGGTCTAGTATGGATTGCGGTATTTTATTGTATCGCGAATACCGAGACCATCGAATGAGTTGCTAACTCTGCTGAGTCGCGACACAGGTATCACAAGCTTTTTGTGACCTCTCGTATATCACTTATTGTATTGTATCCTATAAGATAGGTATAAGATTCTATAATAAAATTCCACAATCAATTTTAGCTTTGTCATTACAGCAGTTTAAAAACACTATTAAGGAGAGGCTGATACAGAAAGCCTACTATACTGTTGAGGATTATTTAGACGATAATAATGTGTGGATATACATATTGTTCGACCCTGTACAAGATAGAAACGATTAAATGAAACTAGTATTAACAATTGTAATTTTTAAAAAGAGCAACCGTCGAGTTTCTTGCTGGCTCTTCTCGGTAGGAACAGCTTTCGAATGAGTTGCTAACTCTACTGAGTCGCGACACAGGCATCACAAGCTTTTTGTGAGATATATTTAATTAAATAGTTTTTAGAGTATATTATAGTATTAATAATGTAAGTCTTGTTAGTTATCCTAATAAATAAAAATAAAATAAAATAAGAAAAAAAAAAAAGTATACGCCGTGTGGTATCCGGCGAAATAGAATAGTACCACCCTCATTTCTTACCGAGGTGTCGTAAAAGGTGATTAAGGTAAGTTGACCCACCGTGTGGTATCCAGTTAAGTAGAATAGACCACCCTCTTTCTTAACGAGGTGTCGTAAAAGGCGACTAAGGTAAGTTGACCTACCGTGTGGTATCCGGTTAAGTAGAATAGACCACCCGCTTTCTTACCAAGGTGTCGTAAAAGGCAACTAAGGTAAGTTAACCCACCGCGTGGTATCCGGTTAAGTAGAATAGTACCACCCTCATTTCTTACCGAGGTGTCGTAAAAGGTGATTAAGGTAAGTTGACCCACCGTGTGGTATCCAGTTAAGTAGAATAGACCACCCTCTTTCTTAACGAGGTGTCGTAAAAGGCGACTAAGGTAAGTTGACCTACCGTGTGGTATCCGGTTAAGTAGAATAGACCACCCGCTTTCTTACCAAGGTGTCGTAAAAGGCAACTAAGGTAAGTTAACCCACCGCGTGGTATCCGGTTAAGTAGAATAGTACCACCCTCATTTCTTACCGAGGAGTCGTAAAAGGCGATTAAGGTAAGTTGACCTACCGTGTGGTATCCGGTTAAGTAGAATAGACCACCCTCTTTCTTACCGAGGTGTCGTAAAATACGACAAAGGTAAGTCGATATCAGGCAGGCGGCCGGTCGTAAAATATGTAGCCAAATCATGTGACAACATGTTTATGACATGTTGTGCCCACTTAGAGTGGGATAAGGGCAGGAAGATGATGAAGAAGAAAAAATATATTGCGCAATTAGGGGTAGTTTTACCTCAACATGACCCTGGCCGCCCACTCCGCCAAGCAGTCCGAGGGTTGAATGCACATCGGCAGCGGCTCGTGCTCTAAGTCCAGCGAGTCCCGGATTCGATCCCAGCTCGTCGTCTCCATCAGCTGTGAACATATCAACCATGAAATCAGATAAAGATATCTTTGATATTAAAATATATATAAGTATATAGTGTGTGTATATTGTGGTGGCGTCGGTGGAGGTTTGTGCATGTGTTTTTACGAATCCTGCATGTATCAGGTATGATAACCGATTGTCCACTCTACATTTAGCATTATATATATTTTCTATTTTACTTCTTCGCGGATTATAGCATAATAATTTTATTATTACTTTTGTATTATGGATCTCCGCAAAGTAACGCTTAATTCTATAAATTATACATAATTATTTTTTCTTTTTTTTAAGTTTTGATTTGTAATAAATTGATCAAGGCTGGGTCTACCAGGTACTTATCTATTATTATTGTTACGGCTCTGTGGTTAAATTGGTTGAAGTTTGTCGTCTATGGGCTCACTAGCTGTCAAAGTAATTAATTATGTAAAATCACGTTCTTTTGTTGGTTATGTTTTAATGACTGACCCGTTGGAGCAGTGGGTAGACCCTGCCTTCAGCTCCGCGGGTCGCGGGTTCGATTCCCGCTGAGGACCAACATTTTAAATAAATGAATTTGTTGGTCTTTGAGCCTGGGTGTATATTTGCATCTAAGTATGTATTTAAAAAATATATAAGTATATATTCACCAGTTGTCCGTCACCCATAACACAAGTATTAAGTTACTTACTTTGGGGACGGACGACCGTGTGTGTAAGTGTCCCATTTATATATATATATATATATATATAAATCGGAAATATAAGGAGTAATAAAAAGTTGTGCAGTGTTATTCATGGTAAGACCTTAACAATTATAGTATCTATACTCACAGCTGACATGTCGAACCGCTTTCTGGGCCACTTGTCCAGTTCGGTGACCCACTTGAAGGTGTTCCTCTCGCGTCCCCGATACGAGCCCAGCATGGCGTTCAGCCATATGGGACACCCTGAAAATGTATATTGAAAATTACGCAACGGGCAACGAACTTGCCCAAAGGTAATATGAGGGGATCAGAATCAAAAATAGCTAAATCCTAAAGTCACAATCAAATTCAGCTCATCATCTTCCTGCCCTTGTCCCACTCTAAGTGGGGTCGACACAACATGTCATAAACATGTTGTCACATGATTTGGCTACGTATTTTACGACTGGCTGACATCAACTTAACTTTGTCGTATTTTACGTCACCTTGGTAAGAAGGAGTATGGTCTATTCTATTCAACCGGATACCACACCGTTGGTCAACTTGCCTTAGTCGACTTTTACGACAACTCGGTAAGAAATGAGGGTGGTCTGTTCTATTCAGGCGGATACCACACGTTCCAATTGGTACACACCTTGGTAAATTGTCAACTAATTGTTTCTTAAGGAAGTTGGATAGCAAATTATTTTTAGAAATAGTGGCCCTAACTCGGAATCAAACCCGCAACACCAGAAATTGAATGCCGGGTCATTACCCTCTGCGCCAATGGGCCATTATTATAAAAAAATCATATATATACGCTTATTCTTACCAACGTGTCGTAAAAGGCGACTAAGGTAAATCGACCCGTCGTGTGGTATCCGGTTGAGTAAAATAGACCACCCTGTTTCTTACCGAGGTGTCGTTAAAAAACCACTAAGGTAAGTTGACAGCAGACAGGCGGTCGGTCGTAAAATACGTAGCCAAATCATGTGACGACATGATTGTAACATGTTGTGCGACCCCACTTAGAGTGGGATGTGAGCAGGAGGATGATGTTATATATACGCTGTTACGATATGGTCATTAGTAATTGTTATTTTAATTAAAAATAAATACATACCTTCAAAATCATAGTCCTCAACGCAAGCTTTGAAACTATCTGTATCGGTCCAGAGGACGGGGAGGCTGGCATCGACAGATCTCCTCTCCTGTGACGTCAGATCATCCCAGTTGGACAGTTTGCCGAAACATACCATCAGATCTGGAAATTTCAAACCGAAAATATAAAAAAAATGCCAAAGTTTATAAGGAAATTCTTTTTATAACAAACAATGTTAAGATTGCTTTTTTTTTAAAGAGACGATTTTTTTTAGTGTCTATCTTAGACATCGAGGAATAGAAGAAGCATCTAAGAAGGAATTTCGGACGATATGAAATAAATATACTTTTGTATAGTACATACATATATAATATACAGTTTTATATTTATAAAACGGTCATTAGACCTATCGTAATGTATGTATCAGAATGTTGAACAATAAAAGATAAGGATGAAAGAAATGTGCATGTGAACGAGATGAGAATGTTAAGGTGGATGTGTGGTGACAAAACTTGATAGAATACGCAATAAGTATATCAGGGGAAGTCTGAAAGTTGCGGCCATTACAGAAAAGAGAAGTGCGAGACTAAGTTGGTATGGTCATGTAATGAGGAGGGATGAAAATCATGTGACCAGAACAGTTTTAAATTTTTTTTTTTAAATATATGGGACACTTGCACACACGGTCATCCGTCCCCAAAGTAAGTAACTTAATACTTGTGTTATGGACAAACAACTCGTGAATATATACTTTTATATTTTTAAATACATACTTAAATACATATATACACCCAGGCTCAATGACCAACAAATTCATTTATAGAAAATGTTGGGCCATCGGCGGGAATCGAACCCGCGACCCGCGGAGCTGAAGGCAGGGTCAATACCCAATGCGCCAACGGGCCAGTCAAAATGAATGTGGATGGATGTATGGCTAGGGTGAGGCCGGAAAGATGGATGGATTGTGTGAAAAATGATATGCATGTTAGAGGAGTGGCACCAGAGTTGACGAATGATAGAGGAGAATGGAAGAAGAGGACATATCGTGTCGACCCCACTTAGAGTGGGATAAGGGTAAGAGAATGATGATGATTTATAGAATTTGGCGTTACTTTGAGGAGATCCATAATACGAAAGTAATACTAAAATTATTTTGCTATAATCCGTGATGAAGTAAAATAGAAAATATATATAATGCTAAATGTAGAGTGGACAATCGGTTATCATACCTGATACATACAGGATTCGTAAAAAAAAACACAAGCACTACACACGTTCACTATCACAAACTCAACAATCGTTTCGCCTCGCAACCGAAGCATCATCAGGAGATAGACTCCACGACCAAAATCGCAAAGCGATTTAGGTCGTATATATGGAGTATAACAAAATAATTTTATTATTTTTTGAAGAATGATGATGATTTATTCGATCATCATCATATACAATAGGATAAAACTATGACTCGGATGATCAAATCACAGTCACAGACTTGTGTTTCTGATTTTAATTTTTCTTTCTGGTCCAAATGTAAGAGTTAGCCGGATACCGCACGACTTTTTTTAATAGCTTACCTTCTAACGAAAATGTAGGCGGTCTCTCCTCCATAATGACGTCACACTCGACGTGATAACTGGAATGTTATTTAATAATAATATTAAATAGAGTACCTGGATGACAGGAGACTTGTTTGGTAAATTTTTAAAAGATATAAAAAAATGCAATAAAAATAATTAAAAATGATGTTCGCGCGTTACCATTAGGCTATCACAGCCTTGCATTTGACAGCTCAAATTATGAGTTGGAATCTTTATGGAATTTCTATGTTCGTAGTTTTTTAGTGCCCATAAACAGGGATAAAACGGGATTTTTTAAAAATAAAACCTAGCTATATCGATATTTCTCCCCCAAAATCCCCTACATGCTGTATTGCAGGAATATCGTTGGAGCCGTTTCCGAGATTCAGAAAATATATAAAAGATTTATAAATACGCTTAGCTATTTATTTATGCTATTTATCTTTAATATTTAAATGAGTTAATCGTGTGTGCAATTATGCCCAGCAGTGGGATACTAAGAGGCTGATACTGTTACTAACCCCATTATGAACATTTCGGGTCCGGCACGTCGCAGCTTGAAGTCTTCGTGCAGCAGCTTGCAGACAGCCTCGCCTTCAGTGCTTTTAGTGATCTTCATCAAATCATCGATGATTGATACCAAGCTGGAAATGAAAGTAATGCTTTTTATATCTCCTTTTCCACATTTAGATATATGTGCACTATACACCAGTGCTACACACTCTAGCACTAAATTTGTGTCTTAATGAAATAATGAGTGAATTAAATTCAAATTCAAAATATTCTTTATTCAAATAAACTTGTGTCAGTGAATTAAAAGCTGTATCAGTGAACTAATGAGCGTGTCAGTGAATTAATAGCTGTGTCAGTGAATTATGAGTGTCAGTGAATTATGAGTGTGTCAGTGAATTAATGAGAGTGTCAGTTAATTAATAGCTGTGTCAGTGAAATATGAGTGTGTCAGTAAATTAATGAGTGTGTCAGTGAATTAATGAGTGTGTTAGTGAATTAATAGCTGTGCTAGTGAATTAATGAGTGCGTCAGCGAACTAATGACTGTGCCAGTGAATTAATGAGTGCGTCAGCGAATTAATGAGTGTGCCAGTGAATTAATAGCTGTGTCAGTAAAAGCAAAAGTCAGCAAATTGTGCAAGTGCAAGTGCTTTAATCAATGCATAAATCAATGAAAAACTCGAATAAATTAATGTAAAACCCAATTTATGATTGTTACAATGAAGGGCACTGTTACCTGGTAAATAGTTTTATTACTGCTTTTGTATGATGTACCGCTATCTTTTATTATATGAATTACGTAATAACAAAACTTACTCGGATGAATCCCATATATTGACTTCTCTGGCTATCTCCACAAGAGATGGTGTCAGCGAACACACAGTGCTGAGGCATTCAACGATGTAAGAGCTTAGTGTCGATTCGAAATCGAACCCGGGACGCTTCGTGTTCAATGCTTTCACTAACTGGACTACTACTGCTGTTGCTGCTTCGGGATTTTTCTGTAATAATTAAATCCTTTGAGTTGTGACAGACTATGGTTTGTGTTTGGTGTCATTGTGGAATATTCGTGAGATTTACCATTGATTCACTTGTCTCTAATCTTAAAAAAACTTATTATCATGATACATAACTTGAATTCACTACCATAGGCATTTATTTTATTATATTATACAGAGAGGTACCGACGATACATTAATTTTAATCCTAGATACCTACGCACCTAAGCATCCTTCATAAAAAATTCAGTTAATTCAATGAAATACTTTAGCCACAGGATATTATTTTTCATTTTGAAATTAAACTTCATGATTTATATGGATCAATGACCGATGGCAGCATGCCATACAAAAATAAACCCTATAAACAATACTACAAGGTGAGTGAACCCTAATGAATGAGCGTGTTTCGCAATTTAAACGTATTTAGTTTGTTAGAATATATATTTTTCTTAAATTCTATATTTAAATACATTTAATTATACCAAAGTAATGTATTACTTCCAAGTGAGCAGTGAAGTTATTTAATGTCGTATCGTCGGCACCACTCTGTATATTTATTACATTAAAAAAAAAAAGTAAAGTAACTGCCTGTTACTATCCCACAGCTGGGCATAGGCCTCTTCTCTCCGTTTTTGAAGAGAAGGATTGGAGCTGAGACCTACCACGCTGCTCCAATGCGGATTGGTAGGTTACACATATCCCCAGAATTCTCTAGAGATATGCAGGTTTCCTCACGATGTTTTCCTTCACCGAAAAGCGTGTGACAAATTGCAATTATCAATTAGACACATAAGTTTTGCTAGAAAACTCATTGGTGCCTGCCCGGGGTTTGAACCCTAGACCTCCTGGAAAGAGGGGCACGGTGTTACCGCTGGGCTAGCACAGCTTGTCGTTGTTGCTTGTTAGAAAATTATTACATTACAATTATTTATTTTATTATATTATATATGTATTACATATTTATTATAGGTTGTGATATATTATTATTTTTTAAATTTATAACTCACCTCGAGAAAAGACAATAACGATTTCAATATATCGTCTATTGACGTCTGTACTTCGCTACCGACTGGAGTGGACTCTGAAACAGTGATGGTGTAATATGAGTTTAGCTAAAGCTCAAACACGCACTAACAGTATATATACGTCAATAATCGATTTTTTAAAATCGATTTTTGATGAAAAAATAGTCATTAATTTAAAAATCGATTATTTTTTGACATCCCTAGCTAAGGTGCTACTGGTGTGGTGCGGTGCGTTTGAGACAGTTTGTGTCATTATATAGGGAGGTACCGACGATACGGCATTAGCAACATTGTAATTTTGTCTGCTTCGCAATTGTTGCAACACACTATTGTCTCTTGGTCAAGGTTAATGCATTACATACGAAATGGAATGGAATGGGGTACGGTCATTCACCCTTCTGTATCATGTATCTTTTATTCAAAACGTAAAATTATTCCTGCGGCTAAATTAACCCGTGCTTCCCTGATAAATCTGACAGGACATCATTCTTTTTAGTGATATAACTAAGTAAGCCTGTTACTATCCCACTTCTGTACGAAGGTATCCTGTCTCCTTTTTGAAGAAGGGTTTCAGCTAAGATCCACCACGCACCTCCAATGCGGATAGGTAGGTTACACATATTCCCAGCATTCTCTAGAGATATGCAGGTTTCCTCACGATGTTTACCTAAACCGAAAAACGTGTGATAAATTGCTTTTTTCAATTATACATATAATAAATAAATATATGGGACACTTACACACACGGTCGTCCGTCGCCAAAGTAACTTAATACTTGTGTTATGGACAGACAACTGGTGAATATATACTTATATAATATTAAATATATACTTAAATACAAATATACACCCAGGCTCGAAGAACCAGCAAATTTTTGTTAGAAAATGTTAGTCATCGGTGGGAATCAAACCCTCGACCCGCGGAGCTGAAGGTCACTACCAACGAGCCAGCCAAATATAAGTTTAAATAGAGAAATTTATTGGCGCCTGCCTGTGATTTGAACCCGTGATCCCCCTTGAAGGAGTCGGACGGTCTCACCGCTTACTTACTTTTAGTGATATATGAATAGTAGTGTATCATATTACCTGGTTTATCTTGCTGTCTGAGTGTCCGAGATGAGGAGGCTGCAGATATCATCTGTCTGTGATGAAATGAAAATTGTTTATATCACAAATATACTAACACAACATAAATTGACACCATCATCATCCTCCACGTAGACAAAACATGTTGTCACATGATTTGGCTACCGGCTGGCTGCCTGATGTCAACTTACCTTAGTCGTATTTTACGACAGCTCAGTAAGAAACGAGGGTGGTCTATTCTAGTACACCAGATAGCACACGGCGGGTCGACTCAGCTTAGTCGCCTTTTATAACTCGGTAAGAAATGAGGATGGTCTATTCTATTCAGCCGGATACCACACAGCGGATCATTAGTCACCTTTTTCAACTCGGTAACAAATGAGGGGGGTTTATTTTAGTACGCCAAATACCACACGGCAATACAGATTAAAAACTATCAGGAATTAAAATTGTATTTATCTGTGGAGCTAATTTTTGTGATACAACGAACAGACAAACTAATATGTTGTTATTATTAGTAGAATTTTTCAAAAAGGTCGCGGGGAGCCGTTGGATTGAGGCGGCACAAAATCGTGTAGCGTGGAAGTCCATCTATCTATCTATCTATCTAATTTCGGGGACGCCTGTCGGTGCAGGGCGGGTGGTCAGCTCCTATTCCGGACTATTCCACCCATTGCCCCATGTTGGGACAAGGGTTTCACTGCTGTCCCGACAGTGTCACCTGCTCCAATCTACCCGTGGCTTTTACGAACCTGATAATATCCCTGAAGGAGATATTTGTCAGATCCTCAACTTCAATTTCATCCTTACCTAGTATCTCCCATCTTACCAGCGAGTACATAGGGCACTCAGCCATAAGGTGAAAAGTGGAAGTCTATGGAAGAGACCTATATCCAACAGTGGACGGCTATTGGTTGATGAGAGAGAGAGAGATTAGCAGAATTACCTGGTTTCCTCCTCCTTACGTATCCTGGTCTTCTGGAACCCCTCCTGGTGCCGGGTGCGTTGGAAGAACACGTCCAACATGGCCGCCAGGTTGTTGCTTCCCTGGACTTTGTCTCTATTCCTCAGAGGAACGACTACACAGAGGAGGAAACTCTCGCAGAACCTGGAAAAAGAAAGTCAAAATTGTTACGTACATGGAAAAAATGGTTGATAATATTTTATTATAATTTATAGGAAAACTTAGAGCTAATACATCAAATAGCTATTCTATTAATTCTATTAAGAACCCAGAGTTCAAAATCGCTTGAATTAAATCTTTTTGTTTTTTTTTCTATAAGGTAAGTGCACTAGTATTGACCATATACTAGCAGTTGACCGTTTTGTATGAAATTTTAAATAACAAGCGTTTTATTTGTTGTAGTTAGCTACAATATAAAATAATTATGTAATTACCTGTTTCCATCTATTAACAACTGCCCAAAACCCCAGATCTGTAACCCCTTGTTTAATATTTAAAATTTATTATTTTTTATTAGCTACAACAAACAAAACGGTTATTTAAAATTTCATATAATCAGAATAAGATAATAATAACCGGAGTCAGAATCCTTGACTCCTCGAAAGAGTCGCACGGTCTACCCGCTGTGCTAATGTGAAACTTAAATGTTAGGTAAAATAAATAAATTCATTCTCACCTCAGCCCCAAATCCTAACTCACCTACCCGGAGTTTGAACCCGCGACCCCTCGAAAGAGTCGCACGGTCTATCCGCTTGGCTAATGTTAAACTTAAATGTAAGAGTGGTAAAATAAAGAGTAAATCCATCCTCACCTCACCCCCAAGTCCTCGTTCAAACACCTCCCGACCCCCTCTCGAACGGACTTCCCCAGCTCCGGGTTGTTCTCGACCAGCCCCCTTGCCACCCCTAAGCACACCACCTCCCTGTAGGAATCCTGGCACGAAAGCAGCAGGGAATCCCGGACCCGTTTCTTCGCAGCTGGTTCAACGGGTTCTGGTGATAGGAGTACTGCAACAGTAAAGGAGGAATGTAATTCAGTCGCCATTTTATAGCTGAACATGTGCCATAGAAGTAGCAAGACAGAGCCTCCCCCCCCCCCAACAAAAAAAACACTGATCCAGTAACCCCTCTTCCAATCTATAGCTGAACATGTTTTTTGCTACAGAGTCCTTAGCATTAGCTAGACAGAGTGCCCCAGTATAGTGAAATTGTCCAGTAACCCCCCTTCTAATCTAAACATGTCTTACTTTATATTGAGAACAATTAAGTTAGTCGTATAAAATAGTAGTGTGGTAATTGCATTTATAATAACTTTATTAACATTTGCTCATTTTTCACCACCCTCCAGCCCCCCACTGTCAGGGGGTTTAACCCCGGGTGAACACCATTGAGTTTCCATAAAAATTTATGAGTCAGCTCTTTTTCTCTTCTCCCTAAATAGGACTATTGCTGTTTAACTTTCTCCCTTACTCATCCCTTATAGTATGAGAGTCGCTGGCTGATACTTTACTTTCTTTATTTTCGTTTAGAGTGAGAAAGAGTGATAAAGTAATAAGAAAGAGAGAAATGAAGTGTGTAACAGGGGATAATGGAGTTAGGGAGAGAGAAATTGATTGATCAAATGCGAGAGGTAGAGACGGAGATAAAAGTCATATTGCGATAGCTCAATTAGTAGGCAAAAACAAATAACTTACATTCGAAAGCTTCCACGAGCAAATCGTACGCCACTTTCCTTTCTTTCACCGCCATTTGTTGGCTCGTGTCTACAACTTGCGTCACTATACGTCTCCTCAAATTTCCCTCCATTAAATTAAGACCGTTTGCTGCCTGAAAATGTTTAACATATGTTAAAACTTAACTGCGATAGCCCAGCGGTGAGAACGTGCGACTCTTTCGAAGGATCACGGCTTCAAACCCCAAGCAAGCACAAACGAGTTATTCAGTTAAAACTGATGTGTCTAATTGACAATTGCAATTTATCAAACGCTTTTCGGTGAAGCAAAACATGGTGAGGAAACATGATTTTTTCCTGAACCTGAAAATTTTTATGTGTAACATACCAAGCCGCATGGGAGCAGCGTGGTCGATCTAAGCTCAAACCCTTCTCTCCAGAAACGTAGACAGGAGGCCTATTCCTAGCAGTGTGATGAACCATTTTTTGGTTATCCTATATTGCGGTTTTAATCTTTCCACGCGGGCAGAGCCGCTGGCGATTGCGAGTATTAGTATATAGATTATTTTATAATTTTACCAATTGCAACGCCTCCGATGTGCTGAGCATATCCTCCAAGCCCACAGTCTCCAGCATCCCGGACACGTGCCGGTTCCCCTGGGCGGTCAGCACGTACGTCGCCAGGATGCCCAGACACTTCTTCTTGGCTTGCCTACATATCTTCGGGGTCAGGTCTGCGATGGACCTGTGTCAGAAAATTTACATTTTTCGATAGATGGCGCTAGTAGTTCGCGCCACCTTAATGATGTATTATCATTTTTAAATCTGTCTGTATGTCACTTTTGATGAAAATTGATGAAATTTGGCAATATTAATCTACATCGGAGTAATATGGGTTTTCAAATCCCGTTTTTTCCTTTCGGAAATGGGAAAAATCACATATTGCATTATTCAGCTCATATACCTCAATTTATCGTGAAAGAATAGATAGCATTGAAGAATACCATTGGATTTATAAGTTCTACAATTACCGACCTAATTGTGTCAAATTTCATCAATACTGGCCCAGCGGATTATCCGTGACAGTTTAATAGACAAATAAAAATTTATATTTTTCTTTATTCAAATAAACAAGTACTTTTGAATTGTCAATTCTACTGCTGGTTCGGAAAGCTGTTCCTACCGAGAAGCCAGCAAGCCGGTAAGAAACTCGGTGGTTGTTCTTTTCAACATAATACTTTTAACTAGTTACATTAAGTCATTACTATCTTGTACAGTGTTAGACAGTAGCTATATCCACGCATTCTTATCGTCAAAATATTCCTCAACAGTATAGTAGGCTTTTTGTACCAGTTTCTCTTTAATAGTGTTTTTAAACTGCTGTAATGGCAAAGTTAAAATTGATTGCGGAATTTGAATATAGAATCTTATACTCAAACCAACAAACGAATTTTGTACAGTATATACTAAAAACAGAAAGGGACCTAGGATTGATCGTTAAGGCACACCCATAACTAACGCCGATCCTGATGACTGCACATCATTAATGCAAACTACATGAATTCTAAAGTAATACTAAAATTATTATGCTATAATCCGCGATGAAGTAAAATAGAAAATATATATAATGCTAAATGTAGAGTGGACAATCGGTTATCATACCTGATACATGCGGGATTCGTAAAAACACATGCACAAACCTCCACCACCGCCACCACAATACACAAGCACTATATACGTTCACTATCACAAACTCAACAATCGTTTCGCCCCGCAACCGAAGCATCATCAGTCCATGGAGTCCATCTCCTGATTATAGCAAAATACTATAGTATTACTTTTGTATTATGGATCTCCGCATAGTAACGCCTAATTCTATAAATTATCCATGAATTCGGCGGTGAAGATAATTGCCACGAGACGAAGCGCATTGTCTGTGATACCATAATGACCAAGCATGAGACAGTGTTTAGCAACAGTGTCTCATGTTGAACACAATCAAATGCCTTGGACAAATCACAAAATACACTTTTGGCATTCAGTGAGTTTTCTCATGCATCAAAGATGTGCTTCACCAATCTCACAGAATTGATACACACAGAACAGATTTTGATAATTACAATATGGCATATCCATGTCATTTTCTGTAAAAGAAAGTAAGTAAGTAACGGCCTGTTACTATCCCACTGCTGGGCATAGGCCTCTTCTCTCCGTTTTTTTTTTTTTGGAGAGAAGATTGGAGCTAAGACCTACCACGCTGCTCCAATGCGGATTGGTAGGTTACACATATCCCCAGAATTCTCTAGAGATATGCAGGTTTCCTCACGATGTTTTCCTTCACCGAAAAGCTTGTGATAAATTGCAATTATCAATTACACATAAGTTTTATTAGAAAACTCATTGGTGCCTGCTCGGGTTTGAAACCTAGACCTCCTCAAAAGAGGCGCACGGTGTTACCGCTGGTCTACCACAGCTTTTTCTGTACCCGATTTCAATTGCCAATGGACTATTAGGATAAGGGCCTCGAGAAAAGACCAAACTTTTTACTAAGACTGGTCTCCACCGTGGGCAACTAATAAACTATTGAAAGTCCCAAATAACTCTCACCTGAAATCACTTTCGTCGCAGCATCCAGGGTAACCTTTCTGGACGACGCTAAGCACTTTGATGTACTTCTCGCGATCGGATTCTCGCAGTTTGTCCATGACCACGCGGTACCTTGGATAATTAAAGCTTATAGTACCAGGATGATTTAGCCTTGCTCGGTAATATATTTTGAAGGTATAAGAAATGCCATAAAAAAAAGAAAGTAAGGGCTGATGATATCTAGAACTTGATCCCGGTTATTTTGACTTTAGTCCGACCATTATCAACTG
Source organism: Morpho helenor (assembly GCA_029227775.1). NCBI lineage: Eukaryota > Metazoa > Arthropoda > Insecta > Lepidoptera > Nymphalidae > Morpho > Morpho helenor. Next base: position 13,497,987 of record JARGCU010000011.1, read on the forward strand.
AGGTATTACTACTTTAAAATGACAGAAAATTAACCTTTGTATTCTGAATAGAATAGACCACCCTCATTTCTTACCGAGATGTCGTAAAAGGCGTATAAGGTCGTAAAAACGCAGCCAAATCATGTGACAGCATGTTCTTAACATGCTTTTGCGACAGCATGTTTTTAACATGCTGTGCCGACCCCACTTAGAGTGGGATGGGCAGGAGGATGACGATGGAACTAGATTTAATATAAGGATTAATTGCCGAGTTTCTTGCCGGCTATTCTTGGTAGGAACAGCTTTCCGAACCAGCAGTAGAGTTGACGATTCAAAAGCACTTGTTTACAGGTTTATTTGAATAAAGAATAATTTGAATTTGAATTGTAATGCTAAAATATATCTTCTGTGTATCAAATAAGTCAATAAACAACATACGAACTCCAGTCCACTTGAAAACTCAATTTCTATTGAAATATGAAAAAACCCACTGTTCGCGGCATAAACATAGCTCGACTAAATATGAGAAGAACATAATATATCGCCATCCATCGGCGATCTTAACTTATAATGTGTCATAGACACAGCGTCAAATTACGTATTGTAGAACGCACCGTCTATGGTCATTCAGCTTATGTACGCAATAAAGTTAAAGTCATTAAAGAAAGTTTCACTACATATTTGGCCTTTCTTTTGCACAACAAATATTACCAAAGCGCAACAAATAACATCGAACACCCACCTCTTCAACAACTCTCCCCCCTCACCCCTCTCTCCAGCTGCACTTATCACCGCAGCGCACAACCCGGACAGTTCGTATATCGCGCCCTTCTTGTCTATCGCTGCTAGCATGGCGGGCACCAACTCCGGCAAGTACACCTTGCATTTGGTGACACGTTTCAATACGTCCAAACAGCATTTAGCTGCGTCCGATTCAGGATCTACAAAAACAAAATTTTTGCATAAATTGAAGAAATTTTTATGTTGGAGTCATAATTCTGCTGCCTTTATTCCACTCTAAGTGGGGTCGGCACATGTTATAAACATGTCTAAACGTAATTTGGCTACGTATTTTACGACCGCCCGCCTGCCTGACGTCAACTTATCTTAGTCGTATTTTACGTCACCTCTGTAAGAAAGGGGTTGGTCTATTCTACTCAGCCGGATGGTGGGTAAACTAACCTTAGTCATCTTATACGACACTTCGGTAAGAAAGGAGGTGGTCTATCTACTCTACTCAGCCGGATACCACAAAGCGGGACAACTTACCTTAGTCGCCTTTTGCGACACCTCGGTAAGAAAGCGGGTGGTCTATTTCACTCAACCTGCTATCACACGGTGGATCAACTGGCCTTAGTCATCTTCTGCGACACCTCGGTAAGAAAGGGGTTGGTGTATTCTACTCAGCCGGATACCACACGGCGGGTCAACTTACCTTAGTTGCCTTTTGCGACACCTTGGTAAGAAAGAGGGTTGTCTACTCTACTTAGCCGGATACCACATGGCTACAACCCTCTTAATACGTCATCATTAAAATTATGTAGTCACTTTTATAGTACAAAGCATACCACAAACCTGAAAGATGTTTCTCGAAGCATTCCCAACGTATGGCCACAGTTTGGTCCAACAACTTGGCCAACTTTTCCAACAACATATAGTACACGTTCCTGTTAATTCTGTACTCTATGGCGGTTGTTATTAAGTGCTCTATGGTTGTGTTCAGATACACTGACTGCGAACTACCCTCGTTCCAGAATATTATTGTATCCAGCTGCAAAAAGATCATCATCATCTACCTGCCCTTATTTCAGTCTCAGCGGGGTCGGCTCAACATGTTATAAACATGTTGCCACATGATTAAGCTGCGTTTTGACGATCGGTCGCCTGCCTGACGTCAACTTACTATAGTCGTATTTTACGACACCTCGATAAGAAAGAGGGTGGTCCATTCTACTAAACCGGATACCACGCGGTGGGTCAAATTACCTTAGTCGCCTTTTACGACACTTCGGTAAGAAATGAGGGTGGTACTATTCTACTTAGCCGGATACCACACGGCTACCAGCTGCAAAAAGATATTTATAAATCCATGGATAAAAACCCATGGATTTGAAAATCCTTTCAGCTTTATACAAGGTAAGTAAGTAAGTAGCCTGTTACTCTCCCACCGCTGGGAATAGGCCTCTTCTCTCCGTTTTTGGAGAGAAGGATTGGAGTTAAGTCCTACCACGCTGCTCCAATGCGGATTGGTAGGTTACACATATCCTTAGAATTCTCTAGGGATATGCAGGTTTCCTCACGATGTTTTCCTTCACCGAAAAGCGTGTGATAAATTGCAATTATCAATTAAACACGTAAGTTTAACAGAAAAACTCATTGGTGCCTGCCCGGGTTCGAACCCGTGACCTCCTCAAAAGAGTCGCACAGTCTTATTATTATTATACAAGGTACTGCGGTTGAATAATGTAAAATTGAAAATGTTTAAAAGATTGACCGCCGAGTTTCTTTCTGGTCTTTCTCGGTAAGAGCAACATTCCGAACCAGTTGTAGCTTCATTAATCATATTGATTTGCGCTTCAAAAGTGCTTGAAAGAGCTTATTTGAATAAAGATTATTTTAATTTGATTTGACGGTATTGTGATATTAAAACGATACAAATTATTATACTGTTAGGAATCCAGATCTCTAAGCTGTGAAAGCGTATATAAGACATCGGCTGACGTCATTCGTTCTTTATTAGATGCAGCCCTCCAAAAACGCGCCGCCTTAAGCCGAGGTTCGGTCTCGCAGGAGACACCCTTAAGGCGACGCCCCCTGTAGCGCGGGTGCTTGTAATGCACCCGCATGTATCATTTCTTCTCGGCGATGCTTCAGCGCTCGCCCGTCTTATCGGTGACGCTGTCAAAGCCATTAGGGCTAACAGCATTAGTCATATTCGAAAAAAAAAAGTCATTCGTTTTCTTTTGGCGTGCGGCATTCGTATGTGACGTGTTGGGTAGACCTCTTTTGTATTTCGTGTTATTAGAATCTAACCTTAAATAATCGTTATTCGTGATAAGAGCGACCACTGAGTTTGTTGCCAGTTCTTTTCAAGCGGATTAGTGTTCCGAACTGGTGGTGGAATCATTCTGTCCTTAGATTATGTAGTGAAATATGTTGGTGCACAGTAAGGTGCCCGGCGTGATTCCCTAAACGAATTCGTTTATTATTCATTTTAAATTGAATTTATACTTAATTTCTAATAATAATTTATTTATAGGATTTTAAAGCTCTCACAATATCAATATGTAGACTATTCATCCTTCCGTTTGTAGCTGTGGTGGCGACAACGGCGAGCAGAGCCGGGCGCAAAGCGCAAGCGTGCTGCTTGAGATCCTCTTTACTGTTGCAGACCGCCTGGGAACAAAATAAGGCTTAGTCACGTTTCTATACTACACACACGCACGCACGCAACGTCCGCACGCACGTACACACACGCACGCACGCTCGCACACGCACTCATGAGCAAATGCACGCACGCGCGCACGCACACTCGTTAGAGAGAAAATCTATGCTAGGATACATAAGACTGGCCCGTTGGAGCAGTGGGTAGTGACCCTGCCTTCAACTCCGCGGGTCGCGGGTTCGATTCCCGCCGAGGGCCAACATTTTCTATAAAAGAATTTGTTGGTCTTTGAGCCTGGGTGTATATTTGTATTTAAGTATGTATTTAAAAAATATATAAGTATATATTCACCAGTTGTCTGTCACCCATAACACAAGTATTAAGTTACTTACTTTGGGGACGGACGACCGTGTGTGTAAGTGTCCCATATATTTATTTATTATTATTTATTATAAGATTCCCTTGTTCTGGCATTTTTAGTTTTATCCAAATCCTCTGTAAAGCGCTGTAAGGCGCTTTTGCGTACTCTACAATGATTCTGCGACCATCCCACCTTCTTATGATGCTGGTAAAACGGTAAGGCCTATTAAAGGCTAGTGGACAAGGTATAACATAAAGGTATCCTGTACAGGTCCCCGAGGCGGTCGATTCATCTGGTGCTCCCGATGCATTGGTTAGCGGAGGGTAAGACTTCTCCTTTGAGGGGTCCCTAACTGAAGGAGGTGTTCTCTGGGATCAGAGCTACTGTCAGCGGGGATGGGAGCAAAAAGTACAAATTCAAATTCAATTCAAATTCAAAATATTCTTTATTCAAATAAACTTGTAAATAAGTGCTTTTGAATCGTCAACTGTACCGCTGGTTCGGAAAGCTGTTCCTACCGAGAAGAGACAGCAAGAAACTCGGCGGTTGCTCTTTTAAACATATGATTCTTAATACTATTTACATTCAGACGTTACTGTCTTGTACAGGTTCAAAGAGAGCTATATCCACACATTCTTATCTTCTAAATAAGCTTCAATAGTATAGTAGGCTTTCTGTATCAGCCTATTTTTAAAAGTGTTTTTAAACTGATGTAATGGCAAAGCTGAAATTGATTGCGGAATTTTATTATAGAATCTTATACCAAAACTCACAAACGAGTTACGCACTTTTGCAAGGCGCAAAGCAGGGTACGCAAGCTTATGTCGGTTCCTGCTTTGTCTATTGTATACATCATCTATCGTTTTATAATTCCTACAACAACGATACCCTCTCCTTACCATCCACAACGTGGTGGAGCACACAGGTCGTTTTAGTCGGTGCGAGTTCGACATAACCGCCGCCTGTCGCGTCGGGCAGCGGTACCCATGAGGGGTTTTTCCTGTATAAATAAAGGTATCCTGTACCACACAAACCCGAGAGAACCATGCTGCTGTTAGCGTAAACAAGTAGAAGTGCAAATTGCTTCCATCTGCACAAGCAGTTCTGTACGCCAAAGAACACTACCTCTTGTTCTGAGCCGCTCTAAACAGTGGTCCATCCACTAAACAATGCATCGAGCGCTATAGCTTGAGAGAAACAGCTGAGCCTACCTGAGACAATAGCCATTTGACATTCCGCCTCGCGTCCCCTTCTAAGGCTGCGACGAGGGCGTCCCTCCACTGCACGCTCTCGAGGCCGCTTAGCCGGCTAAGCAGCACCGTGAGAGTGCCCGCGCACTCGTGTTGGTTGAGCGCGTTCTCAACTAACTGGAGGTCTTGGGTTTGAACCTAAAACATAGAGTTTGTTTGTTTGATTGATTGATTATTTGAACACGCTAATCTCAGGAACTACTAGACCGATTTGAATAATTCTTTCAGTGTATATAACATCACGCTAAGATGAATAATGAGCAGCAATAAAAAATAGTACTAAAACGGCAAAATATAAAGCTTTCCTTGCGTGCGCTGAGTAAACGGTGAAAGTTATTAAAAAATCGGGTACTAAAAAATTGTTCCCCTATAAAAGTTCTAAATAAAAGTCCGCGACAGCATATGTCTAGCTTTTAAGATTGACCCATTTTAACTATTTTTATAGTTATCAAAATACTATATTGCGTTTTTAATCTTTAGATAAATAAGTCCAATTTGTAAACAAACAAACCAAACGCAGAATCCAAATCTGCTAGACTGTATTTGGAAAGTCATTCATCATTCTCCTACCCTAAAATAGTGGGGTCGGATATGTTTTCATCTTCCACTCTTCACTATCATTCGTTGCGGTGTCGATCTATCTGTCTTTTTTTCAGCCTCCCTCTAGTCACATATCCATCTTCATTTTAAATTCTTTTGGTCACATGAAACTATTGATAAGTATTATATTTAAAAAAGACCAACCGTCGTTCTAGATGACTCTTCGTGGTAGAAGTTTCGCGAACAAACATTAGAGTTGACGATTCAAACGCACTTTTTTACAAATTAACTTAAATTAGATTATTTTCTGAATTAGGCGCTGAGATACTTTTTGGTTTTTTTTTTTTTGAAGAAAGCAAATTTCCCAACTTTGCTGGCTTTGGTAGCTTTCATTAGCCTGATCGCTCGTTGATGATTTAAAAACGATTGAAAAAGCTTATTTGAATAATTGTTAATATTTGATTATTTGGAATCGTTTTGATAATGTGTCTACGGAGTGAAATCAGATAAACAATTACGTTTGAGTCGTATTTAACCTCATATTTACCAACTTACCGGTTCTTGGTCTTGTAGTAGGTCGTATTGCAGCGGATCCTCCGTCAATGTACGCAAAAATGCGGGCGTGCGCACGCTGCTTGCACCCGCAGTGCGCAGTGCGAGTAGCTCGCCCGTCACCTCGATGGACACCGACTGACGAGTGCTGCGCTGGTTCTGACATATCAACACTACCATTACCTCTGGCGTTCCATAAAATGTAGAAAACTTGCCTACACAAAGGTTGAAAAAAAACGAATGAGAATATTATTTTACTATAATCCGCGATAAAAGAAAATATATGTAATACTAAATGTACTGTATACTATTCTATATAGTTTATCTCCTGACGATGCTTCGGTTAGGGGCGAAATAATTATTGAGATTGTGGTGGTGAATGTGTGCAGTGTTTGTGTATTGTTGTGTTATCGGTGTCGGGTAGTGCATGAATTCTTACAAATTCTGCATGTATCAGGTACTAGAACGAATAGTACATTTAGCATTACATATATTTTCTTTTATCGCGGATTATAGCAAAATAATATTCTAATTCGTTTTGTATTATGGACCTCCGCAAAGTAACGCCTAATTATATAAATTACAAAGGTTGAAATTAAGTGTCAGGACGTGCTTAAAGTTTGGAGAAGAACAAACCAGTTTTCACCTTATGCCTGAGTGTCCTATGTTACTCGCTGGTAACATGGGAGATATGGACGAACTTCAAGTTGAGAACTTAATAAATATACTGTTCAGGGATATTTAAAAATCTGATAAAACGACCGATTCGTTAAATTAAAATATCCTGATTGTTTTATTTGTATTCATGTATTAACTAAGAAGAAAGTAAAACTTTATATAATGTTATTAAATGTCTTTTAATACTCGTAACATCGATTTCTACCGATTATTTTTAATCTGTGGCATAATCGTAGTAACCATTATGTGTGACATCACTAAGTGGGCGGTACCCATCCATAAAGTACAAATATTATTTGTATGATATTTGTACGTAAGCAATACAAAACTTAATGAGCGTGAGCTGTCAAAAGACTGATAATATGATGGACGCAGTATAAAGTTCATATTTCTTCCACGAAAGCTTAATAGATAGAGTGTCACATTTATAATAAAGTGGATGCGCATAATGCATGGATGGCATGGATTGCTAAAGCACTAATTATTTATTGACGAGGGTGTTCATTAACATTCTTTGAACTCAACCACTCACCCACTGTTGTCTCAAAGGCAGTGGGATGTCTTCGTCACCAATGAGCGTATCCCAGACTTTAGGATCGAAAACGGTAGCACAGACCGCCGGCTTGAGCTGCGTGCAGCAGATGGCTGAAGCGAGGCAGTTGAAGTTGGCGCATTGGAACAGTCTGCGGAATATCTTGGACCTGACCAATGGAGCCAAAAGTGTAGCTAGACGAACGCCGTAAGGCACTCATATAATATATGGCATTTTTGGCTGTTAGCTTTAATGGCTTTGACAGCGTCATCGACTGGGACGAGCTAACACATTGCCAAGGTTGCGAAAATAAAGATCAGATATGAAATGATTGCATTTCTTTCATACAAATAATAAATATAAACTAAACCCTTTTCCATTCTCTGAAATTTTCCCTTTTCCATGATATATAAAACTGAGTAAGACTAAAGATAAATAAACAAAAGAGTGTGTGCGTGCGCGTCTCCTTACTTGCGGGCGTGCGTGCGTACTTGCGAGCGTACGATTAACTTTGTAAGGATTATCTATATTGTCTAAATGTATTCATTTAAAGTATTTTTTTTTATATTTCCATTCTGTACTCTATCTTTATATAAAGTATTAATGACCAAATCTAAAGTTATTGCCGAAAATAATGACGTCGAATGTCAAGCGTGCCACCAACCCTGAATTGACGACCACAACCGCTCTGCTAAGACTGTAGGTGACCAAAAAGAAGAAAGTTATTGCTTCACGTGTAATACAACCTATAAGCTTAGATTAGTGATTAAAAAATGAAGCTTCACCTGCAGCTCTCCTTCAAGTTGCTGTCAGCTCCTTCTGGGTAACGCACAGCGCCACGCAGAGTCACGCACAGCTTGCAGGCCATCTTGACGGCGTACAGAGGAGTGTCCCCCACAGAAATACTGCTGTATAGCACGGAACGAGGGGACTCTATGTGCTCTTTTGGCACCTGGAACATCAATAGCTTATAATCAGAGCGAAGGAACGAGATAATAATAGACAAAGTAGGAACTGACATAAGCTTGTGGATCTTGATTTGCAAAAGCAGTTAATCGTTTGTGGATTTGAGTATAAGATTCTTTGCTTTGCCAACACAGCAGAAACAAAAAGATTGTTAAAAGTAGGTCGATACAGAAAGCCTACATACTCTTAAGGATTACATGGAATAAGAATGTGTAGATATAGCGAAAGTGCTTGTAAAAGCCAATTTGAATAAAGAATTATTTGAATTTGAATTTAGCTACTCTATTCTACAAAGTTCGACAAGACAGTATTGTAACTAGTTAAAAGAATTGTATTTTGAAAAGAGCAACCGCTGAGTTTCTTGCTAGCTCTTCTTCGTAGAGTTGACGATTCAAAAGTGCTTCTTTACAAGTCTACTTCAATAAAGAATATTTTAAATTTTAATACCTTGGATATCTGGAATTCATAAACCCCACTACATAGATGTAAGCTGTGATGGCCTAGCGGTGCGACCGTGTGAATCTCTAGAGACGATCATGGGTTCAAACCCGGGCAGACACCAATGAGTTTTTCTATTAAAACTTATGTGTCTAATTGATAATTGCAATTTATCACACACTTTTCGGTGAAGGATAACATCGTGAGGAAACCTGCATATCTCTAGAGAATTCTGGAGATATGTGTAACCTACCAATCCGCATTGGAGCAGCGTGGTAGGTCTTAGCTCCAATCCTTCTCTCCAATAACGGAGAGAAGAGGTCTATGCCCAGCAGTGGGATAGTAACAGGCCGCTACTTACTTTTTTTTACTTACTACATAGATAATGTAAAGGTCAAAACCGCAATCTAGCGGCGTAATGCATTTCCTTACAACTTAATCTTCATAACAATTCATCAATACAGGAGGAAAAAGAATAATTCAAATTCAAATTCAAAATATTCTTTATTCAAATAAACTTGTAAACAAGTGCTTTTGAATCGTCAACTCTACTGCTGGTTCGGAAAGCCGTTCCTACCGAGAAGAGCCAGCAAGAAACTCGGCGGTTGCTCTTTTAAAAATATAATTCTTATGACTAGTTACATTTAGTCATTACTGTCTTGTACAGGGTCTAAGCGAGCTATATCCACACATTCTTATCTTCCAAGTAATCCTCAAGAGTATAGTAGGCTTTCTGGATCAGCCTCTTTTTAACAGTGTTTTTAAACTGATGTAATGGCAAAGCTAATATAATCGGTAGTCTCACCTTTTGAAACACGATCTGCAATATACATAAAGCGCGCACGTAATCGAGCACGCACTTCTCGTACGTATAATGGAGCGACACCTCCCGTGGCTTCTTATTCAGCATCGACAGCAGCCCTTCTAGAACCGTCGAGAAGAACTCCTCGCAGAAGGTCGATGTTGAATATCTGCACAGAATAACACGTGAGGGTTGATGGCCGTTTGAGCTAGTCAAGCTACTTCCAAAATCAGAAAACCCTGCACCAGTTACTCAAGGTTTCATGTACTTTCGAGCTAAAGATGTACGGACGATGGCTTTCATTTGAACCTATAAGGTCACCTTGTGGTAAAGTCATTCAAAAATAAAGTACGTGCCTGTTACTATCCCACCGGGCATAAGCCATTTTGGAGGGAAGGGAATATTCCTAGATTCCTACAGAGATATGGTTTCCCTCATGATATTTTCATCATCCTCCTGTCCTTATCCCCACTCTAAGTGGGGTCAGCACAACATGTTACAAACATGTTGTCATATGATTTGGCTACGTATTTTACGACCCGCCGTCTGCCTGACATCAACTTACCTTAGTCGTCTTTTACGACACCTCGGTAAGAAATTAGGGTGGTACTATTCTATTCAGCCGGATACCACACGGCTTTCCCTCATGATATTTTCCTTCACCAAAAAACGTTTGATAAATTGCAATTATTAATTAGACACAAGTTTTAACAGAAACTCATTGGTCCGCGCTCTGATCCCATGATCATTCTTACAGCTTATTATTGCTATAGATTGCTGGTAATTTCACATAGGTATTTCTAGCTGATGGCCATTACTGGCCCGTTGGAGCAGTGGGTAGTAACCCTGCCTTCAGCTCCGCGTGTCGCGGGTTCGATTCCCGCCGAGGGCCAACATTTTCTATAAATGAATTTGTTGGTCTTTGAGCCTGGGTGTATATTTGTATTTAAGTATGTATTTAAAAAATATATAAGTATATATTCACCAGTTGTCTGTCACTATAACACAAGTATTAAATTCAAATTCAAAATATTCTTTATTCAAATAAACTTGTAAACAAGTGCTTTTGAATCGTCAACTCTACTGCTGGTTCGGAAAGCTGTTCCTACCGAGAAGAGCCAGCAAGAAACTCGGCGGTTGCTCTTTTAAAAATATAATTCTTAATACTATTTACATTAAGTCGTTACTGTCTTGTACAGGTTCAAAGAGAGCTATATCCACACATTCTTATCTTCTAAATAATCTTCAAGAGAATAGTAGGCTTTCTGTATCAGCCTCTTTTTAACAGTGTTTTTAAACTGCTGTTAAGTTTTTTAACAGTGTTTTTAAACTGCTGTTAAGTTTAATTAAGTTACTTACTTTGGGGATGGACGATCGTGTGTGTGTGTCCCATATATTTATTTATTTATTATTATTAATCCACCCACCTCAGCAACGGCACCATGAGCCGCGTGCACACCCCGAGACTCCGCCCCTCGAAGCACCGCGCGTACACCGCTGCGTACACGCGCACGTCCGCGCCCGCAAGCGCCGCCATACACAGCTCTATAGCTTGCTCCCACCATCCCTTGCTGTTGTCACCTGGAAAACATTTAACAACCGATTTATAATTTACAGAATTGAGCGTTACTTTTTAGTAGCTCCATAATACAAAAGTAATGAAAATTTTGCTATAATCCGCGATACAAGAAAATATATGTACCTGATACACGCAGAATTTGTAAAAACTCATTATCTTAAAACCGGTCTTTAAGCTGAAATTTCGAAATCCTGCACACCTGTGACAAAAGCCTCCGACTAAACCTCTTAGAACAACTTGAGGTTATTAAACATAACAATGGCTACCATATTAACGATCACATAAATATTTGAAGTTCAAGCTTGTTACACGTTGTTTGTTACACGTGTCCGCAGGCAAAATAAACTAAATGGTGGGGTTGAACCAACTAGTATATAACTACGCTTCTTTGGGTAACGCTACGCTTTGCGATTTTGATCGTGGAGTCTATCTCCTGACGATGCTCCGGTTACGGGACGAAACAATTGTCGAGATTGTTGTGGTGAATCTGTGCAGTGCTTGTGTATTGTTGTGTTATTTGTTGCGGGTAGTTTTACTCTTATATATAAGCATATGAAATGACTTTATTCTTCGGATAGGGCGATATCTATACTAATATATAAAGTTGAAGAGTTTGTTTGATTGTTGAATTGTTTAAACGGTGATAGTTATTCAAAAATACGAGTTTCAACTTTTCCAATTCCAATTTTCAAAAATAACTATAATAAATGTGCTTACGTAACACTTGAATGGCCCCGTTTCTAAGGGGGGTAAAATAATTTTTAACATGGGGCATGGACTAAAAAAGGTCGGGAAACACTGGAGTGTACTCACTCGCTGCGAGAGAGATCACGATGTCAAGCAAGTGGTCTCGTCTATTGCCGAGAGCGTCCAGGATGGCCCGGAAACAGCACGAGGTTAGTCCGCGCAACTCGCTGAGACGAGCGGGCAGGTGCGGCGAGAGCGCGCTGCACGTATTGCTAGAACAAAGATCAAGGTCATATCAAAATAATCTTTATTCATAATTAATGTATAGATCCCGGCTATCGTGTTATTTTATCGGATGAGCCAGACTACTTTCAAACCCATGCGGGGCTCTTATTCATGAGCTCTTTACGCGGCGTTATCAGTTCTCGCAGCGATAACGCCGCGTAAGGAGCTCATGAATAAGAGCCCCGCATGGGTTTGAAAGTAGTCTGGCTCATCACGGATGAAGTTTGTGCAATTTTAACAGAGACGGTGGATGGACACTACCTCCGGCGTGGAAACCGATTTTTGACACTACCGGTTCATATAAAGACCGCTTTGAACCCGACACCGTAAGCGTCGCGTGCACAAACTTCATCCGTGCATGCGATGACGAAGACCAGAGCGACAGGGAACACTTGGAAGAGGCGCGGCCACCGCCGCCACCGTGTCCCCCCGCACCCCCGCCACCCGCCGCGATAACGTCGTGTAAAGAGCTCATGAATAAGTGCCCCGGATGGGTTCGAAACTAGTCGGGCTAACCCGATAGAATAACACGTGAGTACAGCCGGTTCTATACAATAACTATGAATACTACTCACGATAGTATAAATTTAAAAAATTGATTGTTGCCTATATCTACTGAAAACGAAATTACAAGAGGTCGGTGCGTTTGTTTGTATTAAGAGTACAGCCGATGGATAAAGAACTCGCCGCTACGCCAGAAAGCAATTATAGAGTTCCCTGTCACTGATCGTCTTACGAACACAGCCGATGGCGTTCTTGACGTAAAGTTCTATAACTAATAGAGGTTTCCATGGCGACGGAAGAAAACAAGCCATTTTGTGTGATGCGAAGTTTGCTTTGGGATATGGGATTGCTTACGATGCGGTAATACAAGTTGGATTATTATAGTATAGTTTCATTAATACTCGCTTCTGAACCTTCTTTAACACTACCTAATTATTTTTAACTAGTAATATCCCGCGGTTTCACCCGCGTAATTTTTATTTTTTAACACCTTATCACATTTTTTCAAACGGATCCCTATTTTTTTTTTAAATGTAATATAACCTATGTTGCTCAGTAAAGATGCAGCTTTCCAATGATGAAAGAATTTTTAAAATCAGTCCAGTAGTTTTTGTGTGAAAACATTTCAAACACACATACATATTTTTCCTCTTGATAATATTAGTATAGATTTGTTCCATTTCTTACCTATTCCCACCGATGGCAGCCAAAATACCGAACAACTTAATTTTGTGCTCAAACTTCGTACCCTCTGAGTTGAGGGTGTCAATCGCCCACTGCGCCACGGGGGAGTCCTGTCTGAGGTTCGACAGGGTTGGAGACAGATCCACTAGCAGCAAGTGTTTCTGTTCGAACGACGTCTCCTTTACGTACTTTGGCCATAACTGGAAAAAAATCCAAAAATATGTCAATCAAATCAAATCAAAATAATCTTTATTCAAATAAGCTCTTTCAAGCACTTTTGAATCGTCAAGGATCAATATGATTAATGAAGCTACAACTGGTTCGGAATGTTGCTCTTACCGAGAACAACCAGAAAGAAACTAGGCGGTCTTTAAATCATCTTTAAAAACATTTTCATATTTTAAAAAAAATCAAAAATTCAATTCAAAACCCAAAAATTCAATTTAAAAAAAATTCTTTAGATCTGTTTCTTGTTTATTTTGTAAACAATGGTACATACATATATATCGACTTCTAAATTTATTTATCACTAGCAGTGCCTGTAGCTTTGCCTACGTGGAAATGAGTGTATTTATTGTTACTTAACCGTAAGAGATACGCCGTGTGGTATCCGGCTGAATAGAATAGTACCACCCTCATTTCTCACCGAGGTGTCGTAAGAGGCGACTAAGGTAAGTCGACCCGCCGTGTGGTTTCCGGCTGAGAAGAAGAACCACCCTCATTTCTTACAGAGATGTCGTAAAATACGACTAGGGTAAGTTGATGTCAGGCAGGCGACCGGTCGTAAAATACTAATCCAAATCATGTGACAACATGTTTAGAACATGTTGTGCAGACCCCACGTAGATTGGGATAAGGGCAGGAAGATGATGATGAAGTATGTGTGTAATACAAATGTTAGTAAGTATGTAACACTCACCAAATTAACTAATTCTATAACATCTGCCCCCCTATTTTTCCTCGCAGCGTATTTGACGACATCGTTCAGCACGCAGTGATGTCCGTCCAAATTCCTCTCCAGCACCAGCGGTGGGATCCTCAGGAGATGGTGGAAGATAGCCGGCATGAACTTCCGGAAGAAGTTTACACCTCTATTCTCTGGATCTCCTGCAAAAGGTGAGCTGTGATTGCTCAGCGGTGAGAACGCGCGACTCTTTCGAAGGGTCGCAGGGGTCACATTCAAACCTAGGCAGGCACCAATGAGTTTTTCTGTTAAAACTTATGTGTTATTGATAATTGCAATCTATCACACGCTTTTCGGTGAAGGAAAACATCGTGAGGAAACCTGCATATCTCTAGAGAATTCTGGAGATATGTGTAATTTACCAGGTCCTAGTTCCAATCCATATCTCCAAAAACAAAGAGAGGAGGCCTTTGCCCAGCAATGGCAAAGGCCAGCAGCAGTAAAGTAGAAGACCGCCCTCTTTCTTACCGTGGTGTCGTAAAGTAGGCATGTGGCCGTGTCGTAAAATGTAGCCAAATCATGTGACAACATGTTTGTAAGGGCAGGAGTATGATGATATTTATTAAAAAACAAAAGAACGAAACACATAACTTACCTTCCTTCAATAAAGCCAAAATTTGAATATCTGAAAGAAACATCAAGGAAACGTCCACGAGATCATTCAAATACGCCATCTTTGTTTTCAAATTCCGCTCGACGAAACCCGACGCGTTCAACCTCGATATCCAATCCGCCCATTGCGCTATACAATCTCTAAACTCCATCAAAACGGGCCCATCATCCCACCCATCACCATCTCGATAAATACTGAGCAGTATTCTCATAGCATGCACTATGACCTCGTGGTCTTTTTCAAAAGAATATTTCTCTATGCCCTTACTTATTTCTTTAATAGGCATCGCTTGCAACCACTTTAATATAAATTTCGATAAGTTTGTTTTCCCTTTAAATTTATTTAGACATTTCGTTAATATCTTATCGAAATTGATTATATTATTTGGCGTCAGTTTCGAAATTAGATCAATGAACGATGACTGTAAATAATATGACAACATTAGCCAAATCGGTCCAGCCGTTCTCTCGTTTAAGTGGGACTAACGAATATCAATTAATTTTTATATATATTTGTTATTGTTATTTATAAACGTTTAGCCGTTAGATATCCGACTGAATAGAATAGACAAACCTCATTTCTTACCGAGGTGTCGTAAATGGTGACTAAGGTAAGTTGACTCACCGTGTGGTATCCGGTTTAGTAGAATAGACCAACTTCAATTCTTACCGAGGTGTCGTAAAATACGACTAAGGTAAGTTGATGTCAATCAGACGACCGGTTGTAAAGTACGTAGCCAAATCATGTGACAACATGTTTATAACAGTTTGTGCCGACCCCAATTAGAATGGGATAAGGACAGGAAGAATAAAAATCATCGTTTACAATAAACGTAAAATATTAAAATATAATAATATAAAACTAGTAAAATCCTGCGCTTTCACCCGCGTGGAAAGTTTAAAACCGTAATATAGTCCTTTTGATAACCTTAAAAATAGTTAAAGTGGGTTAACCTTAAAAGCTAGACATATGCTGTCGCGGAATTTTATTTAGAACGTTTAGAGGGGAACAATTATGTAATACATGATTTTTGAATAACTATCACCGTTTACTTAGCGCACTCAAAGCTTTAAATTTTTCTGTTCTCGTACTACTTTTTATTGCTGCTCCTCTCCTATTCATCTTAGCGTGATATAGCCTAAATCTTTCCACGATAAATAGACTATCTTACGCTAAAAGAATTATTCAAATCGGTCCAGTAGTTCCTGAGATTAGACAAACAAACTCTTCAGCTTTATATATTAGTATAGATTATATCAGCACATCATCTTCCTGCCCTTATCACACTCTAAGTGGAGTCGGCATAACATGTTATAAACATGCTGTCACATGATTTGGCTGCGTTTTTACCGGCCGCCTGCCTGAAGTCAACTTACCTAAGTCGTATTTTACGATCCCTAAGTAAGAAAGAGGGTGGTCTATTCTACTAAACCGGATACCACACGGTGGGTCAACTTACCTTAGTCGCCTTTTACGACACCTCGGTAAGAAATGAGGGTGGTACTATTCTACTCAGCCGGATACCACACGGCGGGTCGACTTACCTTAGTCGCCTTTTACGACACCTCGGTAAAAAATGAGGGTGGTACTATTCTATTCAGCCGGATACCACACGGCGGGTAGACTTACCTTAGTCGCCTTTTACGACACCTCGTTAAGAAATGAGGGTGGTACTATTCTATTCAGCCGGATACCAAACGGCGTAGATTATATCAGCACAAAGAGATAAAATAAGTAAAAACACATACCCCTTTATCCATTTTCCAAATAAAATCGAAGTATTCATCATACAAATGAAGAACCGCCTCAATATCAATATAAACCGAACAACTCCATCGGTTAAATCCCATCAAACCTATAAAGTCGTTATTCGATAAAAATCTTTCTACCCTCTCCCCATTAACCCCAAAAACCCTGGTAATATATATCACCACCCTCCAATTCCCAACAGTTCCAACGGTATCCAGAAAATATTCCAATATATCTTCCATGGTGTAATTAAAGTCATAGTTTTTGATAGCCAAAACGTTCTTTATAAACTCTATGGCAACATTTATCTTTGGGTAGTTTTTAGTCTGTGATGTATTTAGTATTTTAAATACTCTCTCAATCATATCTTTTATTATCACATCATCGTATAATTCGATTTTATCTACAAAAATATCGGCGGCCATCTTTAATACATCAGAATTCACTGTTTCTGACTTGAGAATTGATTTTATAATTTTCGGGAGATATTGGGGGCATAATGAGTTGTTTTGTTTGAGTTGTTTTATTAAAAACTCTATTATTTCTATGTTCGCTTGATTTGTCACTGAAAATATAATTATTTAATTGTATTATTGAACTATTTCGTATGTTTATTATTAAAACACCGTGTGGTATCCCGCTGAATAGAATAGTACCTAATTTCTTACCGAGGTGTCGTAAAAGGAGAGTAAGATAAGTCGACCCGTCATGTGGTATCCGGATGAGTAGAATACACCACCCTCATTTCTTACCAAGGTGTCGTAAAAAGCGACTAAGGTAAGTTCACCCGCCGTGTGGTATCCGGCTGAGTAGAATACACCACCCTCATTTCTTACCAAGGTGTCGTAAAAGGCGACTAAGGTAAGTTCACCCGCCGTGTGGTATCCGGCTGAGTAGAATACACCACCCTCATTTCTTACCAATGTGTCGTAAAAGGCGACTAAGGTAAGTTGATGTCAGGCAGGCGTAAAATAGTAGCCCAATCATGTGTCAACATGTTTGTAACATGTTGTGCCGACCACACTTAGAGCGGGATAAGGGCAGGATAGATGACTTAGTATTAAATTAAAATTAAAATTTGGCTTAATTGAGATACTTTATAGAATTAGGCGTTACTTTGCGGAGATACATAATACAATATAACAATAAAATTATTTTGCTATAATCCGGGATAAAGTAAATAGAAAATATATATATAATGCTAAATGTAAAGTGGACAATCCGTTTTTATACCTGATACATACAGGATTCGTAAAAACACTTTTACAAACCTTACACAATACACAAGCACTACACACGTACACAATCACAAACTCAACAATCGTTTCGCCCCGCAACCGAAGCATCGTCAGGAGATAGACTCCACGACCAAAATCGCAAAGCGTAGCGTTACCCAAAGAAGCATAGTTATATACTAATCGGTTCAACCCCACCATTTAGTTTATTTTGCCCGCGAACAAGTGTAACAAGCTTGAACTAGAAACATTTATCTGATCGTTAATCTGGTAGCCATTGTTATGTTTAATAATCTCAAGTTGTTCTAAGAGGTATAGTCGGAGGCTTTTGTCACAGGTGTGCAGGATTTCGAAATTTCAGCTTAAATACCGGTTTTAAGATAAAGTTGGTACCGCGAGTAATACTTACACTCAACTTCATTCGGAACGACGTATTCTAGAATGTTCTCCAAAATCTGTCCATCCGAAGTCATCAAGAGCGTCTCTAAAGCCTCCAGCAGCATCCGTCGCGATTTTGAAGATTTTTCGAGCGCAATATACTGAAATGGAATTCATCTTAATATTGTAGCTATCACAGTTAATTCATATTGCAATATTAATGTAGTTTGATGCAATAAACGCTTATATACTGAGCTTCGGCTTAGTAGAATAGACCACCCTCATATCTTACCGAGGTGTCGTAAAAGGCGACAGTGTTAAGTTGACCCGCCATGTGGTTTCGGGCTGAGTAGAATAGACCACCTTCATTTCTTACAGAGTTTTCTTAAAAAGCGACTAAGGAAAGTTAACGTCAGGCAGGAGGTCAGTCGTAAAATAATTAGCTAAAACATTTAACGTGTTTTTAAGCATGTTGTGTCCCACTTAGAGTGGGATAAGGACAGGAGAGTGCTGATGTGGATCGACACGTTTATTTCTCTCTTTTCGGTAGGAACAGCTTTTCGAATCAACAGTAAAGTTGACGATTCAAGAGTACTTGCTTTCAAGTTCACTTAAAGAATATTTTGAATACCTATGACTAGTTACGATTTAGTCGTTATTATCTTGGGCAGGGTCGGTGAGTAGTTATAGCCACGCATTCTTATCGTCAATGTTATCCTCAAAAGTTGTTAGAGACACAAAATTATTTCTGGATGAGAATTTGTAATATTGGCATTAATAATAATTTGGCATTAATAATTAATATTGGCAATATTTGTAAACATTGCAATAAAAGGTCCCTTAATTCTACACCACGACTTTTATTTTACTCCCCGTTTTTCTCCTTTTTTGCTGCTTTATTCATGGTCCTTCGAGCCGGATATGAACCAGCTAGCTATGGACCGACCAACAATAGACTTTCTTTATCAGCCTCGTTTTGAGTTATTTTTAATTTTTGCACCAAAAGTCTAACCATATATTGCATATAGCAAAATGACCCACCCTTATCAATTGATTGGCGCTGTCACCATCACACAGGGCGACCGATGCTATCACCACACCCTTGTCCCTCTCCGGGTCCAGGGTCCGGCACAGAGCCACCACCACCCTCACCAGAGCTGACTGCACCAACGGCTCTCTGTTACTGGACACTGAAATGAAAACAAATAATTAAAGACATATTTCTTTTTGACACACTTATAAAAATAAATGAGTTTACACTAATAATACAATATAATACTAATAATACAATAATAATACAATACAAGCTGTGGTAGCCCAGCGGTAACACCGTGCGACTCTTTCGAGGAGGTCACGCGTTCAAACCCGGGCAGACACCAATGAGTTTTCTGTTAAAACTTATGTGTCTAATTGATAATTGCAATTTATCACACGCTTTTCGGTGAAGGAAAACATCGTGAGGAAACCTGCATATCTCTAGAGAATCCTAGGTATATGTGTAACCTACCAATCCGCATTGGAGCGGCGTGGTAGGTCTTGGCTCCAATCCTTCTCTCTTATAACGGAGAGAAGAGGCCTATTCCCAGCAGTGGGATAATAACAGGCCGCTACTTTACTTTTTTTACATATGCTAAGTTTTTATGTAATTTTATTTAATGTGAGTACATTCTTTAATAATTTTTTGGTGCATGCTGTGACACCTTCATATGTTGTACATGTTAAATTAATTTTTGTTTCTATTTTTCTTATATGTAACAACAACTGGCTGTTCAAATAAATGGTTTTTTTTTTCTTTTTTTATTTTATAAAAAATTACTGAGCAAGGCTCGGTCTACTAGGTCTACTAGAACGAGCCTTATGTGTTTAATTATATTGCAATTTATCACACACTATGCCGTGAAGGAAAATATCGCGAGGAAACTTGCACATCTCAAGAGAATTCTACTGATATGTGTAACCCACCAATCCGTATTAGAACAGCTTAGTGGGTCATAGAGAAAGAGAGGAGGACTATGTCCAGCTTTGGGATAATAAAATACCGCTTATTTTACTACTTTACTATAATAGGACTAGATTTATAGCAAAAATTATGTTATTTCAAAAAATATTTTACAAAATTCCACCAAAAATACTTACAATGACTGCAGATTATAGTCAGGAGAGTTTTCAGAGCATCCGTATCTTCCCGTGCGATGGCCCAATGTAAGATTCTTTGTATGTCGATCTAAAATTTTTAAAACATTTAATATATACAAAAGTAATAGTAAAATTATTTTGCTATAATCCGCGATAAGAGGCCGTTCAAGTATTACCTAGGCAGATTTATTATAATTACTTACCCCCCCCCATCCCCCTTGTCAACAAAAGCAAGCAAAGCTCTTACCCCCACCCCCCATGCTTACGTAAACATTTATCAATGTATTGTTTTTTTTAAATATTATAATTATAATTTGAAAAATAAGAAAAAAATATTTAAGAAAGAGATTATATTTTACTGTTAGAACAAAAATATTATATCTATACTAACATAACAGACAATTTTAAATTTTTGGTACACATATTTAATTCAAATTAACAGTCTTCAGTCTATGAAACCCGAATCCATGATTCTAAGTTTTTTATTGAGTTTCTTTTTAAGCAAATACAATTGAGTGTTGCCATTCGTGTAAAAATGTAAATAACTACCGATGACGTAATCATCATTTAGACTCCCCTACCCCCTACTATATGTCACCAAAATAAGCAAAGCAAAGACACAAGCACTACACACATTCACTATCACAAACTCAACAATCGTTTCGCCCTGCAACCGAAGCATCCTCAGGAGATAGACTCCAGGACTAAATTGCAAAGCGACGCGTCCCCCAAGGAAGAATAGTCATACAGTAACTGTTTCAACCACCACCATTTCTTTTATTATGAATATAAAATATTGTAGACAGCAACATTTTTAATCTGTTTTTTAATTTATTGTTGCTAGCAACACTTCATAAATCCCTCTCATCCAGGAGTATAAAAGTGGTCAGGTCAAGAACAGAGGTCTCTTTTACGATTGGTACTTACTTGCGAAAGCTCTGTTAGTTAATCTGAACGTTTTGTTTGTATGGTTACAAATGTATTAATTTTGTTCTCTTTTTATAAGTCCTACTATGTATCCTAACAATATTGTTATTATTATGTTTGTTTTGTGGATCTCCGCGAACTAACACCTAATTCTATTGATTATTTGTACGGATATTAACCTTTAAAGTGCCTTCGTGATACGGTATGTCCAACCCGATGATATTCCTTAATTTAGTGATTAAAATATTGTCCGGTACGGTAACATCTTCGTTACATTCATATTGATTTCCATATTTCCCTGAAATTATAAAAATGGGCCTTGACAATATCACAGTTGGCTAGTTTGCACAGGTGGCAGTGAATAGTAACTTTTAGCTTCGAGGCTCTCAGGGTCGATTCCCGCCAAGGACCAATAATTTCTATAAAATATTAGTTCGTTATTCCAGTCTAGGTTAATCGTTTCATTATATAAAAGTAACGGCCTGTTACTATCCTACTGCTGGGTATAGGCCTCCTCTCTCCGTTTTTGGAGTGACCGATTGGAGCTAAGACTTAACACGCTGCTCCAATGCGGATTAGTAGGCTATACATATCCCTAGAGTTCTCTTGAGATATAGGTATTTTGTGTCATACTGCAATAGAGCCCTTTTTATTTTTATTATTTCCTGATGATGCTTCGGTTACGGGGCGGTACCTTGAGATTGTCGTACTGAATGTGTGCGGTCAACAATAGTTTACTCACATTACTGATTATCACTTTGATGTTATCGGAAAATAGCATAATAATATTGTCATTAATTTTTTTTTTTACAGTAAAAAAAACTCACCTAAAAACTTAACGATGTTCCAGCGTAGAATTCTATCGTTTTTACTTTTAGTACCTATGTGTTGAGACAGTTTTATCACTTTTTGAACAATCTGAAAAAAATAGTAAATTAATAATAATAATAAATATATGGGACACTTTAAATTCAATTTAAAAATATTTATTAAAAAAACTTGTATAAAGTGCATCAAGAAACTCGGCGACTGTTCTTTTCAAAACAAAAATATTATAGTTACATTTCGTCAATGCTAGCAAGGTCAGCGAGTAGTTAAATCGACGCCTGGCCTCGTTTCGAAAGTAATTTTAAATAGCAAAAATATCAAACTAATTAAAATTAAAACAAATAATAATAACATATCGTGGGCTAATGGGTGGTGTGGTGATGGCGAAGGTTTTGGTATCCAGTTGAGTAGAATAGACCAACCTTATTTCTCACCGAGGTGTCATAAAATACACGACTATGGTTAGTTGAAGTCAGGCAGGCGGCCGGTCGTAAAAAACGTAGCCAAATAATGTGACAACATGTTTTAAACGTGTTGTCACATGTTTTAAACATGTTGTCACATGATGATGGGGGTTTTTTTGGGGAAATCGACCTTATGTTTTATTTTAAAATTAAAAAGATGTCGTTTCATCCCTGTTTTTGGCATTAAAAAAATGCTAAAATGTTGAAATAGATATATGATATTTGTGCTGTCAAGTGCAACGCTGTGATAGCTTAATGGTAACACGCGGACCAAAAAAGTTCGAAACCTGGGAACGATTCTCACATGTCACCCGGCGCTTTTCTACTTTTTTATTGCATCTTTTTTAGTATTTATTTTATGTCTTTTAAAAATTTTTATATCTTTTACCCAATTACTTATAATTAATTATTAACTAGGTAAATACTCACAGCAGCCACACGGGTCCCGTCCAAGTCCTTATTTTCCTGCAAAAGCTTGTCCAGTCCTTTTACAGCTTGGCTGAGAACGGACG
The DNA here is from genome assembly GCA_029227775.1 of Morpho helenor. Taxonomy (NCBI): domain Eukaryota; kingdom Metazoa; phylum Arthropoda; class Insecta; order Lepidoptera; family Nymphalidae; genus Morpho; species Morpho helenor. The sequence goes on from JARGCU010000011.1 coordinate 13,521,015, forward strand.
ACTCAAGGTCACTCTTAGAAAATATTATCTGTATAAAGAAATTAATATATTGTTAGGATCCAAAGTAGGATTTATAAAAAGAGAACAAAATTAATACATTTGTAACCAAACAAACAAAATAGCTGACGTGAACAGATTATCTAACAGAGCTTTCGCACGCAAGTACCGATCGTAAAAGAGACCTCTGTTCTTGACCTGACTATTTTTATACTCTAGATGAGAGGTAATTATGAAGTGTTGCTAGCAACAATAAATTACAACACTGATTAAAAATGTCGCAGTCTACACGGCCTCTCCTGACCGCATGTCGTCCTCGACCAAAACTGTCTCCGTACCACCGGACCAGCATTGTTGGCAGCGACAGGCAGCGACAGTCGACAGCGACAGCGACTGATGACGCAAAGGCAGTGTCATAGTCCTCATCTGTATTTAAAAAAGGAATCAGAAAATTTTCAATTAAACCAAATAAAATTAACATCCTCTTTTCCACTACCTCGTCATTCAATTAATTCATACTTCAGCTTTTTTACTGAGCAATCGATCTCATCTAACATTCTTCTCTAAATAATAATCGAGACGTCTCTTTAAAATTTCAAACCATATGCCTACGACTTTTACACAACCATCGCCATGGATAATCATGACTCGGTCACGCGACACGCGCGCTTCGCCCGACGTAACACGTCACAGGCCACCTGATAAACAGGCCATAGACTGATCGTTCGATCAGCCTATTCAGCAACTTGGGACCCACCAAGCGCCAGGGTGTAGCAAAATGCTCGGGGTGACTAGCTTCCCCTCACCCTACATGACAGTGGTGCACGCCGCCAGAGTAGAATCACTCTCGATGAAGGCGGCGCATGCCTCAGACATGGCACTCCACTGGCCTCTCCAAGGCGCCACGTACGCAGTCTGCGTAGCCGTGCCGCAGCCTCCGCTCAGCAAGCGAAGTGTACAGCGGTCATGAGGTAACACCATTTACCACCACGTACTGACCACACATGCCGGGATTACCACCACGAATGCCGGCATCAAGTTTTCCTGCAGACTGACAAAACTTTATTACAACCTCATAGTCATAAATATTAAATTAGCGTTGTGGATGTCGATGTTAATTTACACGAGCATTCAGCTTTAGACCGATTTAAAAAACACCTTGAAATAACCTCCAAGAACGAGAAACAGTCTCCTGTGCCTCACGAAGCTACTATTTTACGAGACTCGGCCTTACCTGACCACGACAAACCATATTTTTGCATCAACCCTTTAATATGCAACCACACGAGATTACAATCCTCGTCAGTTCATCCATTTATCCGTTTGGCACGGTCAACTTATTCACACTATCCCAAATGTTATTAACGGATTTATGAAAAGCATGCGCAAGATTAGATGCCTCTGAACAAGTTGATTCTAAGGAGTGATGTAGGTACATGCGGTCCACTCAAGTCAGAAGTACCGACGCAGTTAGGAGAATTAGATCGCTTAAAATGAAAGCAAACGCAAGTCTCGCGACGTCGGGATGGTACCTATCATACGAGCGATAACGAAATTATTGATGTAAAGTGGAACGGTTTCTTCTTTATATATCAGACCGTGAACTATAATACAAGTGGGATCCTCCTTTCACACGAGCGGGAACACAAACTACTACGCGAGCATGATCGCATGATCGCATGATCGGAGTATAAAGAGAGGGCGATTGTAACCTATTACAGCTGTCACTCCGTAAGACTTTTTCCAAAATTATCAGAGACGCGTTTAGTATTACGAACCGAACGTCGTAGTTTTCAGTCAGCCGAATTAGACTGATTACGTGAGTCATTTAAGGAATTCTGCCGCCTCCGGCCGCACGCAACACGTTGCAAGACGTTATTACGCATTTAAAACCAACCATCTTTATTAAGTTTTTCTCGCGATAAACACAAAACACAATTTTCGATCTCGCTACGTATTCCAAACGAGAAGCGAATCACGACTATTTAACTTAGAACGCACTATTTCACTAAATTACGTAAAATACGAGCAATTGCAACGAAATACACAAATACTTTTTCACAAATACGTGCAATTCAATCGAAAACAAAAAGTGGGTATGTCATAAATAAACAAAATGAAATCTACCAAATTCTACCACACTTTTCATTTAATTTATGCAGTGAGCTGTGAGTTCTTTATCCCGCTTCGGATGTTAGGATCCAAAGTAGGATTTATAAAAAGAGAACAAAATTAATACATTTGTAACCAAACAAACAAAATAGCTGACGTGAACAGATTATCTAACAGAGCTTTCGCACGCAAGTACCGATCGTAAAAGAGACCTCTGTTCTTGACCTGACTATTTTTATACTCTAGATGAGAGGTAATTATGAAGTGTTGCTAGCAACAATAAATTACAACACTGATTAAAAATGTCGCAGTCTACAATATATTAATAAAATATCCTACTAATATTATAAATAGGTTTGTGAGTTTCACGGCTGTTCCGCTGAACCAATATCAATAAAATTTGGATACATTATTCCTTATACATCGGAATAACATATAGGCTAGAAATCCTGTTAATCCTACAGGAATAGGATGACATTGAAAAGCGCCATCTATTATCGACCTAACACACGACAACAGTCTACCGCGAACGAAGTCGCGGGTAAAAGCTAGTTCTATCTACATATACAAATTTGGAGGTGTACTGCAAATGTTAAAAAAATGAATTATTATGATGAAATGAAATGAATTATACAAACTTTATTAAAAACTAATATAATTATTACACAGGGTGGTACGGAACATATGACATTAAATTTAAATTCCATATACCTTACACACCTTAACAGCCTACATTAAAAAAATCAGTTGATTTTTAAAGTAATATAGCCATTTTGCTAAGGAACATTGTGTACTGCGCAGGTCCTAACAACTGCACCACAGTTTCTTAACTAATGCGGTTGTTATGGCCCAAATTGTTACATGTATACATTTTTTCTATCCTAATAAATATATATTATTGTTATTAGAAGGGTGCATGACTGTACTCCATTCCATTCCATTTCGTATGTAACGCATAACCTTGACCGAGAGAATAAAGTGATACAAGTGCGAAGGAGACAAAACTATAATGTTATTGTTTTCTCCTATTTTAGAACCTTTACTGATACATGTCAGTCAAGTATTACTAACAAAGCCAAATCTTAATTAAATTATATTTATTTTCGAAATTGTTTTATTTGAACTACGTTTTAGTAGATTGAATTGTACCAAAGTTATCTTATATGTTTAAGTGATCAGTGGAGATGACTCGGAACGACTCCTTGCAATGGTCCAAGCGATCATCGTGAGATAAAAAGAAAAGCAAAGATTTACTATTTTGTCATAGAACCTATAGGTAATAATAATAAATAAATATGTGGGAAACTCACACACACGGTCGTCCGTCCCTAAAGTGACTTAATACTTGTGTTATGGGTGACAGACAACTGGTGAATATATACATATATATTTTTAAATACATACTTTAATACAAATATACACCCAGGCTCAAAGACAAAGAAATTCATTTATTGAAAATGTTGGCCCTCGGCGGGAATCGAATCCGCGACCCGCGGAGCTGAAGGCAGGGTGATGCGTGCGGTAAAGGTGATGATGTTTTGGTTGCGGGTCGAAACGGGCATTGAGATTCTCGTAGAGATTGTGTGTAATGCTTGTGCAGTGTGTTGTTAGTGGTGTGTTGGTAGGTTTCAATTTTAATAGGAAAATAGTCTACCTCAAGTGCGACCAATATTTCGGATGCTGGACATTTTATCTCGTCAGCCATCTCTACGAGTGCCATAGCGCATTCCAGTTTTATTTCTTCGTCGGTGGACATCGCTATTGATAAGTTCTGAAATAATATTCTTAATCTATACTTGTTATTAAACAAAATGCCAAGGTTATTCGGCTAAGTAGAAAAGTCCACCCTCATTTTTTACCGAGTTGTCGTAAAAGGCGACTAAGGTAAGTTGATCCACCGTTTGATATTTGATTGAGTAAAGTAGACCACCCTCATTTCTTACCAAGGTATCGTGAGACTAAGGTAAGTTGTCGCCAGACAGGCGGCCAGTAACGTAAAATACCTAGCCGAATCATGTGAAATGTTTATAACATGTTGTGCCAACCACATAGAGTGGGATAAGGGCAGGAGGATGATAATAAGCATACACTTTTTGGTGAAGGAAAACATATTGAGGAAACCTGCATATCTCTAGAGAATTCTGATATGTGTAACCTACCAATACGCATTGGAGCAGCGTGGTAGGTCTTAGCTCCAATCCTTCTCTCCAAAAACTGAAAGAGAAGGCATATGTGCAGCTTTTTTATTTTTAATACTAGTAATCGCCAGCGGCTCCGCCCGCGTGGTAAGATTAAAACCGTAATATATATAGTCTTTTGATAGCCATAAAAATGGTTAGTGGGTTAACCTTTAAAGCTAGACATATGCTGTTGCGGACTTTTATTTAGAACTTTTAGAGGGGAACAATATTGTACTACATTTTGCCGTTTTCGAACTATTTTATATTGCTGCTCTTCTCCTATTCATCTTAGCGTGATGTTATAGTATAGTCTTACTCGATAAATATACTATCTTACACTGAAATAATTTTTCAAATCGGTCTAATAGTTCCTAAGATTAGCGCGTTGAAACAAACAAACTCTAGGTTTATATATTAGTATAGATGACATAATTTCAAACCTCATATATCTGTCCAGTACACAGGCCACATAATACAGCAACTGGAGCTACTGGCTTGTGAGTTGTAGCGCACTGCAGCAGCACTCGAGCGAGGAAAGGACAGGAGACATCGCTTGTGTACAAACGGAGCACCGTCACCAGGAGAGACAGCAGGGGAGGTATGGTTTCAGGGAGGACCTGGAATTAAACGAGTTAATTACTTAATGGTATAGCCGTTATAATGGTATAACGGCTTATAAGCAAGCACTGATAGAACGGCTTATCAAACACTGATAGAACGGCTTATCAAGCACTGTTAGAACGGCTTATCAAGCGCTGATAGAACGGCTTATCAAGCACTATTAGAACGATTTATCAAGCACTGATAGAACGGCTTATCAAGCGCTGATAGAACGGCTTCTCAAGCTCTGATAGAAGGGCTTATCAAGCACTGATAGAACTACTTATCAAGCACTGATAAAACGGCTTATCAAGCACTGATAGAACTGCTTATCAAGCACTGATAGAACGGCTCATCAAGCACTGATAAAACGGCTTATCAAGCACTGATAGAAGCGCTTACCAAGCACTGATAGAACTACTTATCAAGCACTGATAGAAGGGCTTATCAAGCACTGATAGAACTACTTATCAAGCACTGATAGAAGGGCTTATCAAGCACTGATAGAACGGCTTATCAAGTACTTATAGAACGGCTTATCAAGCACTGATAGAACGGCTTATCAAGCACTGATAGAAGGGCTTATCAAGCGCTGATAGAACGGCTTATCAAGCACTGTTAGAACGGCTCATCACGCACTGACGACTAACCTTCGCTAGTCGGAGATGCACAAGAAGAGGAAGATACTTCCATAGAATATGTAGTCCAGCACTTCCTTTTCCGCTACTAGATGCCCTTCGGGTCAACACCGGGATAATACGACTAAGGTAAGTCGACGTCAGGACGGCGGCCAGTCGTAAAATACGTAGCCAAATCATGTAACAACATGTTTATAACATGTCGTGCCGATCCCACTTATAGTGGGATAAGAGCAGGAGGATGATGATAGAAATAGTGAAAAAAGTCTTTATAGAATATAATTATTCATTCCATTAACATTACAATCCTACTCATATTATAAATGCGAAAGTTTGTGAGTATGGGTGTATGTTTGTCACTCTTTAACGGCGAATCCGCTGAACCAATATTGATGAAATTTGGCACAATTATTCCTTATACACCGGAATAACATATAGAAATACTGTCAATTCAACAGAAATAGGATGACATTGAAAGCGCCATATATTATCAACCTGCAACAGCTCACGCGAACGATGTCGCAGGTAAAAGCTAGTAATAAATATTTTGAATTTTATAATTTAAATTCTACCCACCATGCTCTCCCCTCCCATAAAGGATTCCACCACTCTCGTTACATACTCCACGACATCTCCCATTACGTAGGCACAGTTTTCTATAACGACGGTGTCTGTATTACCACGTGTATTAAATATGTCCTGCCATATCTTCAAACACTGTTCTCTGGTGGCAGGATGAATAGATTCGGCTATTAGAAAATTGGTGACCGTCTGAAACAAAAAAGGTTTGCTTGTTTGTAATATTTTTACTACAGTAATTAATATAAAAATGATAATAAAATACAACATGTTCGGAATGAAGCGACGGAATGGTTAGGGTAACGGACTTGCCATCGAGAGGTCGTGGGTTCGAATACCGGCTATTACACTACTGACGTGAACCCACTCCTAACACAAATTGTTAGCAAACTACAAAGTAGTAATAATAAAATTATTTTGCTATAATCCGCGATGAAGTAAAATAGAAAATATATATAATGCTAAATGTAGAGTGGACAATCGGTTATCATACCTGATACATGCAGGATTCGTAAAAACACATGCACAAACCTCCACCTCCATCACCACAATACACAAGCATTATATACGTTCACTATCACAAACTCAACAATCGTTTCGCCCCGCAACCGAAGCATCATCAGGAGATAGACTCCACGACCAAAATCGCAAATCGCTTTGCGATGCATGTATCAGGTATGATAACCGATTGTCCACTCTACATTTAGCATTATATATTTTCTATTTTACTTCATCGCGGATTATAGCAAAATAATTTTATTATTACTTTTGTATTATGGATCTCTGCAAAGTAACGCCTAATTCTATAAATTATTTGTTAGCAAACTTTAAAAAAAAATTAAAAATGATGTCATCCTTATCTGCTCTTATCGTGTATTACAAATATTTGAGGTTATAATAATACGAAACACAAAAAAGGTCACCCAAACACGTCTACCTCCGCCGAACGCAGCACGCCAAAAGAGAGCGATTGATTTTTTTTTTCGAACTCTAACTAATGCTGTTAGCCCTAGATACTTTGACAGCGTCGCCGAAAGAGTGGACAAGCGCAGAAGCATCGCCGGAGGACCTTAAGGGTGCCTCCTGTGAGGCCGGACCTCGGCTTAAAAACGACGCGTTGTGAAAGACTATATCGGGCTTGAAGAGCGAATGACGACACCCGTTACCTTATATAAGCTTATACAGCTGTGAAGTCTGGATTCCTAACTGTATACTTACAGTCCTTATTTCCGGATCCGCTCGTAAGAGAGAATGTATGACAACTTCAGTCCTCTTCGTGGCGGGAAACGATTGGTAAAACAAAATGGCCGTCTGCAGGAGGCGACTGGAAAAAGGCAAGTTTGACTGTATGCACCACGATACCTGAAAAAGATTTAGTATATTATTGATATTTATTATAACTTAATATCATAAAATATACTGACAATAGTCTAAATTTTAGAGCAACTTCATCATCTTCCTGCCCTTATCCCACTCTAAGTGGGGTCAGCACAATATGTTATAAATATGCTGTCACATGATTTGGCTGCGTTTTTATGACTTACCTCTCAACTTACGTCTGTCGTATTTTACGACACCTTGGTAAGAAAGAGGGTGGTCTATTCTACTAAACCGGACACCACTCGGTAGGTCAACTTACCGTAGTCGCCTTTTACGACACCTCGGCTTTATATATTAGTATAGATTATAGTAGACTGTTTTCAGTACTTTTGAATCGTCAAATTTTATTAAAGTATTTTCCAATGATTTGAAAGTTTGTCCTATCGAAAAGAACCAGCAAGGCATTCGACAGATATGCTTTGAAAAAAAAAGAACTATAAGTTTGATATGATTTCATTATAATTGTAGCAGCCTGGTGTTTAACTGAGGGCACTTATAAGGGATTTTGCTGATATAAAAAATTCTACTTACCGCCTCACAGGTCTCATAATTGACATTTCCGTTCCTCAAATCGAACTCCAGTACTTGCAGGTCGACGTGATCGTTGAGATCACCCAGCCCTTTACGGGCGTGTATGTCTGTCAGCACGCGCAAGGCCGTGAACCTTTCGTAGAATCGAGCGGATTTGGTGCGTGGATAAATTTCTTTATCTAAGATTTCCTGAAAAAAAAATTGTTTTTAGAGCAGAAGGAATATAATTTTCATTTTGTCTTTTGTCGGTATAGTTTTGTTATTTTTCTTTCTTTCTATATTAACCGTATTTCACTTCTTGTCCCTTACCTTCTGTTACTCAAAGGTTGACTGGAACGCCGTGTGGTATCCGGCTGAATAGAATAGTACCACCCTCATATCATACCGAGGTGTCGTAAAAGGCGACTAAGGTAAGTTAACCCGCCGTGTGGTATCCGGTTTAGTAGAATAGACGAACCTCATTTCTTACCGAGGTGTCGTAAAAGGCGACTAAGGTAAGTCGACCCGCCGTGTAGTATCCGGTTTAGTAGATTAAACCACCCTCTTTCTTACCGAGGTGTCGTAAAAGGCGACTAAGGTAAGTCGACCCGCCGTGTAGTATCCGGTTTAGTAGAATAGACCACCCTCTTTCTTACCGAGGTGTCGTAAAAGGCGACTAAGGTAAGTCGACCCGCCGTGCAGTATCCGGTTTAGTAGAATAGACCACCCTCTTTCTTACCGAGGTGTCGTAAAAGGCGACTAAGGTAAGTCGACCCGCCGTGCAGTATCCGGTTTAGTAGAATAGACCACCCTCTTTCTTACCGAGGTGTCGTAAAAGGCGACTAAGGTAAGTCGACCCGCCGTGTAGTATCCGGTTTAGTAGAATAGACCATCCTCTTTCTTACTGAGGTGTCGTAAAATACGACTAAGGTACGTTGACGTCAGGCAGGCCGCCGGTGGTAAAAACGCAGCCAAATCATGTGACAGCATGTTTATTACATCGTTGTGCCGACTCCTCTTAGAGTGGGATAAGGGCAGGAGGATGATGACTCAAAGGTTGACTGGAAGAGATCCCTTTTAGGGATAAGTCTGCCTTTATAAATGTGTTATTTTATTTTTTCCTTCTCTTTTCTAACAATATGTATGTACAATAAAGAAATGAATAATAATACTATGGGCCCTATAAGACAGACAGATGAGCTGTGATGGCCTAGCGGTGCGACCGTGTGAATCTCTAGAGACGATCATGGGTTCAAACCCGGGCAGACACCAATGAGTTTTTCTATTAAAACTTATGTGTCTAATTGATAATTGCAATTTATCACACGCTTTTCGGTGAAGGAAAACATCGTGAGGAAACCTGCAAATCTCTAGAGAATTCTGGAGATATGTGTAACCTACTAATCCGCATTGGAGCAGCGTGGTAGGTCTTAGCTCCAGTCCTTCTCTCCAATAACGGAGAGAAGAGGCCTATGCCCAGCAGTGGGATAGTAACAGGCCACTACTATAAGACAGCTCAAAGCCGATCAGCAGGCGATGGAGCGAGCTGTGCTTTATTATGTCAGGAAAACCCATTATGGGTCGTCACCGCCTGGTGGGGAGTAACGGTGGGTATGTCGGACTATGACCGACTAAAAACCTGCCAGTGCTCCACCACGCTGCTGGTGGCGGAGACAGGGTACCGTTGTACACATTACCCCCATCCCCGCCAGCAGCAACTCTGAACCCCAGAGTGTGCCACCTCTGAGTCGGGGGCTCTCTAATAGTGGCCCCTCCCTCCGCTAATCGATGCATCGGGAGCACCAGATGCATCGACTGCCTCGGGGGCCTAAAAAGACTAACCGACATAGCTCATCGTGTCGTGAAACTGAAGTGGTGATGGGCAGGGCATGTAGTACGTAGAACCCATGGGTTTTGGGCCCCTAAGGATTTGGAAAGGCGACCTTGCAGTGTCCATACCACCTACGAGATGGACTGACGATCTCAAAAAGGTCGCGGGGAGCCGCTGGGTCCAAACAGCACAAGATCGTGTTTTATGGGAAGAGACCTATGTCCAGCAGTGGACGTCTTCAACTTGAAAAGAAAAAGTACATAATGAGGGTGGAGCTTTCTTTCTGTTTGTAACTAATATTTACCTATTAAAAACGATCTCTAGGTGGACCGCCAGAGGTCTATGGGAGACTCGACGGAGGTCTACGTTGGCGTGACAAAAAAGTAGGAGTTCACAATTCGTAATGTTATGTAGGGTTTAGGGAATATATATATGGAGTATGTTCAAAATGAAGCTGTGATGGCCTAGCGGTGCGACCGTGTGAATCTCTAGAGACGATCATGGGTTCAAACCCGGGCAGACACCAATGAGTTTTTCTATTAAAACTTATGTGTCTAATTGATAATTGCAATTTATCACACGCTTTTCGGTGAAGGAAAACATCGTGAGGAAACCTGCATATCTCTAGAGAATTCCGGGGATATGTGTAACCTACCAATCCGCATTGGAGCAGCGTGGTAGGTCTTAGCTCCAGTCCTTCTCTCTAATAACGGAGAGAGGAGGCCTATGCCCAGCAGTGGGATAGTAACAGGCCGTTACTTACTTTTACTTTTATGTTCAAAAAAAAATGAAGCAATCGCCGGAACCAGCTAAATTTAAAAAAAAAAGTCTGGCAACTTCTAATCTAGATAGAACGTAGTACTGAAGAGATATGATACCTGTATATGATTTATATCAGTGGCAGTGTCGCACACCATCCCGTAGAGAGCCAGTATGGCGGGTCGCGCACGCATTGCGGCGCATTTCCAGACGAGCGTGCGCAAGTGTTGGTCACGTGACACCCGCTCGCGGAACAAGTGCACGTAGTTTTGTATAAGCTTCAGACATACTGGAACAATGTAAAAATTGTTGTGGTATATAACACTTTTATTTATTTATTAACTAGCGGTCTGCCCCTGCTTCGCACGGGTAAAAATATATATCCCATGTCAGTCAGTGTAAAGAAAATAATTAAAATCTATCCAGTAGTTTTAACTTATTCATTACTGCCCGTGGCCCGCAAGCGTTAAATTTGGAGAAAAACAATTTCCTCTCCCTATACCAAGAAGATTTCCTGCTATCTTTGGAATATCTAAATTCATATAGTACATTTTTACTTATTTACTTTTACATTTTCCCTATGTATTTTATTTTTACAATTAATTACAGAATGTCTTTAAACAAACTCTTGAAAGAGCGACATCGCTGCTAAGGTCGAAGTGTTATAGGGCGAAGCGCGGCGTCCTCACGGCATTTTAAATCTGTAATATCTCCGAAAATGTTCACTTAAATTACATGCTGTAAACGGCCATATTGATCTATATTAAATCAACAAATTATTTAAGGTACTTAATTGGATAAGGATTAATGCTGTATTGTATAAAAATTGCTTCAAAAATAAGGCATTATTTTTCGTAAAAAGTAAATGACAAAAAATGCTATAGTGGGTTATCCATAAGAGATAGACATATACCATCGCGGACTTTTCTGTAGACCTTTTCAAGGTGTACAAATACTTAGTACATCATTTTGATAAATCTCGTAGAGTTAAGCCTGCGTTTGCAATGTAAGCGGAAAAAAATGTAATTATTTACAGAAAACTCAAAAATTACAGTATTTCTCTACTCCGTATTGAATGTTATTATACGTACAAACCTTCCTCTGGAATCACTCTATCTGTAAAAAACCGCATCAAAATCTGTTGCGTAGTTTTAAAGTTTATGCGTACATAGGGATATATGGACAAACAAAGCGACTTTGTTTTATAATATGTAGTGATACATCGCCAACAGAATACACACTTCACATTAAAATTATACGTTGAACGACGTAAAATAAGTAGTATTTTAATTAAAGGTAATAACAACTTTCAAATTTAGTTACGACAACTGAGAGATGTAATTTAACTATAATAATTTTATGTAAGCTGTAAAAAAAACTGAGATTTAAGATCAGCACTTATCACTTATAACGTTTGCAATAAAATTCATATAATCCGGGTTAGTTATTGTTAAGGGTTGCCAGATATTTCAACGATTATGTGCGAATGTTTTTAATGCCGTGTGGTATTCAGCTGAGTAGATAGAATAGACATCATTTCTTACCAAAGTACCATAAACTACAACTAAGCAAAGTTGACGTCAGGCAAACGGCCAGTCGTAAAATACGTAGCCAGATCATGTGAGCACATGTTCTGCTGACCCCATTTAGAGTGGGATAAGGGCAGGAGGATGATGATGTCGGAATGTCTTTAAACGAAGGCGGAGTGAAAGAGAGGTGTAAATCAGAGAGAGAGGTGACGAATTACAATTGGAGCTGAAAGTAGGGATATGAATAGTAGTGGAAAAAAAACGGTTATTTAAATAACCGATTATCCTTCCTTAAAAATAAAAGATTTGTAAAAAATCGACCAATTCGTATCGAAATTTGTACGATTATTTATAATTGTTTTTTACTAGTTGTAAAGTTGCTTTTCTAATAATATTTAATTTTTTTAATATAAACAAAGAAAAATTATATATCTTTTTTTTTAAATTCTGTAATTAAATGGCTTTTACACTACATGTTTATGTCAGTCCATTAATTATTAATATAAAGAAAGCATTATTTCTTTAAAAGCTTACCTTCCTCACACCTCGACATCACCAGGTAGACCGCAAGCTTGTCGTAGAACAAGTTGAGCTCCATGGTGAGCCGATCCATGCCAAAGTGCTTGAAGAGGCTGCAGACACCTTCCAGCACAGCCTTCGTCACCGTCACCTGAACAGTAGACTAGAAGACCATCAGTAGATTAAAGTAGGCCAAGATGGCAATGTCAAGACAAGGTTATTATTTAATACTTTGAAAGTGAGGTCGTGAAAATTCTTACCAGGTGGTCACGGGTTCGAACCCTGGGCAGACGCCAAAAATTAAAAGCTTTTATTTAACTTGCATAAAGTAATGATAACATTATTATGCTAAAATCCACGATAAGGTAAATTAGAATTTATAGTACAATTCTAAATGTAGAGTGGACTACCCGTTTTCATACCTGATACATGCAAGATTCATAAAAACACATGCACAAACCCCCACCACAATATACAAGCACTACACACGTTCACTATCAAAAACTCAACAGTCGTTTCTCCACCAACCAAAGCATCATAAGGAGATAGACTCCACGACAAAATCGCAAAATTTAACTTTGCGATATTATCGTAATGTGATGTTTTGTCGAAATCCTGCATGTATCAAGTATGAAAACCGATTGTCCACTCTACATTTAGCATCATCAACTTCCTGCCCTTATCCTAAATGTAGAGTGGACAATCCATTTTCATACCTGATACATGCAGGATTCATAAAAACACACGCACAAACCTCAACCACCGCCACCACAATACACAAGCATTACATACGACAAAATCGCAAAGCGTTGCGATTTTGTCGTGGAGTCGATCTCCTGATAATGCTTTAATTGCGGGGCGAAACAATTGTTGAGTTTGTGATAGTGAACGTATGTAGTGCTAGTGTATTGTGGTGACGGTGGTGCAGGTTTGTGCATGTGTTTTTACGAATCCTGCATATATCAGGTATGAAAACGGATTGTCCACTCTACATTTAGCATTATATATATTTTCTATTTTACTACATCGCGGATTATAGCAAAATAATTTGACTATTACTTTTTTACTATGGATCTCCGCAAGTAACGCCTAATTCTATAAATTATTTAAGTTTTTGCGCAATAAATATATAAATAATTACAGAGTTTTTATTTGAGACCAGCAAATTCAAGTACACCCGCCATATCTTATTAATCTCACTGTCGACTACACTGGGATGGTGTTCACATATAGCACCTGGAAATTAAAAAAATAGATAAAGATAAAAGATAACACAACACAGATCATCATCCTCCTGCCCTTATCCCACTCTAAGTGGGATCGGCACAACATGTTATAAACATGTCACATGATTTGGCTACGTTTTTATGACCGGCCGCCTGCCTGACGTCAACTTACCTTAGTCGTATTTTACGACACCTCGGTAAGAAAGAGGGTGGTCGATTCTACTCAGCCGGATACCACACTGCGTACAATACTCGATTTAATTAAGATTAAATCCTTTAAAGAGAATAATTCAAATACAAAATATTCTTCATTCAAGTAAACTTGCAAAAAAGTGCTTTCGAATCGTCAATTCTGCTACTGGTTCGGAAATCGTGCCTATACCAAAGAGCCTAAGAGAAAAGAAAGAAAGGAAAATTGGCTCTTTTCAAAATATAATTCTTATATTTAGATACACTATTATCATTTATATAATCCCCAATGAAAAAGCAGTCCATCCTTACTCAAAAGACTAAGTCTAACTATTTTGTGTTTTTGGAAATCTTACAATGCTAAATACAAAATACAAAAATCTTAACACACACAGACATACGCACAAACATATATATCCTACTAATATTATAAATGCGAAAGTAAATGTGTTGATATAAGTTTCGTTACTTTTTCACAGGGAATTCGCTAAACTGGTATCAATGAAATTTGGCACAATTATTCTTTATACACCAGAATAACATATTTTAAATAAATATATTTTATATAATAAATAAATATATTTTAAATAAATTTATAAACATATTTTAAAATAAGAGTTATAAATATGAATGTGGATGGATTTATGGATAGAGGGAAGCCGAAAAAAAAATGTAAGAATTGTGTGAAAAATGATATGCATGTTAAAGGAGTGGCACCAGAGTTGACGAATGATAGAGGAAAATGGTTAGAAGAGGACATATTGTGCCGACCCCACTTAGAGTGGGATAAGAGAATGACGATAACACTGGAGTAACATATAGGCTATAGAAATCCTTTTAATTCTAGAGGAATAGGATCACATTGAACATTGACATTATGTGTTTCAGAACACTTATTAATTAAGTGTCCCATATATTTATTTATTTATTATTTATTTATAGGAGCAAGATCAATCAGACGAAGCTTACAGTGGGATAAAGGCAGGAGAATGATGATTCTTACCAACTAATACAGCGAGGGGAGCTTTGCATGTCTTGCTCTCTTCCAATGCTGCGACATGTCTTGTGAAATTGTGAGCCCCTTCTACTGACCGACAGGCGACCTCGGTGAGGCAGGAGAGTGCTACCTGCCACAGACGTGCTTCAAAATTTAGATGGCATATCTGGAAGATGGACACTTTGCTTAAATCTGGCCCGTTAGAGCAGTGGGTAGTGACCCTGCCTTCAGCTCCGCGGGTCGCGGGTTCGATTCCCGCCGAGGGCCAACATTTTCTATAAAAAAAATTTGTTGGCCTTTGAGCCTGGGTGTATATTTGTATTTAAGTATGTATTTAAAAATTATATGAGTATATATTCACCAGTTGTCTGTCAACCATAACGCAAGTATTAAGTTACTTTGGGGACGGACGACCGTGTGTGTAAGTGTCCCATATATTTTTTTTTCTTATTTACTAGCGGCCTGCCCCTGCTTCGCACGGGTATAAAATATATAGCCCATGTCACTCAGTGAAAAAAAATTATTACAATCGATCCAGTAGTTTTGATTTATTCATTACTGCCCGTGGCCCGCAAGCGTTAAATTTTGAGAAAAACAATTCCCCTCTCCTTATACTAAGAAGATTTCCCGCTATCTTTGGAATATCTAAATTCATATACTACATATTTACTTATTTATTTTTACATATTTCCCTACGAATTTTATTTTTACAATTACTAACAGAATGTCTTTATATACAACATTCACAGCTTCCTTGTCATTAAACAAACTCTTGAAAGAGCGACATATAGCTGCTAAATTCGAAGTGTTATAGTGCGATGCGCGGCTTCCTCACGGCAGTTTAAATCTGTAATATCTCCGAAAATGTTCACTTAAATTACATGCTGTAACCAGCCATATTGATCTATATTATATCAACAATTTATTTAAGGTACTTAATTGGATAAGGATTAAAGCTGTATTGTATAAAAATTGCTTTGAACATGAGGCATTATTTTTCGTAAAAAGTAAATGACAAAAAATGTTATTGTGGGTTATCCATAAGAGATAGACATATACCATCGCGGACTTTTCTGTAGACCTTTTCAAGGTGTACAAATACTTAGTACATCATTTTGATAAATCTCGTAGGGTTTAGCCTGCGTTTGCAATACAAGCGGAAAAAAATATAATTATTTACGACATCACATTAGAAACCTCAAAAATTACAATATTTCTCAACTCAGTATTGTATGTTATTATACATACAAACCTTCCTCTTGAATCACTCTATCTATTTAAAAAAAAAACCCCATCAAAATCTGTTGCGTAGTTTTAAAGATTTAAGCATACATAGGGATATATGGACAAACAAAGAATGTGACTTTGTTTTATACTATGTAGTGATTTATCTTGCTGCCAGGATATAAACTATCCTATTAATAGTTAATGTATAGTACCGGCTATACTCACGTGTTATTCTATCGGGTTAGCCCGACTAGTTTCGAACCCATCCAGGGCACTTATTCAAGAAATCTTTACACGACGTTATCGCGACGTTATAACGTCGTTTTATACATTATCCTACTAATATTATAAATGCAAAACAATGAAAACAATGAAATTCAACAAATTTGCTCATAGTCCTATGACTGATGAATCTTGTAAAGCAAAAAAAAAATCCATCCACAAATTACCTGTACAATATTATTGTAGTATACTTGGGCTTCGTCATACTTCACAACCACTGTAGATAGCAATTTCAGAATTTTCCGGACACATTCATCCCAATCACTGTCTGCATATTTTTCAGTCACTACATCCAAAATATTTACTGGTTTCCGTAACAGAGTTGAGAGGAACCATTCTGAAAATAGTTAAATTTATAGTTAATGGTTAATGTATAGAACCGGCTATACTCACGTCTTATTCTATTGGGTTAGCCCGACTAGTTTCGAACCCATCCAGGGCTCTTATTCATGAGCTCTTTACATGACGTTTTAGTTAAATTTGATAAAGTCCTGCATCTATAAGGTATGTGAATGTTGCCTGCTTCATACACTTAGCATTACATAGATTCTTTTAGCAAATATAGATTATAGAAAAATAATTACAGTGTAATCTCTATGTAACGTCACTCGATTTAACAACAAAATCCCTAAAGCGTTGATATCACTTGGCTTTGGTTGATATATTTAATCAGATTTAGTTGAGTTGATAAAAATCCTGTTATCTATACATTATCATATTATTCTAAAAAAATAAAACAAAATTACTGGCGCAGCAAAAGACGGCAGAAAAATACTTATATATGTAATAGCGATAAAATAAGAATTGCTATGTACTAACACTAGTCTCAAATAAAGTTTTTCTTTTTCTAATACAGATTTTTGTTCTCTCCATTAAACTCTCTATATAAGGTTATCTTATATAGTTTGCACTGTACATTGTAACTTCTGTAAGTCTATTTTACTCTGATGAGTAATCAGTGTATAATAGATCAGCAAAGGCTCAATTCCCTATGTTTATGTAAGTTTAAAGTCATTTGCCAATGTTTGATTTATGATCGTGGGTTGGAGTTTGCAGTACTAAACCTATACCTATAATACTGATTATTATCAAGCAAATTTCAGTTCTTTTTTTATGTCAGGGAAACCCATTATGGGCCATCACCGCCCAACGGGGATGAGCAGCGGGTATGTTCGACTATGACCAACTAAAAACCCGACAGTGCTCCACCACTCTGCTGATGGCGGGGACGGGTACCATTGAACATATTTCCCCCATCCCCGCCAGCAGCAACTCCGAACCCCAGAGTACGCCATCTCTAGGTCGCCGGTCTCCCTCTGCTAATTGATGCATTAGGAGCACCAGATGCATCAACCGCCTCTGGAACCTTTTTAGATGGGCATCCGAAAAAACGCCGTTCGAGACGCCCAGAGATCACCGTTAGTGTGGCATACGACGGGCTTCGGCAAGTCATCTGCGCCCCGAATATCAGTTAATTCTTGACTTAGCAAATGCTAAAGGTTGCATTCAATTTTATATACTGGTCAGTAAGTACTGAAGGTTCATAATGTTTATTAAGAAGTCAAACTCAGACGAGTTCACTTTAGACCCTTAATATAGTCAAAATCTGTACTTTTAATCTCAATAGGTAAATAAGTTTAAAAATTAAGTTTTTTTTTTAATTGAGGTACTGAAACTTCTAATGCTAGTTGCTAATTTTAATGAAATATAACTTGTTTAATTAAATACAATTCAAATAGTAGATAAGATAAAGTTGGAAAAGATTTAAATTGATATTTTAAAGTTTTTATTGTACATATCAAGTTACCGGCCGGCAAATCTCGTGCGCGCCAAAATCATAAGAACTTAAAACAAAACTTTACTGTCACCTATTGAATAGAAGAATGAAATTGTTATTACCGATTTCAAAAGGAGTTAAATCCTTAGCCAGTAAAAGTTCAGCTTTGCTCAAAACTTTTGTCAAGTTTTTGGGTTCATGTATTTCTTGCTCTTTTATATCAGTTTCCCATTCTTCCATTATAGACTAGTTGAAATGTATAAAATATATGACGTATTCTATGCAATAAAGTAACCAGCAAATTAAATTTTAAACAACTATAAAAAGTATTTTATAATAATAATTATAGTTAGTAATCTATGATAAAAAGTAATCAATGATAAAAAGTTAAAGATAATCCAATTCAAACCGTAATCTTTATACCGTATAATTTATGAAACCACAGACTACTTATGACGTTTAGAGACTATAATATATATACATTTATTTTCTATATAATTCCATATCATACTGTAGTCTATTATCTATGGTTTCTTTAGGCGGCACGAATCGAAGATTTTAAATCATACGGCTCATCCATATAAAGCTTTTAAATGTCCTCTGTAGACATTTCGAAGATCAGGGGTGAGCGACCTCTTTAATTAACGGGCCAATTTAAATTTCAAAACTTCTTGACGGGCCGCATATGTAGTAATACTTACCTACTAATAATTTAGAGAACTTTATTTTGAGTATGAACTGAAAAATGAAATTTATTTTGACGCGCTATGAACCTCATATCAAAACTTAGAGTCAAGAGGAGGACGATGAAACGAGCTATGAAGTCTCTCATCGTGATCAAATCAGGAATGAGGAAATCTGTAGAAGAACATAAGTTACCGATTGGTGGGGCTCGTAGTACAAAGAACCGATAGGCATTGGTGTCCTAATATGCTTGAATGGCGACTCCAAATCGTAGAACGCATCTTTGGTGGCACTCTACGAATCTGACTGATGACTTCAAAACGCTGTGGTTGGAGATTCCTTCCATTCTTCTTTGTGATAACATGGGAGATATGAAATATTAATAGCTTTTTATGACAAAAATAATCGCAGAGAAAAACCCAAAAACCTAGAACTCAATATCCGTGAAAGTTTAATACGTCAGTGTCAAATGAAGTCTGTGTCAAAAAGCTATGTATTATATTATAATTCGTCATAGCTTATAAATGCCTATAAAATACAAATAAAATATATTTAATTACTAATAAATTAAGTGTAATTAGTCAAACTGGCATCCAGAAGATTATTACTGATTGGATTTTATAGTTTTTCGCCTCCTACTTACCGAACCAGCTTTAATAGGTTAGGATTTATACAACTGTTTGATTTATTGATTAAATTAATATCTCTGTTTTATAACAAATAATCTGATAGTCATTAGAGTTGTTTTTGTTCACCAAAGTAGTTTTGTCACCGTTTAGGTGCATGTTATTTCACCCAGATATACCATAAGGTAAGTTTTTTATAACATCGAAAAAATATTGTAATTACAAATGAGTCATATTTACTTAAATTATAAACTGGCAATTGAATGTCCATGACACCAAAGGTCATTGTCATTTGTCCATATTTATAATTCACGAATTACAAACAGTTTTGATTAGATAATACTAATTACAGGTGTGACAAAATTTTAATATATTCTGAAGATTGTTTTATGTTTAGATATGTTCTTAATTTGTTTTTTTTTAGCATCTAGGGCTTGATAGTTGTATCAACATATACTATTATTGTGTACGGGATTATTTCCTACTCATTTAAATTCAAATTCAAAATTCTTTATTCAAGTAAACTGTGGGCAGAAAAGGGTCAACCACTTACCTTTACAGGATCGGGACTCAATTCTGGATACTCTGGACACTTTTAAAATAGTTTTTGGTCACAAATCACAAGGTTTTCAAAATTGCTGTTTCTGCGTGTATGTTGCGTTACGCGAGTTGCAAGCGGTGTGAAGAGGGGTAGGCGGCTAGGAGGGGGAACAAGGGATAATGGCTGATGGTTGCCATTAACCAATCAAATCTGATCCTTGTCATCTGATAGTTTGACTTAACAAACTGTAAACAAGTGCAAGTCAACTTTTGAGAAGCTGTTCCTACAGGCAAACCCAGCAAGAAACTGGCAGTGGTCTTTTCAAAATATAATTCTTATAACTAGTTAGAATTAGTCATTACTATCTTGTACAGGGTAGAACAGTAGATATATCCACACATTATTATCATCTCAGTAATCCTCAACAGTAGGCTTTCTGTATCAGCCTTATTTTAAGAGAGACTTTTTCCATTATTTGTTTAACCTAAACCTAACAGTTGGATGTTATAATAATTTTAACTTTGGCTAATGTTACCTATTGACAGCTGAGAGAGTCAAAATGTATATACATTTATTTATTATTAGTATTTTTTGAAATCCTAATCCCTTACATTTTTAAATATTTCTGCTTATAAAAACAAAATAATTAAAAAACATTTAAAAATTAAAATTGCAGTGGGTAGTGAACCTACCTTCAGCTCTAAGGTTGCAGGTTTGATTCCCACCGAGGGCCAACATTTTCTATAAATGAATTTGTTGGTCTTTCAGTCTGGGTGTATATTTGTATTTAAGGATGTATTTAAAAAATGACACAAATATTAAGTTACTTACTTTTTGGACGGACAACTATGTGTGTAAGTGTCCCATATGTTTATTATTATTATTTACTAATTACATTTGAAGTATTTAAAGCTGTGGTTGCCCAGCGGTAGCACCGTGCGACTCTTTCGAGGACACCAATGAGTTTTTCTATTAAAACTTATGTGTCTAATTGATAATTGCAATTTATTACACGCTTTTCGGTGAAGGAAAAGATTATGAGGAAACCTGCATATCTCTAGAGAATTCTGGAGATATGTGTAACCTACCAATCCGCACTGGAGCTGCGTGGTCTGATTCTTCTCTCCAAAAACAGAGAGAAGTTGCCTATTCTCAGCAGTGGGATAGTAACAGGCCGCTACTTACTTGAAGTATTTCAGTAAAATATACAGATTTAATTATTAATGATAACTCTGCTTTCCAGTTCCATCTATATCAACAGACGTCAGTACTCAGGCATGACGGTGCCGCAGTGTGCACCAAGGTCCCCCGGCCGGGGGCAGAGCCCTACTGAGGCTCTGGCTGGCTCGGGCAGTGAGAGTCCTATAGTTACATTGAAGAGATACGATGACATTGTTAAGAGTCAAGAAGACAAGCGGGAGTACAGGCAAGACTATTTATAATATTAGGTGTTAGTTTGCAGAGATCCATAATACAATTATTTTGCTACTACTACTACTTACTACTTCTTTTCCACAGTGTCATATCTGATTTAGTAGAATAGACAACTCTCTTTCTTACCGCGGTATCGTAAAAGGCGACTAAGGTAAGTTGACCCACTGTGTGGTATCCCGTTAAGTGGAATAGACCACCTTCTTTCGTACCAAGGTGTCGTAAAATACGACTAAGGTAGCTGACCGTAGGCAGGCGACTGTTCGTAAAATACTTAGCCATGTGAAAACATGTTTATAGCAAGTTAGTGTGTTAGTTTGTCACCACTTAGAATGGGATAAGGGCAGGAGGCTGATGATGTTAATAAAATTTTATTGTTTATTTGGTAGCAATACATTTACTACGTGTGGTATCCAGCTGAGTAGAATAAACCACCCTCATTTCTTACCGAGGTGTCGTAAAAGGCGACTAAGGTAAGTTAACCCACCGTGTGGTATCCCGTAGAGTAGAATAGACCACCCTCATTTCTTACCAAGGTGGCATAAATACGACTAAGGTAAGCTGACACTAAGCAGGCGATAGTTAGTAAAATACTTAGTCTAATCATGTGACATCATGTATAAACATGATGTATTGAATGCATGTTGTATCGAACTCACTCAAAATGGGATAAGGCGGCCGATGATGTTAGTAAAATTTTATTGTTTATTTTGTAGTAATATATTTGTATTGTATTTTATACTGTACAATGTACACTCCATTATAAGGATGTCCTTAGGCATATGGGTTGCCTGTTAGAGATCACTTACAGTGATAAGGCCGTCCTACACTTATTTTTAATTATTCGTTTTATATCTATGTAATGTTGTGTGTAATAAAGAATGTCTTATCATATTTTGCAGAGGACTTCAGCTAACCAACCGTTTAAAAGTGTTATTGGTCAGTGATCCAACGACAGACAAGTCTGCTGCTGCTATGGATGTCAATGTTGGTATGTAATTGTATTTTAATTTTTACCAATATTATAAGTTTAAAAGTCTATTTGTCTGTGTTTTGGTTACTGAAAAAAACTGCTATAATTTTATGAGAAAGTAAAGTATAATTATGCTGTCAATTCCAAAGTTATGATAGCTTAATTGGGTAACGGGCGATCTCGATTTCTGATACTTGGCAAGGCACGGCATGGTCACCCAGATAAAAGAAAATTATATACATGGTGTTATATATGATAAAACATCCGTTTGCTCCTATGGAATCCATATCCTGTGTTAAATGTGGTGACTGGTCCTGCGTGTATATGGTATGTGAACGTTGTCTGATTCATACACCTATTATTACATAGATTCTCTTAACAAACATGGATTTACAGCAAAATAGTTCTATCATAGCTTCTGTACTATGGAATTCCGCAAAGTAACGCCTGCTTCTATAAATTAACCATTACATCCATATATGTAAAAAAGATCGGATATATAGGGGAGATGGATTGCTCATTATCTTCATTTACCATTTTATTATATCATTAGTATACAATAGTAAGCATTCACTCCAATATGATTTTTAAACGAGGTTCTTGAAATTACAATCACTTCACTAACACTAAACAAAACTCTTTAAATAAACACAAGACCGATTTTACGCTGAGTGTTCACAGACGAATAAACTTTCCAAATATTTTGGGACACTAACTAAGGCTGTAACTAAAGGGCTAAGCTTCACCGGGACGATGGGCGAGCGCAGAAGCATCGCTGGGAGTTAAAGTACTGGGAGAGCGAGTCTCGAGCGAGACCTGCAGCATCCTGGAAGCGTCGCCTTAAGGATGTCTCCTGCGAGACCTAACCTCGGCTTAAGGCGGCGCGTTTTTGAAGGATTGCATCTAATAATTGACTTGGAAGAAGTCTGCGTCACTGCGGCCGACGAGGTCCCCGCTTGACACAAGCAAGCGGGGACCTCGTCTTCGCTGGCGAATACGCTGTTTGTGTGAATGTAGTGTGAATATCTTGATGGATGCTGTTATAGCATCGTCGAGGTCGTTAAGGACGCTCTTAGGGCGCCTGTGAATAATATTGCCTGAACGCCTTATAGTTGGACGCGGCCACTATAAGGGGGTTTGGGTGGATGTACGCTTTCTCGAAGTAAGTCGTCGAGAATCGTCTCAAAAGATCGGCTATCGTTGGTAGGTCGAGGTCTCTATGGAGATTCACGTTTCGCACGAACCACGGCAAGCCAGTGGCTGTACGCATGAATCGATTCCCCTCCAGTGACAAAGCTCCGTTATTTATAATCTAAGGTGGTTGTCTAATAAATTAGACAACGCGACTGTATCCGTAGTTGGGTTGTCAACACTACGTTTCGCGCTGTTATACATATATCATGACTTCTATTGTTGATGCTAATGGTCTTTTCCTCAGGATATCTCAGCGACCCAGATGAATTGCCAGGCCTAGCCCATTTTTGTGAGCACATGTTGTTTTTGGGAACACACAAATACCCTGAGGTAGAAATTACTGTAGCTAAGAGTAGATGTAAGAAAATAAAATAAATAGAAATTAAGAAACAGTGTAATTAAAGCTAAGCATCAGAAATAATGTATAGTAAAACACGGCTGTCCTTACACAGACAGGAAGCTGATATAAAAAAAAAAAACCCTGAGGTATGTAGTAGTATATAGTACAGTACAAGTAAAATAAATGCTTACGTTATATAAATTAAATTTTTATATAAAATGTTTCTGTTAAAGCCGTGTGGTATCCGGCTGAGTTGAATAGACCACCCTCATTTCTTAACGAGGTATAGTAAAAGACGACTAAGGTAAGTCGACCCACCGTGTGGTATCGTGCTGAGTAGAATAGACCACCCCTATTCCTTACCGAGGTGTCGCAATGTCGACTAAGGTAAGTCGACCTGCAGTGTGGTTTTCGGCTGAGCAGAAAAGTTCACCCTCATTTCTTAACGAGGTGTCGTAATAGACGACTAAAGTAAGTTAACGTCGGCAGGCGGCCGGTCGTAAAATACCTAGCCAAATCATGGGACAACGTGTTTATAACATGTGCCGACCCCACTTAGAGTGGGATAAGGGTAGGAGAATGATGGTGCTATCAGGAAAGTTTCTTATTGTTAAAGTTAATAAACACTTTTTTAAACATATTTTTTATAAATATAATTTTTTTAAATAAATATATGGGACACACACACGGTCGTCCGTCTCCAAAGTAATCCTTGTGTTATGGTAGACAGACAACTGGTGAATATATTAGATATATTTTAAATACATACTTAAATATCAATATACACCCAGACTCAAAGACCAACAAATTCATTTATAGAAAATGTTGGGCCTCGGCGGGAATCGAACCCGCGACCCGCGGAGCCGAAGGCAGGGTCACTACCCACTGCGCCAACGGGCCAGTTTGCCATCCCCATATTGGATACACGTTTTTACCGAATACTCTGACTTTGAATGTGTTTTTAACTGAATCCTTAATCCTTTATTGTATGTAGAGAAATATATATTCTTTAACTTTATTTTAATTATCTTTATATACTCTGTGGTACACTATCCTACCAGTTATTTTATTCAGCTTTAAAACGTTTAAGGTAGCCTGGAAGAAATCGCTGGTTAGGGATAAGGCCGCCTTGTTGTACCTGTATTTGTTTTAGATTTTAAATGTCTGTATTTTTTATTTGTTCTGTGTGTACAATAAAGAGTATTCTTCTTCTACTTTTAAACCAGGAAAACGAGTATAACAAGTTCCTGTCTGAACACGGCGGCTCCTCCAACGCGTCCACGTCCTCCGACCACACCACGTATTACTTCGACGTGCTTCCACAGCATCTTGGCCAGGCTTTGGACATGTAAATATACTCTATTAATACATACAAATCAAATCAAAATATCTTTATTCAAATAAGCTCTTACAAGCACTTTTGAATCGTCAAGGATCAATATGATTAATGAAGCTACAACTGGTTCGGAACGTTGCTCTCACCGAGAAGAACCAGAAAGAAACTCGGCGGTCAATCTTTTAAACATTTTCAATTTTACATTATTAAACCGCAGTCTCGTATGAAGCTGAAAGGACAGTCGTTAGTTACTTTAAGGTAACCTAAAATTAAGTTACCTTAAGGTAACTAACAATTGATTCGTGTCATGGTGAACAAAAAGGGATCGTGGGCAGCGATGGCCTCCTTCGAGGACGTTATGTCGCGGAAGGAGGCGGCGGGGCGGATCCGGAAAGTCGAATCCTTGGTTCCAATCCGGCGCAGGCGAGTGGGCCGCAGGCGACTCGCCTAAGTCCGTCGTATGCTGCCCTAACGGGGACCTCCGAGTGGCTTTTTTGTATCATTTACAATTTTACATTTGTAGATTTAGCTATATTTACATTGTACCCTATAAATTAACAATTTTCTCTTATAACTATGTACAATTTTACATTTGACTTAACTATTAACAATTTATATATTTATTTTGTTACATTTTGTTTTTAGTTTATTTTGTGGGTCAGGGTTAACTGTTCTTAAAGTGGTATTTTCGCTTTTTACATTTATTTTATTTGTTTTTATGTAGAAATTTCTTGTTTTTAACTATTTATATTTATAATACTAAGTCCGAACGGGGTTTATCGGACGCCCGTTGGAGTCAGGTCGCTGGGGCGGTCGATGCATCTGGTGCTCCCGATGCATCGACCGCTTAGCGGAGGGAGGGGCTACTGTTTAGAGAGGCCCCGACCCGGAGGTGGCGCACTCCGGGGTACAGAGTTGCTGCTGGCGGGGATGGGGGGTAATGTCTTCATAGGTACCCTGTCCCCGCCACCAGCAGCGTGGTGGAGCACTGGCAGGTTTTTAAGTCGGTGTGTCTCTAACGTGCTCTTCCGAGTAAAGTCCGGAACTTGTGGCCATATAAACTTCATGTAGGGTCAAAATAAACGGTCGCCAGTCATACAATCGCTGTAGGTCCTAAAACTATCCTTACATTTTGCTCCAGCTTCGCCCAATTCTTCATATCGCCGCTGTTCACGGAGTCTGCGACGGGCCGCGAGCTGAGTGCGGTCAACTCTGAACATGAGAAGAACACCTCCTCGGACATGTGGCGGCTTGACCAGCTCAACAAGAGCACGGCGGCCAAGGACCACCCCTTCCACAAGTTCGGCACTGGTGGGTAACTAACCAGAACGATGATTCTCCGTGGTCCATTTCTGTACTCCTTGAGTTAGATAAATTCAAAATTCAAATTTAAAATATTCTTTATTCAAATAAACTTGTAAACAAGTGCTTTTGAATCGTCAACTCTACTGCTGGTTCGGAAAGCTGTTCCTACCGAGAAGTGCCAGCAAGAAATTCGGCGGTTGCTCTTTTAAAAATATAATTCTTATGACTTACATTTAGCCATTACTGTCTTGTACAGGGTCTAAGCGAGCTATATCCACATGTTCTTATCTTCCAAGTAATCCTCAACAGTGTAGCAGGCTTTCTGGATCAGCCTCTTTTTAATAGCCCAGCCCAGCGATAGCCCAGCGATGACACCATGAGACTCTTTCGAAGAGTTCATGGGTTAAAAGGATGCTTTGATAGCATAGCAGTGATTCCGTGCCACTCTTTTGAGGATTTCAAGGGTCCAAAGCCCGGGCAAGAACCAATGACTTTTAAAAACTTATATCTAATTGATAATTGCCATTTTACACGCTTTTCGGTGAAGGATAACATCGTGAGGAAACCTGCATATCTCTAGAGAATTCTAGAGATATGTGTAACCTACCAATCCGCATTGGAGCAGCGTGGTAGGTCTTAGCTCCAAACCTTTCCAAAAACGGAGATAGAAGGCCTATGCCGAGCAGAGTGGTATGGTAAAAAACTGTTTACTTTTTAGGAAACCGTGATACGTTGGAGAAGATACCCAAAGAGAAGGGCATCGACGTGAGGAAGGAGTTGCTTGAGTTCCACAAGAAGTGGTACTCCGCCAATATCATGACGCTCGTGGTGATGGGGAAAGGTCTGTATATATCTTTAGCATTAGGACACTATGGGACAAACTTATTTAAAATTTAAATTAAAATTTTCTTTATTCAAGCAACGACCATAATACATTTTAATTCGATGACACTCACTTTAACAGCCTACATAAAAAAAATTAGTTAATTTAACAACAGGAATTACTTCCTTTTTTTAATAAAAGTTATAGAAAAGTGAATGACCGTACTCCATTCCATTTCGTATGTTATGCGACCTTGACCTAGAGACTAAAGTGATAACTGACCCCTAAGGTACGGGTTTTCCTAGTTTAGGGGTCTAGGACAAAAAGTGTATTGTAAATATTATTCCTGTATTGAAACTTAAATAAATAAAATAGTTTAAGGTACATATTAACAACTGGACCACTGAGGTCTTAAATAAAGATTAAGAATTCCTGTATACAACAAGTGCGAAGGAGATAAAACTATAGTGTAATTGATTTAACTATTACATGTGTTGTCGCGGCGGAGGGCCACTATCACCTATTAAGTAATTGAGTGGACTGTATTTTTGCGTTATTATATTTAATATGCAGTGTCCACGTAACAAAGGAAAACATGGCGGCACAGGGAAAAAGACCGGGAACGTGCACGTACCTGATAAACGGCCACTGCTATGAGTCCTGGATCCAGGCACACACACGAACACACACTCGTAGACACTTCGCGAGGTTGATAGCACCAATTCTCACCGGATACAATTTTGGGTAGCGGATTTGCGAGAACTTAACCGAAGTTTATGTTCGTAGAAGTAAAAAGCGGTATGCGGCGATTAGCGTTGCGACAAGACTCGACTGACGTGTCTTTTCTTCGGCCACAGTGCACGTAAGGAAAGGGGAAGGGGTTTTGATTGGTCATTAGAGACACTGCGATATCATAATTAATAAAGGAAGCGCGTCCACCAATAGATGGCGTTACCAAGATGAGAACTATGAGAGATTACTATTCCTGAAAGAGTAACAACCATACATCCATACTCACAAAGTTTCGCATTCACAATACTAGTAGGATTTGCTACATCCGTCCCGCAGAGTCCCTGGACGAGCTGGAGCGGCTGGTGGTGCGGCTGTTCGCGGCGGTGGAGGACCGCGCGGTGGCGGCGCCGTGCTGGCCGCAGCACCCGTTCCCGCCGGCGCTGCGCCGCAAGCGCGCCTACTGCTGCCCCGTCAAGGACCTGCGCTCGCTGTCCATCGACTTTCCCATCCCGGACACGCGCAAGCACTACAAGAGCGGGGTGAGTGGCCTCCTGGCTCTGATCAACGGGAGGAAAGTTTGGATGTTCCCGGTGGAGGTATGTCTGATTGCGTCTGTTGGAATTTTTTCTGTCTGTGTACTACCAGTGAGTAACGTACCAGTGAGTTGCTAACGGTGGAATTGCGTCTACTCGGGGGTTTTAGTTTGTCTGATTGCTCCCGCTGGTAGTGGCTGATTGGTCTCGATGGAACTGTCTGTTTGCTTCCAGTGGAAGTGTGTGTGATTGCTCCCGCTGGTAGTGACTGTTTGGTCTCGGTGGAAGTATCTGTTTGCCTTTGGTGGAAGTGTGTGTGATTGCTCACGCTGGTAGTGGCTGATTGCTCCCGTTGTAAATGTGTCTATTTACTTCTAGTAACCACGCCTGGTGTATTTGCTTCTTAGTGTAATTGCTCTAGTAGAATAAAGCAAGATTCACGGCACTCCCGCTGCTTGCCTTCGTCCTTTCAGACGAAAAGGTTGGACAGGAGCTGTCACACTTTTGCCTTCATAAAGCTTTATTTTGTGGAGTTTCATTGTGCTAAATAATGAATCATTTTGCAAAATCCGCAATTAGAGTAAATCTATGTTATGCTAAGAGTACACACAGCCTCAGTCCATGACCCAGTGGGTGAACCCTCAGTGTATCTCACGCTGTCGTTTTCTTCTAGCCAGGCCACTACATATCGCACCTGCTGGGCCACGAGGGTCCGGGCAGCCTGCTCTCCGCGCTGAAGGCCCGCGGCTGGTGTAACAGGTATGATAGAATCTCCCACCAGTGAAAAGTGGGGCGGCGCTGGACGTATCGAGTTTGGCCACTGGTTAAGTTTCTCGACATTAGCACACAAAATCTCCCACAACAAACCACTAAAAATTGGACAAAAATAAGACAAGTTTAAACTTGAACAAGGGACGTCTTTTTGTGGGGATTATTATGTGCGTATACGTATCGGAGTATTGTTTTATGCGCGTATGCATAATGTTGTATTATTTTACCCGCGGCTTTTACATAAAAGACCTATCACACGACAACAGTCTACATGACTGTTGTCATGTGATAGGTCGATAATAGATGGTGCTTTTCAATGTCATCCTATTCCTGTAGAATTAACAGGATTTCTATAGCCTATATGTTATGCCGGTGTTTAAGTAATAATTGTGCCAAATTTCTTAGACACTGGTTCGGCGGATTAGCCGTGAAAGAGTAACAAACGTACATCCTGTCATATGATTTGGTATTTTACGAACGGCCATTCTGACGTCAACTTACCTTAGTTGTATTTTACGACACCTCGGTTGGGAAGAGAGTGGTATTTTCTACTTCACAGAATACAACACGGCGAGCCGACGTACCTTAGTCGCCTTTTACATCTCCGTAAGAAATGAGGATGGTCTATTCTACTCAGCCGAATACCACACGGCGGGTCGACTTACCTTAGTCGCTTTTTACGACACCTCGGTTAGAAAGAGGGAGGTCTATTCTACTCAACCAGATACCACACGGCTAGGCGCTGTTTGAAACCATATTGTAAATATAATTCCAGCCTAGTGGGTGGGACCCGTATCGGCGCGCGCGGCTTTGGTTTCTTTGGGGTCCAAGTTGATCTCACTGAGGACGGGGTCAAGCATATTGATGAGATAGTCGAGCTTGTGTTTCAGGTAATTTGCCTTAAGATTATCTACTAAAATTCCACATATATCTGATATCATCATAATCCAAAACTAAGATGAATATTATTTTGCTATAATCCGCGATAAAAGAAAATATATGTAATGCTAAATGTAGAGGTACTACCTCATACCTGATACATGCAGAATTTGTAAGAACTCATGCACTACTCGACACCGATAACACAACAATACACAAACACTGCACACATTCACTACCACAATCTCAACAATTGTTTCGCCCCGTAACTGAAGTATTGTCAGGAGATAGACTCCACGACGCTATTTTGTCGTGGAGTCTATCTGCTGATGGGTTAGGAATAGGCCATTGCTTTACGTTTATATCATTTTCTTCTTCAGTACATTGCGATGCTGAAGGCGGAAGGTCCCCAACGCTGGATATGGGAGGAGCAGAAGGACCTGATGGCGATGGAGTTTCGCTTTAAGGACGCTCAGGAGCCGCGAGCGCTGGTCGTGGGACACGTGCATCTGCTGCAGGTGGGACCTGGGACTATGGGCTGTTTTGAGCTAAATGCTTTAAATTTATCGAACTAGATGGCGCTAATATCTTAGCATGCGTTATCGAGACGCTTTTGCAGAAATATATAACGAGGTTTAAGATTTTTAAAGAGAAGGCACGCCTCGCGTAGTTTGTACGCACCTTAAATACGATTATTTTTTACATTTATAATCCGCATGTTTTGGATGGCTGTATAAATGATTTAGAGGAAGTCTGTATCACAGCTTGACATAACCAAGCAAGGACCATGTCTTCGACGACGAAGACATTGTGAGGTAGATTTTCACTACATTGATTTAATCCTTTTTATTATTAATATTGTTTTTGAGTAATATGTATTTAACGTATAAATTGTGTAGTAATTAAATTATTTTTTAATTATTTTGGTGTAGTCGTCCATTTTGTCACCGAAGCTGCAGCTGAAAATCGGTCCCGAGTGTCATTGTCAATGTCATTCGGTTCATGCCGAGCTGTATTGCCTTATTCAAGATTGAATGAAATTTAGATTTATTATTTGTAATCAAATATTGTATTTTATTATAAGTGTTCTGTATTTATCTATGTTTTATGCAGTGTTTAAATAAATATTTTTCTTTCTTTCTAATATCCTCGCTTCTCATCCAGGAGTTCCCGATGCAAGATATCCTGAGCGCGTACTACCTGCTGACGGAGTGGAGGCCCGAGCTGATCGAGGAGATGCTGGCGCTGCTCACCCCCCAGAACGTGAGAGTGGGGGTGGTGGCCAAGTGGGTACACTCATCATTCTTCTCCCCTTATCCCAATCTAAGTGACTCCACTTACGTACAACATATTTTAACCATGTTGTGATGTGATTTGGCTGGGTATTTTATTACATTCCGCCTATTTTATGTCAACTTACCTTAGTCGCCTTTTACGACATCTCGGTAAGAAATGAAGGTGGTCTTTTATACACTGCCGGATATATACTGTACGGCATTAAATAGATTTCTAGTGCATGCGTTTGTATGTATCATCTGCAGCGGCCGTGTGGTATTCGATTGAGTAGAATAGACCATCCTCATTTCTTACTGAGGTGTCGTAAAATACGTAGCCAAATCTATAACAACATGTTTATAAAATGTCGTGCCGACCCCACTTACAGTGGGATAAGGGCAGGTGGATGATGATGTATCATCTGCAGATGTTTCGAGAAGAAGTGCACGCAGACCGAGCCGTGGTACGGGACCAAGTACCTCCAAGAAGATATAGAGGAAGCCAAACTGAACGTTAGTATTTGTAACATGTGACATTAATAAAATAAAAAATAAACTAAAAAACGAAAGTCCCCCAAAAGCTTTCTGTATGTATGTGATTGCTTTCTCAAAATCTTCTGAATTGATTTTTGTATAGTTTTTACCGAAAGATAGTGTAATTCTTCCAGAAGATTCTTATTCTTCTTCTTTCTTTAGGTCACAAGGTCGTGCGTTGTTAAGAAAAACTCGCTTGCTGTTAGGGTTACTCGCGGTGCGTAAGCCAGCAAAGATACATAGAAGTAATGTACTAGAGAATTGCAGATCTACAAAAATACTTCAATAAAGTCCTTAATAACATGTCTCCATCGCTTATGGTTAAGTCACCATTACTTGTTTTATAATCAAAATTTCATTTTAAACGAACTTACGCGCTTTGTGACACCGATTAAGAATGTTCTGTTTCGGGAACCTGCTCCTACCGAGAAGAGCCAGCAAGAAATTCAGCTGTTGCTCTTTCCAAAATATAATTATTATCACTATTTACATTTAATCATTACGATTTTGTTCGTGGAACCTATCCTCCTGATGATGCTTCGGTTTCGGGGCGAAACGATCGTAGAGATTGTGGTAGTGAGTGTGCGTAGTGCATGTGTGATGTATTGGCGTTAGCGGCGTTTTGTGATACGTGGCGACTTGTCCTGCCTGCCTACTTCATACACTTAGCATTACACATATTCTCTTAACAAACGCGGATTACAGCAAAATAATTTTATTGTAACTTCCATTTAATCATTAATTATTATGTTATATCAGTTTCTAGTCTGTCATGTATTAAAATAATACAATCCCTTTCAGGAGTGGAAGGCGGTGAAGCCGACACCCGAGCTACACCTCCCTCCCCCCAACGAGTTCATCCCCACCCGGCTCGAGCTGGAGAAGACTCCGGACCCAACTGCTGACGCCATCGCCCCTGCCATCATCAAGGTACCATTATCAGCTTATCTTCAAGGCAGCTTGATGAACATCTCGTACAACGGCAATTTTGTCTGTAATAAGTAAGTAAGTAAGTAACGGCCTGTTATTATCCCACTGCTGGGCATAGGCCTCTTCTCTCCGTTTTTTTTTTTTTTGGAGAGAAGGATTGTAGCTAAGACCTACCACGCTGCTCCAATGCGGATTGGTAGGTTACACATATACCCAGATTTCTCTAGAGATATGCACGTTTTTTCACGATGTTTTCCTTCACCGAAAAGCGTGTGATAAATTGCAATTATCAATTAGACACATAAGTTTTACTAGAAAACTCATTGGTGCCTGCCCGGGGTTTGAACCCTAGACATTCTCGAAAGAGGCGCACGGTGATACCGCTGGGCTACCACAGCTACGATTTTGTCTGATTGTATATTAATTTAAGAAAGGAGGGTGTCAAAATTGGGCCACATTACAGAAACAACACAATTCTTGACTTTTTTCTGACCAAATTTCACTATAAGTATTATAAACTTTCTATGAGAATGCGCTAGAAAATTTATTTAATAATGACTTTTTAATTATTTAGTTAATTTAATTTTTAATTGCGCTTATGAATGTTTATTTTGAATCGTCAATTTTTCTGACGTCGATGAAAATAATAAATCATATTTTACAAAGTAATAATAAAATTATTTTGCTATAATCCGCGAAGAAGTAAAATAGAAAATATATATAATGCTAAATGTAGAGTGGACAATCGGTTATCATACCTGATACATGCAGGATTCGTAAAAACACATGCACAAACCTCCATCACCGCCACCACGATACACAAGCAATACACACGTTCACTATCACAAACTCAACAATCGTTTCGCCCCGCAACCGAAGCATCATTAGGAGATAGACTCCACGACCAAAATCGCAAAGCGAAGTAACGCCTAATTCTATAAATTAAATAATATTTTACTTTAATGATCTTATTTTTATATTTTTATCACAAATCCTATAATTTTTAATGTGTTTTTAGTGTTTAGCTAGTAATTGTACTTGTACATAACCTCAAACTAAATTTTTTTTAGTTCTCCCATAGAAATTAAATAAAGTAATAATTGATACTAAGTTAACAAATATTTTTCTATTTAAGACACAAAAATTATTACTGTAACGTCTGGGCCCAAAGTTGTATGAAATTCTGGCCGCGTCCTTTAGCATGAAAATATACAGACAGTTTAGTCTACTGTGTTTGGTATACCTCTATTGTGTGTTACTCATATAAAACTATCTATAACCAGTACAATTGTTCAATTAAACTCAATAACTTATTGTCATTTCAATCCCCTTTTCCCCTGATCCAAAAAAAGTGGATTTTTTATTTCTAAATGTTACCCCGTTGTCTAAGCTTTGTCAATATTGGTCCACGAAAAGTCAAGTCGAGTTAAATAAGCTTTTGACAATATTCGATGTCCCTAATATTAACCATTGAGGAGTTCCCTCGTCTGGAGCCAATCCTGGCAGCATCAGGTCATGCTCATCATAAACATGCATTGTCATCGGGACTGGACCAGTATGTAAAATTTCAGCTCAATCGGACACCGGGAAGTTGGTTAAATTTAACTTGCAAGATTCCACCTTCACATACATACTACACGTCAAGTTAAATAAAAGGTTTTAAAAGCTCGTCGTTCGCCGGAAGCGGGCGAATGTCCCAAGCTTCCGGTGGTTATGGCTCCAATGTGAGGAACTTCTTCACGATATGTGCAGTTTCAAGTAACACTGCCTTCTGCATCCGACTCCAGCTATTAAGAATTAATATTATGTTGGATATTTTAGGACACTCCCCTGATGAGGCTGTGGTACAAACGGGACAACGAGTTCCTGTTGCCGAAAGCTTTTGTGACCCTGGACCTAGTCAGGTAAGTTCAACGTGGACTTTAAAGAATACTCTATCTCTAGTATATCGCCCCATCCAAAAAATAAAGTTGTATGTCCTATGTTATATATATAGAATATGTAACTTTGTTTTTTGGATGTGGTGATATGTCTCACAAAAAAGAACAAAGAAAAAGCTTTATTTGTTTGTAGTCACCTTATGTTAAGTCTGCGCTTAGCGATCATTTTGTAAACACAAAGTTTTAAGAAGTTTAGAGTTAAAAATGAGAGTTTTACTTGAAATTTTTATATTTATTGTATGGGAACACGTATTATTTGCTGAAGGCCTGTACGCGAAAGAGGATTGTCAAACATGACAGTTTTAATAAATAAGTTTAAGTATAGATAGTCGAAAGGTCAGTAATTTTAATTTTCAGTCAAATTAAACACAAATAATTTATGTATTAGCTGTGCTAATGCTAAATTTTGCTTGAAAGCATTTTTTATTGCTGCTCCTCCTTAGCGTGATGTTGTATTAGCCTTCCTCGATAAATGGACTATATTACACTGAAAGAATTGTTCAAATCGGTCCAGTAGTTCCTGAGATTAGCGCGTTCAAACAAACAAACTCTTCAGCTTTATATATTAGTATAGATTTTATTTATGTATCCGGCAGCCCCCTGGCGTACGCGGACCCGGTGAACTGCAACCTGACCTCGGTGTGGGTGCTGCTGCTGCGGGACTCCCTTCAGCAGTTCGCGTACGCCGCCGAGCTGGCCGGCCTGCGCTGGAGCGTGGGCAACGCCAAGTACGGCCTCAGCGTGAGTACACACAACTCATATATAAAGCCTACTATACTACTGAGGAGTACCTAGATGATAAGCTGTGATAGCCTAGTGAGCTAAGATCATAAGTAATTAGCGGCCTGTTACTATCCCACTGCTGAGAATAGACCTTCTTTCCGTTTTTGGAGAGAAGGATTGGAGCTAAGACCTACCACGCTGCTCCAATGATTGGTAGGTTACACATATCTACAGAATTATCTAGAGATATGCAGGTTTCCTCACGATGTTTTCCTTCACCGAAAAGCGTGTGGGATAAGGGCAGGAGAATGATGATGTTCGCTATTTTTAAATTTAAACTATCGTGAGTAGTATTCATAGTTAATGTGTTGAACCAGTTATACTCACGTGTTATTCTATCGGGTTAGCCCGACTAGTTGCTAACCCGATAGAATAAGAAGTGAGTATAGCCGGTTCAATACATTATTTATGATGAAACAATAGACAAAGCAGGAACCGACATAAGCTTGCGGTTCCTGCTTTGCGCCTTGCAAAAGTGCGTAACTCGTTTGTGGGTTTTGGTATAAGATTCTATAATAAAATTCCGCAATCAATTTCAGCTTTGCCATTGCAGCAGTTAAAAACACTGTTAAAAATAGGCTGATACAGAAAGTCTACTATACTATTGAAGATTATTTAGAAGATAAGAATGTGTGGATATAGCTCTCTTTGAACCTGTACAAGACAGTAACGACTGAATGTAAATAGTATTAAGAATTATATTTTTAAAAGAGCAACCGCCGAGTTTCTTTCCGGCTCTTCTCGGTAGGAACAGCTTTTCGAACCAGCGGTAGAGTTGACGATTCAAAAGCACTTGTTTACAAGTTTATTTGAATAAAAAATATTTTGTATTTGATGTTCGCTCTTTCCAGATAACCATAGACGGCTACGACGACAAGCAGCACGTGCTGCTGGAGAAGATAATCGACCACATCGTTACCTTCAAGGCCGACCCGCAGCGGTTCGAGATCATGAAGGAGAGCCACGTCAGGGCCATCAAGAACTTCGAGGCGGAACAGCCCTATCAGGTACGGCTATACATCTACTTCTTCTGTCTCAACTGATGGGCGCTTGCACACCCGCTACCTCCTCCACTTAAATACAAGAAATAATAGTTGCAAAATTTTAATACCTCAGTATTAAAATTTTCGATTTGAAAGAAAGAAAGAACGTTTATTTCACCTTCCGCGATACACAATTATTAACTAAAACTAAACTTAAACACATAAAACAATAGAACAAAAATATAACAAGAACACAAAACAATATCGTATAAACATACTGCATACCGCAAGAAGAAGAAAATGGCTCAGCTCAGTATAAATTGAGCGACAGAATTCTATCGCACAACACTGTTTTTCAGCAGTAGCCAGGAGCGACACAGTTAGATATCTTTAGGTATACGTGAACAATATGGTCCTTCGAGCCGGATGCGAACCACTTTGGAACATGTTAGGACAGGGAAACTCGAAAACAGATTGAGTCTTAGTTTCGTGTCGCCGAGTCTGCTAGTTATAGACAAAAGCAACGTCAAAACGTTATACATCGTGACATAATTTACCTTTTGGAACCAGCAGTAGCTTCATAAATTAGATTTAAATTTGGCTATTCGTAAGAGCTTATAAAAGCCTACTTAAGAAAGAACAATTTGAATTAGAATTGTAATCATAAATAAAATACAGTTATTTTATGACATCGGACATTATTTTAAGAATAATGTAAAAAAATAGGCGGTTTTTTTACAGAGGTCCATAATACAAAATTAATGAAAATATTATTTTGCTATAAATCGACGTAAAAAAACATTAGTTTTTACATTTTAAGAAGTTCTGTATACATTATTGTGTACAGAGTAAAGTTCTCACCAATCAGCACTTTGTTCCAGCACGCAGTATACCAACAGGCCCTCTGCCTGTCAGATCTGGTCTGGACTCGCTGCCAGCTGGTGGAGGCTGCCGAAAGTAAGTGATTTATATCGACATAAACATGCAAAGTAGCGGCATATTTTATCCCAGTGCTTGAAAACCCCCCTCTAATCTTGTAGAGAATAATTGGGGAACGCTGTTCCAATATAGATTGAAACGTTACGTTCCGACATCAATGGCTTAAATGAGTTTCCCTTACACTTTAAATTAGTTTTTTTTGGTATATACATGTTTCGAAGTTATTTTTGATGCACATTTCTCTACTACGTTCTCTCATTTTAAACTAGTCTTTAACTTTACGCCCCCCTATAACCTAAACCTGTAAGAGTACCCGGTTGACCGAGCCTTGCTCTATTTTTTAACAAAATAGTAAACCGAAAAAGAAGAAAGACCACCCTTTCCCCAAATAAACTACGCTGACTTGACAGTTTATGGCAAAAATTGTGTTTTACATATTCAATGTAAATTGTAGTATTTTTTAATTCCCAAAAACAGGGAAAGAACTATTTTTTTAAATAAAACCTAGCTAGGTCCATTTTTCTCTCCTAAAACCTCTTGCATGCTGAAAGTATAAGCATTAAAAAGTTCATTTAATTCGTTTATTGTAGTTTATTATTATATACAAAGATATCAACAATAACTCCCCCGATTACAGGTATCACCCCCCAGCAGCTGGACGAGTTCAGCGCTCGTCTGGTGCGGCGCGTGCACGTGGAGGGGCTGGTATTCGGGAACGTGACCCGAGAACGCG
Source organism: Morpho helenor (assembly GCA_029227775.1). Taxonomy (NCBI): domain Eukaryota; kingdom Metazoa; phylum Arthropoda; class Insecta; order Lepidoptera; family Nymphalidae; genus Morpho; species Morpho helenor. Next base: position 13,559,631 of record JARGCU010000011.1, read on the forward strand.
CGTTGGCACTCGCCGACCACATTGAAAGCAAGTAAGTCGCGGGTTCGATTCCGTCCGAACATTTTCTTTAAACAATTTGTTGGTCTTTGAGCCTGGGTGTTGTATATTTGTATTTAAGTATGTATTTAAAATTATATATGTGTATATTCACTAGTTTGCAGTCACCTATAACACAAGTATTAGTTCGGGGACGGACAACCAAGTGTGTAATAGTCCCATAGTTTATTATTATAATTTATAGAAAAATCCATGGTATACCCATTAATCCAGTCACATAATTCAGGCCATAACTAAGCAACTCACCATATAAATGTGACAACAATTTTTACCCATGGCAGAAACAGTGATGTAGCTTGTAGTTTAGGGAAGGAGTTAAATATAAAAAGCAATGTAGGTTGTCAGAGAACAAGCATCATCTTCCTGCCCTTATCCCACTCTAAGTGGGGTCGGCACAACATGTTACAAACATGCTGTCACATGATTTGGCTGCATTTTTACGACCGGCCGCCTGCCTGACGTCAACTTACCCCAGTCGTTCATTTTACGACACCTCGGTAAGAAAGAAGGTGGTCTATTCTACTAAACCGGATACCACACGGTGGGTCAACTTACCTTAGTCGCCTTTTACGACACCTCGGTAAGAAATGAGGGTGGTCTACTCTACTCAGTCGGATACCACACGGCGGGTCGCCTTACCTTAGTCGCCTTTTACGACACCTCGGTAAGAAATGAGGGTGGTACTATTCTATTCAGCCGGATACCACACGGCGAGACCAAGTATCAAGCGACTATTAGATGCTGCCAAGAAATAGGTCGAAAGGTGGTCCTGCCGTAGAAGGGGGAGGAAATGAGGAGGGGTTTTAGTCCGTGGGAGTCGGACACTCCCGTACGGAAAAGTCCGCAGGAAGTCAATAAAGGATTTCCCCTCTAAGCTAAGTTAAGCTAACGTGTCGTATGCTGGGCTAATGTGTAGTGTGGTAATGGTGTGTGTCTTAACTTACCAAAATAAATTGCGCTGTGGCCGCGAATTTTTGCGTGCGTTACACAAACTGCTTTATTTTTCTTTTTTTTTTCTCCTGAGGAGGAAAAATCCTTGACGGACGCCTACCTGCCCGTGCTGATATTGAGTTTCCGACTCGCACGGACTAAATAACCTCCTCTCTACTGTTCTCTACTTCGTGCTGACCGTTTCTCCAAATTTTTTCTCCTTTTTCCTCTCTTTTTTTCTGCTCCCTTTTAAGCATTATTTTCTTTATTATAATCGAATGCTTCTGCCACTCCTCTTCATTCGCGAGCATACGTGGCAAGATGTTTTGGGCACTTAAGGGTACCCCTGATCCCTGCGCTGCATTCCTTAGCTCTGAAAATGCTTCACACTCGAACAGGGCATGTTTTGTTGTGATACGAACTGCTTATATAAAAAAGTAATGAGAATAAAATATATCCGCGATAAAATTTTATCGCGGATTATAGCAAAATAATATTCTCGTTACTTTTGTATTATGGACCTCCGCAAAGTAACGCCTAATCTATAAATTAACTGCTTATATATTAAGTTCTGTTTTGATTCTAGATTGCCAAAAGACGCGACACCGCTGCTGGCTCAGCAGCTACTTCTGTACAGAGAAGTTGAAATTGAAAAAGGTATTTACTAATTAATTACATTACATACCTCCTTACGTACAATATTAATCTGGTGTGAATCAATCAACACGATATGATATTCAGGAAAATAGTTGGAGCCGTTTCTGAGATTCCGAAAATATAATACATACAAGATTAACTCATTTAAATATTATAGATTCATAATTAAACAAGATATTGAATGGCAATAGTATGAACCTTTTTTTTTAATACAGGAAAAAACCCCTTATGAGTACCGCCGCCTGTCCCCGTCAGGCGGCAGTATCCATTTTATGTCGGACTCGCATCGACTAAAACGACCTGTTTACACATTGCCCCCATCCCCACCGACAGCTCTGATCCCAGAGAACAAACACCTCCGAGTAGGGACCCCTCGAAAGAGAAGTCCCCCTCCGCTAACCGGTAAGCATCGGGAGCACTAGATGCACCGACCGCCTCGCGGACCTGTAATCCAGACGTCCGATATACCCCGTTCGGAACGTCCGAAGGTCCCCTGACAGGGCGGCAGACGATGGGCTTAGACAAGTCGCTACCACCTGGACTCGCCAGCAGTAGACTGGATCCAGAACTAAAGTTCCCGGAACCGCCCCGTCCAGATTGTCCTCTGCTAATCAGAGGGACAACTGGATTGGCCACTCCACAGTGGGCACTTTGGCACCTCGCAATAGTATGAACTGTCCTAACCATCTCCAGGCGTGTGTACATTCGTGCGTGCGTGCGTGCTTGCGAGCGTGCGTGCGAGGGTGCGTGCACGTGTGCGTCTGTTTGTAAGTAATCCCCCCCTCCCCCCCTGTCGGCAGGGTCGTGGTACCTGCGGCAGACGGAGAACTCTGTGCACAAGTCGTCGTGCGCGTCGCTGTACTACGCGTGCGGCGTGCGGCGCGCGCGGCCCAACGTCACCTTGGAGCTGCTGGCGCAGGCGCTCAGCGAGCCCTGCTTCCACGTGCTCAGGACGCAGGTTTGCAATACATCTCTCTCTCTCTCCCTCTCTCTCTCTCTCCCTCTCTCTCTTCTCTCTCTCTGTCTCGATCGTCGGTCCCTCATGTCTGAGGATCGTGGTCAGCATCAGGGTTGTGTCTGGAGTTGATGATATGCCTCCATCTGTTTCGATCAATTGCCTCTCTTACGATTGTGTGGAATTTAGAGGACGACGAGTTTCTTATTTGGTCAGTCCATCTTGTTGCGGAACGACCGCGTGTTTTTTCCTTCTGTGTTCCCGACCACAATAAGTTTCTCTAAACTTTCGTCGCCCCTGCGTATCTTTATACATACAACATATAAATTCACACACGTAATACTGCTTTTTTGTAAATTGTCTCACTTCGTAGTTAGCTGACAGAGATCTCTGTCAAAGAGATATTCGCAAAGAGATATTTATTTATTTATGTCTCTCTGTATTGTACACACATATTATTAGAAAAGAGATAGAAAAAGTAAAATAGCACATGCACAAAGGCAGACTTATCCCTAAAAGGGATCTCTTAGAACCTTTGAGTGACAGAAGGAAAATGACAAGAAGTGAAATACGGGTAATATAGAAAGAAAGAAATACAAAAATAACGAAAAACGATATACATTAATGAATATTTGCACACTTAACACAAAAGATACCAAAAAAACCTTAAGTTAAATCAAGGGATAAGTTTTAACACTTTTTTAATTAATATTGTTTTTCGTACCTTTGTATTTCGTGGTGCATAAATAATAGTAAATAAATTCAAATTCAAAATAACAAAACTTGTAAACAGGTGCTTTTGAATCGTCGACTCTGTTGCTGATTCTGAAAATTGCTTCTAAGTTACTGTAAGTTCTAAGTAACTGAGAAGAACCAGAAATTTGAAGTTGATCGCGCACATACAGACGCGACGTGGGACTTTTGTAACATGTAGTGTTATAGCACGCTTTGTATCCCAGGAACAACTTGGCTATATAGTGTTCAGCGGCGTCCGAAGGTCCAACGGCGTCCAGGGCCTGAGGGTCATCGTGCAGAGTGACAGGCACCCGGCCTACTTGGAGGAGAGGATAGAGAGCTTCATAGCGGGTTCCCAGGTTCGATACTTGACTATTGTAGCGCCCAATTTATTTATTTTTTATTTAAACGACGATGGGTAGTCTCTAGTATAAGGGATTCAGAATTGTATGAGGTAGAGTGATGACCTCTAGAAGGTTGTAGGAGGGGCAGGGCTGTTCCAAGCGGCACAAGATCGTGTGGTATGAAATTCCCTTGACAAGAACTCTATCCAGTAGTAAAAGTGCATCGGTTGAAAATAAGAATCGTTTATTAGAACCTCTTGTATACAAGAGCATCTATTAAACGTATTGAGTCTATATTCGGAACTGAACAGAATTCTACGGAAATCACTCTATTTCTGTCTTTTCTTTATTTTTATTTCGACATTTCTTTTTTCGTTTTCGACACTTTTTCATACATGTACGAAGAAATTTTAATGGAAACGATAAAAACTTTAATAGGGCTTCTTTGTTTCCACTATTCATAGTGCCATCTGACAATGAAATCATCCGTAGAGCTTTTATAAATATAGTGGCGGATAGACAGGCCTGTTAGGGAAGAAAAGAGAACAATCTTTATCAAACTACTCTTAAAAGATAGACACATTTGCTTTCTCTTTTTCCAATACATGGCTGGCTCCCCTATTCTAGTATAATAACTCTATATCATCATCCTCTTCAGGAGTACTTAGAGAAGATGACAGATGAGGAATTCCTCAAGCACCGCGCGGCTCTCGCGGCTCAACGTCTGGAGAGGCCCAAAAGACTCGCCAGCAAGGCCTCGCATCTCTGGAGCGAGATAACAGCACAGGTATCACTTATTTTTACATTAATTTACAGAATTAGGCGTTACTTTGCAGAGATTCATAAAACAAAAGTAATAAGAAAAAAAATAGAAAATATATATGTAGAGTGGACTATCTGTTTTCATACCCGATACATGCAGGATTCGTAAAAACACATGCACAAACCTCCACCACCGCCACCACAATACACAAGCACTACACATATTCACTACCACAAACTCAACAATCGTTTCGCTTCGCAACCGAAGCATCATCAGGAGATAGACTCCACGACAAAATCGAAAAGCGAAGCAATACCCAAACAAGGTTAGTTATATACTAATTGGTTCAACCCCACCATTTATTTTATTTTGCCTGCGAACACGTGTAAAAAGCTTGAACTAGAAACATTTGTCTGATCGTTATATATATTTTCTATTTTACTTCTTCGCGGATTATAGCAAAATAATTTTATTACTTTTGTATTTTTACATAATTATAAAAAAAGTCCCCAAAACGTGTCTGTCTGTATATGATCGATTTTCTCAAAACCTACTGAATGTATTTTTGTATAGTTTTTACTAAAGGGTAGTGCAATTCCTCCGAAAGCTTTAGGCTAATAGTACATTAGAGTTTTATTTTTATGTTATTTAATTTTATTATACACACATAACAATTCCCAAAACGATTATTAATTTAAAATGTATATATATATATATATATATATATACGAGGTGTGTTCAAAAAGTATCGCGAATTTTATGTATTTTCAAAAACTATTTATTTATTTGTGAATATTTATTTTGTCCCCTTCAAAGTAATCCCCCTGGGATATTATACACTTCTGCCAACGTTTTTTCCAATCTTCGAAGCACTTCAAAAAATCATTATTTTGTATCTTGTTCAGCTCCTCCTTCGATGCCGTCTTTATCTCGTCAGTCGTGGCGTAGCGTCGTCTTTTCATGGGCCTTTTCAATTTTGGGAACAAGAAAAAGTCACAGGGGGGCCAGATCTGGGAAATAAGGTGGCTGCGGTATCATTAGTGTGTTGTTTTTGGCCAAGAAGTCGCGTACAAGCAGCGTTGTGTGAGCAGGGGCGTTATCGTGGTCCATTGTTTTGAATAAGGAAAAATCGAAGACGAACCAAAACACGTGCAAGCAAAGCAGCTGTCAACAATTAACTGAAAATTCAAAATGGCCAAACTTGTCAGCATAAGTGAGGGACAAATGTACCAACATAACGCCACAAAAAAAACGAAATTCGAATATACGTAACCCGAGAAAATTCAAAATTCGCGATACTTTTTGAACACACCTCGTATATATATATATATATATAGTTTATATTTCTAATCTTGAAAATATGCAAGTACGTAAGAGAGAAAAAAAAACATGTTGCAATAATAAACTTATTGTAAAAGTAAAGCTAATGTTAACGCAGCTAATGGTAATATGTAATGTTAATGTTTTATGGAAATTGTATCGAAGGGGTCGCAAGTTGTAACAAAACTCCCGCGTTGGTAAGCAGGCTTCCACTTTAGTCGCTTACCACGTGTAAACCAGCAGAGATACACTAAAGTAATGTACTAGAGAATTGTAGATCTACAAAAATACTACAAAAACGTCCGCGACAGCATGTCTCTATCTCTCATAGCTAACTCACAATAACTATTTTTATGTTAAAAAAAAATCGGGAATATTTTGTGACACTGATTTTCACTCGGACGAACTCGCTGACACAGCTACTTTTATATCACTACATAGTATAAAACAAAGTCGCTTTCCCTGTCTGTCCCTATATCCCTATGTATGCTTAAATATTTAAAACTACGCAACAGATTTAATGCTATTTTATTTAATAGATAGAGTGATTGAGGAGGACGGTTTATATTTATAATAACATTCAATATGGAGTAGAGAAATACTGCAATTTTTGAGGTTTCTAATGTGATGTCGTAAATAATTACAGTTTTTTCGGCTTAACGCAAAACTACTGGATAGATTTTAATCATTTTTTTCACTGAGTGACATAGGCTATATATTTTATACCCGTGCAAAGCCGGAGCCGCTAGTATAGAATAAATCAAAACTATTGCTTATTTTATAGTAAAATTCCACATATGTACTACCCTCGTGTGTTACATTTGTCAGGTGTACAACTTCGACCGGCCGCGAGTGGAGGTGGACGAGCTGAACACTGTCACCAAGGAGGAGCTGATTGAATTCTTCAAGGTGAGTCGGAACCTGAGTCGCTATGGCCTGGTAGAGAGGGAAACCTTTACCCGGGGTTCGAGGGGTTTGGACTCGCGAACATATGAGTTATACACTGGCCCGTTGGAGTAGTGACCCTGCCTTCAGCACCGCGGGTCGCGGCTTTGATTCCCGCCGAGGGCCAACATTTTCTATAAATGAATTTGTTGGTCTTTGAGCCTGGGTGTATATTTGTATTTAAGTATGAATTTAAAAGATATATAATTATATATTCACCAGTTGTCTGTCTACCATGCCACAAGTATTAAGTTACTTACTTCGGGGACGAACGACCTTGTGTGTCCCATTTATTTATTATATTATTATTATATATTAAATAAATTTGGTATAATACGATATATCCAAATTTAGCATCATCTTACTGTCCTTATCCCACTCTAAGTGGAGTCGGCACATGTTATAAACATGTCACATGATTTGGGTACGTATTTTACGACCATCTGCCAGCCTGAGGTTAACTTACCTTAGTCACCTTTTACGACACCTCGGTAAGAAATGAGAGTGGTCTATTTTACTCAACCGGATAACTCACGGTGGGTCAACTTACCTTTTAGTCGCTTTTTACGACCTCTCGGTAAGGAATGAGGATGGTCTAATCTACTCAGCCTGATACCACACGACAGGTCAGCTTATCTTGGTCGCCTTTTACGGCACCTCGGTAAGGAATGAAGAAGGTCTATTCTGTTCAGCCGAATACCACACGGTGGGTTTACTTACCTTAGTCGCCTCTTACGACACCTCTTTAAGAAATGAGGATGGTCTATTTAACTCTGTCGGATACCATACGGCTAATTTGTTTTATGTAGTTTGAGTCGTGAATTATTATCAAAGTTAAAAGGTTATTCATTCATTACGGGACACTGTATATGGCTGGCTATGACGTTAACAGTCATCTCCCACTCCAATTGGGGGGATTGGTGGTGATAGGATGTGACGTCACGGCTGCGTCTCATTGGGTAGAGCTAGCGGGCAGATTATTTAATGTTTTAATGTGTTAAGTGGCTCTCTGTAACTGCATTTTGTCCCACTGGCGAGAAACGCCGAACTTGTGGCCAAACTCGCTACAGGTCAGGGGTGACGGCTTCCGCTATTGGATACGTCCACCGCCGCCCCTACTGTGCTTGGGGAATGGGGAAGCCATTTATCGCTGGAAGGGGGAAATTAAAGATAAAGGAGAAGGGAAGTCTTATTCTAATACATTTAATCTTAAAACTAAATTTTTAACCTATTTTACTTAGGGCTAATGATGAAATAAAAGTAAAGGCATTTTGATAATTTAAACTATTTATTTTAAAAAGAGCAATTTATAACACGTACTGACAGTAGACAATTGTATGAGTGAAGGGGAGAGTGCCGACAGATAATATTATAAATTAAATATGCATGTGATATTGCTATAAATTAAGCGCAGGCGTCCATAGAGATTAGAGACAAACACAGAAAAGACAGACAGAGGACGAGAAAAGGAAATGGACAGCACTGTTTTCTTTATATTTGTTAAACACAAAATCAACGCTTATTTAATGTTTTATACGTTTCAGAAACACGTCAGTCCCAACTCGAAGCACAGACAGAAGCTGTCCGTTTACGTGGTGTCGACGGCAGAGGGCGGCGCTGGGAAGGGTGGGGAGGACGAGGAGAAGGGCAAGACATCGAGACAGGTATACCACCAGCTCCACTAATCTATATAAGCTCCACAGAAACCATAGAACTTTTCAGAATGTACCTCTCTAAGGGTTATATTTATTTAATGAGAATAACAGAAGATACTGCGTGCCCAGAGTGCAGAGAGGAAGAAACGAGTCTTCACCTTATGGCTGAGTGCCCTATGTACTCGCTGGTAAGATGGGAGATACTAGGTAAGGATGAAATTGAAGTTGAGGATCTGACAAATATCTCCTTCAGGGATATTATCAGGTTCGTAAAAGCCACGGGTAGATTAGAGCAGGTGACACTGTCGGGACAGCAGTGAAATCCCTGTCCCAAACATGGGGAATTGGGTGGAATAGTCCGGAATAGGAGCTGACCACCCGCCCTACACCGACAGGCGTCCCCGAAATTAGATAAAACTTATATCTAAAAAACTTAAAATATGAGGAAGTGGAAGTTCTTTTACATATTATTGGTTAGTATATATATATACATAAAACTAGCACACTCACACACACACACAAACACACGCTTTTTCGCAACTACTCATATAACAAAGAAAACCATTATTTCTTTTGTTTTTCTATTTTTGTTATGATTATTTTTAAATATGCTCTATATATTGTAAATTTATGTTATAGAAGAGCGAGGTCTTCTAACACAAGTGTCTATACACTTACCAGAAGATCTCAAAAACCTTTGTGTAAGAGCCTAAGCTATTATGAAAATAAACAATTTTTTTTTTTTTTTTTAGATAGATAGATAGAAGGGTTATATTTTAATAAGTGTACCTGCATCGATAGCGTCGATTTTAGCTTTTTAATATCCTACGTACTATGCGTTTCTCCAAGCTGTGGTAGCCCAGCGGTAACACCGTTCGAGGAGGTCACGGGTTCAAAACCCAGGCAGACACCAATGAGTTTTGCTGTTAAAACTTATGTGTCTAATTGATAATTGCAATTTATCACACGCTTTTCGGTGAAACCATCATGAAGAAAGCATATCTCTAGAGAATTCTGGAGATATGTGTAACCTACCAATCCGCACTGGAGCAGCGTGGTAGGTCTTAGCTCCAATCATTCTCTCCCATAACGGAGAAAAGAGGCCTATTCTCAGCAGTGGGATATAACCAGGCCGCTACTTACTTACTTACTGTGTGTTCACGAATTTATTTTATTATTAAATAAATATATGGGACATTTACACACACGGTCCTCCATCCCCAAAGTAACTTAATACTTGTGTTATGGTAGACACAACTGGTGAATATATACTTATATAATATTTAAATACAAATATACATCCAGGCTCAAAGACCAACAAATTAATTTACAGAATATGTTGGCCCTCGACGGGAATCGAACCCGCGGCCCATGGAGCTGAAGGGTCACTACCCACTGCGCCAACGGGCCATTATTGTTTAAAAACAATTCTCCAATTGCCACCAAACTTTACAGGACGTGGTCATTCTTAAGATTGACTGAAATTATCATTAAAATCGGTCTCACCGTTTTAGAGTGTAACGGACATAAATACATACTTCTGTTCCAGCCGGTGGTCATCCAGGACCTGGTCGACTTCAAGTCCCGGAGGCGGCTCTATCCCCATCCAGCCCCCTTCACCAACATACCCCGGAAAGGGGCACATTGTAAACTGTAGAGCGGTACAGCGTAACAGTGACAAAACAACAGAGCGATACAGATCGCAGACAAAAAAATCGCACGCTTACTATTAAAGTGACCTAATTCAAAATTAGACCATATTGAGTTAGATACATTTATCTTCCTGACCTTATCCCACTTTAAGTGGATCGGCAGAACATGTTTTGGCTAGGTATTTTACCGTCCGCCTGCCTGACGTCAACTTACTTTAGTCGTATTTTACAACACCTCGGTAAGATAGAGGGTGGTCTATTCTACTCAGCCGGATACCACACGGCGGGTCAAATTACCTTAGTCGCCTTTTAAGACACTTCAGTAAGAAATGAGGGCGGTCTATCCTACTCAGCCGAATATCACACGGCGGGTTAACTTACCTTAGTCGCCTTTTTCCACACCTCGGTAAGAAATGAGGGTGGTCTATTCTACCCAGCCGGATAAATTGACTTAGATATATAGTAGTCCTTATTTCAATATCATCATTGCAATTTGCAATAAAACAAGTTTTTGGAGTTAGGCCACTTTAATACTTAACGTGCGATATATAGTAACTAATAACAAATACAGTAAACTGTATAAAATAGAATACATTAACTATGATGACTTATATGATGAAATAACACAGTAAAATAACAAAGAAGTAACATTAATAACTGCTAACATGAAAAAGTTGGGCATATACTGAAGCATAAGATATATATATTAATTCAAATATAGTTTTAAAGGTTACAACAGTAAACCGTAGATTACAATATTTAATGACAATCACTAAAATAGACAACAAAAAACAATTAACAAATACAATTTTAAAGGTTACAATAGTAAACTGTTGACTAAAATGCTTGTTCTGAGTAAACGACAAAAACAGTAAACTAAAACAACTTTTAATGTAAAGGGACTCATGTTGAAGAGTAATAAAGTAATTTAATCGAAACGGGCTAAGTTTAAACTATATTATAAAGAGGAAACTTGATTGGCAACAGTTAATGAAAACGTACTTATTCTAATGTGAATAATATAGTAAACTAAACAACAACAACAACTGAAATAACAGATTCAGTAATATGTATAACAATTACTATAGTTAGATACAACAGTAAAATTAAATATAATTCAGGAACGTATCTTACAATGTTACCAGTAATGTAAATTAAATAATACACAAAATTAAATATTTTTTACACTAAAAATTAAAAAAAAATTGAGCTTTGGTGGTAACAATTTGATTACACCAAGGCACTCAGTATTGATAAAATTAAGTGAATTTATTAAAAAATAATCTTACACTTATGACATTTAATGGGAAAAAACACTTAAATAAACTATCTCTTACGAAATATGTAAGTAAACTTTGGCCTATAAATATTTATTAAAATTATATCATTATTTTTAGGGTTCATTACCCAAAATATTTTGTCTGATTTAGTTAGCAACATTGTGTTTTGTATATACCGGTATTGTATATTGTTTTTTGTTACAAAAGGTTTGTGTAAAATATTTATTTATTAAGGATAATAATAAAATCTTCAAAAGTATTTTGTTGTTTTATTATACTGACAAGGCAAGGTTCATACCTGACGTAACATCCGAAATATAATAATAATCATTATCATCCTCCTGTACTTATCCCACTCTAAGTGGGGTCGGCAAAAAATGTTATAAACATGTCACATAATTTGGCTACGTGTTTTACGACCGGCCGCCTGCCTGTTGTCAACTTATCTTAGTCGTATTTTAAGAAGCCTCGGTAAGAAATGAGGATGGTCTATTCTACTCAGTCGGACACCACATGGCGGGACGACTAACCTTAGTCCTCTTACGACACCTCTTAGTCTATTCTCTTAGTCTATTCTTTTCAGCCGGATACCACATAGTGGGTCGACTAACCTTAGTCGCCTTTTACAACACCTTAGTAAGAAAGAGGGTGGTCTATCTACTCCGCCAGTAACCACACGGCGGAATAATGATCACACTTGTATTTTGTTTTATTTTTGTATACTTCACAGCGCCCTCTTTTGTTCAATAGTAAGCACTCAAATTAGACATCTAGTGAGGAGTTAGATAGTTTGTATATTATCATTTCTTGTCACTAGATGGTGTTGATGCAAACTCAAAGAGTTTTGTGGATACAAAAACCATTACTTTTTCTATTCAAATTTTTTTGATAGAATTATTTTGCCGTAATCCGAGTGTGTTATGAAAATCTATGTTATGCAAAGTGTAGAAAGCAGAAACCAATCAATCTATAAATATGCAGGATTAGATAGCGCATGTGTCTCAAAATATCACCACTAACAATACACTACACAAGCACAACACATTCTCTACAATTGTTTCGCCTCGTAACCGAAACATCATTAGGAGACAAGCCCCACGACAATTTCGCAGTGCGTCGCATTACCCAAACAAGCAGTATTATTTACAAATAGTCCCACCATTGATTCTTCCTCCATACACGTGTAGAAAACTGATGTTGAAAACTTTTACTTGTTCGTTAATTATGTGGCCAATGTTATATATTTATTATCTCCAATTACTCTAAAATATTAAATCAGAGGCTTTTACTGCAAATGTGTAGAATATCGAACAAATACTTTACCGCTTTCCAAGAGATATCTTGTAAAATTCGTATTTTGTGGTTTATTATTTATTTTTCGACAAAAGCTTGCGGCTCTTGCTTTATAGCGTTGCAAAAGTACGTAAGTCGTTTGTGGGTTTGGGTATAAGATTCTATAATAAAATTCCGCAATTAATTTTAGTTTTACCATTACAGCAGTTTAGAAATTTTAAAAAGAGTCTGATACATGAAGCTTAATACCTACTATACTGTGGAGGATTACTTAGATGATAAGAATGCGCAGATGTAGCTACTCTTCTAAATGCAATTAGTAATATGAATTATATCTTGAAAATAGCAACCGCCGAGTTTCTTGCCGGCTCTTCTCGGTAGGAACAGCTTTCCGAACCAGCAGTAAAATTGACGATTCAAAAGCACTTGTTAACAAGTTTACTTGAATAAAGAATATTTTGAACTTGAATTTGGTATTTTATTCGTTCCGTATAAAATATCACATTATTTGTCCATAACGGCTTACACGGCTGAATTATCGCGGCGACATTTTCGCGCGCTGCGCCCGACAGCTGACGGGTGGCGGCCATTTTGGTACAATTTATTACCACCATAAAAATGTATGCCACCGATTTATGCGCGGGAATATCGCTTTGAGCTCATAATGGGGCTTTACTATGAATTGATTGTTTATATACATTATAAACTATTTGCTCGCGAATTTAGCTATGAAAAATTAAGATAAAGTAAACAATATCACTCCCCAATCCTTATAACATCATCCATCCTTCCAGCTTCATACAAGACGGCAGTATAATTAATGTAAAATTGAAAATGTTTAAAATATTGACACAGCTTTCATAAATGATTTTATTTAATTATAGCATAACGATACCCTATCTTTATTTAGTTTTAAACATTTATCCATCAACCCAAAGAAAAACTCTTCCCGTCGCCTGCCACATATTTGCCTAATGTATCGTGCGCGCGACGTTGACTGATGGTAGGGAAAGGGGGAAACTGGGGCAGAAAAACAGCCAACTGCTTAAGACGAGTACATTTTTTTCGAATGACTATATGATAAAAGCCCTTAAGGTTTTAACAGCATAGAGAGCATTGTATGGGTTAGAAAATGCGTATAAGTGAGGCGCAAAAGTTCTACTAATGTTGGGGAATATCGTCCTAAGGGTGCCTCCTGTGAGGCCGGACCGCGGCTAAGGGCGATGTGTAGTGGAGGGCAGGTGGTATGACTGTGACTAGTCATCACGCTGTTGTATGAAGCTCTACTACCTATGGGGAACTTCGTCCTAAGGGTGCCTCCTGTGAGGCTGGACCACGGTTTAGGGAGATGTGTATTGGAGGGCTGGTGGTATGACTGTGACTAGTCATCACGCTGTTGTTTGAAGCTCTATTGGCTATGGGGAACGTCGTCCTAAGGGTGCCTCCTGTGAGGACGAACTACGGCTTAGGGCGACGTGTAGTGGAGGGCAGGTGGTATGACTGTGACTAGTCATCACGCTGTTGTGTGAAGCTCTACTAGCAATGGGGAACGTCGTCCTAAGGGTGCCTCCTGTGAGGCTGGACCACGGTTTAGGGAGATGTGTAGTGGAGGGCTGGTGGTATGACTGTGACTAGTCATCACGCTGTTGTTTGAAGCTCTTCTAGCGTCGGGGAACGTCGAAGGGCGTAGGTAGGGCGAATCCTGGAGGTCGATACATACTTGATCACTTTTATAGTTGAGAGATTTTCCCAACAAAAATGAATAATTTTAAAACTTTTTCAAAGTAAAAGTTAAGTAGGTTTCTCAAGGTAAAGGTTTTATTACAATTCAGCTACGAGTAGTGCTAACTAATATTATAAATGCGAAAGTTTATCTTTTTGCCTATTCCACTTTCACTGCTAATCAGCTTGTTTAATATTGAATATTTTACCATTGAACCTTATATACTGATATAAAAGTAACTGTTACTATCCCACTGCTGGGCATAGGCGTCTCTCCGTTCTTGAAAAGAAAGAATTGCAGCTAAGACCTACCACGCTGCTCCAATGCGGATTGGTGGGTTACACATATACACAGAATTCTCCAGAGATATGCAGGTTTCCTCACGATGTTTTCCTTCACCGAAAAGCGTGTGATTAATTACAAATATTAATTAGATATACATAAGTTGTAACAGAAACTCATTGGATTTAAACTTTTCCTAAACTGTAAGTTAATGCGAACGAAACCACGGGTCCAAATAAAAAAAATCACTTCTTTATTAAACTTACTTCTTTCTTTGTGAATATATAAAAGTTGGATTCTGTAAGTAAGAATAGGTCACGCTACAAGGAAAGATTGTTAATAAATCGCAGTCAGTAAGAATAATCACTCCTTTCAATATCTCTAATCGAAATACAATAACACAGAACCTAAGCCCGGAAACATTTCCTAACAGCTCGCGTCGGAATCGAACCCAAAACCCGTTTGTGTTCAGTCAATCAGTATCGCCGTCCCGCTCTGCCGCGCGAGTGTGTGCGCGCCCTTTGATGTAACATGACTCCTTGTGAAAGGACCGAGTGTGTGTGTGTAATACAGGTATCATTTATTGTGTTAGAGTGGGAGGGATTCTCCCCGTTTTACGGGTATTTTTGATGATGAAACTATAATAATTTAATTTATAGAATAAGCGTTACTTTGCGGAGATGCATAATACAAAAGTAATAATAAAATTATTTTGCTATAATCCGCTTATTTTGCTATAATCTGCAATGCATCGGATGATGCTTCGGTTGCGGGGCGAAACGATTGTTGAGTTTGTGATAGTGAACGTATATATTGCTTGTGTATTGTGGTGGCGGTGGTGGAGGTTTGTGCATATGTTTTTTACGAATCCTGCATGTATCAGGTATGAAAACGAATTTTCCACTCTACATTTAGCATTATATGTATATATATATATATATATATATATATATATATATATATATATATATATATATATTTCTATCTTACTTCATCGCGGATTATAGCAAAATAATTTTATTATTACTTTTGTATAATAATGTAATCTAAGCGCTACTTAGTAAATCTAATTAATAGTGACTATTGTTAAAATGTACTAAATTATAAATAAAATAATAAAGGGTAGTGAAGGAAAATATTTATTGTATCAACTCTTACTTATTTTTCGAATGGTTTTAAAGTATCCTGAATTGAGTAATATCCCACATCCAATATTTTGGTAGGTTTTTCTTAGAAAATATCACGGGGGGCAGTGTAATGCGAATGAACATATTTTTGCATTAATTATAACGTAGTTTTAGATTTATAATGCTTTTAAGTACCGTGAAACAAGTAATTGCGGTCCCTTGGCACATTTTCAGAACGTTTCCTAAAAAGATTATAGGGATTAAAGCTGCATATGATTGGCTGTGTTAAAATTACATATCCTAATTACGTCCATAGTTTGTTAGAGAAGAATAAGAGTTACGTAGGAATAAAGTGAGTTCATAACATTAAAAATCTTTTATTACTTCTTGGGTATAGATATTACTGTATCGGTTTAGCGATCCAAAAATTAAAATTTCTTGATAAAAAAAAGAAAGATTTTATATTAGTTTCATTACTTTGATTTGCAAAAATGTGACAGTAATTAATGAAACATTAAAATATATATATATTAGTCATTGTAAATTGTATTGTATACAATGAGTAAATGGAAGTTAGTAAAAAGTAATATAAGTAAATAGAAGGAGGGTAAAATTAAGGGATAACAATTCTATAATCCGGCCACACCGGGCCCCCAAAGACTCCGCAAAACAAAATTCCTGCCCCCAGTACGCGTTCGGCTTTTACCCGAGAAAGTTGCATAACGGGTATCTGATATAACGTGTCCGCATACGTATTTAGTGATATTTTAGTGTTTTTCAAGTGTTTGGTGCGATTAAGCCACATCTGAGGTCTATTTTCTCTTACTTTCTAAACGGTAAGTGTTTTTATATACAAATAATGGTTTCCAATTGAATATATCGAAGGCTTTAATTAAATATCGCGTAGCTTCGGTTGTGCTTTTAACATTGTCAAAATATTATTATGAAGATTCGTAAACAGGATTTATTGTGTGGAGAATTTATGTCTGAGTCAGTTTATTTGGAGAAAGTAGTTGTTTTTATTAGGTAAATTATATAACTTTGAACTCAGTGAATACCAAATTATTTCTTTATTATTTTTAATGGATGATCGTTCATAGGGTGAACTTTATAATCTACTAGAACGTCACAGATTATTAAATAAATAAATAAATAAATAAATATATGAGACACTTACACACACGGTCGTCCGTCCCCAAAGTAAGTAACTTAATACTTATATTATGAGTGACAGACAACTGGTGAATATATAATTAAATATTTTTAAATACATACTTAAATACAAATATACACCCAGGCTCAAAGACCAACAAATTCATTTATAGAAAATGTTGGCCCTCGGCGGGAATCGAACCCGCGACCCGCGGAGCTGAAGGCAGGGTCACTACCCACTGCGCCAACGGACCAGTTAAAAATTGAAATTGAATAAAGCTAGTTATACATTGATAATTTTTAACTAGTTGAATCTCTCTAGGTAGAGCGAAGATATTTTAGGTGGGGTGAAGATATTGAAATTCAAAATATTCTTTATTCAAGTAGACTGTTTACAGTAATTTTGAATCGTCAAATGTTTTTAAAGAAACTACCACTGGTTCTGAAGTTTGTTCCTACTGAAAAGAACAAGCAAGAAACTCGGCGGCTAATCTTTTAAATATAATAATTTAAATTTATGCTAGGCGGAGTAAAGATATGCAAGGTGGAGAGACGATATTTTAGGTGGAGTCATAATATGTTATTAATTAATTTTATATTGATTAATGAGAAATAAATAGTAATATTAATCTATTATAATATATAAAGCTGAAGAGTTTGTTTGAGCGCGCTAATCTCAGGAACTACTGGACCGATTTGAAAACTACTTTGAGTGTAAGATAGTCGTTTATCGAGAAATGCTACTATATAACATCACGCTAAGATGAATAGGAGAGGAGCAGCAATAAAAAATATTACACGGAAAAATTTAAAGCTTTCTTTACGTGCGCTGAGTAAACGGTGAAAGTTTTAAAAATTATGTATTAAAGAATTGTTCCCCTCTAAAAGTTCTAAATAGAAGTCCGCGACAGCATATGTCTAGCTTTTAATGTTAACCCACTTTAACCATTTTTATGGTTATCAAAATACAATATTAAGTTTTTATTCTTTCCATGCGGGTGGAGTCGCTGGCGATTGCTAGTAATGAATAAATAAATAGTGTACAGGTTGATAATGATTATCATTTTAAAGAAAAATTTGCCTACCCGTGTGGTATCCGGCTAAGGAGAATAGTACCACCCTTGTTTCTTACCGAAGTGTCGTAAAAGGCGACTAAAGTAAGTCGACTCACCGTGTGGTATCCGGTTTAGTAGAATAGACCACCCTCCTTCTTACCGAGGTGTTGTAAAATACGACTAAGGTAAGTTGACGTCAGGCAGGCGGCCGGTCATAAAAACGCAGCCAAATCATGTTACAGTTTATAACATGGATTGCCGACCCCACTTAGGGTGGGATAAGGGCAGGAGGATATATTGAAAATAAAATTTCCCATAAAATTCGCACGTCATTTGCTGGCATTACAAACGTGTGCGTTTTGCCAAAAATTTGAACGATTTGTTTTTAAACGAGTGAGAGATTTATATACCTTTCTTGACATGAAACATTACTGACTAATTGAGGATTTTGTTTAAAAAGTTTAAATTAAGTGCAACGAAATATGCTTGCACGTAAAGCATTTTGCACATTTAAGGATTATTTTAATAATGAAAATGCCTGGATTTGAAAATCCTTTCAGCTTTCAGCTTCAAACAAGACTGCGGGTAAATAATGTAAATTAAATGTTTAAATGATTGACTGCCGAGTTTCTTTCTGGTTCTTCTCGGTAAAAGCAACATTCCGAACCAGTTGTAGCTTTAATCACATTGATTCTTGTCGATTCAAAAGTGGAAGAGCTTATTTGAATAAAGATTATTTTGATTTTATTCGATTTGATTCCTTCCCTTATCCCACTTTAAGTTGGGTCGGCACAACATGTTATAAGCATGATGTTTGGGGTAGTAAATGACCGGTCTAACGTCAACTTACTTAGTCGCCTTCGATGACTGGCCCGTTGGTGCAGTGGATAGTAACCCTGCCTTCAGCTCCGCGGGTCGCGGGTTCGATCCCCGCCGAGGGCCAACATTTTCTATAAATGAATTTGTTGGTCTTTGAGCCTGGGTGTATATTTGTATTTAAGTATGTATTTAAAAATATATAAGTATATATTCACCAGTTGTCTCTCACCCATAACAGAAGTATTAAGTTACTTACTTTGGGGACAGACGACCGTGTGTGTAAGTGTCCCATATATTTATTTATTTATTTATTTATATAAAAAAAGAAAAAAAAATGACAGCTCGTTAAGAAATGAGGTTGGTCTATTCTACTCAGCTGGATGCTGGCGGAAAAGCTCTGTCATGTGCGAAATCATGTTTAAGTGATTGACCGCCGAATTTCTTGCTGATTCTTCTCGGTAAGAGCAACATTCCGAACCAGCAGCAGAGTTGGTGACTCAAAGTTTTTGTTTACTTTACTTGAATAAAGATTATTTTTGAACTTAAAATAAAATTGTAGGCGCGAGGTATTTTGAATCAATGTCGGTTAAATAATATTTTTTACTACCCATTCCTGGCAAGTTGGCTAGTATATAAGTTCATAATTCCTCTTGTCCGTCTGTCCAGTCTAATAGGATCATACCGAAAAATATCTATAATCCATTTAAACAAAGGTTTCTGTAATATTTAGGTTCAAAGACTTCTAACACTTATAGATCCGGCCGGTTGCTGATTCGCTCTGTTTTCGATTTTCTCTACTAATATTTTGCCGCTTTACTTTAATTTTCCAATTACTTCTTCTGATATTCATTAAAAATAGATGAAAAAAGTATGACAGCCCAGTAGTGACACCGTCCGACACTTTTAACGAGGTCACGGGTTCAACTCCAGGCTAATGCGTTTTTCTATTCAAACTTGTCTAATTGATAATTGCCATTTATCACACGCAGTTCGGTAAAGGAAAACATCGTGAGAAAACCTGCATATCTCTAGAGAATTCAAGGGATATGTGTAATCTACCGCATTAGAACAGCGTGGTATGTCTTAGCTCCAAAACTCTCCATAAATGGAGAGATAAGGTAATCCTGACGTCAACTTACCTTAGTCGTATTTAACGACACCTCGGTAAGAAAGAGGTTGGTCTATTCTACTTAACCGGATACCACACGGCGGGTCGACTTACCTTAGTCGCCTTTTACGACACCTCGGTAAGAAATGAGGGTAGTATATTCTACCCAACCGGATACCACACGGCGGGTCGACTTATCTTAGTCGCCTTTTACGACACCTCGGTAAGAAATGAGGGTAATATATTCTACCCAACCGGATACCACACGGCGGGTCGACTTATCTTAGTCGCCTTTTACGACACCTCGGTAAGAAATGAGGGTAGTATATTCTACCCAACCGGATACTACACGGCGGGTCGACTTATCTTAGTCGCCTTTTAGGACACCTCGGTAAGAAATGAGGGTAGTATATTCTACCCAACCGGATACTACACGGCGGGTCGACTTATCTTAGTCGCCTTTTAGGACACCTCGGTAAGAAATGAGGGTAGTATATTCTACCCAACCGGATACTACACGGCGGGTCGACTTATCTTAGTCGCCTTTTAGGACACCTCAGTAAGAAAAAAGGTGGTCTATTCTACTTTTTATCTCAGATATAAACGTGATATAAATTTGCTAAAACTTTTTGGTCTGTTTGAACGCAATATAAATAAAAAATTCGCGTATTTATCTTGTTTGTACACAGATAATAAACTCGTGGGAACGCAAACACGATCTGACGGTTTATGAATATTAGATGATAACCGACTAATAAGTATAATTTTTTTTATGTTCATTATCTAAATGTTTTATAGCAAAATTGCTAAATATATATTTTTTTGCAGGCCAAATTACGGCTACACTTCACTGTGGTTTAGTTTGCATACCTTTAATATTTAAATGAGTTAATTTTGTATGTATATATATAATTTTCTGAATCTCGGAAACGGCTCCAAAGATATTCATGAAATTCAGCATGTAGAAGCAGGGGCTTTGGGAGGGATAATTGGTTATAACTAGGTTTTATTTTAAAAATATGACGTTTTATCCCTGTTTTCGAGCATTGGAAAAATACTAAAATGTAGAATTGAATTTATATGATATTTTTAACTTTCAAACGTAATTCTGTGATAGCCTAATGCTAACGGGTGGATGTTTTTGCACTTTTTTTGCATTTATTATATCTATAAAAAAATTACCCAGCAAGGCTCGGTCACCCAGATACTTCCCTTTAATAATAAAAAAATATATTAATAATAAAATTATTTTGCTATAATCACAAAGCTTTTTTTGTATTGTGGTGGCGGTGGATGTTTCACTATGAATGCGTTTTTACGAATCCTGCATGTATCAGGAATGAAAACCTGTACACTCTACAATCGTCTGTTCTACAATCTCTACATATATTTTCTTTTATAGTTTATTATAGCCAATACAAACTCCCGAACAAGCCGGTTTCCAAAAAGGCTACAGTACCATAGACCACATATTCACGCTGCGGCAGGTTATACAGAAGACCGAGGAGTATAACCAGCCACTTTGCTTGGCAATTGTGGACTGTGAGAAGGCCTTTGATTCGGTGGAAACATGGGCTGTGTTAAGATCGCTCCAGTGATGCCGAATCGACTATCGGCACGTCCAAGTGTTGAAGTGAAAACGCCACAATGTCTGTCCGTAGACAAGACAGATGAGACAGAACTACGAGACCAATCCAGGCGAGATGTGTGACAGGGAGATGTCATCTCCCCGAAGCTGTTTACCGCTGCATGGGAGGACGTCTTTAAGCTTTTGGATTGGAACGGATACGGCATCAACATTAACGGCGAGTACATCACTCACCTTAAATTTGCCGACGACATAGTTGTTATGGCAGAGTCTCTGGAGGATCTTAACACAATGCTCGGCAACCTCAGCAGAGTATCTCAACTGGTGGGCTTTAAAATGAACATGAGTAAGACGAAAGTCATGTCGAACTCACATATTCCGCTCCATACGACCATTGGATTTGATTGGATTAAGATCTCTGCACTCGAAATTGTATTCGAGTATGTACCTGGGACATACGATCCGGCTAGGTAGGTCCAATTTTGAGAAAGAGGTCAGCCGCCGAATCCAACTCGGATAAGCAGCATTTGGGAATAAACGCAAGATCTTTTCGCCCAATATACCTCAGTGACTAAAGACCAACGTCTTCGAACAGTGCGTGTTGCCAGTGATGACATACGGATCTGAAACGTGGTCGCTGACTATTGACCTCAGCTCAGAGTCACACAGCGGACGATAGAGCGAACTATGCTCGGAATATCTCTATATGATCAAATCAGAAATGAGGAGATCCGTCAAAGAACCTGAGTAACCGTCATAGCTCATCCTGTCGCTAAGCCGAAGTGGCGATGGGCGGGGCACATAGTGCGTAGAACCGATGGGCGTTGGGGTTCTAAAGTGTTGGAATGGCGACCTTGCACCGCAGCATCGGTAGACCCCTTATGAGGTGAACTGACCACTTCAAAAAGGTTGTGGGGAGCGCTAGATCCAAGAGGCACAATCGAGCGGTGTAGAGATCCCTTAAAAAAAAATATGTCCAGCAGTGGACGTCCATCGATCGAAAAAGTAGAAGATAGCAAATTAAATTATCATTACTTTTTTATAATAGAGCTCCGCAAAGAAACGCCTAAAGCTAATTACTGATGGAAATATAAAACCGACGAGTTCTAGACGCAAGTCTTAAAAATGTTGAAGAACACAATCTCCTATTCCATAAATAAAATAATAAACTCAATTTCAGATAGGGACTGTATTTTTCATAACTCAATTCACCACCTTGAGTCTAGACAGGAAATAACGCCTAGACTGTAGAAAAACTTGTTATGTCTTTGCTTCAATTCATAAAACTTTTTCGTTTACTTCTGGGTATACGCCTCATCACATAAATAATTAATTTTTCAAATTCAAATTCAAAATATTCTTTATTGAAATAAACTTGTAAACAAGTGCTTTTGAATCGTCAACTCTACTGCTGGTTCGGAAAGCTGTTCCTACCGAGAAGAGCCAGCAAGAAACTCGGCGGTTGCTCTTTTAAAAATATAATTCTTAATACTATTTACATTAAATCGTTACTGTCTTGTACAGGTTCAAAGAGAGCTATATCCACACATTCTTATCTTCTAAATAATCTTCAAGAGTATAGTACGCTTTCTGTATCAGCCTCTTTTTAACAGTGTTTTTAAACTGCTGTAATGGCAAAGCTGAAATTGATTGCGGAATTTTATTATTTGATAGATGTACATCTTTTTCAACATATAATTCAACAATAAAAAGTATAATGATATAAAAAACAGTAAACGTTTTTAACCGTGTCGTTGAAAACACTAACTGCCCACCGGACTATAATGACTATTTCATTATACTGTATCTAATTTGAATGTTAACTAATGTCAAATTGATTCCAAATCTTATAACATTATGCAATCAGCCCTCAGGTTCCTAACGCAATGTTAATGTCAATAAATATCGCGATCGTTTTAGTAAAACATAAAACCGTATAAAAACCATATTAAACTTAATAAGACCCTCCCACTCATATAGTTATTATACTAGAGTCAGAGCTGTACGCCGTGTGGTATTCGGCTGAATAGAATAGTACCACCCTCACTTCTTGCCGAGATGTCGTAAAAGGCGACTAAGGTAAGTCGACCTGCCGTGTGGTATCTGGCTGAGTAGAATAGACCAACGTAATTTCTTACTGAGGTGTTGTAAAAGGCGACTAAGGTAAGTTGATGTCAGGTAGGCGGCCGGTCGTAAAATACGTAGCCAAATCATGTGACAACATGTTTATAACATGTTGTGCCGACCCCACTTATAGTGAGATAAGGGCAGGAAGATGAAGACTTTAGTGCGGATTATAACAAAATAATTTTATTATTACTTTTGTATTATGGATCTCCGCAAAGTTAACGATTAATTCTATAAATTATTTACTCTAGTATAATGTATCTATGGACTGCTTTAGTCTAGTATAATAGCTATGCTCCCACTATACAACATCCATACATTATCTGTATTTGAGCAAGCGCCTTAATCGATAATTTATGTAGATTGGATGCGCATCACTATTTGAATATGTTATCTGCGCGGTGCAGCGCCGCGTGTAGTGATGTCAATTGGATTGTTATCGATATGTCTGTCATGCTTCTAACATTGTTATCGTAAGCGATTAATCATAAGGTTGACAGGGACTCGTCTTTGCTAACAAGATTAGGCGGGCTTAATTCCTTATGAAGCCGCGATGGCCTATATGTAAATTATGTTTTACTTGTTTAATATTTGTACGATTAAATTGTGGATAATATCGTGAGTTTTATTGATAGATTATCTGAATATTTTATTAACATTTTAACTATTGTTATCGTGTAAAATAATTACTCAGTTACATTTAATATTAATAAATAAAATGTCATCATTCGTTGGGCTTCATCTACAAATCAGTGCTGTTCGTCTTAATTTTGACATTCAGCAAATGCTGAAATGAAGCCCATTCAGAACTATGTGCTAGATGTTATAGATTTTAATTTTTTTGCTGTTAATTTAATATATGGAGCTGAATAAATATATCTTTCATTTATTAATTTTTGTTAATTTTTGAATTTAATACCATGGGTTTATGAATTTAATACAAAAAATACTAACGGAATTCGTTTTACTATGTTAGTATATATAAAATTAATTTTCTTTATCTTCTGATTTCTCATCTATTCAGCCTATAGTCATCGTATTTCTTAAAGTATCAGATTGAATCGTTTGTTATGGCAGGGTTAATATATAATGAAAAATATATGCAAAAACTTATTACTTATTTCGAAAACTATCAAGATTGTAAAGATTCTTATCGTTTTTGGAAAATTAATAGTAACAATAATTCTTTCCAGTTTATTAACGACGAACTAACATTAATATATCGTTTGTATATTTTAAGACTGAATTCTATAAAATCGGATTTAAAATATCGATATTGCTTGTTACATCACTATGGCTGTACATGCAATGCGTCGTTGTTTGGTAGTGCTAATGAAGGCCCACTAATGTCTCTAATTCACTACTATCGCCTCAGATACATTTGAGTGTTAGTGGTGGGATACATTGGAAATATTAGGACAGAATCAGATTTACTACACTTAACAAGTATGATGTGTCGTGTCTATCAATTAGACGAATCAGTAATATGACAATAAACGTACGTATAAATTGTGCTAAAAAAGGGGGTAACATAGAACATGTTTCCGTAGATTGACAGAACACCGCTTCAGATTCAAGCGACTGTTAGATACCTTCATATTTTGGTCATCAGATGAGATAGCATAGTATTTTAATTCTAATCAAGCTTAATAAATGCCTAGCTAAAAATAACATGGTAGTCTAACTAACTAACTAAGTTAAGTCGCCTAAATTGTTCTCAAAGAAATAAACATTAAAGAAATAAAGTACATTTTTACACAACCCATTTCATTTTTTAAGAAACATTATGAAATTTTTATCAACTTTAAAAACTTTAAGAAAATTCAAAACAACGCGCGCCGAAATATTAAGATAAGCGAAATTTTTAAACAGATTGAGCTACAGCAACGTATGGCCCCCTAGATGCTTATAAATTATTTAATAACTTATTTGTAATATAGAATATTTTACTTAAATACAGACTACTTTTATTACCATCTCAAATAATTAAATTAACGGGTTTTAAGATTAAATCTTGATTACATGAAAATAAAATCGCGTAACATAAAAACTCGCATATTTTGTGTAAAAATGTTACATAAACGATATGGCTTAACAATATCTTGTGAACTAGGCCACGGTTAACCGACCACTAAAAATACAATTAAGAAATAATTTCGTGAGAACTATCGATTCGGTAAAATATCCAAAAGGTTTTCTGTTTAATTCAGCTTACTAAGTATAACCTTGATTTTTACTTTTTACCTTTTAGCTACACTTTAGGTTTACACCACCCTCTTTCTTACTGAGGTGTCACAAAAGACGACAAAAGTTAGTTGACCTGCCTTGTGGTATCCGGCGGAGTAGAATAACATAACATACGTATCCAAATCATGTGACAACATGTTTATAACATATTGTGCCGACCCCACTTAGAGCGGGATAAGGGATAAGGGCAGGAGAATGATTTAGGTTTACAGTACCATCAAGATTGTTCTGAATAGTTTTAATTAATGACTGATTTTTTAAAACACTTTGAGCGGAAACGGAAACGCATACGACCGCGACAGATTTTCAATTTATTATTATTATTAAATATTATTCAATTTATAGCATATTGCATCTGTGTCCTTATAATCTTAGATATATTCTAATATGTGATTGAATGTTAGAACATTATATATATTGTAGTCGAATTTTTTCAGTCAGTCGATTAATATATCGATGTCGCGCGTTCCATCACTAAGCCGTTATCTGGGCACGCAGCGGTTTGTTCAGAGCAATGCGAGCGCTAATTTGTCGAATGCGACATCTGTCTCGTTAGTCACTGCTATGTCGACATTTGTCACGGATTGCAGACGACGGGATTTTAGCAAATATAAACAAAATATGCTTTTTTATAGCGAACTGCTGGACATTTGTTGTTTCCCTTGATATAATGATATTCCTTGAGTTGAAAATACGCCAACTAATTTATAGAATTAGGCGTTACTTTGCAGAGATGCATAATACAAAAGTAATAATACAATTTTTGGCTATAATCCGCGATGAAGTAAAATAGAAAATATATTATGCTAAATGTAGTGTAGACAATCCGCTTGCATACCTGATACATGCAGGATTCGTAGAAACACATGCACAGACCTTTTTATCAAGCAAGGTCTTAGCCAAAAATAAGACTTTTCCTAATTAAAAAAAACCTACAGTTCAACATGAAACTTCAAATTCCAATTGAAAATATTGTTTATTCCAATATACTGTTTTCATTACTATTGAATCGTCAAATGTTTTGATAGAAGCTACTACTGATTCAGAAGTTAACTGCTAACGAGAAGAACCAGCCAAAAAGTCGGATAATCTTTTCGAAATATATTTTTTATTTACAATTTCATTAATTATAAGTTAATCTGTGAAGCTGTGAAGCGGTGCGACCGTGTGAATCTCAATAGACGATCATGGGTTCAAACCCGGGCAGACACCAATGAGTTTTTCTATTAAAACTTATGTGTCTAATTGATAATTGCAATTTATCACACGCTTTTCGGTGAAGGAAAACATCGTGAGGAAACCTGCATATCTCTAGAGAATTCTGGAGATATGTGTAACCTACCAATCCGCATTGGAGCAGCGTGGTAGGTCTTAGCTCCAATCCTTCTCTCTTATAACCGAGAGAAGAGGCCTATTCCCAGCAGTGGGATAATAACAGGCCGCTACTTTACTTTTTTTTAATAAGTTAATCGCTGTAGCTTATTGCGTAGCTAAGTGAAGTAAAGATATGCTACTATACACTCAAATAATCTCCAATAGTATTGTAAGCTTTATGTAGCAACATCGTCTTAAGATAATTTCTATACTTGTGCAAAGGCTAATATAGAAGCAAGTCTGACGCACAAAAGAGCTCTATTTTTAGTACAACTATATATACCCCCACCTAGTACCAATATATATTTCCTAAATGTAATTTATAGAATTAGGCGTTACTTTGCGGAGATCCATTATACAAAAGTAATAATAAAATTATTTTGCTATAATCCGCGATGAAGTAAAATAGAAAATATATATAATGCTAAATGTAGAGTGGACAATCGGTTATCATACCTGATACATGCAGGATTCGTAAAAAACACATGCACAAACCTCCACCACCGCAACCACAATACACAAGCACTATATACGTTCACTATCACAAACTCAACAATCGTTTCGCCCCGCAACCGAAGCATCATCAGGAGATAGACTCCACGACCAAATTCGCAAAATCGCGATTGCATGTATCAGGTATGATAACCGATTGTCCACTCTACATTTAGCATTATATATATTTTCTATTTTACGTCATCGCGGATTATAGCAAAATAATTTTATTATTACTTTTGTTTTCCTAAATGTACTCGTACTTTGGGCGTATTCAAACTAGGGGTCACAGCAACATCATTGAAATCAAAACTTTAGTTATACAATACTAATGGAACACACACTTTGTTATACTGTCAAAATTCCCCCCCAATTATTTTTGAAAAAATCTCAAAAGCAATCCATCTGAAGCACTCGTAAAATAAAGTTGTGGAGATGGCGGCGTTAATAATAGTGTCATGTCACGTTTATTGGTTCTTATGTAGTGTTGTACTTGATAGTTGTCGATAATATCGACATCAAACAATAGATTTGCATTAGTATTCAGTACATAATTTATAGAATTAGGCGTTACTTTGCGGAGATCCATAATACAAAAGTAATAATAAAATTATTTTGCTATAATCCGCGATGAAGTAAAATAGAAAATATATATAATGCTAAATGTAGTGGACAATCGGTTATCATACCTGATACATGCAGGATTCGTAAAAACACATGCACAAACCTCCACCACCGCCACCACAATACACAAGCACTATATACATTCATTATCACAATCAAATGCATTGGTTAAATAACCATTAGTTAAATAAAGCATATTACACAATTGAGGATTGTATAAATGGTACTGTGAAGCAAATGTAAG
This sequence comes from Morpho helenor, assembly GCA_029227775.1. Classification (NCBI taxonomy): domain Eukaryota; kingdom Metazoa; phylum Arthropoda; class Insecta; order Lepidoptera; family Nymphalidae; genus Morpho; species Morpho helenor. The sequence goes on from JARGCU010000011.1 coordinate 13,588,179, forward strand.
GTATTCTTGCATTTGCTTCACAGTATATTTTAAGCAATTTAATTTTTGTATATAAAAGTATAAAGTATTATAAAACAACAGGTGATGTATATAATATACAAAGTAGGAACCGACATAAGCTTGCGGCTCCTGCTTTGCGCCTTGCAAAAGTACGTAAGTCGTTTGTGGGATTGGGTATAAGATTCTATAATAAAATTCCGCAAATCAATTTTAGCTTTGCCATAACAGCAGTTTAAAAACACTATTAAAAAGAGGCTGATACAGAAATATACTATACTGATGAGATACTACTACTATACTGTTTAGGATTACTTAGATGATAGAATGCGTTAATATAGCTATTGTTCGATCCTGTACAAAATGGAAATGAGTTAATGTAGGTACATTAACTCATTCCATTTGCTCCATTCCATATTGCTCTTTTTAAAATAATACTTATAACTAGGTAGTTATAAGTATTATTTTAAAAAGAGCAATCGCCGAGTTTCTTGCTAGCTCTTCTCGGTAGGAACAGCCTTCGGAACCAGACTTAGACTTGACGATTCAAAAGCATTTGTTTATTTATATTTATTTGAATAAATAATGTTTTGAATTTGAATTAAAATGATAAAAGTCCTTTCAGCTTCATAAAAGACTGCGATTTAATAATGTAAAATTGAAAATGTTTAAAATATTGACCGCTGAGTTTCTTTCTGGTTCTTCTCGGTAAGAGCAACATTCCGAACCAGTTGTAGTTTTATTAAATCTAACAAAAATTTGATAATTCAAAAGTGCTTGCAAAAGCTTATTTCAATTAAGTTCATTTTGATTAGTTTTGATTATCTTGCGATTCAAATCAAGCTCAGCTTACGTAATAAAGCACAGTGTGAGAGGCGAGTCGTGACTGTCATTAAAGTCTGAATCGTTTTGGACATAACTTACACGAGTTGGCCAATTGACTGCGCCTGCGTCGGCGCAAATTAATTTATATGATGAGGTCGCGACTTCAATTCCCGTTTCGCGAGAATATGATTTTCGTTTTACGTCACACCGTTGGTTGGTTTTGATTAAAATCAACTTCCGTTGATGAAAAGAAAGTTCAATATTAATAACTGTTATTTACAATTAATCATGCATTCACAAGAGCTGTGATAGCCCAGCGGTGAGACGTGCTACTCTTTCGAGGAGTCACGGGTTCAAACCCCAGACAACCAATGAGTTCTGTTAAAACTTATGTGTCTAATTGATAATTGCAATTTATCACACGCTTTTCGGTGAAGGAAAACATCGTGAGAAACCTGCATATCTCTTGAGGAATCTGGGGATATGTGTAACCTACCAATCTCTATTGGAGCAGCGTGGAAGTCCTAGCTCCAAACCTTTTCTCCTAAAACGGTGAGAGGAGGCCTATGCCCAGCCGTGGAATAGTAACAGGCCGTTATTTTACTTTACAGGATTATAATATTTATTATGAAATACTCAAGGTCACTAATATATAAAACGAGTTCTGTTGTCGCATGATTTGTAGTCTTTTACGACCGGCCGCCTGCCTGACGTCAACTTACCTTAGTAGCCCTTTACCTCAGTAAGAAAATGGGTGGTCTATTTTACCTTTTATCTTAGATGTAAACGCGATATAAATTTGCTAAAACTTTTTGGTCTGTTTAAACGCATGAGAACGACATTGCTTTCTACACTTATATAGATTCTCTTAACAAACGTGGATTATAGCAAAATAAATCATTACTTTTCAGAAAGAAAAAGCTTAAAGGACAGCTAACAGAAGTTAGTATTCCTATAAATCAAATATTGCATTATTTGTTGCAATAACATCCGCGAATTTATCTACTATATAAAAATAAGTCGGGTTTTCCTTCCTGACGATATAACTCCAGAACGCACGAACCGATTTCCACGGTTTTGCATTCGTTGGAAAGGTCTCGGGCTCCGTGAGGTTTATAGCAACGAAAATCTAGGAAAAATTTCAATAGAAAAGCGGGAAAATAGGGAAAATCATTTTTTAAATACAGCGCCATATCAAAACTACTGGATCAATTTTAATCATTTTTTTTACACTGACTGACATGGGATACATATTTTATACCCGTGCGAAGCAGGGGCAGGCCGCTAGTCGCTAATAAATAATTGCGAGCAATTGATTTCAATATAACGTCAATAAAATATGCTGCGTGCGTTATGGACGCATTAATTATAATGTAATCAGACTGAACAATACGTTATTAATTATTTATGCGTGTAATACACATGTGTTGGTTGTAAATAACAAAACTGAGCTCTAAAATTATGAAACAGAACAAAAGGCGGCTTTATTCCTTATACACCAATCTCTTGCAGGCCACCTCATGGAATGAAATTCAAATACATCTTCTTGGCTGGCCTGTTGGCGCAGTTAGGAGTCATACAAGTGCGGTTCTAATAATGTAAAATTGTAAAATGTTTAAAAGATTGACCGCTGAGTTTCTTTCTGGTTCTCGGTAAGAGCAACATTCCGAAGTTGTAGCTTCATTAATCATATTAATCCTTGACGATTCAAAAGTGCTTGAAAGAGCTTATTTGAATAAAAATATTTTGATTTGATTTGATCCTGCCTAAAGCTACGCGGGTCACTGGTTCAATTCCGCCTGTCAAAATTGTGCTTGTAAAAACTGTTATTGCTTTAAACCCAAATAACTTAACAATAGATGTATAAAGATGACATAATATTTTTTTTTTATATTTAGTCAAGTTTGTAAACGTCTTAACATATCTTATTCATGTATATTTCAAGTATTTTTATTTACTCTTTTATGTACATTAAAAAATTTATAGAATTAGGCGTTACTTTGCGGAGGTCCATAATACAAAAGTAATGAGAAACGATTTTTATCGCGGATTATAGCAAAATAATTTTCTCATTACTTTTGTACATTAAAAAACGTAAAAATGTAATAAAAAAGTGTAGAAAGGAGACCTCTGCCTACTTACGAAGACAATTTATAGTAAAGCTAATTTTAGTGGAATTTATATGACAAATACTAATAATATACTAACTTATCAATAAATTTTATTAGCTGTGTGGTATCCGGTGAATGGAATAAACCACCCTCTTTCTTACCGAGGTGTCGCAAAAGGCGACTAAGGTAAAATACCTAGCTCAATAATGTAACAACATGTTATAAACATGTTGTGCCGGCTCCACTTAGAGTGGGATAAGGGCAGTAGAATCAGAATGATGATAATCAATAAATTATTATTTTGTTTATTTGAGTTGCGCGAACTACATCAGACCTATCTATATTAATAAATCGATAGATTTATTAATATAGATTAGTTATTTGAAGAATGATGTCGATGAAAGTTAATTCTGTCTTTTTAGATTTACCTTATATCTTTAATATTTAAATGAGTTAATCTTGTATATATATATATATTTTCCGAATCTCGGAAACGGCTCCAACGATTTTCCTGAAATTCAGCATGTAGGAGGTTTTGGGGGAGAAAAATTGATCTAGCTAGGTTTTATGTAAAAAAAAAATTGTTTTATCCCTGTTTTTGGGCATTAAAAAACACTAACATTTATATTGAATTGAATTTTCGTCATGAACTGTCAAGTCGACGTAGCTTATTCGGTTAGCGGGCAGCCTCGAGAAATGTGGGTGCCAAGGATCGATCCCCAACTAAATAATTGTTTTTTTTTAAGTTTTTTTTTTTGTAAAAAATTACCGAGTGAAGCTCGGTCACCCAGATATTATTATGTAACAGAACAAAATTAAACACATTACACAGAGGATGTTATATGTATTTCCTCACTACACGTTTAAAAAGTCACTACAAAATAATATGAGACACCAATATTGGACCCGTCCGAGGACGTGACAGGTCAATATTGACCGGTCGCGTGACACGGCGCTAGGCCGAGATCCGGCTACTTGAAGTTGCGCCAAATAAACTAAAATTTCGAGTAAAACATCTAGTGTATTCGGTGCATTACGCCTTACACATCCTACTAATATTATAAACTAGCGGCCTGCCCCTGCTTCGCACGGGTATAAAATATATACCTATCCCATGTCACTCAGTGTAAAAAAAATGATTAAAATCGATCCAGTAGTTTTGATTTATTCATTACTGCCCGTGGCCCGCAAGCGTTAAATTTGGAGAAAAACAATTTACTCTCCCTATACCAAGAAGATTTCATGCTATCTTTGGAATATCTAAATTTATATAGTACATTTTTACTTATTTACTTTTAGATTTTCCCTATGTATTTTATTTTTACAATTAATTACAGAATGTCTTTCTAAACAACATTCACAAGTTGAACTTCAGAGTTTCAAACTCTTGAAAGAACGACATAATGTAGCTGCTAAATGCGAAGTGCTATAGGGTGAAGCGCGGCTTCCTCACGGCATTTTAAATCTGTAATATCTCCGAAAATGTTCACTTAAATTACATGCTGTAAACGGCCATATTGATCTATATTAAATCAACAATTTATTTAAGGTACTTAATTGGTTAAGGATTAATGCTGTATTGTATAAAAATTGCTTTGAACATAGGCATTATTTTTCGTAAAAAGTAAATTACAAAAAATGCTATTGTGGATTATCCATAAGAGATAGACATACACCATCGCGGACTTTTCTGTAGACCTTTTCAAGGTGTACAAATACTTAGTACATCATTTTGATAAATCTCGTAGGGTTTAGCCAGCATTTGCAATGTAAGCGGAAAAAAATGTAATTATTTACAGAAACCTCAAAAATTACAGTATTTCTCTACTTGGTATTGAATGTTATTATAAGTACAAACCTTCCTTTTGAATCATTCTATCTATTAAAAAAAACCGCATCAAAATATGTTGCGTAGTTTTAAAGTTTTATGCATACATAGGGATATATGGACAAACAAAGAATGCGACTTTGTTTTATACTATGTAGTGATGCGAAAGTTTGTGAGTATGGTTATATATTTGTTACTCTTTCACGGCGAATCCGCTGAACCAAAATCTATAAAATTTGGCACAATTATTCCTTTTACACCGGGGTAACATAAAGACTACAGAAATCCTGTTAATTCTACAGGAAGGTCACTATTGTATCACTTATATTGTACTTGGAGGGAGTAAAATAGACAAGCTGTATATTTGAAAAGTTCGAGAGTAATGATGTTGTGCGATCATGAACTCTATATACTATTTGGATTAATTCTGCGTTTAAAACGAGACTTATTTGAATATAGAAATCTCCGAGTTAAATAAATTGTATTATTCTGGAGAATCTCATTTTTGCTATTACAATTAACGACTGAATAAACAAACTCTTTAATTATTATTGTGTTATATTAAAGTTATATTTTGCACAAAAAAATGGCTGAAAGTTTTAAGCTACTTTACAGCAAATTTATACTATTTATTAATACAGCAAATAAATATATAGGTGGAATTTTTATTTGCTACTCTCCTTAAGACTTAAGGCGACCATCTCTGGATCTATAGTTATGTGAGGTGTAGAAAAGTTGGTCGACAGTCGATAGTTGAAGGTCGGGTTTATCAGTGTCGAGCAAATATTTGAGCACGATATCGATGAAATTTCAGTGGACAAAACATTTTTCCGGAGCGATAACTTGCTGGAATGCGTAAGTTATTTATTATATGTGTTATGATAATGTATAGATGTGAAATAGACTCAATGATGGTATTTTGTAGCAAAAAATATGCTAAAGCAGCAGCTTGTTCAAAAGCTATGGTATAATTATTGTCCTATTATTCGAAGCACCGAAGCATCCTATCGAAGCATCGTCAGGTCGTCGACAAGCTGACTGTCGTGGAGACTATCTCTTGACTATACTTCGGTAAAGGGGCGTAACGATTGTTGAGATTGCCGTAGTGAATGTGTATACTGCTTGTGTAGTGACATGTTTGTAGTGTCTTGGTATAAGGTATGCTTATGGTTTTGCTTCCAACACTTAGCATTACATAGACTTTGTTAAACAACGCGGATTATAGCAAAATAATTCTATCATAGCTTTTGTCCAATGGATTCCGCAAAGTAACGTCTACTTCTAAAAATTATTTAGCAGCTAGTTGCTATCCAATTGCTGGGCCCACTCTTACCTTTTTGAAAGAAAGTTGGAGCAACCACGCTGCTTTAATGCGGATCGGCAGGTTCCATTTAAAAAAGATGCTACTTCACGTCAATTTAAATGTTAAAGTATTCTTAATTATGTCCTTGGCTTTATTCTGTTTCCAAAGAAAAAATGAGATTTTATTGCCCTATTCGTTAATGTATAGAAACCGGCTAGAATAAGACGTGAGTATGGCCGGTTTCTATACATTAACTATGAATACTACTCACGATAGTTCAAATTAAAGAAACCCTACATGTTATCCAAGTATATAAAACTTTAGTATCTACCGAGTTTTTTACTAGTACTTCTTAGTAAGCGCATACTTCTAAATAAATGGTAGATAGATTCTTTAAAAACATTTGACAATTCAAAAGCATCTGAAACAGTGTACTTAAATAAATACGATTTTGAATATGAGTAGTTCATGTTAATTCGTTAAAAAACAAACGTAATCTACAATCTTGTAATATATTTACCTCACATTCTCACCCATTCCTAACCCATCCAATTAAGATAAGGATCAGATAAAATACGCCCCCAATTAGTTACTAAGTCATCGCTATCTGTAATTAACAATAAAGGCCCCAGAACGCTGCCTTGGCGCATCCCAAAACTATAAATCATAGAAAAATATGTTACGAATTACGTGGCCACGGTATTATACGGTCCGTCGTAAATCTCTGTAATAACAAAATCATTGGGTTGTTCTGTATGTTTAACGTGTATTTCTACTAATATTATAAAACATTTGTGCGTGTTTATACTAGAGATGTAACGAAAATAGGTTTACCATAACCTGAGCCGAAACTGGAAATTTCAAATTTGAATCTATTCTAATTCGACCATGATTCGAAATGATTGAAATAAATAGCACCTTGTATCATAATTATGATGATGTTTGATATTCAGTTAGACTACAGAAAAGTAATTAATGTTAATAAGTGAGCGTGCGTGTGTCAAAAGCATGGTATAATGGTTTTGTATTGATTGAATATATTACATTACGATTTTGTTCGTGGAGCTTATCCTCCTGATGATGCTTCGGTTACGGGGCGAAACGATCGTAGAGGTTGTAGTAGTGAGTGTGTGCAGTGCTTTGTATGGCGTATTGGTGTTGGCGGCGTCTTGTGATATGTGTGGCGACTTGTCCTGCATTCCTTTCTACATTCCTGCTTTCCATTCTACATTCCTTCTTTTTATAAAATTATAAACTATAACTGAGCCAAATTTTTACTCCTCCGTTTGCCGTAATATTCCCAAAATGAGGTTTTTGCTGGATCACTCTAACAAATCATCAATTATAATTGTTTCCTAATTATAGTAGAGCTTTAGCGTATTATTTGCACCTTGCATTCTTGATTATTATACACTTGCCTGTTCCAGTGACATAAAATTTATCAAAGTTAACACCATACAGACAATTTAAAACCAAGAACTTCCTTTATCAAGTTTAATTTTGGTACACCCAAATAGAGTTATAAAAAGTACAATATTCAGAAAGTACATAAATTTATTTTTCCAAACCTGCACAGACATTCGACACTATTGATTAGAATATTTATCAAGAGGAATATATCTTGAATTTATTAGTCAACGCTTAGTTAAAATGTCGTTTATCTTAAATTTATGATCTACCTTTTTATTCGTAGTAACATAATTTTAAATGGTAAGATTTTATGATTTATGGATAGGGGTGCGCCTGGGAGTTTCTTTAGAGCCTCGACTACAGCTATATTTTTAGAACATACGTTGTTAATATATTTCTGAAATTTAATAAATCTATAAGTCTATTAAACCTAATGGTAAGAGTGTCATATTAAAATTCCGTGTAGGCACCTATGTAACAAAACATATTATGAAACAAAGTTCGCCACGACAGTCTGTCTGTCTATGGACGATAAACTTAACGATTGTGATAAACTGAACAGATTTCATACGACTTTTACAAATAGATTGATTTCCGACGAAGGTTTAAGTGCATAATGTTAAGGTTCAGTGTAAATTATTTGAAATATCGCATACATTAAGTGGGACGGATTCCTAATATTTTATTATAATTTTAATATAATATTATAAATTCCGAATATAATTGACTTTAACATTAACTTCCACTGTTAAATTCATTATGAGTAATGCGTCGGTTTATTCGTGGCGTCTCCCACGGCAATTCAGAGATAAGTTAGTAGCATTTGATAATTTGAATCACAACAGTTTCGTACCTACTAAATGTTCGTGCCTTATTGAGGAGATAAGTGCATCTAATGTCATAATTTATTTGACTGGTTGACCCTTGGCTTGTTCTGCGTTATTTACGATCTTATTGCATTAATTTATGATATTTAGATGAATGGTAGGTTTTATGACCAGTTCATTCAGTTGTTTATTGTCGTTCATTATTGGCTCAGTGACATTTTAATTTTTTATCAACTATAAAAAGGATTATTTTATAATTATTTTAATGTGCTATTTATTAGTTATATCTATTGTACAAATGAGATCATTAATTTTAGTTAATATGCAAAAATATAAGCTGATAGCGGGATGCGAGTTTTTAGTGTGGTTTGATATTTTATCATTTTTTTAAATGCACTAGACAGCAACGATGAAATATAATTTATTATAATAAATCTTACAGAACTAATTTTAATGGCAGTTATAAACGGTAAAATAAATTTCAGCATCAACAAAAAATTTGAGGATTTGAATATACTAGTAAAGTTAAATTCGAAGAAAGTAAATTCTTATTTTGATAAAATCTTGACTCAATGTCATTCCGGAAGTGGAAATGAGACAAAGCGTTTCAGAACGCAAGTGTAATTAAAAAACGGTTAATAGACAGTGTCCCCGCCCGCATTTGTTACGGAAACGACGCTTAGGTATTAGCTGTCATTATAATGTCATTACGGACGGACAAAGTAACGAAATGTCGTATATATTTTTTTTTTGATGTCAGGAAAACCCATTATGGGTCGTCTCCGCCCGACGGGGACGAGCGGCGGGTATGTCGGACTCTCACCGACTAAAAACTTGACAGTGCTCCATCACGCTGCTGGTGGCGGGGACAGGGTACCGTTGGACACATTGCCCCCATCCCCGCCAGCAGCAGCTCTGTACCCCGGAGAGCGCCACCTCCGGGTCGGGGCCTCTCTAACAGTGGCCCCTCCCTCCGCTAATCGATGCATCGGGAGCACCAGATGCATCGACCGCCTCGGGGACCTTGGCAGGAGGGCGTCCGATAAACCGATAATGTCGTATAATAGCCTCTTTATATCCAATGTTTACTTATACTTCTCATCATTCTCCTGCCCTTATTCCGCTCTAAGTGGGGCAGCATGTTATAAACATATTGCCACATGATTTCGCTACGTATTTTACGCCCGGCCGCCTGCCTGACATCAACTCACCTTAATCATATTTTACGACACCTCTGTAAGAAAGAGGCTAGTCTAACCTACTCAACAGATACCACACAGTAGGTCGACTTTAGTCGCCTTTTACAACTCGGTAAGAAATGAGGGTGGTACTATTCTATTCAACCGGATACCACACAGTAGGTCGACTTACCTTAGTCGCCTTTTACGACAAATCGGAAAGAAATGAGGGTGGTACTATTCTATTCAGCCGGATACCACACAGTATACACAGTGAACTATAATTCTATTATAACAAGAGGATTTGGAGACAAAGTTGCACTTTGTTGTATTCGGCTAAAGTTATTTCATTAAAAACTTTTATTTAACTTGCCTTGTATGTATGTGAAGGTGGAATCTTGTAAGTTAAATTTGACCCACTTCCCGGGGTCCATTTGAGCTAAAATTTTACATACTGGCCCAATCTCAATGACAATGCATGTTTATGATAAGCATGCATTGTCATTGAGATTGCATATTAACAATAGAGATATGATATTTGATTAAAAGCTTTTTTAACTCCTCTCTGTCTGATTTCGATTTTTTTTTATTCATTTTTTAACTGTTGAGTTCTGTATCCTTGATACAGAACTCAACAGTTCAAAATGCTCCGATCGCCATCAAACTTTATACGATCATCCGCTGGTACATTCTTATTTAAATAAGTCCAGCTGTTTCGGAGTCAATAAAAGACATACAGACAAACATTAATTTTGTATACAAGCTTTCCCAGTTTTGCAAAGATAGTAGACCATTTTAGCCTTAACTAAGATTGTCTTTTATTTTCGCGCATGCTACTTTTCATTTTTTTATTGCTCCATATTCGTTTAATTAATTTTGGTTGACGTAAATAGAAATTATTTTTACCAAAATATCAATTTCGACTTTCAAAATAGGAATTAGAATGGATGTGTACTAGAGGGATGCTTAAAAAGAGATGGTTGGATTGTGTGAAATATTACATGTATTTAAAAGGAGTAGCAAGAGTTAAATGATAGGAGAGAATGGAAGAGAAAAACATGTTGTGCCGACCCCACTTAAAGTGGGATAAGGGCAGGAGAATGATAAATGATTTCGATTTTATCTGGATTTATTAATCGACCGACAAATTCCTACCCTAAAAAGATTAAATCTTTTAAGTTAAAAGTTTAGTAATCATAAATCTTTATCTCATCCAAGTTTGTTTTGATTTAACATGATTATTTACCATTAAAACAATAAAAAAAGTTAAAAGAAAAGATTTTATGTATAAAAAAGAACATTTAGTAAAACGTAAATCTGTCGCAATAAAAAGAAACAAAAGTGGTTGTATATGTTTAAATTTTCTCAAAGATAGCTTGTTCACGATCCGCCGTGGGTGTTTTATAAACATGATTCGTTAAGGCGAATAGGCCCGGGACAAACGAATGAATGAATACAAAAAAATAAGTATGTATAGCTAGTGCAACTCTTCCAAAAGGTTAGGGTTAGTAGTAGTTAGTAATTTTCTTGAAGAGGTCGCGAAATAGTAAAAAAAAAGACGTCTATTGGAAGCTTTAGTAGCGTGCGCCTGATATACAATATATGAACGAACAGATATACAATAATTGAATAAAGTAATGCACGAATTGTAGATCTACAAAAATACCATAAAAAAGTTCACGACAGCTTGTCTCTATGGCTAATTTACAATAGGTAACTAATTTTATGTTTAAAATCTCAATTAATGCATTATTTTTTTCTAGTTATTCTTAGGTATATTTGTTTCTATAATTCCGTTTTTGTTAAATTAATATTTTTAACTAGAATAAAATTAAGGGAAAAGTTTATGACACTGTTTTCATTCATGCATATATAATTTTGAATACACCCAAATAAAGAATGGTATATTTAGTAAGTAAAGTAAGTAAGTAACGGCCTGTTACTATCCCACTGCTGGGCATAGGCCTCCTCTCTCCATTTTTGGAGAGAAGGGTTGGAGCTAAGACCTACCACGCTGCTCCAATGCGGATTGGTAGGTTACACATATCCCTAGGATTCTCTAGAGATATGCAGGTTTCCTCACGATGTTTTCCTTCACCGAAAAGCGTGTGATAAATTGCAATTATCAATTAGACACATAAGTTTTATTAGAAAAACTCATTGGTGTCTGCCTGGGTTTGAACCCATGATCGTCTCTAGAGATTCACACGGTCGCACCGCTAGGCCATCACAGCTTGCATATACACAGGTATATTTATTGTTAACTTAATAAATATTAATACATATAAATAAACGAATGTTTAGGGCAATTAAAAAAAATCTTATTCAAAATCTTATTCAAGCTAAGTTTTGTTTTTTAATATCAATTTACACGGATCAATTACAGACAGACAATTGATGTTAAACATGTATTTTTGTGACCTTATTGTGGTTTTATGAGTTTCCATTGTCAGTATTTTTATAGCGATCTGAGTCGTAACTCGATATTAAAGTGCGAAATTAAAGCAATAAATTTCTTGCTGAAAGTTGATTTCAGTAGGAGGATAAATTGAAAGCTTTAATTGGGGTCAGCAAATATTTTTAAACGTGTTCTTACATGTTTTGGCTAGCTATTCTACGTCTTTGCTTAACGTCAACTTACCTTATGTTGTCGCCATTGACTTCCGCTTTGTATTTTATAGTAACACAGTCATGAAACAAGAGTATCGCGCCCTTTTTGATTAAAATGGTACCAACACTGTGACGTGTTGTTTCCGGTTGAGTCTTCCTATTGATAAAACGTTTCAGTGACAGTCAGTCTTTGTTCGTCATTCAAGAGAAGTGCATCTCTGAACGGGAATAGTGGTATTCCTAATATATCGTGTTATTGTATATAGTGTGCGTTAACATCAGAAGTGCTTAAAGAACGTACGCCGCAGATCGCCCAAAAATTGTCGATATGAGAATAATGACTTATAAGCCGGATGTTGTCTTAGACGAAGGATAGCCGAGTCGATTAAATTGTAACAGTCCAAAGTGAACACTGTTGCAATGGTTGCATGGTGATACATGTTAAGAATGGCCTCAGGCAACTCAGTTATAAACCATCATACGTTCAAGTTTTGCGACCCTTTGCGGTCTAACGAGCTCAGCCATTCACGTTGTTTACCCGATATTTGGATATATAGTTAGATATAGTCTGAATTCAACATTCACATTCAGATGAAACATTAACAGCCCAATGATTCATATTCATTTCGTAGATAACTTATGAACAACAAAGTTTCGTTTTCTGATTATTTGCCTTGTCTAATGTATTTGCTTCAGACAAAGGATACCAGGGTGGATAAAATTGTAACAGAGATCCGAAGTGAACACTGTTGCAATGGTGGCGTGGTGATACACGTTTCGAGTGGCCTCAGGCATCTCTATTCCAAACCATAATACCATCCACGCTGTTTATCTGATGTTTGAATAGAGTTATTAGTAATCTGAATTCAGTATTCACATTTAGACGGAACATTAACGGCCGAATGACTTAATTTCACTTTGTAGATAATTATACTCATGAACATTGTTTGTCCTCAGCTTCTACATTAGACTAGTACGTGTTCGGGACGAACACGTATGCAGGAGGGCCGGATGTTGTCGCCATTGACTTCCGCTTTGTATTTTATAGTAACACAGTCATGAAACAAGAGTATCGCGCCCTTTTTGATTAAAATGGTACCAACACTGTGAAGTGTTGTTTCCGGTTGAGTCTTCCTATTGATAAAACGTTTCAGTGACAGTCAGTCTTTGTTCGTCATTCAAGAGAAGTGCATCTCTGAACGGGAATAGTGGTATTCCTAATATATCGTGTTATTGTATATAGTGTGCATTAACACTTAGTCGTTTTTTTCACACTTCGGTAAGAAATGAGGGGGGGTCTATTCTATCTACTCAGCCGGATACCACACGGCGGGTCGACTTACCTTAGTCGCCTTTTAAACGTATTTATTAAATCAAAATTTGTTCGCAGGAAAAATAAAAATAAATGGTGGGGTTAAATCGATTATTATATAACTAAGCTTATTTGGGTATTGCTTCGCTTTGCGATTTTGTCTTGGAGTCTATCTCCTGATGATGCTTCGGTTACGGGGCGAAACGATTGTTAAGTTTGTGATGGTGAACGTGTGTAGTGCTTGTGTATTATGGTGGCGGTGGTGGAGGTTTGTGCGTGGGTTTTTACGAATCCTGCGTTTATCAGGGACGAAAACGGATTGTCCACTCTACATTTAGCATTATATATCTTATCTATTTTACTTCATTGCGGATTATAGCAAAATAATTTTATTATTACTTTTGTATTATGGATCTCCGCAAAGTAACGCCTAATTCTATAAATTACTTTCAAAACGTCAAGTCAATAATCTTTATCCAATACTGATTCCAACATTCTTCGTTAAAACGTACGTCGCCTTAATATATATCTCCATTTTACGAGGTACCCTCCCCGCCGGTATATAATTGAGTCGACCACACAATGGCAGTAATTAAATGCTGACATTATAATTTTTGGACTCTAGCAAGTAGACTATATAGTTGTAACCTTTCTTTAATTGCATCTGAGTGCATTCACTTTGCTGCTGCAGAGATCCCAGTATCATTTTTCTGCTGTATAAATGGAGCTTTTACTTTGAAAATTGATGATTTTTTTTAAAAGGAGCTTTTACCCACCATGCTGTAATGCAGATTTTAATTTCTAACGATTTCCTACGTCTTCTTCCTTTAATCAGAAGACAAAGGTAGAGAGCGGTTGGACAAGAAGAAAAACAAAAAGAAAGAAGCTTCCTTCACAGTAAACCGCATATTGAATTTTAGGTACCTAGCAGTAGAATAAATAAGTGGCCTAGGAATCGAATCCGCTGACTACCGATGGATCCCATTTAGACCACAAACACCATCACAAGCTACCCCTCATTTGAGCTATACATTTATATAGCTTCACGTCAAATATGTGATAGCCTAGCGGTAATAACTGCTGTGATAATCGTGCTACTCTTTCCAAGGGATCACGGGTTCCAACCCCGGGCAGGCATAAATGAGTTTTTCTGCTAAAATTTAGGTGTCTAATTCATTCTATCCTTATCCCACTCTAAGTGTGCTCGGCGCAATATCTTTTCTCTTGCATACTCTCCTATTATTTGTCAACTCTGGCGTTACTCCATCAACCAATTCTTCCATCTCTATTAAGGCCTCCCTGTAGTCACATATCCATCTACATTCATATTTAACACTCGTTTGGTCATGATTTTCATCCCTCATTACTTGTCCATACCATCTTAATCTTGTACTACTAGTTTTCTCTGTAATGGGCGCAAATTTTAGACTTCCTCGAGATATACTCGTTTCGTATTTTATTCAACCTTATCTCGCCACACTTCTACCATAACATCCACTCATTTGCATATACTCTTATGTGTCTAATCGATTAGATAATGTTAAGAATGCGTTGATACTGTTTAAAAAAGTAAAAAGTAAGTAAGTAACGGCCTGTTACTATCCCACTGCTGGGCGTAGGCCTCTTCCCTCCGGTTTTTTTTTCGAGAGAAGGATTGGAGCTAAAACCTACCACGCTGCTCCAATGCGGATTGGTAGGTTACACATATCCCCAGAATTCTCTAGAGATATGCAGGTTTCCTCACGATGTTTTCCTTCACCGAAAAGCGTGTGATAAATTACAATTATCAATTAGACACATAAGTTTTACTAGAAAACTCATTGGTGCCTGCCCAGGGTTTGAACCCTAGACCTCCTCGAAAGAGGCGCACGGTGATACCGCTGGGCTACCACAGCATATGATACTGTTTAACCGTGTACAAAATAATAATGACTTAATGTAACTAGTTACAAGTATTATTTTAAAAGGAGCTTCTTGCCGCCGAGCTTCTTGCTGGCTTTTCTAGGTGGGAACAGCTTTCCGAACCAACAGTAGAATTTACGATTCAAAAGCACTTGTTTACAAGTTTACTTGAAAAGAGAAAATTTTGAATTTGAATACAAGTATGAGCAATTTACAACACGCTTTTCGATGAAGGAAAACATCATGATAAAACCTGCATATCTCTAGAGAATTCTAAGTATATATGCATAGTCTACCAATCCGCATTGGAGCAGTGTGGTAGGTCTAAGCTCCTACCTTTTTCTCTAAAAGCAGAGTGGAGTCCTATTCCCAGCTGTGGGATAGTAACAGACCGGTACTTTACAATTAAGTAAACATTCCGTTCGCAGCAGCACAGCATCCGGAGAAGCTATAAGATCGTGTATTGGAATTTTATCGCGGGGTCAATCTGTCGCTTCCAAAACCACCTCGAATTCTACGAACGAACGCACCGTCTGTCTGTCCGCGCGGAAATAACTCCACTGTTATTTACTTTGGCTGCCGTTGTATTGAAGTGTTTACCTTAGAGATAAAAGGCGAGTGTAATAAGTCTTTATTTTCTTAATAAATTCTGAATTAAGCCATCATTCCATTTCCGTTTCTTGGAATATATGATAATAATTAAAAGGAAATCTGTTAGATAAATATTGAGATATTTTTGATTAAAAGCTTTAAAAAAGTAACGTCTAATCCTACTAATTTTATATATCTATACTTATTATAAAACAAAGTCACCAAAAGCTGTCTCTATGTATGTGATCGATTTCCTCAATATGTACTTGATCAGGTTTTTGTACGGTTTTTACTTAAATATAGTGCAATTCCGTAGAAAAGATAAAGTTCAGTACATTATCCGAGTTAACCAATGTTGATGGGACTTTCACTGAAAGATAACAGAGGATGTGGAACAGCATAAAGTGTATTTTTTTTGTAGAATTTTCGCAGAATCGGGCTTACGCGGGAAAAACTTTGTGACAGACTCATTTCCACGAGAATAATGTCGCGGGCACAGTTAGTAAATAAAACAGTAAATAAATTTTAAAAAAAACAAAATTTTCACGGGTAATCACAGACACGTTCACAAATTCAAATAAAACACTTAAATGGAGGCTATTGTTTAAAAATCATTTGACGTTGTTCGAAAATCCTTATTTTTAGATTATATTTTGAGGTAAAAGTATAATGTAGTGTTACCATTATAAAACAGTACTACCAACTTACAAAATGAAATATTTAATTAGACAAAGGTCTAACCGCGAAAGCCGAAGGGTTGAACCTGGAAACCTTATGTCTGAAACCGTACAATTTGATATGTTTGGCACCACCTCCGTAAGTCGTATTTGCAGGCTAAAAAGTAATGGTGCTATTATTTTGATACAAGACGTACACGCGACTTTGATCGCGTTACTTGTTATAATAGCTGCCCTTATCCCACTCTAAGTGGGGTCGGCACAAAATGTTATAAACATGTTTTCACATGATTTGGCTACGTATTTTACGACCGGCCGCCTTCTTGACATCTAAGTTGATGTCAGGAAGGCGGCCGGTTAGCTGCCTTAGTCGTATTTTACGACACCTCGGAAAGAGGGTGGTTTATTCTACTTAACCGGATACAACACGGCGGGTCAACTTACTTTAGTCACTTTTTACCACACCTCGGTTAGAAAGAGGGCGGTTTATTCTACTCAACCGTATACAACACACCGGATTAACTTATCTTAGTCGCTTTTTACGACACCTCGGTAAGAAATGAAGGACTTATAATACCTTATTTACGGAATTAACCATGGCTTTGTCAGATATCATACCTAGTAGTGACTAGTGGTAGTTTTCATACCTGATACATGCAGGATTTGTAAAAACAAACTATAAATAACTACTACTACACTAGCAATATAACTCGCCTCCTCTCCTCGATCGATAAAATTTTTGTGATGGAGATATATTCAGGATTGGAGAGTGACAGAAGCTACTTTTTTTAGGACTTCGCCTCCACTATGATAAAAGTAAAAGTAAAGTAAGTATCGGCCTGTTACTATCCCACTGCTGGGTATAGGCCTCTTCTCTCCGTTTTTTTTTTTTTTTGGAGAGAAGGATTGGAGCTAAGAACTACCACGCTGCTCCAATGCGGATTGGTAGGTTACACATATCTCCAGAATTCTCTAGAGATATGCAGGTTTCCTCACGATGTTTTCCTTCACCGAAAAGCGTGTGATAAATTGCAATTATCAATTAGACACATAAGTTTTACTAGAAAACTCATTGGTGCCTGCCCGGGGTTTGAACCCTAGACCTCCTCGAAAGAGGCGCACGGTGTTACCGCTGGGCTACCACTAAGATGTCGCGGATAAAAGCTAGTTAATAAGTCAGTCGCCAAAACCTCGGCGTTACATTAACAAGGTTCGCTGCAAGTATATGATATCGTAACAGACAGACATACCCCTTTACTAGTATGGATCATACTATCCTAAACAGAAACTCTCGCGTGGTTTAACTCATTAGGGTTAAACACTTTTTATGGTAATACGAGATGTCGGTGTGGAATTCGATCCCGGCTGAGGCAAAAAACGGATTAGACGCAGCTCTAATGAACTTGGGAAACATTTGAGGAATTTTATGTCTCGGTTTTCGTGTTCCCCGTATTTGGACCCTTGAGTGCAGGGGTTGGATCACGCCGTGTGGTATCCGGCTGAATAGAATAGTACCACCCTCATTTCCTACCGAGGTGTCGTAAAAGGCGACTAAGGTAAGTCGATCCGCCGTGTGGTATCCGGCTGAATAGAATAGAACCCCCCTAATTTCCTACCGAGGTGACGTAAATGGCGACTAAGGTAAGTCGACCCGCGGTGTGGTATCCGGCTGAATAGAATAGTACCACCCTCATTTCCTACCGAGGTGTCGTAAAAGGCGACTGAGGTAAGTCGACCCGCCGTGTGGTATCCGGCTGAATAGAATAGTACAACCCTCATTTCCTACCGAGGTGTCGTAAAAGGCGACTAAGGTAAGTCGACCCGCCGTGTGGTATCCGGCTGAATAGAATAGAACCCTCTAATTTCCTACCAAGGTGACGTAAATGGCGACTAAGGTAAGTCGACCCGCCGTGTGGTATCCGGTTAAGTAGAATTGACCACCCTCTTTCTTACCGAGGTGTTGTAAAATACGACTAAGGTTAGTTGATGGCAGGCAGCCGGTCGTGAAATACGTAGCCAAATCGTATGACAACATGTTTACAACATGTGCCTACCACACTTGGTGGGATAAGGGCAGGAAGAAGAAGAATCATATCTACATCTATATCTATGTATATTGTTATAAGAACTTACGTATTAAAACAACAACAGCGGCACAGTGTTGCCACCATTTTAATCAAAAAGGGCGCGATACTCTTGTTTCAGACTTGCTATAAAATAAAAAGCGGAAGTCATTGGCAATCAATCTATAATCTAATCCGAAACTAATCGCAGATTATATCAAAATAATTAAGAATTTTTTGTATGTCCTCATTCCGCATCAGTGTGCAGAAGCTCTAACGGCACGCGTCGGCTCGCAGACAAACGCCACTGGCCGCTAATCAGCTCCCTTTGTTAGCGAACATATTTGCATTGCCTCTCCGGTGGGGGCTTAGAGATGTGCCGTTTAAATCGGGACGCGTTATTTCTAATTTTCATAAGAATTTGAATTTAGACTATCGTGACTATCATTTTTAGTTTGTATATAGAAACTAGCTTTACTCCGGTCATTATATCGGGTCAATCAATTTCTAGCAAATCTCAGGCCGTTATTCAGGAGCTCGTTATCGTGGCGGGAACTTTTAAGTTTTCCTTTGCCAAAACTAGTCGGGCTGACTAAATATAAGAAGGTGTGTTGTCGCCAATGACTTTCGCTTTGTATTTTATACCAACACCGTCATGAAACGAGTTTTGCGCCCTTTTGACTGAAATTATGGCAACACTGTGTGGTGTTGTTTCCGGTGGAGTCTTCCTATATATTGCTAAAACATTTCAGTTGTATTCAGTCTTTGTTCGTCTTTCAAGAGAAGAGCATCTCGGAACGTGGAATTGTAGTATTTCTATTATATCGTGTTATTGCATAGTGTCTTGACTCCACTTTATTATTTTCCATGATTAGTTTTAACTAGCTGATCTGCCACGAATTGGTACGAGTAGGACTTATTACAGATCGAGTGAGATCCGCCGTTGTTGAATATTCGAGTGCGTTAGTTTTCATTTCGCATTTGCTTTTAAGGTATCCATAGAAATTAGGACACGCTTTAAGTTATCACTGTTAATAGCTTTACAAATACCACATTGTATTTGACCATATCGTTTAAGTTAGCTTAGAAGGATATATCTAATGTAACTTTCAACTATGGTTATAAGACTCTTAAGGTCACGGCCTCTTTCTATCCCACTGCTGAGCATAGACTTCGTTTCCGTTTTATGTTTTGGAGAGAAGGGCTGGAGGTAGGACCAACGCTGCTCCAATTCGGATTGGTAGGATACACATATCTTTAGAATTCTCTATAGATAAATTGCAATTATTAATTAATTATCAAAGATATTCCTTAAAAATAGATATACTGGTGTATTTTTAGACTCCGCCGTGTGGTATCCGGCTGAACAGAATAGTACCACCCTCATTCCTTAACGAGGTGTCGTTAAAGGCGACTAAGGTAAGTTGACCCGCTGTGTGGTATCCGGCTGAACAGAATAGTACCACCCTCATTCCTTAACGAGGTGTCGTAAAAGGCGACTAAGGTAAGTTGACCCGCCGTGTGGTATCCGGCTGAACAGAATAGTACCACCCTCATTCCTTAACGAGGTGTCGTTAAAGGCGACTAAGGTAAGTTGACCCGCCGTGTGGTATCCGGCTGAACAGAATAGTACCACCCTCATTCCTTAACGAGGTGTCGTTAAAGGCGACTAAGGTAAGTTGACCCGCCGTGTGGTATCCGGCTGAACAGAATAGTACCACCCTCATTCCTTAACGAGGTGTCGTTAAAGGCGACTAAGGTAAGTTGACCCGCCGTGTGGTATCCGGCTGAACAGAATAGTACCACCCTCATTCCTTAACGAGGTGTCGTAAAAGGCGACTAAGGTAAGTTGACCCGCCGTATGGTATCCGGCTGAGTAGAATATACCACCCTCATTTCTAACCGAGGTGTAGTAAAAGGCAACTAAGGTATGTTGACCCGCCGTGTAGTATCCGGCTGAGTAGAATATACCACCCTCATTTCTAACCGAGGTGTCGTAAAAGGCGACTAAGGAAAGTTGAACCACCGTGTGTTATCCGGTTTAGTAGAATAGACCACCCTCTTTTTTACCGAGATATTGTAAAATACGACTAAGGTAAGTTGACGTTGGGCAGGCGGCCGGTCGTAAAAACGCAGCCAAATCATGTGACAGCATGTTTATAAAATGTTGTGCCGACCCCACTTAGAGTGGGATAAGGGCAGGAAAAGTCTAAATATACACCATCATCATATATGTAGACTTTTTCGTAAAATATAAAAAAAATAATCTCCATTATTTTGCTATATATGCGATTTGGCAGCATTTCCGATGAAAGCTCCCATTGACTCCTGTGTCTGGTATAAACGGTCAATTAAAATCCGGGACGTAAGTATAAAATCGGGACATGTGCCAACACTATGACCCTTACTATTATTGTGATGGAAAACGCTGGCTCGAGTAACGGTTTGCTGGATTTGAAATTTGAATTTTTTATTGTCTGTTTTAGAAGGGGGATGTGTAATTATTTACTGTATTTGCTTTACCTATTCATTATATGATTATGTAATTTAAAATAACTATAGGTAAGTTGACCCACCGTGTGGTATCCGGTTAAGTAGAATAGACCACCCTCTTTCTTACCGACAGATTTTTATGTCAGATTTTTATTACGGATCAGTATTTTTTAATGTAATATAGCATATGTACTTCAGTATGGATGCAGCTTTCGAATGATGAAAGAATTTCTGAATCGATCCAGTACTTTTTTTGTGAAAACATTACAAACATACATACAAATTTTTACTTTTTATAATATTAACTAATAGATTGCAACATTTCACTTAACTATTAACATATCATCATCTTCCTGAAGATTTAGTATTAACATAAGAACATCATCTTTCTGCCCTTGTCCCACTCTAAGTGGGGTCGGCACAACATGTTATAAACATGCTGTCACATGATTTGGCTGCGTTTTTACGACCGGCCGCCTGCCTGACGTCAACTTATCTTATCTTATCTTATCGAGGTGTCGTATTTTACGACACCTCGATATTTACTTAACTATTAACAATCGAGCTTATATTTACATTGTTAAATGTTACTGTTAGATTATGTTGTGGGGTAGTTTATGTTATAAAATATTATAACGCCATCTCGTATGCTTCATCAAAATTGTAACACGTTAAATGCATTTCATTCAATTTCATGCCTCCATAGCCTCCGGGGTAGACACGTTTTACTTCTAAACGCAACGTGTAAAATCAAAAACCACTCGGTATCCCCTATACTTGCGACCCTCAGTAAAAACGACGCCACAACTAAAAATGAAACTTATAACAAACTCATAGAGTTCAAATCTGCTTATATTTATTAATGTTTAATTTGAGCAACTTGTTTGGAAATGGGTTTTGTTTCGTGTAAAGTAAGATTTAAATTTCATCACGGGTTTTAAAATGTCCGTGATGGGGTGAACACGTGCTGTTTCCCATTGAGTGACCGATTGAGTGTTGGAATTTTGTGATTTGAAACTCAATGATGAGAGAAACAATGGGCCTTTGTGATGGGATTAGGAATTAATTGAATGGTGTTCTAATTGGCAAGATTGTATCTTTCTTTTTCAATTCTTTAATATTTAAATGAGTTAATCTTGTATGTATATAAAAATAAATTTATGGGTCACTTACACACACGGTCGTCCGTCCCCAAAGTAAGTAACTTAATACTTGTGTTATTGGTGACAGACAACTGGTGAATATATACTTATATATTTTTTAATACTTACTTAAATACAAATATACACTCAGGCTCAAAGACCAACAAATTCATTTAAAGAAAATGTTGGCCCTCGTCCCTTTGAACCCGCAACCCGTGGAGCAGAAAGCAAGGTCACTATCCACTGCCAACGAGTCAGTCATACGTTTTCGGGATCTCGGAAACGGCTCAACGATTTTCATGAAATTCAGCATGTAGGGGGTTTTGGGGGGAAAATTCGATCTAGCTAGGTTTCATAAAAAAAATGTCTTTCTATCCCTGTTTTCGGGAAAATCCTAAAATTTACGTTGAATTTAAAAGACAATTTTCGCTACCAAACGTAAAGTCATGGTAGATCTTTAGGGAACAGGCGGTCTAGAGAGATGAAAGTACCTAGGTTTGAGTCCCACCTGCCTAACTATTGTTTATTTTTTTTAATTACCAAGTTTTTTAAAACTTTTAACTGATAACCGTCAATTCTACAAATCAAATAAAGAAAATCCTACTAATACTATAAATGCGAAAGTTTGTGAGTATGGATGTATGTTTGTAACTCTTTCACGGCGAACACGCTGACCCAATATCGATGAAATTTGCCACAATTATTTTTTATACACCGGGTAACATATAGACTATAGAAATCCTGTTAATTCTACAGGAATAGGATGTCACTGAAAAACGCCATCTATTATCGTCCTATCACACGAAAACAGTCCACGCGACCGAAGTCGCTTCTGCTTAGCCGGATATCACATGGCGCGTCATTTTGCCTTAGTCGCCTTTTACACCTCGGTTAGAAATGAGGATGGTCTATTCGACTCAGCCGGATATCACACGGCGGGTCAACTTACCTTAGTGGCCATTTACGACACCTCGGTAAGAAATGAGGATGGTCTATTCTACTCAGCCCGACACCACACGGTTTTTTTAAATAATTATTTAACGTTTTTTTTACGTAATTATTTAACAGTTAAGTATAAGAGATGTACTTATACGTAAAGCATATTAAAAAATTGAAGATTATTTGGATGATAAAAATGCCTGGATTTGAAAATCCTTTCAGCTTCATACAAGACTTAATACAAGGTTTAATAATGTAAAATTAAAAATGTTTAAAAGATTGACCGCCCAGTTTCTTTCTGGTTGTTCTCGGTAAGAGCAACATTCCGAACCAGTTGTAGCTTCATTAATCATATTGATCCTTGACGATTCAAAACAGCTTGTAGGAGCTTATTTGAATAAAGCTTATTTTGATTTGATTTGAACATTTATATACGTAATTATTTTAATTGAACTCTCTAATTAATCTGATTCCTAATATATTCCATAATAATACCATTTAATATTTCCCCGTTGATATTACCACAGTTTGTGAGTGACCCTATCGCTGTCCTTTACCAACTTAGGTTAAACGAAAAGGACACCCGCTGACCCCTTTTTTGCCGCCATTTTTTGTGGTTTTGTTTTAATTATTTGTCCGTTCTAATGTTTTAAGATAACATCGTGTGGTTCTCTATATGACCTTGGGGTTTAGCGGTTAGTTTTGTAATAAAAGGATTTTAACGGCCAAGAAAAGACGTTATTTTGGTACCCTGTCATGGTAGGTGAACCTTTATGTATCACGTGTCATTTTTTCGACACAAATGTTTAATGAGATCAAAGTGATGACACCAAAAATTTTGACTTTGTTAAAATATTTAAAAAAAGTATCAATCAACTCAAAACTATTTAATATTCCATAGAAATCCATAGAAAATCGTAATGCTAATAAAACTAGAAGCTTCGGTTATGGGGCGAAATGATTGTAGAGAGTATGTATTGTGGTAGTGAGTATGTGTAGTGTCTGTGTGGAGTATTGGTGGTGGTGTAGTAGTTAAAGTTTCATCTCAATTGGACATTGGGGGATCAAATTTAACTTGCAAGATTCCACCTTTCTGTTCGTATACTCAGCGCAAGGGACTAAAGCTCCCAGCAGGCGAATTTTACAACTTCGCGACTTTTCAACTCAATTGACATAGAACCGTAATGTACTATTAACCTAATAACTTCCGGAAAAATTGCACATCTTTAAGTAGAAACCTTACCATAATCCGTTCAGTAGATTTCGAAAAAATCGATCACATACAGACAGACAGCTTTTGGGGATTATGTTTTATAATAAGTAAAGATATAGATATAAGTTCCAATTGTACATAAATAACGTGCCAAGTTTTTTGCCGTTAATAATTAAAGTATGATATTAAAAAATGTTTTTGCATCAAATCAAAATAATATTTATTCAAATAAGCTATTTCAAGCACTTTTGAATCTTCAAGAATCAATATGATCAATGAAGCTACTACTGGTTCGGAATGTTGCTCTTACCGAGAAGAACCAGAAAGAAACTCGGCGGTCAATCTTTAAAACATTTTCAATTTTACATTATTAAACCGCAGTCTTGTATGTAGCTGAAAGGATTTTCAAATCCATGTATGTTAAGTGTTCTCAATTAATGAACTATCGCGACTAGAATATATTAGAGCTGGTATCAAAACAACTTAAAATAAAAGTGGTGATTTTCAAACCAGCAGTGTTAAGGTTCAAGTACCGTGCGCACGCGCCTGCTTTCTATTACAATTAATAGTGATGGGAACGGGTCGATAAATTCGAACTAGTCAAAACTAATGAGAATATTATTTTGCTATAATCCATGATAAAATAAAATATATGTAATACTAAATGTAGAGTACTATTCGTTCTCATATCTGATACATGCAGAATTCGTAAAAACTCGTGCACTACCCGACACCGATAACACAACAATACACAAGCACTGCACACATTCACCGTCAATCTCAACAATTGTTTCGCCCCGTAACCGAAGCATCGTCATGTCGGTGATACGTGTGGTGACTAGTTCTGAATGTATAAGGTATGTGAATGTTACCTGCCAACTACACATAGCATTGCATAGATTGTCTTAAGAAACTCGGATTATAGCAAAATTCTGTCCCAACTTAGATTCCTGCTAAGTAAGGCTAACAAGTACATATTGACATCGTACTAATATTATAAATGCGAAAGTTTGTGAGTATGGATGTATGTTTGTTACTCTTTCACGGCGAAACCACTGAACCAATATCAATGAAATTTGACACGGTTATTCCTTATACATCGGGGTAACATATAGGCTATAGAAATCCTGTTAATTTTACAGGAATAGGATGTTGAGGGAACGGCATCTATTATCAACATATCTCGTGACAACGGTCCACGCGAACGAAGTTGCGAGTAAAAGTAATTCCTTTATATCTCTTGTTTTCACCGTCTAAAATAACAAAGTTATATTTATCCGCATTTAACTTTCAAGCGAATGAAAACTCTAAATTCAAAGCTGTCATGTTGACTGTCGGCGGTTAAGGCTTAACCTCTAGATATATCCAAAGCTTTTAAGCGATTTAAAGTTAACCCCCTAAGCTTAAGCTAAATGCTGATACTCTGCAGTGTGACTAATTTAAAAGCTCTAGAAATGTGACATAATATGTCGAAGTTACAATAAAATTATTTTTATTGTTTGTCAAAAGAATCTATGTAATTCTAAGTGTATGAAGCAGGCAACATCCACATAACTTATATATGCAGGACATGTCACCACACGTATCACAAAACGCCGCAAACGCTCCACGCTCACGGTTTTGTCGTCGAGCCTGATGATGCTTCGGTTTCGTACGAAACGATCGTAGAGATTGTGGTAGTGAGTGATTGTAGTGCGTGTGTGGAGAGTTCGTGGTGGCGGCGCTTTATGATACGTGTGGTGACTTGTCCCGTATGTATAGACTATATAACATCACGCTAAGATGGAGAGGAGCAGCATAAAAAATATTGCGAAAACGGTAAAATTTAAAGCTTTTCTTGTGTGCGCTAAACGGTGAAAGTTAATCAAAAATCACGTATTACAAATAATTTATATAGCAAAAAAACGTTGACCCGTTCGCTAGTAAATTATAAAATTGGTAGTGTTGTACCGTATATTCAGCTATACAAGGATAAATTTTACACATAAATGGTGTAACAAAACAAAATTTATGTAATTTAATTAATGATTAAATAATAAATTGTATATCGATATTAGTCGTCACATCCCTAGCTAAGCTCTCGTCACTGTCGTTTAGTAAAGCTTAAAAATAAAAAGAAACACTTTTAAACGCTAAAGCTAACGAAAGCTTGAATCTCTGCTATTTATCTTGTCGACTGTCATAGTTCGGTAAAGGCTTAACGCTTTTGTGAGTGTTAAAGCTCTGAAGAGCTTTTTAATGCACCATAAAATAGTTAGGAATGTTTGAAATGTCATAAAAAACTACCCTTAGTGGAAGAATCACTTGTGTAAAGCCGTGACATCGGTCAATGATAATAATATAAAAGTAAAGTAATATAACTGCCTGTTACGAAAGTATTAATAAAATTATTTTGCTCAAATCCGCGATGAAGTAAAATAGAACATATATAAATTCAAATTCAAATTCAAAATATTCTTTATTCAAGTGGACTGTTTACAGTACTTTTGAATCGTCAAATGTTTTAGAAGCTACCACTGATTCGGAAGTTTGCTCCTACCGAGAAGAATCAGCAAGAAACTCGGCGGCTAATCTTTTAAAAAATTATTACAATTTGATAGTTACAAGATAATCGTTGCAGCTGGATGCGTAGCTGACTGCAGTTAAGATATGCTATCACTCAAATAATCCTCAATAGTATAGTAAGCTTTATGTAGCAACATCGTTTTGAGATAAATTTGAATTTCTAAACCTGTGTAAAGGCAAGTCTAGATAATATTGAGGAATTTTATTATAAAACCGTGTACCGAGACCGACAAATGATTTTCGGAACTTTTGGAGGCGTAATCTAGGCGTACTTAGTTTATGTCTGTTTCTTGTATGTCTGTCATACCTATCACTATTTTTACTATACAAGTGAATATTTTTACATACAAATAGTATATTACTGTAGATGTATAGTGCTAAGAGTAAAACTCCACCACCGCCATCACAGTACTCAAGCACTACACACGTTCACTATCGCAAACTCAACAATCGTTTCGCTCCGCAACCGAAGCATCATCAGGAGATAGATTCACCAACAAATCGTAAAGCGAAGCATCACCCAAGTATTATAGTTGGGTGTTACTTTCAAATGCTTATATTGTTGGTTTAACCAAATATGCACGTAGGGTTGCCACCCGTACTATATTATATAGTATCGTACTATATTTTAGTCAATTGTACTATATATTAATATAATAAGATAAGAATGTGTGGATATAGCTCTCTTTGAACCTGTACAAGACAGTAACGACTTAATGTAAATAGTATTAAGAATTATATTTTTAAAAGAGCAACCGCCGAGTTTCTTGCTGGCTCTTCTCGGTAGGAACAGCTTTCCGAACCAGCAGTAGAGTTGACGATTCAAAAGTACTTGTTTACAAGTTTATTTGAATAAAGAATATTTTGAATTTGAATTTGAATTTGAATATTATAGAAAAACAATATAGGACGAAAAATACTATATTTTTATCGCTAATTCAATTGTCGCGCTTTTTTTAATCAACTGTGAATGGAACGCACCCGCAGCACTGCATAGGGAATGTTTGAACGAAAGTCATTAATGTATTTACGGGGCTTAGTTAGTTAGTAACACTAACTCCTTTGTCATTGTCCAGCGAAAGGTAATAAATAATAAATAATCATGGAAAAATAAATAATGATTGAAAATAGAGGTGTACTATTTTTTTCCTGAATTTCCTAAAAGTACTATATATTTTTGATTTAAAAAGAAAAATACTATTTTTTTTTAAAAAAAAGGTGGCAACCCTAATTGGACGCGATGTAATTTGGTCAATTGAATGTATAATTTAGTCTTTAGACCGCGGATTATAGCAAAATGCTATTATTACTTTTGTATTATGGATCTCGGTAAATTAATACCTAAATCTATAAATTGCGTTAGACAGACAGTTTTTGGGGACTTTGTGTTATAAGTACCTATAGAATAACTGGTTGACCGAGCCTAGCTCGGTAATCATTAATGTATAGAAACCGGCTATACTCACGTGTTATTTTATCGGATGAGCCCGACTAGTTTAAAGCTAATACGGGGCTCTTATTCATGAGCTCTCTACGCGGCGTTGAGATAATGCGGCTCATCCGATAAAATAACACGTGAGTATAGCCGGTTTCTATACATTAATTATGAATTCCACTCACGATGGTTTTAATTCAAAAATAGCTCGGTAATTTAAATCGCGGCGGGAACTGATTCCCGCCGCGATAACGCGCGTAGAGAGCTCATGAATAAGAGCCCCGTATTAGCTTTAAACTAGTCGGGCTCTTCCGATAAAATAACACGTGAGTATAGCCGGTTTCTATACATTAATTATGAATTCCACTCACGATGGTTTAAATTCAAAAATAGCTCGGTAATTTAAATCGCGGCGGGAACTGATTCCCGCCGCGATAACGCGCGTAGAGAGCTCATGAATAAGAGCCCCGTATTAGCTTTAAACTAGTCGGGCTCTTCCGATAAAATAACACGTGAGTATAGCCGGTTTCTATACATTAATTATGAATTCCACTCACGATGGTTTAAATTCAAAAATAGCTCGGTAATTTAAATCGCGGCGGGAACTGATTCCCGCCGCGATAACGCGCGTAGAGAGCTCATGAATAAGAGCCCCGTATTAGCTTTAAACTAGTCGGGCTCTTCCGATAAAATAACACGTGAGTATAGCCGGTTTCTATACATTAATTATGAATTCCACTCACGATGGTTTAAATTCAAAAATAGCTCGGTAATTTAAATCGCGGCGGGAATCAGTTCCCGCCGCGATAACGCGCGTAGAGAGCTCATGAATAAGAGCCCCGTATTAGCTTTAAACTAGTCGGGCTCATCCGATAAAATAACACGTGAGTATAGCCGGTTTTCAATTCAATTCAAAAATAGCTCGTTAATTTTTTACAAAATAAAAAAAAATTGGGTAGGTGGGGCTATAGCCTAATCCTAGATATCCTAGGGGATCCTAGGTATTTTTATTTCTAGAGACCAACCGTTCCCCAAATAAATTACGCTGACTTGACAGTTTTCGGCAAAAATAGTGTTTTATATATTCAAAGTAAATTTAAGTATTTTTTAATGCCCAAAAACAGGCATAAAACGGTTTTGTTTTAAATAAAACCTAGATAGATCGATTCCCAAACAAATCTCCTGCATGCTGATTTACAGGAAAATCGTTGGATCCGTTTCCGAGATTCCGAAAATATACTTATACATAAACATACAAGATTAACTCATCTAAATATTAAAGATAGATAGAAGCTGTGGTAGCCCAGCGGTAACACCGTGCGACTCTTTCGAGGTGGTCACGGGTTCAAACCCGGGCAGTCACCAATGAGTTTTTCTGTTAAAACTTATGTGTCTAATTGATAATTGCAATTTATCACACGCTTTTCGGTGAAGGAAAACATCGAGAGGAAACCTGCATATTTCTAGAGATTTCTGTAGATATGTGTAACCTACCAATCCGCATTGGAGCAGCGTGGTAGGTCTTAGATCCAATCCCTCTCTCTAACAACGGAGAGAAGAGGCCTATTCTCAGCAGTGGGATAGTAACAGGCCGCTACTTACTATATACATACAAGATTAACTCATTAAAATATTAAAGATAGATATGGATTAATTTATGAAGTATCTTTTGAGACATCTGTACGTCTGAGGATATTTCTTGATTTCAAACAAAACCAGACAAAGGAATGTTTAAATCACTTAACACGAGTGACGTGACGATGAAATCTTTATCGATATGTTTAAGTTGATGCATGCGGTAGCCATCTTTTTGGCAGATTTTTGAGGCTTTTGACTCCATCTTTGGGTAATATTTAAGTGTAAAATCTAAATACTTATAAAGTTATTTTCTTGGAGCGGCAGAATAAAAAAGTGTGTTGCTCTGAAAAATCAAAGTTTTATTTTTATTCGTCTTAATCACTATATTTACACTATACACTATAAACTAAAACTAATATAAGTACCTGAAAAATCAAAGAAACGACAATAAAGTTTATATTTTGCCTTTAAATATTTACATTATATCAATCCTGTTAATATTTGCTTTAAACATTTTTCTTTTGACGGCGTCAATTCGTTTCCTTTTCCAAATTTAAAATTGAGATGTGTACAAAATTAAAAAGAATTTATATTCTTTACATACATATTACCTTATATAGTGGTATCCGGCTGAGTAGAATAGACCATCCTCATTATTTACCTAGGTGTTATAAAAGGCGACTAAGGTACGTCGACCTGTGTGATTTCCGGCTGAGTAGAATAGACCATCCTCATTATTTACCTAGGTGTTATAAAAGGCGACTAAGGTAAGTCGACACGCCGTGTGATTTCCGGTTGAGTAGAATAGACCACACTCATTTCTTACTGAGGTGTCGTAAAAGAGACCGAGGTAAGTCGACGCACCGTGTGGTATCCGGCTGAGAAGAATAGACCATCCTCATTATTTACCTAGGTGTTATAAAAGGCGACTAAGGTACGTCGACCTGCCGTGTGATTTCCGGCTGAGTAGAATAGACCATCCTCATTATTTACCTAGGTGTTATAAAAGGCGACTAAGGTACGTCGACCTGCCGTGTGATTTCCGGCTGAGTAGAATAGACCATCCTCATTATTTACCTAGGTGTTATAAAAGGTGACTAAGGTACGTCGACCTGCCGTGTGATTTCCGGCTGAGAAGAATAGACCATCCTCATTATTTACCTAGGTGTTATAAAAGGCGACTAAGGTACGTCGACCTGCCGTGTGATTTCCGGCTGAGTAGAATAGACCATCCTCATTATTTACCTAGGTGTTATAAAAGGCGACTAAGGTACGTCGACCTGCCGTGTGATTTCCGGCTGAGTAGAATAGACCATCCTCATTATTTACCTAGGTGTTATAAAAGGTGACTAAGGTACGTCGACCTGCCGTGTGATTTCCGGCTGAGTAGAATAGACCATCCTCATTATTTACCTAGGTGTTATAAAAGGCGACTAAGGTACGTCGACCTGCCGTGTGATTTCCGGCTGAGTAGAATAGACCATCCTCATTATTTACCTAGGTGTTATAAAAGGCGACTAAGGTACGTCGACCTGCCGTGTGATTTCCGGCTGAGTAGAATAGACCATCCTCATTATTTACCTAGGTGTTATAAAAGGCGACTAAGGGACGTCGACCTGCCGTGTGATTTCCGGTTGAGTAGAATAGACCATCCTCATTATTTACCTAGGTGTTGTAAAAGGCGACTAAGGTACGTCGACCTGCCGTGTGGTATCCGGCTGAGAAGAATAGACCTCATTTCTCACCGAGTTGTAAAAAGACCAAGGTAAGTTGACCTGCCGTGTGGTATCCGTGAGTAGAATAGATCACCCTCTTTCTTTCCGAGGTGTCATAAAATATAACTAAGGTAAGTTGACGTCAAGCAGGCGGCCGGCCGTAAAATACGTGATTCAAATCATGTGTATCATACTTTTCCCAGTTACTTTTTAAAATATTAAAACATTTATTTATTTTATTTCTTTTTTGTCTATATACATTTTTTTTAATCTTTAAATTATATGTTTATTATTATTATTTTTTTCCTTTTAAAAATTTTCTCAAAATTGTATTACTAACAAAGTGGACCCTGCTGGTCTGAAATAAAGATTTATTATTATTATTACTATTTAAAGTTTAATATAATATAACCAAAGTACGTAATGTTGTAGGTGGCATTGAAATAAGGAATACTATGTATGTAACTTAAGTAAGCCTTATTTTTAATTAGGTCACTTTAATACTAAGCATACGATATTCCAGTGGTAAACATGTTTTCCGATATCCCCTTTGTTCTCCAGAGGTAAACATGTTTTTTTACGATATGTTCATCTTCTTGCCCTTATCCCACTCTAAGTGAGGTCGGCATAACATGTTATAAACATGTTGTCACAGGATTTGGCTACGTATTTTACAACCGGCCGCCTGCCTGACATCAACTTACCATAGTCGTATTTTACGACAACTCGGTAAGAAAGAGGGTGGTCTATTCTACTTAACCGGATACCACACGGTGGGTCAACTTGCCTTAGTCGCCTTTTACAACACCTCGGTAAGAAATGAGGGTGGTCTATTCTACTCAGCCGTACACCGCACGGCGCCTCGACTTACCTTAGTCGCCTTATAAGACACCTCGGTAAGAAATGAGGGTGGTCTATTCTACTCAGCCGTGCACCACACGGCGCCTCGACTTACCTTAGTCGCCTTATAAGACACCTCGGTAAGAAATGAGGGTGGTACTATTCTATTCCGCCGGATACCACACGGCGTTTTCTCACGATATTTTCTTTTGCCGAAACGTGCGTGACGAATTGTATATCAGCAGGTAGTAAAATAATCATAGCTATAACAATAACCAGTAGTTTGTTTATCTGTTTGTGTGTCCGTCGTCGAGAACACACAATGGCCGCTATAAAAACTTTCGACGTAATGATCGTAAATAAAACACGTTAAAAAAATCCTCTAAACGAGCTATGACTGTCGTTTTTGATGGTATCAAGTGCGGGTCGGGTTACGGCACCGGTTGGCAACCTTTGGTTCCATTTTGAATATTGCATAGCAATAAATTTTATTTATTTATTTATTGGACAGCCAACAATACATAAGTTATAGTAACTTAAATGTAATTATTTTGATTTTATTGTTCTATTATTTACAGCTGATACCTACGTGTAAAACACTTAAAACAACAAAAAGAGAAGTGATAACCCTTCAATTTTGTTAAATTACATCAGTATTGGTGTAGCAGGTTAGGCGCGTAAGCGTAAACATACAGACTTTCCAATTTATAATGCACTAAGTAGTACCCGCTACTTCGTTGCCGTGAACATAAGCGTTTAAATACCTGAAATTATATACCATGTGTTTTTGCTGTTTCTCAAGAAGAAACTACTTCTTATCCCATATTGTTGTGTATGTGGGTTGAGATATACTTATATACAAACATATCATATCTACATCATCATCCATACACTGTCTCAAGCGCACTACGTCAGTAGCACCAGAGCCGCGGCCAAAAGTGGACGTGTAGTAACATAATTTTAGTGTGTGTTTGAGCCTGTGCTAAACTTATACAATACAAATAAACTAATACACCACACATATATTAGCCCAGTATAGTATAATGTTGTAAATATATTTATTTTGTATATAGCATATATAGCAGTATATCATTGTCATCAATATTGGTCCAGACGTGAAAATGTAACAGACAGATACTTTTAAATTTATAAAATTAGTATACGTGTTCTTTAAGAGATACTTACTAAAAAGTCTTAAAATTTTAATTAAGTAAAAAGTATTTTGACGAGAAAAATCACCTAAGATGATTACAAGTGATTTTATGTTGGTAAAGAAGTAAAATGACGAGCAGTAAATTCTCGATCGTGTCAGCCACTTAGTATGTTCACGGTAAAGACGGGTCAACGTGATGCATTGTTTTCACAGAGAAAAAACAAGTTGCAACCGGCCACGAATTTCGTGTACTGCGTGTGAAATGCGTGCGATCCGCTAGACCACCTGCTGTAAGTTTGCTTTTGACAAATAACGATTATGTTTTGTTTGTACGGAGTTTTTTATGTTTTCTCAACGAATTAATGATGATTTAGCTATTGGCCCGCTATTCCATCGAAAGTATTCAAAATAATAAATATGAAAGTGTGTCTTATTGACTATTTAATATTTACTAGCAATCGCCAGTGGCTCCGCCCCCTTGAAAAGAATAGTAATATAGTCTTTTGATAACCATAAAAATGGTTAAAGTAGTTAAACCTTAAAAGCTAGACATATACTGTCGAGGACTTTTATTTAGAACTTTTAGAGGGAAACAATTTTGTAATATATGTTTTTTGGATAACTATTACCGTTTACTCAGCGCACTCAAAGCTTTAAATTTTGTCGTATTTGTACTCTTTTTATTGCTGCTCCTCTTCCATTCATCTTAGGGTGGTGTTATATAGCCTATAGCCTTCCTCAATTAATAGACTATCCTACATTCAAAGAATTTTTCAAATCGGTCCAGTAGTTCCTGAGATTAGCGCGTTCAAACAAACATACAAACAAACAAACTCTTCAGCTTTCTATATTAGTATAGGTTAGTACATATTGCGTTATTCAAATTCAAAATATTCTTTATTCAAGTAAACTTCTAAACAAGTGCTTTTGAATCGTCAACTCTACTGATGGTTGAGAAAGCTGTTCCTACTGAGATGAGCCAGCAAGAAATTCAGCGGTTGCTGTCTCAAAATGTAATTCTTATAACTGGTTATATTTACTCATTACCATTTTGTGTAGGGTCAAAGAGTAGCTATGTCCACGCATTCATATCGTCTAAGTAATCCGCAATAGCATAGTAAGTAGGCTTTCTGTATCAGAATTTTTTAAGTGTTTTTAAACTGCTGTAATGGCAAAGCTAAACTTGATTGCGGAATTTCATTATATAATCTTATACTCAAAACCAACAAACGACTTACGTACTTTTGCAAGGCGCAAAGCAGGAGCCACAAGCTTATGTTGGTTCCTGCTTTGTCTATTATATACATCGCCAATCTTTTTATAATTATGTATATTCTTATGCACAAAAATTGGGGGTACTTTAAGGCTTAATTTGGCGCGAACTATCATGGGTATCACTAGTAAATCATACTATTCCAATCCAATATAATATAACAGCATAGTTTTGTTTATATGGCAAAAGGAAATAATTTATAATTATATTAAACCCAGAGTATCTTTTGTTAAGCACATACGTTTAAGTAACTTTTAAATTTGATAGAATACTTAACGTGTAGAAACCGGCTTTACTCACGTCACGGGAACTGTAGTTCCCGCCGCAATAACGCCGCGTAAAGAGCTCATGAATAAAAGCCCCGTATGGGCTTGAAACTTGTCGGTCTCATCCGATAAAATAAGACGTGAGTATAGCCGGTTTCTATACATTAATTATGAATAACACTCGTGATAGTTCAAATTCAAAAGTTGATAGAATACGTTTTTTATATGAATAGAAGGACAAAAATAATTGCTATCAACATGTTGTTGACCCCTGCAAGCGTAGATCAGATGGAAGGCGTTCGTTAGCCATAGATTTGACCCATGCACCTTATACTGCCCTGGATTGATACAAGCGATTTTGTCCCTTGATGTACCACCATAAAACTTACAACCCTTTAAAGTCGAATTTTATTTCCTATGATAAAATAATCCATAGAATTTTCGTCCCTTTACTACTGGTTATAAGTGCGGTATTTCTGTGTAAGGCATGTAATTTTTTTTCAATATATTTGTATACAGTATGCTACATTAAAGTTACTTCACGGTTTTTGTTGACATTGCATTTAACAGTTGTGTTGGAATCCAAAAATATGAGTCATAAGTATAACGAATTTTTGATATATGTAAAATTATGTTACGTGTGGTATCCGTCTGAGTAGAATTGACTACTTTTCTTACAGAGGTGTCGTAAAAGGGGAATAAGGTAAGTCGACCCCCCGTGTAGTATCCGGCTGAGTAGAGTAGACCACTCCCATTTCTTGCCGAGGTGTCGTAAAAGGGGTCTAAAGTAAGTCGACCCCCCGTGTAGTATGCGGCTGAGTAGAAGACCACCCTCTTTCTTTCCGAGGTGTCGTTAAATAAGACTAAAGTAAGTTGAAGTCAGGTAAGCGACCGGTCATAAATATGTAGCCAAATCGTGTGACAACATGTGCATGTTGTGTTTATTTCCAGTAGGTTTAAAATCGTGTGTATTTGTTATTACTTTTGCTTTTATATAAGCTGTGATGGCCTAGCGGTGCGACCGTGTGAATCTCTAGAGACGATCATGGGTTCAAACCCGGGCAGACACCAATGAGTTTTTCTATTAAAACTTATGTGTCTAATTGATAATTGCAATTTATCACACGCTTTTTGGTGAAGGAAAACATCGTGAGGAAACCTGCATATATCTAGAGAATCCTAGGGATATGTGTAACCTACCAATCCGCATTGGAGCAGCGTGGTAGGTCTTAGCTCTAACCCTTCTCTCCAAAAATGGAGAGAGGAGGCCTATGCCCAGCAGTGGGATAGTAACAGGCCGTTACTTACTTACTTACTTTGCTTTTATACATCAAAATTCATTATAGTCAGTTTAATGAACCAAATAAAAAAATAAATTAAAAAATTGCATGTTGTGCTGGCCCCACTTAGAGTGAAATTACATAACATAAACTATACATATACATATGTACTAAGTGTCTGACTGTACGTACGAGAGGTGATAACCCAATTCTTTGTCAAACATTTGCACTAACGGTTACATTACACACAGTAATACTAGCTTGATATCAGGTGTTACGCGTGTTTAAACCATTACTACCGCGATTATTTACGTCATCGACATTCTCCTGCTATTATCCCACTCTAAGTGTAGCAGAACATGTTTTCCTCTTCCATTCTCTCCTATCATTCAACGCGGACGCTACTCCTTTTATATGCATCTCATTTTACACAATCCAACCATCTCTTTTTTTCCCTCTAGTCACATATTTTACACTCGTTTGATCACATGATTTTCATCCCCCATTATATGTATATCCCTATATATCCTAAAGAGCGTTTCAACTTCTTGTCAGATGTACGATGTGGCCGGCTAAGATCTTTAAATACCTTAGATCTTGCCTTCCCTAAATGCTCCTCACTGACTTACTCGAGATCATTTAGCTTTCAAGATGTTAAGCTGTGGAATGATTTACCAGTATCAATCCGCAAATGAACCCGTATATACTCGTTTTGTATTTTATCCAGTCATGTCACACCATACATCCACCATAACATTCTCATGTCTATGAAATTTGTCACAATTCCTTATACACCGGCGTAACATATAGACTGTAGAAAACCTGTTAATTCAACAGGAAATTACATTTAAACGTGCCATCTATTATCAAGCGACAACAGTCCACGCGAACGAAGCTGCGGTTAAAAATCTAGTTTATATATTACGTCGTAGGAATTATAAATCAGCTAAAGGCTGAACGGATTACGCTAATCCTCTGCCAGTTTGATGGACGCTTCCGCGGGATTTCACCACATCCTGTATTACAGATAACGTATCATATATTTGTTTAACGAGCACCCTGTAAGTATTGTAGATCAAAAATGTTATTAATATCAAACACCTGTCAACATGTCACAACGCTGCACCGGAATGAATAAAAAAATGTAACACTCCAAATCAAGAGACAAAATTTCCAAAATTTCATCAACTTATACCGGCCCCAACAAATTAATAATCGTTCCGGTCGAAGCAAGTTACGTTAGTCTCAAGTTCGATTCCCACGCTGACATTGCGTCAAGTCTTTGTTTGTCTGTATTAACACCTCTTCACGTTCATGCTAATTGTGTTTTCCTTTTGTTACGTCTAAGCCATATATAGTTGCGACATTTACAACGTCAAATTTGTATATTGTCACTACTTAAATATATATTTATACTACACTATAAATAAACTTACTAATATTATAAATGCGAAAGACTGTATGTGACGTTTTCATGATGAATCCGCTGAACTATAATAGGAAATATTGATATATATTGATAAAGAAAATATTGATGAAATTTGGCACAATTAATGCTTATACACCGGGGTAACATATAGGCTATTGAAATCCTGCAAATTCAAAAGGAATATGATGACAATAAAAAACGCCATCCAAGTATGTAAGTAACAGCTTGTTACTATCCCATCTCTGAGGATAGGCCTCTTCTCCGTTTTTGGAGAGAAGATTTGCAGCTAAGACCTTGGTAGGTCTTAGCTGCAAATCTTCTGCTGCTCCAATGCGGATATGCAGGTTTCCTCACGATGTTTTCCTTCAACGAAAAGCGTGTAATAAATTACAATTATCAATTAGACACATAAGTTTTATCAGAAAACTCATTGGTGTCTGCCCGGGTTCGAACCCGTGACCTCTTCGAAAGAGTCGCACGGTGTTACCGCTGGGCTACCACAGCTTATAAACAATATCTATTATCATTATATCCCGGTATTTTTATTCACCATGTGTCAAAGTCAAGTTTGAAGTTAGAAATAGGTTTGATATAGGAGACATGACGACTTGTCACTTTAAACGAAATAGTATAAGAAGGGTTTTACAATTTTTTCCAGAGCAAATTATATATACGAATTTAATATTAAATTACAAAAGTAATAATAAAATTATAATATAATCCAAGATGAATCATTATCAAGATATTAAATAATCAGTTCATCGTGGATTTTTTTAAAATCAATAATATATATGTCGGCGGGTAGCCGTACTTTTTAATTCAACATCACGCCATTTGATTTAGATTGTTATTATGATTTTAATTTAACGATAAATACCTTCATTACTAAAATAAAAACACGTGATCAATATTTTTACCACGTGTTCAGAATTAATATTTACAAGTTACATTGTAATAAATTTAAACATTTCATTTTAAAATTAAGAACATTTCTTTGTATGTAAAGAATAGTTTTAGTTGAAAAGGTTTCAATCGAATGACACACCCAGTTTTTCTATAAAAGCCGAGCGCGCGCCAGTTCGTGAGATTATTCTGTCTCGGACCGCCGCAGTGAACAGAGCTCTTGAAAAATAAAAGTTTACAAAAATTATCTACAGTGTTTATTGATCACCAATTATGGGGATAACCCTGTCCGTGACGTCAGCGATACTGACGTCACACTTTTTAAAAATACTCGCGGCGAGCCTCTTTCGTCATATACATTAAAAACGTGTTCAAAAGATACGTGATACATTAAAAATATAAACTAAATGCTATATTAATTAGAGATGGCTACAACATTTACAAAAATAACAAACATTCATATTAAGATAGAAAAAGGTGACAATAACATAGAACAAGGTGACAATAACACAGATTATGTAACTTATTTATAGCAAAATAATTTTTTTATTACTTTTGTATTATGGATCTCCGCTAAGTAATGCCTGATTCTATAAATTATTTGTTAGTAAATTGTTAATAAATTAATAGTAATTGCAATTTTACCCCAGATCGATCTGATTTTTGTGATGGAGATATTTGCAGGGTAGATGAGTGACAAAAGCTACTGTTTATTCCAAGAGTACAGTCCACGCTAACGAAGTTGCGGGTAAAAGCTATCTTTTAATATTAGTGTGGATTTATATTGAAATCGCTTAGCATCGCTGATGAGATAAACTAAAGCGGAAGACCTAAAGAATGTCATCCATCATCAGATGTCGCTTATCTCGCTAGTGACGGATAGCGGTGATTTATTACGAGTGCAGCGTACGGATGTTTCTTAAACAGATTAGGGCGTTCATCTTAGAGAAGCTTGACCTCTGATTTTGTGCGGAACTTAAATATTACGCCCAGTTATGAGATTAAGTTAACCTGCTTGAGTAATTTTTGACAAAATCATCATCCTCCTGCCTGACGTTAACTTATCTTAATCGTATTATATGACACCTCGGTGAGAAAGAGGGTGGTCTATTTTACTAAACCGGATACCACACGGTGGGTCAACTTACCTTAGTCGTATTTTACGAGACCTCGGTAAGAAATGAGGCTGGTCTATTCTACTCAGCCGGATACCACACGGCAAGTCGACTTACCTTAGTCGCCTTTTACGACACCTCAGTAAGAAATGAGGGTGGTACTATTCTATTCTGCCGGATACCACACGGCGTTTTTTTTTTAACAAAATAAAAAAAAAAAACAAAAAAATAATGGGTCAGTTGGGGCTCCTAGGCCATTTATATATCTCGGGACCACCCGTTCCCCGAATAAGCTTCGCTGATTTCACATTTTACGGCAAAAATAGAGTTTTATAGTCAATGTTAATTTTAGTATTTTTTAATGCCCAAAAACAGGGATAAAACGATTTTTTTTTCGATAAAACCTAGCTAGATCGATTTTTCTCCCCCAAAACCCCTACATGCTGAATTTCAGGAAAATCGTTGGAGCCGTTTCCGAGATTCCGAACATGCATACAAGATTAACTCTTTTATATATTAAAGATGAGGGAATTAAACCTTGTGCTCAAAAGAGTTTTAAATACGAATTTGTATGGTTATTGAATAAATATATCGAACAGTTACTCACATGGCCGTCCGTCTGCCACGCGCCTTGCAAAAGTACGTAAGTCGTTTGTGGGTTTGGGTATAAGATTGTATAATAAAATCCGCAATCAATTTTAGCTTTGCCATTACAGCACTTTAAAAATGTTGACAAAGCCTGATACTGAAAGCCTGCTATACTGTTGATATAGGGTGGTCTGTTCTACTCCATCGGATGTCACACGGGTCAACTTATCTAAGTCACCTTTTACGACACCTCGGTAAGAAATGAGAGTATGTTAAGGATTACATAGATGATAAGAATGTGTGGATATAACTACTCTTCGACCCTGTACAAAACAGTAAATAAATAGAAACCGCCGAGTTTCTTGCTGGCTCTTCTCAGTAGGAACAGCTTTCCGAACCAGCAGTCGAGTTGACAATTCAAAAACACTTGGTTACAAGTTTACTTAAGTAAGTAGCGATCTGTTAGTCTCCCACTGCTGGGAATAGGCCTCTTCCTTTTTGGAGAGGAGGATTGGTGTTAAGAACTACCACGCTGCTCCAATGCGGATTGGTAAATTACACATATCTCCAGAATTCTCTAGAGATATGCAGGTTTCTTCACGATGTTTTCCTTTAGTGAAAAGCGTGCGATAAATTGCAATTATCAATTAGACACATAAGTTTTTAACAGATAAACTCATTGGTGTCTGCCCGGGTTTGAGCCCGAAAGAGTCGCACGGTGTTACCGCTGGGCTACCACTGCTTGTCCGCCTTTTATCAGACCATAGTAGGATTCCTGTCTCGTCAATCTGTTATGAATGACATGAAGCTAAATAGCTTAAACATCTCTGTCGTATGATCTTGTTCAATTAACAACACAAACACGTATTATTCCACTCAAACACTTGAACACAACCTACCAATCCCCATTAAAGAAGTATGTTGTGTCCAATCCCGACGTGTGGTATCTGGTTAAGTAGAATATACCACCCTCTTTCTTACCGAGGTGTCGTTAACACACGTTTACTTGAATGTAGAATATTTTGAATTTTAATAGGGAAGGCAGTTGTTCAGGTAAAGATTGCAATGATTCGAGATGTGTTCAAGATTTCCTCTATTAACCGGACAGTGAATGCGTCTGTAGGTATGAGGGGTGGAAGCTGGAACACACAAGTGGGATACAATTAAGTGAATGTGGCGGGCAATCAGGGAGCGGCATTGTGTTAGCGGACACTCGTGTACACAATTCATATCGCGCTCTTCGTATTAAAGTGTTAGAAAGTCTGTCTTCTCTCTTGATATTCAAATTCAAAATATTCTTTACTCAAATAAACTTGTAAACAAGTGCTTTTGAATCGTCAACTCTACTGCTGGTTCGGAAAGCTGTTCCTACCGAGAAAAGCCAGCAAGAGATAATAAGTAGTAATAGTAAAATACGTCCAGCTTTGTTTTATTCATTTTATTTAACTTTATAATACAATATCTATCATTTTCTCGCTTTTACGTATATTCCTTTTGACAGCTCGCGCAAGCATGGCCGCCTTTCTGCTTTTCCATAGTCTCCTCTATTATTTTGGGTGTAGTTATAGACAAATATATAAACATTGGAATAGACAAATATTGGAATAGCTAACAAAAGTGACCTAATTCTTTGTGGTAAATTGTAATAAAGCATATCGTAGAGACTACAAATCTCATCCTTCTGCCCTTATCCCACTCTAAGCGGGGTCAGTAATTTGTACTTATATATAAAGCTGAAGAGTTTGTTTGATTGTTTGAACGCGCTAATCTCAGGAACTACTGGATCGATTTGAAAAATTCTTTCAGTGCAAGATAGCCTATCTATCTACGAACTCATATCGTACACAGTATTCTCTCTCATAAACCAATAGCCGTTCAATGGTGGACATAGGTCTCTTCCATGGACTTCCACGCTACACGAATTCCACGCTACACGAATTCCACGCTACACGAATTCCACGCTACACGAATTCCACGCTACACGAATTCCACGCTACACGAATTCCACGCTACACGAATTCCACGCTACACGAATTCCACGCTACACGAATTCCACGCTACACGAATTCCACGCTACACGAATTCCACGCTACACGAATTCCACGCCATACGACCTTCCAAGCTAAACGCATGGCCGTTACAGACCGACAGCGGGCAGTAACATTGTCGGTGCGAAACGGTCAGCACTACGATCACCTATCCGCATGCCTGGCGTGGTGATTACTAGCATATACCTTCATGGACTGATGGAATTAGGTCACTTTAATACACACAGTATTAAAGTGTCCTAATTTAAAAAAGTTGTTTTGTGGCAAATTGAAATAAAGCGTAGCGTGACGCCTACAAAAGTCACAACATGTAATAAACATGTTTTCAGATGATTTGACTACGTATTTTACGAGCGGCCGCCTGCCTGACGTTAACTTACTTTACAGCGTATTTTAGACATATCGGTAAGAAGTGACGGTGGTATATTCTACTCAACCGGATACCATACTGTGGGTCAGATTACCCTAGTCGCCTTGTACAAAACCTCGGTTAGAAATGAGGGTGGTCTTTTCTACTCAACCGCTTTCCACACGGCGGTAGTAGTTATAAAATACCGATTTTTCTTTGGTACTATTTATATTATTTCTTACTTCTTTACTGTTTCTCAAACTATTTGTTAGTTCTTCGAGTATTTAAATTACATATCGCACGTTTAGTATTAAGTGACCTAATTGAAAAAAGTTGTTTTGTGGCAAATTGTAAAGCGGAGTACCTACTTACAAAATTCATGAGAGTCAAAAAGACATAACTGGGAAGAGATTTCGTACATATCGTTTAACTTCTCAAACGCTTACATTAAACGCTGCAATCTTAGTGAACAATTAAAAAAGAAGGAAAAATTTTGTTTTACGAAGTATTTAGTTAGTACTCCTGTTATATTTTGACTAATTTATTGACTGGCCCATTCGAGCAGTGGGTAGTGACCCTGCCTTCAGCTCCACGGGTCGCGGGTTCGATTCCCTCCGAGGGCAAACATTGTCTATAAATGAATTTGTTGGTCTTTGAGCCTGGGTGTATATTTGTATTTAAGTATGTATTTAAAAATATATAAGTATATATTCACCAGTTGTCTGTCTACCATAATACAAGTATTAAGTTACTTACTTTGGGGACGGACGACCGTGTGTGTAATTGTCCCATATATTTATATTTGTTTTGTATGTATTTCGCGGTTAATTCTATATAATATAAGTAACATTTTGTTGTCTGTCTGTACTCACAACGGTAGCGCGTGTCGTCCGTCCGTCTCAGTTAGTAACCCTTGCTCGACGAGCGCTATTTGTGCCAAGTGTTCTGTTGCGAAATCTACTTACGATATCTCGTTACTGCGGCATCTGTACATCTGTACTCTCTGCATTAGTATGCATTATTACGGGAGATTTTGATGACTATACTGGTAACACTGAAGGGCGTCATCTACAACCTATCCTACTTACTATCCTAGCCTATCCTACAATCCTACTAATATTATAAATGCGAAAATTTGTGACTATGGATCTATGTTTGTTACTCTTTCACTAATAAACAACTTTTTTGGATTGGATGAAACGGATTTAGATGAAACTTTAGAGTAATATAGGTTATATATCGGAATAACATATAGGCTACGATTTGTAATGATTTTATGTAATTATGGTAGTAATATAACGAACGATACATGTCGATTAAGTGTGAAAAAATTTGGCTTCTAAGATCTTTCTTGGAGTACGCTGCCTAAACGATTGGAGTTACACAAAGATGATGTACCGTAGTATTGTTTGTTCATATATATACCTTTTATGTGGAGACCAGTAGGGCCAAAATTGTGAACGTTAAAATTAATTTAATAAGATACTGCTAGTGATAGAACAATTTAGTGCTGTCTTTAC
This sequence comes from Morpho helenor, assembly GCA_029227775.1. Lineage (NCBI taxonomy): Eukaryota > Metazoa > Arthropoda > Insecta > Lepidoptera > Nymphalidae > Morpho > Morpho helenor. Next base: position 13,632,657 of record JARGCU010000011.1, read on the forward strand.
CATATACCGCACGTCTAACAGTTATCTAATAAAAAAGACTTAAAGAAACTGATGGCAAATTGTAGACTCGTGGTGTTAATTGCTGACTTGAGTACATTTTTTTCGATATTAGGTTTACCAGCATTTTATTCTACATTCTTATAATAATGCCTTATAAACTATTACTAATTACTTTATATACTCTGATACTATAATACAAAGATTATAAAACTGAAACCAAAATTCTTATGACAAACATTACGTACAGGCCAAAAATAAAAAAATTAAAGAGTTTTATTACGATACAGGTCTTGTATGGACACCTGTATCATAATATAACTTTTTAATCATAGCGATACACCGATACAACTTCTAGCTGGACCAAGGAGGTTGAACCTCTACCTTAAAAAAAAAGGTTTCAATGAACGAGTCCGCGGCGACGCAACACACATGCGCAATCGATGTTTGCGCCTTGGCAGTTGGCGCTAAGATTTGACATTTAAAAAATCTTTTCAATATTTAAACAAAGTTTGGTTTTCATTAATATTGTTTTACGTATTATAGTATGAGAGTAGATAAAGCTCGTTTTTTTAAAACACACTCGTGTTATAAGAACCCTTATTATGCAACAGTATCATAATCTACTATAATTGTATTAAGTTAAACACATGCATGTGTTTTAGAAAACTTTTTAAGATCACATTGTATTTTCACCATATATTTGTATCGTTCCATTTCCAAGTTTCTCAGTTCGTATCGCAAAATTTAACATTATCCACTAAATATAATTTAAGTATCATAATGCTGCAGCAGTGCCATAAAAATTCGCGGGAAACCCATGCTCCAATGGCGTGTGTAAAACAATTAGTCACAATGAAAAGACCAACTGGGGCGGTTCACACTCGCGAGAAGCACTCTGTTCGAGAGCACTTGCATATATCGCTGCATTTGTTGGAAACGATTTGAAGACACTCGATATGAAGGTGATGGAATTCAAATTCGAGAATTATTTTTCCATAGCAATTCCCAAATTTCAATGCTTTACGATTTGTTTCAAAATAATGAAATAAATTGTAAGTTATGTAGTAGTGACCTGCGAGTACAACCCAACTGTGTGTAAAAGCTGTGATAGCCTAACGGTGTGAACGTGCGATTCTTTCGGGGGTTACGAGTTCAAACCCCAGCAGGCATCAATGAGCTTTCTATTAAAACTTATGTGTCTAATTGATAATTGCAATTTATCATACGCTTTTCGGTGAAGAAAAACATCGTGAGGAAACCTGCATATCTCTAGAGAATTCTGGAGATATGAGTAACCTACCAATCCGCATTGGAGCGGCGTGGTAGGTCTTAGCTCCAATCCCTGTCTCTTATAACGGAGAGAAGAGGCCAATTCCCAGCAGTGGGATAATAACAGGCCGCTACTTTACTTTATAATGAAATCAATTTTGCCGTGTGGTATCCGACTGCAGAATATACCACCCTCATTTCTTACCTAGGTCTCGTTAAAGGCGACTATGGTAAGTCAACTCGCCATGTGATATCGGGCTGAATAGAATAGACCAACCTCATTTCTTACAGAGGTGTCGTAAAAGGCGACTATGATAAGTTGACCCACCGTGTGGTATCCGGTTAAGTAAAATAAACCAACCTCATATCTTACAGAGGTGTCGTAAAGACAACTATGGAAAGTTGACCTACCGTGTGGTATCCGGCTGAGTAAAATAGACCAACCTAATTTCTTACCGAGGTGTCGTAAAAGGCGACTAAAGTAAGTTGACCTACCGTGTGGTATCCGGTTAAGTAAAATAGACCTGACTGACGTGAACTTGTCGTATTTTACGACACCTCGGTAAGAAAGAGGGTGGTCTATTCTACTCAGCCGGATACCACACGGCGGGTCGAATTATCTTAGACGCCTTTTACGACACCTTGATAAGAAATGAGGGTGGTACTATTCTATTCAGCTGGATACCCCACGGCGTATCATCATTCTATCCTTATCCCAGTCTAAATATGGTCACCACAACATGTTTTTGTCTTCCATTCTCACCTGTTATTCGTCAACTTCGGCGCCACTCCTTTTTAATGCATGTCGTACTTCACACAATCCAACTATTTCTTTTTTCATATTTAACACCCATTTGGTTTGTTTCCTTCCTTCTTTACATGTCCATACCATGTTATTATTGAATTTCTCTTCTTTTCTACAATGGACGCAAGTTTCAGACTTCCCCTTATGTACTGATTTCGTATTTTATCCAGTCTTGTCACACCATACTGAACATCATTCATACAAATTCCACAAATGCATTTAATTGTTTTTATAAGAAACACAAAACGTCCGGTAAGGTCATGTTGCCATTTAAAAAGAGCCGTAGACTAATCGAACCACTAAAATAGTATTAAAGGATGTTATTTGGTTATGTGGCGATGGACCCAAAAGTGGTAGTAAAACCTCTTGAACAAGAAATGTTGTTTACAAATCCTTTGTTTGAAAAACAAAAATCGTAAGCTCTCTTTTGGCACTAAACCGAACAGAAGCTTTCGAAAACGGCCCACATACCGTGACCGATCGTGACAAACAAACAGAAATATTCCGAGAATACACAGAAAATGCACTTGTATAATTGAAACGTCAGATTTACTCAATACAAAGGACGCGTTCCATACATTAAAGAAGCCAAAAGATTTCTGGTAATATTGTAAAGGACGACTTATAGCGCGAGAAGATATTAGCGACTAGTGTCCCGTATAATATATTAATACTTGAAGAAAACATTTGTATCTGTTTTTAGCTCATTGCACCCATGAAGGAGTGTGAGATTGTGAGGCATTATTTAAGTTCATATAAAGGAGAGCAATAAACAAAAATAGAAGAATAATCTCTGTTACAATACCTAATTTTACGAAATAAACCTAAATTTACGAAATAAATTCAAATATTCATTGTTTAGTTTTGCCATTTCAATGTCAAATACAAAATAATTTGCCACGAGTGTTCGCATTAATATGTCTCGATAAATTTTTTTGATTAATATACTAGATACAAGTTGGAATCATCCTCCTGACCTTATCCCACTCTAAGTGGGATTGGCACAACATGTTCTTCACAACACACATGCTTTGGTCGCATTTTTGGTGCTGTCACATGATTTGGCTGCGTTTTTAAGACCGGCCGCCTGCCTGACGTCAACTTACCTCGTATTTTACGACACCTCGGTAAGAAAGAGGGTGGTCTATTCTACTAAACCGGATACCACACGGTGGGTCAACTTACCATAGTCGCCTTTTACGACACCTCGGTAAGAAATGAGGTTAGTCTATTCTAATCAGCCGGATACCACACGGCGGGTCGACTTACTTTAATCATCTTTTACGACACCTCGGTAGGAAATGAGGTTTGACTATTCTACTCAGCCGGATACCACACGGCGGGTCGACTTACCTTTGTCGCCTTTTACGACACCTCGGTTAGAAATGAGGGTGGTACTTTTCTATTCAGCCGGATACCACACGGCGGGTCGACTTACTTTAATCATCTTTTACGACACCTCGGTAGGAAATGAGGTTTGACTATTCTACTCAGCCGGATATCACACGGCGGGTCGACTTACCTTAGTCGCCTTTTACGACACCTCGGTAAGAAATAAGGGGTGGTACTATTCTATTCGACCGGATACCACCCGGGGTACTAGATACGAGTTGGAATCTTGTGAATTATTTACACAATTTTGAATGACTTAATCCAATCGGATAATTTCCATTGTTTTTTGGAATCAGATATTTAAGGTCCGGCGTTTGATATCCGGTTGAGTAGAATAGACCACCCTCATTTCTTACCGACGCTCCAGGCTCCAATCCTGAGCAAGTAACTATAGCATCTCTAAAAAAAATGATGCATGCAATCAATATTTATAATTCATTATATATGTACGTTAAAAAGCAGCAATTGTTAACAGAATTTTTTCATTAGCTTCAAAAATTTTCTACGTAGCAGCATCGACTAACAAAATTTCAATTATTTTGGTTATATTACGGATCTCATCTAGCTCTCTAATTTTATTTAATACTAGCAATCGCCAGCGACGTCGCTCGATTAGAAACGTAATATAGTCTTTTGATAACCATAAAAATGGTAAAAGTGGGTGAACTTTAAAAGCTAGACATATGCTGTCGCGGACTTCTATTTAGAACTTTTAGAGGCTAACAATTTTGTAGTACATGATTTTTGAATAACTATCACCGTTTACTCATCGCAAGCAAGAAAAGCTTTAAATTTTGCGGTTTTCATACTATTTTTTATTGCTGCTCCTCTCCTATTCATCTTAGCGTGATGTTATATAGACTATAGCCTTCGTCGATAAATGGACTATCTTACACTGAAAGAATTTTTTAAATCGCTCCAGCAGTTCATGAGATAAACACGTTCAAACATTCAATCAAACAATCAAACAAACTCTTCAGCTTTATATATTACTATAGATACTTTAATTAGAATGATATTATAACTGAGCTACAATGTCAGGCTTTTATTCATCTTTGAGGAACTATAAATCAGAGTATTTTAAAAGCAGACCAAAATAGATCCTATTATTTCACGTTACGTCACACTCTCGAGTGTCCGCATTGGACGGTTGCTATTTATTATCTGTGACACTGACACAAAGGCATTCAGGTGTGAATTCAAATTTCGAACAATGGTGTTTGACAGCTCAATGCTTTTTTTTATTGAGCACGGCCTGGAAGCCGGCCCTTTGTTCCCTTTTTTAATTTGGATCGCGATGAAATGGAGGCATGCATTTTCATGACCGGTTAATTAATTAATAGGGTTGATAAGCAATTAACGTGGGAAAGTCCTCGTTTTAATGAGAACGTGTGTTGTGGACAATTATACCTTTTATATTGACAGTATTTTTGTGAAACACATCTTCCTGCTCTTATCCCAAAACATGTTATAAACATGTTGTCACATGATTTGGCTATGTATTTTACGACCGGCCGCCTGCCTGACGTCAACTTATCTTAGTCCTATTTTACGACACCTAGATAAGAAAGAGGGTGGTCTATTCTACTTAACCGGATACCACACGGTGAGTCAACTTACCTTAGTCGCCTTTTACGACACCTCGGTAAGACATGATGGTGGTCTATTCTACTCAGCCGGATACCACTCGGCGGGATAGTATTTTTACCTTATAAATAAATTATCTATACTTGCGGCTTCGCCCGACTGGAAATTAGTGTATTTAATTGAAATTTTGAACATAAAAGTAGTTATTGTGAGTTAACCATAAGAGATAGAGACATGCTGTCGCGGACTTTTTTATAGTATTTTTGTAGATCTACAATACTCTAGTATATTATTTGAGTATATCTCTGTTGACATACGCAGCACACGCGACTAAAGCTAACAGGCGAATTTTTTTTATAATTCACGACCTCTTCAACACAATTTACATAAAACCGTTGTGCACTATTGATCTAAACCTTTCGGAATAATTGCACTATCTTTAGGTGAAAACCCTACGAAAATTGGTTCAGTAGATTATGAGAAAATAGATCACATACAAAATTCAAAATATTCTTTATTCACATAAACTTGTAAACAAGTGCTTTTGAATCGGCAACTCTACTGCTGGAAAGCTGTTCCTGCCGAGAAGAGCCAGCAAGCATTTTGATTATTATATCCACATATTCTTATCTTCTAAGTAATCCTCAACAGTATAGTAGGCTTTCTGAATCAGCCTCTTTTTGACAGTGTTTTTAAAATGCTGTAATGGCATAGCTAAAATAGATTGCGAAATTTAATTATAGAATCTTATACCCAAACCCACAACCAATTTACGCAAGGCGCAAAGCAGGAGCCGCAAGCTTATGTCGGTTCTTATTGGTCTATTATATACATCACCTATCGATTTATAATACTTTATATTTTTATGTACAAAAATTAAATTACTTTAAATATACTGTGAAGCAAATGTAAGAATACCTATTTCCTTAAACTTCTCTCGCAGAGAATCACGCCGACTTAAATTGTAAATACCGTAATACAGCCAGACAGCTTTTGGAGACTTTGTTTTATAACAAGTATATAAATTGAATTATTGATTTCTTGTTGTATGAATACTTATTAGAGCAAGGAATGGAATGTCTACACGAATGTTCATATTCCATTAATAAATTAACCAATTATTTTCATTGGGGTCAAATGGGGTCACTTAATGGCGATTGGAGCTATTGAAATGGTATTATGAGGCCAGTATCTTGGTGGGGCCAATAGAAGGCTATTTTTTTTCATTGTACCATTTTTTTTACCACTTATATATTTATTATACACAAGCTTTAACCTCCACTTCGTGTCCAGTTAAATGTAAAAATATTTTGGACTATGTTTTTTTGAGAATTGCACTTTCAGTAAAAGCTTTCACTTTTAGTAGTAGTAAATGTTGAGAAAATCGAAATCGAACCCGGGCACACATCAAGGAGTTTTTTGTGTCTACTTGGTAATTGCAATTTATCAAACGCTTCTCGGTGAGGAAACCTGCGTATCTCTAGAGAATTCTTGTGATATGTGTAACCTACCAATCCGCATTGGAGCAGCGTGGTAGGAAGCTCCAAATCTTCTCTCCAAAAACGGAGAGAAGAGGCCTATTTCCAGCAGTGGGAGAGTAACAGGCCACTACTTACTACTCAAAGAACCATCAGTTTGTCTGGTACTGACCCCTAATTGGTGCTAGAATGTGAGCATTTGGATACCTTCATCTTAACATGAAACCTTCACTCGTGTGGTATCCGGCTGAATAGAATAGTACCACCCTCCTTTCCTTGCAGAGGTGTCGTAAAAGGCTACTAAGGTAAGTTAATCCACCGTGTGGTATCCTGTTTAGAAGAATAGACCACCCTCTTTCTTACCGAGGTGTCGTAAAATACGACTAAGGTAAGTTGACGTCAGGCTGGCGGCCGGTCGTAAAACGCAGCCAAATCATGTGACAGCATGTTTATAACATGTTGTGCGGACCACACTTGGAGTGGGGTTAAGGCAGGAAGATAATGATCTTGATATGAAACCTATAATAGTAATTAATTACAACAGAAATTTGTGCAAACCGTTCAATCAAATGATTGTACGGGACAACAAAATTCACCAGAAAATCAAGTGTACAGGTGTCTTTAAGCATGTTATTTCCGTTCCATACATACCAATGGCTAACAGTTGCAGGCAGTTATGATAAAGCGCAGAACATCCCGAGATAAGCCGGAGTCGAACCCGCACTTATGGGTTATCGTACCCGAATGATCCGGTATGATTCTATTTTTATTATTAACGATTTGATCGGTACAGAAATATGAGGTTTAATGTTTCTATTCAATATTAAATCGGATCAATGAATAACTATTTGTCTGTTTTAAATTTATTACATCTAAATACGATATGTGTTTAAAGTTTTATCTATTACTAGCAATCGCCAACGGCTCCGACCGGGTGGAAAGGTTGAAACCGTAATATAGTATTTTGGTAACCATAAAAATGGATAAAGTATGTAGTGTAGTGTTAACCTTAAAAGCTAGACATTTGCTGTCGCGAATATAGCAAAAACTGCGTACTCAGAGCGCTTAAACAACTTACGCACTGTTGGCACCTATATTTGCAATCTTTTTAAAGGTTAAGAACGATTAAAGACAATCTAAATTATTTTAGTAACTTACCCCATTTTCGCACTGGTAGTATATATTCGTTCACTTAAGACCCGTTACAAAAGTAATAATAAAATATTTTATAGTCATATTATAGTTATGTGATAACCATAAAAATGGTTAAAGTAGGTTAACCTTAAGCTAGACATATGCTGTCCCGGACTTTTATTTTGAACTTTTAGAGGGGAACAATTTTGTAATACATGATTTTTGAATAACTTCCATCGTTTACTTAGCGCACGCAAGGAAAGCTTTAATATTTTAGGTTTTCGCAATATTTTTTTGCTGCTCCTCTCCTATTCATCTCATCACAGCGTGATGTTATATAACCTATAGACTTCCTCGATAAATGGACTATCATACACTTAATGAATTTTTCAAATCAGTGCAGTGGTTCCTGTGATTAGCGCGTTCATACAAACAAAAAAACTCTTTATATATAGTATGGATATAGATAGATAGTTTGACCCTAACCTAGTCTGCTTCTATATATGTGGTTATGGAGAATGTTATGAATTATGAAATTGTGTGACTTCTATTGCGAGTACGCAAGAAAGCTGTGATAAAATGTAACTAGTTATTAGAAATATATTTTGGGAAGAGCAATCGCTGAGTTCCTTGACATTTTTACTCGCCAGAAATAATTAGAACTAGCAGTAGTATTGATAAACCAGAATAACCAGCTGTATAATATACCAGTAAAAGTCTATTTGCCTCTGATCTGCGATTAGTGTCTAAGTTTTCCGTGTCAACTGACTTGATGTCTAATTCGCGCGTTTGTAACTTTAACTTTTTGTTGTAGATGACTTAAGTGCAGCACAGTCAGTCATGCGGCGGGCAATACTGCTGCTCGTTGCAGCACTACTCGGCGCTGCCGTCGCCTGCCCGTGGGCGTGCTCGTGCCGGCCGAATGCTGCCGACTGCGCGCACCGGGCGCTGCTGCACGCGCCGCGCCGGCTGCCGATCGACGCTCACCGACTGTGAGTAATTTATGCTGCTGCTACAAAATGACGCTCGACCAAACAGCACAAAACGTTTGGCTTCAAAATACTACGTGTTCACCGACTGTGAGTAATTTATGCTCCTGATGCAAAATAACGCTAGACCAAACAGCACAAAACGTTTGCCTTCAAAATACTGCGGGGAAAGCCTATGCAGAAGAATAATTGATTAACTTTGCCGTTTGGTATCCGGCTGAGTATAATAGACCATCCTCATTTCTTACTGAGGTGTCGTAATAGGCGACTAAGGTAAATTGACGTCACGAAGGCGGTCGGTCGTAAAAACTGGCCAAATCACGTAACAACGTGTCTAAACCATGCTGTGCCGACCCCATTTAGAATGGGATAAAAGCAGAACGATGATGATAATAAGAAGTTAAAACTGTGATAGCCCAGCGATGAGCGACTCTTACGAGGGCGTCACGGGTTCAAAACCCATGCAGACACTAATAACTTTTTCTCTTAAATGTTATGTACCTAATTTATATTTGTAATTATCCACTCTTTTGCTCCCTCCCATAGCTCCATCCCTTCTCTCCAAGATCTATGCTATAATAAAACGTGTTTGCGAGGTAAAAATAATGGTTGAACTATTTCAACAATCGTTTAGCCCCGCAACTGAAGCATCATCAGGATATAGACTAATATCGCAAAGCGAAGCATTACCCGAACAAACTTAGTTGTATACTAATCGGTTTAACCCCACTATTTATTTTATTGCCTCCGAACACGTGTAACAAGCTTGAACTAGAAACATTTATCTGATCGTTAATGAGGATGCCATTGTTTAATGACCTCAAGTTGTTCTAAAATGATTAGTCGGAGACTTTTGCCACAGGTGTGCAGAATTTTAAAAATAATGGTCATTAGGAACTTTATTACCGCTTTCTAACATTAAAATGATAGTGATTGTTATTTGATTATCTGTTTTTTCGTGTAGTTAATGGTCATTATTTTCTATTAAATACCACTATCTAAAGCGTTTAAACCAATAGGCCACTGAGGCTCTATTAATATATATCGTAAGTAAACTCGTTTGCAGCGAGGTACCGAGTTATTGCGAACGGTGTATTACATCCGCCCCTACTTTATCGAGCAACCTATGAGACGCACAGAGCAGTGAAACCTTTTTATAAAACTTTATGGTATTCAATCTTTGATATTTAAATGAGTTAGGGCCTGTTTCACAAGTTACTGATAAAGTGTCGGATAGTCAACCGATAAATAAACTATACACTGTCCATTATATTAACCATCTTTTGACAGATTGACGATAGTGATGTCCTAAAGATTCTCGTATGCGATACCATTCCGATTATAGTACCTACTATCATTAATCGAATTACGTACCTAAGTAATTCGATTAATGATAACCTACGTAAACTAGATTACTACTTGAGAAAAGAAATTCCAACTTTGAGAAAACTTATTGTTTCTTTGAAAAGAAGTGGTCTATTTCATGGTGAAAAATCTTCTTTGGTCAAAGTTTTTAACACAATTGGCTTTTCATATAACAAGTTAAATAAAAGAAAATTATTAATGGAACGCACAGATATAGCTATAGCACGTTGTGATTTTTTAAGAGAGGCAAAGAAAATACAAGATTGGGCAAATATTGTTTTCACCGATGAAACATGGCTCAACGCTAACCACACACTATCTCGTTTCTGGACTGATGATACTGCTGATTCCACTTCCTCAGTACCAATGGGAAAAGGTGAGCGCCTAATCATTTGCCATGCAGGTACAGCAAAAGGATTTGTACAAGACGCACTGTTGGCATTTAAATCGAAGAAATCAAATGACTACCACGAAGAGATGAATGCAAATGTGTATGAAGAGTGGTTCAAAAAAATGCTCATTTCATTGGAAGAACCATCAATAATTTTTATTGATAATGCGCCCTACCACTCCCGTCAAATTGACAAAATGCCAACACAGGCTAATAAAAAGCATGAAATAATTAATTGGCTTCGGGACAATGGAGAAAATGTGGACGACTCAATGTTAAAAGTTGAATTAATAAAAATATTAAAAACCAAAAAGAGAGCAAAACGCTATGTAATCAATGAAATGGCAGCAGAATATGGCCATACTGTTCTTCGGATTCCTCCATACCACTGCCAGTACAACGCAATAGAACTTATATGGGCACAAGTAAAATGGCATGCTGCGAGATGCAATACAAGCCCCCCATTCACAGCGAATAAAATGTTGCAATTGCTAAAAAATGCTTGCACCCACGTAACGGCCGAGAACTGGGCAAGTGTGGTGGAAAGAACTAAAAGAGTAATATTCTCTGATTGGGAACGTGATATTGCGTTTGATAATATATTATCTACACAAGAGCTAATAATAACTGCTACTGAAGACTCCTCATCGGAGGAGTCTAGTGTTGATTATCATTCCGACGACTCGTGCTAATAAAATAAATTAAAATATCCTGATTGTTTTATTTGTATTCATGTATTAACTAAGAAGAAAGTAAAACTTTATATAATGTTATTAAATGTCTTTTAATACTCGTGACATCGATTTCTACCGATTATTTTTAATCTGTGGCATAATCGTAGAAACCATTATGTGTGACATCACTAAGTGGGCGGTACCCATCCATAAAGTACAAATATTATTTGTATGATATTTGTACGTAAGCAATACAAAACTTAATGAGCGTGAGCTGTCAAAAGACTGATAATATGATGGACGCAGTATAAGTAGCAGATAATTGTCTCGCAGCCATTTTGAAAAAGTGTTAACGCACACTATATACAATAACACGATATATTAGGAATACCACTATTCCCGTTCCGAGATGCACTTCTCTTGAATGACAAACAAAGACTGAATGTCACTGAAACGTTTTGTCAATACGAAGACTCCACCGGAAACAACAACGGCACAGTGTTGCCAACATTTCAATAAAAAAGGGCGCGATACTCTTGTTTCATGACTGTGTTGCTATAAAATACAAAGCAGAAGTCAATGGCGACAGCAAAAGGTATTTGCTATCCAGCAGATAAACAAAATAACAGCCACAGGATAAACCTGTTAACTTATTAGGGACTTTAAGGGCCTGTTTCACAAGTTGCCAATAAACTGTCAGGTAGCTTATTCGGAACATATCTGACACATATGTCGGTTGCGTTTCTCAGATTTCTGATTGGCTTATTCAGTACTTAAATTCCCTCATAAGTTAACAGGTAGATCATGTAGCTGTTATTTTGTTTAGCTGCTGGATAGCAAATACCTATTGCTAAAGAGCCGCTATTTTTATTGTTTATTTTTACTTTTTAGAGTTTCTTTTTAGGGACATTTAACTGCTACTTAGTTTATTTGTCGGTTAACAATCCGACACTTTATCAGTAACTTGTGAACCAGGCTCACGTAAGTGCTGAATAAGTCCATCAGAAACCTGATAAACGCAAAATTCCGAGATATGTGTCAGATATGTTACGAATAAGCTAACAGTACCGTTAAACAGGCCCTTAATCTTGTGTATATATATAAACATATGGCACGTATTAATGTTTATATACCGGGGTAACATATGAAAATCGTCGAAAAAATTTTTTTTATGTAAGATTGTTTATATTTCGGTTTTTGTTTATTAACTAAAAAAGACCGCCAGAATTTCGTACGTCTTTTGGCCTAGACGTCACAATAATAATTTTTGTGTCGTTAAATAGAAAAACATTTGTTATCTTAGTATCAATTATTATTTTATTTAATTAATATAGGGAAACTTTAAAGAAAGAATTATAGTTTGAGGTTATATACAAGTACAAGCTAAATACCATTTTAACACGGATGATGTAGAAAAAGTTGCGTCTATCAGTAGGTGCTCTGTACATTTCCTATAACATAATAATACGCCATAAAGTCGACCAAAGGAAAATGGAAACCAACCCCCTATAAACTTATGGGCTATTGGGGGTACGGGGGCGGCGCGAATTGCGTTGATGGTGTTGTTCATGGCTTCCTTTAGTTTATATGAACTTTTTCATACCTTCATCAATTCTTATTTTGCTATTACATGTTGAAATGATACTCTTTATTTTATGGCCTATTGGATTTTATATATAAAAAAGCAATCATAAAATTATTTTGCTATAATCCGCGATGAAGTAAAATAGGAAATATATATAATGTTAAATGTAGAGTGGACAATCGGTTATCATACCTGATAAATGCAGGATTCGTAAAACACATATTGTGGTGGCGGTCGTGGATGTTTGTGCAAACGTCCACCACCGCCACCACAATATACAAACACTACATACGTTCACTATCACAAACTCAACAATCGTTTCGCCCCGCAACCGAAGCATCATCAGGAGATAGACTCCTAGACAAAATCGCAAATTAAGCGATTTTGTAGTATCAAATCCTTTTTCTATTGGATCAGGAAAATCCACAGTACTTTACTGAGGGTATTTTAACATACCTAAGTCGATACAAACAAAGTCGCGGGTCGACACTAACTATTGTCCAATAAAATCTAAATGGTAAAACGATAAAACACTCCAATTTGCATATTTTATTTGGATAATTAATTTTTATATCTCCGGTCAAAGATTAAAGAATACACCAGACATCGCGTACGAACATATTAAACTCAATAGAAGCTTTTTATCTTAATGTATAACGGTTGCTTAAGCAATTTGGAATTTATTTTAAAATTACAAGTACGATTTTCAATGCCTGGGATCAAAAGCATATTCATCGTTGAAAGTGCAAAATTATAAAGGAAAGTGTTTTACGTGATTTAACTTCAGTTAATTTGTTAAATTACTTTAGCTAGTTCGTCTTGAAATAATAATAATTATAGAATAAGGCGTTACTTTGCGGAGATCCATAATACAAAATTAATAATAAAATTATTTTGCTATAATCCACGATGAAACATCGTCATGAATCATCAATTCATCGCGGATTATAGCAAAATAATTTTTATTATTACTTTTGTAGTTTGTCCTGCGAAAATAAAAGGCAAACATTTACAATATGTTCTCGCTATTACATTGAATTTAAAGCTTAAACGGCTTAATTTAAAGCTTTCCTTACGTGCGCTAAGTAAACGGTGAAATTTATTCAAAAATCGCTTATAATCTCTACCGACTGGCCCTTGTCTTCAGCCCTGCGGGTCGCGGGTACGATTCCCGCCGAGGGCCACCATTTTTTATAAATGAATTTATTGGTCTTCGAATCTGGGTGTATATATTTAAAAATTATATAAGTATATATTCACCAGTTGTCTGTCTACCATAACACAAGTATTAAGTTACTTTGGGGACGGACGGCCGTGTGTAAGTGTATCATATAGTTATTTATTTAATAAACTCACGATAACAACTTTTATGTTCAAAATTCTAAATTTGGAAAAAATTTGTGACACACTGGTTTTAATGCGGGCCAAGCTGCTGGCATAGCTAGTCACTACATAGTATAAAACAAAGTCGCTTTCCCTGTCTGTCCCTATGTCCCTTTATCTGTATATATGTATATATCTTTATATTTAAATGAGTTAATCTTGTATATATATATATATATTTTCTGATTCTCGAAAACGGCTCCAACGATTTTCCTAAAATTCAGCATGTAGGAGGTTTTGGGGGAGAAAAATTGATCTAGCTAGGTTTTATGTAAAAAAAACATTGTTTTATCCCAGTTTTTAGGCATTAAAAAACACTAACATTTATATTGAATTGAATTTTCGCCATTAGCTGTCAAGTCGACGTAGCTTATTCAGGTAACGGGCAGCCTCGAGAAATGTGAATGCCAAGGATCGATCCCCAACTAAATAATTGTTTTTTCTTTTTTTTAAGTTTTTTTTTTTGCAAAAAATTACCGAGCGAAGCTCGGTCACCCAGATATTGTAATTAAAATTATCATTTTAGAAGATATTACAGATTTCAAATGCTTTGTTTTTCTCCAAATTTAACGCGTGCGGGCCACGGGCAGTAATGAATAAATCTAAACTACTGGATCGATTTTTTTCATTTTTTTCACTGAGTGACTGACATAGTTTATATATTTTATACCCGTGCGGAGCCGGAGCGGGTCGCTTGTTAAAAATAAAACAAATTCGGATGTGAAGATAAAATCATACGCGGTATCTGATCGTTTCTATAGTCAATGTCACTCGAACTAATTAATAGCAATCTCAGCAGTCGATTATTGTTTACAGCCAGTAAACATTTATGACACGTTCATTACGGGCTTATTGCGTCTGTAGAAGCCACATTCTTGATGTGAAAGCTCTTTATTGGGCCGCTAGTAAACTTTTAACAGAGCTTTAGTTTGAAATAGTTTACTAAGTTGAACACGAGTGCTATCGCACGAGTGATATGAGACTTAGGAAAACGTCACATCCAGTTACGTATAATAACTAATAATCAATATTTATATCAAATGCTATAGTTATGATTTTAGGCCGTGTGGTATCCGGCTGAATAGAATAGTACTACCCTCATTTCTTACCGAGGTGTCGTAAAAGGCGACTAAGGTAAGTCGACCCGCCGTGTGGTATCCGGCTGAGTAGAATAGACCACCCTCATTTCTTACCGAGGTGTCTTAAAAGGCGACTAAGGTAAGTTGACCCACCGTGTGGTATCCGGCTGAGTAAAATAGACCACCCTCATTTCTTACCGAGGTGTCGTAAAAGGCGACTAAGGTAAGTCGACCCGCCGTGTGGTATCCGGCTGAGTAGAATAGACCACCCTCATTTCTTACCGAGGTGTCGTAAAAGGCGACTAAGGTAAGTCGACCCACCGTGTAGTACCTGGTTCAGTAGAATAGACCACCCTCTATCTTACCAAGGTGTCATAAAATACGACTGAGGTAAAAACGCAGTTGTGAGGTCGTAAAAACGCAGCAAAATCATGTGACAGCATGTTTATAACATGTTGTGCCGACCCCACTTGGAGTGGGATTAGGGCAGGAAGATGCTATAGTTATGATTTATTGCATCTTTTAATCCATAATTAAGTGTCTCTTTAAGTGAAGAGAAATAAGCCCGCCATTCAAATTCAAAATATTCTTTATTCAAATAAACTTGTAAACAAGTGCTTTTGAATCGTCAACTCTACTGCTGGTTCGGAAAGCTGTTCCCACCGAGAAGAGCCAGCAAGAAACTCGGCGGTTGCTCTTTTTTATACTTATAACTAGTTACATTAAATAATTACTATCTTGTACAGGGTCGGACAGTAGCTTTATCCACGCATCTTATCATCTAAATAATCGTCAACAGTATAGTAGGCTTTTCTGTATCAGCCTCTCTTTAATAGTGTTTTTAAACTGCTGTAATGGCAAAGCTAAAATTGCACAGTATTCTGTTTTTATCATTTTTATGTTAACTAGTGTAATAATAAAGAGATTACAAACAAACAATGTTTATAACTCAAGCCTAATTTTAAATTAGATTACTTTAATACTAAGCGTGCGATATATAGAAGACTAGCTTTTACCCGCGACTTTGCAGCAGCAGGGTCATCTCGCTTACTCCCCGGTTGGGGGGTAGGCGGGGTACGGGCCTCGAGGCGTACCTCTTTGCCCGGGCATTTCCTCGCAGGCATTCTGCCTGGTCCATGTTCCGCGACTTTGTTTGTGTGGACTGTTGTGGTGTGATAGGTCGATAATAGATGGCGCTTTTCAATGTCATCCTATTCCTGTAGAATTAACAGGATTTCTGTAGCCTATATGTTATTTCGTTGTATAAGGTATCATCATCCTCTTGCCCTTATCCCACTCTAAGTGGGGTCGGCACAACATGTTATAAACATGCTGTCAGATTATTTGGCTGCGTTTTTACGACCGGCCGCCTGCCTGACGTTAACTTACCTTAGTCGTATTTTACGACACCTCGGTAAGAAAGAGGGTGGTCTATTCTACTAAACCGGATACAACACGGTGGGTAAACTTACCATAGTCGCCTTTTACGACACCTCGGTAAGAAATGAGGTTGGTCTATTCTACTCAGCCTAATACCACACGGCAGTCGGTGTATAAGGTATAATTGTGCTAAATTTCATCGATATTGGTTCAGTGGATTTGCCGTGAAAGAGTAACAAACATACATCTATACTCACAAATTTCGCATAAATAATATTAGTATTAAACATTTTCCTCCCCAACAGTGTAAATACCTGCCCGACGTCAAGTCGCTAATTGCTCTGTCAGCTAATCTGCTGACAAATATATATCCTGACAAATGCAGGCGTCATAAACGGAAATTGATATTAATTGAGGAGAGGGGATTAGGGTTCCGCTTGGCGTTGAAGAAAACCAGCGTCGTAATATTACTATACTATGTATTTAAAATTATATAAGTCTGTCTACCATAACACAAGTATTAAGTTACTAACTTTGGGGACGGACGACCGTGTGTGTAACAAGTTGACACGCCGTGTGGTATCCGGCTGAGTGGAATAGATCACCCTCTTTCTTACGGAGGTGTCGTAAAATACGACTATAGTAAGTTGACGTCAGGCAGGCGGTCGGTCGTTAAAGGAGACTTAGGTAAATTGACCTGCTGTGTGGTATTAGGCCGAGTGAAATAGACCACTCACATTTCTTACCGAGGTATCTCTTGGTCCATATAAAGTAACGGCCTGTTACTATCCCACTGCTGGGCATAGGCCTCCTCTCTCCGTTTTAAGAGAAGGATTGGAGCTCAGACCTACCACGCTGCTCCCATGCGGATTAGTAGGTTACACATACCTAGAATTCTCTAGAGACATGCAGGTTTTCTCACGATGTATTATTTTACTGAAGGGCGTGCCATAAATTGCAATTATCAACTAGACATATAAGTTTTTATTGTTATCTGCCGGGATTTGAACTTGGACCCCTCGAAAGATCAATCAATCGATAAATAAATTTAGCTAGGTTTCTTTAAAAAAAAATGGCGTTATATTCCTATTTTCATATTTTACACTGAAAAATACTAAAATATAGAATAGAATGCGAAGATTATTTTTGCTGTCATTTAGTGGGGAACGAGCGGACTAGAGAATTACCGAACAAGGCTTGGTAATTCTGTAGTTCTACTATGATATGATATGATGATCACGACTGACAAAAGCTGAGAGGTTACACCAATTTGGGGCATCACACTATGCAAGTTACATTCTGTACTGCGTTCTTGTTTTTGTTTTAATATATTATTATGTGTTTTAATACTTGTATAGTGTGTTGGCACAAATAAAATTATTTTTATTTTTTTCTTTCTATATTTTCAAATGAATTATTCCAAGAATTAAATGACTTACATTGACATTTAATTTGATTTGATTTGAGAGATTGTAGAGATTTAGATAACGAATATATACTAAAAAAAAAACGGCCTGTTATTATCCCACTGCTGGGCATAGGCCTCTTCTCTCCGTTTTTTTTTTTTTTTTAGGAGAGAAGGATTGGAGCTAAGACCTACCACGCTGCTCCACTGCGGATTGGTAGGTTACACATATCCCCAGAATTCTCTAGAGATATGCAGGTTTCCTCACGATGTTTTCCTTCACCGAAAAGCGTGTGATAAATTGCAATTATCAATTAGACACATAAGTTTTACTAGAAAACTCATTGGTGCCTGCCCGGGGTTTGAACCCTAGAACTTCTCGAAAGAGGCGCACGGTGATACCGCTGGGCTACCACAGCTTTTGAATATACCCGTGCTAAAATGGGGTAGATTGCTAGTAACATAGATTGTTTTTAATAGTTTTTAATCTTTTAAAAAGATTGTAAATATAGTTGCCAAAAACAGTGAGCTAGTCAGTTATTTAAGCGCTCCAAATTCGCAGTTATTGTCAAGTTAATTCAATTACGTACGGAACCCTGCCAACTCTGGCCGTACTCCAATTCCGTTTATTAGTTGTCGCTTAAAGACGGTGAGTCGGAATTTATTGGGGGGGAATGGAGGGGTGAGTGAGTCGCTTAATAAGATACTGATGTTGAAAAAGTACTAGAAATATATTTAATCTTTAAGTACCTGGGTAACCAAGGCTTGCCCGGTAATTTTTTTTAAAGATATAAAAAAATGCAATAATAGCCGTGTGGTATCTGGATGAGTAGAATAGACCACCCTCATTTCTTACTGATAAGTCCTAAAAGAAAGAAAGAAAGAAAGAAAGAAAGAAAGAAATTTATTCGGACACAAATTCCAACAAAAAGATACAAACAAAATAAATAAATACATTTTTACCTATATATATATATATATATATATATATATATATATATATATATATATATATATATATATATATATATATATATATATATATATATATATATATATATATATATATATATATATATATATATATATATATATATATATATATATATATATATATATATATATATATATATATAGGTAAAAAAAGGCCACTAAGCTAAGTTGACCCACCGTGTGGTATCCGGTTTAGTAAAATAGACTACCCTCTTTCTTATCAAGGTGTCGTAAAAGTCGTCTTAAGTAAATTGACCCACCATGTGGAATCCGGTTGAGTAGAATAGGCTACCCTCTTTCTTAGCGAGGTGTCGTAACATACGACTATAGTAAGTTGACGTCAGGCAGGCGGCCGGTTGTAAAATACTTCTCAAATCTAGCCAAATCATGTGACAACGAGAAAGAAAGAGGGTGGTGGTGGTAAAAATGGTTGAAGTGGGTTAATCTTAAAGGCTACACATATGCTGTCGCGGACTTTTATTTAGAACAATTTTGTCATACATGATTTTTGAATAACTATCACCGTTTATGCATAATGCACGCAAGTAAAGCTTTAAATTTTGCCGTTTTCGTAATATTTTTTATTACTGCTCCTCTCTTATTCATCTTAGCGTGATTTTAGCTGTTTATAGTCTATAGCCTTCCTCAATAAATGGACTATCTTACAATCAAAGAATTTTTCAAATCGGTCCAGTAGTTTCTGAGATTAGTGTTCAAACAAACTTCAACTATATATATTAGTATAGATTAGCTCCTTTAAAGATTAAAGATAACCTGGATCAACAGCTTAACATTTCTCGGCACGAATCGTAGTTAAGAATCAATTACAATATACTATCGCTTTATTGCTATTTACCCTAGAGTCAATAAAAACAATGGCCACTCATAAAACGTGTCATTGTGTTCGATAGCCGAGTTTATTGCTTCAGTCTAGACAAGAACTATATAATCTAGACGGGAATAGAATCGATTGACCTGGAACGTATACAGAATTTGAATCCGTACTATTATTAACTAATAGGAGCGCCAGCGGCTTTGCCCGCGTGGAAATAAGTATGTCACAATATTTTTCTCGAATTAAATTTTTGGATATAAAATTTATTATTGTGAGTTGACGAAAAGAGATAGAGATAAGCTGTCGCGGGCTTTTTTGTAGTATTTTTATAGATCTACAATTCTAGTAATAACGATCATAAATATGCACCTATAGGTATTGTTAGACCGCATAGTGATACGCGCTAGTCAATACCATTATTTTACCATGAAATACCTTCAAATATTATAAAGGTGAGAAAAAGTGTGTAATATACAAAACACCGTTAATTGTAGTTATTGTATAGAACCGGCTATACTCACGTCTTATTCTATCGGGTTAGCCCGACTAGTTTCGAACCCATCCGGGGCACTTATTCATGAGCTCTTTACACGACGTTATCGCGGCGGGAACTGCGTCCCGCAGCTCGCTGGACGCGGCTCGTGGGTGGCGGGGGTGCGGGGGGACACGGTGGCGGCGGTGACCGCACCTCTTCCAAGTGTTCCCTGTCGCTCTGGTCTTCGTCATCGCATGCACGGATGAAGTTTGTGCACGCGACGCTTACGGTGTCGGGTTCAAAGCGGTTTTTATATGAACCGGTAGTGTCAAAAATCGGTTTCCACGCCGGAGGTAGTGTCCATCCACCATCTCTGTTAAAATTCGGGTACCGGCCAATTTCAATGGCTTCTCGTATTTTTCTAGGTACTAGAAATTTTTCCCTGGATAATACGGAAGCCTTGTCGAACCTGATGTAGTGGTTAGTACCCGAATCGTGGACATGCTCCGCTATGGCCGAACCATTGGTGTCCATATTCTTGACACTACGAATGTGCTCCGATATCCTCGTACTGATGTAGCGACGAGTTTCGCCTATGTAATTCCTCCCAATAAAAAAAAAAAACACCGTTAATTGACTAGCCCATTGGCGCAATGGGCAGTGACCTCGCTTTCAGCTCCACGGATCGTGAGTTGGATTCCTGCCGAGGGTCAACATTTCCTATTAACAATTTGGTTATTCGAGTCTGGGTGTATTTAAATATGTATTTAAAGCTATTTATGTATATTAGCAGCGCCATCAGCTGCCCGCGCGGAAATCAGTGTTTCAAAACAGTCTTCCCTAAATAATTTTTTTATCATAAAAGTGATTTTTGTGAGTTAACTATAAGAGATAGAGACATGCTATCGCGGACTTTATTGTAGTACTTTTGTAAATCTACAATTCTCTAGTACATTATTTTAGTGTGTCTCTGCTTGTTTCCGCGGCGCACGCGATTAAAGCTCCAAGCAGGTGGGTTTTTTTCGAAATGCGCCAATTGCGCCAACGGGCCATTTAATCAACGGAGCTCGCTATATTACAGACATACCCGTATTTATGATTACTAGCTTTAACCCGCAACTACGTTCGCGTGGACTGTAGTTTTGGAATAAACTAGTTGCTTCTGTTACTCCCAACCCTGCAAATATCAATGTCATCCTATTCCTATAGAATTAACAGGATAACAGCCTATATGCCTCGCTTAGACCCTGTACAAGACAGTAATGACTAAATGTAACTAGTCATAAGAATTATATTTTTAAAAGAGCAACCGCCGAGTTTTTTGCCGGCTCTTCTCGGTAGGAACGGCTTTCCGAACCAGCAGTAGAGTTGACGATTCAAAAGCACTTGTTTACAAGTTTATTTGAATAAAGAATATTTTGAATTTGAATTTGAATCTATGTTATTCCGTTGTATAAGGAATAATTGTGTCAAAAAGACAAACCAACATATATATCCATACTCGCAAACTTTCTCAATTTTATTATTACTAGCGCTATATTGACTGAGCGCGTACAATTTCACGGCGTAACAATACATATCGGTGCATATTTATGACCGCTTTTACTACAAGATAAATACTGACTAGGTCTAAGATAAACTGAGTCCTGACTAATGCACTAACTTGCAGCTTTAACAGTAATGTGCTAAATAACACCCGAGACTGAGAAACACCATAAATTATCCTTACAATCCATTATGATACTGTATTTATGCCGTATGATATCCGGTTGAGAATAGACCATCCTCATTTCGTACCGAGGTGTTACAAAAGGCGACTAACGTAAGTTGACGTTAGGCCGGCGTCCAATCGTTAAATGCGTACTAGCCAAATCATGTGACAGCATGTTTATAATATGTTGTGTCGACCCCACTTAGAGTCGGATAAGTGCAGGAGGATCTCTCTTTTCGTCAGTCTCTCCCTATTTCCATCTCTCTCCCTTTCTTTCATCATTCTCCCTTATCCCACTCTAAGTGGGGTCAGTACAACATGTATTAACCACGTTATTTGGCTACGTATTTTACGACTGTTTTGTTCGCCTGCTTGACGTCAACTTAATTTAGTTGCTTACGACACCTCGGTAAGAATAGAGAGTGGTCTATTCTACTCAGCCGGACACCACACGGTTTATCTCTCTAGACCAATAAGTTAATTGAATATAGGTTTATTACAGGATTTTTTGCCACAAGATCTTGTTCCAAATGTTGTGTGGACCCCACTTAGAGTGGGATAAAGGCAGGATGATGGGCAGTTTTTAGAATTGATGCGGGAAAAGATTGATAAATAAATAGATAAAAACTTGATTGCACAAACTCATAAAACGCATAAAAATGCGGACTTAAACTAAACTTATGTATAAGTACAAAGGGCGGCCTTATCACTGAGTAGTGGTCTCTTCCAGGCAACCCTTCTTACAGGATTATCAAAAAAAAAAAGCTTTGTAACACTTTGATTTCTACGCGGACAAAGTCGCTGATGCATCCAGTACCCTTATACAAATCTCGTTTGTTTGCCGCGAAGTTTGAACTGCTCCCATCCAAATTCATCACGGCTATATAAAAAGATATAAATACCCCCCAATTTCGTCTGTCCGTGCTATAGCTCGCTGCACCGTTGGCTGACTGCCAGAGCGCAATGCGGCCTCTAGGTAAATCGAATTTAATTTACGTTTCGACCATGGTTCGCCTTTTATTAAACGGCTTATTTCACTACCATATCCTTGCGGCTTTACGTCAATCTCTATTATCTTTTGATGCATAATTTAAACAGGTATACGGCTGAATAGAATAGACCACCCTCATTTCTTACCCAGGTGGAGTGGAGGAGTAGAATAGACCGCCCGGCCGGCCATACGACCGGCCGCCTGCTTGACGTTAACTTACCTGAGTCGAATGTATCCAGCAGCTTTTCACGGCTTTTATGAAGTCATTTATAGATGTAGTGGTATTTACTAGAGGTTTTTCGCTTTTCGTGGAACTTCAAATACAAATTTTAAATATTCTTTACTTAAATAAACTTGTAAACAAGTGCTTTTGAATCATCAACTCTACCGCTGGTTCAGAAAGCTGTTCCTACCGAGAAGAGCCAGTAAGAGACTTTGCGGAGCTCTTATAAATAAACTGATTTATATAACTAACTGCAGTATGTCATTGCTATCCCGTAGAAGGTTCAAGAGTATCTATATCCACGCATTCTTATCATCTATGTAATCCTCAACAGTATAGTAGGCTTTCTGTATCAGGATCATCGACTTAGCAGAGTTGGCAACTCATTCCGTGGTCTCGGTATTCGCTTTTACAATAAAATTCCGCAATCAAACGAGATCAGTCTATAAAAAGGTTTAAATTAAGTATAAGAGATATGCTTATACGTAAAGCATATTACAAAATTGAAGATTATTTGGATGATAAAAAAGCCTGGATTTGAAAATCCTTTCAGCTTCATACAGGACTGCGGTTTAATAATGTAAAATTGAAAATGTTTTAAAGATTGACCGCCGAGTTTCTTTCTGGTTCTTCTCGGTAAGAGGAACATTTTGAACCAGTTGTAGCTTCATTAATCATATTGATCCTCGACGATTCAAAAGTGCTTGAAAGAGCTTATTTGAATAAAGATATTTTGATTTGATTTGGATCCATTTAACAGTGTTTTTAAACTGCTTAATGGCAAAGCTAAAATTGATTGGATTTTGACAGGGACGGCTACAACAAGAATGCTGGTATGTGGTATTTATCTCTCTCTCTCAAGGGTAGTTCTCCCCAATGGATCTCTTCAAGAGAAGCTTTTTTCAAGGGTTCGTAAACGAAATGCGTGACATTTTTAAATAATTCAAATTCGCCGAGATGTCTTTGACGTTGATGGCAAAGTCAAATACTTAAAACTGGTTAATGTTATATAATTTCACTTTTCATAGCATCGTTAGATGCACAAAGAGGGATATCTATATGTATAACCAATTCTCATTAATTTTGCATTCAATAACTTTTCGCCAACATTCCTGTCATCATCACCCTAAAGTGTGGTCTCAGAGGAAACTTCTTAAACTATTTGAACGCTATCTCGACGAACTCTGCGGCGATTAATTTCAGTCTACTAAAGTACAGGCGGGTGCGAAAGTTATTATGATTAGTTTATACTTACGTTGATTAGATTATACATATATATCTTTAATAATATTAAAAGAAAACGGATTTTTTATCCCATACTAGTTGAGCCGGCTTCACCCGCGTGGAAATCAGTGTCATGAAGTTTTTCTCGATCCCAATCCTATGAGAACTTAAGTATAATGTACTATTCAAATAAACCTTCCTCAAGAGTTAGTAAAAAATATACTATCCAATTAAACCTTCCACAAGAGAAAGTAAAAATCTTTCAAAAATCCGTTAAGCAGGTTTAGTATTTTTGAATCGTCAACTCTTCTGCTGGTTTAGTAAGCTGCTCCTACCGAGAAGAGCCAGCAAGAAACTGCGATTGCTCTTTTTAAAATATAGTTCTTATAACTATATAGCTACATATAGACATTACTATTTATCTTCTACAGGGTCGACGAGTAGTGTTGGGAATTCTAATACGCCTGGCCGGTAACACCGGACGGCCTCGTTACTACGGCAACAAGAATAATAACGATAATAAGAAAAATGAGAGGAACAAGGCTGTCAATGTTGGAACTTATATAATCCTAGATAATCTTGGATAGTAAATATATAATTGGATAAACACACAGATCCTATTCTTGGAAGTATCCCCGACATATTTTGGTGACCCCGACGTGATCTACGTGATACTATTGCGCGAAGGATCTGTGTTGTCTTTCGTTCTACTCACAGGGAAGTACGCCCAATTTTGGTCTTATACTTTGTGTGTGCAGACGGAAGAACGTTGTGTTCATGATTGTTTTGCATCTGCAAACAGTGTTCACATCCGCTTGATTAAACTCAACTGAATACTATTCTATACTATTACTATAGTACTTAAAACTAGCCCTAGATTGAACTAGGTAAAACTATAAAACTATTTACTTTACTATGAATACGAATGTGTTACTCTGAACAACTTATATTAAAATTAGCTACCTACTTACCTATCTACTTATATAAGAACGAATGTTACTCTCTTACAATATTATTGAAGTTCTTAATACTGAATTGAAACAATTAGAGTTACTAACTTATCTTTATTTCTTATAAACATTGTCATTAAATACACTGTCTTTAATTTCATTCTTTGTTTGCATCTTTCTAACTAAAAATCTAAATCATTCTAGGTTCTTTGTGGCCACTGCTTCTCCGACCCCGCGTAAAGTTGGTGTTCGGTGCTGTTACATCGCGTCGACTGCGTGTGACCTCCACTGAGCGCGAGCACCTGACTGGGGCCGGCGTCGTCATTTTTTGACGCTGTAACTAACGTTGCGGTTCTTTGATACCTATATTGTCATTACTTACCCCGAACAGTCTGTTTAGTTGATTATTGTAATAAGGCATTAAATTGTTATTTACTATGGCGGAAGATTTGAAAGAACTTGTTCGGAAACGTGCTAGTATAAAGAGTCGAATTACGACGTTTGCGAAATACTTACAAACTACTTCATTAATTGATCCTAAGGAACTTACAAAGGCATTAGTTGCGGAACTTGAATTAAAACTATCGCGACATAGAGACTTATTTACTCAGTTTGATTCTTTAAAGGATAATATTGAGATGTTAGATTTCGATCAGTTAGAGGAACATGAGAAAATCGAAAATGATTTTTGTTTGAATATTTCTCGTGCCGAAAGTATAATTCAAAGTGTAACTGCTCTACATGTGTCCTCAAATTATGGCTCGATAGCTGGCTCAAAAGTGCCTTCGCACTCTACTGAAAACGTTCGTAACCATAATATTGATAGTATAAAGCTTCCCACCATCCAACTTCCGCGGTTTGACGGCAACTATCTTAAATGGATGGAGTTTAGGGATACGTTTGAGTCTTTAATAAATAGTAATAATATCCCTGACATCAATAAATTTCATTATTTACGCTCTTCACTTGAAGGTGGAGCGTCTCAAGTTATAAAATCGGTTGAGTTTACTGCTGCTAACTATAAATCTGCTTGGGATTTGCTTGTTAAACGTTATAATAATAATAGAATACTTGTAAACAACCACTTAAACTCTCTTTTTAATTTTGAACCGATTTCTAAGGAAAGCTTCAAGTCTCTGCGTTATATGATTGATTACTATTCTAAAAATTTGAGTTCCTTAAATAATTTAAATGAACCTACTTCTCATTGGGACACATTGATTGTTTATGTGATGGTGTCGAAACTAGATGGCGCCACTAGTCGCAAATGGGAAGAAAGTAGGACTAACACGAATACTTCGCCTACTTTAGCTGAATTTAATGAATTTTTGCGCAATCGCGCTGATATTTTAGAAACTTTGCAGTATAATAATGTCACTAAATCTGAAAAACAAAGACAGTCGTTTTCAAAGGAAAATAAACTTTCTACATCTTTTGTAGCTTCTCCTACTTTGAAAAATGCCAATTGTGTTATTTGCTCAGAACAACATTTAGTGTATAAATGTGATAAGTTTAAATCTATGTCAATAGACTCCAGATACAATGAGGTTTTAAAACACCGCTTGTGTCAAAATTGTTTGCGTCCTGGACATGTTTCTTCTAGCTGCAAACATACTCCATGCAAATTCTGTAACAAAAAACATAATCTATTATTACATAGAAATACTTCTGGCGCTTCTGTCGCAGCGTCCGCTCCTGCGTCCTCTTCGTCTGAAGAAGCTTCTGCTCAGATTTCCACTGTTGCTATGATAGATCCTGTATCATTGTCCGCTGTAACTCTCGGTCAGGTCTTGTTGTGTACTGCTGAAGTGGAGCTTGTTGATACTAATACTAATAACTGTCATGTTGTTAGAGCTCTTCTAGACAATGGATCTCAGTCTTCTTTTATTACTGAAAATTTGCAAAATAAATTACAAATTCCTTGCTCGAATACTAATCTGTCTATTGCTGGTATAAACAATAGAGTCACTACTACTACTAAGAAATGTAAGGTAACATTGAAGTCACGGGTGAATACTTTCAAGTGTAATGTTTCTTGCTATGTCATACCTGCGATTAGTGGTAAACTACCTGGTGTCGAGGTAGATATTTCGCGACTTTCTCTTCCTGATTCTATTGAACTTGCTGACCCACATTTACAAGTAGCTATTCACGTATTCTTATCTTTCACGTAATTCTCAACAGTATAGTAGGCTTTTTGTATCAGCCTCCTTATAATTCATTCAAACTGCTTTAATCATCATTCATTCTCCTACCCTCATCCCACTGTAAGTGGGGTGAACAACATGTTATAAACATGTTGTCACATGATTTGGCTGGGTATTTTACGACCGGTCGCCTACCTGACGTCAACTTATTTAGTCGCCTTTTGCGACACTTGAGTAAGAATGAAGAAGGTCTATTCTACTCAACCGGATACTACATGGTTGGTCAACTTACCTTAGTCGCCTTTTACAACATCTTGGTAAGAAATGAGCTTGGTTTATCCTACTTAGCCGGATACTACACGACAGGGTTAACTTACCTTAGTCGCGTTTTAGGGCATCTCAGTAAGAAATGAGGGTGGTCTATTTAGCCGTGCTGTAATGGCAAAGCTAAAATACCTATAACACAACCATCAGATGGAAAATAGGTTAAGCACCATATAAAACATTATTTTTTTTTAATATTTATAATTTTTGAACGCGACGGTACATATCCTCGCGGCTTTCAAAGTGTAAGTAGCGCCGCGATATAGCGCGTGTAATTACTTGCTATTATACAGTTTGAGAAGTACATTCTCCGGTTTTTTTTATGATGATGCGTTGGTTATCGGGCGAAACGATTGTTGAGATTGTTGTAGTGAATGTGTGCAGTGTTATTGTTGGGAAGTTGTGCATCCAAAATTTATCCGTACAAAAACTATTTTAAATGGTGGATTACAGCAAAATGACAGTATCGAAACTGGGGCAGAATACCCCAATATCACGTATGTCGCGCTTATACAGTAGCTGCACAATGGACGAATTATCGCCGGATATTGGCTGCGATGGGCTTTCATCATTTAAAAAAATATACTGAAATTTTAGGTTCAGAGTTTGATCCTTAATGTTGTATTTTTTTTAATTTTTCATTATTAGGTATCTTCTTTTTTTGGTTTTCTATTTATTTTTAGGTTTGTAATTGTAAAATTGTTACTAAGAATGATGCAATTTCCTGTAATTGGTACTACAAATTAAATAAGACTTTGGATATTTTTGGGTTAAATAATATGTTATGCTGTTGGAGGTCCGTATAAATAAATAAATAATTAATCTAATAAGTGATATCAATAAATATTAATATACATATAAGCAGTATGTTTGTGCGATAAACATCATGTTTTATATGCGTATTAAACAACACAATATGTTTACGCCGGCGATATTAAATCGATATTGAACCGTCTCAATTGTAAAGCGAACCAAACATGGAAAGTTGCACGGCTTTGGTATAACTTATGGCAGAATACCGTGAATTTCACCTTAAAGATGCAATAACTAAATTTAAACTTAAATTATTAAAAACTTGACAACAAATGGTTTTGAATC
This sequence comes from Morpho helenor, assembly GCA_029227775.1. Taxonomy (NCBI): domain Eukaryota; kingdom Metazoa; phylum Arthropoda; class Insecta; order Lepidoptera; family Nymphalidae; genus Morpho; species Morpho helenor. The sequence continues at coordinate 13,661,544 of JARGCU010000011.1, forward strand.
ATCAACTCCACTGTTGAAAATTGCTCCTACCGAGAAATACCAGCAAGAAATTTGGCGATTGTTTTTTTTAAATATTCACAGCCCCGGATGGATTTGAAACTTGTCGGTCTAACCCAATAGAATAAGACGTGAGTATAGCCGGTTTTCCGTGTGGTATCTGCCTTAGTAGAATAGATAACCCTCATTTCTTACCGAGGTATCGTAAATTACGACTAAGGTAAGTTAATGTGAGGCAGGCGGCCGGTCGTAATATCAGGAACTACTGGACCGATTGGAAAATTCTTTCAGTGTATGATAGTCCATTTATCGAAGGCTACTGGCTATATAAAATCACGCTAAGATGAAAAGGAGAGGAGGAGCAATAAAAAATATTACAAGAAACGGAAAAATTTAAAGCTTTTCTTGCGTGCGCTGAGTAAACAGTAATAGTTATTCAAAAATCATTACAAAATTGTGCCCTTCTAATATCATGTATAACACAATTGTTCCCCTCTAAAAGTTCTAAATAAAAGTCCGCGATAGCATATATCTAACTTTTAAGGTTAACCCACTGTAACCATTTTTATGGTTATCAAAAGACTATATTACGGTTTTAATCTTTCCACCCGGGCGAAGCCGCTGGCGATTGCTAGTAATAAATATATCCCGAAATACGTAAATTTCCTGCAATAACAACAAGTAAGTGGTGTAATATTACGCGGGCAGTGGTCGATCGTAAAATAATACAATAGGGTTCGATATTCGTTCGGTATTGTTTGTCTAAAACTTTAACCAGCTTTAACCGTGAACATTTTGTTCCAGTAATAATGTTGCGCTATACAATGCTAACACCGTGCGACTCTTTCGAGGAGATCACGGGTTCAAATCCGGGCAGACATCAAAAAGTTTTTCTGTAAAAACTTATCTGTCTGTAAAAACTTATGTCTTATCTGGTGAAGGAAAACATTATGAGGAAACCTGAATATCTCTAGAGGATTCTTGAGATATGTGCAACCTACCAATCCGCACTGGAGCAGCGTGGTAGGTCTTAGCTCCAACCCTTCTCTTCAAAAACGGAGAGAAGAGGCCTGTTCTCAGCAGTGGGATAGTAACAGGCCGCTACTTATACAATGCTATGTGCGACGCTTAATACATATCCATAGTAATATAGAATATGCATTAATCTGTTTATTTGCTACCCTTTCACTGCTATTCCGCTGCTACAATATTGATGAAATTAGTACAATTGAAGCTTATACAGGGTGGTACCGACCATACGGCATTAATTTTAATTTTAGCTACCAACACATCTCAGCACCCTACTTAAAAAAAAACAGTTGATTCAGTGAAGTGAAGTGAATTTTAGGCACATAAACTATTTTACGTTTTTTAATAAAATAGTACCAGCTGAATAAAATAGTACCACCTTCATTAATTACCGAGGTGTCGTAAAAGTCGACCCGCCGTGTGGTATCCGGCTGAGTAGAATAGACCAACCTCATTTCTTACCGTGGTGTCGTAAAAGGCGACTAAGGTAAGTTGACTCACCGTGTGGTATCCGGATTAGTAGAATAGACTACCCTCTTTCTTACCGAGGTGTCGTAAAATACGTCTGAGGTAAGTTGACGTCAGGTAGGCGGCCGGTCTTAAAAACGCAATCAAATCATGTGACAGCATGTTTATAATATGTTGATCCGACCCCACTTAGAGTGGGATAAGCGCAGGAAGATGATGACGACTCATAGAGATCAATTCTAGGTATTTTCATTTCTCGAGACCACCCGTTCCCTGAATAAGCTACGCTGACTTTGAAATTTACGGCAAAATAGTGTTTCATATATTCAAATATAAATTTTAGTATTTTTTTAAATACCCAAAAACAGTGATAAAAAGACATTTTTTTAAATGAAATCTAGCTAGATCGAATTTTGCCGCCAAAACCCTCTACATGTCGAATTTCCGGAAAATCGTTGAAGCCGAATATATACATATACACATACAATATTAACTCATTTAAATATTAACGATGTAATTTCTGAATTATTAAACACTCATTTTCGAGTTTGTAAAGTATAACATGAATAAATCGTAACGTATAGCTTCCCAAGCACACTGGTCAACAGGTCTAACGAAATCGGCTTATTCACAGCGATCCGTTGAACATGATCTGCGATATTAATGCGTGCGCACGATCCAACATGGCTACTGATAGCACTTCCCGCGCACACTAAAGACCTCGGTATTATACCAGACATGAAGGAACATGTTTAAATCGTCGTACTCTGGTACCTTCACTATCTAGAAGAAGAGAAGGGTTGGAGCTAAGACCTACCACGCTGCTCCAATGCGGATTGGTAGGTTACACATATCCCTAGAATTCTCTAGAGATATGCAGGTTTCTTCACGAATTTTTCCTTAACCGAAAAGCGTGTACAATTATCAATTAGACACAAGTTTAAAAATTAAAACTCATTGGTGACTGCCCGGGGTATGAACTCCTGACCCCTATAAAGAGTTTCGACGCATGGCTATCACAGGTTATGTGTAATATTAATGTGACAACATGTTTATAACATGTTGTGCTGACGATAAAGTAAAACGATTTGTACGATAACATTTAATAAAATATTAATTAAATCATCATCCTCCTACCTTTATCCCACTCTAAGTGGGGTCGGCACATCATGTTATAAACATGTTGTAACATTATTTGGCTAAGTATTTTACGACCGGCCGCCTGCCTCAACTTAGCTTAGTCGTATTTTACGATTCCTCGGTATCAAAGAGGGTGTTTTTTTCTACTCAAAGGGATGCCACACGGTTGGTTAACTTACCCTAGTCGCCTTTTACGACACCTCGGCAAGAAATGAGGGAGGTCTATTCTACTAAGCCGGATACCAGACGGCTTATATTAAATATTAATTAAATATTAACTCGAAATTCAAAATATTGTTTAATTTAATTAAGACACTATTATGTCTTATTTTAATTTATTTAATAAAAATACATCTCGCAAACAAATTACGTGTTATTCCAGTCATATCATATTTTTCATACGTGCTTCTCATATTTCGTTTAAAATGCATCGCGTTTCTCGCAGCTAGGGACTTGTTAAGCCATTCGCGAGAGACGTGCAAAACTGTCTTGATATATATCCGCATATAGGATTACAAACTAGTCGGAATATCGACGTCCTATGCAAACCAGAACCCAATAATATCGGATTCGTTATTTAAAATTTATGTTGGAGTAACATCTGCCTTTATCCTACTCTAATAGGGGTTGACACATGTTTTAAACATGTTGGGGAAGGGTGTAAAAGTAATAACCTATTACTATCCCACGGCTGGACGTACTCCGCCTCTCCTTATTTTGGAGAAAAGGATTGTAGCTGAGACTCACGACGCTGCTCCATTGTTGATTGGTACATATTCCATCAAGCTTTAAAATATGACCATAAATAACCTCATTTAGATTGCTCTTAAGAAGAAGAGATAGATAGGTTCTGAATATAGCTAAAACGAGCTTAATGTAATTTATAGAATTCAGCGTTACTTTGCGGAGGTCCATAATACAAAACGAATGAGAATATTATTTTGCCATAATCCGCGATAAAAGAAAATATATGTTATGTAATGCTAAATGTAGAGTGTACTATTCGTTCTCATACCTGATACATGCAGAATTTGTACATGCTCATGTTTCGCCCCGTAACCAAAGCATCGCCAGGAGATAGTCTCCACGACAAAATCGCAATGCCTTAATGTATATAAAATTTTATATTTTGTATGTTTGTATCCGCAAAACTCAAAAAATTATGCATGGATTTATTTGGAATTTTCACACAATATATTTCATTTATTCATTAATGTTTTTACATAATTTTCATTTTTAAATTCAGAAGCTACTTAGCTATATTACGTATAATAAATTTACGGCAGAGAGTACTTAACATAAAGGTTTTTTACCCCTAAACTATTTAAATCTCTGAATATGTAGAGCAAAGTGGCTCTCAAGTGAACTGCGGCTTCGATCACTTAAAGCACTTCGCTGTGCATAAATGAATTACTCTCGAAACATCTCGCTGGAGGGGACCTATCGTGAACTCCTTGTGATTCACTCTTTCTGCACTCCACGTAGAGACGTAATAAATTTGTACAAAAGTAATAATAAAATTATTTTTCTATAATCCGCGTTGTAGTAAAATAGAAAATATATACATATAATGCTAAATGTAAAGTGGACAACTTGTCGTGGAGTCTATCAACTAATGATGCTTCGGTTGTGGGGCGAAACGACTACTTGTGTATTATGGTGGCGGTGGTGGAGGTTTGTGCATGTGTTCTTACGAATCCTGCATGTATCAGGAATGAAAACGGATTATCCACTTTCGATTTTACTTCATCGCGGACGAAAAATAATGTTATTATTACTTTTGTATTATGGAGCTTTGCAAAATAACGCCTTCTTCTATAAATTATTTAATTAATTTGTAGTAGTATTTACTTTATAGAATTAAGCGTTACTTTGTGGAGGTCCATACAAAAAGTTATGATAATATTTTCTTGCTATAACCCGCGATAAAAGAAAATTTCCGTAATGCTAAATGTAGAGTGTAATATCCCCTTTCACACCTGATACATGCAGAATTTGAAGAATAAACTAATACACTATCAGCCACCAATAACACAACAATACACTAGCACTGTACACATTCACCCCAATCTCAACAATCGTTTCGCCCCGTAACCAAAGAATCGTTGGGAGATACTCCTAGACAAAATCGCAAAAGCAGTAGCAAAAAAAAATATTGATGTTACTAAATGAATATTGGTGTTTTACTTTTTGTTGTATATTATATTATATGTTTTTTATTATAAATGCGAACATCTGTCTTTATTAAAATTATTGTTCTTGAAAAGAGTCACTGCCAAGTTTCTTGCTGGTTGTTTTCGGTTAGAACTCAATTCCGAACCAATGGTAGCTTGTATATAATTTGACCATTCGAATATGCTATTAAAAGCTAACTTAAATAAAGAATAAATATCTGGGTGACCGAGCTTCGCTCGGTAATTTTTTATAAAAAAAACTTAAAAAAAGAAAAAACAATTATTTAGTTGGGATAGATCCTTGGCATTCACGTTTCTCGAGGCTGCCCGTTAACCGAATAAGCTACGTCGACTTGACAGTTAATGGCGAAAATTCAATTCAATATAAATGTTAGTGTTTTTTAATGCCCAAAAATAGGGATAAAACAATATTTTTTTTACATAAAACCTAGCTAGATCAATTTTTCTCCCCCAAAACCTCCTGCATGCTGAATTTCAGGAAAATCGTTGGAGCCGTTTCCGAGATTCGAAAAATATATATATATATATACAAGATTAACTCATTTAAATATTAAAGATTTGAATGCAGATTAGTAAGCAACATATGTATATCCCAAGATCCTAAAATATGCAAATTTCCTTATAATAATTTCCTTCACTGCAAATCTAGTAATACATTTTTAATATCAATTTGGCACATAAGTTTCAATAAAAAATTATTAATGTCTAACCGGCGTTTGAATCTGTAACACCATATTATTTACAATGTCTTTTGTTTCAGTGATCTCCAAGGCAACAACATCAGCATCATATTCCAAAGCGACTTCCAGAACTTGAAAGAACTTAAAATACTGTAAGTGCCTATAATATCTAATAACATTAACATTGCCTGTATAAAGCTATCTAAGCTCCGGAACGCTTCTCGGTACAAGACTGTCTATCAGCTCTTCTCACGAACTATACCTGTGTGGTATAGTCCGTACAAGAGCTGGTAACAAGAGCTACCAATGGTTTCACTGCTGTCCCGACAGTGTCACCTGCTTTAACCTACCGGTCGATTCTAATAATCCTGAACGCAATATTTGTTAGGTCCTCAACTTCAATTTCATCCCTACCTAGTATCACCCATGATACCAGCGAGTTCATAGGACACTTAGCCATACGGACTTACATAACCATAAGGACTCGCTTCCTCCTGTCCACATTCTGGGCTCGTTGAACCTTCTTTTATTCTCTTTATTCACAAGTGTCTGTTTAATAGGCAGTGCCCAGCAGTAATGCCTATCATAATTGTCACATTGTCCTTGCTATGCCTGTTAAGAGGCTGATCTAGAAAACCTACTATACTGTTGAGGATTACTTAGAAGATAAGAATGTGTGGATATAGCTCGCTTAGACCCTGTACAAGTCAGTAATGACTAAATGTAACTAGTCATAAGAATTATATTTCTAAAAGAGCAACCGCCGTGTTTTTTTGCTGGCTATTCTCGGTAGGAACAGCTTTCCGAACCAGCAGTACAGTTGACTATTCAAAAGCACTTGTTTACAAGTTTATTTGAATAAAGAATGATTTGAATATGAGACATCAGCTGTTTTCTTTATGTCGAAAGATTTGAGGAACAGATTCGATTGTCTGAATGTTGCATTTTTCCATCGTTAGTTCAATTATGTTTACTGTTATTTTTCCTATATCACGAGATTCGTAGTTACCCACTCATCATTATACGTATCTACGCGGATTTTAGTAAACTAATTAACAATGTATTATGGAACTCTGAAAAGTAATCCCTTATTCAATAAATCAAACAAATGTGGGAAGCGACATAGTTATGTAATATTTACGAAATATTTCCTCCTTGTTCCAGACAATTATCTGAAAATCAAATACACACGATTGAACGCGACGCTTTCCTGGAGCTGAACTCGCTGGAGCGGCTGTAAGTAATACTCTAATAAAATTACGCCCCAACAACAATACACTGTCGTTTAAAATCACTGTTCCAAATTCAAAAGCAGCCAACCGTGGCGCGCTATTATCTCGCGTCCCGCCACATTCGCACGGGGTGACTTTGTAGTGTAGTTGTTTGTTTTTTTAAATTTTCAGGAAACTGAGCAATAACCGCCTCGGCCACTTGCCTGATGGCATTTTTGTGAGATTGAGACATCTGCAACGTTTGTGAGTAGTTGGTATGGGATGTCCCGCCAATGGTGTGGTACCCGCATACTCACCCCCTGAGAGGCTGTTCATTGGAGTATTGGATTAATTTAAAAAAAACCTTTTTTAGTAAAAACTAGATAGGTTTTTCCAAAAATAAAGTAAACCTAATTTTATCAGCGTTGACAATAGCTCATATATCGATATTTTATAGCTTGTAGGAATTTAGTTATCGTATATAACATACATTTAAATCAAACAACAGTTAAATCAAAATTAAATGAAGGGTAGTATAGACCAAAGGGTAATATAGATCAAAGGCTCACATTACCCCTTACTATTTTTTGTTAGAAATAGTAGCTTACTAAATGGAGTACATTCGGGAAAAAACAAAGATTTATATAGAAGAATTCGTAGAAAATTCTAGGACCATGTTATTATTACAAAAATTACTAACTATCAATGCATTTATCTCCAATACTCAATGAACAGCTGATATTTGGTAAAATTATAGAATTGGACATGAAATTTCATAATTACTTTGATATCTCATGTTTGATTCTAAATTCTACCCTTGACCGTAGGTACCCCGGTGCTTGAATCTCATGATACCCGTTACCCCGCTTCGCAGTTTTCCCCACGTTACCCCCGCTTAGTGGGTCTGTCTCTTCCAAACATTAATTTTTTACTCAATGGATACAATACTGTTAATAATTTTCTGTTACCCTCCGCTTTTAAACTTGATATTTGACGATCGTCAAGCGTTTGTGAATAAAAGTTTACCGAAAATAAAAAAACATATTTTAAATTTATTATTTCCTAACTTTTTCTTAATTCTATCAATTTGAAACTTATTTGAGATATGAACATATTTCTGCTAAAAAAAGCCATTCCCAAATACAAATCATCATTGAAACGAACCAAAATTAGAGTTACTATTTTAATATCATAGATACACTCAGAATCGAAGAACCAATGAAGGATTATAGAAAATGTTGGTCCTCGGCGAGAATCAGGGAGCTGAAGACAGGGTCACAATCACCTACCAACAGGCCAGTCAAGACCCAAACGTAGATTTTCAATACCCATGGATTAGGTACATTACATTAGAGGAGTTTTATCTCGATATAGTACGAGACCCTGTTAGTCATAACGCCGTTTATTCGATCGTAACTGTAATGCAAATCAAGTTCATTAACTATGAATGGAATATTAATTATGTTATTGATAGTGATTGATTATGACATGCTTATCAATGTGAAAGTGTATAATTAGAAACACATTAAGAACCTGAAATGGTCGGCATGAATAGATTTGCTCATCCTAATTCTTAATCATATTATCCATGCCAGAGGCACTGTTTTTTATCACAATTTCACAGTTTAACCATTTGAGCAGTATTGACGCAAATTAGTGTAAATAAAACATATTCAGGGTGGGACCGACCATACGGCTTAATATTAACTTCAGTCGCCCATATAAAACATTCAGTTAAATTAACTTTATGAATTACTTAAGTGAAGTAATTTAGTCGCAGGAATTATTTTAAGTTTTTCAATAAAATATACATGATAAGGGTGAATGACCGTACCCCATTCCATTCCATTTCATATGTAATGCATAACCTTGACCGACTAAATGCACGTGCGAAGGAAACAAAATTATAATGTTATTGTTTTCTCTTGTTTTTTGAAGAACAAGAAGAAAATTTAATTATGACAAAATTTAGTTATACGTTGAAATGATCAGTGGATTCACTACCAAATTCTCCACAATTATGTCGCTCTAATCGAAGCATCATTAAGAGATAGACTCCACGACTCTCTTCTATTGAAATCACATAGATTTTCTTTAATCGCAGATTATAGCAAAATTGTTACAACATGTTTGAAATACAACCTCCTTCATATAGTTGGTCGATAATATAAAAAAAAACATTGTCGGCGTCATTATGTGTCATTGAGTTGTTGAATGAGATTAAATGGATTTACTTTGGGAAAATTGCTTTATTATTGCCTAAGTATAAAGAATAAATATTGTTGTTGTTTATAAATTCATAATTTTTTTAAAGAATTGAGTTTTGTACAGACTTTTATTCACAATACGCCAGAATAGTTCAGTCTAACAACCCCCTAGCTGTTCATCTCACGGGTATAAGGATGTGCTTACCCTCGGGTAACGTAGCTTTTATGTGTACTGTAAATAAACTAGGTTTAAGTTAGACTTAGCTTTAACTTAATTTACTCTATACTTTAAAATGTGAAACTTACATATAAAATCCCTTTGGCCGTCGCATCATTTAGCCGTGTGGTATCCGAATGAGTAGAATAGACCAACCTCATTTCTTACCGGGGTGTCGTAAAAGGCGACTAAGGTAAGTTGACCCACCGTGAGGTTTTCGGTTGAGTAAAATAGATCACCCTCATTTATTACCGAGGTATAGTAAAAGGCGACTAAGGTAAGTCGACACGCCGTTTGGTATCCGGCTGAGTAAAATACACCACCCTCTTTCTTACCGAAGTGTCGTAAATACGACTAAGGTAAATTGACGTCAGGCGTAAAATACGTACCCAAATTATGTGACAATATGTTGTGCACCCCACTTAGAGTGGGATAAGTGCTGATGAATGATAACGATGATATATTTCAAGTATAAATATTAAGTTGCAACGGTATAAAGTTGTGTTTCGCTGTAGTGGTCAACGTGCCTAACCCAAGCATTAATCAAGCCCTATACCGGATGGAAGTTACTATAATATAAACTCGGCCACAATGGACTACGTGACGGAGCCACTAGTGAGGGGATTTGTGTCGATAAAACTCATTGTGCTGTCGATAGAAACGATTCATTTCGTTTACGTGACGAACGCTTTAGGGAGGGGATTGATATCGAAGTTATTGCGTTGGTGAAACATTACTATTTTTTATTATTAAAGGATTAAGTTTCGATGAATGACTTTTGATTGTCTAGTCTGTATATCGACTACAGCTGCTTTAAAAAAAAAGATTGCTAGATGTATGGAAGCAGAAAAGTACATTAATACAAATAATTAATTTATACAAGTAGGTGTTACTTTGCTTAAGTTAAAATAACTAATCATAGTTAAAGTTAGTTTTATCTATAGATTTAAGAAAAAAAAAACAACAGTTACTTCATTATTTAAAATGAAACTACTTTTAAAGACATTATATTACAACAAATTTTTAAGTTAAACTTTTTCATTAAAACTTTGTAATTCTGCTACTTTTTATTGAACTCTTTGTTACTTAGCACATTCATATACCTTAAACAAGGGTCTAGAAGACCTTTGCTGTACTGGTGATCTAGACTCTAGATAACCAGTACCATCAATATATTCAAATTCAAATTCAAAAGTTTTATTCAAATAAACTTGTAAACAAGTGCTTTTGAATCGTCAACTCTACTGCTGGTTCGGAAAGCTGTTCCTACCGAGAAGAGCCAGCAAGAAACTCAACGGTTGCTCTTTTCAACATAATACTTATAACTAGTTACATTACTAGTAATAACTATCTTGTACTGGGTCAGATAGCAGCTATATCCACGCATTCGAATATAATACTACAATGGAGTATTATCAGGCTTTAAGTCGATGAGAGTCTCATATACCCGCCGTCTGATTCCGTCCATTTCCTATAATGGGTTTTCCTGATATAAAAAAGAGGTCTTAAAATGTTGGAATAGCGATCCCACACCGGAAAGCGTAGTGTCAATAGACACCTACGAGGTGGACTGACGACCCCAAAAAGGTCGAATTCAAGCGGTACAAAATCTTGTGGTATGGAGATCCCATGAAGAGACCTATGTCCAGCGGACCTTCGTCGGTTCATAAAAGAAGAATAAATATATGGTAGACAGACAACTGGTGAACATATACATGTATAATTTTTAAACACATACTTAAATCCAAATATACACCCAGACTCGAAGACCAACAAATTAATTTATAGAAAATGTTGGTCCTCGGCGGGACCCAAACCCGCGGAGCTGAAGACAGGGTCACTAGCCAATGGGCCAGTCAAGAAGAAGATATAATAAAGGCCATAGATCAACAATTAGATTAAATAGATTGATCAATTTATCGATATAAACTCTATCAACAGTTCCCAGCCCTAGTCACCGAATATCTACTTAAAGACGCGTAATGCACCTTCACTGACAGCTGTGATATACGTCCATGGGAACGGGTAATGTTTATTACCTAGTGCTCTAGTTAACTTATGTTTACTTATAGAAAAATCTATATGATTGGTTGCGCCCCGCGGTATTACGCGAAAAGGTAGTTCCCAATCATTAATAGTCATCATCTTCCTGCCCTTATCCCACTCTAAGTAGGGTCGGCACAACATGTTATAAACATGCTGTCACATGATTTGGCTGCATTTTTACGACCGGCCGATAGCCTGACGTCAACTTACCTCTGTCGTATTTTACGACACCTCGGTAAGAAAGAGGGCGGTCTATTCTACTAAACCGGATACCACACGGTGGGTCAACTTACCTTAGTCGCCTTTTACGACACCTCGGTAAGAAAGAGGGCGGTCTATTCTACTAAACCGGATACCACACGGTGGGTCAACTTACCTTAGTCGCCTTTTACGACACCTCGGTAAGAAATGAGGGTGGTACTATTCTATTCAGCCGGATACCACACGGCGTTTCCTAATCATTAATAGTAAGATAGGTATATAGATTATAGACGGAAATAGTTTTTTTTTTAATTTTCTAATATTCTATCCTTCCAAAATAGTCATGTGGTATCTGGCTAAGTAGAATAGTACCACCCTCATTTCTTACCGAGGTGTCGTAAAAGGCGACTAAGGTAAGTCGACCCGCCGTGTGGTATCCGGCTGAGTAGAATAGACCAACCTCATTTCTTACCGAGTTGTCGTAAAAGGCGACTAAGGTAAGTTGTAAAGTACCAAAATCATATGACAACGTGTTTATATCATGTTGTGCCGACCCCACTTATAGTGGGATGAGGGCAGGAGAATTAATGATGATTAAAGCAGTTTGAATGAATTATAAGGAGGCTGACACAGAAAGCTATACTATACTGTTGAGAATTACGTGGAAGATAATAATACGTGGATAGCTATTTCTCGATCCTGTTTTGACAACATGTTTGTAACATGTTGTGCCGACCCCACTTAGAGGGATAAGGGCAGGAGGTTGATGATATACACAAAGATATCCAAAAAATTAATTGTGTATATATAAATCTGTCACGCCGTGTGGTGTCCGGCGGAATAGAATAGTACCACCCTCATTTCTAACCGAGGTGACGTATAAGGCGACTAAGGTAAGTCGACCCGCCGTGTGGTATCCGGCTGAGTAGAATAGACCAACCTCATTTCTTACCGAGGTGTCGTAAAAGGCGATTAAGGGAAGTTGACCCACCGTGTGGTATCCGGTTAAGTAGAATAGACCTACCTCTTTCTTATCGAGGAGTCGTAAAATACGACTAAGGTAAGTTGACGTCAGGCAGGAGGTCGGTCGTAAAATACGTAGCCAAATCATGTGACAACATGTTTATAACATGTTGTGCCGACCCCACTTAGAGTGGAATAAGGGCAGGAAGAAGAAGATATAAATAAATTTGTCGTTTCTTTTGTATATAAAAGTTCCGCAAACGAGCTTTTTATAATATTAAAATAACTGATATTTTTATGTGTAAATAGGAGCAGTTACTGGCAATGCTTCCGAGCTTTTAGTACCGCGTTTGTAAGAGCAACAATAAGGTAAAGAAACGCTGTTCTATGACTGTACACGGTAGGACACTATATGGGTGCATTTGTATGAATAATTTGTAAAGTAAAGTAACGGCATGTTACTATTACACTGCTGGGCATATCTCTACTCTCTCTCAGTTTTTGGAGAGGAGGATTGGGGCTAAGAAGTACCACGCTGCTCCAATACAGATTGGTAGGTTACACATATCCCTAGAATTCTCTAGAGATATGCAGGTTTCCTCACGAGTATTCCATAATCTAAAAGCGTGTGATAAATTGCAATTGTCAATGAAAAACATAAGTTTTAATAGAAAAAGTCATTGGTGCCTAGGTCACCACAAATTGCCGCCACCTACAATACACCACACAAGCACTACACACATTCACTATAACGATCTCTACCATCGATTCGCCCCGTAACCATCATCAGAGAGCCTCCACGGCAAAATCGTTTTGCATTTCGTATCTGGTCTTGCACGTATGAGGTATATAAACGTTGCCTGCTTCTCACATTTAGCATTAAATAGATTATCTTAAAAAAGCGGTTTATCTGTACTTTTATAATAATATATAAAGCTTTAGTTTTTTTTGTTTGATTGATTGATTGTTTGAACGCGCTTATCTCAGTTTCTTTTCTTCTTGAAGAAGAAAAGAAAGAAGTTTCTTTTCTTTTGATTTTAATTCTTTGAGTATGAGATAGTCAAGGAATTTATCAAGGAAGGCTAAAGTCTAATATAACTTCACGCTCAGATGAATATGAGAGGAGCAGCGAAAAAAATATTGTGAAAACGGCAAATAGTTATAGCTTTCCATGCGTGCGCTAAGTAATCGGTGAAAGTTATAAAAAATCTCGTAAAATAATTCTATCATAACTTCTTAACACATAATATTTCAAACCTCATATTATTGGTTTACTATAAGGCAACTTAACGTCTCTGCTAACGTCCTTTTTTACCTAATTTATAGAATAAGGCGTTATTTTGCGGAGATCCATAACACAGAAGTAATAATAAAATTATTTTGCTATAATCTGCGATAAAGTAAAATAGAAAATATGTATAATGCTTAATGTAGAGTGGACAATCCGTTTGATATACCTGATACATGCAGGATTCGTAAAGACACATGCACAAACCTTCACCACCGCCACCACAATACACAAGCACTACATACGGTCACTATCACAAACTCAACAATCGTTTCGCCCCGCAACCGAAGCATCATCAGGAGATGGACTCCACCTCCAGTCCTGCATGTATCAGGTATGAAAACGGATTGTCCACTCTACATTTAGTATCCTTTTTTACCGTTTTAGCTAGAAGTGTACAATGTAAACGGCCCGCCGTGTACCCATCTCGCGTATCGCGGGTCGAGTAACTCTCAAAGGGGAACGTTCAAAGCGCCACAAAGAATGTATAAGCTTTCATACCCGGTTTCACACAAGTTTTTATACTCTTTGTGCACTTTACTGTAAATTTGTTTTTCCAATTTTCGCTGACGCCAAAGGCTAAATGTTTAACCGCCTTTTTTCTAATAAAATATGTAGTAATTTTCGGCTTAAAAACTTAACCATTTATCTTAGAAAGTAAGTTTAATTAAAAATTTAATATTAAACTTGGTTTTCACTTTAAACTAAATAATTTGAAATAGAAAATGTTTAATAAATTGACCGCCTAGTTTCTTACTGGTTCTTCTCGGTAAGAGCAACATTCCGAACCAGTTGTAGCTTCATTAATTATATTGATCCTTGACGATTCAAAAGTGCTTGAAAGAGCTTATTTGAACAAAGATTATTTTGATTTCATTTGATTAGGTTAACTGTTATCAACTGATTAATTTGATCCGTTTTTATTTCTACGATTTAAATTTGATTTATTTGGAATACGCTAGTGGTAAATGAAATGTTAAAATATCCTCAATTATGAATTGTTTTCAATAGAATAATAAGATTTTTGTTAGTCTGCTATATACGCTTTAATTGTAACAAATTTAGACAGGAAAACGCAACAGACGGATTGTAATAATCATCCTCCTGCCCTTATCCCACTCTAAGTGGGGTCTGCACAACATTTATAAGCACGCTGTCACATGATTTGACTACGTATCTTACGACTGACCGCCTGCCTGATAACTTATCTGAGTCGCCTTTTGCGACACCTCGGTAAGAAATGAGGGTTGTCTATTCTACTCAGCAGGATACCAGAATTTAACGTTCGTAATATCAGTATTGATTATTCTGTCTGTCGTTCCGACGTTGCGTCACTAAAGCTTTGTACAAAAAACCAATTCAATAATAAACCGCGTTTTAGCAAATTATGCGCGGCCATGTTTGTACGGTGTACATTAAATGTATTTAGAGCGGAAGTGCCGCCATCTTGGAAATTGAGCCGGAAATTAATTTTCTAATGGCTTCTTTCTTACTAGTATTGACGCGTGGCTCTGCGATGCGTATTCAATTTATTTTGGTAAATATTCTTTTATCATACACTCATTGTGCCCGCAGTTTCGCCTGCTTGGAAATCAGTGTGCCACAAAGTTTTTTCAAAAAATATAAATCAAACCAAAATGGAATTAAAAAAAAATACCTACCTAAGAATACCTGGACAAAAAATGGTTCCATACAACTTTAAGTGTTCAGCAAGTCGATGTGCGTAATACGCCCACTCGCTACCAAAGTCGGATTACGGCGGTTTGTCCTATAAAGAGCGCTGGGTGGCGGAGCTAATATTTTTTTGGTAGCGTATAAATTTAATCTATTGTATCTTCATCATCCTCCTGCCCTTATCCCACTCTAAGTGGGGTCGGCACAACATGTTACAAACATGTTGTCATATGATTTGGCTACGTATTTTACGACCGGCCGCCTGCCTGACGTGAACTTACCTTAGTCGCCTTTTACGACACCTCGGTAAGAAATAAGGTTGGTCTATTCTACTCAGCCGGATACCACACGGCGGTTAATCTATTGTATCTTCTAAAGTATTTATTTGATTCATATATTCGCCGAGTTTCTTGCTGGTTCTTCTCGGTAGGAGCAAACTTCCGAATCAGTGGTAGCTTCTTTAAAACATTTGACATTCAAATGTACTGTAAACAGTCCACTTGCATGAGGAATATTTTGAATTGGAATATAGCGTAAAGGACAATTTCGATCTATATTCAATGCTGAAGCTAACGAAGCTCATTTTGGATAAGGATTGTTACAGAACAAAAAAAACAGCCGCGAAAATAAAAGTAGTTATTATGAGTTAACCATAAGAGACATGCTGTCGCGGACACTTTTGTAATATTTTCGTAGATCTATTCTCTAGTACATTATTTTAGTGTATCTCTGTTGGTTAACGCAACGGACGCGGCAATTACAGAAGTCGCTGTCGGAGGATTCAAGAAAACCCAAAATAACTAATACTAATTTATTTTATATAAAAACTACAAACTAATTACAAATTAAGAGCGTCTTTCCTAGCTCGATGCTACGAAAAGAATATTTTAAACTAATTTATTTTATATAAAACTACATTCTAACTACAAACTAAAAGTGTCTATCCTAGCTCGATGCTAAGGACAAAATGATCAAATTAAATAGCTATTCCTAAGGGCTGGCGGCAACATATCCGATTACAATGATTTGCCGCCCGGTGACGGCGTCCTATGGTCCAGTTACGCCGACGATGTAAATATCCGCATGGACCCATTATTTATTATAACAACTATAAAGGACCATTGTTACTTCTATAACACCTCCACCCTCAGTTGGGCAATTATTTTTGAAGCTTCAGATGAGAAAATATTGCTGGTATAGTTAGGAGAAGCTGTTCCTGGCCTCTGATTCTGACTACCTTCATCTGCAGTGGTTCTGTCTTAATTTGCTCTTTATGCGCCAAATATCGTCGTCGCGATGAATATACTGAGTGCAAGTGCACATAATAAGATGTATAGTTGATTGTCGTATGGCAGATGAACTCCTTTGGGGTATTCTTAAGGTTCAACTTCGGCTGAGATATAAGCTTATGATTATGATGACGTAATTTTCTGAGATCAATGGTTTGAAGATTCAGTTCAAATGATTTCTTCTCAACGGTATCCTTACAGTATGTACTATGGTGATATTTGGAAATGACATCACACAGTGTTTCTCGTTGAGTATTTCCAGTGCAATTTTTGACAAGGTTACTGTAGTCATCTTGCAGCCCTTCCCGTTGGATTGATTTACGATGAGAGTTCTTGTCCAGTCTGGTAGCTTTCGAAGTCGGTGGTCCAGTTTCTCGATGCAGATGTACAAGGTATCGAACTTCGGGCATTCAGCCTCAATGTACACATATCCTTCTCCATATGTTGCCAGGGAAGGTTTAGCAGGGAAGGATTAGGACTTAATTAAATTTATTTGGGGCTATTGATAATTTATAAAAGTCAAATTTTCTTTTGCTAAATATAGGAAACTTAAGTATAATACTACTTTATATTATAATTCTATTTTAAATACATACTATTTTTTTATGATTTAAAAAAAGTAATTTTAAGTTTTGTCCCGTGGACTCATAGTCTATTTTTAGCAACTGGTGCACGTT
Organism: Morpho helenor; assembly: GCA_029227775.1. Lineage (NCBI taxonomy): Eukaryota > Metazoa > Arthropoda > Insecta > Lepidoptera > Nymphalidae > Morpho > Morpho helenor. Next base: position 13,678,826 of record JARGCU010000011.1, read on the forward strand.
TGCGGGATGTATAATTATATATTAGTAAGTTTGCTAATACTTTATTTTAGTGTACCTAGCAGCTATCTTTTTACGGCTAGCTAACGGGTTTTTAATATAAACTTGCTGATCAAGATCTTATGATGCTGTATTTTGTGTAAATTAGTAAATTAATTAAATAGCTGATTAGTAAATTAAGTACCGTTGTCTGAAACTATAGTACGAGGCAGACCATGATGAGTAGAAAATTTTAAAAGTGCTTGTATAACGCTAATAGGTGTGCTATCTTTAAGGTGATACGCCTGTGCGTATTTAGAAAACGATTAATGTTAGATATTTTTCATTTTGAATTGAGAATAAACCTAAATGTAAAATTTCGAATGGCTTTGTAACAGGTGGAACTATGTTAAATTTCGTTTAATAGGATTACGGTCATATTTAGTTTGCCCTGTGATTTTATTTAAGATCCCGTTAATGAGGCAAAGCTTCGATAGTTCATTATCAGGATTTAGACTTACGTAATCATTTACGATTTGATCACACAGATGGATAAATCTGGGTAGTATATGTGGGTTGCCGTCAAACTCTGGCACTAAACGTAAAGTTTTAAAAATCACATCTACGTCTATAATTATCTAAAGAACGTTTAAAAATACTAGAATTACTAACTAAATTTAAACTAATGTCCCTATTATTGTTCAACTGAAGGCTTCGGGCGATTTTAGCACGCGAAAGCCCTACAGAGGTACTTTACTTAAGATAAAAAAAATTGGTAGCTTATAAGTAAGGACTAAGGATAAAAGGCAATACACAGAAAAGATTTTTGTGTACTTACTGGGCGAGCATCTGGTACTCAGGAATATCGATTTTCAGATTTTCCTCCGCTCCAAACTTCTGGTTCTTTTAATGCTCCGTCGCTCGTGGTAGAAATTTGAAAATTTAGGTCTTCAATTTTGGAATTCCTAACCAAAATCTACCCCAAAACGGCTTGAAGCATCCTTTACCGACTGCGCCAATTACAGAAGTCGCTGTCGGAGGATTCAAGAAAACCCAAAATAACTAATACTAATTTATTTTATATAAAAACTACAAACTAATTACAAATTAAGAGCGTCTTTCCTAGCTCGATGCTACGAAAAGAATATTTTAAACTAATTTATTTTATATAAAACTACATTCTAACTACAAACTAAAAGTGTCTATCCTAGCTCGATGCTAAGGACAAAATGATCAAATTAAATAGCTATTCCTAAGGGCTGGCGGCAACATATCCGATTACAATGATTTGCCGCCCGGTGACGGCGTCCTATGGTCCAGTTACGCCGACGATGTAAATATGCGCATGGACCCATTATTTATTATAACAACTATAAAGGACCATTGTTACTTCTATAACACGGCTAAAGCCCCAGCAGGCGAGTTTATTGACATCTCTTCAAAACAATTTACATAAAACTGTAATGTATTAACCTTTGTTAAACCGTACAAAAGCGAATAATTCAATATAATATCGCATAAAGCAAATAATTCTAATATTATTTTTACAAGGCGAGTTAAAAAGCTTTAAACAAAATTTTATGTCCCTACTGTTAACCGTCCACGAATAACCTCATCTGAAGCCAATTCTGGCGTCAGCATCAGGTCGTGGTTATCATAAACATGCATTGTCATCGGGATTGGAATAGTATGTTAAATTTCATCATAATTGTACCCCGGAAAGTGGGGCAAACTTGTAAGATTCCACCTTCACACACATAGTATTATTAGCATTTAATATCTGACGCTTTTACAATACTGTGCTGTACTTTAAAGCTGTGATGGCCCAGCGGTGCGACCGTGAATCTTTAGAGACGATCATGGGTTCAAACCCAGGCAGACACCAATGAGTTTTTCTATTAAAACTTATATGTCTAATTGATAATTGCAATTTATCACACGCTTTTCGGTGAAGGAAAACATCGTGAGGAAACCTGCATATCTCTAGAGAATCCTAGGGATATGTGAAACCTACCAATCCGCATTGGAGCAGTGTGGTAGGTCTTAGCTCCAATCCTTCTCTCCAAAAAAAATGGAGAGAGGAGGCCTATGCCCAGCAGTGGGTTAGTAACAGGCCGTTAATTACTTACTTACAATACATATACATTATTTTTTAAACTTTTATAAAAAAAATTAATCTTCAGTTTGCCCCTTGACATAGGCCACTTCCAGAGATTTCCTAGTTATCCTATTGCCTTCTGTCTCCACATGTGACCTGCAACCATTTTTATATCGTCTTCCCATCTTAAAGTAAGGTTTTCCCCTTTTTTTTTAATTTCCCCGTGGATACCACTCTACTATATCTCTATTCCATGTTGACAATGCATCTTTCATCATGTGACCAACCCATCTCCATTTCTGTTGCATCATCACACTAAATACATAATTTATAGAATTAGGCGTTACTTTGCGGAGATCCATAATACAAAAGTAATAATAAAATTATTTTGCTATAATCCGCGATGAAGTAAAATAGAAAATATATATAATGCTAAATGTAGAGTGGGCAATCGGTTATCATACCTGATACATGCAGGAGGAGAACCGAAGCATCATCAGGAGATAGACTCCACGACCAAAATCGCAAAGCTTGCTTTGCTATTTTGCGGTTGCGGGGCGAAACGATTGTTGAGTTTGTGATAATGAACGTATATAGTGCTTGTGTATCGTGGTGGCGGTGGTGGAGGTTTGTGCATGTGTTTTTTACGACTCCTGCATGTATCAGGTATGATAACCGATTGTCCACTCTACATTTAGCATTATATATATTTTCTATTTTACTTCATCGCGGATTATAGCAAAAAAATTTATTATTACTTTTTTACACTAAATACATTTGAAGTGTTTAATTTCTTTTTAAGATTAACTACTTTAATTTTATCACTTAGTTTTATTTTTAAAATATTTCGCGATATTCGCGAGAAAATACAAATCGAGTCCCTGTTTTTCCCGATACGTACAAAGATAACGTAGGGTTTTATATTATATAAAAAATATTCCTTAGAATAATTTTCCTTCGCTCCATAAAAGGACCTTTTCTCCGGGAGTGTGAATGGATAACCGAAGGGAAGTGTTCCCCGATGGAGCTCCCCCGGGACCTCCGCCGGCTGAATTGCATGGGAATTATTCATACAGACTGTCCCGTGTAGGGTGGTTATATTTTAAACATCACCAGTTGGCGGTAGTGTTTAAAATAAAACAAGAATTGGATAATTTGACGATATCGTTTAATCATCATCATCATCATCTTCCTGCCCTTATCCCACTCTAAGTGGGGTCGGCACAACATGTTTAAACATGTTGTCACATGATTTGTCAACTTACCTCTGTCGTATTTTACGACACCTCGGTAAGAAAGACGGTGGTCTATTTTACTAAACCGGATACCACACAGTGGGTCAACTTATCTTAGTCGCCTTTTACGAGGCCTTGGTAAGTAATGAGGATGGTCTATTCAGCCGGTTATCACGCGGTGGTTTCTCTTATAGTAGTTTATCTACTATATAAAAATAAGTCGGGTTTTCCTTCCTGACGATATAACTCCAGAACGCACGAACCGATTTCCACGGTTTTGCATTCGTTGGAAAGGTCTCGGGCTCCGTGAGGTTTATAGCAACGAAAATCTAGGAAAAATTTCAATAGAAAAGCGGGAAAATAGGGAAAATCATTTTTTAAATACAGCGCCATATCAAAACTACTGGATCAATTTTAATCATTTTTTTTACACTGACTGACATGGGATACATATTTTATACCCGTGCGAAGCAGGGGCAGGCCGCTAGTAGCAAATAAATATTATAATTACTTTTGAAAGATGCAACTTTACTTACTTTCATATCCATGTCGATTAACCTTTTTTTTTAAGTGTTTACGGTCACCCTACCTACATACCGTGACACACAGACGGTAAGTTATACAATCTACGAAGGGCATTTAATTTTGCAAAGGGCAAGCCCGAGGGATAGGGGAGGTTTGGACGCGCCTCGCTTCTTTATATTTCAATAAACACTATAAAACGGGGACAGCGCATCTCGAACTGTTTGCCATTTTCATGTTAAGATAGTTCTGCTGCCTTCCAAACTTTTTGACTTCCACTGCTTTACATAAATGTCGTCAAGGGATCTCCACATTACATTGGGTATAAGATTCTATAATAAAATTCTGCAATCAATTTGACCTTGCCATTACTGCAGTTTAAAAACACTGTTAAAGAGAGTCTGATACAGAAAGCCTATACACTATTGAGCTTTCCAAACCAGCAGTAGAGTTGACAATTCAAAAGCACTTGTTTACAAGTTTACTTGAATAAAAAATATTTTGAATCCGAATGAATGAATTGGAATTCCTGTGACGCTTGGATCCAGCGACTCCACAAGACTTATTGAGGTCGTCTATCTATTGAGGTCGATCTACCTAGTAGATCGTCTACTGACGCTGAGTTTTCCGTTACGAGGTTCCAACAACTAAAGACCACAACGCCCATCGATTCTACTACGTGCCCCACCCATCGCCTCTTTAACTTCGCTACACGCTATACTAATTGACACAACGTTTAATCATTGCGACAAAAAATATCTTTCTTTAAACAACGTGCATAAACCGCTGAAGCTTGTACCAATTCCTTCAAGCCGTTTGTTATCCGGCTGAGTAGAATATACCACCCTTATTTCTTACCGAGGTGTCTTAAAAAGCGACTAAGATAAGTTGATTTCAGGCAGGCGGACGGTCGTAAAATACCTAGCCAAAATTACATCACAATCTCGTTAAAACTTGTTGTGCAGACCCTACTTATAATGGAATCAAGGCAGGAGAATGATGAAATGGCTTAAGCTGAAAGAAAGCTTTACGGGCTTGTTCTATGCGAAACTTTATCTCTTGACTATGATAGCCTATGTCATCAACCCAACATCCCAAATATTCGCATTTAAACAGAGATAACAGGACACTTTTTTTATGAAACCTATCTAGATGCTAGATGCTAAATTTCATGAAAATCGTTGAAGTTTTTCTAAGAAACTTCAACGATCTAGGCTTAGTTTGGTTGCTAGTGGTGACTTTTAGAATGTAATCTAGATAATAATCATAAGCTTTTGTTAAATAATGTTTATTAAAACTGTGTTGAGCAAAAATAAATAATTTCTTTCTTTCTTTTGTAAAAATACTTTATCCGTGTAAAAAATAACTTTCCAAAAAAATTTATCTGTATTTTTAGTTTCTTTTCTTGTTGCCAAATATTTGATCGTCAAGTTCAATATAATAAGAAAGAATTGCTTTAAGTTATAAATAGGGAAAAATCTGATAATTCACCCGTAGAGTCGTTGGACAAAAAGGTTTCTTATGTCTCGATTGACATAAAAACAAACAGCCAGGGGCCGTAATAAGTGTAAAAACGAGTCTACACTGTGTACTTTTATGGTACAATGGGAATCGGCTGTAATATTTTATTAAGGGGGAAAATACGCCTTAGGCTGAAAAAGCGTTAAAAACAAATTAAATTGAATTTGATATCATTCTAAATGTAACTAATATTGCTAAACAGATTCTGCCACACATTGCTGCGGCTCAGAATTTTTTGACTTTCTAAGTTTTCATTTTAATTTATAGAATTAGGCGTTACTTTGCGGAGGTCCATAATACAAAAGTAATGAGAATATTATTTTGCTATAATCCGCGATGAATCGCGGATTGCGGATTATAGCAAAATAATATTCTCATTACTTTTTTTCATTTTAATTACATATTTTAGATTATCAAAATGCTTAAGATAAATAACGTATTTAAATCGATCACGATTAATCCGTTCAAATAACTTTAAATTGTACTTGAGCATTATTTTTCTAAGTTAGAAAATTATTATAAAAGAGAGATGGTATTTTAATTTCTATAAAAAATGTATATCCCTACTTTTTGTTATATCGTTGTTGTTCGCTAAAAGCTGACAAGTGGCTTGAGTTTTTTCCAAATTTTCTACAATTATTCTATGGCAACTGCAGCACAATTTATACTATCATTTCTATAGTACTATCCACTCTCGCAATGTGTCTTGGGTAAGTTTGAATAGTTGTATAAACTTGCAATAACTAATGAATTAATTTAATCTATTATACAAAACTACTCTTCTTTTCTTTATCATACGCACTCTGTCTATCACAGAAATCGCATAAAATGCGTTCAATAGTTGTTGAGTTTACCGCGAATCGACCCGCAATAGAAAATTTTGCTTGGTGATATAACTCAAAATATTACCTATATAAAAATATTACTTATTTTAGACTTTCACTATCGAAATTTATTTAAAACTTCTGTACTGAGCTAGCATAAAAAACGATTTATATTTAGGAAAAGATTAAAGACATATATTAACATTATCTTGGGTACTAATGTACCCTGTATATGTTAACACATCATCATATTCCTGCCCTTATCCCTCTCTAAGTGGGGTCGGCACAACATGTTATAAACATGTTGTCACATGATTTGGCATGATTTTACGACCGGCCGCCTGCCAGACGTCAACTTACCGATGTCGTATTTAACGACACCTCGGTAAGAAAGAGGGTGGTCTATTCTACTAAACCGGATACCACACGGTGGGTAAACTTACCTTAGCCGCCTTTTACGACACCTCGGTAAGAAATGAGGTTGGTCTATTCTACTCAGCCGAATACCACACGGCGGGTCGACTTACCTTAGTCGCCTTTTACGACACCTCGTTAAGAAATGAAGGTGGTACTATTCTATTCAGCCGGATACCACATGGCGTCTATATATGTTAATACATTTCAGTTAAATGCTTGAATATACGGCGTGTATATCTATTTTCTCCTTCAAATAAAAAGTCTTACCGTCAAAGTCAAACCAAAGTCCTTCTACGCGCGCCTTTATCCAACCAAATTGACATCTCCAAATCCCCACGACATGGCCGCTCCGCAAAATGGCGGAATTCGCGCCAAAACTGCGAAGACGTTTCAGTAATGGCGGTCTTTTTTATCGCTTCGGAGGAATAATTGGGCGTTCTATTCGACGGAAAACCTTTTACAGATGCTAGAGAAGGTTTGTCAACGCGTCTAAGTCTTCCTTATTTTTTGATAAGGGTTAGACCATCTAATAGCATAAAAATGCTTGTCACCTCATTCAAATATTAGGTGCCCTTAAGCGTATTTAACTTGATCTCAAATAATCAGTATATATCCTCCTGCCCTTATCCCACTCTAAGTGGGGTCGGCACAACATGTTATAAACATGCTGTAACATGATTTGGCTGCGTTTTTACGACCGGCCGCCTGCCTGACGTCAACTTACCTTAGTCGTATTTTACGACCCCTCGGTAAGAAGGAGGGTGGTCTATTCTACTAAACCGGATACCACACGGTGGATCAACTTACCTTAGTCGCCTTTTACGACACCTCGGTAATAAATGGGGGTGGTACTATTCTACTTAGCCGGATACCACACGACCACACGACTAATATAATAATCAGTAGAAATGTAATAAAAGTTATTTAAATCACACTATTCTTGATAAAACGTGTTGATTCCTTTTTTTGAGTGAACAAGTATCTAAACCAGTGTTACTAAAGTAATTTATTACTTGACTATTTAAAAATGATTTCAAAATTGAATTTGAGTAGTGTACTTTTTGTTTTAGTTTAACGTATATAGTAGTACCGCATTCTTAAATATATTTTCCACCAATACTAAAAATAATTTCAACATTTCAGTCCTTTTTACATGAAACCACAAAGGAAAAAATAAATTCCAAAATGAACATCCCCAAAACAAAACGTTCTCAAAGACGCGAGCTCATTAAGGGAGTCGGTTTCCGGAGTCAAGATGGCGCCGTATCCGGTCCCGCACAGTCGACGTCTGACTACCTTCCGGTGCGGACGTGCGCTACGTTATTTCACTTAAGCTGACATTTTGAAAATTCATAAAAGAATAACAGCCGATATTAGGAGAACAACGTGATGATGTTAGACAATTGATTCACAAAACTATAAAAAATCGCTAAACCGTTGGGTCTGAGCGGTATTAGACTCTCAGTTAAATCTTTTAAAATAACCTATATTAAACAGAATAATTGAGTATTGTAGTTTTGCAAGCTTCAAACCATAGGGACTTATCAAGTAAAAATTATCAATTTTTATAATATTTTTTGATTTTTTTACGGTTTTTATACCGTAATTCGCCCCCATCCAAAGCCCCCCAAAATGTGGACTGAATTCAAATATCACAAGATCGTGTGGTTTAAAAGTCCCAGAAGAAACATAAGTCCAACAGTCGACATAGATAGTTAGAGAGAGATGTGAAAAATGAGGTTATTGTTGGCAACTCAGAGAGTAAAAAAGGCTTCGAAGCAAATAGGATGGACTAACCAAGCGATGCCACCTTCTTTAGCAAGATCTAGCGAGAGGCAATCATCCTCAGTAGTGAAAATCCGAATAAAGACATTTTACAGAAGATATCCATTAGTTAAGTAATTTATGTACAAATGAACATCATATCATCCTCCAGCCTTTATCCCACTCTAAGTAGGGTCGGCACAAAATGTTTCATGTTGCCACATGATTTGGCTACGTTTTTTACGACCGGCCGCCTGCTTGATGTCAACTTACCTTTGTCATATTTTAGGACATCTCGGTATTAAATGCGAGTGGTCTATTCTACTCAGCCGGATACCACTCGGCGGGTTGACTTACCTTAATCATCTTTTACGACACCTCGGTAAGAAATGAGGATATTCTATTCTATTCAGTCGGATACCACACAGCGGGTCGACTTACCTTATTCGCCTTTTACTACACCTCGGTAAGACATGAGGCTGGTCTATTCTACTCAGTTGGATACCACACGGCTAATTATGTAGAAATGAACATTTTACAGAAATGATTAACTTTAAGGTAATACAAATGAGTAATTAATACAAATGACGCGTACGCGCCCGCCATCTTGTGGTGCACCACAAAATGGCGGATCCATTAGCGATACTTGAGACTTATTAGTAGAATTAATTACTTGTGCAGTGTCGAGGAAATTGGATCTCTGAGGAAACTTGATTTAATTACACAACACTCTCGAGACGCGGCTGTTCTCGAAGTTTCAGCTAAGTAAAAGAGGATTTGTTTAAAGAGTAGTAATTAACATTAGCATCAAATCGCGCAAATTTTGTTTTCTCATAACCGCCCCGTCGTCGAAGAATTATGAGTGACTCTGCGACAAAATCGGAAAGCGTAAAAGTTCTTGCGATTTTGCCGTGGAGTATTGTATCTACTTTTAGCACATTTAAAGTAAAGCAACGGCTGAGCATAGGTCTCCTCTCTCTGTCTTTGGAAGAGAAGGATTGGAGCTAAGACCTACCACGCTGCTCCAATGCGGATTGGTAGGTTACACATATCCCAAGAACTCTCTAGAGATATGCAGATTTCCTGACTATGTTTTCATTCACTGAAAAGCCTGTGATAAATTTCAATTATCAATTAAACACACAAGTTTTAATATTTCTCTGTCCGGGGTTTGAACTCGTATTTCCTCTCTAAAGAGTCACGGTCACACCGCGGCGCTATCACAGCTTTTAGATTAAGGCTTTTTAGAAAGTTTAAAGCTAATGTGATTAGTAGAATTATATAGTTATAAAATTATATATTAGTGAATAGTAGTAAATAGTAGAACGCCGTGTGGTATCCGGCTGAATAGAATAGTACCACCCTCATTTCTTACCGAGGTGTCGTAAAAGGCGACTAAGGTAAGTCGACTCGTCGTGTGGTATCCGGCTGCGTAGAATAGACCAACCTCATTTCTTACCGAGGTATCATAAAAGGAGACTAAGGTAAGTCGACCCGCCGTGTGGTATCCGGTTGAGTAAAATAGACTACCCTCTTTCTTACCGAGGTGTCGTAAAATACGACTAAGGTAAGTTGACGTCAGGCAGGCCCCGGTCGTAAAATACGTAGCCAAATTATATAAAAGTAATAATAAAATTATTTTGCTATAATCCGCGATGAATTATCTATATAATCCGCGATTATATCAAAATAATTTTTTTATTACTTTTGTATTATGGATCTCCACAAAGTAACGCCTAATTCTATAAATTAGCCAAATTATATGACAACATGTTTGTAACATGTTGAGCCGACTCCACTTACGAGTTGGATAAGGGCAGGAGGATGATGATGTGATTAGTAGAATTTACATGTACATAATACTTTTGTATAAATATATATTTATGCTGCACGTTTCGCAGCATTAAGTCCGGTGTTTAACAAGCTCCCACTTGCCTACATCTAAAGACACGCAACCTCTTGTCGATAGTGGGCCAAGTGCGCCCCCTGGCGCTGCACATGTTCCCATAAAGACACGTTCACGCGTGATTTTTGTATATATAGTAGCTGTTTGCGGCTTTGTCCGCGTGGAAATCAGAGTATTCAATAGAATGTTTAACATAAAAGTACTTATTCTTATTATCCGTAAGAGATAGAGATATGCTGTCGCGGACTTTTTCGAAGTATTTTTAATAGATCTGCAATTTTTTACTACATTACTAGCACAAAACTAATGAAAATATTATTTTGCTATAATCCGCGATAAAATCGTTCGATTTATCGCGGATTATAGCAAAATAATATTCTCATTAGTTTTGTATTATGGACCTCCGCAAAGTAACGCTTAATTCTATAAATTATTTACATTACAAACTTTCGCATTTATAATATTAGTGGGATTAGTAGGACTAGCTGTGCTTGCGGCTTCGCACGCGTGGAATTCAGTGTATTCAATTGTATGTTTAAAGTACGTATTTGTGAGTTAACTATTAGAGACAGAGATATGCTGCGGACTTTTTCGAAGTATTTTAGTAGATCTACAATTCTTTCATTCACAATTCTTTAGTACATTACTAGCATTTACCCGCAACTTCGTTCGCGTGAACTGTTGTCGCGTGATAGGTTGATAATAGATGGCGCTTTTCAATGTCATCTTATTCCTGTATGATTAACAGGATTACTTTACCATGTATGTTATTCCGGTGTATAATAATTGTGCCAAATTTCATCGATATTGCGTATTCACCGTGAAAGAGTAACATACATCCATATTCACAAACTTTCGCATTTATAATATTAGTATGATAGTATAGTATGATATAGGATTAACATACATAATTTGCTAAGGTGCTTTTCAAAATCTTTTTTGAATTAAAAAAAATCTTAAAATAACTTAGCATCCAAACCATTGACACTTGAAATAAAATTGCCCCTTCGAAAAGGTCGAAAGCTTTGTTTTTTCAGCCCGCACAGTTGAAAGGTGCATTAGCGCCATTGTGGCGGCCATCTTGTTTTGAAGTGCCGTGCAAATGGCGGCTGAGCTGTCGATTGGCGGGAAACTAACGTGTGGTTTTAGTTCACTATTTTCATATTGTTGATACCTATATAACAAAAAATCCAATCCTCTACTGATAAAGCATCCCATCGTAGTTGCCAAACGTCAAATCTTAAATCTGTTACTTTATGAATGATTTTGAATACAAAACATTACACATTTAGATCTGTTACTTTGTCTATTTTTGAATATAAAATATTACACAATGAATCACTTGACTGACTTTCAAGTTGTTGTTATTTATTTAAGTAAAAAGTAAGTAACGGCCTGTTACTATCCCACTGCTGGGCATAGGCCTCCTCTCTCCGTTTTTGGAGAGAAGGATTGGAGCGAAAACCTACCACGCTGCTCCAATGCGAATTGGTAGGTTTCACAAATTCCTAGGATTCTCTAGAGACATGCAGGTTTCCTCACGATGTTTTCTTTCACCGAAAAGCGTGTGTAACTCAATAAAGAAGGTATTGATATAAAACGGAGTTTGTACCCGACAGTCGCCCCCCAATATATAATTCGTGTGATAAACTGGAATTATCAATTAAATACATAATTTTTTAATAGAAAAACTCACTGTCTGCCCGGGTTTGAACCCATGATTGTCTCTAGAGATTCACACAGTCGCACCGCTGGGCTATCACAGCTTATTATTTTATTAGCTTATTATTACACTTATTTATTTTACTATTTTATATTTTTTGCCGCGTATTTTTGTTTCTCCTGCGATCCCCTTTTATGTATGGATAAAAATAGGAAACTTATGTCCATTTATAGGTACAAAATATGTAAATAAAGAAAGATTTGACTTGAAATATTCCCTCAATGTTAAAAGTGTATTTATAACATACTCTTTTATTGAAATTCCTACAGAATAGATAAAGTCAAATCCTATTTAAATAATCTTTATTCAAGTAAGCTTTTTATAAGCACTTTTGAATCGTCAAGGATCTGGTTCGGAATGTTGCTCTTATCGAGAAGAACCAGCAAGAAACTTGACGGTAAATTTTTTTTGTCATATTCAACTTACATTATTAAACTGCAGTCTTGTTATCTAAATAGATTTTCAAATCCAAGTATTTTTATCATTCACTAGCAATCGCCAGCGGCTCCACCCGCGTTGAAAGATTAAAATCGTAATATAGTATTTTGATGACCGTAAAAATGGTTAAAGTGGGGTAACCTTAAAAGCTAGAAATATACTGTCGCGGAATTTAATTAGAACTTTTAGAGTGGAACAATTTTGTAGTACATGATTTTTGAATAACTTTCACCGTTTTATTAGCGCACGCAAGGAAGTTCTAAATTTTGCCGTTTTCTATTCATGTTATCATCTATTCATCTTCAATTATAGATATAATCTTCAACTTTATAATATGTTTTACGTATAAGCATATTTCTTACACTTAATTTAATTTTTCTGTAGACAAGTCTAACATGTATTTTTGTGTTAATATCTTACTAAACTACAGCTCAGCAGAACCGGGTTTAATGATATTAACGATTTACCCTAGAGTATTACCCCTATTATTTGATTTAACTGACTTATGTAAGTTGGCCGGAACTAAGCCGTAAAGTTACCTCCTTCCCCAGATCATCTCAGATGCGAGCCGCTATCAAATATTAATCAATGTAACAATGCTTTAATACACTTCTGGAGGAAATACATCGCGGTAATCACTTGATGGTAGGTAAATTTTCAATGGATACGGCAATTCATGAAACAACATACTATAATTCTCCTGACTTTATCGCACTCTAAGTGGTTTCGGCACAGCATGTTGTTGATTTGATTATTTTACGACCGGCTGCCTGCGAGATGTCAATTTACCTTAGTCGCCTTTTACGACACCTCGGTAAGAAATGGTGGTTCTATTCTACTCAACAGGATACCATACGGCGGGTCAACTTACCTTAGTCGCCTTTTACGATACCTCGGTAAAAAATGAGGGTGGTGTATTCTACACAATCGGATACCACACGGCGGGGCAATTTACCTTGAGAGTAGGATAAAGGCAATAAAGTAGGATAAAGTAAAAAGTGAATGATGATCTATAATCCGCTTTTGTAAGAACACGAGATGGAAACAATTAATTACATGTTAAAGGTTTGTTTGAAAATTAAAGAGGTTTATTTCTTTTGATATTAAGTTACTTTGCGGAGGTCCATTAGACAAAACTAATGAAAATATAATCATGTTATTTAATTTAATTGGCTTAAAAGCAAAATTTACTTTTGTTATTACTACTGTTTCTGACAATTAATTTTGACAAGTTTAGTGGTATAATCACAGAATTAATTATACCTTATCCAACCTTATTCCATACTCCGGCTCGCTGTGAAGTAGCGCCACCCAATTTGAGAATAGTATTAATTATTCAGCCGAAACAGATAGCTGGCAATTTCGGAAAACCCTCGACGCTAGGAATTGTGTGGACATACCTTTATTTAAAATAATTTTACATTTTATTAACATATTTTAACTAACACCACCCTCATTCTTACCAAGGTGTCGTAAAACGTGACTAAGGTAAGTTGACCCGCCGTGTGGTATCCGGTTGAGTAGAATTATACCACCCTCTTTCTTACCGAGGTGTTATAAAAGGCGTCTTAGGTAAGTCAACCCGCCGTGTGGTATCCTGCTGAGTAGAAAAAACCACGCTCATTTCTTACCGAGGTGTCGTAAAAGGCGACTTAGGTAAGTTGACCCACCGTGTGGTATCCGGCTGAGTAGAATAGACCAACCTCATTTCTTACCGAGGTTTCGTAAAATACGACTGAGGTAAGTTGACGTCAGGCAGGTGGCCTGCATTTTTATAACATGTTGTGCCGACCCCACTTAGAGTGGGATAAGGGCAGGAAGATGATGATGACATATTTTAACTTAGACCACCCTCATTTCTTACCGGGGTGTCGTAAAACACGTCTAAAGTAATTCGACCCGCTGTGTGGTATCCTGTATATTTTGTCACATATTGTTATATACACATCGTTTTACCTTAACCTAAGAGCACATAAATTTTACGAATACACAAAAAATACAGACGATGTGAATTGAAGAGAAAAACATGTTGTGCCGACCACAATTAATGGGATAAAGAATGAATGAATGGATGCGTATAAAAAAATTATGCAATTCAAAGTCAGTTTGGCAATTTCATAATTTCAGTGAACAAGGATAAATACTTACTAAATACCCTACTAATTATTTTAATCTCAATTTAAAAACATAAATTTTCAAGTCATGTCCAACCTAAGATATCGTCCGCACAGCTCGTTAAATTTTAACTAGCAATACGATCGCGTGTCTATGGCATTGTTCAGAAATATTTATAACTAACCATAGACAGTTAATATATAGACATCGACGTTAAATTCATAGTTAATTTTATTCAAATTACTACAAGAAGCAGTTTTTTAACTACAAGTAATTTATAAATGGTTTAAAACGTTGCTTCTAACGACAAGCCAGCAAGAAATTCGATGGTTATTTTTTGTAAGCTTTTATTTTACTGGCGTGTATGTATAAAGTATAATAAGATGGTGGAATCTTGCAAGTTAAATATAACCCACTTCCCGGTATCCGATTGAAATTTTACACGCATAACCTGATGCTGCAAGGAATGACTCCAGACGATGGAACTCCTCAACCGTTATCAGTAGGAACAAGAAATTTTGTACATAATATTTATGCACATAAAAATATAACGAGTTATAGAACGATAGGTGATGTATGTAATAGACAAAGTAGGAACCGATATAAGCTTGCGACTCCTGCTTTGCGCCTTGCAAAAGTACGTAAGTCGTTTGTGGTTTTGGATATAAGATTCTATAATAACATTCCGCAATCAATTTTAGCTTTGCCATTGCAGCAGTTTAAAAACACTATTAAAAAGAGGCTGCTACAAAAAGCCTACTATACTGTTTAAGATTATTTAGATGATAAGAATGTGTGGATATAGCTCTCGAACCTGTACAAGACAGGAATGACGAAATGTAACTAGAATTAAGAATTATGTTTTTAAAAAAGCAACCACTGAATTTCTTGCTGGCTTTTTTCGGTAGGAACAGCTTTCCGAACCAGCAGTAGAGTTGACGATTCAAAAGCACTTGTTCACAAGTTATTTGAAAATAAATATTTTGAATTTGAATGAATAAAACTTTTCTTTTAATTATCTTGTTATTTAAAAAGGAAACGGAAAGATAAAGCTGTCATATCCCAGCGTTAAAACCGTGCGACCCTTTCGAGAGGATTCTTCCTTAGTTAACAGACAGGCATTGATAATATTAGTACGAACTATACTTTAATGTTATGAATATTATAGACTAAAACGTTTGTATGTACATTAGTATTATACGCTAACTGACTCATTAATTCTCAGGGATCTAAGCCGCAATGAGCTAACTGCTATCAGCCGGAGAACATTTCGGGGCCTCACAGCACTGAAGAGTCTACATCTGGATGGAAACCAGCTCAAGTGCATCGACGAAAAGGCCCTCGAACACCTAAAGAGCTTAGAAGTGTTGTGAGTTATCTTATTTTATGATGCATCAGGGGCTTTTTTAATTGACTTTTGCTATAAGCCCTAATGGCTTTGACAACGTCACCGGAAAGACTGCGTCAGGAACTGCAATCGGTCATTCTTAAGTCATTTTTGCCACTACTTAGGTCCTCCCTTCAGCGTAAACATGCTGAGCGCAGACCTCCTTATACATATCGCAATCTATGGAAATGCGATTGTCTTGGCGCGTTTTTCGTTTTTAGTGCGAATATGAGACCTAAAAGGTCTCATAATATGTGATGATTCAAAAGTGCTTGCAAAAGCTTACTCTAATAAAGTCTATTTTGATTTGATTTATATTTAGTAATTGTTCTCGGGCGATTAATATAACCCTCTCTCTCTCCTTCAACTGATGGTCGTCCACTGCTGGACATAGTTCTCTTCACGGGATCTCCACACCATACGGTCTTGTGCCGTATCCAGCGGCTCCCCTTCGCTTTTTGAGGTCATTAGTCACAGACCACCTCGTAGGGGGTCTACCGACGCTGCGATTTCTGGTGCGAGGTCGCCTTTCTAACCCCAACGCTTATTGGTTCTCCGCATTATGTGCCCCGCCCATCGACACTTCAGTTTCACGACACGCTGAGCTTTGTCGGTGACTTCGGTTCTTTTATTCAAAAAAAATCAAAATTCAATATATTCTTTATTCAAATAAACTTGTAAACGAGTGCTTTTGAATCGTCAACTCTATTGCTGGTTCAGAAAGCTGTTCCTACAGAGAAGAGCCAGCAAGAAACTCGGCGGTTGGTTTTTTTTTAACTATAATTCTTAATACTATTTACATTAAGTCGTTACTGTTTTTCTTTCTGTCTGTTCTTTATGGATCTCCTCATTTCCTGCAGAGATATTCCTCCTATAAATAATCTCAATCATAGAATTTAATCTCATAAGATAAATGTTACGTCCGACTTAAATAATCGTGTTGTTTTCTAGGACGCTGAACAACAACAACCTGACGTACCTGTCGCTGGAGGCCGCGTCGGTCGCGCGGCTGCACACGCTGCGACTGACGGATAACCCGATAGTCTGCGACTGTCGCGTCGCGCGGCTGTCCGCGGCGGTGCGCGCCGCCGGCATCCTCGGTGTCGGAGCAAGGTAGATTTTTCAAATTATTTTTAAAGTGAAAACTTCTTTAGCGGCGTTGTGCGATTTTTGTGATAGTGACCTGAGGATCGGATTCGTAAGACGAAGGGAGAGAAGACCACCGGTGCGGAATAGAAGAGGAAGTATCACCCTCTCCTTCTACCGTTACATTTATAATGTAATATAAATTGTCACGTTTGTGTACTATAGCGCAAAAAATGAATCATCATCCTCCTGCACTTATCCCACTCCAAGTGGGGTCGGCACAACATGCTGTCACATGATTTGGCTGCGTTTTTACGACCGGCCGCCTGCCTGACGTTAATTTAACCCAGTCATATTTTACGACACCTCGGTAAGAAATGAGAATGGTCTATTCTACTTAGCCGGATACCACACGGTTAAGCGCAATAAATGAATATTGCTTTACCACATAAATGATAGTATTTTTATACTGATAATTAAAACAATTCGTGCAAAATTAGTCCCTAACTATTCAAAAATGCGAAACGTTAATATTCAAGTTTTCACTTCTGCAGTCCCGGAGTGCAACCTGTTTATTTTTTTTAATAACGTTTATACATTTTTTACAATAATTATATATAATTCGTGTGCCGATTTTTCAACAATGAAAGAGGTACAGCAGTAATGTACGTTTGATTTGTGTTAACTTTACATTTGCATTACATACTAGAGAACATTACAAGCTTGTGATACATGTGTCGCGACTCAGCAGAGTTAGCAACTCATTCGATAGTCTTGGTATTCGCTTCTACAATAAAATTCCGCAGTCCATACTAGACCAGTCTACAGAAAGGTTTAAGTTAAGTATAAGAGATGTACTTATACGTAAATCATATTACACAATTGAAGATTATTTGGATGATAAAAAAGCCTGGATTTGAAAATCCTTTCAGCTTCATACAAGACTGCGGTTTAATAATGTAAATTTAAAATGTTTAAAAGATTGACCGCCGAGTTTCTTTCTGGTTCTTCTCTGTAAGAGCAACATTCCGAACCGGTTGTAGCTTCATTAATCACATTGATCCTTGACGATTTAAAAGTGCTTGAAAGAGATTATTTGGATAAAGATTATTTTGATTTGAGTTCAGCAGTGAGTATTAAAATTGTTTCAGATGCCAGGCTCCGGCCACTCTCAGAGGCGCTTTACTCACGGAATTGGAAGCTCACGAGCTGATATGCAATGGTGAACATTCTAGAATTTTGCACATTATAAGTACCAAAGACGTTCACTTCAAAACTAGTTATTTTGAATATTAATTACTTTAAATTCAAATTCAAGTTTTTGGAATTTAAACTATCCTGAGTGTTATTTATAATTAATGTTTGAAAACCGGCTATACTCATGTGTTATATTATCGGATGAGCCCGAATAGTTTCAATCCCATACGGGGCTCTTATTCATGAGCTCTTAACGAGGAGTTCCCGCCGCGATAGCGCCGCGTAAAGAGGCTCATGAAAAAGAACCCGGTATGGGCTTGAAACTAGTCGGGCTCATCCGATAAAATAACACGTGAGTATAGCCGGTTTCTATACAATAATTTCAAATTAAAAAGTTAAGTAATTGATGCTATCACTCGCTTTTTGATAAAGGAATTCGTGAGGAAAATTGCATATCTCTAGAGAATTTTCAGTGTATGCTTACATTCCAATCCGCCCTGGAACATAGTAGATCAATCCTCTAACCTATGTAAGACCAGCATTGGGATAACTGGACGTTGCTTTGAATAATGGATTCCTTCCTTCTAGGTCCTACGATAACTATAACTGCGGAGTGTTCAGCCGAGCCACGCTGCCCGCCTCCTTGCAGATGCTCGCCGGACGGTACGGTCGACTGCCGTGAAAAACTGCTCACAGAACTGCCCAGCATACCACACAGAGCCACCGAAATGTATGCCAACTTTCAAATGCATATTAAATTAGTACCTGGGTATCCTAGCCCAGCTCGTTATTTTTGTTGAAGATATAAAATTGATGTTATTAAAAAAAGGATAAAGATAATAGGGCTGGTGACAACTACTCGACACTGGGTACTCTTTGAAACTTATTATTAACTTTTATTATCTTATAATATGGTAGCAGTTTTTCACTACATGAAAACAGGGATGAAACGACATTTTAAAAAAAGGCATTCATTCTAGATCGACTTTTCACCCTCAAATCTATACATAGTAAAATGTCATGAAAAAGATAGAACAGAAATTTAGTACAATTGAAGCTTACATACAGGAAAAAATAACCATTTTCTTCCTCTATCTCTAAAAGACATATTTGAAGTTGTTTAAATACTGAAATAGACGCGAAGTCAAACAAGTTTTTAAATAATCATAGTCCTGCCCATATCCCACTCTAAGTGGGGTCGGCACAATATGTTATAAACAATGTGACAATAGTCACATGATTTTACAAAAGTCATGATAGAACTATTTTTCTATAATCTGCTATCCGGTCTCTAGAACTTTTGGAAATTCTGCATACCAACGCCTACTTCTGTAGATTATTTACTATTCTCTTTCTGTACTTTTCTCTTCTACACATGTCTATCTCTTTCCAGTCGGCTAGAACAGAACGAGATAACAGAGGTGGGTGCTGGAGCCTTCTCGGCCGTGAAGAGAGTGGCCCGCATCGATCTGTCGAACAACAAAATCTCCAAGATGGCCGCCGACGCGTTCAACGGACTGACGCATCTGACTTCGTTGTGAGTAACCATTTCACGAATCTTACTTTTTCTAACTTGAAGCTTAACTTCTAATTGGAGCTTAGACTCAGCAGGCTGCTCCAATACTGATTGGTAGATATATCCCAGGAAATTGGTCGCTGCACGATATTTTTCCCGAAAATACAAATAATTTATAGAATTAGGCGTTATTTTGCGGAGATCCGTAATACAAAAGTACCACCATCGACGACAAAAATCGCAAACGCTTTGCGATTTTGGTCGTGGAGTCTATCTCCTGATGATGCTTCGGTTGCGGGGCGAAACGATTGTTGAGTTTGTGGTAGTGAACGTATGTAGTGCTTGTGTATTGTGGTGGCGGTGGTGGAGGTTTGTTCAAGTGTTTTTACGAATTTTCATGTATCAGGTATGATAACCGATTGTCCACTCTACATTTAGCATTATATATATTTTCTATTTTACTTCATCGCGGATTACAGCAAAATAATTTTATTATTACTTTTGTCGAAAATACAAACATCAAATATAACTCATTGCTGCCTACCCGGGATTTAAACCTGTGATTATTACTTATTAGAATAATGATCGTGAATTATGTGAAACCAGTCCCAGAGGAACTGAGTCACTGATTCAAATTATATATGGACTGTATCGGATTTAGGCGAAAAGATCTTCTTTCATAAATAGCGATATTAGTAATTAAATACAATTTTATCGCCTACCAGATATTTTTACTAAGGTATCTAAACAATTTAAAATCACATAAACCTACCTATAAAATGTCTTTCTAACATTAATTTGGTTTTGCTTCAGGGTGCTCTACGGTAACAAAATTAAGGATCTCCCATCAGGAATATTCCACGGACTGACGTCGCTACAACTCCTGTAAGTATATCTGATTGTAATTTATAGAATTAGGCGTTACTTTGCGGAGGTCCATAATACAAAAGTAATAAGAATTATATTTTGCTATAATCCGCGATAAAAGAAAATATATGTAATGCTAAATGTAGAGTGTACTATTCGTTCTCATAACTGATACATGCAGAAATTGTTGAATTTTTTTTTTATCTGATTGTACAAATATATAAGTACTCAAAATAGAGGTTTGGAAATTGTAGACAAAATAAAGGATGCATGTGATGCTACATGCTTTTAATGGCGTTGCGGGCCCAGTATGCTTATCCATGCTGATATTAATGTGAAAGTCTGTCTGTGTATTACTTTTTTACGGCTGGACCAATATTAATTACGTTTGGTACATAGAAAATAATAATAAAATAATGTTCTGTGGCTGCAAATGGTTTATGTTAATTTGAAATGGGTAAAATTGTAATGATTTGTATGTTTGGTCTTTCAGATTGCTTAACTCCAACGAAATCACATGCGTCCGCAAAGACACGTTCAGGGATCTGCAGAGTCTAAAACTTTTGTAAGTATGCAGTTGTATCAGTTATGTCTTCAGGGTTAATTATATATATAGTAAGTAAGTAAGTAACGGCCTGTTACTATCCCACTGCTGGGCATAGGCCTCTTCTCTCTATTTTTGGAGAGAAGGGTTGGAGCTAAGACCTACCACGCTGCTCCAATGCGGATTGGTAGGTTACACATATCCCCGGAATTCTCTAGAGATATGCAGGTTTCCTCACGATGTTTTCCTTCACCGAAAAGCGTGTGATAAATGGCAATTATCAATTAGACACATAAGTTTTGTAATAGAAAAACTCATTGGTGTCTGCCCGGGTTTGAACCCATGATCGTCTCTAGAGATTCACACGGTCGCACCGCTAGGCCATCACAGCTTATGGGGGTTATAAGGGAAGTCCGTTTCTATACAGGACGACAGTGTTGATAGAGAGCTGTTGTAATTCTCTATCCCGTGTCAGCTCACAGTGAATTCTATATATATTTAAATATATATCACAGACTCAGTGCATTATTAATGCTTATTAAATAAAATACGTTGGTTACCTTCAGCATTTTTCGTTACTATATAATTTAAATGAATATTTTGGAAGTTATCGCAATATAAGCTGTGGTAGTCCAGCGGTAACACCGTGCGACTCTTTCGAGGAGGTCACGGGCTCGAACCCGGGCAGACACCAATGAGTTTTCTGATAAAACTTATGTGTCTAATTGATAATTGTAATTTATCACACGCTTTTCGGTGAAGGAAAACATCGTGAGGAAACCTGCATATATGTAGAGAATTCTGGAGATATGTGTAACCTACCAATCCGCATTGGAGCAGCGTAGTAGGTCTTAGCTCCAAACCTTGTTTACAAAAACGGAGAAAAGAGGCCTATTCTCAACAGTGGGATAGTAACAGGCCGCTACTCTATCAATATTATACATACAATATTATATGTATAGAATATATAGATAGATATCAATTTTGTGTATAAAAGCAATATTTGTATTGTTCCAGATCTCTGTACGACAACAACATAAGATCCCTACCGAACGGCACTTTTGATTCACTGACAGCAATACAGACATTGTAAGTATAAATATAATTAACCTTTCGTAAGGTGCCAAAATTCCAAGTAAGGCAAAATCATCCGTCCCATTCAAGGCCGCGGTCAACATCGGCACATATACACAAAATGAAGACCTCCTAATATTATAAATGCGAAAGTTTATGAGTATTGATGTATGTTTGTTATTCTTTCACGGCAAATCCGTTTAAGCAATATCTATGAAATTTGGCACAATTATTCCTTATACACCAGGGTAACATACAAGCTATAGAAATCCTGTTAATTCTACAGGAATAGGATGCATTGAAAAGCACAATCTATTAATCCACACAAACGAAGTTGTGGGTAAAAGATAGTACTTCATATTGGTAAACAGAAGTGGGATTTAGATGTCACAATTATTGTATTTTAAGGGCTCTTAAATCTAAACCTTATTTCCTAGACACTTGGGTCGCAACCCCTTCGCCTGCGACTGCTCCCTCCGCTGGCTGGCAGCGTACCTGCGCAAGAACCCCATAGAAACCTCTGGAGCGAAATGCGACTCACCCAAACGGATGAATAGGAAAAGAATAGACGCATTGCGAGAAGAGAATTTCAAATGCAAACGTGAGTATTGCACGTTCCAGTTACTGCGTAATTACCACTGCATCATTCTTAATATTTGTATATTAAAAAAGTGGAGTTAAATGTCAAAAAAATACATACACCGCTACCTCTAGTCGTAGCCCTAAGTCTATCAGAAAATACTAAAACCGAAGCTCAAAGCCTTTTTTTGATGAAAGCAGTTAATTTTGAACGCATTAACAAAAATATAAGAAAACATCGTGAGAAAACCTGCATATCTCTAAAGAATTCTAAGGATATGTGTAACCTACCAATCAAATGGAGCAGCGTGGTAGGTCTTACCTCCAATCCTTCTGTCTCAAAGACGGAGAGGGAAGGGCGATGACCAGCAGTGGGATTGTAACAGCATCCCTATCCATAGCATTGAGATTGGGGATTAGGCCGTTACTTTTACTTTTTTTTCTAGTAGGAAGGTTATTAAATAAGAGTTAACCGAGCACATTTGTGCCTTTGTTAATCATTACTACAGCAGGAGTCCAAATATATATGCCACAGAGTACATGTCAACCCTGTATAAACATAACCCATAAGGGATGAATCCATTAAATGCACGTTTCAGCTGGTGAAGAGACGGCTGAGGCGTGCGGCGACGAACCGCCCTGTCCGGACATGTGCGCATGCTCCCGCGCGTTGGTGCGCGGCGTGCGTGTCGCTTGCGCACGAGCTCGGCTGGCCGACGTGCCCCGGGACCTGCCCATCACCACCATTGCCCTGTGAGTGACCGTTAAATATCTAATACCTTTAAACGATCAAATCTTGTATAGGTATATAGTAAGTAAGTAGTAAGTAACGGCCTGTTACTATCCCGCTGCTGGGCATAGGCCTCTTCTCTCCGTTTTTTTTTATGAGAGAAGGATTGGAGCTAAAACCTACCACGCTGCTCCAATGCGGATTGGTAGCTTACACATATCCCCAGAATTATCTAGAGATATGCAGGTTTCCTCACGATGTTTTCCTTCACCGAAAAGCGTTTGATAAATTGCAATTATCAATTAGATAAGTTTTACTAGAAAACTCATTGGTGTCTGCCTGGGGTTTGAATCCTAGACCTCCTCGAAAGAGGCGCACGGTGTTACCACTGGGCTACCACAACTGTACCACAACGGTAGATTATATTCTTATTTTATTTTATAGGTATATACAATCGGGATTTCGGAACCGACTCCAAAATTTAGTATGCAGAGGGTTTCGACGGCTGTAAATGATCTAGATCGGTTTCATTTTTAGACAACTTCGTTTTATCAGTGTTTTCAAGCAATGAGATATTTGTACAATATCATTAGAATATAAAGGTAAATTTCGACCCCATTTCTATTACCTCAAGTGAAAATCGGGAGTCAGATGTCTCCAATCCGATTTTATTACAATTTCCTCTTTTTGTGAGAAAAAACTATTAGCCTAGGAAACTAAGAGCCTTTTATTAACGCATTTGATTCGTATCTTTTCTAAGAAAAAAACGTCTAGATATTCTATAATTATTATCAACCATGTGACAGGCAGCCAGTTTATCATAGTTCGTTCGAGGACGTGGGCTGGATATGTAGATAATTGTGTTACTCGTCCTAACAAGTATCCTTTATGAAACTGGAAAAAATTGTCTTAAAACGTCATGTATCATGAGTGATATTCCATTCTTTATATATTATAGCCAAGTATCGGGTTAGTAATTATAACAATATCTTGTTCCAGTATAATGCCGGACAACAATTTAGGTCAAATCAAATCCGACGGACTGTTCGGTAGGCTGCCGGATCTCACTAAACTGGACTTTAGAAACAACGGTAGACTATATTCTTATTTTATTTTATAGAAAAGCTTACAGCTACGTACACAGTATAATTATAAAATTTAATTAAGTATCAGTGAGTTATTAGCTAGTCGCTGATATTTCATTAAATTCTCTGCCCCAATGTTGCCTGTAAGAGATCGCTTTTAGCGACAAGGCCGCCTATTGTACCAATACTTTAGTAGCTAATTTTCGAAACTATTATGGTGTGCAATACAGTGTATTCTATTCTATTCTACCAAAATCGCATGTCTCTGGGCTGTATTTCACAAAGTTGGACGTTATTTTCTCTTAATTTGTGGTCAAATTACAATATATCGATAATATATAGAATTAGGCGTTACTTTGTCGAGTTCCATAATAAAAAAGAATCTGCTTATTGCCATTAGAGTTCTAACAGTGGATCCATTATTTTTAGTAATACGCTTATCAGTCAAGACAATATCTCTGCACTATTTTGAGCAACATATCATCTAGCCTACATTAAGAGATCTTGTCGAGAAGTGACGGCTCAAAACTGACATATAATACAATTCTAGGTATAACGGTGATAGAAGACAACGCTTTCGACGGCGCAGCCTCCATCCAAGAGCTTCTTTTGGACGGCAACCTGCTACAGACCGTCACCGACAAGATGTTCTTTGGATTGCACAGTCTCAGCACTTTGTGAGCTTATTAAAAGATAGCTTGTACATATTTCGCTATACTTAAATCATCGGAGTTACATCGGCATTAAGTACAGTTGATGTTTGAAGAAACAAACTGAGATCCTTATCCTAAGTGTGAATTTACCAAAGCATATTCAGGTTTCTTATAATATCATTTGCGTATGTTATATGAAAGCTTAATCAAGTAAAGGGTTAAAGCACGAAATCATGGTGGTAAGAGTACGTAGATCCAAGGTACGATGGATATTGGATATTTGAGTTGGTAAAATGGCAAAAGATGGATCGTAGAATCCCTGATCGTATAGACCTTATCTTATCAACAAGAGAATCTCGTCTATACGACACTTATAGCAGTAGACGTTCTATATTTACTAAATTTAACACATGACATCTTCTCTTCTTTACATCGATCATCATCATTCTCCTACCCTTATCCCACTCTAAGTGGGGTCGGCACAATATGTCTTCTTCTTCCATTCTCCTCTATCATTCGCCAACTCTGGTGCCACTCCTCTAACATGCATATCATTTTTCACACAATCCATCCATCTTTTTTTCGGCCTTCCCCTAGCCATACATCCATCCACATTCATATTTAAAACTCTTTTGGACACATGATTTTCATCCCTCCTCATTACATGGCCATACCAACTTAGTCTCGCACTTCTCATCTTTTCTGTAATGGGCGCAACTTTCAGACTTCCCCTAATATACTCCCTAATATACCCCTAATTTACATCGATAAAAATGGGAAAAAAAATCCTAAATGGGAAAAAAAGGCCTAGGGAGCAAATATACTAAGGACCTAATACTCAAATAATCGTTTGATAATGTGGAATAACTTTAAATATATATTTTTTCCAGATCTCTAACAGACAACAAAATCAAGTGCATCACTCCTGGCTCCTTCGACCATCTCAACATGCTGACGACCCTGTAAGTACGCAAAATATTTGTTAATCTGTGTTTATTGATTTAATACGAGCTGGTGCTCTCATTTCTTACTACAAACATTAATCGCATGGTCCATTCCATGGATAAGTTTTCTTGCTTAAAAAGGCCTTTCTGTGCTTCAGGAGAAATCCTAACCCGGATCTCGTACTATTCTATAATGATTAAAATATGAAGTATTCAACTCAGTCTGCTACAATAATTGTATTGAACAACCGATTATAAGATGCTATGGGAGAGTTATTATAGAATCTTTTGATATAGTTACGTACATGGTTTGTGGATTTGAAGGAATATTCTTGGTGCCTCGTTCAGTAACTTTCTTTCTGCTTTTCAGTACTAATTTCATTTCTTCAAATATAGAGCAAGTGGGTAATCCAGTAACGTTGCCGATAACGTAAAGTCTTTAATCCAGTAACGTTGCCGAATTCACTATTGTATCACTTCGTTATCGGTTCCTCCTTAAAATCAGTGTGTCGTGGTGTAAAAATGTAATATAAATCTGATCACTGTCCTCAGACTATTTGGTAATGATGCTCTGCAGGTATTGATGTTGTTTTTAGTTTTCAGTAGGTCGATGCCTCTTCACAATCAAATTGTGTAAACAACTGTAAAAATCTGTAAGATGAACCTCATTTCTTATTCCCAAGGACGCTTAGAAATTTTCCCGAGTAGTATGTTTTATTGTAGTAGCTCGACTTCTCCTTACAATCAGTAAGCTGGTGTCAAACTTCCCTGATTCCCACATCCTCAGGTCGCTGGGCAACAATCCCCTGCAGTGCACCTGCCACATATCCTGGGTGCCCAACTGGTTGCGCGGGCGGCGGCTCAGCACGGGCGCGGCCTGCGCACACCCCGCCAACCTGCGCGGAACAGAGGTACAGCATCTCGAAGTGGCCGACTTTAAATGTACTTGTGAGTATACTTATTTTTAATTATAAAGTAAATCTCGTCTCTTCTTGCCCTTATCCCACTCTAAGTGGGTCACATGCTGTCACATGATTTGGGTGCATTTTTACGACCGGACGCTTGCCTGACGTCACCTTACCTCTGTCGTACTTTACCACACGGTAAAAAATATGGTGGTCTATTCTACTAAACCGGATACCACACGGTGGGTCGACCTACTTTAGTCGCCTTTTACGACACCTCGGTAAGAAATGAGGTGGTCTCTTCTACTCAGCCGAATACCACACGGTAGGTCAACTTACCTTAGTCGTCTTTTACGACACCTCGGTAAGAAATGAGGTTGGTACTATTCTATTCAGCCAGATACCACACGGCGTAGATACAATAAAGCAAAGTAAAGTAAAGTATTGTAGATTTACAGAAATACTACAAGAAAATCCGCGATAACATGTCTTCATTTTGGTTAAATTTATATTTTGAAGACATAATTAAATAAAAGGATTTACAGGGGAAAACTTTGTGACTGATTTCCACGGGGGCAAAGCCACAGGTACAGTTATTATTATTTAATTGATAGAAGTAGGCGTTACTTTACGAAATTTGATAGTACAAAAGTAATAATAGAATTATTTTGGTTAAGCCCGATTTGGTAAGAAATTCGTATCCAGAATTCGTTTACGTTGACGTTGACTCCTAAAAGTTGGCCAAGGGATAATGTTTAAAGGTTTAGGACCGCCTTAATATACAAGATATAATTGGTGATGTTCATAATAGACATAATATAAATCGACTTAACCTTGCAGCACATGCTTTGCCTTATATGCTTTTAATTGTTATTTTAAATTGTTTTAATAGGAAATTAAATTTATGGTGGAGTTTCACCAACCTCCAAACCTCCAACTATTTACGTACTTTTAAGTAGGAGCAAGCAAGCTTATGACTATTTATCGACTTTCCAACCAAATTTCCTGTAATTTTGTATATTTTCTGAACAATAATTTTAGTTTATTCATTTGGATTTTCATCATCATTGATATCAAAGGTCAGATTTAGCTTTTAAATAGCAATTTACATGAGTCAATTAAATACAAAAAAACTGTGCCCTTTCAGCGGAAGACAAAGGCTGCTTGCCCCAGGATTATTGCCCGGCCGGATGTGCGTGCGCGGGGACCGTGGTCCGCTGTGCGCGTGCTCGTCTGACGTCACTTCCAGCAAGGCTACCGCCTTATACAACTGAGCTGTGAGTTATCGCGCGTATCGATATATAATCCCGTTTAATAATAGGAAAAAGATCGCTGGTTCTTCTCAGGAAGAGCAACATTAAGAACAAATGGTAGCTTCATTAAATCTAATTGATGGTTATTTAAAAGTGCTTGAAAAAGCTTTCTTGAGTGAATAAATTTTTTGTTTTAATATTAACTTTGCCATTAGAGCAGTTTAAAATCAAATCAACAGTTACCATACTATTGAGGGTTACTTAAATGACTAGAATGCGTTAATAGATATTGTTCGAACCTTTAAAAAACAGTAATAACTAAATGTAACTAGTAATAATATATAGTATAATATAGTAAATTATATATTTAAAAGAGCAACCGTCTTCTGCTGGCTCTTCTCGGTAGGAACAGCTTTCCGAACCAGCAGTAGAGTTGACGATTCAAAAGCACTTGTTTACAGGTTTTCTTTAGGTTAAAAAGAATGTTGAATTTCAATTGTGATTTGAATTTTAAATAAGCATAGATAAGCCATCAATGCGAAAGTTTCATCTTCCAGCTACCTAGAGTCCAACGAAATAACGAGTATATCCACGGAGCAGCTCCGCCACCTCACGCAGCTCACGAGGCTGGACCTCTCCAACAACAAGATCAGCGTGCTCTCCAACAACACCTTCGAGGCCCTCACCAAGCTGTCCACGCTCATCGTCAGCTACAACCGGCTCAGATGCGTACAGGTACCGCCTACTATCTCCATACTTTCAGATATCGCCTTTTGGACTTAAATTTTCTATAGACTGCTGAAGTCTACGGCCTCGAGATTAAGAGGAGTCTAAATTAAAGACTATTTAAAAAAAAACACAATGAAACAGGACCGCATATAGAAGTTCTTCGCATGTGAATAATAAATGATTTTCATAAGCTCTCAATCCACGAAAAATTTATGGCAACGGTGGGGCATCATTAGTCCTGATAAGATATACGTCATCACCAGGCCATCAGTAGCTCATCACAAAACTGGTTAATTTTTTCTATATTTTGAATCCAATATATACGATTCCGAATCAATGTTTTAAAAATCCCTTCTAGAACTTTTATTTGAAATTTAGTTTACAGAATTTGTGTTATTGTCACCAGTTCTTGCTTTTTGTTATTTATATTCTTCTGCTTTTTCTACCTTGATGTGGTTGTTTGTTATTATTGTAAATGTTGTAGCCATATTTAATTAGTTAGTTAGTTTATATTTTTAATGTATTATGTATCTTTTTAACAAATATTTAATGAATATATCGCCTAGTAAAATAAAATAAAAAAATTACATTAAAAATTGTTGTTATAATAGCTATTAGAGGTTTAACATAAGTTTTCTCTTTCAGCGTGACGCTCTCAAGGGGCTCACCCAGCTTCGGGTACTGTCACTTCACGGCAACAACATCTCCATGTTAGCTGATGGGGTGTTCCGCGATTTGGAGTCCATCTCGCACGTGTAAGTTTATTATATCCAATCATTATTCAAGTAATACTTTTTGTATCCTCAAATATTTTTAACTTTCTGTTCCTATTTCTCAAATAGTTGCTAGACAACCCCGAATCGAAAAATGTAGACCCCTATGACATAACATAAAAAAGGTTGTGCGTAGCTGCTAGATCCAAGCGGCAAAAAATAGTATGATGTGGAAATCCCTGAAAGAGAAATATGTACATCGGTGAAAGTTTTAAGAGGAACAAGATCATAATAAAAATAGATTTATTTTAATTAAAATTTGTTACAAATTATGTCGACCTGAAGATATTTCCTTCTTCATACTAAATCTTCTTTTTCAGACTAAAACGAAGTGACCAAAACTATCACTATTTTATATCATGATGATGACCGAATCATCTTGAACAACCATTGATATTGGTAATTTTAGTAGCTTGCACTGGAACAATGTTATTGATGAGAATCTCACGTTGGATTATGTATTTCTATGTAATACTAAACTCCATCCTTTGCCATCCTATGTAATACTATATCCTATCCTACTAATCCTATGTATACTATTCTATGTAATACTAAACACCATCCATGTATTCCATAAAGTACTTTATGCCTTCTCACGCACGTGTCGTTAACTCTACAAGCTCTCCTGTTTCTATATTATAAACTCATGCTGGAGTTCTGTGTTTAATTTCCTCCTTACATCGCGTTGTCTCGATCTTGCCGAGATCCGTAAGCTTCCATGTCTACCTCAACTCACTTTGTCTCAAGCTTGCCAGGCTCTATAAGGGTACATATCTTGCTCAACTCGTGTGGTCTTGCCGTCGGCAGGCTTAGTAAGTTTCCGTTTCTTCTGCACCTCGTTCTGTCTCATGCTTCACGTCTCCATGTGTGTCTCCATTGTCTGTCCGCAGCGCGCTGGGCTCCAACCCGCTGTACTGCGACTGCAGCGCGCGCTGGCTGTCCGAGTGGGTGAAGGTGTCGGGCGAGTACGTGGAGGCGGGCATCGCGCGCTGCGCCGACCCTCCGCCCATGAGGGACAAGCTTGTCCTCAGTACACACTCCTCAGCGTTCATCTGTAAAGGTATAGCGCTTTATTATTTGCTCTTTATTAATGATATTACATTTTTTTGTTATTTTACAAAAAAAAATACCTATAATAGCGATCCGTCACTGCTTTGTACGGGTATGTGGGCTTTAGCTAAGGGCGGTTGAAAGATAAATATATGCTTCGGACTTTTCTGTGGAATTATAAAAGATGCATAATTCCACCGTAAGCTGTTTTTTAATACCTCAAAAGGACTAAAGCAGTGTTTCCCAACGTAGGGCCCAAACCCACAGGGTGCCCCCCTGTGAGTTTTTTATTTGTTGGTTAAAGGGGCAACTCGACACGAGTTTAAACCTTCGCTCTGGGCCATTTAAGTGCTATGCTAGACTCTGTGCCAAATTTAGCAAAAAAAGCAATTTGTCTTCCTAAAACCTATTATTTATCTTCTTTAAGTGGACAATTCAATGTTAATATCAAAATTTATGTATGTTACTTAGGGGGGCAAAATTATTTTTAACGTAGGGCATAGACTAAAAAGGTCGGGAAACACTCGACTAAAGGATGATGATTAAGACTTCAAGAAGGCATTACCATTTTCGTTATTTTCATCATTTATATATTTTAGCCAATTAACCAAATCCTGCCTTTTAAATAACTGTCTATTAGTGGACCGCATCTGAAATATGATAAGTAATTTTTTTTGTTTGTGTTATCAGACAGATGTGATGGAGGATTTCGTTTTATAATCTTCATCCTGGTATCGACTGGCCCGTTGGCGTAGTGGGCAGTGACCCTATCTTTAACGCCGCGGGTCGCATAACACGTATTAAGTTACTTACTTTGGGGACGGACGACCGTGTGTGTGTGTCCTATATATTTAATTATTTATCTTCAGCTGACCCTCCTGCCGACGTGGTATCTAAATGCGACCGTTGCTACCGGAACCCGTGCTTGAACCGCGGGCTGTGCTCAGCCACAGCTTCCGGGGGCTTCTCGTGCGCCTGCGCCCGCGGCTTCCACGGGGACACCTGCCAGCACCAGATCGACGCGTGTTACGGTTCGCCATGCGCTCACGGTATATGCCACCTGCTTGAAGAGGGAAGGTTCAGGTGAATTTACCAACACTATTATTTTTATATTTTTAATTATTTATTTTTATATATTTTTTTTTTAATGAAATGCTCAAAAAAGAGCCATACGGGCTATCTATAATAGGAAGCATCTTGAGTCCTTTCGTTCAAAGAAATAGGCATACTTACTGTCACTGCATCATAATATATATAGTAATATTCTATTCGTACGCAAAAATATCCATATGTACAAGACCAATTCGATGTATATCATAGACATACCAGAGGTCACAAAAAGCTTATGATACCTGTGTCGCGACTTAGCAGAGTTAGCAACTCATTCGATGGTCCCGGTGTTCACTTCTACAATAAAATTCCGCAATCCATATTAGACCAGTCTACAGAAAGGTTTAAGTTAAGTATAAGAGATGTACTTGTGCGTAAAGCATATTACAAAATTGAAGATTATTTGGATGATAAAAAAGCCTGGATTTGAAAATCTTTTCAGCTTCATATAGGACTGCGGTTTCATTATGTAAAATTGAAAATGTTTAAAAGATTAACCGCCGAGTTTCTTTCTGGTTCTTCTCGGTAAGAGCGACATTCCGAAACAGTTGTAGCTTCATTAATCATATTGATCCTTGACGATTCAAAAGTGCTTGTAAAAGCTTATTTGAATAAAGATTATTTTGAGTTGATTTGTATTCCAGAAACGCCTCTTAAGAAGCGTTTTGTGACGTTGCAATTGTATTCTAGGAACATGTTTTAAGACATGAATGACGACGTGTCAATTGATTCTAGAAACGTGTCTTAAGAAGCATTTTATGACATGGTAATTGTTTTCTAGAAACGTCTCTAAAGTAGCTTCTATCAAGAGTAACGTGTATCTTCCAGTTGTTCGTGCCACGCCGGGTACACGGGCGTGCGCTGCGAGGTCAACATCGACGACTGCCTCACCAACCGCTGCCAGAACAACGCCACCTGCGTCGACCACCTCGAGGGGTACTCCTGCAAGTGCGCGCCTGGTTTCATGGGTAACATCTTGTCAAATAAATATCAAGAGAAATGGCAGATAAAAGTATCGGCCTGTTACAATCCCACTACTGGGCCTCCTCTCTTCATTCCTGAAGAGAAGGTTTGGAGCTAAGACCTACCACGCTGCTCCAATGCGGATTAGTAAGTTACACATCCCTATTATCCCTAGAATTCTCTAAAGATATGCAGGTTGTCTCACGATGTTTTCCTTCACCGAAAAGCGTGTGATAAATTGCGAATATCAATTAGACACATAACGTTTTAAATAGAAAAACTCATTGGCGTCTGCCCGGGGTTCAAACTCGCGAAAGAGTCGCATGGTCTTACTGCTGGGCTATTACAACTTTTGGCAAATGACATATAATCCTAGTTAAAATGTCTTTCTCAGGTGAATTCTGCGAGAAGAAGATCCCCTACTGTACCCCGGAATTCAACCCGTGTGCCAACGGCGCGACCTGCGTGGATCACATCAGCCATTACACCTGCACGTGCCCCAAGGGCTACTCCGGGCAGAACTGCACCGTCAACGCCGACGACTGCATCAACCACATGTGCCAGGTAAATGTTGCTTCAAAGATCCACCACTTTATACCACTTTTATAGGTACCACAGGAAAAAAGAATGTGCGTTCTGCTTCTATCAGAAAACCTATTATTAGTTTTGTTGAATATGTGTTACTTATTAATTTGTCAGTCATTATTCTCCTGCCCTTATCCCGCTCTAAGTGGGATCGGCACAACATATTATAAACATGTTGTCACATGTTCGGCTTCGTATTTTACGACCGGCCGCCTGCCTTACGTCACTTTACCTTAATCGTATTTTACGACACCTCGGCAAGAAATGAGGATGGTCTATTCTACTCAGCGGGGTATACAAAACGGCTATTATTTGTTGAATTATTATTTTCTAGCATAGTAAATATTTGGTATTTATGTGTTTTATTTATATGTACTGTTTTGTCGTGCACCAAGTGTATCTGTCTGTCTGTGTGTGCCAGAACGGCGCGGCGTGCGTGGACGGGCTGGACGAGTACCGCTGCGCGTGCGGCGCGGGCTACGCGGGCCGCTACTGCGAGGCGGCGCCGCACGCCGCGCTGGGCACGTCGCCGTGCGCGCACCACGACTGCGTGCACGGCGTGTGCTACCTGCCCGCGCTCGCGCTGCACGTGCGTACTGTACAAACTAACATTTCATTGTTTACCTCTAAGCTGTCGCCGGCATTGGTGGTGGATTGGTTTAGTTTAGGATATGGTTACCGCTGAAAACCAGTATTCGGGGCTACCTCAACGTATACTGAGTGTTGTTCCTTTTTGCAACGTCACATTTCTCTGCATACGTTAGAATATTTAATTTTATTTTGTCTATTCTATAAGTTTTCAGGTTCATATATTAAAGCGGGTTAAATATTATATTTGCCATCCTCTGAGCTACATCCTTAATCTTTCGATAAAAACTGGTGTATATCCTCCCGAGTGGAAAGTTACAAGAGTAAGTCCTATTCCTAAAAGTAATACCATAGCTATAGAAGAATTTCGCCCTATTGCTATTTTATCCTCAATGGCGAAAGTTTTCGAGAGTATTCTCCATAGTAAATTGCACAGGCAGATTAAGCCATTTCTCTGTAATGAGCAGCATGGTTTTAGACCTAAAAGATCTGTTGATAGCAACCTTTTAACACTTGTAGATTACATATCAAAAAGTCTTGATAGCGGACGCCAGGTCGATGTCTTGTATTTCGATTTTAAGAAAGCTTTTGACAGAGTTAACAATGATATATTGTTAAGTAAATTAAGTGGAATTGGCTTTTCTCCTAAACTTTTGCAATTAATGGCGGATTATATGCGCGATAGGAAACAATTTGTTCGTTTAGGTTTATATGAATCCAAGCCTTATCATACACGTTCCGGTGTAAGTCAGGGCTCTATTTTAGGTCCATTACTATTTTTGATAATGCTTAACGATCTCCCAACAGTACTCAGATCTGCTAAATGCCTGCTATATGCGGATGATTTAAAATTATTTATGCAAATAAACACGGAACAGGATTGTCTTGAACTTCAGCGTGACCTTGATGCTGTAGTAAGATGGAGCATAGCCAATAAAATGGAATTAAATTTAACCAAATGCTCCATAATGACTTTTCACCGCATTGTCCAGCCAATTCATTTTGATTACATTATTAATGGCGTTTCGCTTACTAGACTTACTGTTGTCAAGGACCTGGGGGTAACCTTTGATTCAAAACTCTCATTCCACAACCATGTCTCTGCACTTGCTACTGAGTCTTTTAAACGTCTAGGATTCGTCCTCCGTAACTTACGAGATTTTCGTAATCCCCAGACTATGAAGCTTCTTTTTAATGCCTTAGTGCGTAGTAAAATTGAGTCGAGTGCGTGTGTATGGAACCCATATCAAAGTACTTATGCTTTAGCTCTTGAAAAGGTACAAAAAGCCTTTTTGAGATTCTTATATAAACGCCTTTACGGTTATTATCCGTACTTGTATCCAACAGGTTTTCTCTTGGGACATCTTGGATATAATTCGCTTGAGACGAGAAGACTGTATTGCCAACTTAACACTGCCCTAAAAATTATCAGAGATGATATCGACTCTCCCGATCTGCATAACAAATTATTTTTATTATATGCTCCAAATAATTATACTCGTGCTAGGC
Organism: Morpho helenor; assembly: GCA_029227775.1. Lineage (NCBI taxonomy): Eukaryota > Metazoa > Arthropoda > Insecta > Lepidoptera > Nymphalidae > Morpho > Morpho helenor. The sequence goes on from JARGCU010000011.1 coordinate 13,714,492, forward strand.
GTCATAATTTATTTGCCGTACCGTCGTCCCGCACCGTGGCGCGTGCTAGGTCACCTATCCCGCGGTCACTGTCTTTGCTCAACGAACTACTTAAAGAATCCCCACACTGTGATATCCTTGCAGGTAAATGGCAACATATTCGAATAGAATTACTAAAATTTTGTGAAAATTTAATATGATTTTATATATAGTGTAATGTTATAGAATATGTAATGATGTATTATAATATAATGTAAGTATAACATAATTAGTGTAATTGGATTTTATCCGTGCTAATTGTTATTAAATAAATAAATAAATAAATAAATGTAGGGTAAATGTGACAGATGTGAATAAAAGGTTTTTGATTTGATTTGTATGTACTGCTTCTGCTTGTATTTCTTATGAACGTTGACCGTAGGAAGGGATATTTAGCAGATAGTTACAAGCTGATAAAAAACACTTTCTTAAATTTCCTTCTGGCCGTATGAATGGTTTAGTTGCCGCTGTCCTTAATAATTAACCTGAATTGCTTCAGTGTTTCGGCATTAGATGCAATCGTTTTTATTTCTCGAGTGGTTAGAAGTACATATATGCTACTCAGTCCCAGCTTCCGCCGTCCTCGTGCTCTCGTTTCTGTCTAATCAAATATCAGTGGATGCTCTCCAGGATGACATCATGATGGAGCGGCCGCTGCTCGCTCCGCCCGCCGACTACCTGTGCAAGTGCGCCCCGGGGTACTCCGGTATGTGAACTCAAAACATTGGTACTCAGCAGTACCAATGTTTTATATTTTAACATCAAATGACTAAAAACGTGTCCACTGTAACTGTTGATTAAAATTAGTTATTCTGTATCCGTTAGTTAATAAATTCAGATTTAATTAATCGTTAGTTAACCTAATAAGATAGACATATATCTTTTATACCTAATCCTTCAAACTAACTCAAATCTTTATTTGAATAAGCTCTTTCAAGCACTTTTGAATCGTCAAGGGTCAATATGATTAATGAAGCTACAACTGGTTCGGAATGTTGTTCTTACCGATAAGAACCAATAAGAATCTCAATCTTTAAAAAAAATTCATTTACATTATTTAACCGTAGTCTTGTATGAAACTGAAAGAATTTTCATGGCATAGCCAAATTGATTGTTATAAAAAAAATCAACACTCACGTCGACACTTATTCACGCTGGAGTGATATTGATGAAATTTGGTAAAATCGAATGTTAACGCACACTATATACAATAACACGATATAATAGGAATACCACAATTCCCGTTCCGAGATGCTCTTCTCTTGAAAGACGAACAAAGACTGACTGTCTCTGAAACGTATTATCAATAGGAAGACTCCACCGGAAAGTAGAACAGCACAGTGTTGTCAACATTTCAATAAAAAGGGGAGCAATACTCTTGTTTCATGACTGTGTTGCTATAAAATATAAAGCGGAAGTCAATGGCGACAACACGAAGCTTAAACACTGTGCTAATATATAGGATAATAAAATTATCGTTTTTCTATCGGATACATAAAAAAAACTAAGCACACAGCTGATAGTATTTTTACTCTAGATTAAAGGTGAATGTTGCGGGTACATTTTAAATATAAATTTGCGTGTTCCAGGCCGACTCTGCGAGTACCTCACCTCTCTCACCTTCAACCACAACGACTCCCTGGTGGAGCTGGAGCCCTTACGGACCCTGCCGCAGGCCAACGTCACCCTGGGTAAGTATTGTTGGTACATCAGGTCCCGCGTTGTCAGAAAATTCGCCTGGAAGCTTTATTCAACTGCATCGCGTAAACCAACAGAGGTACACTAAAGTAATGTACTAGAGAATTGTAGATCTATAAAACTACTACAGAAAAGTCCTCGACAGCATGCCTCTATCTATTATGGTTAACTCACAATAAATATTTTTATGTTCAAAATTTCAATTGAAAATTTTACTTAATAATATAACGCGAAAAAACTTTGTGACACACTGAATTCTACGCAGGCGAAGCTGCGCACAGCTAATTATTATCACAATTCAATTAGTTTACACAAAATCTTAAAAAATATTACTAATATTATAAATGCGAAAGTTTGTTAGTATGAATGTATGTTTGTACTATATACTATACTCTTCACGGCGAATACGCTGAACCAATATCGACGACCTTTGGCACAAATAATCCTTACACACCAGAATAACATATATCTATCACACCAGAATAATATATATCATAGGCTATAGTAAGTAGTAAGTAAGTAACTGCCTGTTACTATCCCACTGCTGAGAATAGGCCTCTTCTCTCCATTTTTGGAGAGAAGGGTTGGAGCTAAGACCTACCACGCTGCTCCAATGCGGATTGGTAGGTTACACGTACCTCCAGAATTCTCTAGAGATATGCAGGTTTCCTCACGATGTTTTCCTTCACCGAAAAGCGTGTGATAAATTGCAATTATCAATTAGACACATAAGTTTTTAAGAGAAAAACTCATTGGTGTCTGCCCGGGTTTGAACCCGTGATCGTCTCTAGAGATTCACACGGTCGCACCGCTGGGCCATCACAGCTTATAGGCTGATAGGCTATAGAAATCCTGTTAATTCTACAGGAATAGGATGACATTGAAAAGCGCCATCTATTATCAACAAATCATGCGACAACAGTCCATGCGAACGTCGCGGGTAAAATCTAGTAATAAATAAAGACATTCATAATAAAAACAGAAGTCCGTTCATGAGGTTTTGAGTTTATCGCGAACAAACTGACATTTGGAACGTCTCTCGTATGGAATGTAAGAAAATTGCTACATATGTAGATATGTTACACATCTGATTATTGGCTGTTTACTTTCACAAATCTTGAAGTACTATCTAGGTATGTAAAAAAATAATCGATTTTTATTTCAATCGATTATTTGTTTTAAATAATCGATTTGTAATAATCGATATTTTGACTTAAAAAATCAATTATTTTATCATCTTTCTGTTTTTTCTTGTTTTTTAATATTATATATGCATTGTTGAATGAAACCAATGTAGCCCAACTACACATTTCAATCTAATTTGACAAACAGCGCATCTGTTATTATTTATTGGTAGTTGTCCACTTTAATTAGACTTTATTTTAATTCATTATTAATATTAAAAAAGGCAACTTTTCAAATAGTCAGTATAAAACGATTTGTAAAAAAATCGATTTACTTTAAAGAGAAACAAATCGATTGTTTTTTAAGTGGTTTATTCTACCTCATATCATATCCCTGATTAATCGATAATAGTACGACTTTGCACTTTTATACAAATTCGTATCAAAAATTAACATACATTATATCAGGAAACGGACATCATTAATAGCACTATAAAACTATCATATAGTGTTTAGAGAGAACACTCGATAGCGCGTCGCAATACGACACAGCGCCATCTACACGCAGGAGACAGTGAATAAGAAAGATATAAATATTTTTATTTGCGCACAATTTAATAAGAATGTAAATTTATTTTATTATAGCGAATTAAGCGTTTTTTCAAACGCTTAACTCGTCACAAATAAAAGCTACCACTATAGCTTGGCAAGAAAATCGTGAAAATAATGGTGGCTCCACAATCGTGCATGTGGTAACCCTTTATCTTTCCTCTTGCCCTTATCCTACTCTAAGAGGGATTGGCTCATATAACATGTTGTCCCGTGTTGTTATGTTGTACGATCAGCCGCCTGCCTGACGTGAACTTATCTTAATCGTATTTTATGACACCTCTGTAAGAGGGCGGTCTATTCTACTCAACCGGATACCACAGTGTGGGTCAACTTACCTTAGTCGCCTTTTAGGACACCTCGGTAAGAGATGAGGCTGGTCTATTCTAATCAACCGGATACCTGCATGTGGTAAACCTATATAGTGCGATAAAAACGGTTTCAATACTTAGATAATTTTTTCAACTTTTATGTAATGTGCATATTAAATAAATAAATAAATAAATATATGGGACACTTACACACACGGTCATCCGTCCCCAAAGTAAGTAACTTAATACTTGTGTTATGGTAGACAGACAACTGGTGAATATATACTTATATATTTTTTAAATACATACTTAAATACAAATATACACCCAGGCTCAAAGACCGACAAATTCATTTTTTTTAAAGAAAATGTTGGTCCTCGGCGGGAATCGAACCCGCGACCCGTGGAGCCGAAGGCAGGGTCACTACCCACTGCTCCAACGAGCCATTCAAATATTGACTTGATTTATGAGGTGTTACTATTATTTTGTAACATATTGACTTTATTTATTTCGTGTTATTATTATTCATCGCGGATGATCTCCATAGAGATACGATTATCATCAGCTTCTCACAACTCTCCAACATAAATTCATGCAACATCAAACAGTCCTTCCAAAGTATATGTAATAAGTAATTTATCCTGGGTTAACCTACTACCAGGATATATATCCTGGGTTACATAGAGGATTTAAAACCTGCTTTTCCTTCAGAAACAAAATAAATACATAGTAGTACATAATTAACGGTAATTTAACACAAAAGTAATAATAAAATTATTTTGCTATAATCCAATAATAGACTCCACGACCATAATCGCAAGCTTTGCGATTATGGTCGTGGAGTCTATCTCCTGAAGATGCTTCGGTTGCGGGGCGAAACGATTGTTGAGTTTGTGATAGTGAACGTATGTAGTGCTTGTGTATCGTGGTGGCGGTGGTGGAGGTTTGTGCATGTGTTTTTTACGACTCCTGCATGTATCAGGTATGATAACCGATTGTCCACTCTACATTTTGCATTATATATATTTTCTATTTTACTTCATCGCGGATTATAGCAAAATAATTTTATTATTACTTTTGTATTATGGATCTCCGCAAAGTAACGCCTAATTCTATAAATTAGGTAATTTAACACTAAATTCGACGCAAATTAGGTACCTGGTACCAATCGTTATATATCACACGTATTAGTATTAAAGTGACCTAATTCAAAATAAAGTGGTTTTGCGCAGCGCAGCGCCTACTACTTGGATAAGCAAAAAACACTAGTTTTTTTTAATAGTTCGTAGCGTGATGTTATAGATGATAATGGCAAATATAGAATCTAGGAGAGGAGGACATGTTCTACAATATCTTGGCATGACGAACTATATAAAGCTGAATAGTTTGTTTGTTTAAACGCGCTAATCTCAGGAACTACTAGACCGATTTGAAAAACTCCTTGAATGTAAGAAAGTCCATTTATCGAGGAAGGCTATAGGCTATATAACATCATGGTATAGATGAATAGGAAAGGAGCAGCAATAAAAAATATTACACGGCAAAATTTAAAGCTCTCCTTGCGTGCGCTAAGTAGTAAACGGTTAAAGTTTTTAAAAATCATGTACTACAAAATTTTTACCCTTTAAATGTTGTAAATAAAATTCCGCGACAGCATATGTGTAGCTTTTAAGATTAACTCACTTTAACGATTTTTTTTTCAAAATACTATATAGCGGTTTTAAATTTTTCTTAACTTCTTCTCCTTCGTCGTATCACTATTGTCAGAGCGGTCGTGTTCATCATGAAGTGACTTTAGGGGCAGATGTTATATGGCGATTGCTAGTATTACATAAAGTTAAAAATAAAAGCAAAAAATAATATAGAACTCTTTGAAATTATACTACATGTACTTGACTAACAGTAGTGGTGTTGCCAACAATTAAATATCTTAATTCCAGATCAGGATATTTTTGCCAAGCTATATTTCTGAATACAATTGCAAAGAGAAATACTTTAAAATCTTTCTTTTTCACTGTCTCTTCAGTGTAGATGGCGCTGTGCGATATTGCACCGCGCTATCGGTTGTCCTCTTGAAAAAGTATAAGTAGTTTCGCGAATTTTCGTTCACTTGGATAGTTCACTCTAATTTAGCTATTAAATATTTTTGAAGCGAATTTGTGCTTTAGTACAAAGTCGTTCGATTCATGTATGATATGGATTAATTAATAAAGTTCAATTTCAAACCCTCTATATTAGGTGTTAAGGATGTTACTTGGCGTAGAAAAAATCGATTGATAATTAATCGATTCTTTTCCCTTTAAAAATAATCGGTTCTTAAAAAAACGAATTATTTCCTATCAAAATAATCGATTAATGAGAATCGATTTTATTCTGACTATATGAAAAGTTGCCTTTTTAATATAAATAATTAATTAGAATAAAGCTAATTAAAGTGGACAACTACCAAGAAATAATATCAGTAGCGCTGTTTGTGAAATTACATTAAAATGTGTAGTGCATACCTAATCTTAAAAATCAAGAAAAAGAGTAAAAAAGAAAAATGGATACCTAAAATTATCGATTTAAAAAACTATTTTTGATGAAAAAATAATCGATGATTATAATAACCGATTATTTTACTCCCTGATACCCTCTATTTTAGGTATATATATTAGGAAATGAATAACTGCCTTGATATGTAATGGTAGTTAGGGATGTCATTAGGAGCAGAAAAAATCGATTAATAAATAATCAATTTTTCCATATTAAAACAATCGATTTTAAAAAAATCGATATTTACGTATCTAAATAATCGATTTTTTTCTGACTATATGTAAAGTTGCCTTTTTAATATAAATAATAAATAGAATAAAGGCTTATTAATGTTGACAACTACTAATAAATAATAACAGATGAGCTGTTTGTGAAATTCTGTTAAAATGTGTAGTTTGGCTTCTTTGGTTTCATCCGACAGTGCATATGTTATCTTAAAAAACTAGAAAAAAGAGTGGAATGAGAAGGAGGCTGATTAAAATAATCGGTTTTTTAAAAATCGATTATATAAGAAAAAATAATCGATTATTAAAGTTCGATTATTTTGAAAAAATAATGGTGCTAATAATCATGGTACTAAATTGTTTGAAATAAACGCTTTTGGATTACTAAATAAATAAATAAAAAAGACTAAAGCCAAACGATGCGCTGTAATTGAAATTCTATTAAAATATGTAGTTTGGCTATATTGGTTTCATCCAACAACGGATATCTTATCTTCAAAGAAAAAAAAGAGAGTATACCTACTCCCTTTTACCATAAAACGGATACTTACTATTAACCTAAACCTTCTGGAATTGCACTAACTTTTACACAGTACAAAAATCCATTCAGTAGTTTTAGAAAATCGATCGCAATGAGTATATTGGGGGAAGTCTGAAAGTTGCGCCCATTACAGAATAGATGAGAAGCGCGAGACTAAGTTGGTATGGCCATGTAATGAGGAGGGATGAAAGTCATGTGACCAAAAGAGTTAAATATGAATGTGGATGGATGTATGGCTAGGGGGAGGCCGGAAAAAAGATGGATGGATTGTGTGAAAAATGATATGCACGTTAAAGGAGTTTTATTTATTTATTTATTTTTAACATATATTTAGAAAAGAGAAAGAAGAATTAAAAAAAAACACGTATAAAGGCGGACTTATCCCTAAAAGGGATCTCTTCCAGTCAACCTTTGTGTAATAGAAGGAAAAGGATAAGAATTGGAGTGGCACCAGAGTTGACGAATGATAGAGGAGAATGGAAGAAGAAGACATATTCTGCCGACCCCACTTAGAGTGGGATAAGGGTAAGAGAATGACTTTGACTGGCTCGTTGGCGCAGTTGGTAGTGACCCTGCCTTCAGTTTCGCGGATCGTGGGTTCGATTCCCACCGAGGGCCAACATTTTCTAACAAAAATTTGTTGGTTCTTCGAGCCTGGGTGTATATTTGTATTTAAGTATGTATTTAAAATTATATAAGTATATATTTACCAGTTTTCTGTCACCCATAAAACAAGTATTAAGTTACTTCCTTTGATGACAGAGGACCATGTGTGTAAGTGTCCTATATATTTATTTTATTTATTTTAATGATGAGTTTTAGTAAATTGATCGCATACAGCCAGACAGCGTTTGAGGACTTTGTCCTATAATAAGTATAGAGTATAGATATACCCTCAATAACAATATGTATCCAGTGTTCAGCACCAAGCAGCTGCACGGCGTGCTCATGTACTTCGGGGACAGCGAGCACCTGGCCGTGGAGCTGTTCAACGGCAGGGTGCGGGTCAGCTACGACGTGGGCAACCACCCCACCTCCACCATGTACAGGTGAGTGTCCACAACCAACACCACATACCACCCTGCTACTATAGTACACGTCTGAACATAGGCCTATCCGAACTTTTGGTATGAATGGGCATCGACCTACTATCAAACTTCTGAGCATAGGTCTTCGCTATCCATTTGGAGAGTAAGGGTCAGAGTTTAATAGCTACCTAGTTACTACTATATCGTCGTGTTTTGAACACAGTTTTGCAATATTTTCTCATAAAAGCAACACGGGCGAGCAGTATAAGTATACTGCAATATTATTCGCTAAATTTGTGGCTTTGCCCTAGACCAGTGGTCGGCAAACTTATTAGCCAAACAGCCAAATATGAACATTACAACAATTTGAAGAAAAAATTGGGAGCCATTCGGCTTGTTTAGTAAACGTTTATTATACTAAATAAGTAGTACACTAAATAAAACTAAATTTCATACTTAATAAATAATTATTAATGCGAAGAATAGGCTTCAGAAAATTTAAGTAAATTTTTTTTATTTGAAAATATTATTGCGCTTTGCCGACCACTGGCCTAGACATTAAGATATCTAATTGTCGCTCGAATCGCAGCAGGAGACTTTCTAACCTACACTTATCTACTAGCTATTTATTTCTAGATTTTTTACCCCATTAAAAATCGTTGATAGGTCTTGTTACAATGAAAATTATCTTTCAAGTATCGTTTAGACTTTCCAACTTGCATAACTGTTTGGGTTATAAACTGGTTGGTTTATGGTTTATGGTTAAAAATAAGGTTTTTTGGCAGATAATGTGAACTGGATGATATTAATACTTCACGGGCCCTTGTATATAATACAAGGCCTCATGAATTTTCAGTACAGAACTGCAGTACTTGCATTCACAAAGCAGGTTCGTAGTTCTGTAACTGTTACTATGTATCATATATATCGCGACCAAGCACTTTACTGATCGCTATTCGAATATGATGAATATGAATCCCTAAAGCGCGATATGTCCCCTGTTATTATAAACTAATCGATCCAGAAAGTTCTATTTTTCAATCAATACCGAGTCATGGTAGAGATACAGAACAATGTATAAACAACAGATTTACTAGAAAAAATGATGTCAAGCGAATTTGAACTCTATGTGTTAAGCATAAGGCATAAGGAAAGGAAAAGGGTATCGTGATATCTCAACTGATGAAATAATAATATTATTCCAGTTTCGAAATGGTATCGGACGGCAACTACCACAAGGCAGAACTGCTGGCTATCAAGAAGAACTTCACGTTGCGAGTGGACGACGGGCCCGCCAGGTCCATCATCAACGAAGGTACTAGAAGACATGCGTACTTAGTCTATAGCTTTAATGGCCTATCTTTAAACTCTCTTAAAGTGGGTTAAATAGGTATTTTAATCGGCACATACATGACATCAGACGAATAACATTTTATACAAATAATCTTTAATTTCTAAGATATAACATGCTAATTGCGATAAGGTCATATTGCGGACTTATCGATTCCAGCTTTATACTTTACCTACATATCTCGGCAGCGTTCCTGTGATATAACCTGCTAATTGCTTTAATGTCCTTTTCACGTCGAGCTTTATATGCCCCTTAGATATTTTTCACACATAAAGATACAAATGATAACTATATCAGTGTTACCAACACTCAGGCAGCAAGGAGTATCTGCGGCTGGAACGGCCCATGTTCGTGGGCGGTGTGCCGGAGGACGTCGCCAAGGACGCCTTCAGCAAGTGGCACCTTCGAAACATCACCAGCTTTAAAGGTATACTCACCATTTTTTTGTGGCTGAAATACTTTGATAAATCAAATAAGGGCACATAAATGGAATAGTGTTCTTCTGCAGACTGCCAGAAATCATTTCGAAGCTGGCACCCCTTGATGATAGTATCTTTTTAACTTGAACCCAATTTACGGGTTCGAATGTCACTTTTACAAACATAATTCTGAGAATAAAATTAGTTAACTGGGGTCTCCGAAAAAGTTTTTTTTTCGAATTCGAAATATTCTGCTAGCCCTAATACAGCAAAACGGGACAGAACGTGCGGGCATTGACGTAGAAGTTCTAAAAGCTTCGGGGTATGTTACCAAAAGGGTTGCTGCCTATAGTAGAAGAGAATACCTAACTTACCTACCTAATTTATAGAATTAGGCGTTATTTTGCGGAGATCCATAATACAAAAGTAATAATAACATTATTTTGCTATAATCCGCGATGAATACAAGATGATACAAAGCAAAGCTTTGAGATTTTGGTCGTGGGGTCTATCTCCTGATGATGCTTCGGTTGTGGGGCAAAACGATTGTTGTTTGTGATATTGAACGTATGTAGTGCTTGTGTATTGTGGTGGCGGTGGTGGAGGTTTGTGCATGTGTTTCTACGAATCCTGCAAGTATCAGGTATGATAACCGATTGTCCACTCTACATTTAGCATTATATATATTTTCTATTTTACTTCATCGCGGATTATAGCAAAATAATTTTATTATGACTTTTGCAACAAAAGTAAACTAATTAGGCGTAAAAAGCAGGTCTCATAAGCCTGTCTGTCACGTCAGGTTGTCTGAAGGAGGCCTGGATCAACCACAAGCGGGTGGACTTCGTGAACGCGGCGCGCAGCGTGCGCACGAGCGCGGGCTGCGGCGCGGGCGGCGCGCGCGAGCCCGGGCCCGCCGCGCCGCACGCGCTGCAGGAGGACGGCGCACATGAGCCGGTCAGTTGACCACTCTTTATTGTACATTGTATCAAAATAAATATGTTCTTACACTTATCCGTCTGCATGAATGTTTGAATTTAACTCTTTAAAAATAAAATTAGAAATCTTTTATTTCATCGACAGAATAACAAACGTTGAATTAAGGTTGGAGCCTTTTAAGCATAGATATACTTGTACCAGAAGACTCCGCTCTTCCATTGTATTGTCTATATATTATACATTTCATATTGTCTATATATTATACATTTGACGTATGGGGGATAGATGTTCTTGATTGAAAACTCTTTTGAACTCAATTTTGTCTTACTTTGAACGAGGAGGTTAAATTTAAATTTTATAAATTCGTGAAGAATTGTTAATATTTAAACTTATACTATCTTGAGTAGTATTCATGTATATTACCGGCTATACTCACGTATATCGGATTAGCCAGACTAGTTTCGAACCTATCCGGGGCACTTTCATGGGCTATTTCATGGGCTGTTTACACGACGTTATCGCAGCGAAAACTGCGTACAGCAGCACTCACGACTCGTGAGTGGCTACACGGTAACGTCGATGGTCGCCTCTTCAACGTTTTCCCTGTCGCTTATCATCCTCCTGCCCTTATCCCACTCTAAGTGGGGTCGGCACAACATGGTATAAACATGCTGTCACTTGGCTGTTTTTACGACCGGCGTGACGTCAACTTACTTTATATGTTCCATGTTGTAGCTACAACATTACATGACCTGCCTACGGAGAGGACTGACCGCTCCCAAGTTAACTTACTCTTGCATCTACGCAACAATGACTCTTTGTGGTATCATGACAAACTTTATACAATAACAAGGACACTACGGACTGATATAAATGTAATACCCCTAACAGTATATTCTACTCAGCCGAATACCACACGATAGTCAACGTGTTCCCTGTCATAATAACTGTTAATTTGTTATGATATCGTCCTCAGGACCCGTGCGTGATAATAAAGTCTGGTTGCACATTTGTATTTAAAACTTATATAAGTATTCACCAGTTGTCTGTCTACCATAACACAAGTATTAAGTTACTTTGGGGAAGGACGACCTTGTGTGTAAGTGTCGCATGTATTTATATTTATAACGTTGTGACGTGAACCCACGATGTCCTCAGGACCCGTGCGTGCCCAACCCGTGCGCGCGCGGCGGGCGCTGCGTGCGCGAGGCGGGCTCGCGCTCGGACTACACGTGCCGCTGCCGCGCGGGCACGGCGGGCGCGCAGTGCGAGCTGCGGACCTCGGTCGGTGAGTGCCCGACTGACTGACTGACTGCAGACGGTGATATAACAGCGCAGCAACCGTCTACAACAGCTAACGCCATTAGCGAGCTCCTATGACAGCGTAGAGACGAATCGTACAAAAATCAGCCAGCATCTGCTGCTGGTACTTTACGTCACTGCGTAAGAATTTGCTAACTTTACTGTATCGCATTGGATTTTGATAACCTTAAATGAATTTGCAATCATCATTCTCCTGCCCTTATCCCACTCTAAGTGGGGTCGGCACGATATGATAGATACATATAGTACACATGATTTGGCTGCGTATTCTACGACCGGCAACCTGCTTGACTGCTTACCTTAGTCGCCTTTTGCGACACCTAGGTAAGAAATGAGGGTGGTCTATTCTACTCAGCCGGATACCACACGGTGAGTCAAGGTACCTTAGTCGCCTTTTGTGACACCTCGGTAAGAAAGTGATATAGCAGAGCAGCAACCGTCTAGAACAGCCAACGCCATTAGCTAGGCTCCTATAACAGCGTAGAGACGAAACGTACAAAAATCAGCCAGCATCTGCCACAATACCTGGGAAGTAACAAGTTTTTGACACTACGAACCTACTAGAACAGCCAACGTTAGCCAGCATTTGCCAATACCTATCTCCTAGCACGAACAAAAGACGAATGATATAAAAATACCAGCCACGTGTGCCATTATCTACCTTCTAGGAAAATCAAGAGATGATTAGTCCACAAAATCAGCCAGCGCTTACTAATAGCTAACTTCTAGATCTCTCTAGAGAAAAACGGTATAACTATCAGCTAGCGTCTGTCAGTAGCTACACCTAAATTCAGTCTAAAGTAGTTAAAAGTGTAGAGAGCGTCCAGCGCTTCCAATTAGCCACCCCTAAGATTGTCTAGAGATATATATTGTAGACAGGCTGTAGATTGTGGATAAACTGTGATGGCCTAGCGGTGCGACCGTGTGAATCTCTAGAGACGATCATGGGTTCAAACCCGGGCAGACACCAATGAGTTTTTCTATTAAAAACTTATGTGTCTAATTGATAGTTGCAATTTATCACACGCTTTTCGGTGAAGGAAAACATCGTGAGGAAACCTGCATATCTCTAGAGAATTTTGGAGATATGTGTAACCTACCAATCCGCATTGGAGCAGCGTGGTAGGTCTTAGCTCCAATCCTTCTCTCCAATAACGGAGAGAAGAGGCCTATGCCCAGCAGTGGGATAGTAACAGGCCGCTACTTACTTACTTATATATTGTAGAAAGCGGATATTATCTACCTTTTAGCACATACACAAATTACGGAAAATCTGTAGATGCTACACGGTGGAATAACAAAATTACGCAATATTAGATTAGGTTTACTTATACTTATATTTAATAAACCTAAATGCTGAGGCAAAGGTCTTTTAGATATTAATATAAAGTGTAATCATTTAAGTTTTGTGTTGTAATTTAAGTGTTGGTATTTAAGATTTATGTTCAAAACTGTAGTTGTTTTAAATTATCGCGAAGTCACGCGGCGAATTTTCTTTTATAATATGTAGCGATTTAGAAATATTAATCAAAATATTGTATATCTAACAGGCGGTGCGCCGGTCATCGCCCAAAGTAAACTCCCGCCGCGGAAACAGATCATCAGCAACGTACAAGCGTCGCCAGGTAACACTTGTCTTGACAAGTCTGATTTTTTACCTATTTACTTATATTATCATATTTACAAATACCCAGGCCCACAAATAGCAGCGCTCCTCGCAGAATACTGAAATACGCCCTACTTTATAATGAAAACAGTAAAATCCGTCGTATAAATGGTGAAATTGGGCTACATTTTTAATAATTCTGATAAATGTTTTTAATACAACCTCCTTCAAATAGTGAAAAACGTTGTAACCGTCAATGTGACAAGATGTTGATAAAGAATAAATTGGTTGACTTTTGATAAAATTACTTCTTATTTATTAAATAACTGTAAAGGAAAGATATCGTTATAATTCTATTAACATTTCCTCATACCATCGTCCCGGAATGTGGCCTTTGACGTGCAACCCTCCCCCGTAGTGCTGGGGTTTCTTTACATCACTGCGTACGAATTTGCTAACTTTACTGTATCGCATTGGATTTTGATAACCTTAAATGAATTTGCAATCATCATCCTACTGCCCTTATCCCACTCTAAGTGGGGTCGGCACGATATGGTAGATACATATAGTACACATGATTTGGCTGCGTATTCTACGACCGGCAACCTGCTTGACGTTAACTTACCTTAGTCGCCTTTTGCGACATCTCGGTAAGAAATGAGGGTGGTCTATTATACTCAGCCGGATACCACACGGTAAGTCAAGGTACCTTAGTCGCCTTTTGTGACACCTCGGTAAGAAATGAGGGTGATACTATTCTATTCAGTCGGATACCACACGGCGTCGTAAATGAAATTGTAATATTGTACTTAATAAAGGTTGTGTTGTCGTCACGCTGACGTCACATCCGTCACATAAACTCAAAGTGCCCCTCCCCCCTCAGCCGCACCCCCACAAAAGCAGTACCCCGAGGAGACGCCCGCCCAGCCGCCGCCCGTCGGACAGGCGTGTAGAAAGGTAAACACTACAAATAATTTCAAATATTCAAATTCAAATTAGAATTTTTTTTATTCAAATAAACTTGTAGACAAGTGCTTTTGAATCCTCAATTCTACTGCTGGTTCGGAAAGCTGTTCCAACCGACAAGAGCCAGCAAGAAACTCGGCGGTTGCTCTTTTCAACCTAATACTTATAACTAGTTACATTAAGTCATTACTATCTTGTGCAGGGTCGAACAGTAGCTATATCCACGCATTCTTATCGTCTAAATAATCCTCAATAGTATAGTAGGCTTTTTGTATCAGACTCTCTTGAATAGAGTTTTTAAACTGCTGTAATGGCGGTTCTACGTACTACGTGCAGATACCGGCATGTTTCCGAAGTATTCCTGGAATATGTTTAACATAACAACCCACATTTGAACATCGAGGTTAGTCTAAGCCCAGACTCTTCTCTCCAAAAGAAGAAACGCCTGGAAAATATTAATATTCTGGTTATGATAATATTCCAGAAGTGGGATACTTAGTAAATTTTTTCCTTCTACTGTTACTATCCCACTGCTCTAGGCATAGGCGTCTTCTCTGTTATGTAAGGATTACTTGGACCTACCACACTGCTCCAATCTGGACCGTTATTTTACACATGGCAGGCCATGGCATATGGACAGACTGGCATATGTACAGAATTCGTTAGATATGGAGGTTTCCTCGCGATGTTTCCCTTCATTGAAAAGCGTATGATAAATTGTGAATATTAATTAGAGACAACTTTTAATAGAAAAAACCCGGGCAGGCAGTGATTGGACCGTGATCTTTTGTCGTAACTTGTGCCCCTTTAGAGCAGTGATTTTTTTTTTGTCCGGCCTTTTTTTTGTTCATGCCCCACGTTAAAAATTATTGCGCCCCCCTAAGTAACGTACATAAATTTTAATACTGAATTGTTCACTTTAAGAACATAAATAATAGGTTTTAGGAAGAAAAATTGCTTTTTTGTTAAATTTTACACCGAAATCTAGCATTACACTTAAATGGCCCACAGCGAAAGGCTTAAACTCGTGTCGAGTTGCCCCCGCTCAACCATCATTGCCCCCCTGTGGGTCGTGGGCGCCACGTTGGGAAACACTGCTCTAGAGGGTTGCGAGATCTCATCGCTAGGCTATCACAGAATTTAGTACATCAATTAGACTTTTTTGAACTCATCCAGGATATTTTTTTCGAACTCTCTAATGCTGTTAGCCCTAGAGGCTTCGACAGCGTCTCGAGCGAGACTCGTGAGGCCGAGCCTCGGCTTAAAACGACGCGTTGTGGAGGACTGTATCGGACTTGTGGGGCAGTCCTAATGTCATAACGGTCGCTAGACGTGAGGAAGCGGGGATCTAGTCTTCGCCGGAGAAGACGCTGTGTGTGTATTTGTGTATCGGACGTTGGCGATCGTGATGTGATCGTCAGGAACATAGAGGTCGCTCTTAGGGCGTCTATGATGTTTGGACTCAAACTATTCTATGTGTATCTAACCATCCCTGCGATGAGCTGCTTTGGATGCACCTCAGCTTTTTCAAAGTATCTCTTAGAGAGACTTTTGAATAGCTGTGCCATGGAGGGAAGAACTAAATCTGTATGCACTAATCCAGGAGGCAACCCGTGAGTTCATAACGGAGGGCTCGTGCCGCAGCCGGCGCGCGGTGCGCGGCGCGCGCTGTGCGGGCGGCTGCGGCCGGGCGGCCTGCTGCGGACCGAGGAAAACCAAAAAGAGAAAGGTATACAAACGATATTATATTATTTATTAGGATAAATTCAAATTCAAAATATTCTTTATTCAAGTAAACTTGTAAATGAGTGGTTTTGTTTCGTCTCTCTTTTATAAATATAATTCTTATTGCTAGTTACATTCAGTTATTACTGTCTTGTACAGGGTCGAAGAGTAGCATCCACGCATTTTTATCATCCAAGTATTCTTCTCCTTTCTGTATTAGCCTTTTAAATAGTGTTTTTAAACTGCTGTAATGGCAAAGCTAAAATTGATTGCGAAATTTTATTATAGAATCTTATACCGAAACCCACAAACGACTTACGTACCTTTCTTTACTAGGCGCAAAGCAAACCGACATAACCAAACTTATGTCGGTACCTACTTTATCTGTTATTTGTATATGTATTTGTACTTTGTATAACAACTATATGCGGCTGTCAAAAGTAAAACAAGGAATCAAACCCCCCGCCCCTCGTTCCAGATCCGGCTGGTATGTGCGGACGGCACGCGGTACACCAAAGATGTAGAGATAGTAAGGAAGTGCGCCTGCGGGAAGAAGTGCCCGCGGAACGCACCCTTCCTGCACTAAACACTAACACTAAACCTAACTACACAAGATATAACGGTAGCAAGTATAATGGATAATTACCAGATAAATGTTTCAAACTACCCTACATACGTATGTTAATAATTCAAAAGCCGCGATAAGTATTATTAAAATATTACTCGTTTCTAGTAATTTGTCGAATTTGTTATTCGTCATTTTATGTTAAATATTCAATTAATTATGTAATCGGCTATAACCTATTATCACAGATCTAAAAAACGAAAATTGCACCTATTTCAAAAAGATTATTCGTCCAGAATACTCCCAATAATAAAGGTAAATTAACCTAATTTGTCAAATAAATTAAATTTGATAATAATCCAAACATATTCTTAAATATTCCTTTTTTAAGTTGATGTATAATAAAATGTTTTCGAAATTTTCATCAACAAGATCATATAATTTTTTTTTATTTATATTAAGTTTATACAAACAACTAATCCAACGAAATTTCCATAGACAATAACTTATAGTAACAAAAACTGCGTGAATTTTTATTATAGTATCCGCTTTGGAATATAACTTAAGAGTATCCGGCCTAATTTATATTTAATATTATATTAAAAATAGATTGAGTGACTCAATTTTTGAAAACAAGGCCTAAATTATACAGAGTGCTATCAACCATACGACGTTAAATGAATCCACTAATCACTTAAAATTATATGATATCTTTGGCAACATTCAATCTTCTTAAATATCGTTTAAAAAAATATATTTTCGATCAAAATAAATATAACTTTATTGAGATCTGACTTTTTTAGTAATGTTTGACTGACTTGGCGTGGCGCGCTTGTTCAATCAACAGGAGAAAACATTATAGTTTTGTCTCCTTCGCACTTTATCTCTCGGTCAAGGATATGCATTACATACGAAATGGAATGGAATGAGGTAAGGTCATTCACCCTTCTATATCATGTTTTATTCAAAACGTAAAATAATTCCTGTGGCTCAATTACTTCACTAAACTAACTGAATTTTTTTATGTAGGCTGCTAACGTGTGAAGGTACATGGAATTAAAATTAATATCGTACGGTCGGTACCGCCCTGTATAGCTGTACTTCAGAAGCGTTTGAAATAAAAATATTGAGAGTCATTATAAAAGTGGTATAATATTTCAAAAGGCACTTCTTAACTTCGTTTTCTCAGGTAGAGATATTATTGTCATACAATTATTATGCATAGAGTAGGGGGGGTCATAAATAAGAAGAGGAGGAAGATGAGAGACCCATGTCTTTGGTTGTTATTAACTTTGTCTAATGACACGTGTTTTTAATTTAAATACTTAAAAAAAAAATTATGCAAATCTTCATAATGTTTGTAAACATTTTAGATTTTTTTTAATTTCCTAAAATTAATTTTATCCAACTAAATTCAATCTTCAATTAATAAAAAGAGACACAGCTTTATTTGCTTTCTCTTTAATTGTCGATGGACACATTTCAGACTCCCCAATTTTGGTATACAATTATTGTGCTTCAATGAAAATTCAAAAATCTGTATCAGTAAACCATAAATTTCAATATTAAAGTATTATAATACCACTATATTAGATAAATAACTCCTCGTGATTTTTATCGGAACGAACTCAACGTGTATCCCATTAGGTTAATATGTAATACTTAATCTCAATTTAAGGTAATTTATATGCATTTATTATTAGCAATCAGTTAAATAACATTACAATTATTTAATAGTTACTCTGTAATAACCCTATTTGCCATGGAGGCTGTTTTTAGAAATTTAAAAACATAGAGTTGGGTAAAATAATGTTTAAGGTGAACTTATCTAAATGTGTTGCCATTTAATGAAACAAAATTTCTAATATATAAAAATCATAACGTAAACAGATTTTACGTATTTGTATTCTTTTGTATTCCGAATGAGATGTGATCTACAAATTTAATTAAAAATTACAAACACACTCACAAACTATTATTAGGATAATTTGATACTGACCCTAAGTGTACTGGCATTTGTTTATGTTTAAATATTGTCGTGACTAAAACTTAATTTTAAACTGCCATATGTAATATTAAACTTAAACAATATGTATGTGTTCATTTAATATTAATATATTTATTCTTGCCTAGATGATTATTAAGTATGTAATATTAGGCTTAGGACGCCGGAATTGGTTTGACTTTTTTTGTATGTTTTATACAAGATCTTGCCATATGTCGTAAATAAGCTTACATATCGGAAATTCTATAACATAACTTTTAGGAAATATAGAAATTAAGAATGCTATAAAATTGATCGTCTAATAAACATAATACATAGAAAATGAGTTATTCTTAAGCAAAGTTTATACTTTCCAAAAATACCACAATTGTATGAGATACAGTCAAAACTTAGTTAAGTTATTAAACAAGTTCAAAACATATTGGTTTCAATCGTATGTTTAGGTATATTTTAAGACGCTATCTTACAAACACCCCTTTTGAAAGAAACATCGTACATCGTCGTATAGCTTATTTATACAATCACTGATTAACTTAACCCCGTGACATATATGTCGCAAAATATAAATAGATGTTCGACTAAAGTTTTACTTGTAAAAAATAGTTTTATTATATTTATTGCAATTTTGTTGCTAAAGTCGTAGCTTAAGCTTTATCTCTGTAAATTGTAGTTAAGTTAAATATAAGAATTGTAGGTATTTTACATTTTTACAAGCATTCCCTATTTATTTTCTACCATTTTGGTAGATTTTGACGCAACGGTATCATTGCATTGCATTGCATTTAACGACTCAATTTTCAGTATTATTTCGTTAATCGGGGAGATTTTTGTATTATTCGTTATGCACAAATTGTTTTTAATTAAACTAAAAGTGTACTATAAAACAAGCATAATTTATAGATGGGTAATAAATGTTTAGTTATTGTTTCGAAAGTATTTAAAAAAACATCTCCCAAGTAATATAAGTTAATCTATCTATCGTAAGTTCGGTACGTACCATAGACCAGTTGCAGAGTGATGACAGTGCATGCGCTTTTTATTATTAATAAATATAATAATATTGTCTATGAACTTTATAATTTATTTGATGTAATAAAAGAGAATGTTAGATATTTATGTGGTTTTATTTCTGTTCATGATTTATAGATTCTTTGTAAACTTAAACGCTGAATACAACGACTGTGTCAGTGTGTATTAAATTTAATCCAGGGAGGTTTACTAGATTTCATTTTCAGAGTTTTTTGGTTTTTAAACTAATATATAATTAACGAATATTTTTGGATGGATCCCATAAGTGGAAGAATATTTCTAGATGCACTTTTACTATCTTGGCTTAGCATTTAATTTGACAGATAAAATACTTAGATTTTTGTCCAGTACTTTTCGACTTTCTTTTTTTATTAATTTGAATTTGCTATCATTGTTTCATAAACGCATAAGTGTTTCATACAACTTATAAAAACGAAAGATTTCCGACAAAATCTTTAAAGTTTAGTCCTTCCTGATTTGAAAAATAAAAACACAGAGGTAATTTTAAAATACATATATTTATTAATTCTTCAAATATAATTTGTACGCTTCGCGCGGTCTGGTCTGCCGACCATAATACATGAGGGTAAACTTATCTACATCGGTTAACTAACTATGCTACAAACAAACATATACTGGCGGCATAACACCTGTTTGCGGTAAAATGCTTATCGATTTCTGCAATGAATTTTAAACAATCTTTGAAGCCATAAGTTATTATTTACAAAAAAAACATTTTAAACACGAAAAATATGTTTTTTGTTTTCATATTATATTTTGAAATACGTTTAGAAAAATCGATTATAACCAAATACTTGATTAATATAAAAAATCGATTAAGGCGCATTGGTAATTACGCTATATTTCCAGATTAGTTGATACGGGTTCTGTAAAATAATAAAAAATATAATATGTTTTCTCCCATTTGAGGATGTTATTGTTAAATAATAGTTTTATCTTTTTCATTGTTGTCTTTTTTTTAAGTTGATGAATGAAAGTTTATATTTATTTTAATACCTACAATATTGACATTTAAATGTTTATTTCTATTAAACAATACAAAACTTTGAGTAAAAAGTGAATATCGATCGATTAAAAATTCTATATAAATAAAATCGATTGTTCTAAACACCACGTCAGACATGGAATTTGGACATCACTACTTAAGATGTTACAAGTTAAAAAAATTATTGGAAAGATTCAAAGAGTAAAGACGAAATCCTTCTTGATGTACTCTGTACTGTGTGTATTATAAGGCGCTATGTTTTATTTCTACTTATCATTATTGTTTTCTACTTATTTCTTTTATAAAGATAGCTCAAGGGTCCACATTTAGCAATATCTAACAGACAGAAGTTACAATTGAGATACTAATCAAGGTTTGTGAAGTTCGTTGTTGAAATGCTTTGTTGAAATTATTTTTCCAGCAATTTTATATACAATTTCCATCACTAAATACAACTTGATATAATTTGCCTTATAAATAATAAATTATTATACTATTAAGTAGTTTTATCTTACAAACTTTATATTACTTAAATACATTAATAAAACTATGTTTGAATAATATGATGTTAAATATATAGGACAATTACACACAGTCATTCGTCAGCAAAGTAACGTAATACTTGTGTTATGAATGACAGACAACTCGTAAACATATACATTCTATTGCAACATGTTTTAAATACAACCCCCTTCAAAGTTTAAATAAGTCAAAAACATATAAAAAACAATTCACAGTCGAAGAATAAATTCTTTGGCTTTTTGAAAATTGCTTCTTATTTATCGAATAGGAAAATACTATTGTTATAATTCTAAATGCATAGATGAATATACAGAAACTCATAGAACGGTCAAATTGTATTTGTAATTGTTAGCCCTTGCCGGGAATCGAAGTTACGACCTGCGTAGCTAAAGGCAGAGTTACTACCACTGTGCCAATCAAGTTGAACTCATCTATGCCTTAAAAATTCTGCCTAAATCTTACCCACAATTTTCAAATCATACTTTATCAATCAAATAAAACATAGTTTTATTAATGATACAAAAATATTTCACAGACGATAAACCTACAATATAAATTTTGGAACTATTAAATAATAAGATTTTTAATATTATTTCATATTATTCTAATGTAGATCAAACGTGTGTAGTAAACTATTTGCTTTATACAACAATTAAATTTACATTTAACTATTTTGAAACTCTTATACATAAATATAATGAGAGAATGGGTAAATAAATTATTATACATTATACACTATAAAAAGTCGTACAATTTATATACAATCAAACTTCAACAGTGTATGTTGCTATATGGATCTAAAACACTATGGACATCATAAGAATGCTGATTTACTCAGTAATGAAGCGAGCTATGCTCAGAGTATCTCTAGTTGATCATATCAGAAATGAGGAGATCCATAGAAGAACCAAAGCCAGCGTATATAGCTCAGCATCTCGCCGATACTAAAGTGGCGATGGGAGGAACACATAGTGCAGGGAACCGATGTATTGTTGAGGTCTCAAGGTGTTGGAATGTTGCCCTGTAACGGAAAACGCCAGCGTCAGTGACCCTCTACGAGGTGAACTGACCTAAACATGGTCGTTGGGAACCGGATATAAGCGGCACAAGATCATGTGGTGTGGAGATCATATAAAGAGACCAATGTCCAGCAGTAGACAGCTGGAGTCAGCTATGTGACCAAATCAGAAATGCTGAGTTCCGTAGAAGGAATAAAGTCATCGATATAGCTCAACGTGTCACCGAAACTGAAGGGGCAATGCGGGGGGGTATGTGCCCCCCTCCCGAAAACCGAAGGGCCTTAGGGTCTTAAGACGTTGGAATGGCGCCCCGTAACGAAAAACGCTGTGACGGAAGACCCCTTACGATATGGACCGACGATCTCAAAATGGTCGTGAGGAGCCGGATGTAGGCGGCACAAGATCGCGAGGTGTAGATATAATAAAGAGACCAATGTACAACAGTAGACGGCTACGGCTATTGGTTCACAAAGATGATAAAATCTGCCAATCTGAGAGCTATCATAGAGATCTCTGCCAGATAATCAGCTTGGTGCAAGTACACGCCTATCAGTTACGACTAAAATGAGATATGAAAATAGATCTGCAACAAACATTTAAATATATTTTTTTACCAATTACTACATCAATATTTAAGTATTAATAGCTATAAATAAGTTATATTTTACATTTCACCAAAGAATGTTAAGTATTTCATATAATGAGATGATTATTTGCCAACTGTGATGTTTCTTTTCAAGAACACTTTAAAACTTTGAAAGAATAATAAATTTCTAGTATATGCTTATTTACAATCCCTATTTTTTATATTATATTATTTAATAGGGCCAAAAGAAATTCTATAAAACATTTTTTACTGGGTGATGAAAATGTGATGGTTGAACTTGAGTTTAATTGACAAAATTCATTATTAACTACTGTGAAGAGAAATGTTAGGGGTTAAAACCTGCATATCTGTTGCAGGATAATGCAAATCTGCATTATCTTAAATTAGAAGGGTTGCCTTTAACCAGAAGTGGGATACTTTCCCAGAAGTGGGATAGTAAGTAGCTAGTAATTAAGCATATGTCAAATGTACTAGTGTTACTTAACATTATAGAATGCAATAATGTAAGGTTTTTATTAAAAAATAGTACAATTCTTAAGGAAGGTTTAAAGTAGTTCTCTGGAACGGCTAAACCAATTTTGCTGGGACTTTAACTTTCACACTTTTTATCCTAGAACACTCACAGGATTGGCATTACCGATGGAAAAAACTATTAAACACTGATTTCCACAGGCCAGCTAGTATATAATAAAAAAATATGGTTAGGAGCTCAAAAAAGGTATACCTGCATAATGTTTTTCAAAATGATGGTATGTAATTCTTCACTAATCAATCTAGCTGTAATTTTTGCAGATATTACAGATTCTGCCAAAAACATTAAGCATATTGCTTGCATACACAGACAGAATACTGGGTATAATATACATTGCTAGATTATCTGTAATAAATATTATTTTAAAGTGATGTAATTTAAAGCTAAATAATAAATACTATTCATTTAAGTAATTCAAATATATTGGAAGTACAATGTATAGTGTCCAACATTAACATTTGTTTTAAATCACGTTATGAAAACCCTAAAGAATTAATAGACAAACTTTAACATTGTAATAAATGCTAGCATAACAGATTTTTAATGATTTTAACATGATACATATATGTTTTAGAATTAAATCAACTGAATTAAAAAAAAAGCATTCTTTTGTTCCAAATTGCAATAAAGCATATTGTTGCGCCTACAAAACTCATAAGTGTTAAAGTTTGCTTATCTTTAACACTTAATTTGGGCATGAAAACACTAGCATTTAATTACTGCGTAGTGTGATATCATAGAAAGCATTAAATTTGACAAAGTTTGAAATAGGTCAGTTTAATACTAAGCATCCGATATAATGTATATTTTATTTTTGAATGTTTGTATATATAATGCATATTTGTGAAAATTAATTGTGGTATTCTCTGTGATGATGAATATATTAAGAGTATATAGCTATTTGAAAAAAAAACCTAAACTATTACAAACTGTATATTATTTCTCATATATTTCGATTAAATAATACAGATAATTACAGAAAACAAGCTCTATTAATTAATAGTTGATGTTTGATATCTTTTAACTCATTCGCATAACTGCTATCAAAAGCAGTTAACTCATAATTTAACAATATAGTTAATTCACACAGATTCTCAATTATCACAATATTGTAATCTACGTAAGTTTTATTTAAATTTCATACAGTTTTGAAATAAAGCAAAATGCATGGTAATTCAATTTTCTGAAGTATAATTTAATTTATTGAACTTTAGTGTCACATTAGTGATTCACTTACATAACACTTAAGTGCTATGTGAAGTACAGGTTGATTGACTTTAGAACTTCAATGCCATTTGAAGCTCAGCTTGATTCACTTTAAATTTAAATTTAGAACTTCAATGCCATTTGAAGCTTAGTTTGATTCACTTTAAATTTAAATTTAGAACTTCAATGCCATTTGAAGCACAGTTTGATTCAATTTAAATTTAGAACTTCAATGCTATTTGAAGCACAGTTTGATGCACTTGGAATTTGAATTCTAAACTTCAATGCTAATTGAAGCTCAGTTTGATTCACTTTAAATTTAGTACTTCCGTGCCATTTGAAGCACAGTTTAATACAATTTAAATTTAAATTTAGAACCTCAGTCCTACATAGAGCACAAATTGATTTGCTTAAGAACTTCACTGCAATGTGATGCATATTTTGATTTACTTTAAATTTACCTTGCCATGTAGTTATTTGACTCACTTTAACACTAACATGCCATATAAGAGCATAGGTTGACAGAAAAACTACATGAACAGTTTGATTCTCTTTAGAACTTCACTGTGATGTGATGCATATTTTGATTTACTTTAACATTTACCTTGCCATGAAGAGTTATTTGACTCACTTAACACTACAATGCTACATAGAACAGTTCGGTTGACAGCAGAACTATACTGCCATATGAAAGGTTTGATTCACTTTAGAACTTCAGTGCCATATGAAGTACTGTTTAGTACTGTTTGATTAACTTTAACACTTCACATGCACATGGCTTCACTTGGGTCATTGTCACAGCACTTCACTGGTTCTCGTGCACCACCACACACCACAGGCCGCTCTGGTAGCAAACCCGCGGTATGTAGTACAGCTGCTATATCTGCGGCTCGTACGCGTCCAGCTCGAGACGGCGCACGCGCACCCTCTGGCGATAGTGGTACTCCTTGAGGTACGCTCGGAGCCTGGATGGTAGTGGGAGTTGCTCCACGCCTGGAAATCAATGGAAGACGGGTTAGAGTTCAAATATACTGTGTGGTAGCTAGCTGAGTAGAATAGACCACTCTCATTTTTTACTGCAGTGTCGTAAAAGGCGACTTAGGTCAGTTGACCTACCGTGTGGTATCCAGTTAAGAAGGAGTACCTTGGTGACCGAGCTTTGCTTGGTAATTTTTTATATGATTCGAATCCGAGTTGTGAACATTTTCGGTCCGCGCGTTACCAACATTACGTTTAACAGCTAAAAAATCCTATGATATCAATTTTTAATTTTTTTTAATGCCCAATAACAGAGATTTTTCTTCCCTACCCCTTGCATGCTTACATATTAAAGATAGACTACACTCTTACCGAGGTGTCGTAAAATACGACTAAGGTAAGTTGACGTCAAGTAGGCGGTAGGACGTAAAATATATAACATATTGTGCGGACCCCACTTAGAGTGGGATTAGAGCAGGAGAATGATGAATTTTAATTAATTAAAAAAATTTAAATACCAACCGTCGTAGCTGACGTGGGAGACGATCACCGCCCGGGCGAGCTGCTGCAGCGCGAAGGGCGCGGTGCGGGGCAGCGGCGCCGTCAGCATGGGCTCGAAGAACATCACACACGCGGGGTCCTGCTGGGGACCGCACAGAAACACCAAATGTCACTTAGGCACGTCCACACTGAGTGGGGGTTGTTCTCCCACTCTCCCTTTTATATTACTAGCAATTGCCACGCTCCACGCATCCTATCTCGTAATAGTCAGTCGGAGCAGTATTATAAAGTGTTTTATTGAACCAGGACATCATCGTCACAACATGTTTGGGTCGTCGAAGGGGCCCACAATAACCATTTTTGTGGTTATCAAAATACTTATTACGGTTTTAATCTTTCCACGCGGGTGGAGCCGCTGGCGATAGCTACTTTTATATATTATATCAATACATCAGTTTAGTTCAGACAAACAGACTAGCTTATTCATGGATGCCGGCAGAGGGGGTGCAATTACGCCCCTCCCCGTCCAGAACTATGTACCGGAGGGGTACCGCGCGGCGGGTCACCATGTACTGTTCGATGAGGCCGGTGACGCACAGACTAGCTTATTCAAGGGTGCCGGCAGGGGGGGTGCAATTACGCCCCCTCCCCTCCCCCTTCCAGAACTATATTCCGGTGGTGCCGCGCGGCGGGTCACCTTGTAGTGCTCGATGAGGCCGGTGACGGTGGGCGCCGCGAACACGGCCGGGTCGTGCGAGTCGAAGCTGAACCGGTGCTGGTAGTGCTCGATGCGCGCGTGCAGCGACCGCCCGTACTTGCGGAACGACACCGAGAACAGGTGCTCCTCCTGGGCCGAGTCGCGCAGCAGGAACGTGCCTGGAACGTAACAAGCACCCCCATGCTTTTCTCACACTAATATTTTTCACTTTTTGTTGGAAAGAGTGTTTTTTAAACTATAAGAGTATCCGACGCCGATTTACAAAATATTATTCCATTGGAGGTGATAAGAGACTATCTTATAGTACGAGACTAAAAACTTTTAAAATAAGATCATTATCAAATAGGCGTAAAGTACATGACTTGATATTCCTATACAAACTTTTGAATGCAAAGATAGACAAGCCTAAGCACTTAAGCCAAATCTGTTTTAATATCCACTCTCGATTGCCGTCTCTTAGCTCACACACAAAGTTTGTAAAACAAATCTCGGCTTCCATTCTTTGATTCCTAGACTGTGTAGATTGCTGACGGAGCTGAAATACTGAAATCTATAATTTACACGATAAATTAGCTGATTTTAAGAATAAAGTGGATAAAGCGCTGACTACTTAATATATATTACATTTTATTTTTTACGGTATCCTATGTTAATATTTTTTTGTATGTAGGAAATAGTGTATTTTTAGGCAATAGTTTTAGTTACATAATTGTTAATAATAGTTTTAGTACTACATTCTGTCTACATTTCTGTCTGTTAGGTTATCGTTCGTAGTAGTCTATAAAAGCATGCTGTGTCTACTTATAAATGAAATTATATGAATGAAATACCTATGGTTTAACATACATGTAATTTTGTTGGTAGGCCATAATTAAACAAATAAATAAATAAAACATTTTAATTTAGGCGCTGTCTGTACTAGGTACAAAGAACTAAGATAAATATATGGGACAGTAACACACAGTTGTCAGTCCCCTAAGTAGGTAGCTTGATACATGTGTTATGGGTGACAGACAAGTGATAAATCATCATCATTCTCCAGCCCTTATCCCACTCTAAGTGGGGTCGGCAGAACATGTCATAAACAAGTTTTCACATGATTTGGCTACGTATTTTAAGTACCGCCCGCCCGCATGACGTCAACTTACGTTAGTCGCCTTTTTTGTTAATATTATTACTATGAATAGTTTTTAATTATATTGTTATTTATGACTATGTCCAATTAACTCACAATTGTGCCTTGGATAAATGAAATATACCAATATTAGAGTATGTTTTTGTGGCATCTCTTTCTTTTATCGTTTGGTAAAAAAGAGGGTGGTCTATTCTACAAGTGATAAATATGTATATAATTTTAAATAAATACAATCAGACTAAGGACCAACATATTGTTTTTAGAAAATGTTGGACTGCGAAAATCAAATCTGCGACCTCTGGAAGCCAGGAGGATCACTGACAACCGGGTCAATGGTCACGCAAGAAAATTTAAACAAAACATACCTTCAGGCTTGTTGTCGAGCAGCCTCTCGGCCTCGTAGCGGTCCATCTTGCCCCAGTAGAAGGAGCAGGCTGTGATCTCTTGAAGGTCGGGCACCAGGCAGTGTTTATAGTCAACCTGGAGATAATTCAATATACATATAAGATATAAGTTGGTACAACCCGCAAATTTCGCGTAATGTGTTAGTATGTCGCCGAGTGTTTTTTGTATATTGTAACAACGCCGCCTTGTCGCTATTGCAAGCAAGCAAGCAAGCCATGACGTCACAGCTTGCCACAGCCTTTCGCGCCATTTTGACGTGGGAGATGTGACAGCCGCTGTCATTAGCAGCCAGACCGCGAATAGCGAATGAGAGTTTGCTTGAGATTCCGTCGCTAGCATTGGTTAATACACGTGTTAGTGAGACTATTTTATTCTATATTGGCCAAATATAAGGTTTTAAGGGATTATTAAGGATTTGGTGAGTGTTACTAACAACTATCTTTAAAGAAATAACTTACTAACTTAATAAAATCGCGATCCATTTTTTTCTTCGCTAAAGAAAAAATGGATTGTGATCCCCCTCCTGAACCACCGGACCCCGGTGGTATCGTAGATTCGGATATGTCTAGTATTTCCCGAAAGCGTCATGAAATGAGTGGTGGAAAGTCACATTTAAATTCTTCGAGTAAAAGAATACTAACAGACCCGTCACAATCAAATCCGTCTGTTCAAACAGTGTACGTAAACTCTAATTTTTCCGATGGTGTCAAAAATTATAAAAATGATGATAAAGGACCATTTGTGGTCCAGGTGTCACGAGTTGAAGCTGACCCAGCGGCTGGTTTGTCAATTAGGGCAATTAAATTTGGGCAATTTCTGTTTAAAAATAAAATTTGCAATATAGTTAAAGATGGTATCAAGAGTGTTGGTAGAAACAAAATTACTATAGAATTTGTCAATGCTGATGCTGCCAATGCATTCCTTACCAATCCAATATTGACTGCACATAATTACAATGCTAGTATTCCAACATACAGCATCACACGTATGGGTATCATAAAAGGGGTACCTGTGGACTGGTCCATGGAGGATTTTGTTAATTCTGTGGAGCTGCCTCAAAACTGTGGTGAAATTTTAAAGGCTAGGAGATTCAACAGAAAGGAAGCCAATGATGGAAACGTGAATTGGATCCCTACACAAACAGTTGTACTTACTTTTAGAGGACAGATACTTCCAGAACGCATATTTTCGTATCACACAGCTCTCTCAGTTCATGTATATAATTTCCCAACTATACAGTGTTTAAGTTGTTGTCGCTTTGGGCATATACAATCACAGTGCAGATCCAAACCTCGCTGTTATAGATGTGCTCAACCCCATACAGGCGATAGTTGTGGAATTTCTAAAGAGTTTTCAACATGCCTATATTGTTTAGGATGTCACTTTTCAATTGACAAGGCATGTCCTGAACAATCTAGACAAAAATCAATTAAGATTGTCATGTCCCAGGACAACATTTCTTATATTGAGGCATCATCACAGTTTCCATCAGTGAAGAAATCCTATGCTGACGTAACCAAAGAAATGTTCTCAAAACCTATTAATGTTTATGAAAAGCAGCATACTCATCAATCACCTGTACAGTCCTACAGGAAAACTGTTTTTCGAACACAGCGTCCCAAGAGTCCCATGGTAGAGGGTTATGACAAAGAAGCACATAGGAATATCACAAGAGCAGGTCCTTCAGGTTTGAGGAATGGATGTGCTTTGCAACAGTCACAAGATACTACAGACTCTTTCAATAACGATAATATCATTGATAATTTATTTAATGTTCTTTTAAACTTAATCACAAAATTTGGTGATTGTGTACCGCCCAACGCTGCTATTAAACTACAAAACATCCTCCAAACCATCAACAATGGACAGGTTCAAGATACTACAATGGAACAGTAAAAGTATCAGATGTAGAAAATCTGAATTAAACTTTCTTATAAACGAATATGATCCTAAAGTTATTGCCATTTCTGAATCATGGTTGATTCCTAATACTCATTTTAGAGTATCAGGTTTTAACTGTTTGAGAGATGACAGAGATGATGGATATGGAGGTGTTGCCATTCTCCTTCATCGTTCACTTATTTTCTCTCAAATATCCCTTCCTTTTCACAGTTCACACTTTAATGCGGTGGCTGTACGTGTCCTTAATATATCTTTTATTTCAATATACATTCCTCAAACTCATCCTTCTATAATACCAGAATTAATGAATATCATTTCCTCCTTGCCTAGTCCTGTCATGGTGTTGGGTGATTTTAACACTCATCACACATTATGGGGCTGCTATTACAGTGATACTTTTGCTCCATTGTTATTAGACCTCTTTGGTGATATAAATTTATGCTTATTGAACGATGGTTCTCCTACCCGTCGAGTTAACCCAAACCAAAATCCAAAAAGTGCAGTAGATCTATCTCTTTGCTCTCCTTCTCTTGCTCCTCTATGTATATGGCGGACCCTTCCTGGCACTTATGGTAGTGATCATTATCCAATCCTGCTAAATATAATTTTAAACAATTCTCCAGTTCTGAAGCCAAGTCCTTCGCTCAAATATAGATTGAATAAAGCAAATTGGTCTGAATTTTCGTTAGAAATAGATAGGAAACTATGTTTACTCTCAGAGCTACTTGATGTAAACATTTTAGAATATTATGACAGATTTATTGAAAGTATATTGATAGCAGCCGATAATAACATACCTAAAAAAAAGCATATAGGTAATTACATCAGAACGTCACCACCATGGTGGGATGAACAATGCACTGCTGCCATTCGTGATCGCATAGAAAAAGAATCCATTTATAAAGCCTCCATGTCTATGGAAAATTTCCTTATATACAAAAGAATAAATGCAAAGACCAAGCGTATACTTTCGAAAAAAAAGAAGTCTGGATGGTTGGGATTTTGCGAATCTCTTCATCCCCGTACTTCGCTTGGATTTATTTGGGACAGTGTAAGGAAATTTAGAAACTCATATAGTAGTCATTGTGATCTTACAACAAATGACTCATCAACATGGCTAAATGATTTTATTGACAAATTATTCCCCTCTACAGCCCCTTTCAGAGACTGCATCCCCTCCACCTTGTCTGTTTTATCATTTGATGATATGGATCGCCCCTTTTCTTTTGAAGAACTCCTGTGTGCATTAAATGATCTAAAAGATACTGCACCAGGTATAGATGGCATACCTTACTCATTTTTAGTTAATCTAAGCAATATTTCTAAGCAATATTATTTAAATTTAATAAACAAAATCTTTGTTACTGGTTTGATCCCTGAATCATGGAAGTGTCAAATAGTTGTACCTTTGCTAAAGCCTGGTCAAAATCCAGCTGATTGTAACTCATATCGCCCAATAGCTTTATCTTCAACTGTTTGTAAAGTCATGGAACACCTTGTGAAAAATAGATTAGAATGGATTGTTGAGAACAGAGATATTATGGCAAACTCACAGTACGGGTTCAGAAAAGGTTTTGGTACAATGGATAGCCTTGCTATAATTACAACAGATATCAGGTTAGCATTTGCAAAGGGTGAGTACCTTGTGGGTACCTTCCTGGACATAAGCTCAGCATATGACAATGTTATTCTCTCGTTGCTCAGGCAAAAAATGCATCAGCTGAGCTTACCAAAGAGAATTACAAATTTTATATGTAATCTTTTAATGGGTAGGTCTATACAAGTTAGACACCAGGGGGTTCTTTATCCCCCTAGATTAGTCTGGAAAGGTCTCCCACAAGGCTCTGTTCTTAGTCCAT
Organism: Morpho helenor; assembly: GCA_029227775.1. Classification (NCBI taxonomy): domain Eukaryota; kingdom Metazoa; phylum Arthropoda; class Insecta; order Lepidoptera; family Nymphalidae; genus Morpho; species Morpho helenor. Next base: position 13,746,898 of record JARGCU010000011.1, read on the forward strand.
TATTATATAACATATATACCCAAGACTTGGATAAGTCTGTAAATAGTTTCTGTGATATACTCCAATATGCAGATGACATTGTTCTGTATACAAGCTCTAGGTGTATGTCTGAAGTTACCTCACGATTAAATTCTGCCTTATATTATTTGGGGCAGTGGCTTGAAAATCATGGTTTATTTTTATCTGTGCCAAAATGTAAAGTAGTAATTTTCACAAGAAAAAAACAGATTCCACCTATAGACATTAGATTTGATAACCAACTCCTGGAGGTTAATGAGTATGTTAAATTTCTTGGTTTGTTCTTGGATTCTCGACTCACTGGCAGAACTCATATTGACTATGTTACACATAAATGTGAAAAAGGTATTAATATTATACGAAGTTTATCAGGTGTATGGTGGGGTTCGCACCAGTATACTCAGAAAATTTTGTATAATGCCATTGTACGCAGTCATTTTGACTATGGATGCTTTATTCTTGATCCTTTTCTTAAAACAGCTATAAGTAAACTGGATAAGGTCCAGTACAAGTGTCTTCGTATTATAATAGGAGCTATGAAATCTTCACCTACTAATGCTTTACAAATAGAAGGTGGGGATCCACCACTTTGCATTAGAAGACAATTTCTTTCTGATAGGTTTTTATCTAAAGTACTTCAAACTTCCTCCCATCCTCTTTTATCTCGTCTTCATCAGCTATCTAATTTTTGTATACCAAGTCAATCACCATCATGTATTTTGTTAAGTTATCGCAAATTTATAAGTCTTCCTAATCCTTTGAATACCTTTACAATGAATCCTCTATACCTTATATCTTACGATGCGTTAACCTTCCAACCCTCTATTGTTTTTAATTTAGGTATAGACAAGAATAGTCCTGGTGCAAATAAGCGTTTCCAAGACATTTTGACTAGTGACTGGAAAGATTACTTAAATATTTTCACTGATGCCTCTAAATTATCTGAAGATCATGACGTTGGTGTTGCGTGCTGGATTCCGAAATTTAAAATTATTCTTAACTTCAAAATACCATCTGAGTCGTCTATCTTCACCGGCGAATCCATGGCTTTGCTTAAGGCGGCCGAATATGTTGAATCACATAATATCCCGAAGGTTTTACTACTAACAGATTGTCTTAGTGTTTTATATGCTCTTAAACAAAATCCTTTTCGTGGTAATTCTGCAAGCCCAATAATTTTAAAAGTTAGGGAGGCACTCTATAACTGCTGTAAAAAGGGTATACATATTACATTAGCATGGATTCCTAGTCATAGTGGAATTGCTGGCAATGAGACAGTAGATTCATGTGCTAAGGTGGCAACACAGTCTGGTATGGAAATTAGACAAATTTTTCCGCATGACCTAAAATACATTGCTAAAAGACAGCTTAACCTATCATGGAATCAAAATTGGGTTAAATCAGTATTGACAAAAGGAAAATTTTATGGTGCTATTCAACCGACTATACCGCAAGTGCCTTGGTTTTTTAAATACCGTAAATTTAGTAGAAAAGTGACGTCAATACTATGTCGGCTACGCCTTGGGCATGCTTGTTCTCCTGTACACCTGGCCAAGCTGCGAATTAGAGATCATTCCATTTGTGAATGCGGTTTGGAAGAGGGAACCTACGATCACATCTTTTTTAATTGTCTCAAACTTAACCACTCATTATATGACATCTTACCTCTTACAATTCCTCGTCCAATAAATTTTCAATGTTTATTAATGTATGTGTACACTCCGTTCGTGATAACATTAAATAAATTTATTATAAAAAATAATATTAAACTATAATATTATTTATTATATATTATTTGAATCTATGCATGTGCAATGTATATAATTTATATTTATGTTTGTTAATGTGACGTTTTTGTGTTGTCGTAGATTAACAAGTACATGTACTAATTACCGGCCAACTGTAAGTTTTACGTAAATCTCCAACGTGTCTTCTCCATTCTACGCGATATTGGCGGAATATATCGTGCCTCAAAGCACAGATCGAGGCCATAAACACAAAAAGAAGAAGAAGAAGTTTGCTTTGATTTCATTAAAGCCTTTTTTATGAAAACAATAAAACTGATTTAGAATATTTCTTTTATTAATACTAGTAGTTGAGTTACAATATTATTACAAAATAAATAAAAAATAAATAAAAATAAATACATATATTTATAATGTATTTTTTTGTTTTTTTATCTATGTTTAACTCCAGACCAATAACTTGATATTTACAATTTATCACACGTTTTTCGGTTAAAGAAAATATCGTGAGGAACTCTGAATATCTCTAGAGAAACCCTGGGACTTCCTACTTCCTACTAATATTATAAATGCGAAAAAAAAACAATAAAAACAGCTCTTAGTATGTGTGTATCTGTGCACTTATATGTGGGTAACTTACCATTGAACTTGTATGAGTAATTTACCTCTGAACTTGTATGTAAATAACTTACCTGTGAACGTATATGTAAATAACTTACCTGTAAACGTATATGTAAATAACTTACCTGTAAACGTATATGTAAATAACTTACCTGTCAACTTATATGTAAATATCTTACCTGCGAAATTGTATGTAAATAACTTACCTGTGAACATATATGTAAATAACTTACCTGTGAACATATGTAAATAACTTACCTGTCAACTTATATTTAAATAACTTACCTGTCAACTTATATGTAAATAAGTTACCTGTGAACATATATGTACGTAACTTACCTGTGTGTGAACTGTGGTGGGCGGCGGAGGCAGGTGGTCCAGGGGCGGAGTCCGGAGGAGCAGCGCGCGAAGCTCACCGCTGCAGAGTACCTGGAATAGATAAAACAATTTTAATCTTTTCTATACTTAATATATAAAGCTGAAGAGTTTGTTTGTTTAATTTTTTCAACTAATGGCAATCAATCTAAGTTTTATTTAAAAAAATGTTGTTTTATGACTGTTTTTTGGCTAAAATAAAAATAGATTGTATAGCTTACATTTGCTATCATTTGTCCGATTAAATAAGTAAAAATACCTGAGTTCATTCCAGTTCCATATGTCACCGACCCTTTCTTTTTTTATTATAGCATTTTTTACATTTATACTAATATATAAAGCTGAAGAGTAGTTGTTTGTTAGTTGTTAGTTTGTTTGAACGCGCTAATCTCAGAAACTACTGGGCCGTTGTAGTAGAGTTGACGATTCAAAAGCACTCGTTACAAGTTTATTTGAATATATAATATTTTGAATATGAATTTAATAAACCAATTTCGATAAGTTTAACCCAATATATTCCATACCTGTAACCGCCTTATGGCTCGATCAGTCGCCTGCACACGCTCCCTCCTCCGGGCGCCCTCCAACGTTTCACCCTCACTGAAACATTATATACAAAAAAAATTAAATAATGTTAAATATGTCAGTCACGTTCTGAGCGTAGACTCAATATGAATATTAGATGTTGTATCGTAATAGTAGGTGGGTTTTGACTATTATCTCGTTTCAACTTGTATACTAGTTTACGTGAATAACGTTTACAAAGTAGAATACACCATCCTCATATCTTACCGAGGTATCGTATAATACGACTAATATAAGTTGACGTCAGGCAGGCGGCCGGTCAAATGTGTGAAATCATATTACATATTTATGTTGTGCCAACCGCACTTAGAGTTGGATAAGGGAAGAATAAATAAAAAAAAGAGTGTTACTGACAAATGGTACGACATTATTCACTGGTATAAGATAACTTTGGCATAATTCAATCATCTTAAATATAATTTTTTTTAATGTATTTTTGAATAAAATAAATATAATTTAATAAAAATCTGGCTAACAAGTAATGGTGAGTGCAAACAAGGATAAAACAATAACATTATAGTTTTATTTCCTTCGCACTTGTTGTCACACACTTTAGTCTCTCGGTCAAGGTTATGCATTACATACGAAATGGAATTAAATTGGGTACGGTCATTCACCCTTCTATGTATGTTTTATTCAAAACGTAAAATAATTCCTGGGGCTAAATTACTTTACTAAACAAATTGATATTTATTATGTAGGCTGCTAAGGTGTGTAGGAATTAAAATTAATGGTGTATGGTTGGTGCTACGCTATATTTGGAATTTGAATTCATCATTTTGATACAGATGCAATATATACTCACGGCCTGCTCGACTCTACTGACAGCACGTACAGCTCGGCGGTCGGCTCGATCTCTCCGGTCACATCGCCGTCTGTCACAAACAATGAAATCACTATTTATTTATTTATTAGGAAGCCAACGTGATATACAATATGGTTTATTTAAAACTTATATAAATTTCTAAATTACCTATAGTTTTCTATTATATATCCCACTTAAAGGCTAACTCAGCATGCATAATTAAATTAAAAGCTAAATAACGATCTGCTCACTAAATACAAAAAAAAAATTTACTTTGCGTCGTTTCGATTTGCGTTGTGTTTTTTTTTTTGGAACGTTACCACGAAGCTAGCATATTGGTGTATATCAGAATCTACCTGAGAAAATTCTTGATTTTGTAAAGCAGATAAATAGTTCTCGAACAACAGATGTGATAAAGCAACTTAAGTTTTAAAATATTAATACGTATAAAATATAACGATTTGTCACTTACCACTGTTCAAGACGATAGCATCAAGCTCCCTACGAAGATCTCTAGCGCCTAGCGTTAATACTGCTGCCAACCTGGAATATAATAATTTATATATATAAAGTTGAAAAGTTTGTTTGTTTGTTTGAACGCGGTAATCTCAGGAACTACTGGACCGATTTGATAAATTCTTTCAGTGTAAGATAGTCCATTTATTGAAGGCTATAGGCTATATAACATCACGCTAAGATGAATAAGAGAGGAGCAGCAATAAAAAATAGTACGAAAACGCTAAAATTTAAAGCTTTCCTTGCATGTGCTGAGTAAACGGTGATAGTTATTAAAAAATCATTTACTACAAAATTGTTCCCCTCTATAAGCTCTAAATAAAAGTCCGCGATAGCATACTTCTTTTAAGGTTAAACCACTTTTACCATTTTTATGGTTTTAAAAATACTATATTACGTTTTCAATCTTTCCACGCGGGCGGAGCCGCTGGCGATTGCTAGCGTCTAATATATTTATTTATTATATAAATTATAATCAATATGGCACTGGTAACTTACAGTAAGTTACCACCTCTATTTGCTGACCAGAAAGTTTTTATTAGGAAAAGGACAGTTCAGTTCAGGTAACAAAAAATATAGAATAGAATAGAAAAAACTTTATATGTTCTCACACCACAATACAAATTACAAATAACAAAAAAGTAAAGACTAAACAGAATAATCTTAAACCTAACAATTAACCTTACCTAGTTAATTTAATATATATGTAATGATTTGTACAGTGGTGTGACACCAAAACGGATGACCACTCAGCTGTAATTGGAGCAAAGCCCCAAAACTGATTTTCAGTGGCCGCCGAGTACTGGACTCGCAGACGGCACAACAACAAGCACAGCCGCGGTAAAATAAAAAAATATGCAATATATATGGAAGGAAGCTGTGATGGCCTAGCGGTAACACCGTACGACTCTTTCGAAAAGGTCGCGGGTTCAAACCCAGGCAGACACCAATGAGTTTTTCTGTTAAAACTTATGTGTCTAATTGATAATTGCAATTTATCACACGCTTTTCGGTGAAGGAAAACATCGTGAGGAAACCTGCATGTCTCTAGAGAATTCTGGAGATATGTGTAACCTACCAATCCGCATTGGAGCAGCGTGGTAGGTTTTAGCTCCAATCCTTCTCTCCAAAAACGGAGAGAAGAGGCCTATTCTCAGCAGTGGGATAGTAACAGGCCGTTAACACACACATATGGAAGGTTTGTGTGAAGTACGATATGCATATCAAATGAGTTGGACCAGAGTTGTCAAGTGACAGATAGTGATAGATGGTACATATTGTGCCAATCATACTCAGAGTGGTATAAGAGCGGGGAAGATGATGACGAGCGTCAGACCCTCATGTCCTCACCTGTCCTCGTGACACGCGTCGCTGACCCTCCTATAGGAGGTGCACACGCACGTGGGCCGCCGCCAGCGTCGCCGGCGACACACGCACTCGCGGCCCGACCATCTGGGAACGACAAGCTTTGGGTATACCAAATATACTGTTTATATAATTAGGCGTTACTTTGCGGAGATCCATAATACAAAAGTAATAATAAAATTATTTTGCTATAATCCGCGATGAAGTAAAATAGACAATATATATAATGCTAAATGTAGAGTGGACAATCGGTTATCATACCTGATACATGCGGGATTCGTAAAAACACATGCACAAACTTCCACCACTGCCACCACAAAGCCTTAAGCAAAGCTATGCTATTTTGGTCGTGGAGTCTATCTCCTGATGATGCTTCGGTTGCGGGGCGAAACGATTGAGGTTGTGATAGTGAACGTATATAGTGCTTGTGTATCGTGGTTGCGGTGGTGGAGGTTTGTGCATGTGTTTTTTACGAACCCTGCATGTATCAGGTATGATAACCGATTGGGGATTATAGCAAAATAATGTTATTATTACTTTTGAAATATACTGTTAACAATGTTTTACTGTATTTTTATACAGCACCTGGTTGGAGCTGTGATAGCCCAGCGGTAGCACCGTGCAACTCTTTCGAGGAGGTCACGGGTTCGAACCAGACCCGACAGACCAATGAGTTTTTCTCTTAAAAATTATGTGTATAATTGATAATTACAATTTATCACACGCTTTTTGGTTGAGGAAAACATCGTGAAGAAACCTGCATATCTCTAGAGAGTTCTGGAGATATGTGTAACCTACCAATCCGCATTGGAGCAGCGTGGTAGGTCTTCTCGAGGCCTATTCTCAGCAGTGGGATAGTAACAGACTGCTACTTTTACTTAAATACACCCTATCCTATACCCTATAGGAACTGTTACTTAATTCTTTGAATAGCGTGAATATATTTCACTGATTAAAAGTTTACTCAAGTAAAGAATTTTTTGAATTTGAATTGGAATTAATCAGCCACACCCACCTGTCGGTGACGGCGCTGACGTATCGCTGCACGCTGCTCGGCGACTCTGCATATCTGCGCCGGTCCCAGGCACAGCCGCACGTACACTCGCCACCTGAACATGTTCTCATTCATCAGAAAACCATACGTCCATATAAATAAATACGAAAGTCTATCCATCTATTACACTTTCATGGATAAACAATACAGTATTGATGAAATTATCACTGGATATTGGCTGCAATGAGCTTTCCTCATTTATGAAAAAATGTACTAAAATTTTACTTTTGTAATATTTAAACCTTAATGTTCTTGTCTTTTATGTTTTGTTGTATGTTCGTTTAAACACGCTATTTATTGTTTAATAAATCAATGAAACAAACAAACTCTTCAGCTTAATATATTAGTATAGATTTAAATATGTTTAATTATTAAATATGTTAAGCTGTTGGAGGTTTGAATTATTAATTAACATAAAAAATTTGTTAAAACATACAGATTTTCCCACAATGATTTCCTTCACCAAAAAGCATATAATATAACTTAAACAGGTAAGTTTGTATAGTAAACTCATAGATATATACTTCCATGTAAGCATTACTCTAAGTGCATAGCCTTCGTCATTACTTGTATGATTATATCTGTACTAAGTTATATAGAAAGTAAATTAATAGGATAAATGGTAAGTAAGTAGGTATTTATTGTTTGTAAGCAATACTCACTTTTCCTTGACGTCTGTTGCCCCATACTGTAAAGTGATCTCACAACTATGTGAAGTTCAATTTATGAACTACCATCTGAAAATTGAAGTATTATTGTATGAAACAAATTTAAGTGTGGGAAATAAATCAATATAATAATTTTTTGAAAACACTGATTTCAAATTATGTAAAAGGTTATGTACAGCAAAAAAAAATAGAAATTCTGCCACATTATTTTTTTAAAGTTTCACTTTTTCATTTAAATATTTCTCCTAATTAACTATAAGCTGTAGAATATTAATTTTTCATATTAAATATATTAATTGTCTCAATTAATTAAAGTACTTAAATTTATAAAAATATACATATTATATATGTCATATGTCTTTCCATTCTTTACACTTAAAAAATATATATAAATAAAAATAATTACACAACGAATGTGCAAGTGCAGGTGTAACAAACAAATGTTCATTTATACTTTTGAATTATTTCACTGCATTGAATTATAAGTTAAATCAAGCTTAATGGTGTTTAAACAATATGTTTAAACTATAATTTGTATCCATTAAACTGTTAGCACACAATATATTATGGTGAGTTGTCGACCATTAAGTTTTATGTTTAATTTATATTCACCATATCTATGAGTCATGTTGCCAAAGAGGAAAGTGAGCAACATGGGAATTAGTACAATTAAAACCAATTGAGGAGGCAAAATAATTAGTGGCATGTGTTAAAAACTGTAGTAGATATATTTTGACTATGAGTTCTAATTTTGACAAAAGTAATGATTATTTTGGTATGTGTACATGTATTTTTGTATGCAGTGTGGTATCAGGCTGAATAAAATAGTAACACCCTCATTTCTTACCAAGGGGTCGTAAAAGACGACTAAGGTAAGTCGACCCACTCTGTGGCATCCGGCTGAGTAGAATAGACCACCCTCATTTCTTACCGAGGAGTCGTAAAAGGCGACTAAGGTAAGTCGACCCGCCATGTGGTATCCGGCTGAGTAGAATAGACCGACCTCATTACTTACCGAGGTGTCCTAAAATACGACTACGGTAAGTTGATGTCAGGTAGGCGGCTGGTCGTAAAATACATAGCCGAATCTATGACAACATGTTCATAACATGTTGTGCCGACCCCACTTAGAATGGGATAAGGGCAGGATGATGATGTGTACATATATTTTTGTACTATGGAATGCCTCAAGTTTCTTCTAATGTTCTAAGAAAAACCTCAGTTCATAAGAAAAGAATTTAATGGTACCATGATTGTTTTACTTAATTGAAAATTGTATAACATATTAAAATAAAAAACTTACTTATTTTTAACTCAATAAAATATAAAAGCCGACTCATAATCGTCCAATAATACCATCAGAAAAAAAAACAAAGAATTGCTTCATATAGAGACAAGTTGCGACAAGTTCAATAACCTCAAATGACCCAATCCAAAAAAAAATAACACGCTAATATTGATTTACAAATATGATAATTTATAGCTTAAACACTAAAAATTAAGGTTTACCCGATAACAAACTATATAATATACAAAATAATTAGTAAAATATACATTAGGCAGCCATCTTGAAATGATCACGAAGTATGAGAACCAAATCAATCCATTAATTTTTTAATCAATAAATTTATTGTACATATGCTTATATACTTACGTCTCAATATTAGATTTTAGCACTATTTAAAAAAAAAACAATGTTCGTTGTCGGAATTTCTAATAACATTCGCGTTTTTGGTCGAAGTATTTCACTCTTAGTTCACACCAATAAACAGAAAACTTTAAAGAAATAGCTATTTTACATTATTTACACTCTTAAATGCTTACTAATTAAATAAGACATTTATATTAGTATTATACACATCGCATAGTTAATAATATTTCGGTAAAATACGCAGTTTCTTGATGTGACATTTTTGTTTAATAACGTTCCTATATACTTTCGAAGCATATTGTCACTTTGTTTATATTTAAAACACTTCGTAAAAAAGTACTATTTCACATTTTGATTTTATCAATAATTCTTACTTGTACAGTAAATTGTTTTAAATATATCCAACTTTATTTATTTCTAAATTTATACGGTTATACTATATATCATTATGTAAAAATTATATGAGTATGATGTGCTTGAAAAGAAACGAATCAGGACTTATAGGTCAAGTATACACTATCAAGATTATTCATTAATTTGAGTAACATTTAGCTATTAGATATAAATATATTAGATTTAGATATTAGCTATATGTATATTATATGCAAAAACTATTATAGGCTGAGTATTTTTAAGAATTTTGATAGTGGAATCTTTTGTCTAATAGAATTTACAGACTTTATTTATTAATAATATAATATTTGAACGTTGGATATTAAAAAAGATCAAGATTCAGTTTTCAACTCCAATTATTGATATAACTTTGTTGGAAGCTCATTTACACCCGTATTCATAATTGAGTAATTACTTTTTCTTAAGTAGTTGCTTAAATTGTAGAAGTAGAACTTGTAGTAGAAGCTTGTATAGGAGAATAGAATAAATTCATGTGGATAGAAAGACATAAAACGGTCATACAGAAATATAGTATATGGGTATAATCGGTATATTTTGATCGTAAATTATTTTATAATATATTTTGCAAAACTAAAATTTGATTGCTAGTAAGCTATAACTGCGGATTTCCTTCTACGCAGAGCTATAATTATTTTTGGATGAGTTAGGCTTTTATAAAAAAAAATCGAGCTATGAATATAGAGATGGCGAACGATTTCTATAGAGAATTACAATTTAATTTTGTTAAAGGCAAGTGGGCGTTGAAAATTTGTTAATAATCATTAACGGTCATCATTTAAAATATAGATCCTAGTAGGTTGGATTGGGAATTTCAGCATCCTACAAAACTTAGATAAATAGATATGTTGTTCCGCTTTGCTGACGTGTGAACAATGGAGATAGGAAGTTGATTTGATTTAAGCTTCTCTGGCTGATAATAATATATCGAGAGGCCAGTATTGTAAAACACTGGGATGAATATAATATAATAGTCATGTCATTGATTCCCATCGGATATTATGTTGGAAATTTGAATACTACGTTATTTTAGTTCGTGGCTACTATGTTTGATTTGTTTTATAAATTGTGCTTTTTTGCCCTATATATGTATGTATTGTTGATGTATGTGACAATAAAATCCAATTATTTATTCCAATTATTGTTTATCTGTATTGTATACCTTTGCACAGGCGGTCGCCATCGCAGACAAATAACCAATAATAGTCGCCATTTTGTTCCTGCCTCGTTAAATAAAGATACATTTCTCGTATTTGTGTAATATCCTTGTTATATGTGTTAAATAAATATGTCGAAAAGACGGATTGAAGTGATGGATCCATTTATAAAGAAAAAGAGGTTTGTGGAATATACGAACTGATAATTAAGTATCCCATGAACCATGCCTTGTTATTTCTTTGTTTTCATCCTAAACTTTAGAGTATCTGAAAAAAAAAATAATAAATCTCTGCGTTATTATTATCTGTTATATATTTTCTAACTACATGTTTTTGTATATTATTTACTATTTGAGTTTGAATTGGATTATTATTTTCCTGTAGTCTATCCAAGCTTACTATAAATCTGTAAATATGTTGTGAAATTCGAAGAAATACACAAATAAAATTGTACTGTAAGACAGCCGCAACTCTTGAAACTTATTTGCTACGGAGTGTGATTCTAGTAGGCGAAGTTCTCTCTGTCATTTGCAACTTCAATTCCACGCTGTCCCACTCAGACAAGATATGTTAGTTACACATGTCAACACAATTGTTTTCACTGCGTATGATAAGTAGGTTAAGCGCCTAAATATTTAACAAACGTTCAGGCACAAAACACTTAAGGACAAAACACAGAAAAAGTTCTGGTTTTATTAAAATAACCCAGCATTTTACATATTTTTTTACTTTTTATATGTTAAAAAAACAGAGCTCGGAGATTGCTTATAGTAGTATAGTATAGTAGCAGCCTGCTACTAACCCACTGCTAGGCATAGGCCTCCTCTCTCCATTTTTGGAGAGAAGGGTTGGAGCTAAGACCTACAACGCTGCTCCAATGTGGATTGGTAGGTTACACATATACCTAGAATTCTCTAGAGATTTGCAAGTTTCCTCATGAAGTTTCCTTCACCGAAAAGCGTGTGATAAATTGCAATTATCAATTAGATACATAAGTTTTTAATAGAACAACTCATTGGTTTCTGACCGGGGTTTAAACCTGCAACTCCCAAGGAAAGAGTCGCACGGTGGGACCGCTGGGCTATCCCAATATTTATTGCTTACAATGTAAGTAAGAAAAGGCCAAGTGACTAGGTATTTTTGAGGTCTGTTATTTTTAAATGTAATAATAACAGCCTATTACATTCCTAGTACCGGGCATAGGTCTCTTCTCCTTTATGAGAGAAGGATTGCAGCTTAATCCACCATCTTGTTCCAATGCAGATTGGTAAGTTAAATATCTCCTAGTTCTCCCCCAGAGATCATGTGAAATGAGTCAGTCTATTCAAGCAATCCATGAAGACATATCCAAAGTATTCATGACTGTCCTAAATAACAAGGTTCTGTCAGGGGTAATTTCATCAGACACTTCCCTTAGTAATTGAAATTATTCCTGGTGTATTATTAGTATTTAATTATATCTCTCAGTTGTTGTAACTTAATTTGAAAATTGTTATTACCTTTAATTAAAATACTACTTATTTTAAGTTGTTCAATGTATAATTTCAATGTAAAGTGTGTATTTTGTTGGTGAGCTATAAATAAATAATTATTAGATTGCCATGGTGAGCAAAGTTCATAGCTTAAGGCTTCTACATATATATTCTGTGAATGAATTTACTCATTATTCATATTCTTAATATAATGCTTATTTATTTCTTTATTGTACATACATATTGTTAGAAAAGAGAAAGTAAATAGCATATGCACAAAGGCAGACTTGTAACTAAAGTCTCCTTTTGTCAACCTTTGAGTAACAGAAGGAAAAAGACAAGAATGGCTACTAAGGAGAACTAGCAACAATAGCAGCTATACTTCAACAATATCTCATTTCTGAATTGATTCAATACCTGAAAGCTTTTTTAGTCTTAAGTTCTTATTAAAGTAAACTTGTATATACCAGTGGCGTAGCTAGGGGGTGGGGTGGTCGCCCCAAGGCACGACAGGCAAGGGGGGCACCAAACTTGATAATATATATATTTTTTTGATGAATAATGAAATCATTTCAGAAAAAGTTGAATAAGACTCTTATTCAACTTTTTGCACATTGATTTTGTATGATTATATTGTCTACAATAAACAAAAAAGTTTCTTAGCTGTAGAGCTCGATGAAGAAACAATGGACTTTGCCACTCAAAAAGCGAGGAAAGTTCGTTTTTAAATTTTCTAAATAAATTTTATCATAATCTAATGTTATTCTATATATAGTTATTATCATTTTGAACCAATTTAAATTTATATATTAAAGTCATTGCGTTCTGAAATCTAAAATTATTTAGACTCTTTAGAAGGGTGGGGGGGCACCAGGTGACAATTGGCCCCGGGCCCAAATATACTAGCTACGCCACTGGTATATACACACTTTTAAATCTTCTAATCTATTTTTGGTTGGGAAAATTTCTTCTACTGAGAAAAGCAAGAAGTCAGCAAGAGACTTAGTGGACGCTTTTTTAAAGACTCAGCAGATGTTCTTTTCTTTGGCCTTAAAAAAAATTGGGTGTTATCAATAGAGCGAGGCAATTCTTCAAGCTGGCAGTAGACTAGCTCATAAAGCACAAGTCTGGCCACATATGGTGTAATGTTTTCAACACTGGGCTTAAGCTTAAGTTGGTACTGTGGTACACCAGTACCACAGTACCAACTTAAGCCATTTAATCACATAGAGTGCTGAGAATTTATTGGGGATCAGGTAGTCAGCAAACAGCTGGACTCTTTAGCGATGCCTAGAAAAGTATCATCACTGTGCTGTCCTACCATCATCCATACATCTCTCACGGGGAGTGTTCGGTTGAATTACACAACCTGATTCCTGCAGCTAATATCCTTATGGATGCATGATATATCCATATTTCCCATGTTAAAATATCATCCTCACTATCTGTATGCGTGGCATATCCACTACAGTGCAGTTCTTAAATAAATTTATTCAGCACACTAACATTTAATGCAAAGATCTCACTTTGGCAGCATTCGGTAGTTCGTTACGACGTAAGTACCTTACAAAAGCCTATTTCCACCTCTTTAAGGGACGGCAACACATTCGTTTTACGAGTTTGTGGTCGGTGGTGATTACTTGAGATGAACCACATGCTCCTTCGCCATCCTATTCCATAAAAAAGCTTTTAAAACTTATATCAGTACATATTAAAATGGATAATTACTGTTGTCCACAGAGAAGAAAAGGCGGCAGCAGCGGCAAGGTCGGGAAGCAGTGGAGAGTCTTCAGAATTAGTCGCTACGCTAGGTACTGCTCCTGCGCCCACCACCACCAGCACACCGGGACTTAATCCTTACACAGGTCTGATTTTATTTTAGAAGTTCCAAACTGATCATGGAGTGCAAGGTGTTAAGTAACTAGCTTATTTAACACAGGTGCTTATAGGAGTATTTGAGGTACTCTTAAAATGTTTTTTTTAACACGTAGCCCAATGGTAAAAATGTGCAACTCTTTCGAGGAGATTATGGGTGGAATAGTCCGGAATAGGAGCTGACCACCCGCCCTGCACCGACAGGCGTCCCCGAAATTAGATGGGTTTAAACACCAATCAGTTTTTCTGTTAAAAACTTATGTGTTTAATTGATAATTGCAATTTATTACAAGCTTTTCAGTGAAGGAAAACCATCGTGAGAAAACCTGCATATCTCTAGAGAATTCAGGAAATATGTGTAACCTACCAATCCGCAGTGGAGCAGCGTGGTAGGTCTTAGCTCCAATCCTACTCTCCAAAAACGGAGACAAGAGGCCTATTCTCAGCAGTGGGATAGTAACAGGCCACTACTTTCTATACTTTGTTATCTGACTCATCTGGGCATTAAACTAGTTAGTGTTGTATATTTCTTATTATATATATTAGGGCGTTATTAAATTCTGGAGCAGAAAAGTTTTCATATAACACATCGCCTTACCAAATATTTTGTTCCCAGGTCTCCCTCACTCATCACGCTATCATGAACTACTCAGGCGTCGCCTTGGCCTCCCTGTTTGGGAGTACAAAAACGATTTCATGAGACTCCTCAACAGCCATCAGTGCGTGGTGCTAGTCGGTGAAACCGGCTCCGGGAAGACCACGCAAATACCGCAGTGGTGTGTCGAGTTCTCGGCCGTCACTGCCGGGAAATCATTCGGAGTAGCTTGTACGCAACCGAGAAGGGTGGCAGCCATGTCTGTAGCTCAAAGAGTTGCAGAGGAAATGGATGTCGCTTTAGGCCAACAGGTCGGTTACAGCATCCGTTTCGAAGACTGCTCTGGACCGCAGACCGTGCTGAAGTACATGACGGACGGTATGTTGCTCCGGGAAGCTATGTCCGATCCAATGCTGGAGCAGTATAGGGTGATATTGCTCGACGAGGCCCACGAGAGGACGCTAGCCACGGACATCCTCATGGGAGTCCTAAAAGAGGTGATCAAACAGAGGATGGATTTGAAGTTAGTCATCATGTCAGCGACACTGGATGCTGGGAAGTTCCAGCAGTATTTCGACAACGCTCCGCTAATGAACGTCCCGGGTCGTACCCATCCTGTGGAAATTTTCTACACACCACAACCGGAACGCGATTATTTGGAGGCTGCGATACGTACTGTCATCCAGATCCACGTATGCGAGGAGATAGCTGGCGATATATTGCTGTTCCTTACGGGTCAAGAGGAAATCGAGGACGCGTGTAAAAGGATCAAACGCGAGATAGATAATTTGGGACCGGACGTTGGGGAGTTGAAGTGCATTCCGTTATACTCAACATTGCCACCGAACTTGCAGCAGAGGATCTTCGAGCCGGCACCTCCCAATCGAGTTAACGGTGCTATCGGGAGGAAGGTCGTCGTCTCGACCAACATAGCTGAGACCTCTCTGACTATAGACGGTGTAGTGTTCGTGATAGATACAGGGTTCTCCAAGCAGAAGGTGTACAATCCTCGGATCCGTGTGGAATCGCTGCTAGTGTCGCCGATTAGCAAGGCCTCCGCCCAGCAGAGGGCCGGCAGGGCCGGCAGGACTCGTCCCGGGAAGTGCTTCAGGCTGTACACAGAGAAGGCGTACAAGAATGAGATGCAGGATAACACGTACCCAGAGATTTTGAGGTGACTTTTGTAATAGCTCTTCTTACTTCTTTATATATCTGACATTCTAAGGCCATATTTTAGTACTAAGGCCATATTTTTTCCTGAGATCTGGTTCTGGAGAAGGTTTTAATTTTCCAAACTATTTAGCTATCAGTCACAATGCATTGATAAATACTAATAAGTGGTATCATTACTAATATTTTAAATGCGAAATTTATTCTTTTATTATGTTAGTTAACAGCTCAAGTAAGTACTTAATATACTTAATATAAAAATTTCGATTTTTCTTCATGAACTAGAAAAAACAGTAAATGGAGTTAATTTTATTTTAGTTTATATTATGTTTATTAATTATCATTGAAATTCTATAAATAATTATTTCTTCTTCTTCAACCGATGGACGTCCACTTTACATAGGTCTTTCCATGGGAACTCCATAATATACGATTTTATGCCCCTTGTATCCAGCGACTCCCCGCGACCTTTTTGAGGTCTTCAGCCCATCTAGTAGGGGGTCCGACACTGCGTTTTCCTGTCCGGGTTGCCATTCCATTCACATGTTATTTAATCATATATGGTAAGATTTATTTAGCTGATATAAAAAATACTTGACTAATTAACAACTGCAGGTATTTCCAGACCTTTTTTGGTCCATGCCCCACGTTAAAAATTATTTTTATTTTGCATTTTTAAAAATTAAATTGTCGACTTAAAGAACATAATAGGTTTTAGGAAGAAAGATTGCTTTTTTTTTGTTACATTTGGCACCGAAATCTAGCATTGCACTTAAATGGCCCACAGCGAAAGGCTTGAACTTGTGTCGAGTTAAAAATTGCTTCGGAAATAAGAAGTTATTTTTCGTAAAAAGTAAATGACAAAAAATGCTAAGGGTATCCATAAACCATCGCAGAGTTTCCTGTAGACCTTTTTAAGGTGTTCAAATATTCAGTACTGTAACACAACGTACTAGGAGCACCTGATTCCGCACTCAAAACTAGATGGCGCCACTCGTCGTTTGCTCCGCGCTATCGAAGTGCTTTCGTAGTAATATAAGAAGTCCCCATACATTTTGTTTAATGAGATTAGATCAACATCGCCTATCAGTTCCTAAGCTTACACAGTGCATCCTACTGGAACACTACGCCTAGCGCAACTGTAAACGGTGCATCTTCCGGTACATCCAATTAAGGAATGCCGTGAAGGACCCCGTCCGCGATACTCTATGTAAAAGTGACGATTAAACTCTTGTACCTGTCAACTGTACGTATTATTTTCCCCATCCGTCGGGTCGGCGTGTTACAGTACTTAATTTTGATAAATCTAGTAGGGTTCAGCCTGCGTTTTGCAATGTAAGCGGAAAAAAATATTATTTACGACATCACATTAAAAATCTCAAAATTTACAGTATTTCTCTACTCCATATTGAATGTTATTATACATATAAACCTTCCTTTTTATTCACTCTATCTATTAAAAACCGCATCAAAATCTGTTGCGTAGTTTTAAAGATTTAAGCATACATAGGATATAGGGACATAGGGACAGACAGGGAAAGCGACTTTGTTTTATACTATGTAGTGATATAAATCTTCCTCTTCAATCACTCTATCTATTAAAAAAAACCGCATCAAAATCTGTTGCGTAGTTTTAAAGATTTAAGCATCAATAGGGATATAGGGACAGACCGGAAACCTACTTTGTTTTATACTATGTAGTGATAACTGTTTGAAGTACTGTCTAAGGTTAACGCAATATATGTTAAGTTTTGTTTGAAGGGCCGTAGTTGTATGGGACTGTGGCCACCACAGTGCCGACCCCGCCGCCGTAGTACCCGAGTTAAGCAAAAGCCTAATGCCCGCCGCGTTGCGTTTTGCAGATCAAACTTAGGATCTGTAGTTTTGCAGTTGAAAAAGCTGGGTATCGACGACCTGGTGCACTTTGACTTCATGGACCCGCCCGCGCCCGAGACCTTGATGAGGGCGCTCGAGTTGCTCAACTATTTGGCAGCGCTGGGTGAGTCACACTTTACACTATAAAAGTAAGTAGCAAGTAACGGCCTGTTCTTCTTCTTCTGGGAGTAGTGGCTTTGCAGGGCCAGAGGGCCCAGTATGACCATTACTGATCTATTGTGATCGCCACTAACTACAGTTCGCTGCCAATGCAGGTGATCTCCAGGAATTCCAGGATCTTTTGGGCAGCGAGATCTTTCACCTCTTTTGGGCGCAGACTATGCGACCCTAGGAGAGAGTATCGAATATGAACCAGCTCAGGACAATCGCACAGGATATGCATGGGTGTTTCCTCCGCCTCTAGCCAGAGTCTGCACGTTCCTTTGTCCTGAGGGGAAGAACGGCCTGTTACTCTCCCACTGCTGAGAATAGGCCTCTTCTCTCCGTTTTTTTTTTGGAGAGAAGGATTGGAGCTAAGACCTACCACGCTGCTCCAATGCGGATTGATAGGTCACACATATCTCCAGAATTCTCTAGAGATTTGCAGGTTTCCTCACGATGTTTTCCTTCACCGAAAAGCGTGTGATAAATTGCAATTATCAATTAGACACACTACCGCTGGGCTACCACAGCTTCTTTACAGTCTATTCGATACTAAAACGTGGAGGCCAGCTTTCCTAATCTACAAACTCTTGTTTGGCAGATTTTGGTAAGTTAGATTTACCAGTCCACAATAATAACTACGGACATTCTCTTTAACATTACTCAATTTGCTACATCTCTACTAATCTCTAACTAACTCCCACTTTACATACCGTCCTCTTTACCTATCTCCCTTTCCACCTTTATCTCTTCATTTATCTCCTGCTAACTCTCTTTCTATCTCACCTATTTTTACTACTTTATTTTACTTCTTCATGAACAAAAATTCGGTTTTATTGGTTGATAAAGTTCCCTAAAGCGGGTAAGAGTATTTGTTTTTGAGTTTTCTAAAAGGCTTTTAGAACCAAATTGCATACTTAGTTCGAATTTTAATTTTTAGGTACTTAGTGCCTTATTTACTTCAAGTGTTCATTTGTTGAACAGTGCTGACGTAAGTAAAAATCGTTATATTTTCTCTATACCACTTTTTTTAAAACGCACTGTTCGAAGACCTTGATCTTGCCAGTGTTGACATACGCATCTAAAACGTGGTCTTTGACTATTGATCTCAGCTCAAAGTCACTCAGCGGGCGACGGAGCGAGCAATGCTTGGTGTATCTCTACGCGATCAAATCAGGAATGAGAAGATCCGTTGAAGAACCGGAGTTACCGACATAGCTCATTGTATCGCAAATCTGAAGTGGCAATGAAATAGAACCGATGGTCGTTGGGGTCCTAAGGTGCTGAAATGGCGACCTCGCACCGGAATGCGCAGTGTCGCAAAACCCCTAATAGATGGACTGACGACCTTAAAAAGGTCGCGGGGAGCCGCTGGTTCCAAGCGGCACAAAATCATGGGTTGTGGAGATCCCTTAAGGAGACCTATGTTCAGCTGTTGATTGGTTGAAAAAGAAGAGGAAAAAGACTCTGTATATGTTGTAACATATAAAGTATTAGTATTCCAAAAGTTTTAAGGAAAGACAAATTTGAATAAAATTTTGTTCCACGTGGGATAAAAGTGGGTTCTGTATGGGATTTTGAAGATAATTAATGGGTCGGTGTAAAATATGCTTTCGTGGAACATTCCAGATGACGACGGTAACCTGACGGACCTTGGCGCCGTGATGGCCGAGTTCCCGCTGGACCCTCAGCTCGCCAAGATGCTGATCGCCAGCTGCAACCACAACTGCTCCAACGAGATCCTCTCCATCACCGCGATGCTGTCCGGTGAGACCACACTTCGTATTTGACCATCAAATATAAATAATCTCATCAACCTCTTGCCCTTATCCCACTCTAAGTGGTACAACACGTTATAAACATGTTGCAACATGATTTGGCTAAGTATTTTACGACCGATCGACTGTCTGACGTCAAATTTACCTTTATCGTATTTTAAGACACCTCGGTAAGAAATGAGCGTGTTCTAATCTACTCAGCCGGATACCACACGGCTAGAAAATCAAAATAATCTATAGTCGAATAAAGTTTTATTTAGTATATAAATATATGGGACACTTACACAATTACTTGTGTTATGGGTGACAGACAACTGGTGAATATATACTTATATATTTCTTAAATACAAATATGAACCCAGGCTCGAAGTACATATTTTTTTTATAGAAAATATTGGCTCTTGGCGAAAATCGAATCCGCGACCCACGGAACTGAAGGCAGCGTCAGTGCCCACTGCGCCAACAGGCTTTCATTAAATATAAATATATAAATATATATATATGGGACACTTACACACACGGTCGTCCGTCCCCAAAGTAAGTAACTTAATACTTGTGTTATGGTAGACAGACAACTGGTGAATATATACTTATATATTTTTTAAATACATACTTAAATACAAATATACACCCAGGCTCAAAGACCAACAAATTCATTTATAGAAAATGTTGGCCCTCGGCGGGAATCGAACCCGCGACCCGCGGAGCTGAAGGTAGGGTCACTACCCACTGCTCCAACGGGCCAGTCGATTAAAACCAGAATAGCCTAGTAGTGTGATGCGACTTCGCTTAAATGGATTCTATATAAACCATTCCCTTTCCAGTTCCCCAATGCTTCGTGCGGCCCAACGAAGCGCGCAAGGCGGCGGACGAAGCGAAGATGCGCTTCGCTCACATCGACGGCGACCATCTCACGCTGCTCAACGTGTACCACGCCTTTAAACAAAGTAAGAGATATCTAAATAATTGTAGAGCCAAATAATATCTTTAATATTTAAATGAGTTAATCTTGTATATATATATTCGAAGCATCATCAGGAGATAGACTCCACGACCAAAATCGCAAAACTTTGCGATAGTGAAAATATGTAGTGCTTGTATATTGTGGTGACGGTGGTGGAGGTTTGTGAATGTGTTTTGACGAATCCTGCATGTATCAGGTATGATAACCGATTGTCCGCTTACATTTAGCATTATATATATTTTCTATTTTACTTCATTGCGGATTATAGCAAAATAATTTTATTATTACTTTTGTATTATGGATCTCCGCAAAGTAACACCTAATTATATAAATTAATCCTGCATGTATCAGGTATAAAAACTGATTGTCCACTCTACATTTAGCATTATATATATTTTCTTTTACTTCATCGCAGATTATAGCAAAATAATTTTATTATTACTTGTGTATTATCAACTTTATTTGTATTATGGATCTTGGCACAGTAACATCTTATCCTACAACTGATCATTGTAAAACTCTGTTTTCAGACATGGAGGATCCGCACTGGTGCTACGACAACTTCATCAATTACAGATCACTCAAGTCCGGGGACAACGTGAGGCAGCAGCTCAGCAGGATTATGGACAGGTACGGAGACAAAACTATTATTATATACTGGCCCGTTGGCACAGTGGGTAGTGACCCTGCCTTCAGCTCAGCGGGTCGCGGGTTCGATTCCAGCCGAGGGCCAACATTTTCTATAAATCAATTTGTTGGTCTTCGAGTCTGGGTGTATATTTGTATTTGAGTATGTATATAAAAATTATATAAGTATATATTCACCAGTTGTCTGTCACCATAACACAAGTATTAAGTTACTTACTTTGGGGACGGACGACCGTGTGTGTAAGTGTCCCATATATTTATTTATTTATTATTTATAATGTAACTTTACTACATTCGAATCACGAAAATCCAAAATATATAGCACTTTAATCATACTTTATAATACGATGTCAGAAATCATCCAATGTTGTAGTGTCCCTTGATAACACTAACTCATAGTCAAGAGTTATACCAACTTATTGACAATTATTTAATAATGTTGTTATTGAATGTTTTTTTTATTAAATTATAGTAGATTATGATACTGTTGCATAATAAGTGTTCTTATAACACGAGTGTGTTTTATAGTATCACACGAATGTTATAAGACCTAGTTATGTACAGTGTCATACACTACTTTATCTACTCTCATACTATAATACGTAAAACAAAATTAATAAAAACCAAACTTTGCTTAAATATTGAAAAGATTTTTTAAATGTCAAATGTTAGGGCCAAGGCGCCGCGGACTCGTTCATTGAAACATTTTTTTTAAGGTAGAAGTTCAACCTCCTCGGTCCAGCTGGAGGTTGTATAGGTGTATCGTTATGATTAAAAAGTTATATTATGATACAGGTGTCCATACAAGACCTGTATCGTAATAAAACTTTTTCATTTTTGGCCTGTACATAATGTTTGTCATAAGAATTTTGCTTTCAGTTTTATAATCTTTGTATTATAGTATCAGATTAGGTAAATTATATTATATGATAATTTTGTTTAAGCTATTGGTAGCCAAGAGGTTGAAATCAACCATTATTCATAATGACTGAAATTTGAATCTGTCATTTTGTAATGTAATTTTGATGTTTCATTTTAATTTGAAAGAAGATAAGAATGTGTGGATATAGCTCTCTTTGAACCTGTACAAGACAGTAACGACTTAATGTAAATAATATTAAGAATTATATTTTTTTAAAAGAGCAACCGCCGAGTTTCGTGCTGGCTCTTCTCGGTAGGAACAGCTTTCCGAACCAGCAGTAGAGTTGACGATTCAAAAGCACTTGTTTACAAGTTTATTTGAATAAAGAATAATTTGAATTTGAACTAAAGTATTAGCATACTCTCTGTGTTACCTATAATATAAATCACTTCTCAATTTGACCAAAGACTAACCATAAGCATAAAAAATTGTGTGACATATGCATGGTAAAGTTGGTAATTATTTTTTAATTGATTTTATGTAATTTTATGCATTATTTAAATAAATAATAACTCCTACTTACCCAATTTGTGAGATTTTTGTAAACAGATACAAAGTTCTTTGTTTACACATCAATATATCGATATGCTATATTTAATTTATTAAATTGTATTTCCAGGTTCAACCTGAAGAGGACAAGCACAGAGTTCACGAGCAAAGACTACTATATTAATATAAGAAAAGCACTTGTTAATGGATTTTTTATGCAGGTATTGAGATATTACCATATCTTGGCAATATGTAAAAAATGGTATTTGGAGGTAGTTTGTAATGTTTGATCTATGATAGCCCAGCAGAGAGACTGTGGGCAGGCACCAATGAGTATTTCTGTTAAAACTTATTTTGTCTAATTAATAATTGTAATTTATCACACTCTTCGGTTAAGGAAAACTTCATGAGGAAACCTGCATATCTCTAGAGAATTCTGGGGATATGTGTAACCTAACAATCCGCATTGGCGCAGCGTAGTAGGTCTTAGCTCCAATCCTTCTCTCTAAAAACGGAGAGGAGGCCTATGCCCAGCAGTGGGATAGTAATGACCGTTACTCTTTTTTTTTAAATTTATATGTTACATCCAGGTAGCCCACTTGGAGCGCACCGGCCACTACCTGACGGTGAAGGACAACCAGGTGGTGCAGCTGCACCCCTCCACGTGCCTGGACCACAAGCCCGACTGGGTCATCTACAACGAGTTCGTGCTCACCACCAAGAACTACATACGGACGGTCACCGACATCAAGCGTGAGTGGTCACTTGACATATATTTTGACTGGCCCGTTGGCGCAGTGGGTAGTGACCCTGCCTTCTGCTCCGCGGGTCGCGGGTTCGATTCCCGCCGAGGACCAACATTTTCTATAAATGAATTTGTTGGTCTTGGTGTTTAATTCTTGGAGTTTTGACAAGTAAAAAATATTAAACACAGATTTAATCACTGTTTCGAACACCAACTAAAGCTGTTAGCCCTTTTAAAGCGTCACTGAGAGAGTGGGCGAGCGCAGAAGCATCGCCGAAACTTTCTCTTTTTCTCTCTTTAAGCCAATTGGAGCATGTGCAGTGATGACGTAGCTCGTCGCTGTACTTTTGCGCCGATATATAAATAAATATAATAAATATCGAGAGGCTGATACAGAAAGCCTACTATGCTGTTGAGGATTATTTAGATGATAAGAATGCGTGGATATAGATACTGTCCGACCCTGTACAAGATAGAAACGATTAAATGTAACTAGTATTAAGAATTGTATTTTTAAAAGAGCAACCGCCGAGTTACATGCTGGCTCTTGTCGGTAGGAACAGCTTTCCGAACCAGCAGTAGAGTTGACGATTCAAAAGCACTTGTTTACAAGTTTATTTGAATAAAGAATATTTTGAATTTGAATTTTGTATAAATAATAATATGAATTTCCATTTCCAGCCGAGTGGTTGCTAAGAATCGCCCCTCAGTACTACGAGCTGAACAACTTCCCGCAGTGCGAGGCGCGCCGCCAGCTCGAGCTGCTGCAGACCAGGCTCGACTCCAAGGCCTACCAGGAGGGCTTCTAGACCACCACCAGCGAGTGGGGACTCTAGTGGGGGGGATTACAGTATTGGCAGACTTAGGGAACTTGAATGTAGGTAATTATTGAATCACATCGACACCTGATTTGATCCCTTTGTCGAAACTATACCACAATAATATGGGCTAATGTATCTTTTTTCAGAGACCCACTATTCCCTTCACAGAAAAGGAATCAGTTATGTCTCTGGAAGTTATGTTTCAATATATTGTAGTATAATTTTAAATGAGGCATAACACAAAGTGTTTATTCCAGTTTTATTGGCATAATTTTTATTTAATTTATAGAATTAGGCCTTACTTTGCTGAGGTCCATAATACATAACTAATGAGAATGTTATTTTGCTATAATCCGCGATAAATCGCCACACAATAAACGAAATCTTTTCTCTGGTCATCTGTGCTTTTTACATTCGCAAATTTGGTTAGTTAATTCTTTATATCCCACTTCTGAACGAATTTCGGTGTGCTACAAAAAGGTATATACAGTTTGTACGACTTTGTTGATGTTATTAAAAATATTGGTTTACCTATAATAATTATAAAACTTTAACTTATAGTTTGAGCTTAAACCGATAAAGGTTCCTAGGTCTGCCAAAATACGTTATCTGTGACTGAAGCGATGGACTAAGTGATAGTTTGTGTACGTGAATTAAAGTTATATTTAAGATTGATTATGGAGTTTCTTTATACAACACATTTATATTTAAATTCACTTTGAAACGCGTTTTGAATCATTTCATTCATATAAGGTAAGAGCACTAGTAAGTGACCATGTATTAGTAATTGACTTTTTTGTATGAAACTTTAAATAATAAGCGTTTCGTTTGTTGTAGCTAATAAAAAATAATAATTAATAATGTAACAACGCCGCCTAGTCGTTACTGCAAGCAAGCAAGCCATGACGTCACATCTTGCCACAGCCTTTCGCGCCATTTTGACGTGGGAGATGTGACAGCCGCTGTCATTAGCAGCTAGCCCGCGGATAGCGAATGAGAGTTTGCTTTGATTTCATTTTAGCATTTTATATGAAAAGAATAAAACTGATTTAGAATGCTTCTTTTATTAATACAAGTAGTTTAGTTACAATAATATTAAATTTTAAAAATTAAACAATGGGCTACAGTTCTGAGGTTTTGGGCAGTTGTTAATAGATTGCAACAGGTAATTACAAATTTATTTTTCATTAGCTACAAACAAAACGCTTGTTATTTAGAATTTTTGTATCTATCTTACTTGTCATTTTGGATTATAACAAAAGTAATGATATTATGCCGTTGTAACCCGCTGAGTAGAATAGTTAGACCACCTTCATTCCTTACCAAGTTGTCGTAAAACGCAACTAAGGCAAGTCGACCCGCTGTGTGGTATCCGGCTGAGTAGAATAGACCACCCTCATTTCCTACCGAGGTGTCGTAAAAAGGTGACTAAGGTAAGTTGACTCACCGTGTGGTATCTGGCTTAGTGGAATAGATCACCTCTTATTCCTTACCGAGTTGTCGTAAAACGCAACTAAGGTAAGTCGACCCGCTGTGTGGTATCCGGTTGAGTAGAATAGACCACCCTCATTTCCTACCGAGGTGTCCTAAAAGGCGATTAGGCTAAGTTGAATATATTGAAAAATGACAAATTTTAGGCTAGCTTCCCTACTCTGCTATAATAACTGAGTATTTCCGACCCTAAGTCTATAACTGAAGAGTTTATTTTCAAATTCACATAAAAATAAAAGGTATTTATAGCTGGGTGGTATCCGGCTGAATAGAATCGAACCCGTCACGGAGTTGAAGGCAGGGTCACTACCCATTGCGCCAACGGGCCAGTCAAAATGCAAGGGTAATATATTAATTTAATTTGATTCATTGAACTTTTTACCCAAAATTAAAAATCGTGACGCCGATGACGTCATACAGCAATTAGATAAGCAATTAATCTTTATCAAGGTAATAAACGTACAAGAATATAATACAACCGATGAATAGAGATTTAATGAAGGCGGCCATTTTGTTTGGAATTCATCAAACTTTTACTTACAAGTCTTATTTCAAATTAATATGCTGTTGGTTAAAGCGTCACTAGGCTCTTTTTTAGCAGTTTGGTATCCGGCTAAGTAGAATAGTCCACCCCCATTTCTTACCGAGGTGTCGTGAGAGGTAACTAAGGTAAGTCGACCCGCACTGTGGTATCCGGCTGAGTAGAATAGACACCTCATTTCTCACAGAGGTGTCGTAAAAGGCGACTAAGGTACGTTCACCCACCGTGTGGTGTCCGGTTTAGTAGAATAG
The DNA here is from genome assembly GCA_029227775.1 of Morpho helenor. Classification (NCBI taxonomy): domain Eukaryota; kingdom Metazoa; phylum Arthropoda; class Insecta; order Lepidoptera; family Nymphalidae; genus Morpho; species Morpho helenor. The sequence goes on from JARGCU010000011.1 coordinate 13,773,668, forward strand.
CTCTTTCTTACCGAGGTGTCGTAGAGTGCGACTGGGGTAAGTTGGCGTCAGGCAGGCGGCCGGGCGTGAAAACGCAGCCGAATCATGTGATAGCATGTTTATAACATGTTGTGCCGACCCCACTTAGAGTGGGATAAGGACAGGAGGATGATGATAACAAAGGTATTTAATAAAACCATAAATAACAACAGTTCACTTTATTCTGTAACAACTATATCCATATTCCCGGCACACGCGAACACACAAAAGTAACTACATCTATTATTGGAATAAAATACAATTACATACGGCCATATACATAAAAAAAACATAATTACATTCATACTCCAATACAACTTAATCGGTTTATTACATAAATATCAAAATTATTTATGGTAAAAATAATAATTATTATAAATTAGTAAAGGTACATTTAGTCTATGGATATGATATGGCTTCATATGTTAAAATCTTGTTGATAAAAATTTCTTATATAGCTTTCGTACATCAAACCATAGACATTTTTCTATACTCTATGAAGTCATGAGCAGAACATAGATGAAAAAATTGAATTTTTATTGATACCGTACCATATCGTAGCAAAATGCTAACTTAAAATCATATAGATCTCACAGATAAATAATTTGAAAATTTTGTGATAATTCTAATAATAGCAAGACAACCTAATTGAAAAATCCCCTATGCCTATTTTGTCTATATAAATATATACTATAATAATATTTACAGTTATATAAAAATGCACTTTTATTAATTAGTCCAAAGACATTTATGAAAAATGACCGTTAGTTCACATGTCACGGTTAACATCTGTCTTGTTTAATTGATATAAGGAAAACCTATAGTCGAAAAAATTGATGCGTTAATTTTTTTTTTCCCCCATTTTTGTTTCCCACTTTTGAATGTAAATTTGTTGCAAAATGAATCAATGGCAAATAATACATATAATATAAATTGAGGTAATTTTTATGCGATGAATTTAATACACAAATATTACTATAAAAGTGAATGACATTTGCAAAAAAATTAAACCAGGATTAAAAGAACCTTTTTATAAAACCCTTATACATGTTAGCAGTTTTTATATAAATAGGACATATATCTCAATCATTGGCATTCTTGTTTGTGCAAATGTTGTATAAGCTGGCTTTTTTGTATAACTCGGCTTTTTAGTAAAAATTAAGTCATTATATCGTATAGTAGATTCGGTTTTTGTGTAATAGGCGATTTTTCGCACAAGGTTTTTTTAATACAAGTTAGCCTTAGTTTTACAAGTTTTCTTCGTACTCATCTTTGTATGTAAATTTATATTTTTTCCAAATTAAATTTACCTGTCTCAAATTAGTAATTATTTTAATCAGTACAGTATATGTAATGAAAATTTTGTGGTTTGTATTTAAAAATGTTGTTACAGTTAAATATACTTTAAACATAAATGTGACTGGCGCTGTTTAACATGCAACAAGGCGTTTGAGACATGTTTTATTAAATTTACAAAATAATACAAAAGTGACCCAAGTCAAAAAGTTTTGCAGTGTATTTTATACTACGTTCTATTACGATCATAGGGTTGTAACTATCTCCTCCTTCGTCAAGTATAAATATTATTTTATAATATTTAAACACCGCTAGAGCGCTCGCACTCTAACATAGAAAGCATAAAAACGCGCCGAAAGGCGCTAGCACTATTAATATATATTGGCTCGTGATTCGTCTAAGTGGCTAGGACCCGTACTACGTTGTGATTTGTAATAACTCAAATTCTTTTAGAGCGTCAGAGGCTATGTGTCCATCAATCTAAAGGAGTCAAATAAACCCTTAAATAGAATAAAATAATGTGATAATAATCACATTATATAATTTATAGAATTAGGCGTTACTTTGCGGAGATCCATAATACAAAAGTAATAATAAAATTATTTTGCTATAATCCGCGATTCATCGCGGATTATAGCAAAATAATTTTATTATTACTTTTGAATCACATTATAGTTTTATAATAATATTTCAATATATCGTATTCTTTAATATAAATAGAGCCGTCAGCCCTACATTCGTAGTTTATATCACTTTGCTCAACAGAGAGGTTCATTATCAAATATCATTTGTTATAATATAAAACAGTTGTTTGTCATCAGTGTACGATACTCGACCAGGTTTTATATTTATCTAATACAAGAACAGATTTTACTTGTACTCTACATGAACAGACTTTATATGTCCAACAGATATATATTCGTTACACGAACAGATTCTTATATGGTTAATACATGAACGGGTTACTATAAAATTTGATAAAAAAATGCGAGACATTCAGATAGTTGAATGTCTCGCGAATGTCTTATGTTACTTCATAGGATATGTTATAGCCAACAGAAAGATCTTTCACTCGATCTAAATACCTAGCCCTTAAACAACTCCGTAGAGAAGTTTAATCAAAGTGGTATCTCTCTCCTATCTATTATATTCTTCCGATTTGGAAAAATATAAAAAGAGAGTGATAGTCAGTAGCTCCACACCCGCTACCAACGGTGAGCTCCGTCCATAGGATATGAGCCCCCCCCCCCCCCAAGGGGTACCTGTTTATAGTGCGCCTGCGGCGTATGATTATGGGATAAACCCATTATTGTCGGGAGTCAACAAAACCACAGTTGACATATTAGGCATGAGTGCCTTGGTGTATAATAGAGGACCGAAGCCCATATAATAAATAGCCGGAGCTATAAAATATGGCATTAGCCAAAGGCACAAGGCCTGGTAAACTTTGATAATAAATTACCAATTCTTATATTCAGTAAGGCGCATGTCGCCTGCACACGTCGTAACGGTGCGTTCTATGGTAAAAACCACATACAGTATAATACGTATAATACGTATAAAGTCCACAAAGTGGAAACCCATCGAGATGGCAAACATGTTGCAAAGCAACTTGATTAGTTATAATATATACACCATATAGGTGTGTGTCCACCGAAGTGGATAGTGTGTGTCCACCGAAGTGGAAGATGTGTATTGCAGAGCATTACATGAATGCCAATCACCCCCTATTCACCCAATACCATATAATGGAGTCACACATAGTGCACTCGCTTACGGTATGCGCCAAGCTCAACACGCCACCTCATACAACAAAAGGTAATTTATGTTTAACGCGGCAAGCCACGTAAGATGTATATGTATATGTGAAGATAAGGGAAATGCAGGCCACACTGTCTAAAGCTAGTCCGCAGTCTTATTAACAAAGACCCGACCAGCGGCTCTTATGCAATAATGCCATGCTATAATGGTCATTCGTGGTATCATTAACTAAGCTAAAGGGACGTCCTAAAAAGGGCGAAACACCACACCCATCCGCTACTATGAACAAAGTCCATAGCGATCCATCACTGCCGCGGCGTATCACTTCAGCAACATAAAGTTAACTTCCGCAACGCCCAGCAACATTCAGCTGTGGTACCGTCACTATTGAGAGACTACAAACAACGTTTAGATGTCCGTTCGTCAAACAATAACATTTCAGCCACCACTGTACCGGCACTACTTCAAGCGGCCTATGCGTCCAAAGGTCGAGCAAGGCACACGGCAATGACCGAAATCACCACCGGCCTAACCAAACCCGTATCACAAAGGCACACGCCCAAAGTAACTCTGGTTGCGTCAAACCAAAGCCGAATAAAGGCACGCCGCAGCAACCGAAGTCAACTACGGGCCTAGACCCAGCCCTAATAAGATGCAGCCTAGTGTAGCCTTTTGGGCCAGGCACACAGCAATGACCGAAATCACTGCCGGCCTAAACCTCAAGTCTCCCACCAGTACCCGCCAGAGCATGTTCGGTAGAGTGCCAACCACTACTCAGCAAAGTTGCCTTTACCAAGTAACATTCAGACACTTTAATCGTTCGAGGTGAGCTAAGCGATGTAACCATCGCTACACTCTTAATGGTCAAGTCACAATCACAGCCTTTCCAAAGATCGACACGATCTTGCATCTTGAACCATTATACGAGAGCGGGCCTAGATGTGTATTTATTATTAATTCTTAAAAATAGTCGAGTTAAAACTCAACTAATATCATGTATCGCCCCAGTACACATATACAATAGCATTATAACAACATTTCATAAGCGACCTAACAGATCACTTCTGCACTCTGCGCTCCGCCCGCTCTCTCCATACTGTAGTACGGCGGATAACGTGACATTCGGTCAATATGACGAAAATTATACTTTTCTGAATTTGATGTTTTATGAATAGAGCATCAATTATAGATGCGAAAAAACATTACTGCGTGACAAACAAACATTTATTTTTATACTTATAGATTTTTCTAAAATATTGAAATTTTAATAATTATTTATTTTTAAAACTCGAATGTAGGGATGAGACTGTTACAGGGTTTATAAATTTAATAGTTTGATTTATACGGGTTTTCTAATAGTGCATTTTTGAGGATAAGCAATTTTGTGTACTAAAATAAAAGTTTGTATGTTAGTATTGTATTAGTATTTTATGTTAGTAAGTGTTGGTATGTTATTATTATGCTACTTAAAATCAGTGTTGGGCTTTCCAGCTCAACAATCGCTGAGTAGCTACCATTTTATAGCATTGCACTGCTATTATCTGTGTGTGTCAACTGTTTGCTTGTTGTATACTTCACTGTATGTACACTGTTAGAATAGTAGTGCAATTATATAAATAAAGATGTCCTTATTCTTATTATTCTTGTATCTCCAGATTTAATTTCACTTTAAACTGATCACTCTTGAAAAAAAAATTCGTTTTAATTTGTAGTGTTGATGAATTATGAATTAGATTGTTTATGGGTACAATATTAGTACACGTTAAGTTACTTATAAAATAGATTTCTTTCTTACTTTTGGTTCAGTTTATATCGACTTTGGCGTGACTATACGGGATGGATTAACAGTATAAACCTTTTTCAGAATTTGCTTTAGAATTAGGCCACTTTTGTATTATATATTTGGGATGTTGTTTAGAGGTTGCGGTGCGTTTAACCGCACTGGTCGCACTACGACGAGCCCTTTGCGACGCCGACGAGCGCGGGCCGCACGCAGCGCTCGCGCAGCTTGTAGCCCACCTTGCTGACCGCCACCACCGTGCCCGGCTCAGCACCCTCCACCTCCTGGGGAGGGGGGAGACAACCATAAAAATATCTCCACCATTTCATCTTCATCTATGATGTATAATTAAAAGCTGGATAGCCCAGCGCTGAGGCCGCACGAATCTTTTTAGGGGTGAGTTAAACCCTGGGGAGACACCAATGAGTTTTTCTATTCTGAGTTTTTTTTATGTTCAAACTGTGTCTATTTGTTATTTGCAATTTATCGCACGCTTTTCGTTGAAAACTTACATATCTCTAGAGAATTCTAGGGTTATGTGTAACCTAGCAATCCATGATTATTATAGGTACCTACCTTGGGTTTAAACCCATAACCCCCTCGAAAGAGGTATACGAGAGAGCACAGATCCTTTCTAGCCAAAACAGAAGGATACATGGACAGACTGACTCAAAAACGGTCTCAGGGAATCACTGGATACTATTTTCAGAAGTGGAAGTTTTTAAAAAAAGTTCTACCTCAACTCCTCCTATACCTGAAAACTCCTCCCATGTCAAGACCTCGTGGTCTGTGCAACTCACCTGCTGGAACAGTGCCTCGTGCAGGTTGGGGTCGAACTTCTCCCGCAGCGGCGACACCACCACCAGCCCGTGCCGGCTGAACACCTGCCGAGTTACACTACATTCAGCACGAGGGTATTTGGGGGGGAATCCTCAAAACTTTATCTGTATGTCCATCTACTACTTTACTTTTATAATTTTCAACAAGTCCTTTCAGATCAATTTCGTCTACTATCCCAAAGCCATGTACCTAACCAAGACTTTTCCATTTAATTCTATTTATCGTCCCATAGCCATGTACCTGAGTGGGATGTGTAAATTCAAAATATTCTTTATTCAAGTAAACTTGTAAACTAATGCTTTTTAATCCTCAGCTCTTTCCTCCTCAAAGCTTCTTCCCTTTTAATATCATTTAGTACCCCAGAGCCACATTATCCGCCCAAGACGTTACCTTTTCAATTTTATCTGATTTCCCATAGAAATTTACCCAAAAACATCTGCTATTCCATACCCATAAATCTGTCTAAAACCTCTTTCATTTCATCCTCTACCCCAAAGCCATATAACTGCTAAAACTTTTCCCTACAATTTTATATAGTAGATTTCATCGACTATTCCATAGCAATGTACATATCCATAGGACTTTCTCCTTTATACTTATCTGCTTCCATATTTTTATTTATACTTGCAACACTATACGTTACTAGCTTTATGCTGCATTATACATCGGGTATTCAATCTACTACAAAATAAATGTAACGGAAAAGTTAACCTTTTTTTAGTAAGTTAAAACTAAGATATTGCTGATGGAAAGCAGCCTGAATTATGCAGCCTAAGGACCATGCTTGACTACTCACTCTTTTTTTGTTTTTTTTTTAATTCTGGGATAAGATGGGAACTTTACGGGAGGAAGGGAATTCGATACTTTGGCCGTATGCATGAGAAAAGATGAGCTAAACCGTTTGGAATATTAATAGAATATTGATTATATACTGATGGAGACCCCATTATGTCTGATCGTCCAGTTGTAGAACGGCGAGGGAGTGTTGTCGCCAATGACTTTCGCTTTGTATTTTATAGCAACACAGTCGTGAAACAAGAGTATCGCGCCCTTTTTGATTAAAATGGTGGCAACACTGTGCCGTTGTTGTTTCCGGTGAATGCTTCCTATTGATAAATCGTTTCAGTGACACTCATTCTTTGTTCGTCATTAAAGAGATGAGCATTTCGGAACTGGAATTGTGGTATTTCTTGTATATAGTGTTATTGTAGAAGGTGTGCGCTAACAGGAGGGTCCAGATCAAACCGGTATGTGAAACACTCGCCGAAATATTCCTGTTAACAGAAGGTTTGTTACCTGTGTCAGTTGTGCCCTCGTCAGCCGCAGCCCGTCCCGCAATGAGCGTAGCGCGGCCGGCGCTCCCTCGCCCTCCACACCCTCGGGAACACTCTCCGCCGCGGCCGACAGCGTGTCTGCCACCTGACACATCAACAAATTGTTTTGTCAGGAATACCCATTATGGGTCATACTCTGCCCAACAGGGACAAATGTCGGGTGTCCTTCACGAATAATGGCCGCCAAAATTACGGCTAAATGTGGAAAACAGAGCGTTTAAAGAAAAAGAAGAAGAGCGGCGGGTATGTTGGAGTCGCACCGACTAAAAACCTGACAGTGCTCTACCACGCTGCTAGTAACGGGGACAGGGTACCATTGTACACATTGCCCTCATCACTGACAGTAGCTTTGTACACCAGCGCTACCTCCGTGTGCCTCTACAAAAGTGGCCCCTATCTCCGCTAATCGATCAATATGCATCAACCCCCTCAGGGACCTATTCCAACTGGAACTAAGATTCCCCGTTCGGATCGCCCAAACGGCCCCCTTAAGGCGGCAAGCGACGCAATACATACACCAACGTATAACAAGATGATTTTACTATTTCACTCCAGAGAAATATGTTTCAAAACACATAACAATAATTTATAGAAATAAGCGTGACCATGTGGGTAGTAACGTCGATTTTGTCATGGACCCCATCTCTTGAAGATGAAGATGATTTCATATTGTCTATTATTTTTTTCTTTTTTTATTTATAATAGTTATTGTACATTTATAACCCTTTAAGGACACTGTGACTACCTTTAATTAGATTAATATGTTATTAGCAACCCTAGGAAATATAACCATGTTACTTTAGTTACACATGTAATTCTGTTGGTAGTTCTATGGAATAAATAAATAAATCACAAATGTTGAGATTGTGGTAGTTGATGGGTGAAGGTGGTTATTTGTAGTATGTGTAAACACACATTTCTGCACGTATGAGGTATGAAAACGGATTGTAATTCCTACACCCATCATTACAGAGATATTCTTAGCAAAACAGTGATTATAGCAGAATAAATCTATCATTACTTTTGTACACAAAGAAATATCTTATTTCAAATAGTTCTGTAACATAATATAGATATCTTACGTCGAGCAAATCCTTGCAAAAACTCTGTATGGCAAAGGATTTAGCGTCCTCCACTTGCTTTAGCATTCGTCTCCGCACATTCTCCCCATCTGCCAGAGCACGTTTATATTTATCCTGAAATTAAAAAAATTGTTCAGAGTAATTCGTGATATTCACCATGAATATGATGACATTTCTAGCAAATATCAGAAGAGGGGAATTTGATAATGTAATAAGCAATAGCATATGTTGTTTTGCTATTAAAAACACTATTAATAAAAGGCCAATACAGCAGTTTAAAAACAATTTTTGCAGTTTGAAAAAGATACAATAGTTACTCAGATTTACTATATGTTCGTATAGTTCCAGAATATTATTATAATACGAAAAAACCCACGAATTTCACTTATTTATAGCTGTAGTAAACAGAAATGCAAAGTAGTGTGAAAAAATACGATGATTCAAAAAAAAACTCAGAAAAAAAAGGTAATACTTGGGTAGTAAGTAAGTAACGGCCTGTTACTATCCCACTGCTGGGCATAGGCCTCCTCTCTCCATTTTTGGAGAGAAGGGTTGGAGCTAAGACCTACCACGCTGCTCCAATGCGGATTGGTAGGTTACACATATCCCCAGAATTCTCTAGAGATATGCAGGTTTCCTCACGATGTTTTCCTTCACCGAAAAGCGTGTGATAAATTGCAATTATCAATTAGACACATAAGTTTTAATAGAAAAACTCATTGGTGTCTGCCCGGGTTTGAACCCATGATCGTCTCTAGAGGTTCACATGGTCGCACCGCTAGGCCATCACAGCTCAATAATACTTGGATACTATGTGGAAAATCTTATTTTTTTTTTTAGTCTTTGTAACTAGTAATAAGAATTATATTTTTTTTTAATTCAAAAAGCATTTCTTTACAAGTTTATTTAAATAAAGAATAATTTGAATTTGAATTATATGTACAACTCACTTCATAATCTTTGAGCTGCTGTTTGAGTTTACCAACTTCACTTGTCAAACTCTCTATTTGTTTGTGACACTCCTCTATAGATGATGGCAACTGTTTGTCACTGGAGTCTGATTCTGCTGCTTTCTCTTCTGTGCTATATTTTGTTACTGTGGTTCTGAAAATTATATTTAATGAAGCAGTTAAAGTAATGTATAGCTCCTAAACAAGCTAATAAAGGGCATATGGCAGTATCACTAAACAATTGTGATTTGCTTGGAGTTGTTTTAATATAGACTTCAAGCTCAATATAGACCACATGGTGTAGTCCATACAATATTATACTATGTATCCAAATAATTAAAACAATACAAGCGTCATTTGACTATTTTCTATGGTGACACTACAACAAACTTCTATATAGTAAAAATGTAATTGTTTTCAGGGTCTTGTACCTATAAAAATGGCAATATTTTCCTTTGTAACTAGCTTTTAAAATTAATAGGCACTAGAACTACGATTATTAATTGAACTACTGCCTTTACCCTCAAAAAACTGTACAAATCGAAGAGCATAAAAAAAAATGATGAAATTAGAAAATCTATTGCAAATGTGAAACAAAATTGTTTAAAAGGGTGAACTTCTGCAGAGAAAACATTGTAATGGCTTTAATTACGAGGCAATAAAAACATTTATTATGGAAACATAGACCATCGTTTAATTTTGGTGGAAATTTTAGTTTGGTCTATCTTGTATTAGTTGCGCAACCCTTACCTGTAAAAATTACTACGTATATTCCGTAAGGACGAATCTGTCACATATCTCGCTAATCTGCCCACTGAATATACTTTTAAAGAAGCCATCTTTATACAATATTAAATAAAGTTTCGGCAATTTAAAATAGATCAAACGATAGAGGTTATATCTGAATCTAATCTGTCACATTGACAAGTCACGTCTAAGTTTTTTTAAACAAAGTTTTTAACTTTTATTTATATATTATCTTTTAATTAATATTGTAGGCTTATCTTAATATTGAAGAACTATAAACATTACAAGGTATAGAAATTGAAAACAAAAATATTTAATATACCAATAATTAGTTTATAAAATAGTAGGTATACACTGTCCATTATATTAACCATCTTTTGACAGATTGACGATAGTGATGTCCTAAAGATTCTCGTATGCGATACCATTCCGATTATAGTACCTACTATCATTAATCGAATTACGTACCTAAGTAATTCGATTAATGATAACCTGCGTAAACTAGATTACTACTTGAGAAAAGAAATTCCAACTTTGAGAAAACTTATTGTTTCTTTGAAAAGAAGTGGTCTATTTCATGGTGAAAAATCTTCTTTGGTCAAAGTTTTGAACACAATTGGCTTTTCATATAAAAAGTTAAATAAAAGAAAATTATTAATGGAACGCACAGATATAGCTATAGCACGTTGTGATTTTTTAAGAGAGGCAAAGAAAATACAAGATTGGGCAAATATTGTTTTCACGGATGAAACATGGCTCAACGCTAACCACACACTATCTCGTTTCTGGACTGATGATACTGCTGATTCCACTTCCTCAGTACCAATGGGAAAAGGTGAGCGCCTAATCATTTGCCATGCAGGTACAGCAAAAGGATTTGTACAAGACGCACTGTTGGCATTTAAATCGAAGAAATCAAATGACTACCACGAAGAGATGAATGCAAATGTGTATGAAGAGTGGTTCAAAAAAATGCTCATTTCATTGGAAGAACCATCAATAATTTTTATTGATAATGCGCCCTACCACTCCCGTCAAATTGACAAAATGCCAACACAGGCTAATAAAAAGCATGAAATAATTAATTGGCTTCGGGACAATGGAGAAAATGTGGACGACTCAATGTTAAAAGTTGAATTAATAAAAATATTAAAAACCAAAAAGAGAGCAAAACGCTATGTAATCAATGAAATGGCAGCAGAATATGGCCATACTGTTCTTCGGATTCCTCCATACCACTGCCAGTACAACGCAATAGAACTTATATGGGCACAAGTAAAAGGGCATGCTGCGAGATGCAATACAAGCCCCCCATTCACAGCGAATAAAATGTTGCAATTGCTAAAAAATGCTTGCACCCACGTAACGGCCGAGAACTGGGCAAGTGTGGTGGAAAGAACTAAAAGAGTAATATTCTCTGATTGAGAACGTGATATTGCGTTTGATAATATATTATCTACACAAGAGCTAATAATAACTGCTACTGAAGACTCCTCATCGGAGGAGTCTAGTGTTGATTATCATTCCGACGACTCGTGCTAATAAAATAAATTAAAATATCCTGATTGTTTTATTTGTATTCATGTATTAACTAAGAAGAAAGTAAAACTTTATATAATGTTATTAAATGTCTTTTAATACTCGTAACATCGATTTCTACCGATTATTTTTAATCTGTGGCATAATCGTAGTAACCCATTATGTGTGACATCACTAAGTGGGCGGTACCCATCCATAAAGTACAAATATTATTTGTATGATATTTGTACGTAAGCAATACAAAACTTAATGAGCGTGAGCTGTCAAAAGACTGATAATATGATGGACGCAGTTTTTTTATAAGTCAATCCTGGACACTTTCAATGTCAAAGTCAGGAAAAATTCGCACTTGTGAAATTGAGGCAAATTTACGGATATTTGCAAAAATTCCAACATGCCAAAAACTTTGTTCCTTTTTGTATATCGTGGAAAATTGTCGCAGTGTATTCCCGACCGTCGTCCTGTGCGCGCGCATTTAAAAAATGGCACCTTTACCGTCTTTAGCTGTATTTGATTTTGATCGGACGATTGTTAATGATGATTCTGACGCGACGATAATTAACAGATTGCGGGAGAAAAAACCTCCACCAGAGTGGGAGTCTGGAACTAACGACTGGACGCCTTATATGAGCGATGTAAGTTGTTATTTCTGTTTATAAACTTCCTAAAATAATTTGCTCTTTAAACAATTACATTCTATTTATTACGCTGATTCATTACGAATAAATCTAAGAGTTGCCTTGATGACAATAAATTTTAAATATTTCATCATCTGTGAAACTGTTTATAATATTAATTTTATTCTTATACAAAATATTTCTAGTACTTCTTCATTATAATAATCTTTTTTTGTCATATCTTTATAGATCAGTACCTAATTTATACAGAATTGCATTAAATCAAAAAAAGTATTTTGTTATTAGAAAAAATATAACTTATTCTTACTCTTATATAATATTCTTAGACATCTGCACGTCTTCTATTAAGAAATACCTAATATGAATAGATTATAAATCAAAAGTTATTTCACATAACGAATTATATAATTATTTATTAAGGTAGTATACTTAATATAGATATAATTGTAAAATAATTTGTTCATACTTAAGTGATTATAACAAAAAACATAGTTTTAACCATACCATTTTCTTCCCTTGGTTATCTATACTAATATTATAAAGAGGAAAAATTTGTATGTATGTTTGTAATGTTTTCACACAAAAACTACTGGACCGATTTCAAAAATTCTTTTACCATTGAAAGCTGCATCTTTACTGAGCAACATAGGCTTTATTACATTTTCAAAATAAATAGGGATAAACATGTAATAAGGTGTAAAAAATTAAAAATTACACAGATTAAACAGCAGGATATTACTAATATTCTTTTAAAACACTGTATATAGAGCATATTATTGTAAATTTTATGTACATTTTGTTATTTTCCTATTTTTGAGATGTAATTAGTCATTATATAATGTGGAAAGATTTTAGGAGATTTCCATATCAGAATGGAAGATTCCTCACTAATGTAGATAGTAAAATTGTTGTGACACAGATTATAAATCATTCTTGTCAATCTTATGTAAAAAAAAAGTTTATGGTTTATAATTTGCCTGTTAATCTGCAATTAAGTAAATTGATTAAAGATCCAATTCAACCCAACAGTAAAAAATAAATAAAAATTAAGACTAAGGTGGAATTTTTCCAGTTGGAAATATCCAATGTGACATAACAGTTACACATCACACATTACTCATGTTTGTGTTACAATCTATTATTTTTCCCATTGTTCTTACATTTTATATTTTCCATATTTATCAACTATTTATATTAAAAAAAATTATATTAATTCTTTGTGTAAGCCCCACCTTACAGAAAATAATAATGTCACATTTGTATTCAAAATCACGTTTGTATTAAAAAGAGTTGATTTGAAATATTTCGCACACTTAGTATTAAAGTGACCTAATTCAAAAAGTTTTATGGCAAATTGCATTATGAAAATTTATTTCATTTCATTTCAATAAAGGGCAGGATAGCCTTACAAAACTCTTGCAAGAGCAAGAAAACACTGCCTTTTTATACTCTGTAGTGTGCTATCATAAATAGCATTGAAATAAAAATTAAAATGTATCTAACTCAATTTAAGCTTAATTTAGAATAAGGTCACTTTAAATATATGGGGTAATAAATATATGGAAACTGAATTTATGAATAATTTATAGAATTAGGCGTTACTTTGCGGAGATCCATAATACAAAAGTAATAATAAAATTATTATGCTATAATCCGTGATGAAGTGAAGTGAAATTTGGAGTGGACAATCCGTTTTCATACTTGATACATGCAGGATTCGTAAAAACACAGGTACAAACCTCCACTACCGCCACCACAATACACAAGCACTATATATGTTCACTATCACAAACTCAAAAATCGTTTCGCCCCGCAACTGAAGCATCAAGAGATAGAAGATAGCTTTGCGATTTTGTCGTGGAGTCTATCTCCTTCCTTGCATGCGCTGAATAAACGGTGAAAGTTATTCAAAAATCTTTTACTACAAAATTGTTCCCCTCTAAAAGTTCTAAATAAAAGTCCGCGACAGCGTATGTCTAGCTTTTAAGGTTAACCCACTTTAACCATTTTTATGGTTATCAAAAGACTATATTACGGTTTTAATCTTTCCACGCGGGCGGAGACGCTGGCGATTGCTAGTGCAAATCAAGAATTGCACTACCTTTCAGTGAAAACCGTGCAAAAATTCGTTAAGTACATTTTGAGAAAATCGATCACATACAGACGGACAGACGAGGACTATGTTTCATAATAAGTACTAGCTGTGCATGTAGCTTCGCTAACGTGGAAATCAGTGTATTTAATTCTAATTTTGAACATAATAATTATTGTGACTTAACCAGGCTAGAGACATGCTATCGCGGACTTTTTTTTAGTATTTTTATATATCTACAATTCTCTAGTACATTACTTTAGTGTATCTCTGTTGGTTTACGCGGCGCACGCGACTAAATCTCCCAATAGGAGAGTTTTACAAACGCGCGACTTTGCAACACAGTTTACGAAAAACCGTAATGAACTATTAATCAAAACCTTCCGCAATAATTACACTATCTTTTAGTGAAAACCGTACAAAAATCCATTCAGTATATTTTGAGAAAATCGATGACATTCAGACTGCTTTTGGGGACTTTGTTTTATAGTAAGTATAAATGATACTAAAGGTGGCACTCTTCAAAGAGCGTAGTGCCTCGTCAAATGTTCATCTCAAGTTGTCGGACGACCTTGGGACGCTGCAGACTGCGGTTTCGCAGTGCCCGCTTGCATTTTGGCATCGTTTCAATAACCTTGACCGCTCCACCTTGACAATGACTGTGTCTAGTATTTTATCTAGATTTATTTAAATACTATAATAGCTTTCGCCAGCGGCCCCGCCCGCGTGAAAAGATAAAAACCGTAATATAGAATTTTGATAACCATGAAAGTGGTTAAATTGGGTCAACCCTAAAGCTAGACATATGCTGTCGACGACTTTTATTTAGAACTTTTAGAGGGGAGCAATTTTGTAGTACATGATTTTTGAATAACTTTCACCGTTTACTCAGCGCACGTAAGGAAAGCTTTAAATTTTGCCGTTTTCGTACTATTTTTTATTGCTGCTCCTCTCCTATTCGTCTTAGCGTGATGCTATATATAGCCTTTATAGGATTGGTAGGTCTAGAGATATGCAGGTTTGCTCACGATATTTTCCTTCACCGAAAAGCGTGTGATAAATTGTAATTATCAATTAGACACATAAGTTTTAACAGAAAAAATCATTTGTGTCTGCCCGGGTTCGAACCCGTGACCTTCTCGGAAGAGTTGCACGGTTACGGCACCACAGCTTATTTATATTAAATTTCTATTTAAATTATTTTATTAATTTAAATTTATATCAAATATTTTATACCATTGCCATTTTATAAGCCGCATGCCAAATGTGGTGATTACTGGCATATACCTTCATGGACATACTGAAGTCCTTTGAAAAGATCTATGTCCAACATCGTGAGGAATCCTGCATATCTCATGCAGGTTTCCTCACGATGTTTTCCTTCACCGAAAAGCGTGTAATTATCAATTAGACACAAGTTTTAACAGAAAAACTCATTGGTGCCTGCCTGGATTCGAACCCGTGACCTCCTCGAAAGAGTCGCACGGTGTTATCGCTGGGCTATCACAGCTCTTAATGTCTTTATGTTCTTCCAGGTGTTCGAGCACGCGTATTCAGCCGGCTTCCACCCGGGTGACATCCTGGACTCCATCGCATCCATGGTGCCCAACCGCGGCATGGTGGAGCTCATCCAGACCCTGGCCCAGCAGCACTGGGAGGTGCTCGTGCTGACTGACGCCAACAGCGTCTTCGTCAACCACTGGCTTAAAGAGCATGGCCTTAAGGTATCGAGCGAGATTATTAGCTAGCTTCCGACCGCGACTTTCTCTGCGCGTTTCGGTACTGAGATAAGCAGTTCCCTTAATATAAAATAGAATCCCTACCCGACTCTTTATAATATAATTTCTTTCTCCGAGGTTGTCTGGTAGAAATCGCTGCTAAGCGATAATGCCGCCTCTTTGTACATGTCTTCTAGGTATAAGCTTTGTTTGTTTGTTTTTAAGCTTTGTTTTTTTACTCTGAAATTTTGTTGTGCAATAAAGCATATTAAATAAAAATATAATAAATAAATCTCGATAAGTTAAAGTCTATGGGAAAGCCGTGTAGTATCCGGCGGAATAGAATAGTACCACCCTCTTTTCTTACCGAGGTGTCGTAAAAGGCGACATCTTAAGTTGACCCACCGTGTGGTATCCGGTTGAGTAGAATAGACCACCCTCTTTCTTTTCGAGGTGTCGTAAAAGGCGACTAAGGTAATTGACCCACCGTGTGGTATCCGGTTTAGTAGAATAGACCACACTCTTTCTTACAGAGGTAAGTTGACGTCAGGCAGGCGGCCGGTCGTAAAAGCGCAGCCAAATCATGTGACAGCATATTCATAACATGTTGTGCCGACCCCACTTAGAGTGGGATAAGGGCAGGAACATGATGAATAACTACCCTACCTAACTTACCTATCTACTTCGGACTAAATAACTAATCAATATTATACGACAAGACTTTAGACATGATTTTAGTTATACTAGTTATATTATAAATGCGAAAGTCTGTCTGTTTACTTCAACTAATACAAACCTTGCTATGTTCTAACTCAACTTTATTGTTTCCGCGAAACCGCTCAGAGTTACCTACCTACAGTCTGATTGGTAATGTCAATCACACCATCAATTATGGTGTCATGGCGTGATGCGATGCTTTACCCAACGTCATCTTATGACTAAAAGGTTTCTTTGTTTAACTCTCGTCAGTAATTAAATGACGCGTCGATTGTTCTGGTCGTATCACTTTTATAGAGCTTCAAATATTTCCATACATATTTGTTTGATCTATACTAATATATAAAGCTAAAGAGTTTGTTTGTTTGTTTAAACGCGCTCGGGAACTACTGGGTCGATTTAAAAAAATATTTCAGTGTAAGATAGTCCATTTATTGATAAATAACATCACGCTATCATGAATAGGAGAGAAGCACCAATAAAAAATAGTAATAAAACTGCTAAGTAAACGATAATAGTTATTGAAAAATCATGTATCAAAATTGTTCCGCTCTAAAAGTTCTAAATAAAAGTCCACGACAGCATACGTCTAGCTTTTAAGGTTCACCCGCTTTAACCATTTTTATGGTTATCAAAGCGGGCTGAGCCGCTGGCGAACATTGTGTTTAAGGGTGAAGGAGCTGGTTATTCCAACCAACTAAACACCTCCTAGAAGCAGAGAACCCAGCCCTGGGTTCCCCATGGCTTCTTATAACATCTTCAGTGAGCTAAAGATGTTAGCCCGGTACTCCGCCATCTCCTCTAGTATATTGAAATTCAAAATTTCCTTTAAAGTTAACTTGTAAACAAATGCTTTTGCTACTTAATTGCTGTCTACTGCTGGTTCGGTAGCTGTTCCTATCGAGAACAGCCAGCAAGAAGAGAGAAGTTGCTCTTTTCAAAATATTACTGATAACTAGTTACATTAAGTCAGTAATCTACTGGGTCGAACAGTAGATGTCTCCACGCATTCAAATCTTAATAATCCTAAACTGTAGGCTTTCTGTATCAGCGTCCCTTTATATAATAACTCTATGGTCTTCACCAGGAGTCGGTAACAGCCGTGGTGACCAACCGCGCGTTCTGGCAGCACGGCCGGTTGTACATCGAGCCGTGCATGCGGCAGACGACCTGCGCGCGCTGCCCGTCCAACCTCTGCAAAGGTCTGACCCTGGCGCAGCGTGGCGTAGCGCAGCGCTACGGCCGGCTGGTGTACGTGGGCGACGGCAGGAACGACTACTGCCCCGCCACCAGCCTGCCTTCCACGGTGAGTAGCTTCTACCAACAGCATGCCAACGTGAATAACTGCAGCCCAGATAAACGTGCAGTGACTGCTGCCTGCTCGCCACAGTAATTGCTGGCCACTGAGTAGCTATACTGACTGCTACTGCTACTGACTCACTGACGGCCTGCTCGCTACAGGTAAATAGCTGCTATCACACTGGGCTACTCATCTAACTACTGCTCCGTTACCTCGGGTACTTACTGCCCCGCTCCCGGCAACCCTGTTTTGTAAAAGTGCACTATTTGCACTAGTTTAGGTCAATAAAAATATTCGATTATACCTAACCAAAAAATACAGTATTATAGTAAATTATGATACTGTTGCATAATAAGGGTTCTTATAACACGAGTGTGTTTTATAGTATCACACGAGTGTTATAGGACCAAGTTATGTACAGTGTCATACACTACTTTATATACTCTCATACTACAATACAATATTAATAAAAACTAAACTTTGCTTAAATATTGAAAAGATTTTTTAAATGTCAAATATTAGCGCCAAAGCGCAAACATCGATTGCGCATGCGTGTTGCGTCGCCGGGGACTCGTTCATTGAAACCTTTTTTTTAAGGTAGAGGTTCAACCTTCTCGGTCCAGCTGGAGGTTGTATAGGTGTATCGTTATGATTAAAAAGTTATATTATGATACAGGTGTCCATACAAGACCTGTACCGTAACAAAACTTTTTAATTTTTCATGTTTGGCTTGTACGTAATGTTTATCATAAGAATTTTGGTTTAAGTTTTATAATCTTTGTATTATAGTATCAGAGTAGATAAACATATGAACATTACAACAATTTTTCTTCTTTTGGCTTTCTTGACGCCACCTTTAACAATACTTAAACAACAATATCTTTATTTGTTACAGGCCATCGTCTTCCCAAGGAAAGACTTTCCTCTAGATGACCTCATAAAGAAAACCCTCGCGTCTCCCAACCCCCAGGTCAAAGCCAAAGTGGTGCCCTGGGACGACGGCTTTACGATATTGGAGGAACTGTTCCCAGGGAAATATAATAGCAGTTAAAAAAAATAGGTCTTCGCCCACTAGACATACTATAGATTGTAATTTAATGATCTAAATAAATAAATAAATATGCACAAACAACAGTCAATACTAGAAAATAAGAAGAATGAAAAATTACACATTATTCAAAGATATTCTTCCTTTACACATCACTATCACTACATATTATAAAACAAAGTCCATATTTCCGTATGTACGCATAAAACTTTAAAACTACGCAACCGATTTTGATGCGGTTTTTTTTAATAGATAGAGTGATTCCAGAGGAAGGTTTGTACGTATAATAACATTCAATACGAAGTAGAGAAGTACTGTAATTTTTGAGGTTTCTGTAAATAATTACATTTTTTTCCGCTTACATTGCAAACGCAGGCTAAACCCTACGAGATTTATCAAAATGATGTACTAAGTATTTGTACACCTTGAAAAGGTCTACAGAAAAGTCCGCGATGGTATATGTCTATCTCTTATGGATAATCCACAATAGCAGTTTTTTTCATTTACTTTTTACGAAAAATGATGCCTTATATTCAAAGCAATTTTTATACAATACAGCATTAATCCTTATCCAATTAGGTCCCTTAAATAAATTGTTGATTTAATATAGATCAATATTGCCGTTTACAGCATGTAATTTAAGTAAACATTTTCGGAGATATTACAGATTTAAAATCCCGCGAGGAGGCCGCGCTTCGACCTATAAGCACTTCGAATTTAGCAGCGACCGGAGGCGCAAGTAAATGTCCTTCTTTCAAGTTTATATTGTCTAATGATAAGAAAGCTATGTATGTTGTATGTAAAGACATTGTCTAATCAATTGTAAAAATAAATAATATCACTACATAATATAAAACAAAGTCGCATTCTCTGTCTGTCCCTATGTCCGTATATCCCTATGTATGCTTCAATCTTTAAAACTACACAACAGATTTTGATGCGGTTTTTTTTAATATATAGAGTGATTCTAGAGGAAGGTTTGTACGTATAATACAATTCAATACAGAGTAGAGAAATACTGTAATTTTTGAGGTTTCTGTAAATAATTACATTTTTTTTCGCTTACATTGCAACTCTCAGTCATCCCTAAATAAAAAAGTGAATAGTATTAACCATTGTATAAAAAAAGAATCATTGAAATTGGTATAGAAACACCAAAGTTATACATGAAATACGCTAATAATAAGCCATCGCGCGTGAATACTGAATCATGCTATAGGGATTATCACTACATAGTATAAAACAAAGTCACATTCTTTGTTTGTCCCTATATCCCTATGTATGCTTAAATCTTTTGAAATTACGCAACAGATTTTGATGCGGTTTATTGTTATAGATAGAGTGATTCAAGAGGAAGGTTTATATGTATAATAACATTCAATATGGAGTAGAGAAATACTGTAATTTTTGAGGTTTCTAATGTGATGTCGTAAATAATTACTTTTTTTCCGCTTACATTGCAAACGCAGGCTAAACCCTACGAGATTTATCAAAATGATGTACTAAGTATTTGTACACCTTGAAAAGGTCTACAGAAAAGTCCGCGATGGTATATGTCTATCTCTTATGAATAACCCACAATAGCATTTTTTGTCATTTACTTTTTACGAAAAATAATGCCTTATTTTTGAAGCAATTTTTATACACTACAGCATTAATCCTTATCCAATTAAGTACCTTAAATAAATTGTTGATTTAATATAGATCAATATCGCCGTTTACAGCATGTAATTTTAGTGAACATTTTCGGAGATATTACAGATTTAAAATGCCATGAGGAGGCCGCGCTTCACCCTATAGCACTTCGAATCCACCAGCTATATCGTTCTTTCCAGAGTTTGTTTAACGACAAGGAAGCTGTGAATGTTGTATATAAAGACATTCTGTAATTAATTGTAAAAATTAAATACATAGGGAAAATGTAAAAGTAAATAAGTAAAAATGTACTATATGAATTTAGATATTCCAAAGATAGCAGTAAATCTTCTTGGTATAGGGAAAGGAAATTGTTTTTCTCCAAATTTAACGCTTGCGGGCCACGGGCAGTAATGAATAAATCAAAACTACTGGATAGGTTTTAATCATTTTTTTACACTGAATGACATGGGATATATATTTTATACCCGTGCGAAGCAGGGGCAGACCGCTAGTATTCAATAAAGTAGAAGCAATTTTCTCAAAAATCAACCCATTTATTCTTTGTTTTTTTTATATATATTATTGATCCAACTATTTTAAGGAGGTTGTATTTGAATTCATCATTGTATCACAAAATATTGGTGGTTGATGTTTTTGAAATATATTTCTTATTCTATTTAGTCGGTACCGTCTGAAATGAGTTAAGAGTTGTCAAATTGTATGGAATTTTTGTATACTCTTTGGTTTTATTTTATAATTATAATTAATTTTGTAATCATTTTTAATTATTAAGTTACCAATACAATTTATTTTTAAATTTCGTTATGCTTTACAATAATATTATAATATTTCAATTTAAATAATATAATATCTCCATCGAAATATAGTTTCTTGCTCCATTTAGTCGGTACCGTCTTTAATGTGTCAAGGTCGTCAAATTCCATACATTTTGTATAATCTTCGGTTTTATTACTGCGTTTTTTTATTTATTAAGTTATAAATCAAAACTGTTTAGTGAGCGTAAAATAAGTATTTTAGTGAAATTTAGTCTTAATTTTGTTATTCGTAATTATTTCTGTATTATCATAAATACATTATGTTTGTAAAATTTTCATACTTAATCCAGTGTTGTGAAACGGTTTAAAAAGTTGTATATTTTTATTAATATTTATTTCAGTATTAAAATATATTTTTGTGATTAATTTAGTGTTTTTAAATAAGACCAGTACTCAGTATTTTATATAAGCTTAAGTGAGCGATAAGCTTTATATGTTAGACAAATGAGTTCAAACAGTATTTAATATTTTTGTATTATAACTTATTTGGAATTACTCGTAGATTCTAAGTTCATAAATATAATAATTTGCTGGTTATTTGT
Source organism: Morpho helenor (assembly GCA_029227775.1). Taxonomy (NCBI): domain Eukaryota; kingdom Metazoa; phylum Arthropoda; class Insecta; order Lepidoptera; family Nymphalidae; genus Morpho; species Morpho helenor. Next base: position 13,795,544 of record JARGCU010000011.1, read on the forward strand.
TATTTATTTTCCTACACTAATTAAAGTTGTGTATAAACACCTAACAGTATGAATGAAAAAGAAAGTCCGGTATAGTGTTAAAAAACTGCAGCAAAATATAGTAAAACTTAAGATTTACAACACATCTTATGATAACTCATCTTATAATAGAAATACAGAAAGTATAACTTTAAATTCATATTATTTTTTATCCAATTTGCTTTTTACAAGATTCTCTTTTTAATTTTTAACTGCTTTAATAATAAAGCTTTTGATTGTGGAATTTTTTAACACAGTTGTAAACGACAAAGCAGAAGCGGCAAGCTTTTGATAAAAGTAGCTTCTACATTAAATACATATCCAATTTGTAACAAACATGTTTAAATACAACCTTCATTTAGTTGATCAATAAACATTGTCGAGGCCAATATCTCATTGAGTTGTTGAGAAAGATTAAATGGGTTAACTTTTGAGAAAATTGATTCTTGTTTATTGAATAAGTATAAAAGAAAAATATCTTTGTTATAAATTTGTTTATGACAGTATATTTTTTGCACAAAGATAATATTACTTAAATATACTATGTAGCTAATGTGAGAACATATACGTCCTTAAATTCATCTGAAAGATAATCAAACCGCCTTAAACAATTTATGATTTACGCGGTTAGGTATTAGCTGTCTTTTGTTTATTGAATTTTTCTTCAATATCTGCGCATTTAACCCATAACATTATCTCGTAAGGTTTAATGGCTTTTGTCAGCGCAAAGCGCTGAAAACATTCCTTTTAAAAGTTAACTCCAATTATTATGCAGCAAATACGTTATTAAAAATCATGAATCACTTTTCTTAAAGTAGCCATATTGGATTTGAGGTGACGTCACACACATGTTAATGAAGACTTCTAGTCTACGCTTTGATATGCAGGAATAAATCAAAAGTATACACAAAAACACAAAACAATACTGCAATAATTTAATTACCCAACTGTACATGTAAAATAATATATACAAAATCCTCTATGGATTTACAAACTATTAGAAGTCTAAAAGAGATTACTGTAATATTAACACTTTGGGCGGAGCATTTATATATGTATATTAATATGATTATATAAAATACTTATCACTACATATTATAAAACAAAGTACATATTTCCGTATGTACGCATAAAACTTTAAAACTACGCAACCGATTTTGATGCGGTTTTTTTTAATAGATAGAGTGATTCCAGAGGAAGGTTTGTACGTATAATAACATTCAATACGAAGTAGAGAAATACTGTAATTTTTGAGGTTTCTGTAAATAATTACATTTTTTTCCGCTTACATTGCAAACGCAGGCTAAACCCTACGAGATTTATCAAAATGATGTACTAAGTATTTGTACACCTTAAAAAGGTCTACAGAAAAGTCCGCGATGGTATATATCTATCTCTTATGGATAACCCACAATAGCAGTTTTTTTCATTTACTTTTTACGAAAAATGATGCCTCATGTTCAAAGAAATTTTTATACAATACAGCATTAATCCTTATCCAATTGAGTACCTTAAATAAATTGTTGATTAAATATAAATCAATATGGCCGTTTACAGCATGTAATTTAAGTGAACATTTTCGGAGATATTACAGATTTAAAATGCCGTGAGGACGCCGCGCTTCACCCTATAGCACTTCGAATCTTTTAGAGTTTGTTTAAAGACATTCTGTAATTAATTGTAAAAATAAAATACATAGGTAAAATGTAAAAGTAAATAAGTAAAAATGTACTATATGAGTTTAGATATTCCAAAGATAGCAGGAAATCGTCTTGGTATAGGGAGAGGAAATTGTTTTTCTCCAAATTTAACGCTTGCGGGCCACGGGCAGTAATGAATAAATCAAAACTACTGGATCGATTTTAATCATTTTTTTACACTGACTGACATGGGATATATATTTTATACCCGTGCGAAGCAAGGGCAGGCCGCTAGTATTTATATAAAAGACACATTCGTATAAGTCATACATGAATGACTAATACGTACGAAAGAAACATTACATTGTCTCAAAATTCACCACGTCAGTAACACAAGAACTGCGGGCGAGAGCGGACGTGTAATGACATAATGTAAATACGTGTTTGACCGTGCTATTTTTATACACCAGTCTAAACTCAAAAAATACAAGTGAATACATACACCACAGACTGTATTACATAATTTTAATTTTGGGATTTTTGATTAAATTTGGGAATTTTTTGTACACATGTCTCAAAAGAATAACACCATAAGTCCTAATTTTTTTGTATCAGAACGTAGTGCCGTACAACTAACATTTGGAAACCCACATGCTCAAAGTGTTAATATATACAAACCTACAATACAATATATAGCCTAAAATGTATAAATAATATTGATATTATACAATAGTCTGTTTGTCCTCAAATCTCAAGCCATATTTTAACACAGGTCTTTAAAGTGACATAAAATAATTTTGATCCACTTTTTAGCCATGCAGGGAAAGTCATAGATTAAAGTAGTTATAACAAAATATATAGATGAAAATCAAATTTGGTTCAATTAAATTTACAGTTAATGAGATAAGAGCTTGTATACCAATTAATTTGATTATCATATTGGAAAACTAGGCTACATTTCACTGTGGCTCATTTTAGAATATCGTACAAAACACTTAACTTCAAGTCAATAGTCATTGACTAGTAAAGTTTTTCTAACAAACATATAGATAAATTATTTAAATCCATAAGAAATACAGAATTAAATATATTGATTTAATTATGTTATATTAATATAGTATACAATTGTTAATGACCTACAAATTTAAGAATCCAATATTCTGTCTGTTACACTTGGGCTAATCCGCTGGAGCAATTTTTATGATATTTAGTACAATTGAAGCTTATATATTGGTCTAATATAGGGTGAGAAAATGTTTTTCTTACGGAAATAAAATAAATTCCTAATTGAGGGCAGTTTAATACTAAATCGCTTGCGATTACCACTAATACTTTATAAATAATGGGTCAACAAAAACGTTCACTAACAATAATAAATAAATAGCAAAATATACAAGTAAGTACATCTAAAACTCTTTTATTATATTACAAAGCAGCGAGTCGCAGAATCAAGACAGATCGACCTCACAGAAATCCTGCAAAGGATCTGAGAACTTTGAATCTGACCTCGAGCTATCCTTCGTATCATCACACCCATTCACATCAACAGTGTCACATTGAACGTTCAAATCACTTTTAACACAGTTCACTTCACTTTGTTCAGTGTACACATTCACATCACTCGTGTCGCACACATCACTTTTGAGTTCCTGGACGTTCGACACATCCAGAATATTGGACATGTCCTGTGTATCCGAGTCCTCGTTGCTGTAGTTCTCAATGTCCAAGTCATCTAGCTCCCTGTCCGTCTCCGGTGTGACCAGAGTCCTGCATTTGGTCGGCGAGAGGTTCTGAACGGCTGTTCTGGAGACAGTCTTGAACATGTCTGTAATGTCGTCCGTGGATATCTTCAGCGCATGCTCCCAGCCCGTCAGCGACTGTGTGTGGATGCTGACCTGCCTCTCAGCCAGTTCCAGGAGTAGGGAGCGGATTTCCGTTCTGGTTTTCGGTATCCAGTCGGACAGTTCTGAGCGCAGGGCTTCCGATGCTTGTTCCAATCTGAAAATGTAACGATTTTTTTAAGCTGTGAATTATACATGGTGCTTAAAACCAACACACATATAAAACCTGACTGGCAGGTATGTCTGTATAACTAACTAAACTATCTCAGTGGATGTCACAATGAAAGACTGTCAGTTAGATAATTTTTTCATTGTTTTTCGGGTGCGTACTAATGCTGTTAACTTAAAAGGCTTTGACAGCGTAATCGGGAGGACGGGCGAGCGCGGAAGCATCGCCATATACATCTTCAAAATAATCTTCGTAACGATATATGTTTTTTATTGCATACAACACGCCATCTATCGGACAATAGCAAAACCTCTTAACCAATTTATAGATAAATACAAATATTTTTTTATTAACGATTAATGTAGTAGCCCAATAGATGGTGGTGACTATTTAAATTAGTATAGTATTCAAATTTATATGTACAATAAAGAAATAAATAAACAAGAACCCTTAGCCCACTCTAAGTGGGGTCGGCGCGACATGTTGTAAACATGTTGTCACATGATTGGGTTACGATTTATAGCGATCTGCTGCCTGACATCATGCTGCGTCATGATGTGTAATGAATATAGTTTTCGCCGAAACGGGCCAATGAACGCAGCTCATGGCATTCTAAAATAAACCTTATTTCCAAATAATGTATCACAGCCCTACGTATGTGCCAAATGGTTGACGAAATAGGTATAATACGTTTATATACGACCAAGGATGACTTTCTTTAAACCTTGAGACTTACGAGACTCAAGTGCGAGTGAGACAAAACAAAGAAAGCAGGCGTCCTCGTACGCGATATCAGGTCAGTAAACCAATATTAACAAAGCGTGTTCTGGTTGATATCCAACTTTTAAGGGATAAGTTTGTTCGAAAATACATTATATTTAATGCGATATTTGAATACATCGAATAATGGCAAAGTTAACTTAAGTTAAATTATTTACCTGTTGTGTACGTCGTCTGTAGCGTTGTTTCCGGATACATAGGCGGCTGAAACAGGTAAGAAGAATATCGTTACAAACCTGCAAGAGTGATTTGTAATACTTTAACATAGAGTTTAAATTCGTTTGATGTAATTACTCTGTATTTTTCGTTTGCAAATTGGGTATCGTATCCGTTATTGTAATGATAAAACGAGATTTTTTTAAAATAAAACCTATCTAAATCGGTTACATAAATCTCTAAATGCTGAATTTCTGCTATTCGAGTGCGAGACGCACTCCCCCGCACTCAGTCTTTCACCTACCAGATTGACTCATTTAAATGTAACGCAGTTATGGTGACTTGGACATATTTTATAGTACAGCTGCAGATTTCAAAAAAGTCGCCTTAAAATTTATAAAACGCCAACCTAATTCCTTCCACTGATCTATTTTATTTTTATCTTTTCTTTTAAGTATATTATAAATTTGTTTAAAAAAAAAAAAAAAAAATTAAAAATGTATTCTTTATCATACATACATACATAAAGCAAACGAGTATTTGTATGAAATGGCAAAATAACTGTTGTCAAATTGTGCATGCCGTTGCCATCTATAATTGATATAGCACTTAGTTTAAGTTTTCAACATTTGTATTTTTAGCACTACTTGGTGTGTATATTGTTGATGGCCTTTTAAAATGAATAAATAAATAAAAAATAAAAAAATATTAAAGACTACTTTTTACCCGCGATTTCGTTCACATGAACTTTTACGCGTGATAGGCGTTAAGGTCGATAATAGATTTTTTATATATAGCTCTTTTTAGTGTCATCATATTTCTGTAAAATTAATATGATTTCTATAGCATTTCTTTATACATAAACTTTCGCATTTGTAATATTATAGTAGGATAAGATATGATTATTTCAATATACTATATATATTGTGTGGTAACGCACTGACCGTGCAGCGCGTCCCGCGCCCGTATCTTGTCGAGGTGCGCGGCGCAGTAGGCGGCCAGCAGCGGCAGCGCGGCGCGGAACCGCAGCTGGCCGCGAGCCCGCCCGCCCGCCGCCGCCGCCGCGCCCGCGCCGCAGCCCGCCACCGCGCCCGCGCAGCGCCCGCCCGCCTGCACGGACCACGCGTCGCACGCGCGCCGCATGCTGCCGGGGCACGTATTTATTTAAACACTGCATAAAACATAGACAAATACAAGTACACTTATAATAAAATACAATATTCGATTACAAATAATACCTACATCTAAATTTTATGCAATCTTAAAAAAGGCAACACAGCTCGGCATGAACCGAATGACATTGACGATGTCACTCGGGACCGATTTTCAGCTGCAGCCTCGGTGACAACACGGACGACTACACCAAAATAATTAAAATATAATATAATAACTACACAAGTTAAATACATATTATTGAAAAAAAAAAATTAATAATAAAAAGGGATAACAAATATAGAAACAATGAAATTTACACATAGAAATGATAATTGTCTAATCGGTTAAAAGTATAGCAAATAAATAATTTACCTTAATTAGTTTGCAGAAAAAAGGATAACTAAGATTGACGTTGTATATTAAGAAGGTGACGCTGTGAGTAATACACTCACAGCGTCTTCGCCAGCTAAGACGAGGTCCCAGATTTCTGACGTCGGTCGGTCGTGGCTTCTTGCCACCCTTCCGTCGTCGTATTGTCTAGTCAGAGTCATACCATCAGCCCTCCACTACACGTCGCCCTAAGCTGCGGTCCGGCCTCACAGGAGGCAAGGCTGATTTTCATTGGTCGTTACAGCCCGCATTCGACGTGCGAGAGATTTTTGTTCACGCATGCGGAAACCATTTTCATTAGTCGACGAAACCCGAATACGAGGTACGGGAGATTTAAGTTTGAGCGTGCCATAGAATCCGCGTGCGGTAACCGTTTTCATTAGTCGATGAGGCCCGCATCCAGCATGCGGGCCTCATCATGTTACATGTTTAATTTTCTTCAGCGCGTATGTATGAAGTATATTTTAGAGGTGCTAAATGGACGTGCAAGCTATGGATCAAAAATTAATTTTATGTGTATCAATTTGACGTATCTGACACCATTAGCAAACTGAATCCCCGCACCGCGTTTGCCTTACGTCGACCAATGAATTTCATTGGTCGTTAGGCCTTGTGCGGGAAATACCCGCATGCGGTATATTGACTGAAATATCGATAGCACATTTTCACTAGTCGTTATTCCGTATTCGGGGACTCCCCGTATACTGTATAACGACCGAGTTATCGACCAGTGAAAATGAGCCTTTAGGGCTTGCATTGTGTGTTTTAACAGTACATATAACCGACCCAGTACGCATAACCGTCAGGTATTACCGAGTTTTATATTACACATACACGTTAGGATTTGAGTGGACGGCTCATGCGTCACGCGTCGCATGCTGCGGCCGCGATCGTACTGAGTACGTCTTGACGATCGGTCAAATAACACGTCTCGATGGACGTTTATATTGTATACGGAATTGTTTTTGTCACAATTCATAAAAATATTCGAATTGAAGTGCGTGTTGTCGCCAATGACTTCCGCTTTATATTTTATAGGAACACATTCATGAAACAAGAGTGTCGCGCCCTTTTTGATTAAAATGGTGGCAACACTGTGCCATTGTTGTTTCCGGTGGAGTCTTCCTATTGATAAAACGTCTCAGTGACAGTCAGTCTTTGTCATTCAAGAGAAGTTCATCTCGAAACGGGAATTGTGGTATTTCTATTACATCGTGTTACTGTTGAAAGAGTGCGCTAACATTCGCTTCTATTCAGTTCTGTTCTGTTTAGAAACACAATGGAAGTGTATCTAATATTGCATTGGTACTATCGTCGATCGAAAAAAAGCCGAAAACCGCGAGTCGCGATCGACAGCAACAACAAATCAATTTCATAAAACATTAACGATTCTTGATTTCCAAATGACGTATCAGCCAGTATCCTTATTTAAAAACAAGTGCTTCGGTAAAAACAATAACGAATTCCTTCCAGAGGCACCTCCTCCGGATAAGGACCTCGCAAAAGTAAGGTCCCCCTTCGCTAAGTAAGCCAGACGTCATATACCCCGTTCAGAACGACTAAAGAGAGCAGCAGACGATGGGCTCGGGCAAGTCGATAACCTCCACTACTCATCACATTACAAGTACATCACATAGTTTGACCTCAGCACGACAATCATAATATAAAGGCTCTCTGTAATACAATCCAAGCACTGCTTATACTCACCCCATCAGCTCAGTGCTGAGCGACGCGGAGCCCTTGTACAGCTTGGTGGTGAGCGCGCAGAGGGTGGTCAGCTTGTGCTGCAGCGACTGCAGGTAGTCCGCCGCCGAGCTGAACTCCGGGTCCTTCACTCTGGAACCGTCCACCGTCACCATCAGTAGGAGAGAATACCATGGGACGTGTTCGTATAGTAAGGGGGGAGGGCGGGTATTTACGGCCGAAGGAGATGAAAAACCTCGCTGCCATCTTGGAATTTTTGGATTTTACCCGCATTGGCAGCCAACTGGCAATTTCACCAATGGTGAAAGTGATAGATCACCGATGGTCAAAGTGATAGATCACTGATGGTCAAAGTGATAGATCACCGATGTTCAAAGTGATAGATCACTGATAGTCAAAGTGATAGATCACCGATGGTCAAAGTGATAGATCACAGATGGTCAAAGTGATAGATCACCGATGTTCAAAGTGATAGATCACTGATAGTCAAAGTGATAGATCACCGATGGTCAAAGTGATAGATCACAGATGGTCTAAGTGATAGATCAGCGATGGTCTAAGTGATAGATCACTGATGGTCAAAGTGATAGATCACCGATGGTCAAAGTGATAGATCACCGATGGTCAAAGTGATAGATCACAGATGGTCAAAGTGATAAGTCACCGCGGCCTAAAAATGCGCGTGGGCTTTGACAGAATCTCAAGAGCTTTCCAAAAAATTCGTTCCGAAACCAAGTAAAGATGATTTCTAGCGCGATTTCAGTCAGAAGAGAGTTGAAAAATAGCATAGGCGATTAACACAGAATTATTGATGTAGGCTATTACCAGGCTAGGCTATTAATACCAGAATTAATACAACAATTCTGGTATTGTCTAATACCATAGACCGATATAAGTAAATTTGTAGTTACATTAAAAATAATGAACACCTACCAAAGATCATTAAATCACTTCAACACCTCCAAGTGAGACTGACAATAGGGAAGAGATTGTGAAATATAGTATATTCAGTAGTCACCTTGGGCCGCTGTTGTTCTTAGCCTCCCCCCCTCCGTACAGCGCGTTGCTCAACCCCCACAGGTTCAGCGCGCTGTTCTCACTCTTGAATACCTGTAAGATGATAGTGGTAATTTTTCTGAATTCCATAACGCAAAGGAGCACCAATCTTTATATATAAAAATGCCTTCAAAAAACAAAGGAGCACCAATCTTCATATATAAAATTCAAAATTCTTCTATACTGAACCAACTAAATTTCAGAAACGGCTCCAATTTTCATAATACTCACGTGGGGTTTAGATAATATACGATAAATCGATCTAGGTAGATAGATAGAAATTCTTTATTGCACATACATTACATTACACAAGGTACCATAACCCCGAAACTTAACTAACGAAGCATAAAGGCAAAGGCGGTCTTATTGCTAAAAGCAATCGATCTAGGAATCGATCGAGCTAGGTTTCATTTAAAAAAATATCATTTTATCCCTGTTTTCAGGCATTGAAAAACTGGTATAATATTATTAGAAAACAATGGTTTATTATACTGTCACTGGCAAACAGTTAGGAACGGGCGGAATAAAGTGGAAATAACCCAAATCAAGTTCAGATATATGCTGCCCTTTTTTCTTATTTATTTATTTATTTATAGATCACCAAAAAAAATACACACTTCACATTAAAATTATACATTGAACAACATAAAATAAGTAGTATTTTAATTAATGGCAATAATAATAATAAATCGTTATTTCAGACAACCAGGGTTCATTTTGTTAGTAATATAATTAATTTGGACAAAATTTGTAAAAGGAAAAATAATAATAAAAAATATAATTTAAATTAGATTTAAAAAAATTTAGTCTTTCAAAATTAAGTTACGACAATTGAGAGATATAATTTAACTATAATATTTTTTTGTAATCGTTAAATTAAAAGAAAAGATTCTTCAAATTCTTTGAAGAAAGAAAGAATATTATATATTTTTTTATATCTTCTAAACAACATACCGAGCAAAGCTCGCTCACCTAGATATTAATATGTAAACAGCATATAGCATGCACTTATACCTTGTCCAAGTCATCATCCGGAGTGGTCAGGAACAGCCTGAAGTCCTCGCTGTGTGTCAGGATCGGATGTTTGGCCACGCGGTCTGATGGAGGACATGTCATTATATAACATGTAACATAATAGGAATGATAGTACCAGTACGTAGATGACCACGAATGAATGTTACAGTACGTGAATAACCACGTACCCATGTAACAGTACGTAGATGACCACGTATGCATGTAACAGTACGTAGATGACCATATATGGATGTAACGGTACGTGAGTGACAACGTATGCAAACGGTACATGAAAGACCGACCACATATGAATTTAACATTACGTAGATAATCATGTATGTATGTAATAGTACGTAGATGACCACGTATCCATTTAACAGTACGTAGATAATCATGTATGTATGTAACAGTACGTAGATGATCACGTATCCATTTAACAGTACGTAGATGATCACGTATCCATTTAACAGTACGTAGATGATCACGTATCCATTTAACAGTACGTAGATAATCATGTATGGGGGTAACAGTACGTGAGTGATCACAAATGCATTTACAAATATGTATGTAAATATGAGTAAATATACGTGCATGAGCGATTTCGTTTGCGTGGGTTAAGATGGGTGCAAGTGGGTAATGTGTGTGTCTGTGCTCACCTAGGAAGGCGTGCAGCGCCAGGCAGCGCACGGCCACGAAGGACGGAGAGTACCGGTCCAGCTGCTGGCGGGCAGAGTGCAGCGGGGGGAGGGGAGGGGGCGCTACCAGGGGGTGCGCGCCCGCCAGCCGCTTGTGCAGCAGCTAGGTGGGTACATCAGTATTGGTACAACAACTTTCAGTATACAAAACAACTATCGCGATCAAACTCAGGCTCCAATGAGTTGAAAAATATATGTCTTTAAAAACTCAATAAGTAAGACTTTAGTAAATGTCCTTTAATGTAAAATTTTAATACAAATTTTAAAAATATAATATTTATTTTTATTACTATTGTAGTCTAATTATTAATAGTATTTATCATTATTACTCGCTATTTTAAAATTTATCTCTGACTATTGTAATGACATATTTTTATATATTTTTTGACTTTCAAAATTCTAATATATTTTCAATTTTATAATGATCATAATGTACTGTATTTTTGAGCATGCTGTGTCCACTTATAAATAGAGTAGCATTAGACTTTTAGAATGTAAATTAATAATTAAGCTATTAAAAATGTATACTCTGTTGGCGGACCTAATAAAATAAATAAATGAGTAATTGATACCTGCACCTACTAATTCGCGGTCGTCAAACCCAGACAAGGCTCCAATAAGTTAAAAAATATGAGCCTAATTGATACCTGAACTTATCCATCGTTGTTTAAGTAGCGAAATTATTGGGTTCAAATTCAAAATATTATTTGTTCAAATAATCTTCTTTCGGACTAGTTTCGAAAATTTCTCTTAACGGGAAAAGCTAGCAAGAAACTTGTATAAGCTTCAACTCTATATATTACGAAATAATTTAAAAAAGAAACTCGCACTACTGCTTACACCTTATTTATTTCACTCCTTGTAAAGAACTGTACCCAAATATCAAATTACCAACATATTTAAGCTCAATTCGACCCGTCATGGTATCATGACTAGTCATAATACCATGTTGTCGCCAATTACCTTCGCTTTGTATTTTATAGCAACACCGTCATGAAACGAGTATCGCGCCCTTTTGACTGGAATGGTGGCAACACTGTGTCGTGTTGTTTCCGGTGGAGGCTTTCTATGTATTGCTAAAACGTTTCAGTTGCATTCAGTCTTTGTTCGTCATTCAAGAGAAGTGCATCTCGCAGCGGGAATTGTGGTATTCCTATTATATCGTGTTATTGTATATAGTGTGCGCTAACAACTATGAGACATCCTGTTCACGATACAAGCGAGCCCCTACTTTCTATTGGTCGCATCATTATCGCGTTGGCAGTATATCCGGTATTAAAAACCAAAGTGATGATATTTGACTACATCCATTTCCGACAACAATAATAATACATTCATTACCAATAATATCTTAAGAACTCAAATGAATCTCAGAAAGCGAAGAATTATGGTGAAAGAGATCCCACTATTAGTGGATAGACCAGCAATAGAGTTGACAAGGCATGCATTCTTCGAATATGCTTACAAAATATAACTAAAACTAACTCATATCTAAAACTGGATAGAATAAGAATACCCCTGACGATCATTACTATAGGCGCATATATCTAACCAAATAGTTCACTCAAATCTACTCTAAAGTTTGAAATAAAGTGATGTAAAGTGATTAACTACCTTAAAGTGGTTATACCGCCGTCTCACGAAGTGCGGTGTCGGCCAACGGGCACACACGCATCGCACGCGGTACGTGACGAACGTCTCCAATGTGGACAGCTGCTTCATGGGAGCATCCACCTGGATCCAACAGAAATAGTAACAAAAATAAATATCATCATCATCCTCCTGCCCTTATCCCACTCCGAGTGGGGTCGGCACAATATGTTATAAACATGCTGTCACATGATTTGGCTGCGTTTTTAATACCGGCCGCCTGCCTGACGTCAACTTAACCCAGTCGCCCAGAAAACAGCCCGCATCATATGATGTTTGCCGCTTTTTAGCGTGCGTAATGTTTGAACATCATATGATGTTTGCCGCCTCGGTAAGAAAGAGGGTGGTCTATTCTACTCAGCCGGACACCACACAGCGGGTCGACTTACCTTAGTCGCCTTTTACGACACCTCGGTAAGAAATGAGAGTGGTGCTATTCTATTCAGCCGGATACCACACGGCGGAGTAATAAAAATAAATATATTTGTGTTGTCGCCATTAACATCCGCTTTGTATTTTATAGCAACACAGTCATGAAACAAGAGTATCGCGCTCTTTTTGATTAAAATGGTGGCAGCACTGTGACGTGTTGTTTCCGGTTGAGTCTTCCTATTGATAAAACGTTTCAGTGAGATTCAGTCTTGTTCGTCATTCAAGAGAAGTGCATCTCGGAACGGGAATTGTAGTATTCCTATTATATCTTGTTATTGTATATAGTGTGCGCTAACATTTGAAGTTAAAAGGGCAAGGAACACTCAAATGTGGGTAGACACAAACATAGCAAATAAAAAAATCCTTATTCAATTTAGTTTTTCCTAACTTTAGACTAAGAAGAATAAACCTTTGTAATTCAATGAAAACCATCAGGTCACTGAGTATGTGAATAGAGACATAATTTATTAAATTAGGCATTACTACGCGGAGATCCATAAAACAAAAGTAATAAAAAATTATTTTGCTTTAATCCCCGATGAAGTAAAATAGAAAATATATATAATGCTAAATGTAGAGTGGACAATCCGTTTTCATACCTAATACATGTAGGATTCGTAAAAACACATGTACTAACCTCCACTACCGCCACCACAATACACAAGCACTACACACAATCACTATCACAAATTCAACAATCGTTTCGATCGGCAAATGAAGCATCATCAGGAGATAGACACCACGACACAACAATTTGTCGTTGTCTATTTTATTTCATCATGGATTATAGCAAAATAATTTTATTATTACTTTTGAATAGAGACATGTTAAATGAATCTCTCAAACACTACTATACTGCACTCTGCCTGGAGACAGAGAAAACACCCCCGCTTATCCTATGTGCCTGTGTTTAATCATAAACTATAGTCTGTCATAAAAGCATATAATTTACGACCAAAAAAGGTGGTAATAAACTCGCTGCCAAGTAGATCCTAGAATTCTTAGACAGACACCTGCATTGGTAGCAAACTGTAAGCGGCGGCAATCACAATATATCAGCAATAATCAAAGTGATACTGGGCCTGCAGGCCCTATATAACGGTGACTACAGAAGAAGAAGCTATTCAAGCACTTTCAAAACATCAAGGATCAATTAAAAGCAAATGAATTAGCAAATATAGAAATAAATATTACCTTTATAGCAATGTCATATCCTTGCTCCATGATGAGTGGTGTTCCATCATGGGCATCATCTGTCACACTCGGAGCATCCGTGTCGGTGGCATCTGCATCATTCAGCTCCAACACAGCGGAGCTGCTCTCGCTGGCCATCTTACTGTTAATAAGATTACTTTGGATGATATTTTATTAGTGTTGTCTTTGACACCATTTAAATCTTACACTTATCCCACTTCTGATATTTAAGGAATTGAAAACACACAAACAATGCAAAGGTATAGTAAAGGCATGATGGACAAAGTTTTCATCTCTTGTTTTTGAAGCTAAAACCCACCACACTGCTATAATGTAGATTGGAAGGTCACATGTATACCTTAATTCACAACAGATATTGCAGTTTCCTCATTATAATTATCTATATCAATATATTATCTACACAGCCCATGAGGTAATGTAAATATCAATTGAACATATAAATTTTATAGAAAACTAGTAGCCTGTCCACATTGTGTCTCTGTAGCTGGATAAATTTGAAGATAATTTGGCAATTTCATTAAAATGATTCCAGCCATTTCAGAGTCCATCTCTTTTATTAAAAATTATATTACAAAACTTATGGCAGACTTTTTTTTTTTTTTTTTATGGAATAGGAGAGCAAACGAGCATGCAGTGCACGTCAAGTAATCACCGCCGCCCACGACCTCTCGCAGAGCGAGGGTGTTGCTGTCCTTTAAAAAGGTGGAAAACGCGCTTTTTGAAGGTACCTATATCGTACCGATCCGGGAACGCCGCCAATGGGAGATCGTTCCATAAAATGGTGGTGCGCGGAATGAAATTATTTGAAAACCGCAGTGTGGTGGATCGCCACGCATCCAGATGGTGAGGATGATATTTTAACCTGTGACGTACAGTGCGGTTGTGGAATTTAGCGGCTGGAATCAGGTCATGTAGTTCAATGGAACACTCTCCGTGAAAGATGCGGTAGAAAACGCACAGCGATGACACGTTTCTACGCATCGCTAAAGAGTCCAGCTGTTTGCTAATCACCTTGTCCCCAATAATACGAGTTGCTCTGCGCTGTATGCGATCGAATGGCCTAAGTTGGTACTGGGGTGCACCAGCCCAGAGATGAGAACAGTACTCCATGTGAGGCCGGACTTGTGCTTTATACAGCGCAAGTCTATGGGCCGGCTTGAAGTATTGTCTCGCTCTATTGATGACACCCAATTTTTTGGAGGCCAACTTAGCCTTCCTTTCCAAGTGATCGCGATACTTGCAAGTATTGGAGATGTCGAGTCCCAGTATTTCGATATTACTCGAGACACCTAAAAGAGTATTTTCGAAAGACGGTGACGCGACAAATGGCGATGTCTTAGCAGTTAACGCGCAAACTTGTGTCTTCTGGGGGTTAAATTGTACTAAATTTAGTTTACCCCAGTCGGAGATCTTCTGTAAGGTGGCTTCAACAGAAGACACAAGATTCTTTCGGCACTCATCGACCTTTTCCCAAGAAAGGCTTGCGCTACCGGTGTATGTGGCATCCACTGTACTGTCATCTGCATAGCAGTGAATGTTAGGGTCATCTAACATGTCATTGATATGCAGAAGGAACAGTGTAGGGGATATCACGCAACCTTGGGGAACCCCAGCATTCACTGGCTTAAGATTCGAGCAGAAACCATCGACAACGACACGTATGCTACGTCCAGTGAGAAAGCTGGAGATCCAAGAGCGCAGACTTTCTGGAAGCCCATAGGAAGGTAGCTTCGAAAGAAGTGCCCTATGCCATACACGATCGAAGGCTTTCGCCATATCCAAACTAACTGCGAGACCTTCTCCCTTGCTCTCTATTGCCGCAGCCCAACGGTGAGTCAGATAGACCAAAAGATCACCAGCTGATCGACTGTGTCGAAAACCATATTGGCGGTCGTTGATCAGCTCATGATTCTCAAGGTAAGACAGAAGCTGACGGTTTATAATCATCTCCATAACTTTGGAGATAAGGGAGGTAATAGCAATAGGCCTGTAGTTAGCCGGATCTGAAGCATCGCCTTTTTTAGGGATCGGATGGATTAGGGCTGACTTCCATATATTCGGGACTATGCCTAGTGAGTATGAGAGCCGAAATAGACGCGTTAGCACAGGAGTTAACTCGGGAGCGCACATTCGAAGCACAATGGGAGAGATACCATCTGGCCCACTCGACTTATGAATATCCAAGGAGCACAGAGCTCGCCGAACAGCTTTTTGGCTGAACTTAATATCTGGCATTGAGCTCTGACACCGCGGGATAGTAGGTGGCGGGTTTCCTTGATCATCCATAGTCGAGTTAGAGGCAAAGAAATTCCCCAAAAGATCGGTTTTCTCCTTTGCTGTATAAGCCAGTGCGTTGTTCCCTGTGCGCAACGGTGGAAGTGATGGTTGGTCAAAATTTCCAAGCGCCGCTTTGGAGAGTGTCCAGAACCGACGCGTTCCAGATGGGTATTGCTCAAGCTTTTTGCCAATTTTGACAATATACTTAAACTTCGCTCTGGCAACTTCCCTTTTAAAGAACCTGGAGGCGCGGTTATAATTCCTCTTGAGTAATGGCGAGTTGAGGTTCCTTGTAGCCATCGCTTCGGCCCAAGCCCGATAAGCCACTCGTTTGCTATCAGCTGCTGCCTTACAAGACTCACTAAACCATGGCTGCGATCTACCACCGATTGGAATTACAGAGCTAGGTATATAATTATCAATACCTTGCATCACCACTTCGGCGACAGATGCACCACATGAATTAGGATCACTCGCGGAGAAACAAACCTGCCTCCAAGGATAGGACGCATAAAAGGAACGCATACCATCCCAGTCTGCTGACTTGTAATGCCAAACACGTCGTGTCGCGGGTGATCTGCGGCAACGACGTGCAATAGGCACTACACACCTTACTAGGCAATGGTCAGAAGAGCCTAGAGGAGCATCGACCGCGATTTCGTAGTTTTGGGGATGTGTGGTCAGGAAGAGATCTAATAGAGAGGGATCTTGACCATCCACGTCTGGAATTCGCGTTGGCTCCTTAACTAATTGGGATAGACCATTCGCAATTGCAAAGTCAAAAGCAACTCTTCCCGCATGGTCAGTGGTATCCGAGAAGCCAAGCCATTCAGCATGGTGGGCATTAAAATCACCAAGAACTACGATTTCAGCAGAGGGAGTCTGTGAAAGTATATCGTCAATAGCCGCTTGTAAGTGATCCATAAGCCTATCCGTTTCCGCGTTACCACTATGGGACCTGTAGAGGCATGCATAAACGCGGGCATGATCGTCACAGGCCACGCGCCCCCAGATGGTAGACAGGTTCCGACCTTCGAAATTGCCAAGGTGATAAAAGCATATATCATCCCTTACGAACACAGCAACCCCGGCATGAGGCACAAAGTTATGTTCGAGTTTGTAGCCGGGGAAGTGTAAATATGCTGTGTCACTTGGGCGTGAAATTTGCGTTTCTGTTAAAAATAACAAGGCTGGCCGAGATGTCTCGAGATGGTAGTGGACAGCATTTAAGTTGGAATGTAGTCCTCGGATGTTACAGAAGTCTACATTGAGGGTAGGACGGGATACCGTAGTGTTATTTCCTAGTCTGCCATTGACAATTAACGTTTCGTTGCCCGCCCCAGAATACGAAGGGCAGCCCGAGCGAGATTGCTCAGGGAGGGATTCTCCAACTCTGTCAGAGTTGGTACCCTCCTGGGGTATAAGAACTCTATTTCGAACCGTTGTCATATTTGGGGAGGGAAGGGGGGGGGGCTCCGGTGCTCTACACTCACCTATGCGAAACGCAGCGGCGAGCCGCTCCTTCACGCTGGTTTTCTGTGTGAGGGTGGTATGAAACCGGTCGAGTCTGCCCATTCGGTTAACCAACACATGTTGGTAACGTGACTCTACCACCAGGAAACCTACTACCAGACTGCCCTTTATACCAGAAAAGCCTATATACAGCAGTATGTGTACATAATAAATACAGTACATTGAGCTTATGAAGCTTTATCATCCTCAGAGCCATTAATACAGAAATTACAAAGAAACCAACACCAGTATAACTGCAAAAATTTTATACAGAAAAATATAAATAATAAGAATAGTAAAAATAGTTTAAAAATTCTTATATTTATAGTCAAATACAACTGCCAAACAACATAGGAGCAGTGTGGTGGAGGTAAGCTCAGACTGGGTGACAATAATCTATTGTTTAACTAATTACTACTTAACTTACAGTAACTAAGTTATAAGAATTAAAAAAAAAATTATTTATTACACATTTGGTATTTTTTATTGTTTATTAATCCTAAATTGGATAAATTACAAGAAAACAGTTACTTACAAAGTTTTTTCAACTGAATTTTCTGATATATTCATCTTAGGATGTCAAATAATATAAAAATAAACTACTGTTACACGTAAATGAAACAATGGATTTTATTTTAATATATAACAAATAATTTACAGCAATAGTGGGCGTAACCGTTATCGTTTGTTTGCTACGTTTATAGCGTACTATAACACGATAACAAATTATTGATGAGCGAAAGTGTTACTCGATTCACATACACCTTTCGCTACATTTGAATAAATAGGGTAAGTACTAATTGGGAAACTTAAAAATCGATATTGCAAGCTGCAATACTTTTAATAAGTTCTATAATATTAGTAATTTATGTACACTAAAATAACTGCTACAACTCACCTGGCGCAAATTAATCAAGTTAATATAATTAAAACACAACACAAACGAATCAAAATCTCATTTTTGAATGACACTACAGCTTGACACAAAACGACAAATTAAGTGAATTGTCAACCAACTGGAAGTATTAATTAGTTTATCATTGATTTTAAAGAACATTTTTTTAAAGATTCAAATAATTATGTTAATTAATAACATTAATTCAATATCTGTTTTTAAATATAAATTTTACATTTTTTAAAAACTTAATATAAACAAGTGTCCATTGTTTGCTAGTGTGGATTTCAAGTGTAGCAGTCAACAGTAAATTCTTACAAACATTAAATGAAAATTATTAATGACTATGAAAATACTGAACATGAGTCACAAATTTAATTTATAGGATATATTGCGGAATTTCTTTCTCCGTCATTTTTCTTTTGAAGCGATAGTTTTAGTCTGTGGCACAATTTGACAATGACATGTTGACGTTGTCGAATGAGTTATTTTTTGTTTTTAGGAAAGTTGTTTTGTTATATCCAATTATATCCTTATTGTTCAATAACCTGATTGTGGACTTCCTCATTTGCTTATTATAAGCGTAATCTTTTACCCGAGAGTTTCGTAAAACCGTCAAAATTGCGTCCAAAATGCAAAACGTGAACGCTCCGCGGGAGACAGCTCCCGTCATGAGCACAAGTTCTACCATCCTAAATATGAGGGAAAAAGAGAAGTACATAGAAGATTTTGAATTTCCCTTCTGCGATGAGTCTTCTAAATACGAAAAAGTTGCTAAAATCGGGCAAGGAACCTTTGGGGAAGTCTTCAAAGCTCGCGCAAGGAACAGTAGTAAAAAATTCGTTGCGATGAAGAAAGTCCTCATGGATAATGAAAAGGAAGGGTTTCCTATCACAGCATTGCGAGAAATAAAGATATTGCAGCTCTTAAAGCATGAAAACGTCGTAAATTTGATTGAAATATGTCGAACAAAAGCCACATTGCATAATAAATATCGTTCGACCTTTTACTTGGTGTTCGATTTCTGTGAACACGATTTGGCGGGCTTATTATCTAATGTTAATGTGAAATTCAGCTTAGGAGAGATTAAACGAGTAATGCAACAACTTTTAAATGGGTTATACTATATCCATAGTAATAAAATTTTACATAGGGATATGAAAGCAGCAAATGTATTGATCACTAAAAATGGTGTATTAAAATTGGCTGATTTTGGATTGGCTAGAGCATTTAGTGTTGCAAAGTCTGGTCAAGCAAATAAATATACAAATCGGGTGGTCACACTGTGGTATAGGCCTCCAGAATTGTTACTAGGTTAGTTGGAATAAACTTATTGTCATTGCTTCCTCATCAAATAAACATCACAGATTGTAGGATATCCTATTGTTGTTGTTGAATCTCTTTATTGTACACAATTTGACAAGAAAAAAAGAGCACAAAGGCGGACTTATCCCATAAAGGGATTGTTATATTAATTGTTATTCAGTGATATTGAGTTCAGCTATTACAGTTGATTATAAAATTTTCAGTACTAGAGATTAACTAGTAGCTATGTCAGCAGTGTGCATCTGCCCTAAACTCATTGTATATTATTTATTCATCATCCTCCTGCTGATCCAACTCTATGAGGGAATGGCACAACATGTTATAAACATGCTGTCACATGATTTGGCAACACCTCGGTAAGAAATGAGGGTGGTTTATTCTATTTGGCCGGATACCACACGGCATATATTTGTATATTATCTATTGTCATCCTTATATATTTGTCTAATATATTTGTGTTTTGACTAAATCAGTAGCCAAATAATTAACTTAGGCTAGTTAATAATAATAAAATTATTTTATATATTTATATAGATTATAGTAAAATAATTTTATTATTACTTTTGTATTATGGATCTACGCAAAGTTACGCCTAATTCTATAAATTATTTAGGCTAGTTACCAAATTTCAGCACTTTTGTCATACTTTTCAATCTTCAATTTCAGTAGTAGCTTTTATATTATACTGTAGTATCAAACCAAATATTGTTATTTTACAGGTGATCGTAATTACGGCCCTCCTGTAGATATGTGGGGTGCTGGGTGTATCATGGCAGAAATGTGGACTCGTTCACCTATAATGCAGGTCGGTTTATGAATATAGCTTTTGGAGTTATTATTTGGTAAAAAAAAACAGTAATCCACTTGAGAAGAACTGGCAAGAAACTCAGTGGTCGCTCTTATTTTCTATCTTTCTATAATAAAATTCCACAATCAATTTTAACTTTGCCATTACAGCAGTTTAAAAACACTATTAAGGAGAGGCTGATACAGAAAGCCTATTATACTGTTGAGGATTATTTAGACGATAAAAATGTGTGGATATAAATATTGTTCAACCCTGTACAAGATAGAAACAATTAAATGTAACTAGCATTAAGAATTGTATTTTTTAAAAAGAGCAACCGCCGAGTTTCTTGCTGGCTCTTTTCGGTAGGAATAGCTTTCCGAACCAGCAGTAGAGTTGACGATTCAAAAGCACTTGTTTACAAGTTTATTTGAATAAGGAATATTTTGAATTTGAATATCACGAATACCAATTATTTGAGGTTAGATTCTAATAACACGAAATATACAAGAGGTCTCCCAAACATGGTTACCTCGTACGAATGCTGCACGCCAAAAGAGAGCGAAGGACGTCAGCTGTTGCCTTATATAGTCTGTCACAGCTTAGAAATCTGGATTTCTGACAATATCATTTGTGTTGGACATCATGTTATTATAATATAGCCGTGTGGTATCCGGCTACGTATAATAGTACCACCCTCTTTCTTACCGAGGTGTCGTAAAATACGACTAAGGTAGGTTGATATCAGGCAGGCGGTTGAGCGTAAAAACGCAGCCAAATCATGTTACAGCATGTTTATAACATGTTGTGCCAAACCCATCTTAGAGTGGGATAAAGCCAGGAGGATATATATATCATGTTATTATAATAATATATTGGTTAGGTTAGCTGTGTGCTTTTTCCCTTCATACTTATGTCTATATCTGTCACTCATCTTCAGGGTCCCACAGAACAGCAACAGTTGATACTGATCTCCCAGCTTTGTGGGTCTTGCACTCCAGATGTATGGCCCGGTGTAGAGAGCCTCGATTTGTATAACAAAATGGAACTGCCGAAGGGTCAGAAAAGAAAAGTTAAGGCAAGTTTATTATGAATTAATGACTTGATTTCATAGAATTCTTTATAACAAATTATTATAGTTGTCTATAATAAGTTACTATTAAAGAATATTATTGTTAATAACACTGCACTATAAGTAGCAATCCTGCATGTATAAGATATAAGAACGGTTTTGCTTCCTATATTTAGCATAGGTTTTTTAACTAATGCTTATAGCAATAATTATAGCAAAATATGTCTGTCATAACTTTTGTACTATAGAATTCTGCAAAGTAATGCCTACTTCTATAAATTATGTACCTTTAAAGTTTGCTAATTTTGGAGATCTATCAGAGGCCTACAACAATGAATCCCAAATAAAGTAAATAAATAGTTATAATAAAGTTATTGATATACATATATGTTATTATATGTATATTCATTAATTTTTTATATTTTCAGGAAAGGCTTAAGCCATATGTTAAGGACCCATACGGTTGTGACTTACTGGATAAATTACTTCAGTTAGATCCAGCAAAGAGGTAAGAAACTTTATATTGTAAGTTAAGGCTTCTTAAGGATCTGCAGTTTGTCATATTACACCTAGTACTTACTTATAAAAACATGCAAAACATTGCTGGATGTAGTAACAGTGCATGGGTATGTGTAACCTACCAATGTGCATTGTACCAGCATGGTGTAGCAGCACTATAAAAGGAGGTTTATCTGTGAAATAGTAACAGACCGATATGCATATATGTAATAGAATGTAATTTATGTAAAATGTAATATAAAATTATTCTTTTTATACAGGTATGATGCAGATACAGCATTGAATCATGACTTTTTCTGGACCGATCCGATGCCATGTGATCTTGCCAACATGCTCGCTCAACACACCCAAAGCATGTTCGAGTACCTCGCACCTCCCAGGAGGCCTGGCCATCTCAGGCACCATCATCACGTACCTGGTGCTCAGCCCAAGCCTGCGCAGGCACCGCAGGACTCCGGATACCAAGATAGAGTGTTCTAAACGTGCTATGTGATTTTAGTGTAGTGATTTATATAGTGTAATTTGAAAAATGAAATTTTATACTCATAAATTGTGTAGTTTGAGTTCAGTGGCTTATGGCGATTTGAGGTCGTACTAATTGGTGTATGCATGTGCACTTTGACACATTGTGAAAACATTGGCAGCAATGAAGACTTTTCAGACTTTTCTGTAACATAAACAGGAGATTATGATTAAAGTCATTACAACTTAAATACATAATTAGATACAGGAGATGAGATCTCAAGAAGATGCTTGAATTAATTTTCAGTTAAAATTCTAAGCAGTGGCAATCACATTAGATCAGAGATGTTCAAAGTTATATTTAGCATAGCCGTTTCTAAAACAGAATGATCCTTAATTACTTTTGTCTTCAGGCATCGTCACGACCAGGGGTTTCTCTATTGATGATTAGAATCTTGATTGAAAATTTAGTGATGCATATTCACACAAATTTAAATACAAGGTGTATGTATGTGTCAACCAAAAGTGTTAAAATAGCTTCAACTGTGTACTATATTTTGTTTCTATTCAAAGGAATAGCAGAAAATTTTTATTCTAGCCCTGTATATATTATATTATTAAGCAAAAGCAAAAAGCAACTCTTTATTATAAATCTCTTTAAAGTCAGAAAGACATTCGCATTTAAAATATTATAATATAATAAAATAAATAAATATATGGGACACTTGACATCTCAATGGTACCAAATTTCATCAATATCAGAGATTTGAGCATTTATAATATTAGTATGGATGTACCTTACAAAAAACTACAAAGTGTATTATTATAGCAAAAGTTACAGAATAAAGGACCTATTTTATATGTATATACGTGGATATAGCTAGGTTCAGGAAAAAGATGGACAAATACCCATCCTTTAGAAGAGTGTTCAATTACTGGAAAATTTACAAATTGCACCAAAGTGACACTTTACTTATTAATTACCAGTAATATCTCACAGTTTCACCACCGTAATTTTTATTTTTTTACATTTTATTAAATTTTATAACGGATCCCTATTTTTTTTAAATGCAATATAACCTATGTTGCTCAGTAAAGATGCAGCTTTCCAATGGTGAAGGAATTTTTGAAATTGGTCCGAGTAGTTTTTGTGTGAAAACATTACAAACATACATACAAATATTTCCTATTTATAATATTAGTATAGATAGGTCTATAATTAATATCACCCCCAATATTAAACTACTAAACTCATATGTTAAAAACAAAGATTAAAATAATATATTATAGTCTAGAATTTTCTGTTCTCCTCTGTATAGATTCCTAGTTACACTGTTGTCTATGGATGTATTGAGTTTATTGAGTTGACTTTAGTGTTAATGTATTGGTGCTGTTAGTGAACAATACTGTACTATGTTAGTTTATAAAGAATTGTACTTTACTATAAGGTAATGTTATAGAATATAACACCCAATATTACCTATATAGCCCTATTATATTATAACTATATTATATTGCCATGTATGCCACACTATGGCTCAGTCTGTTTTTTGACTACCCATCCTAATATTTTGGCTAAAACTTCAGAGATATTCATTCAATTAAAATTGTGCAAAACTATGCAAATTTACAAAAAAAAAAAAATTGGTTGCACACATCCCAGTAATTACTATTAATCCCAATAGTTTGAATTTGAATTTGAATTTATTATTTATTTATTTATTTATTACACACACAGACTAGTATTCTTTCCTACAATTAACTATAATTATCAAGGAAGAGCATAATTTTTTTATGATCTATTCATAAGAGTTGTTCTAGACTTCATAGACTCTAAATCACAAAGAAAGTTACATAGAAATCCTTAGTCTATGAAAGAACTGTAATATGGAGTAATTGCTTAATTCACTACAAAAGATAACAATATATCTTAATGTAACTTCGATTTAATACTCAGGCTAGTCTCGTTAAATAAACTTAGATTATGGTTCAATTTTAGATTATATAATATTTATTATATAACGCCGTGTGGTATCCGGCTAAATAGAATAGTACCACCCTCACTTCTTACCGAGGTGTCGTAATAGACGATTAAGGTAAGTCGACCCGCCGTGTGGTATCCGGCTGAGTAGAATAGACCAACCTCATTTCTTACCGAGATGTCTTAAAAGACGACTAAAATAAGTTGACCCACCGTGTGGTATCCGGTTTAGTAGAATAGACCACCCTCTTTCTTACCTAGGTGTCGTAAAATATGACTGTACTGTACGGTGATAGCATGTTTATAACACGTTGTGCCGACCCCGACTTAGAGTGGGATAAGGGCAGGAAGATGATGACAATATTTATTATATAATCTAAAATTTTATTATTATATCATGGTTCTCGAGGAATGAATAAAGAAAAAACTATTATTCATGCATTTTATATAAGTTCCTAATTTTTAAATCCGAATTAATAATAATTTTGTATCTTAAATATATGGTAAGGAGTATATAAATAATTCTTTCAGCATATAACAAATTGTACAAGTTAAAATACGATTAGAATATTTTTTTGTCATATAGATTATTGTTAAGTTCAATTTAAAAAAACCTGTCTATTTTAAGAACGTATAAATGTCATTTAAGACAAATATACTTTCCTTTATAATTATAGATTATTAAATATCAGACATCCAAATATCGACAAACACAATTACCACTGTAATTTTTTTTATTTGTCGAAATTTCGACCCAATAATATGGATCGTGGCTCTGAATAGACTAGCGTCCAATAATATGTAAACATGCTAAGAAACTGCCTTTTAAATAATTTATAGATGTCAGCGTTACTTTTAAGAATTCCGTTTTACAAAAGCAATGATAGAATTATTCTGCTATTACAAGGATTGTAACAAAAAACTATTATAACATTTATACCGCCTTTTATTACATAATTAAGGTACCTATTTCATTGAAATTATAGTGTTCCAGTTTGAAAATATATAACAACATAAAACATTTATATGTATATCATGCAAAAATAATGTTATTTAGCTGTAAATAAATTGTTTAATAAAGAATATTAAATTTCAGAACCATTTATTTATTCCTTTCTTTTCGAAATGAAATTAAAATGATTTGATAAGTTTTTATATGTTACTTTTATAATGTGTAAAAATTTTTTATCTAGATATTGTTCAATTAAAAATGTCATATTTTAACATAACATCTACACTTTAAGGATAAAGGTCAGCGGAAAAAACTTCATAACAAATTAATAATCAATTATACAGAGATTACAGCGATTATACACTATACAGTGAAGTTAGGAACAAGTGAATTGATTTATTGCTACTCTACCCGGGGTTTAAATCCTTAATTGTCAATTGTAACATAACGTACTAGAAACATGTGATTCCGCACTCAAAACTAGATGGCGCCACTCATCGTTTGCTCCGCGCTATAGAAGTGCTTTCATAAATATATAAGAAGTCTCCATACAAAATGATATTTAATCAACATCGCCTATCAGTTCCTAAGCTTACACAGTGCATCCTACTGGAACACTACGCCTAGCGCAACTGTAAACGGTGCATCTTCCGGTACATCCTATTAAGGAATGCTGTGAAGGACCCCGTCCGCGATACCGTCCCCCTGTACAACAATAAAACTTATTTACGCATTTGTACGTGTCATCATTTCACCGTCCGTACGTCCGTCCGGGTCCCCGCGTTACAAACTGGCGCCCAACGTGGGGCCCGAGGGGGAACCCGAGTGCCTTGTAACTAGAACCGGACGAGTTACGACTGCGGTACGGAAACCTGCGAAAATGATATCTGAGGACCAGTTTACACGTCTCCTGGAGACGATCAGCCAGAAGAACTCTCTCGCGCAATGCACAACTTTTTATCACGGTCAACGAGATTCTACCCAAGTTGAGGCGTTCTTACAAACTGTCGAAGTATACAAGCAAGTCCAAAAATCCGTGATGCGGAAGCTTTGCAAGCCATCCCGTTGCTGTTAAAGGACGATGCTAATGTCTGGTGGGTTGGGGTCCAAGATCAAATAAAAACTTGGACCGACTTCAAGAATAGGCTACGTCATGCCTTCGCACCTAAAAAACCAGCTTACTTGCTTTACCAAGAAATCGTTAATATAGTACAAGGAAAAACAGAAACAACCGAAAACTTCATCGCTCATAAGCGGATGCTCTTATCGCAGTTGCCTAAACCAGAGCATACTGAAACGCAGCAGCTGGATATGGTATTTGGACAATTGAGGATGGATATTCGTGACAAAATGCCCCGCAATTCGATATCTACCTTTGACATGCTATTAGAGTCAGCCCGGGGTATCGAACAAATTTCGTATGACAAGAAATTAACTTCCTCGACTACACCCGTTGTAGTGCGAAAGGCAAGATGCTCGTTTTGTCATTTCCCTGGGCACAGCGTCGAAGAATGTCGCAAGCTGATGAAAAGAAGACAATCTACCGATACTAGACATGATTTAATGTCGGATAATCGTCAAGCTGCGGCTGCAACACAAGTACCATCACCGTCAGAACCCAAATTTAGTTGTTATGGTTGTGGAGCACCCGGAGTTGTTAGAAGCAAATGTCAAATCTGCTCCCGCAGAAACAGAGAGACCACAGGCGACGTTGGATTTTGTTCTCTTGATATTACTGACGTGAGGTCTCGACCGGTGGTATTCTTTGAAGTTGATGACTACCGTGGCGTAGCACACATAGATTCTTGTGCGAAAACTAGTGTAGCATCCTATGCCTTTTACTGCGAATTGAAGAAGAGAGGATATAAATTCCAAGAGATGCGTGTATGCCTCACATTAGCTGATGGGATCCCTCAAAATAAACTTGTTCTGACTACTGAAGTACTGGTAACCTTAAATGGCAAAGTCACTCCTACAAGGTTTATAATCATGCCAGAATCACGGGAAAATAGAACTCTCTTAGGAATCAACTTTATTCAAGACGCAGCCATACATCTCAATATACCCCAGTTCACGTGGAATTTTATAGGTGAAAGTCAAATTTATGAGCTTTTGGAAGAAGAGTTCGTAACGTTCCCAGAACCTAATCACATCATGGTAGCAGATTTACCGAGGAAGAAAGCAGGCTTACCTATTGAAAGTTCCTGGTCCGTCATTCCGAGGAAACTTAAGAGGACAATGGAAGCGACGCTACCCTGTGAAACAGCACGAACTACAACACCATTGTTTGACGGGTATTCTCCACGCTTCGTAGATTATATCATGCAAGATGCCCGAATTAACATCGAGCAATCGGAGAACGACTTATCTCCATACTCAAGCCAACTGTTCCCCGATGTGAAGATAGATTCCTTCGAGGTTGGAGAATTAAAGGAGTGTCAAACACGACAATTAGACGCTTTGTTAACGGACTTCAGCGATGTCTTTTGTGAAAATGGAAAACCCATTACATCAGTTGAGCATTGTATTGATACAGGAGACAATGCACCCATATCCGTCCCGCCATATCGCTTAAACATGTCTCGAAGAGATATCCTGAAGAATGAAATAGATAAAATGGAGCAGAATGGCATTATCGAACCTTGTGTTTCCCCATGGGCAGCGCCTGTAGTACTTGTTCCAAAGAAGAACGGTGACGTAAGAGTCTGCATCGATTACCGACGCCTTAATTCTATCACGGTACCCGACTCTTACCCTATGCCTAGGATAGACGATCTGTTGCACGATGCCAAGCCGACAAGCTATATGTCCACACTAGATTTAAAAGCGGGCTATTGGCAGATTAAAGTTCGTGAGCAAGATCAGGATAAAACGGCCTTCATAACTCCATTTGGAATATTTAAATTTAAGAGGATGCCGTTTGGACTGCGTAACGCACCGGCAACCTTCCAACGCCTAATAGATCGTATCAGGGTACAACTAGAACATATCAAAATACTTGCATATCTCGATGACGTCATAGTATTCTCCACCACTTTTGAAGGCCATCTTTCAGATCTTAGAGATATTTTCATGACGTTCAGAGAAAGAAATATCGTCATCAACCAACTAAAATGTCGTTTCTTCTGTACTTCTATAAAATACTTGGGGCATATAATTACTCCGAGTGGCTTGAAAACAGACCCAGAGCGTGTAAGCATAATAACCGGACTACCTGTACCTCAGAATCTAAAACATCTGATATCTTTCCTGCAAACCTGTTCGTGGTACAGAAGGTTTATAGATAAATTTTCCGCTATTATAGAACCGCTTTCTCGCTTGACTAAGAAACATGCTGACTGGGTCTGGGGAAACGAACAGGATACGGCATTTAAAGAACTCAAGCACCGACTGACGTCAGCACCGATCCTGCAACAGGCCGATGAATCTAAGCCCTATATTATTAAGACCGATGCGAGTAACTATGCTTTAGGTGCAGTTCTTGTCCAGGGGGAGGGAGAACACGAACATCCGGTGGAGTACGCTAGCAGACTACTTACCAAGCCTGAAAGAAATTATTCAACTACCGAACGAGAAGCATTAGCGGTAATATGGGCTCTTGAGAAATTTCGAGGGTACATAGAGGGACTTCCGATTACCCTTGTCACAGATCACCAAGCACTTAAGTGGCTTTTGAGTCTGAAATCACCATCGGGACGACTCGCCAGATGGGCGTTGCTTTTACAATCATACGACCTTATCATTAAATATGCGCCCGGTCGATCGAATGTGGTTGCGGATACCCTTTCTAGACCTCCGTGCCAAGAAAGTAATGTTATATCCGAGTGTGGTGTTTGCACAGTAACAGTCGAACTACCTGCCAGAGATTTAGCAGATGTACGATGTGAGCAGTTAAAAGACGCAAATATAAAGAGAATCGTTAATTCATTAGAGGATTCTACGCACTCAGAGAATGCCGAGTACTGGAGCAATAAAGGCTATCTGATGAATAATGGATTGCTTTATCGAATGAACCCTGACTCCGAAAATGAAGACGCTTCCTTAGTAGCACCGGAAAGTGAATGGTCTACCATACTTGAGACTTACCATGATAATCCCCTTGCTGGACATTATGGAGTTGACAAAACTTACGAGCGTATCGCCAAAAGGTATTATTGGAGAGGTATGCGAAAATACATTGACAGCTACATAAAGCGTTGTCTAGCCTGTCAACGTTATAAGCCTTCAAACATGAAACCGTGCGGCTTAATACAAACCACATCGTTGAATCAGAGATTTGAAGTCTTGGCCTTTGACCTGTTTGGTCCCCTACCTAAATCCAAGGATGGAAAAACATGGATTCTAGTAGTTGAAGATTTGGCTAGTCGTTGGATTGAACTTTTTGCACTTGAAGTCGCAACTGCTGAAGCTTGTGCCTTGACCCTTATTAATGAGATATTTCTTAGGTATGGTACTCCAAGGCGTATTGTGAGTGATAACGGGACCCAATTTGTTAGTGCTGTAATGCAGAAAGTCACGTATTCTTTTGGCATAAAACACAGCTTCACTCCCTTATATCATCCTGAGAGTAACCCTGTAGAACGCCGTAACCGAGACCTAAAGACACAATTGGCAATACTACTACAACATCGCCCTCATGATGATTGGACCGAACAAATACCATCTATATGATTCGCCATGAATACTGCGAAATGTTCTTCAACTGAAGTATCTCCGGCCTATCTTACTTTTGGTAGGGAGCTCAGGTTGCCCCATGATAACGAAATAGATTTTAGACAAATCATTGTCTCTGAAAATTTTGTTCCACAAATTACACCAGACTTGAAGAAATTGGTCACTAACCTAATGAAGGCCCGGGAGGTACAAGAACTGAAAGAGGAAAGACGTAAGGAAATCGTGGATAAGCACAGGAGAGAACAACCATTATACAAACCTGATGATCTTGTATTAGTGGCTACTCACCCAATAAGTAGAGCTGCTCTAGGAGTCAACAAGAAACTTGCACCACGGCGTGACGGCCCATATCTCATAAAGAAAAAACACGGACCGTCCTCTTATGAGGTCTCTAACGTCGGAAATCCTGAAACCATTGGAATTTATCATGCCTCCGCACTGACCCCTTACCAAGGAAATACAGAAGAAGTACCGGCGCCTGTCCACGACCTTCGCAAAAGAGGGAGACCAAGGAAGCAACCGGCAATATCAGATACAGTAACAACTACTACGCGACGTGGTCGCGGGCGTCCGAGAAAACAATTTTAATCCTGTCCTACTCGTCGGGACGGCTTCGTGGACAGAGGGGGAGTTTGTAACATAACGTACTAGAAACATGTGATTCCGCACTCAAAACTAGATGGCGCCACTCATCGTTTGCTCCGCGCTATAGAAGTGCTTTCATAAATATATAAGAAGTCTCCATACAAAATGATATTTAATCAACATCGCCTATCAGTTCCTAAGCTTACACAGTGCATCCTACTGGAACACTACGCCTAGCGCAACTGTAAACGGTGCATCTTCCGGTACATCCTATTAAGGAATGCTGTGAAGGACCCCGTCCGCGATACCGTCCCCCTGTACAACAATAAAACTTATTTACGCATTTGTACGTGTCATCATTTCACCGTCCGTACGTCCATCCGGGTCCCCGCGTTACACAATGTTTTTATTTTATTAAATTCTTAAAATGACAATATTAAGCGTAGTGATTATATATTTTAGATTTGTAAATATATTCAAGATAAATATTAAAATGCACAATATAAATAACTTCCGTAAACATAATAATCATGTTGATACATAGTGAAAATATTTATGATATGAAGTAAAATCAATATGATGTACTTACATAGCCCAATGAATCTTTCCATTGACTAATGGCCTGTATGGCGCAAATTATCCGCAAAATTAAGCATATGTATGTACGCTTTTCTATAAATTTAAAAGGAGCGCCGTTTATATATAAAAATACTGTGTGTGGGTTCTAGGTTTTTGGAACCATTCACAGGTTATAACAAATTCTTTTGATGTGAAAAAACTAAACAAAAGCCAATTTAATATTAATTTTAATTAATATTTTCACGAGACCTAATTGGATTCTGTATTCCAAAAGTTATATTACTTTTTATTTAATTTATATTTAAAAATAAAATTTGATTATCACAAATGATAGTGTGTAAATAACATTATGCTGTAATAATAACATGTAACAATAATTTTACGGTAAATTTACGGCAACACCAACACCAACAGTTGTCAAAAGATTCGATAATAAAAGAAGTTCAAGTAAATATTTTCTGTTCTCGTTTCTCTATTCTTGTAAAGATAATTACAATAATGTAACAAACAATGTTTTAAAAAAATCGAGTGTTACTGTTTAGTGTGGATTTGCAGCCTTCAATGCGTTTCGGGCCGCTAGATTGTGGTGAGTTAAATCTTTTAGTCTCGCAGTTTCTTACCATGTATTTGAAGTATTCGCGCGCGAAATAGATATAACAGTTGATTTTTAAGCTAATATTGACTTAGAGTTATTGTGAATAGTATTTCTAATTAGTATTTATTGATCGCGTTTCATTATTGATACGGCTTATTCTGTAAATCGCTTCGCTTTTTTACGATATTGCTGCGTCGCCTGAATCGTATTTTGTTCCTTATTACGTAGGGCATAAGGTCGATAAGTAGTTTCGATGTTGCTGCGATGTCAGTTATAGAATAAGGATGCCTAGCTAAACTTGTCTTTGGAGAATGTGCATACAAAAGTTAATGATACTATTAATAAAAAAATTAATTGAAATAAATAGTTATCTATTTAAAAAGTTATTGACAAAATGATTTTTGTAATTTATAGATAAAATTCTATATTTAAAAAATTATATGTTTTAAAATAAGTAAAAATGTATTTGTACTGCTATTAATTAATGGATAGGTGTAAATTCATTCATTACAAAGCCCAATCATTACACCCACTAAGCTATTTTATTGAAGGTTGGTGAGAAACATTCAAATGAAGGAAATGAAATGAAATTTATTTCTTGGAACATTTACAGATTGTACTTGTATAATAGTTGCTAAAACTGTGTTGCAGATATGAACGCCAGCCTCTGATATTCTATTATAAAGTTCCAGACTAAAAAAAACTGCTAAATACAAATAAAGTAAACTATAGTTAAATATTCATTCATTATTGTAATTGACTTTCCTTACAAACTCTTCTGCTACAAAGAGCATTTAGAATCATATAAGGACTACTAAATTGGAAATTATATAAACCAATACCAAAAAAACTGTAACTCTTAATGCAATTCATGCAATCTAGCTCAGTAAGGAAATGAAGAAACATGAAAAAACAACATTTCTTTTAAATAAAAGAGGCGGTACCATATCGCAATAACTGGTAGTACCTTTTTTTTATTTGAAAGTGCTTTTAAAAGCCATTTTACTACAGAATATTTTGAATTTGTATTTGCAATTAAATTTTTTTATGTTGGACTTGGAGTCCACACACCTGTATCAGCACTTACATTGAATCGATAAGTATATTACCAACTCATTGGTGCAAATTTAGCATTATATAAATATAATGTTAAGATATAGTAAAATGATATCTTTAAAAAAAAATCATCATTTTATATCCTCATAATTATCTTCATAATACATTATTAAATCCTCATAAATTATGTTTTTAAATGAAAATTGTATGAAAATTCATTCAGTAGTTTTTGAGCTTGTTTCTAAAAGATAGACAGAGGCACCTGCGAATTTTATACTATAATATCGCCCTATAAAGTCACATTTCCTGTGCTTATAGTTGGGACATGTTTATTCTTCGGATAGAACAATATGTACTTTCATTTATCTTTAATATTTAAACGAGTTAATCATCATCTTCGTGCCCTTATCCCACTTTAAGTGGGGTCGGCACAACAACTAAACACGCTGTCACATTATTTGGCTGCGTTTTTAAGACCGGCCGCCTGCCTGACGTCAACTTACCTCAGTCGTATTTTACGACACCTCGACAAGAAAGAGGGTGGTCTATTCTAATCAGCTCGACTTACCTTTAGTCGCCTTTTACGACATATCGGTAAGAAATAAGAAATGAAATCGATCTAGCGAGGTTTTATTAAAAAAAAAAATTGTTTTATCCCTGTTATCAGGCATTGAATGAAACTGTTATTTTTATGTGAAAGCAAAGGATAATAACGCTGCCAATTGCAAAGCCATGATAGCTCATTTGAATATAGGGCGGTCACGAATTCAGAATACTACAAATAATTTTTTTTTAATATTTTTTTTATATATTTAAAAAATTACCGATCAAGGCTCCTATACCCAGGTACTTTATCTTTATACAATGTTGCCGATGTATTTTTGTTTCTTTTTTATAATTACGTATTTTATGTTACAGCAAAAACATATAAAGATGGCGGAATCGTGCTGCGTCGCTGGCTGTGTTCAGACCAAAGAAGATATCACCTTTTTCAGGTAAGCAGCATACTCTGTACCTCGTATTTTTCTCTACTTCCTACTAACTTTAATTATTGCTTTAGCAGATTAGCTGTTAACAGAAAGACATTCAGACAAATAGATATATATTCTAATTCCACTACCCTTACAATTTGCCTTCATCTTTAGCTTTACTAGTCAACTTTAGCCCTACGCCATTTATATGCATATCAAACTACATAAAATCCATTCACCTTTTTTGGCCTCCTCTAGTCATATTTCCCCATTCATATTTAAAACTAAGAAGCTGTGGTGGCCCAGCGGTAACACCGTGCGACTCTTTCGAGGAGGTCACGGGTTCAAACCCGGGCAGACACCAATGAGTTTTTCTGTTAAAACTTATGTGTCTAATCGATCATTGCAATTTATCACACGCTTTTCGGTGAAGGAAAACATCGTGAGGAAACCTGCATATCTCTAGAGAATTCTGGAGATATGTGTAACCTACCAATCCGCATTGGAGCAGCGTGGTAGGTCTTAGCTCCAATCCTTCTCTCCAAAAACGGAGAGAAGAGGCCTATTTTCAGCAGTGGGATAGTAACAGGCCGCTACTTACTTTTACTTTTTTTATTTAAAGCTGTTATAGTCCTTGATGATATTTATCCCTTCTCATTAATCATCCTCATCCTCCTGCCCTTATCCCACTCTAAGTGGGGTCGGCGCAACATGTTATAATGTCACATGATTTGGTTACGTATTTTACGACCGGCAGCTTGACCGTCAACTTAAGGTAAGTCGTATTTTTCGATATTTCGGTAAGAAATACTAGGTCTATTCTACGCAACAAAATACCACAACCCCTCCTCATTAAATGACAAACTTATTCTCGCAGTTTCCCTTATATAAAAATTTGTATTCCATCAAATTCAATTCAAATTCAAAATATTCTTTATTCAAATAAACTTGTAAACAAGTGCTTTTGAATCGTCAACTCTACTGCTGGTTCGGAAAGCTGTTCCTACCGAGAAGAGCCAGCAAGAAACTCGGCGGTTGCTCTTTTAAAAATATAATTCTTAATACTATTTACATTATGTCGTTACTGTCTTGTACAGGTTCAAAGAGAGCTATATCCACACATTCTTATCTTCTAAATAATCTTCAAGAGTATAGTAGGCTTTCTGTATCAGCCTCTTTTTAACCGTGTTTTTAAACTGCTGTAATGGCAAAGCTGAAATTGATTGCGGAATTTTATTATAGAATCTTATACCAAAACCCACAAACGAATTACGTACTTTTGCAAGGCGCAAAGCAGGAGTCGCAAGCTTATGTCGGTTCCTGCTTTGTCTATTGTATACATCACCTATCGTTTTATAATTCTTTATATTTTTATGTACATAAATTAAATTGCTTAAAATATACTGTGAAGCAAATGTAAGAATACCTGTTTCCTTAAACTTCTCTCGCAGGGAATCACGCGGTCTTAAATCTAACTCGGTATACCAAACAAAGTGAAACAGTACTTCTCGCCAGAACAAAACTTGACTTTATACCAAGTACAAGTCCGTTCTTGTATGGAGTACTGCAGTCATCTTGGATGAGTCCTTTAAGTACCAACTTAAGGCTTACTTGACTCTGTGTACCGTCCCGCCAGACGAATTATAGGCGATATTAAGCTGGCCCAAAGAAGGATCTCTACCCTAGAGCATAGTGTCATTGCAGAGGTTTCTGTTTTTTACAGGATATTTTTTGGAGAGTGTGCCACAGATCCATTTAATCTGATCACTTCCTCGCTATTTTATGACCGGAGGACCAAACGCTCTACTGCTATACAATTAATATATCAAAAATTCGTAAAAATCGGTTCGACTTCTTTCCTTTTTTCCTCAAGCGTACGGCCAAGATGTGGAATTCCCTTCCTGCATCTATCTTCCCAGATTCCTACGATTTGAATACCTTCAAAAAAAGAGTGAATAGGCACATTGGCAAGTGTGGTCCACCTTAGGCTTTATCTGTCGCTTTCCATCAGGCAATATAGTAGCCAGACGCTATAGCCGTATCGTGTAAAAAAATATCAAATTTAGTCACAAAGATTAGAATGGTGGCATTCTAATCTTATGTTCATGCACCTTTCACTCTATCAGAGAGACTCAGGTAATGAATCCGTAACGTTTCTTTCCTTGAAGGTTCCCAAACAGCAGGACACTGCGCCGGAAGTGGCTGGACGCGTTCTCCACGAGCACAAAGGTCGGTCTACAATCTGTGGTGTGCAGCCAGCACTTCCAGGAGGAGCAGTACGAAACAGTGCGTGGCAAGAAGCGGCTCAAGGCTAAGATGATCCCCACCGTCTTTGATGTGAGTTTAACCTCTACTGTTAAAGCTGGATACTTTGCTGGTCAATTAAACAAGTCAAGCTAAAAATGCTTTTAAAATTTTTTTATGTCCCTACTGTTAATCGTTGAGGAGTTCTCCCGTCTGGCGCCAATCCTGGCCGCAGCAGTAGGTCATGCTTGTCATAAACATGCATTGCCATAGAGACTGCAGCAGTATGTAAAATTTTAGCTCAATCAGACGCCGAGAAGTAGGTCAAATTTAACTAGCAAGACTCCACCTTCACATACATACATTGTAAGTTGAATAAAAGTTTTTAAAAATAAATCTGACTATTTTCAGTTCACCAAAAAGGATTCAGTCCAAAATGAACAAAGCGTCGTCGCACAAGATGGGAATAAAGAGAGTAAAAACGACGATGCCATAAACAAAAACAAAAATGTAACGCAGGGTTGTAGCACTTCGGAGCCTAAATTAGATACGCAGACTAAAGAGGGACAGACAGACTGTGAACTGATCGTCGACGATATGGTAAAAAGGTATATACATTGTAGTCTATAAACTTGAATTAAATCAAATTCAAAATCAATTTAACCCTTGAAGCCACTTATGTTAAGCAGTGGACGTTTATCGGTTGGAATTAACAAAATTATAAAAAACATGCAATAATTGAAAGATTCCACAGGCATTAAGTCAATATTTCCCCTAAAAATAATAATGAAATTTCGTTTCGTTCATATAATCTTTGATTTGCAGCACACAATCAAAAGAGAAGGCAATGGATGTTGATGACAATAAAGATATAGAGGAGATAATAACAAATTATCATATAAAACAGATCAGACCCTTGCATAGAGATACAGACAACAGGCAAATGAAGATAAACCGAATAGCAAACGCGATGGTGCAGATAAACGTGACGGGAGTAACTTATCACAGAGGAGTAGGAAGAGGGGCGATAACGGGAGCCAGAAAGGTAGGAGCTAATGGAGGAAAAGACAGTGGAGGTACGGGAATGGGTGGGAAAGCGGAAGTTGAAAAGGACAACAACGAAGAAACGGGTAAGAGCGGCGATAGAGAAGCGGGAAAGAACAAAGAAGAATCGGAAAAGAATGGCCCTATAGAAATAGGAAGTAAAATAAGCGGAGAACCAGAAAAGAACAATAGCAGACTACTAGCAACGAATGGCATTGGAGAAACATCAAAGAGCAGAGGAGGCGAAACGGATGAGAACAGAATCGGAGAACCAGGGATTGTAGATCCAGCAAATAATAAAGTCGGAAAACTAGCAAATAACAAGACTAATGAGCTAGCAAATAATGGCTGCGGAGAACTTGCAAAGAGTAAGAGTAGTCATCTAACAAAGAACAGGAATGAAGAAATACAAAAAAGCGGGAGTGGAGAAACGAATAAGAGCGAGAGTGCAAAAATACAAGAGATTGGGGGTGAAGAAATAGACAAAAGTGTAAGTGTAGGAACTGTAAAGAACAAGACTGCGGAGTTAACAGATGAAGTTATCATTATAGATGACGATGATGAAATTGAGGAACCCCAAAATAACAGGATCCGTGAACCAGCAAACAACAGGGTCGGAGAACCAGGAAATAGTAGGATCGGAGAACCAGCAAATACTAGGATTGGAAGACCAGCAGATAAAAGGATCGGTGAACCACCAAATGCCAGGATCGGAGAACCAGTAAAGAGGAGGAGTGGAGAACCGGCAAAGAATAGGATCGTAGAATTAAAAAATAACAAAAGCGGAGAACCATTAAATAACAGCAGGGGAGAACTAGTGAAAAACAGGACCCGTGGACCAGCAAATAACAGGATTGGGGAACCAGCAAATACCAGGATCGGAGAACCAGTAAAGAGGAGTAGTGGAGAACCAGCGAAGAACACGATCGCTGAACTACAAAATAACAGGAGCGGAGAACCACCGAATAAGAGCAGCGGAGAACCACCGAATAAGAGCAGCGGAGAACCACAGAATAATAACAGCGTAGAATCACCAAATAAGAACAGCGGCGAACTAGCAAATGACAGGATCCAGGAAACAGCAAACAACAGGATTGGAGAACCAGCAAATACCAGGATCAGAGGACCAGTAAATAATAAGATCGGAGAACTACGAAATAACAGAAGCGGGGAACCACCAAATAACAGCAGCGGAGAACTAGCAAATAACAAGACCCGCGAACCAACAAATAACAGAATTGGAGAACCAGGAAATACCAGGATCGGAAATCCAGTAAATAATAGGATCGTAGATCTACGAAATAACAGAAGCGGAGAACCACCAAATAACAGAAGCGGAGAACCACCAAATAACAGAAGCGGAGAACCACCAAATAACAAAAGCGGAAAACCACGAAATAACAGCAGCAGAGGACTAGCAAATGACAGGACACGCGAACCAACAAATAACACCATCGGAGAAACAGCAAATACCAGGATCGGAGAACCAGCAAATAACAGGATCGGAGAAACAGCAAATACCAGGATCGGGGAACCAGTAAAGAGGAGTAGTGTAGAACCAGCGAAGAATAGGATTGTAGAACTGCAAAATAACGAGAGCGGAGAACCACCTAATAAGAGCAGCGTAGAACCATCAAATAAAAGTAGCGGAGAACAAGCAAATAACAGGATCCAGAAAACAGCAAATAACAGGATTGGAGAACCAGTAAATAATAGGATCGTAGAACTACAAAATAACAGGAGTGGAGGACCACCAAATAATAGCAGGGGCGAACTAGCAAATAATAGGATCCGCGAACCAGAAAATAACAGAATTGGAGAACCAGTAAAGAGGAGGATTGAACCAGCAAGGAACAGGATTACAGAACTGCAAAATAACAGGTGCGGAGAACCACCAAATAATTCCACCGAAAAACCAGCAAATAACGGAAACAACGAACCAGCAAATAACAGGATTGGAGAGCCAGTACAAAAGAAAAGTCGAGAATCAGCAAACAACAAAGTCGTAGAACCACAAAATAACAGTATGGGAGAACTAGCAAAGAAAAATATTGATGAAACAGGAAAGATTAGGAGCGGACAACCAGATAAGACCGGAAGCGTGGAACTAGATAAAAACAGAAGCGTGGAACTAGATAAGAACAGAAGCATGGAACCAGGCAAGAACATAAGCGGTGATCCAGGAAAATATGGAGGTGGAGAAGCAGCAAATAACAGGGTCGGAGAACAAGCAAAGGACAGGGTTGGAGAACGAGCAAAGAACAGGACCGGTGAACCAGGAACGTGTGAAAGTGGAGATACAGCAAATAATAGAAGCGGAAGACAAGCAAATAACGGGAGCGGTGAATCAAGAAATAGTGATAAAGATCCAGCTAATGACAAAGTCGGACCAGCTAAG
Source organism: Morpho helenor (assembly GCA_029227775.1). Taxonomy (NCBI): domain Eukaryota; kingdom Metazoa; phylum Arthropoda; class Insecta; order Lepidoptera; family Nymphalidae; genus Morpho; species Morpho helenor. Next base: position 13,835,388 of record JARGCU010000011.1, read on the forward strand.
AATAACATTGAAGAGCTAGCAAATGACAGGAGCAGCGATCCAGGAAATAAAGGCAGTAGAGACCCAGCACATAGCGGGAGTGGTGAACCAGCAAAGCAGAGCAATGAAGAAATAGGAAAAGGCGGGAGTGCAGAAATACAAGAGATCGGGGCTGGAGAAATAGACAAGAGTGCGAGTGGAGGAATTGAAAAGAATGGGAGTCGAGAGATAGCAGATGAAGTTATCACTATAGAGGACGACGAGCCGGTGTTCATTGAAGTAACCGTGGGAACAGGTGAGATTTTTCTGGAATAAATTAATTTTCACATTTTACTTAATAGCGTATGGTACAGAATGTTGGGCAATGAAAAAGACGGATGAAAGAAGAGTACATGCAAATGAAATGAGAAAGTTAAGGATGTGTGGTATGACAAAACTGGATAAAATACGAAACGAGTAGGTATATAAGGGGAAGTCTGAAAGTTGCGCCCACTATAGAAAAGACGAGAAGTGCAAGATTGAGATGGTATGGACATGTAATGAGGAGGGATGAAAATCATGACCAAACGAGTGTTAAATATAAAATAAAAATTTTTTTCATATGCTGACGATACAGCAGTCGTTTTTACGGGTAATGATTGGATGGCTGTGCGTAAGGACACTGAAATGGGCCTATCTAAGGTTGCTAACTGGCTTAGTACTAATGTACTTACGCTAAATACTGAGAAATCAAATTATATTTGTTTCTCTTTAACTAAAAAATCTCAACCTGATAGTAATTTTTCTATAAAAATACATAATTGTGGAAGTAACGAAAATTGCAATGATAAATGTTCAATTATTAAAAAACAAGAAAAGATAAAATACTTAGGTGTAATGCTTGATCAACGACTCTGTTGGCACAATCACATAGAATTAGTAAGTGATCGTATTAGAAAATTATCTTGGATTTTTAAACAATTAAGACATGTCACATCTTTTGCCCTTCTTAAACAGATATACATAGCTTTGGTTCAATCTGTAGTCACTTATTGTATTCCTATATGGGGCGGTGCGTCTAAGATGAAGTTCCTAAAAATAGAAAGAACACAACGTGCTTTACTAAAGATTATGAGTTTTAAGTCATATAGATTTCCAACATCCAATTTATACAGAGATAGTGATTTATTAACCATAAGACAGTTATACATATTAAATGCCATTCTTAAAATACATAAATCAACTAAATATATAGTGAACAATAAAATACAGCGACGAAAATGTAATGTCTTAGTATATAAGAAAGTACGTACAACATTCGCTTCAAACCAATTTTCTACACAAGGTACTTTATTATATAATACAATAAATAAAAAATTAGACATATATCCAAAAACATATTATGAATGTAAGAAGATAATTACTGCTTGGATGAAAACATTAAACTACGAAGAGACGGAAGAATTATTAACTTTTAGATTTTAACACTCATAAGGAAACATACACATTAGGCTTATTTAAATACACATATATACACACACATTCATGATTAATCTTACATACTAAATTACCTGTTATAACACATATTTATTTATTTTATTATATATTGTATATATCTTATTAATGGTTATATATATATGTATTTATTTATACATATTTATTTAATTATTATATATTAAAATATACTTAATTGTGGTAGCTCAGGTGTTACGGAAGAGTGAGGACTTCTGAAACAGGCTTTATTAAGCTTAAAAGAAGTCCTCAACAATATATCATACAAAATGTAAAAATTGTTACTGTCAATAAATTTTATTTATTTTATTTTATAAATATGATGGATATGTGCCTAGAGGGAGGCCTAAAAAGAGATGGTTGGATTGTGTGAAGTATGACATGCATATGATAGGACAGAATGGAAGAGAAAAACATGTTGTGCCGACCCTATTTAGAGTGGGGTAAGGGCAGGAAGATATACTTAATAGCATAATTCATCTTCATCTCTGTGGGTGATATTTATGTGAGATGAAAAGCTTCGTGTTTACTTGAATCACCAGATGGGAAGGTGCAGGAAGCTACGACGCTGGAGGAGCCCGGCAGCCAGGACTGTGTGATGGTGCTGGAGAGCGTCCAGTGCGAGGTGGACCCCGCCAGCCTCATCATGCCGGACCCCGACCCCGACCCCGATCCGGACGCTGATTGTGATGTCATAGATTTGGGAGAACCGTAAGTGCCTACATGAATGAACTTTATTTTCTTTATAGATTGTCTGCCAATTTTAGGAGTAACGCGTGCAAGATGTAGGGGGGGGGAGGTTATTAGGTTGCGTCAATGCAAGTGTTCATAGTTAGCAAGATGAGACCAACAAATTAAATATGACAATAAACGGAATTCATTCATTGAGGGGACGCTGTTTCATGTGAGCTCTGTATTTAGGGTTCGCCTACGGGTATAAGGAGAAGCCCACCTGAAAAGGTCCCCGAGGAGATCGATGCAGCTCGTGCTCCCGATGCATCATCTCATCATAAACAGATCATCATCATCTAGCGGGGGGAGGGGTTACTTTTAGAGAGGTTGCTGCTGGCGGGGATGGGGGCAATGTGTCCAACGGTACCCTGTCCCTGCCACCAGCAGCGTGGTGGAGCACTGGCAGGTTTTTAGTCGGTGCGAGACCCATATACTCCCATAAGAAAGTATAGGAATTATATAATAGGATCCATAAGTTGGGTAGGTACTCAAATTTTATCAATATTAGACAGATAGTCAGACAATATACACAGACAAACTTTCGTATTAATAATATTATGAATTTCCACAGAAAAAACGATCCTATCAGTCTGATGACGTCCAGCGACGAAGACGAAGTCATAGTCCAAGAGCCGAAATACGACCTCGTCGAAGTCTCAGACGAATTCGACGAGGACGACGTGCCCCTGGTGCGGCTGAAGCACCGGCCGTGGAAGTCGCTGTTGGACCCGTGCTACATCCTGGACTCCATGATCTGCCAGTACCAGGCCAGGGCCGACACCGTTACGAAGATCAAGTGGGGCGATCTGTACTTCCACGTGTGCTTGGTCTGCCCTTACCGGACCGAGTGCGAGCAGGAGTACCGCGACCACCTCCGCCAGCACTCCACCGCCGTGCATCTGTGCGATAACTGCAGCTACATCACCTCCAGCAAGCAGCAGTTCGTCAGGCACAAGAGGAAGCACCGAGAGGAGAAGCGGTACAACTGCCACCTGTGCAAGTACAAGGCGAAGCACAAGATGAGCCTCACCTACCACATGAAGTCCCACGACAAGCGGTCCCGGGGCGCGCTCAAGTGTCGCACGTGCTCGTTCCGGACGAACGCGAAGAGGGAGCTCGCCAAGCATACAGCGGCGTGTAAGGTGAAGAAGTTCGTGTGCGACAAGTGCGGGTACAGGACGGGCCGGCGGGCGGACATGACGCGACACGTTCGCCGACACCGGAAAGCCGGTGACGACGACGACGACTACGTGCCGCCTAAAACCGCGTGAACGTGATAAACTGTTGTTATAGGCTAATTGTTTAACTCAGTCCTCGCCTGCGGGGTACGAGGGCGCGGAGTTAGGGGACTGAGTTAGCTGAAGCTTCCGTAGAGTGATATATAAGAAGTGATCGTCAGGATCTACTTCTGACTCCGTTTTGTCATAACTAGTCAGGACTAGTGTAGGCGAGGACTGAGTTAAACCGTTGGCCTATAGTTATATTTAAATTCACCGTATGACAAGTTTAAGTGATTTTTTTTGGTAAAATGTTAAGCTGCACATCCACCGGCCGTACCATAAGAATAAGTAAGTTTTTCAATTTTTTGACTTGTAAATTGTCTTTGGGACTAGACAGTCGTGTGTAATTGACCCTCATATTTAAAAAAAAATAACAATACCAAGTTTTTTTAAACTTTAATTAGAGTTGAAAGTGCTTTTAATTCGTCAACATTTAGTGTAAATAGTAATAATAGTTAGTTTGATTTGTATATTATTGTTATATAGCAAGTGGTAAAAATATTTTAAACCAATCGATATAAAGGTATTTCTATTTTTTTTTTAACGAATTTGATTTAATTTTAATGGTTAATATACAATATAACGCCGTGTGGTATCCGGCTGAATAGAATAGACCAACCTCATTTCTTACCGAGGTGTCGTAAAAGGCGACTAAAGTAAGTCGATCCGCCGTGTTGTATCCGGTTAAGTAGAATAGACCACCCTCATTTCTTACCGAGGTCTCGTAAAAGGCGACTAAGGTAAGTCAACCCGCCGTGTGATATCCTGGTAAGTAGAATAGACCACCCTCTTTCTTACCGAGGTGTTGTAAAATATGACTAAAGTAAGTTGATGTCAGGCAGGCGGCCGTAGGTAGCCACATCATGTGACAACATGTTTATAACATGTGCCGGTCCCACATAAAGTGGGATAAGGGCAGGCAGATAGTTAATATACAATATAATCAAGACTGTACAATTTATGAATGGCTGTTATATAAATTGAATTAGCTTAATAATAGGTTTATGGTATTTAAATTTTAAATAAGATTTTGCGTTGTTCTTCATACATATTATAAAACAAAGTCTCCAAAAGCTGTCTGTATGTAATTGATTTTCTCGATCTACTAAATAGATGTTTGTACTATTTTTAATAAAAGATGGTACAATTCATGAGAAAGGTTTAGATTGTGAATAGAATAGTTCAGTTACCACAAGATTTACCCGGGAAAAATACTGATATTAACGCCGGCGATGGCAGCGTGGCTCGCTAGTTTTTTATATGAATATTATATTATTATATATTTTATAATTATAATTGAAAAATTAGCCTTTACTGATTGAACATTTAATAATATAATATTATATTGATGTGATTATATATAATAAATCATCGTTTGGGACTAGTCTAGCTGTAGTGATAAGTTTTTTTTTTTTATAATTTATGTAATACATGTTATTTTTTATTATCGTTTAAATTATTCAGGGCGATTAATGTTGATTATGAACAATTTAAATTGCATTTAATTTAATTTAAAAAAAAACTGTTCGTCTATCGGTTATTAACATAGAGTAAAAAAGCCATTGGTAAAACTAAGTGAGTGTCAAATCAAATAATAAGAGGAAAGATTAAATTCATATACTTATCTTTTTCTAATTACACATAAAGGAGAGAGACAAATAAATCTCGTTCGTTTTCTTTTTATTGTCGATGGGCATATTTTTAAGTTTGACTCCTCTACTCTATGGTTTTTGTACCCTGCTTTGACCGATGGGCGTTCAGCTTTATATTTTATTTGAATCAAGCGCAGGTCGCTGTCGTGATTATTTTGTAATTAGATACGGAGTTGTAAATATAATATTGATTTTAATTTGTTTTATTTTAATTGTCGTGAACATGAAAATTTTAAAGTAATATAAAAAATATACTAATATAAAAAAATATACTAATATAAAAAAAAAACGAAACTAAACTAAGACTTGAATTCAAAGAATATTTTTTTTCTAAAGTAAATTTATAATAAAGTTATTTTAGAATAAATATTACATACTACAAATATACTTATTTTTTATATTTACCATGAAAATATTGTTTACGATAAAAAAATGATATCTAAAAATTTAGTTATCCTACTATCCTATCCTACAATTATAAATGCGAAAGTTTGTGAGTATGGATGCATGTTTGTTACTCTTTCACGGCGAATACGCTGAACCAATGGCGATGATATTTGGCACAATTATTCTTTATACACCGGAAAAACATATAGACTATAGAAATCCTGTTAGTTCTACAGGAATAGGATGAAATTTAAAAGTGCCATCAATTATTTACCTATCACGTGACAAAAATCCACGCGAATAAAGTTGTAGGTAAAAGCTAGTATTTTCATATTATAGAACAGGTAATTTGAAGATTTAACCAGTTTTTAGTTTTGAAAAACTCATAAATGCACTTCATTGTGTCTGCTAGTGCTACCACTGTTTTTTTTAAACATTTCAATTGATATTTATTATGTATTATTTATTTCTTATACCATTATTTTGTTGTATTATCTGTAATCATGTCTCCCTATTTCGTTTTTATGGTTTGAAAAAAAACAAGTTGTAAAAATGGTGAAAGTTTATTATAAAAAGTACTTAAGTGCTATTTCTGTGAGCTTTGCTCAGCAGCCTGCTGGCTTATTAGTTGAAACGCGGCACACCACCGCGTTCAGGTTGGTCATGGCTTCGTCCTGCACGGCCTGGTCGAATTTCTGAGAGAAAGCAACCAAAAAATTAAAGTCTTTATTGAAAGAATCGAGAATTAATATATAAACAAAATTAACACTTATTAAAACCATAGGAAAGTTTGCTTTTAATTTATGGTATAATTTAAGGACTTTTTAGATTGATTCGGACTGGTTCGTTGAATTATTAAAAAGATTCGCTCTATAATCGCGCGTAAGATTTAATAATTAAATTGAAAGACTTGTTAATTTAATTGAAAGACTTGTTAATTTAATTGATAAACTAATTAAATTATAGGACTTGTTACATAAATTTAAGGTATATTTTCAATAAAACAATTTAAGAATTATTAAAATCATTAATTAATAGATTGATTAAAATAGATATTTTTTTAATTTGATTAAAAGTAATTTTAGAAAATTTGAAGGTTTTTTAAAAACGTTATTTTTTATTAATAGAAGGTATCTACTGAAACAAAAAAGATGTCATAGACCAGCGGTGAGTCCGGGCGACTCTTTTTTTCAGTGGGTTTCCAGGACTCGGGGCAACCCGTTACCCGCTTGAAATGAAAGCAGTCATCAATAAATCTTCCGTTAACTAGTTAATTGATAGTAACAATTTATCAAACGCTTATCAGTGAAGGAAAACGTCGTGTGGAAACTGCGTATCTGTAGAGTATTCTAACCTGTAACCTACCAATCATAGTGATGGTGGCCAGAGGCGTACGCCCAGCTGTGGGGACATCTCTTTTTTTATGTAATAGGATGGCAAACGAGTATGCGGTGCACCTCAAGTAATAACCGCCCACGACCTCTCGCAGAGCCAGTGCGTTGCCGTCCTTTAGGACGGTGGAAATTACGCTTTTTGAAGGTACTTATATCGTACCAATCCAGAAACGCTACCAAAGGGAGGTCGTTCCGTAAAATGTTAGTGTGTGGAATGAAATTATTTGAAAACCGCACAGTAGTGGATCGCCACGCATCCAGATGGTGAGGATATTTTAACCTGTGACGTACAGTGCGGTTGTGGAATTTAGCAGGAGTCAGGTCATGGTCAATGGAACACTCTCCGTGGAAGATGCGGTAGAAAACGCACAGTGATGATACGTTTCTACGCATCGCTAAAGAGCCCAGCTGTTTGCTAATCACTTTGTCCCCAATAAAACGCACAGTGATGATACGTTTCTACGCATCGCTAAAGAGCCCAGCTGTTTGCTAATCACTTTGTCCCCAATAAAACGCACAGTGATGATACGTTTCTACGCATCGCTAAAGAGCCCAGCTGTTTGCTAATCACTTTGTCCCCAATAAAACGCACAGTGATGATACGTTTCTACGCATCGCTAAAGAGCCCAGCTGTTTGCTAATCACTTTGTCTAAAATACAACGCACAATGATGATACGTTTGATGGTGATACCTCGTTGATGACGACGGTGGGCACGAAGGCCAACGGACGCTGCACGACGTCGGTCTTGTCGCCATACGACGCCAGCAGCGCGTCGCCCTGCTCGCCGCCCGCGCAGGCCCGCAGCTTGTCCCCCTCCGCCTGCCGCTTCACTTGCTCCAAGCACTGTCACCAGGGGAACAGAGGGGGGGAGAACGTTTATTACACCCTTTATATTGTTAGATATTATTGGTAATGTATTATTATTGTTGTCGGAAACTGTAACAGTCAAATATCATCGCTTTAGTTATTTATACCGGAAGAACTAACAACACTATAATCACGTTACCGATAGAAAGCGGGGGGAAAGGGGTTCTTGTGACTATTATAAATGGCTGAGCTTGCCATAGCCTTCAGCCTTGTTACAAACTTGACTCGTAGGGTTATTAGACGCTCATGAGGCTAGTGTCAGTGTTTCCCGAACTTTTTTGGTCCATGCCCCACGTTAAAAATTATTTTGCCCCCCTGAGTAAAATAAATAAATATTAATATTAAACATTTAATTGTCCACTTAAATAACATAAATAATAGGTTTTAGGAAGAAAATTGCTTTTTTTCGTAAATTTGGCACCGAAATCTAACATTGCACTTAAATGGCCCAGAGCAAAAAGCTTTAACTCGTGTCGAGTTTCCCAAATCTCCCCCCCCCCTCTCTTATCCATCAAATTGCCCCCCTATGGGTCGTAGGCCCCACGTTGGAAAACACTGGGCTGGATCGTATCATCGTTTGGAGTCTCGCTTGACTTGTACGATCGAGATGTCTAATTCAGACTCTGCACTTTTATCAAGAACCGGTGAGAATACAATTTATCAGAAATATATATGTTATAGTATACCGTGTCCAAAGACTTGTCGGGCTGCGCCTGGCCCATCAGGCAGATGACAAGCTCCATCTTCTCCGTGTCCTGCAGCTTGCGGTCCTTCAGGATGCACGACTGGATCTGACAGGGCGAGAACACTTATATACAATCCGGCCATAAATATACCATAAGGTTTATTCCAGTTTTCGTAGAAAAAAACGGGTTTATATGCTACAGCAAAAACATACTTAAAAAACTTAACTCAACTTATAAGTAACCCGATAAATAAGCTACAAGTGTCCCAAATTTTATCAACATTACACCTACAGATTGATCGTGAAATCGTAACAGATAGAATTTCCCATTTACAATATTAGTACGAATACAACTTACGTTTATTTAACTTTAATAAAAGTTATGTTGCCGTGGTATTTAGCTACGTTTTTGTGTAAAATCGCCAAATTGATTCATTGTGAGAACAATGATTTTAATGTAGAATTGAATAGAATAGCTTTATTCATTCTCACAACACAAAATAAACAATTTACACACAGAGAGAAGCAATAACAACAAAAAATTATAAAAAAGGGCGGACTTAACTAAAAAAGTATATAAGTTGCTGCAAATGTCTATAAATTATTTATACACGCTTCCAATTGTATTTACGTGTAATAATATAACTTAAATGTTCCACCGTAAAATGATTGGTTGTGTCGAATCGAGAAAGTTGTATAATAATTGCTTTCATGTGAACTCGGAGCAACGAAAAACAAAGATGGCGTTCAACAACCGTGTGAATTCTAATTACTCTTCTAATTTTACCGTAATATCTATACTAATATGTAAAGCTGAAAAATTTGGTTGTTTGGTTGATTCGCCAGCAAGCGACATGTTTTCGTCTCTACACAGCTGAATATATTTATGCTTGTTGTCCGCTTAATATTCCGTATCTATATGTGTTTGTGGCCCAGCGGTAACACCGTGCGAATCTTTCGAGGAGGTCACGTGTTCAAACCCGGGCAGAATAAGTTTTTTTTTTAAACTTATGTGTCTAATTGATAATTGCAATTTATCACACGCTTTCGTAGGAAAACATCGTAAGGAAACCTGCATATCTTTAGAATATTCTGGGTACATGTGTAACCTACCAATCCGCATTGGAGCAGTGTGGTAAGTCTTAGCTTCAAACCTTCTCTCCAAAAACGGAGAGAAGGGGCCTATTCTCAGCAGTGAGATAGTAACAGGCCGCTACTTACTTATGTGTTTATTGGCAGAAAGAGAACATATTAAGTTTTTGTCCGTTCACTCTATCCTTTTTTTCGTCTGTGGCTATAAGTAAAGCACCCAAATAATGCACTAAGCACTTACCTTGTTGCCGTAGCACTCGTCGGGCCCGTGGTGGCAGATGAACGACCACTTGCCGTTAGATTTGTCGTGCTGGAACAGGTATTATTTAACACCATTCGTGATTGTGTATTTTACTCCAAAAAAAAACAAAATATTCTGTATTCAAAAGCTTACAAGTGTTTTTGAATCGTCATCTCTACAGTAGTAGTTATCTGTAGTCGTCAATATTAGTTGTCTGTACTCTACAATATTAGTTATCTGTAGTCTAAAATATTAGTTGTTTGTAGTCTTCGATATTAGTAACCACTAGTGTGCAATATTAGTTGTTTGTAGTGTGCAATATTAGTTGTTTGTAGTGTGCAATATTAGTTGTCTGTAGTCTTCGATATTAGTAACCTCTAGTCTACACTTATTACTTGTTTATAGACTACAATATTAGTTGTTTGTAGTGTGCAATATTAGTTGTTGCATTGTGCAATATTAGTTGTTCGTAAACTACAATATTAGTTGTTTAAAGTCTACAATATAATTGTCAGTTTTTTATAATATTAGTTGTCTGTCGTCTACAACATTAGTTATCTGTTATAAATTTAAATTAAATATATTCTTAATTCAAGTACATATTGTAAACAAACGCATTTAAATCGTCAACTCTACTGCTGGTTTGGAAAATTTCTCCTCACGAGAGGAGCAGAAACTCAAGACAGCAAAACAGCAAGAAACATGGCGGTTGCTCTTTTCAAATTATAATTGTTATGACTTGTATATTTCCTCAGTCATATCTTGTGTAAGGTCCAAAATAGCTATTTTATTTTATAATATCACACACATTACCCGTGCACGTAATGTGCTTAAAGGGGGTGTAAAAAGCTTTTTTTAACCGTCAGGGTCATTCGGAACATTTGACCCCATACTTCCGACGAAGTTCACTCACAGTGGATTTCCCATAAGGCACCAGCTTGACCTTCACCAGCCCCCGGAAGTTCCTCCAGATGGGCGCCAGCTGTGAGGTGATGAACTTCTTGCTGTCAGGGCACAGCGATTCGTAATAGACCGCTATTTTCACCTGAAAAATAAATATACAATAACAATTAAAGTTGTGATTCCACAAATATAGGTGGATTAAGTTTTTTGTGGTTATAATCCGGCCGGAGCGGCGTGGACGCCACAACTAAAAAAGAAGAAGTCTCCAAGTCAAAGGTTAATCCTTGATTATTCGGGATGGATTGCCGGTTGTCTGCCTATCCTACCTATGCTCACCAACTGCAGCTATCGAAGGCACGCAGTAAGCGCGAACACAAACAAACTCTTCAGCTTTATATATTAGTATAGATTGAATTATTACTTGCCCCCCGTGTCCTAAATTCTTAAGTACCAAGAGCTCCGGCCTACGAGCTCTTACATCACCAGGCTCCTGATATTTCCACTTACCTTCTCGTCTCGTTTGCTTTTAGCCAGCGCACTGCAGACCAGCGTGAAGATGCACAGCATCAGAAGAGATTTCATCTTGTTCTGTGGACAATACTGAATTTTAGTCTTCCATTATGCTTACTCTGTTTCTGCTTTAATTCTTGTTCTTTTCCTTCTATTACTCAAAGGTTGACTGGAAGAGATCCCTTTTAGGGATAAGTCCGCCTTATACATGTGCTTTTTTATATTTTTCTTTCTCTTATCAAAATATATGTATAAAAAGAAATAAATAAATAAACGTGGTCTACCATATTCAAATTCAAATTCAAAATATTCTTTATTCAAATAAACTTGCTTTTGTATCGTCAACTCTACTGCTGGTTCGGAAAGCTGTTCCTACCGAGAAGATCCAGCAAGACCAGCAAGAATCTCGGCGGTTGCTCTTAAAAATACAATTTTTAATACTAGCTACAATTTAATCGTTTCTATCTTGTACAGAGTCGAACAATACCTATATCCACGCATTCTTATAATCTAAATAATCCTCAGCAGTATAGTAGGCTTTCTGTATCAGCCTCTCCTTAATAGTGTTTTTAAACTGCTGTAATGGCAAAGTAAAGTTGACAGAGGCCGTTCATCATCATCATCTTCCTGCCCTTATCCCACTCTAAGTGGGGTCGGCACAACATGTTATAAACATACTGTCACATGATTTGGCTGCGCTTTTACGACCGGCCGCCTGCCTGACGTCAACTTATCTCAGTCAAAGAAAGAGGGTGGTCCGGCTGAATAGAATAGTACCACCCTCATTTCTTACCGAGGTGTCGTAAAAGGCGACTAAGTTAAGCCGACCCGCCGTATGATATCCGGCTGAGTAGAATAGACCAGCCTCATTTCTTACCGAGGTGTCGTAAAAGACGACTAAGGTAAGTCGACCCGCCGTATGGTCCGACTGAGTAGAGTAGACCAACCTCATTTCTTACCGAGGTGTCGTAAAATACGACGAGAGGTAAGTGACGTCAGGCAGGCGGCCGGTTGTAAAAACGCAGCCAAATCATGTGACAGCATGTTTATAACATGTTGTGCCACTTAGAGTGGGATAAGGGCAAGAAGAAGAAGTTAACACATAGTTTGAGTATTGATTATATATTAGAAACTGGTTTTAGAATTAATTCTTAACGGCTGATTGTCAAACGCAATAGCCCAGTTTGAAATTGTCGCTCTATAGCTAACGGTTCACACGATAATTTAGAAACTGCGATATTTCAACGTGAGATCGCTTTGTTTAGAGAAAGCAAGAATTTCGCTCCTGTACGCTTTACTTTTTGTTAAATACAAATGAGAAGTGCATTGCTTATAAAATGGAGTGAAGCGCACTCAATTTAACAAGCATCAGAATAATTTAAAAAAAAATCAATTTTGCCATTCATAATTAATGTATAGAAACCGGCTATACTCTCGTCTTATATTATCGGATGAGCCCGACTAATTTCATGCCCATACGGGGCTCTTATTTACGAGCTCTTTACACGACGTTATCGTAGCAGTTTCTATACAAAAGTAATGAATTATTGTACTATAATCGATAATTCAGAAGTGAAAATATAGGTAATGCTAAATGTTGAGTGTACTGTACGTTCTCATACCTGGTACATGCAGAATTCATAAAACACATGTCCACCACCAATAACATTACACAATCTCAACAATCGTTTCGCCCCATAACCTAAGCGTAGTCGTGACTACAATAAAAAGCTCTTTTTTACGATTTTGTCAATTGATGAGATTGTGGCAGTGAATGTGTGCAGTGCTCGTGTATTGTTGTTATTGGAGAGGGGTAGTGCATGGATTTTAATGAACTCTGCATTTATCAGGTATGCAGAGAACGGACAATATACTCTATATTTAGCCTTAGATGTATTTCTTTTATTTTATGTTTTATTGTAATAATATTTTCATTACTTTTGATCTGAGGTATAGTAAATTTTAATTTTAAACACACATGTTTCACCGTATTATTAAATGATAAAATCATCATTTTCATATTTCGCTTGAATATCAAAGTAATATCACCGGCTACAAAAACATTTAGTTATACTAAATCTTTTCCTAGCGTATTATAAATATTCATTTCTGTAGAAACGTCTAGATCCTTAACTCGTACAGATCTTATTAATTAACCTTATCTAGACCTCAGCAATAAGGAGCGTAGGTACATAACGTCTAAACTATTAGATTTCAGACGCGGTCGGCAATTAAAAGGTAAAACAAATCCAATTAATCATTTTTAAATGATGCCATAATTTTAGTTCCTAATAAAAAATTATAAAAATAATAAAGGAAATTGTGGTATGTATATATTCATTAAAAATACATTTAAACTAATAATAATTGAAGTATGTTTGTTCTTTACAACGTACTGTCACGAAAGTTTTTGAAAAAAATCAAAATATCTATGGTCACTTTTCTTGAGGATTTGAACATATAAATATGTTCAAATTATAAGAGTTAAGTTCTAACTTCAATATTCACAATGCTTTTTTACAAGTTGTATATTGTATAATTTTAAATTATACGTGATTAAAAAAAGCTATCATTTATAAATATGCACAATATTTTAGAATTATTAATCTGTAATCGTTCGTTCGGAAACGAAACGTACTTCCTTTATCTTTTCTCACGTTCCACTTAAAACTAATTAACTTTTAATTATATTCAAATCCGACAACAGCTTATGTGCGATCTCTTTAAGACAGACTAATTCTAATATACATGCAATCAAGGTTGTAATGAAAATAATTATCTCATTTAATTGTTTTTGGTACTTTATTCTTAAAATAGCATCTTTAAAACGTTATCAACCTCAAATATTGCAAAAACGACCCGTACGTGGTATTTATATAATTTAAATCCGCGTAATTCCCAGTGAGAGAACTTTAAGGAAATATGTGTTCTAATATTAGCTGCACAGTATATTTTAAAGAAAATATCTTAGTGCATAGAAATTCCCAGAATTATTTCTCTCATTATTTATTGCGCTCTCATTTATAGTCCTGCCTATGGCTCCCCTAAACTAATATGACCTAATGTAAGTTACACATAAATAAATTTAAATAAGTATGTATCAATTCGCGGCCACAGATCATAAACAGTTATCCCAATACATGGCTCGTCGTGTCCAACATACTAATGCGAGGCAATGACCCCACACGTGAGGTGCCAATTTAAATAACCACCTTACTGCTTAACGCGCATTACTTTTTTTTCATTTTTAATTGTTTTGCTTATTCCATAGTGCAAGTTTTTTTTTATAAATCTAAATTAATTTAGTTTTCATTATGTATGAATCACAAAAATATTTTTTTTATTTGAAGAAGATATATGATTTTTGAAAACGATTTTATGTATCTTATTAAATAGTAAATATTACCAAAATTATACGAAATAAGTTTTAAATATATACCTAGTAGACTATCACTTATTAATTTACCGATTCTATTTGTTTGTAATTTTATTTCGAAGATAATATTTGAAAAACCTGCGCTATGGCATGTTAAAAAAAACTTACCTTTTGGATAAATTTCAGTAGTGATATTATAGACCTTTTCACTGAAAACATCAATTCGTATGATTTTCAAATCAATAACATCTAATTTATTTCGAGAACGTAAATTAGTACAAAAGCTAAATATGCATATAACAAAAAGTAACTTTGAATGTCGTTATATTTAGTTGAATTTAGATTCAAAATAATTTTATTTTACAATATTTTGTAAATAATAACGTTTTTAACCACAATTTACTTTAAATATTTTGGAACAGTAATGTACACAACATTAGACGACAAAATTATACGTCTGGACCGCTTTGGGAGTACTGACTTTGTGACCTACCATCTACTTGAACTCTCCTTATCAAAGTTCAATAATATTAAATGTTTTATTTATTTTCGTCACTGATAGCGTGTATGACAAGATGATTTATTTTAAAACATCGATAAACTAAAATTTCACAATTGATTATTTTTGTCATAAATAAACTACACAATTTTTGTACAATGTCTGACAAAAAAAACTAGTACTAAGCGGTAAATATTTTTTTTATAAATATAGTAAAGGATTTTTTTTTGCTTATAAATTTCATAATCTACCGTGTGGTATCCGGCTGAGTTGAATAGACCACCCTTATTTCTTACCAAGATGTCGTGAAAGGCGTCTAAGGTAATTTGATCTGCCGTGTGATATCGGGCTGAGTAGAATAGACACCCTCATTTCCTCACTTCAAGATGAGTTGGCGTCAGGCAGGCGGCCGGTCGTAAAATAACTAACCAAAAAATTGTAACAACAACATTATTTTATTATTTCATATTACTAAACGGTCCATTGTCTGTTTGTTATTATTAATTATATTTAATTTTTATTTTAATTACTTGTACTATATTTGCTTCTTTTTTAATTTTAGAGCGGTTGGCTGAAAGAGATTCCGATTCCGGAATAAGCCCTCCATTGCAAATTATGTTGTTTTTTATTATTATTTTTATATTACTTAACTAGCGGCCTGCCCCTGCTTCGCACGGGTATAAAATATATAGCCCATGTCACTCAGTGAAAAAAAATTATTAAAATCGATCCAGTAGTTTTGATTTATTCATTACTGCCCGTGGCCCGCAAGAGTTAAATTTGGAGAAAAACAATTTCCCTCTCCCTATTCCAAGAAGATTTCCTGCTATCTTTGAATATCTAAATTCATATAGTACATATTTGCGTATTTATTTTAACATTTTTCCTTATATATTTTATTTTTACAATTAATTACAGAATGTCTTTAAACAAACTCTTGAAAGAGCGACATCGCTGCTAAAGTCAAAGTGTTATAGGGCGAAGCGCGGCGGCCTCACGGCATTTTAAATCTGTAATATCTCCGAAAATGTTCACTTAAATTACATGCTGTTAACGGCCATATTGATCTATATTAAATCAACTATTTATTTAAGGTACTTAATTGGATAAGGATTAATGCTGTATTGTATAAAAATTGCTTCAAAAATAAGGCATTATTTTTCGTAAAAAGTAAATGAAAAAAAATGCTATAGTGGGTTATCCATAAGAGATAGACATACACCATCGCGCACTTTTCTGTAGACCTTTTCAAGGTGTACAAATACTTAGTACATTATTTTGATAAATCTCGTAGGGTTTAGCCTGCGTTTGCAATGTAAGCGGAAAAAAATTTAATTATTTACAGAAACCTCAAAAATTACAGTATTTCTCTACTTCGTATTGAATGTTAGTATACGTACAAACCTTCCTCTGGAATCACTCTATCTATTAAAAAAACCCGCATCAAAATCTGTTGCGTAGTTCTAAAGTTTTATGTGTACATAGGGAAATATGGACTTTGTTTTATCATATGTAGTGATGATAAATTAAACTACGACCAGAAAAATGACACGCTGAAAAGCACGTTTTGTCTTAAAAAGGAATTCACTAATTTTTAAACTACTATCATACAATTATTTATCGTAACGTACTTATAAGTACGGATACGTTGTCGCGCTGAAAAGCACGTTTTTATAAAGTATTGTTATTTTCCTCGCTAGAGAGCTCCGATCATAAATGCGTCCGATCGCTGCTAAATTCAAATGATTAAAGGGCGAACCGCGATTTTTTTTTTCGAATATGACTAACGCTGTTAGCCCTAATGGCTTTGACAGCGTCACCGATAAGACGGGCGAGCGCAGAAGCATCGCCGAGAAGAAAAGAATCGAACCGCGACCTCCGACGCGCTATTTATAGGCTCGCGGCGCGGCCCCTGCATTTTAAATCTGTAATATCTTCGAAACTGTTTATTTAAATTACATGCTGTAAAGGGTCATATTGATCAATATTAAATAAACTATATATTTAAGGTTCTTAATTGGATAAGGATTAATGCTGTATTGTATAAAAATTGCTTTGAACATAAGGCATCATTTTTCGTAAAAAGTAAATGACAAAAACTGCTATTGTGGGTTATCCATAAGAGATAGACATATACCATCGCGGACTTTTCTGTAGACCTTTTCATGGTGTACAAATACTTAGTACGTCATTTTGATAAATCTCGTAGGGTTTAGCCTGCGTTTGCAATGTAAGCGGAAAAAAATGTAATTATTTACGACATCACATTAGAAACCTCAAAAATTACAGTATTTCTCTACTCCATATTGAATGTTATTAGACATGTAAACCTTCCTCTAAAATCACTCTATCTATTAAAAAAAAACCGCATCAAAATCTGTTGCATAGTTTTAAAGATTGAAGCATACATATGGATATACGGACATAGGGACAGACAGAGAATGCGACTTTGTTTTATACTATGTAGTGATATTATTTATTTTTACAATTGATTAGACCATGTCTTTACATACAACATTCATAGCTTTCTTATCATTAGACAATATAAACTTGAAAGAAGGACATTTAGTTGCGCCTCCGGTCGCTGCTAAATTCAAAGTGCTTATAGGTCGAAGCGCGGCCTCCTCGCAGGATTTTAAATCTGTAATATCTCCGAAAATGTTCACTTAAATTACATGCTGTAAACGGCAATATTGATCTATATTAAATCAACAATTTATTTAAGGTACTCAATTGGATAAGGATTAATGCTGTATTGTATAAAAATTGGTTTGAACATAAGGCATCATTTTTCGTAAAGAGTAAATGAAAAAAACTGCTTTTGTGAGTTATCCATAAGAGATAGATATATACCATCGCGGACTTTTCTGTAGACCTTTTTAAGGTGTACAAATACTTAGTACATCATTTTGATAAATCTCGTAGGGTTTAGGCTGCGTTTGCAATGTAAGCGGAAAAAAATTTAATTATTTACAGAAACCTCAAAAATTACAGTATTTCTCTACTTCGTATTGAATGTTATTATACGTACAAACCTTCTTCTGGAATCACTCTATTTATTAAAAAAAACCGCATCAAAATCGGTTGCGTAGTTTTAAAGTTTTATGCGTACATACGGAAATATGGACTTTGTTTTATAATATGTAGTGATGATGCAATATAGATATTACAAACAAACATGTTTAAAACTTGCTGTGCCGACCCCACTTAGAGTGGGATAAGGGCAGGAGAATCAAAAATGAAATGAAAAAATTTGATAATCGTTTTACTAAATTTCGCGGACAATTTCTAAAACTTGTAGTCTTTCACTGAAATCGTTTTGCCGATATATATCCACCCAATTCTTCAGGTCATCGTACGGTGATCCAGCTAACGAACTGACAGACTGCGATATCGAATGCACACAGCTAACCCTTGGCCTAAACCTGATAACAAACGTAAATAACTTGTACTACTTTGTTAGTGTCTGGTAACTATGACAAAAAACATTGAGTTTGAAAAAATTGGAGAAGTTAAAATAGGCTAACATTTCAATGATTCTCTACGTAAGATGTGTAAGACGAAATATCTGTTTTCAAATATCGGTCAACGTTTCCCGCCACGGTGCCTCTATAAACAGTTATCCGGTCTTAAAGGACGACATTTCTCGTCGCTAGTAAAGCTTCATACAACAACGTGATGAATAGTCAGCCATACCACAAACCAGTGTTGCCAACCCATTCTATTTTAACAGTAGATTTTTGTTTTCACATTGATGCCTCTGTTTTCTCATTTACTCCTAATTTAAAACATGTTTAGCGCTACCTACACTACAATTACAATATGCAATTTTTTTGATATCCAGCATATTTCAGAATAAAAGTACAGGCTAAAGCGGTAAAGACTTATTGAAACTTATAGATATAGAACCATAAGAGATAGAGACATGCTATCATAGAATTTTTTGGTATTATTTTTGTAGTAGATCTACAAAAATAATACCAATTCTTCAGTACATTACTTTAGAGTATCTCTGTTGGTTTATGCGGCGCACGCGTCTTAATCTTCGAGCGGACGAGATTTATTTACAAATGCGCGACTTCTGCATAATTAACATAAAACCGTAATAAACTATCCTAAACCTTCAGAAATAATTGCACTATGTTTTCGTAAAAACTGTACTAAATCGGTTCATTTAAATTTTGAGAAAACCGATCACATAAAGACAGATAGCTTCTTAGGGGAATTCTTAATATTATATTTATATTGCTGATATTACGAGATCTTTTGATACATTCAAAAGTAAATGACAATCTTTATGTATTCAAATAAGCAAAAGAAAATAAGAAAACACATTTCACACAATAAAGCAGCGAACTTTAGCTTTGTTCGAAAGTTAAGTAGTGTTGGAACGTTATTGACGAAAAAACATTTAACTGAAAGAACAGTTTCACTTGTTTGTGAAGCCATTTACAATCACTTCTGAGAGAAAGTATTTCCGAGTGTAAACAGCTTGTTACTTTTGTCATTTACATACAATTCAAGTGCGGAGCGGGAAACTTGCGAGCGTCGCGCCCTTTTTGCAGATTCGATGCACCAAATGGTCTAGAATGCGAGAGATTCAAATTCAAAATATTCTTAATTCAAATAGACTGATTCCAGAACTTTTATATAGCCAAATATTTTAAAGAAACTACCACTCACTCGAAAGATTGCTCCCAACTAGAAAAATCGGCTTAAATACGGTGAATATTTTAAGAAATAGAATTGGTTAATTATATGTTAATCGTTTCAGCCTGGTGCGTTAATTGATTGCAGTTAACATACCTATGTTGCTATCTATACTAATATTATGAAGAAGAAAAATTTGTATGTATGTTTGTAATGTTTTCACATCAAAACTACTGGACTGATTTCTATAATTCTTTCACTAAAGCTGCATCTTTACTGAGCAACATAGGCTATATACATTTAAAAAAATAGGAATCCGTACTAAAAATGTAATAAGGTGTAAAAAATGAGTCATAAAATTCTGTCATCGCATGCGCTGCGGAAATTATGATATATTTAACAAAAATAAATCAATACTCCGACTTAGTAAACTTTCCACTGCCATGAGATCGGTATGTACGCGGGTAAAACCGCGAGATATTACTAGTTATCAATATAATAGATGATCCAGATGTTCCCAAAGTTCACAGCGAAGAAGGTTTTCTATTGTACACAATCCATATTACATAAGTAAATTGTACTTCTAGGTTTTTTCCCTTCAAATGGCTTGCATTGTCATAAATATTAATCTTTTTCTTCTTAGCGTGCCATGTTCTTATTAAAATCAGCTATTATTTAAGTAAGCATCTTGGACTTTACCTCTGCTTTTTATAAGGTTTCTTTGAGTACATTAGCCGAACTATTGGCGTACATTTTTAAGCCAAGATGACTTAGGTCGGCGAATGCCGTTCGTTTTCCCTTGATTTTTGTTTGCATAACAAACCGCAGTATAAAATGTATTTTAGCTTTTATGTTTGACATTAAGAAGTAAGGTTAAGGCGAGGCCACTTCATCGCTGTTTTTTTATTTTTTTGATATATAGGTATGCAGACTTCCTGACTTGCTAAATATTTTATTTTAATAAATCACTGGCTAGGAACTCACCGCTCCCTTTATAAGAGTCAAACTATCTCATGGTCTGGCTATTATTTCACTCCAATCCGTCCCCATTTGTGAAAAATGCAATCGTTTTTAGGAAGCCAACAAATATACAAGGATTTTAAATTTAGTTGTGTCATAGCGTCAAAATTTATGTTCACAATTGTTTTTTCAATTGATATTTATAGATATAGCCTCGATCGCTACGCAATATCTAAATAGATATCGCGTAAATACGTTAACTGCAATTATCAATTAGATACTCGTACATAAGTTTTAACAGAAAAACTCGTTGGTGCCTGCCCGGAGTTTCAAACCGTGACCCCTCAAAAATAAATAGCACAAACTCACCACTGGGCTATCACAGCTTCTATTGTTAGGATATAAATGCAATTATATTTCTATTACTATGTAAGTAAGAGAAATTAATTTTCAGTGACGTACACTTTACAAAATTTGGTAATATTGAAGACCACTCTAAGAAATAAGATAAAAAAAAACCATTTTGCTTCGATAAGAGGAAGAAATCGTAGTAAATAATTTGTCAAACTGGTGTATAGCTTTAGATCGTCGTATAATTTTTGTAAGGTATGCATTATACAAGGAAAACTTAACACAAATGGAATGGTAATTTTAAAGGAATTTTAAATATTAATAAGATAATTTATAAAAAGATCACATAGTTCGTATCATATAGTCGTATCAGAAATAATAAGTTTATTTTGTTTAAAGATACAAAATATTTTTCAATATTTTAAAAATGTCCATGGAGGTCAATTATAAATAACAAGCTGAACCTACCACCATGTTCGCGTCAACTTCGAATTTTAACATTTAAAATCAAATCAAAATCAAAATAATCTTTATTCAAATAAGCTCTTTCAAGCACTTTTGAATCGTCAAGGATCAATATGATTAATGAAGCTACAACTGGTTCGGAATGTTGCTCTCAGCGAGAAGAACCAGAAAGAAACTCGACGGTCAATCTTTTAAACATTTTCAATTTTACAATATTAAACTGCAGCCTTGTATGAAGATTTAAAATTTGACAATGTCTAAATACCGTAGTCAAATTTCCGAAATTGTGTACAATGTGTTGTATCTCGCCACGTCTGTTTATCCGTTCGTGATAAACTTTAAAATTACCAAAAGCTTTGAAAAGCTCTTTCACCAAAAGATAAAGAAATTTCTAACGAAGGTTTAAGTAAATAATTTTTTTAGTTTTCTGGTTCGAAAAGCTACTTGATAAGAGCTGTAGTAATATTTATTATCAACTTAAATACATTTAATGTGAGTTACCTTAACCAATTCATGCATAACACTTTGATCCCTGACACCATGTAACTTAAATGAATATTTTAGGAGCTATCGCAAAGTTAAGACAAACAAAATATTAGGAAAGTAGAAAGTAGAATAGACACAGCAATATGTAGTCGAATCTGCTTGTAATGGATAAACATATATTCAAAGCTTGTCTTTCTTTCTACACCATGCCTTATGGTATATCAATGTATTATATTCCTATAATTTAATTTTTATTGCACATGCATGTCAACTTATTGTCGTAAAAGAATTTGAATGATTATGAATGATTGACGTATATCGTTAAATGATGTAAAATAACACTGTATATCGAGAATAGTCGTGTAAGCGAATACGCCGTGTGGTATCCAGCTTAATAGAACAGTACCACCCTCATTTCTTACCGAGGTGTCGTAAAAGGCGATTAAGGTAAGCCGACCCGCCGTGTGGTATCCGACTGAGTAATAATAATAATAATTAATAATAATAATAATTCTTTATTGCATAAATACACGTACATCAATGCTGGTAAAAACAAATTTAGTATCAGTATATTTAACCGATTAAGGCATGCAAAATTTAATGTCAAAATGGGGAAAAACAATCGATTTTAATATTAATTTACAAATACATTTTTTTTTACATCATACATATATTTTCTATTTAATAATTTCATACTTAATCATAATTTTCTTTCAAAAAATTCTTTGATACTGTAAAAGTTACATTTAATAAGCCAATCTCGTAGTCTAGTTTTAAAAATTTTTAGTGGTAGCGAACTCAAACTATTGGGAATATTATTATAGATTTTTACACATTGTGCTGCACAGTTTCTCATATATAATTCAGTTCTAGGTCGGTGCTCTAAAACAAGTCTGTCTGTATTTCTCGTACACCGAGGGAATTTTTCTTTAGCCGTTGTGAACCAGGCGTTATTTCTTTTTACAAATATGCAAACTTCGTATATATATAAAGATATTAATGTCAATAAATTTAATTTACTAAATAATGGTTTGCAAGAAATGTATTGAGAGACTCCACAAATTGCTCGAATACATTTTTTCTGAGCTATAAATGCTCTATTTATATCTGAGCTATTTCCCCAAAAGATTAATCCATACCTAAGAACTGATAGCACATAGGCGTGATATACTACGAGAGCTGTTTGTTGATCAGTGACAGTAGTAAGTCTTTTAAGAACAAAGCTAAATCTATTAATTTTGTTACATACAAGGTCTACGTGATTTTGCCATTTTATATTTTCGTCTAGAATAACTCCCAAGAATTTTGTATTAGTGGATTGAGTTATATTATTACCGTTATAATTTAAGTTTATATTAGAATTTAAGTTTTTGTTAAATTGTATGTATGTAGTTTTTGTCAAATTGATTGTTAAATTATTTAGGGTGAGCCAGTCAATTACGCTTTTTATCGTTAAGTTAATTTCTCTTTCATGACGTTCAATATTTTTGTTTATATTTGATGTCACAATAACAGAAATGTCATCAGCAAATAGGATACTTTTATAAGGGGTTACTTCGTTAATATTATTTATGTATAGAATAAACAGAAGCGGCCCTAATATACTTCCTTGAGGCACGCCAGAGTTATTATATAGATAATCAGATTTATAAGTAATAAGTTCATTATTTACGATTCGGTTAATATGAACACTCTGTCGTCTTTGAACAAGATAAGAATTCATCCAATTCAGTACTGGGCCTCTTACTCCTAGGGATTCTAGTTTATGTAATAAAATGTCATGTTTAACGTAGTCAAAGGCTTTAGATAGGTCAAAAAATAACGCTGTTGTAAAATTATTCATGTCAATATTTGTAAGAATAGTATTTATTAAAGAGTAAATAGCATGTGTAGTAGATCTATTTTTTTGGAAACCGTATTGTTCTTTATTTAAAATGTCAAATTTATTACAATACTCTGTTAGTCGTTTTAACATGCATTTTTCAAATATTTTTGCAAAAATAGAGATTAGGGCAATTGGTCGATAATTGTCTAGATTCTCTGAGTTACCTTTTTTTAACAACGGTTTAACAATAGTACGTTTTAATATTTCCGGAAAAGTACCAGATTCGAATGAAAGATTAATCAGGTATGTAAGCACAGGTGTAATTTCTGTTTTTGAGGCTTTAACTACAGTTGTGCAAATTTCATCAAAGCCTACTGATCTAGTATTTTTAAGTGAAACAATTTGATTATTTACGTCATCTTCAGATATGGGTTTTAAATACATAGAATGAGCTATGGTTTTGTTTTGTTGGTGTGATTTATTAGTATGACTATATATTTTTGTATTTAAATCAATAAAATATTCATTAATAATTGTTGCTATTTGACAAGGTTCATTGATTACTTTATCATCTATTTTAATACGACAAATACAGTTGTTAATCATATTTTTATTTGCTATGCCCGACTCATTTTTTATTATACGCCAAGATGTATTACATTTATTTTTGCTGATCGAAATTATTTTTTTGTTTCTGTGTTTTTGAGCCATGGTCATGCAGCGCTTTAGAATAGTGTTATATTTTTTAAATCGCCTTTTTAAAATAAGATTGTTTTTGTTTTTAAGTAATTGAAAATGTAGTTTCCTTTTTGTTTTAGAACAAGATCTTAGGCCTCGGGTAATCCATTTATTACATTGTTTGTTCGTATTTATTTTAATTTTAATTTTCGGAAAGCAGAGCTTGTAAAACAAACAATAAACATCATGAAACTTGTTAAAAGCTCTATTTAAATTAGTTTCATTATATACCTCTTGAAAGGATAAGCTACTTAAGCAGTTTTGAAAAATCTTTATATTTTCTATACTGTAATCTCTTCTAAATATATAATACATGTTGATATTTTTACGTTGTCTAATAGGTAGTGATAACATTTGGGCAGTTTCATGATCCGAGAGCCCTAATGGTAATATAGACGCTGTAGCATTGTCAAAATTACTAAGAATATGATCTATGCAAGAACCGCTCCTCGTTGGTTTATTAATGTGGATTTTTAAATTATAACAATTGCACAAATCTTTGAGATTACTTGTCGACTGACTTGATACAAGTGTATTTATATTAAAATCACCAGTAATAATAATTCTATTTTTTTTATTTTTGTTAGTAAGATTATACAATAAATTATCAAGCTGTTCAAGGAAGAATGACACATCAGATTTAGGAGTGCGATATAGGCATAAAATAATAGTTTTGTTGTCATCAATATTTGTTTCAATTCCACAACACTCAAATCTATTCGTTATCGCGTATTGTTCCAAATATGATAAACATTTGAAAGTAATACAGTTTTTTACTGCGATGCATACACCACCTCTTTTTTTATCTCTACAATAGCTTGAACCAATATAATAGTTTCCAATGTTTATTAAAGATTCTTGGCCCTTTTTCAAAAACGTTTCAGACAGGCATATTATATCTGGTTCTAATTGTTTTAGTTTGAGTTCATTTAAAGTTAATAGTAATAAATCTTTTTTTGAGACTATACTAGCAATGTTCTGATGTAGAATTCTAAATGTATTCGTTGTAAAATTAGGGTCGAAAAAATTTATTTTTAATGGGAAAATAAAAAGGTATAGTTCCTCTTTGTGGATTTTGCATTTTAGATGTTTGTGTTTGTGTAAGGGATGTAATACTGTTTTTATTATTATTGCACATACGCGTGAAATAGTAGGGAATTGTGCCTTTTAAATAATTTTTAGGAATAGGGGGTTTAGTGGTTTAGAGTAGAATAGACCAACTTCATTTCTTACCGAGGTGTCGTAAAAGGAGACTAAGGTAAGTTTACCCACCGTGTGGTATCCGGTTTAGTAAAATAGACCACCCTCTTTCTTATCGAGGAGTCGTAAAATACGACAAAGGTAAGTTGACGTCAGGCAGGCGACCGGTCGTAAAATACGTAACAAAATCATACCCCACTTAGGGTGGGATAAGGGCAGGAGGATGATAAGTCTTGTAATCGAATCGAATCATAGCGTAATCGAACAAAATATTTAACGAATCTCAAATTAAAATATAACGTTATTAAAAATACCTATTATACTATATTTAGCATTATATAATCGATACTTTTGCGCCGTGGAATTAATTCAACGCCTGTATAAATTATACTAATATAATAAAGATACAAGTTTGGGAACAAGCGAGCGATATTGTCTTAAATAGAAATAGGTATGTTACATACAGACAATATGCACATAAATTATGATATAATTGTGTATGCGATATGCAGCTGCAGTCAGTTAATCATTAATTGACCTGCAGCTACGTAGAGCCATATAGCATACTAGCGGCCTGCCCCTGCTTCGCACGGGTATAAAATATATATCCCATGTCAGTCAGTGTAAAAAAAAATGATTAAAATCGATCCAGTAGTTTTCATTTATTCATTACAGCCCGTGGCCCGCAAGCGTTAAATTTGGAGAAAAACAATTTCCTTTCCCTATACCAAGAAGATTTCCTGCTATATCTAATATCTAAATTCATATAGGTACTACATATTTTCATTTTTCCCCTATGTATTTTATTTTTAAAATTAATTACAGAATGTCCTTATATACTACATTCACAGCTTTCTTGTCATTAAACAAACTCTTGAAACAACGACATATAGCTGTTAAATGCGAAGTGCTATAGGTCGAAGTGCGGCCTCCTCGCGGGATTTTAAATCTGTAATATCTCCGAAAATGTTCACTTAAATTACATGCTGTAAACGGCAATATTGATCTATATTAAATCAACAATTTATTTAAGGTACCCAATTGAATAAGGATTAATGCTGCATTGTATAAAAATTGCTTTGAACATAAGGCATCATTTTTCGTAAAAAGTAAATGAAAAAAACTGCTATTGTGGGTTATCCATAAGAGATAGACATATACCATCGCGGACTTTTCTGTAGACCTTTTCATGGTTTACAAATACATAGTACATCATTTTGATAAATCTCGTAGGGTTTAGCCTGCGTTTGCAATGTAAGCAGAAAAAAATGTAATTATTTACAGTAACCTCAAAAATTACAGTATTTCTCTACTTCGTATTAAATGTTATTATACGTACAAACCTTCCTTTTGAATCACTCTATCTATTAAAAAAACCCGCATCAAAATCGGTTGCGTAGTTTTAAAGTTTTATGCGTACATACGATATATGTGACTTTGTTTTATAATATGTAGTGATGATGATTAAGCATTTATTTACAGTTTTTATTTTCTATTATTATAATTTAAAATTTTCAATACGTTTATTGTAAATTTGAAAACCCCCCGTGTGCCATTCAGCTGAGTAGAATAGACCACCCTCTTTCTTACCGAGACTGAGGTAAGTTGATGTCAGGCAGGCGGCCGGTCGTAAAAACGCAGCCAAATCATGTGGATACCACACGATGGGTCAGCTTACCTTAGTCGCCTTTTACGACACTTCGGTAAGAAATGAGGTTGGTCTATTCTACTCAGCCGGACACCACACGGCGGGTCGACTTACCTTAGTCGCCTTTTACGACACCTCGGTAAGAAATGAGGGTGGTACTATTCTATTCAGCCGGATACCACACGACTATAAAATGTCCAAGAAATATTATAAAAAAATTAAAAATTGTTTATGGTTTTTAGATAAACGTATTTTCTATACAAATGTATGACTATCTAAATACATTCAGCACCATTAACTTAATTATACAAACATAAATCACTAAGCGTACTTCAAACAAATATACTTACCACCGTAACGCCAAAACCGGTTTGTAACGCTTTGTAAACACATACAGGAGATTAAAAAAACTAAAATTCGCAGTCATAGTACTCTAACAATGGGCCTTGACAAAAAAACTATATGAAAGAACGGGCTCTTTTCAAACGAAACGCAATACCAAATTACGAATTTTACTATAAAACTCATTATTAAAAATATCAGGTTTTTTTGTGTATTTTATTATTGTATTTTGTTTTAAATTGTTTAATTTGGTATTAAAATAGACAATCGCGTTTTCATATTGAAAAAAATAAATGCGCGTCAATTTTTATTAAAAAAAAAGTTAATGTGAATTTGACACTTACTTTTTAAATTTAAATACAGATTAACGAACGCTAGCGACGATCGCGCGATGGATGGTGACTGGCTCTAGACAGTAGACTAGCAGTGCTCTACTCTGAGAGTTCTTGGCCATTTATTAATTTACAATGAATTTTAGCCTTTGTTTATAATGTAACAAAGTCTAAATTTATGTAATTATCGTTTTACCACCACAAATGAATGTCTGGGAGACAGTTTTTATTTTGTCGGCAAGAGCGCTCCACCTTAGACTTCGTTTACCATTGGGCATGATTGCAGTCAAGCGCTCGCCTTTAAAAAAAATAATAATAATCATTTCAATCATTATTTCTTTTTATGGATAGACCAGTTAAATAATGACTGTTTGCCATGATGATCTCAATCAAGCCTTACGAGTTTTGGCCCAACCAAGACCGCTAAAATTATGTATTTGAATGTATGTATTTTGATAGGGACCCATGTCTAGACGAGTGGTCTAGTAAAATAAAAATAGTCAGTATTTACTACATGATACAACTTTCAAAATAATTCTTGTATGTACACCTTTTATAAACATATATAACATGTTATAAACATGTTGTTCCATAGATTTGACCGGCCGCCTGAAGTCAACTTACCTTAGTCGCCTTTTGCGACACCTCAGTAAGAAGTAGGGTGGTCTATTCTACTCAGCCGGATACCACACGGCTAGTTAACTTTCCTTAGTCGGCTTTTACGACAACTTGGTAAAAAATGAGGGTGGTCTATTTTACTCAGCCGGATACCACACAGCATAAATAAGATATAATAAAATATTCCAGTGATGAATTTTAATCTTATCTCTTTAAAAATTGGTTATTTCCCTAAAAAAGAGTAAATTTTAAGAAATTATTATCACGTATGCGTAGTCCTGAAGTTATGTAAACGGGCTCCCAATGTAACGCTACTAGGTTAATGTGCATGTAATCCGCTCGCGTGTATTGCGTAGGGCGCACTTTCGGATTTGTTTGTATTATGTTGCATTATATCTATTTAAGTTATCTATTCGCTAAGATATAGGTATTTCTAGTCGTGTATTTTTTTGATTGATTGATGTCTTGACATCTTTGACCGATATTTCATAATTTATAGAATAAGGCGGTATTTTTCGGAGTTCCATATAAAAGTGATGGTAATATTATTTGACTTTAACCTCCGCTCTTATATTAAGTACAGTTTCATCTGGGTTACCCAATTATTAAACCAAAGCGCTCATCATCTTCCTGCTCTTATTCCACTCTAAGTGGGGTCGGCACAACATGTTATAAACATGCTGTCACATGATTTGGCTGCGTTTTTACGACCGGCCGCGTGCCTGACATCAACTTACCTCAGTCGTATTTTAGGACACCTCGCTAAGAAAGAGGTTGGTCTATTCTAATAAACCGGATACCACACGGTGGGTCAAGTAACCTTAGTCGCCTTTTACGATACCTCGGTAAGAAATGAGGGTGGTACTATTCTATTCAGCCGGATACCACACGGCGTAACCCAAAGCGTTCTAAAATACATTTACAATATAGTCTATAGCCTTCCTTAATAAATATACTATATTACTTATTTACACTATCTTAAACTCAAAGAATTATTCAAATCGGTCCAGTAGTTCCTGAGATTAGCGCGTTCAAGAAATCAAACAAACAAACTTTTCAGCTTTATATATTAGTAAAGATTAAACTTGCAATTTATTTTTGAATTTAATGATGATGACATCTCCAAAGCCCAGGAAGTTGTTAGCTGTGAATTGTTTTGTTTAACGAGATTCTGCGGTGAAAGGTGACGCGTCAACCGGCGAGAGATAAGCTCTTTAAAAACCATCATAGTGGAGCTTTTATGTTAATTTGTTACATATTAGTGTATATTGAGCTGTGGTAGCCCAGCGGTAACACCGTGCGACTATTTTGAGGTTACGGGTTCAAACCCGGGCAGACACCAATGAGTTTTCTATGTCTAATTGATAATTTAAATTATTCTTTATTCAAATAAACTTGTAAACAAGTGCTTTTGAATCGTCAACTCTACTGCTGGTTCGGGAAGCTGTTCCTATCGATAAGAGCCAGCAAGAAACTCGGGGGATGCTCTTTTAAAAATATAATTCTTATCACTAGTTACATTACTGTCTTGTACAGGGTCTTAGCGAGCTATATCCACACATTCTTACCTTCTAAGTAATCCTCAACAGTATAGTAGGCTTTTTGTATCAGCCTCCTTTTAACAGTATTTTTAAACTGATGTAATGGCAATTTTCACACGCTTTCGGTGAAGGAAAACATCGTGAGGAAACCTGCATATCTCTAGAGAATTCTGGGGATATGTGTAACCTACCAATCCGCATTGGAGCAGCGTGGTAGGTCTTAGCTCACAACCTTCTTTCCCATAACGAAGCGAGGAGGCCTACTCCCAGCAGTGGGATAGTAACAGGCCGCTACTTAGTGTATATTAGATAGTTATGAAGATTATTCATCATTGTAAAAGTTTTTGGCTCTTTGGTAGAACACTCTCGGGTCAGTGTATAATAATTTAGTATTATATTACCAGATCGATGTGTTACCCTGACTAAACATGTTTGGAACTTCAAAATCATCGTATAACGTTAAAATTTAATAAATGATTTAATTTGAAAATAAAACTAAATATGACAGTGTTATTAATATATTTTTATTTTTTTCTTAACAAATAAGCACACACAGTACAATAAATATAAAGTCAGTTATCATTATATTATCACATCTTTCTCACAATACTCCACGTGAACGTCAACTTTCTTTAGTTTGTTGACGGTCGCCAACAGCTCGTCGAGGCCTAGGGTGAGTGGACTCTCGGCCGAGGCGCTCCGGTACAGTTCGTATCGGGGCGGAGTCTCGAGAGCGGATCGACCGCATACTATTATATATGGATAGCCTGTTCTGTTGAAGAATTTACAATGAAACTTTAATTTGACCATTTGCCTTTGCCTATATGGGTGCAAACGGTATTATGACTGAGTCAAACATCAAAAGTAAATCTATACTAATATATAAAGCTGAAGAGTTTGTTTGTTTGAACACGCTAATCTTAGGAAGTACTGGATAGATTTGAAAAATTCTTTCAGTGTAAGATATTCCATTTATCGAGAAAGGCTCATCATCTTCATCTTCGTGCCCTTATCCCACTATAAGTGGGGTTGGCACAACATGTTATAAACATGTCACATGATTTGGCTACGTATTTTACGACCGGCCGCCTGCCTGACGTCAACTTAGTAAGTAACGGCCTGTTACTATCCCACTGCTGGGTATAGGCCTCTTCTCTCCGTTTTTGGAGAGAAGGATTGGAGCTAAGACCTACCACGCTGGTCCAATGCAGATTGGTAGGTTACACATATCTCCAGAATTCTCTAGAGATATGCAGGTTTCCTCATGATGTTTTCCTTCACCGAAAAGCGTGTGATAAATTGCAATTATCAATTAGACACATAAGTTTTACTAGAAAACTCATTGGTGCCTGCCCGGGGTTTGAACCCTAGACCTCCTCGAAAGAGGCGCACGGTGTTACCGCTGGGCTACCACAGCTTCCACAGACGTCAACTTATCTTAGTCGAATTTTACGTCATTTTACTTAACCGGATACCACACGGTGAGTCACTTACCTTAGTCGCCTTTTACGACACCTCGGTAAGAAAAGAGGGTGGTATTATTCTTTCAGCCGGATACCACACGGCGGTTATCGAGGAAGGCTATATAATATTACGCTAAGATGAATAGGAGAGAAGCAGCAATAAAAATACGGTATTTAAAGCTTTCCTTGCGTGAGCTGTGTAAACGGTATATAGTTATTCAAAAGTCATGTATTAAAAAATTGTTCCCCTCTAAAAGTACTAAATGTCCGCGATAGCATATGTCTAGCTTTTAAGGTTACCCACTTTAACCCTTTAAAATAAATCAATTAAAAAAAAATATGTTAACTCATATCCAAATAATTGATTATTAATAATTGTTTCTTATTGACTTGAAAATATATATTTTAATTTTAGTAATTAATTACAATAAAGGCTATTGAAAATAGTTGATTTTTAAAATTAAATAATTATATACAAAAAATCAATTATTTTAATAAAATAATCCATTAATATAAAATTGAATATTATTACATATCGCTACCATGTGACCTACCAAAACTTTACTAAACATAAAATTAGTACCCGCAATTTTTTTTTCACGTCAGCGCATATTCCCGTCGAGTCTCCTGTGGGGGTTCTACCGGGATTTACCTGGACTATTGGGGGTTAGGATTAGGATTAGTTTTAGTTGGCTGCTACTGAAAATCAGTGTTGGGCTTTCCAGCTCAACAATCGCTAAGTAGCTACCATTTTATAGCACTGCTATTATCTGTATGTGTCAACTGTTTGCTTGTTGTATACTTCACTGTATGTACACTGTTAGAATAGTAGTGCAATTATATAAATAAAGATGTTCTTATTCTTATTTTGGGAAGAAGGGGCGTTAACAGAACTTACCTGTCGGCCGCCATCAGCCGCTTGCCGATAGTGAGTCCGTGGCGGTCGTCCACGATGACGTCACCGGGGAAACTAGCTCGTTCCACCTGACTCGCCACTCCTTGAACCTTATCGAAACCGTGGCCGAGCCATTCTTTGGACCCCTCCTGGTAAGTAACAAACTTGCTTACTTTAACTGCATATTATTTAAAGTTGTAGCTTCATTAATCATATTGATCCTTGACGATTCAAAAGTGCTTGAAAGAGCTTATTTGATATTTTGATTTGATTGTAGGAACAGCTTTCCGAACCAGCAGTAGAGTTGACGATTCAAAAGCACTTGTTTACAAGTTTATTTGAATATAGAATATTTTGAATTGAATTTGAATTGAATTGATTGATTTGAAAACTCTATTACTATGCCGCGTGGTATCCGGCTATGTAGAATAGACCACCTTCATTTTTTACCCAGATGTCGTGAAGACGACTAAGGTAAGTTGACCCGCCGTGTGGTAAAACAGGACTAAGATAAATTGACGTCAGGCAGACAGCCGATCGTTAAATACTTAGCCAAAACTTGTAACAACACGTTAATAACATGTGGCGACCCCCCTTGGAGTGGGATATGAAGAGAAGGGTTGGAGCTAAGACCTACCACGCTGCTCCAATGCGAATTGGTAGATTACACATCACCAGAATTAAATAGAGATATGCAGGTTTCCTTGCGTTGTCTACCTTCACCAAAAAGCGTGTGATAAATTGCAATTATACATTAGATATAAGTTTATTAGTTTAGATATAAGTTAAGTTTAGATTTAATACATACAGAAATTCCGTAAAATCGCTCTATCTGAAAAATAAAGTTACATCTTCCATGTATAAAGTTAGGAAATGTGACTTTATTCTTCGGTTAGGGCGAAATATTCCTCTGTACTCGTTTTCAAATCTTTAAAATCCGAACAGAACAGACACGTTAGAAATCGTTCATCATTTATACAAAAAAAAACAGCGATTTTAAAAAGCTTTTGGGATAAGGACAAAGCCCGCACGCGTTTTAAGGCCGTGGTTATCGTTACGCGGCCTATGTCGGATTCACTTATAAACCGGGTATTGTAAAAGACTCCAATTACTGTTTAATATATATAGTCATATGACAAAATATAATTTTATGTTTAATTAAAACATATACCTTTGGTCCTATCACGATGGCACTGTACGGCGCTATGGCTGTCGGCCATCTTATCGACTTATCACTCGATAGCGATTCTATACTCGCCGCCATTAACCTGGGACGAGATAGAGGGTTGATTATACACTACTACTACCCCACTCTTAGATTAACTTAGGCCCAACACGCTTTCAATACAAATCGCCAATATCACAGGAATCCTCCAGAGATACATTACAGCAGTTTAAAAACGCTTTTAAAAAGAGGCAAATCAAATCAAATTTATTTAATCAAGTATACAAATATGGCATATACAATAAGGCTTAACATAAAAGCTTCTTTTTAAGATATTAATCAAATCCGATTTTTATCCAACAACTGGCTCACTTCCTAGATTTTTTACAATCTGTATAAAGGAGAACCAGCCCTCACCCTTTCATATTAACAGAATACACTCTATATGTAAATTGTTAAAGCGTATATTGCATTTTTCTATGATTTAACACTTAATAATGGCAGAAAGTTAAGGATTACTTAGATAATAAGAATAAGATCTATCCATTATATAGAGAGAGATCCCGTGAGCGTCATTTTTTTATGGAATGGTGTTGTTAAAATATTAAATTAACAATTCTTGAAAATAGCGTATAAAAAAAACTGCCGAGTACGTAACGACCTAACTCGCCATCTCGTTCGCACCTACCCATATATATACTTCCCGCTCTTTCCATCCGCAACCTTTTATGCTTGTCTGGCTGGGTAAGAACTATGGAAAAAGTCTGGCTAAAGGGGAAACATCATCTTATTCTTATCCAAGTAATATATATTAAAATCAGCTTTTATACTATGACGTAAATAGAAGTCAAATTTCATGAACTTTAAGGGTGTCTGGCAGGGGGTTTCCACTATGCTAAGTGTCTGGCATTGACTGACGTGATTTTTAATATTATTCTAAAGGTAATATCAAAAGATCAAGCTTTATACTATGACGAAATTAATTCGGAATTTTGCAACCTTGAGTACCTCGTATCTCCCAAAGCCACTATGATCCAAATTCCATAATATACCATCGTTCTTACCTGTGTTGGGAGCATGCACTGACAAAGTTTCAGCTTTTATAAAATGACGAAGGTCTGGGGCTCACGGGATCTTGAGCCATTACTAAACTACTTATATTAATAAAAGAAGTATTCTAAATCAGATTTATTCTTTCCATAAAAAAATGCGAATATAAAATCAAAGTAAACTCTCATTCTTTTCTCTTCTTTTTTCTCTTTCTCAGATTTAGCTACTCTTTGACCTTGTACAAAATAGTAATGACTAAATGGAACAAGAATGGTAGAACAACGAATTATATTTTGAATCGAACAACCGTAGAGTTTCTTGCTGGCTCTACTTGTAGGTAGAATCATTTTTCCGAACCAGCAGTAGAGTTGTCGATACAAAAGCACTTGTTTACAAGTTTACTTGAATAATTAGTATTTTGAATTTGAATTTATTTTTAAGTTCTTTTAATGGTAATGGTTAATATAAGAACTTTAAGTTGAAACTAATGAAATCGTCGGTATATCTAGTTAACAACACTTACCTTGTGATCCCGATACCGTAGCAGGCCATGTGTAGAGCGGTCGGTGACGAGTTGGCAGGTATGAAGTTGGCCTGCAGCGGCTCGCTGTACCGCGTGCCCAACGAGAACGTGTGACCGACCTGACGGGTAACAGGTAAGTACAGTTACCTGTATCTGTAACATACCTTACCAAGTCGACAAAGGCCTCCTCTCGTAGATGTCTGAGTACATTATGTATGTCAGCTGATACTAAATAAACAACAACCGAGAACAAGTTTATAGAATTTTTCGTTACTCCTACGAAGCACATAATGCTATGAAAATATTATTTTGCTATTAAACGCGATAAAAGTAAATATATGTAATGCTCAATGTAGATTCTACTATCTGATACATGCAGAATTTTTAAAACTCATGCACTACATGCCACAAATAACACAATAATATACAAGCATTGCACACATTCACCATCACAATCTTAAAAATCGTTTCGCCCCGAAGCATTTTTAGGAGAGAGGACTCCACGACGATATCGCAAGCCAAAAACTACTTTCACTAATATTCGGCTGTATAGTCAGTAATTCGACTAATTTATCCAAAAAAATGTAATGCTAAATGTGGAATGCACTGCCAGTTTTAATATCGGATGCAGGTTTCGGAAACACAACCGTTACCATACTACACTAGCACTGCACACATTCACTACCACAATCATTAAAACCTTCATATATTGGATGAATTCTTGAGATATCTGTAATTAATCAATCCGCGTGTGAATGGTTTGGAAACACTAGAAAAAACAGAGAGAGGAGGCCTGTGTCTTTATACCTCTATGCTGCTAATTCCGTCTATCTCTTTCCCGCACTTTTCGCACTTATTATTCTCAGTAGCGAGCGCGGTGTGCGAGCAGGACGGGCATACGGCCAGCGTGTCCTCGCCGGCCGCGGCCGGGAGCTGCCACTCGTGGGACAAAGTACCACCCATGTCACCACTCGGAGCTTGCACTGGAAAGTAAGGAATGAGTTATGTATGTTAGATATTATAGAAAAATTTATTGTTGTCGGAAACGGTAATAGTCAAATATCATCTCTTTAGTTTGTTTATACATTTACCTGGTTTGTTCATATACTTGGGCTCCAATATAAGTAATAGCGGATCATGCGAGATGGATCTCAAGGGGTAATGGAATGGCAAAAAGTGCCATGATCCAACTCAACAGAATTTGGAAAAATCGCAATATCACGATGGAAACAAAAAAGAGACTAGTATCTACTCTTGTATTCTCCATTTTCATGTATGGTTCAGAGACATGGACATTGAAAGCGGCCGGTCGCAGACGGATCGACGCATTCGAGTGTGGTGCTGGATGAGGATGCTACGGATACCGTGGACGGCTCACCGTACTAATAAGTCGATACTAGAGCAATTGCGAATACATAAACAAGCACGTCTATCCAATGTTTGCCTTCGCCGCATCTTTGAGTTTTTTGGTCACATCGCACGGAAAACAGGCGACAGGCTCGAGAAGCTGATTGTGACCGGGAAGGTAGATGACAAAAGATCGCGTGGAAGAAATCCAATGCGCCGGACCGACCAACTTCGTACAGTGCTCGAAACCAATGTATCCGATGCCATTCGTGTAGCTGGACTGTAGCAGATGGAAAACGGTCATCCATCAGTCTAAGATTCCGTGATTGATCACGACCCCCAGCATTGGGGAAATCGATTAGAGGAGGAGGAGAGTTTGTTTATACCGAACGTGCTGAAAACGTGATAATCACGTGGCCGATAGAAAGGGGGGATTTATTTGTGACTGCTATAAATGCTGAGCTTGACGTAGCGACGCCAGTCTTGTTGTACAACTCGACTCAAACGGTTATTAAACACTGTGTTAGAATATGTATTGATCAGACGAGATGGTTAAATCCGGTGGTATCCGGCTGAATAGAATAGTACCACCCTCATTTCTTACCGAGGTGTCGTAAAAGGCGACTAAGGTAAGTCGACCCGCCGTGTGGTATCCGGCTGAGTAGAATAGACCACCCTCATTTCTTACCGAGGTGTCGTAAAAGGCGACTAAGGTAAGTTGACCCACCGTGTGGTATCCGGTTGAGTAAAATAGACCACCCTCTTTCTTACCGAGGTGTCGTAAAAGGCCACTAAGGTAAGTTGACCCACCGTGTGGTATCCGGTTGAGTAAAATAGACCACCCTCTTTCTTACCGAGGTGTCGTAAAATACGACTAAGGTAAGTTGACATCAGGCCGGTCGAAAAAAACGAAGCTAAATCATGTGACAACATGTTTGTAACATGTTGTGCTGACCCCACTTAGAGTGGGATAAGGGCAGGAGGATGATTACGATGAGATGGTTAAATCTAGTTGAGTCATTACTAATCTATCTTAGTTACTATGAAGTATTATTGTTTGTTTGGGGTATTTCATGTTATTAAAACCTCAAATAGTTAACATTTGTGATAAGAGCAAACACTGAGCTTCTTGCCAGTTCTTCTCAGTGGATGATAGAGTTCCGAACTGGTGGTAGAATCGTCCTGGCATAACAATTCCAAATTATCGTTAACTGAACCTGTCAATAATTGTTTGGTATTGTTTATGTATTATTTGCTAACTTTTTCTACGTGAGACCGCTAAAATCATAAGCGCAATTTCTGACATAGTTAATATGTATATATCAAAAAAGGAGGTAATCAAATCTTTTGTTGTCTTAAGTGAACGGGAATGGGGTTAACAAGTAATGTTCACTGGCATCTTATCTAAACTTACCTCTTTGCACAGGTAAGTCCAATTTACTAAATATCTTCCGATACACCTCAGTGATCATATCGTAGGTGCGACGGGCGCAGTCGTGTGAGGGGTGTAGGCTGTACGCATCGAGCATGTTGAATTCCCTAGATCGCAGCAGGCCATGCTTTGGCCGATGCTCGTCGCGATATTTATTGCCTATCTGGAAACATGTTAATCTAGATTGTAAGATTTTTCGTTTTATTCGATTATTATTGTAAAGAGTGACCACCTAGTTTCTTGCTGGTTCTTTTCGAAAGCACCCTTCTGAAACAGTGGTAGCTTCATTATAATTTGAAATTCACACTCTGCAAGTGTGATAGAAATATCATCATTTTCTTGCCCTTATCCCACTCTAAGTAGGGTCGGCAAAGCATGTTATAAACATGCTGTCACATGATTTGGCTGCGTTTTTATGACCGGCCGTCTGCCTGACGTCAACTTATCTTAGTCGTATTTTACGACACCTCGGTAAGAAAGAGGGTGGTCTATTCTACTTAACCGGATACCACACGGTGAGTCAACTTACCTTAGTCGCCTTTTACGACACCTCGGTAAGACATGAGGGTTTTCTATTGTACTCAGCCGGATACCAAACGGCGGGTCGACTTACCTTAGTCGCCTTTTACGACACCTCGGTAAGAAAAAGAGGGTGGTACTATTCTTTTCACCCGGATACCACACGACGTAGTTTGTTGCAAAATTATATGTATAAATTATTATTATTGTAAAGAGTGACCACCCCGATACATTTATCGCGGATTATAGCAAAATAATATTCTCATTAGTTTTGTATTATGGACCTCCGCAAAGTAACTCCTAATTCTATAAATAAGTGACCACCTAGTTTCTTGCTGGTTCTTTTCGAAAGCACCCTTCTGAAACGGTGGTAGCTTTATTATAATTTGAAATTCACACTCGGCAAGTGTGATAGAAATAAACCTATCAGAATTGTAACAATGTAGCATCATAGTTCATATTGTACTGCCTACGTAATATTTAGATTGCGTTTTCTTTATTGTTTAATAATGAATAATGAAGCGCAAGAGCACCCTTCTAAACCCGTGGTAGCTTTATTATAATTTTCGATACAAAAGTGCTTGTTAGAGCCAACTTGAATAGAGACTAATTTGAATGAAATTAATTGTAGATCCTAAACCGCGCAGGTAAATCGCGATTACATCTATTTACTAAAATATTTATATCTACATTTGCAAAGATTTCTCTAGTCTTAGTGCTGGACATACAGAATGACTTATCTATAAAAATGTTCATTTGATGAGAGTATATCATTCTGCTTCAAACAAAATTAAGTAGTCAATCTTACCTGTTAATTTAAAGTAACTTACCTGATATAATATAAAAGGTAACTGTTTATACGATAAAGGACCGACGTCTGCCATCAAATCAGCGATCGCTTCTTCGTGAGTCTGGAATTAAAAATAAAGTAATTTGGAAAAGGGTTTATCAAAACCTGTGCCAGGGAAAACCTGTGATACAGGCTTTTCTTACATAAAATACATGATTTCACACAAATTTAACCATAATACAAATAAAGCAAAAAGAAACAGTTACTATAACTATACAATGTGGCTCGTCGGCATGTGACCGCCCGAAATAATCTGAATATTTATGAAAAATTATCGATAAAAAACCTTAAAAGGGGGGGTCTAACTATAATAGTTTTTTTTTAATTTAATTTTTAATTTTTTTAGTTTCGTTGGTACCCATGTTGTGCATTTTTCGTCATATCTTTGATGTTATGGGCTCGATTACGATTCTGTTTGATATTCCTAAAAGCTTATTAACTACGTTAATTATTTACTAAAAATTTACAAACAAAATGTCCAAATGTTTCGAGAAAAAATAGAAAAATGTAAAAAAAAATTCCAAAAAAAATCGCTATTTTCTAAATAAACTTATTTAAGTACATAAAATGTCCAACTATTGTAGCTTTTTTATTCTTTATTATCAATCTACTACATTATGACTACAAACTCACAAAACATTGTTGGCACTTATCTCTTAAAACTTTGTAACAATAACACGGCAAAGTTGGCTAGACGCACGGTAAAAAACGGTCTCCCACGTAGAAACCGAATTTCATAAAAAATGGGGGCTCGCCTCTCATGCACAGTGCAGCTCTCATTTGCGAGAGTTTCTTTATGCATTAAGTAGCTTGATTACTTATCCTGTGACGCTAAGTAATTTGTGATTTGTGTGAACAGTTCCGGTTAAATTGAACCTTTTAACCACACTAGGTAATGCTACGACTACGTGATCTTGCGTCTCCTCATGTGGTTGATATGCATTTTGTACGCGGGTTTTGTAATTGAAATTCCCGCTCGGCTGTTAAAAAATACAGACGTAAGATATCCTGGCCAGGTAGGTAGATAGGCCAGTTCTTGGATTTCGAACCTTCTTTGCCGTGCATCGCCGTTTTTGCGTTCGAGGATTATTTCCATAGCAAAATTAAACCGACTGGTGCATTAAATGGAGACCTCATGGAGCAGGTGCTATGCCTAGTACGCGCTGACCCTATAACTAGCATTTCAATTACAAAACCCATGTAGAAAATGCATATCAACCACATGAGGAGACGCAAGATCACGTAG
The DNA here is from genome assembly GCA_029227775.1 of Morpho helenor. NCBI lineage: Eukaryota > Metazoa > Arthropoda > Insecta > Lepidoptera > Nymphalidae > Morpho > Morpho helenor. The sequence goes on from JARGCU010000011.1 coordinate 13,876,124, forward strand.
TCGTAGCATTACCTAGTGTGGTTAAAAGGTTTAATTTAACCGGAACTGTTCACACAAATCACAAAATACTTGGCGTCACAGGATAAGTAATCAAGCGACTTAATGCATAAAGAAACTCTCGCAAATGAGAGCTGCACTGTGCATGCGGGGCGAGCCCCCATTTTTTATTAAAATTCGGTTTCTACGTGGGAGACCGTTTTTTACCGTGCGTCTAGCCAACTTTGCCGTGTTATTGTTACAAAGTTTTAAGAGATAAGTGGCAACAATGTTTTGTGAGTTTGTAGTCATAATGTAGTAGATTGATAATAAAGAATAAAAAAGCTACAATAGTTGGACATTTTATGTACTTAAATAAGTTTATTTAGAAAATAGCGATTTTTTTTGGATTTTTTTTTACATTTTTCTATTTTTTCTCGAAACATTTGGACATTTTGTTTGTAAATTTTTAGTAAATAATTAACGTAGTTAATAAGCTTTTAGGAATATGAAACAGAATCGTAATCGAGCCAATAACATCAAAGATATGACGAAAAATGCACAACATGGGTACCAACGAAACTAAAAAAATTAAAAATTAAATTTAAAAAAAACTATTATAGTTAGACCCTCCCTTTTAATGTTTTTTATCGATAATTTTTCATAAATATTCAGATTATTTCGGGCGGTCACATGCCGACGAGCCACATTGTATAAGAAAATTAATTTATTAGTGTTTGATCCACTAATACTGTTACGATATATATATCATAGCTGGTGGTGATTTAAGAAATTGTTAACCATAAAATACTGACCGGAGCTAACAGGTATCTCTTTCCGTGCCTGTCCTCCACCTGCATCAGCTCTTGGCCCACATCCTCCAACCTCCCACTCTGCTCCCACAGCCTTGACATCGTCAGGCATGGCAATGATATCCTTTGAGCTCCCACCTACAAAAAAAGAATTGGATATTATTATAGTAGATTTTAAACTTTCGCGATTCATACTGATTATTATATAAACATACGGGTCACATCGCGTTATAATCGATTACCTTTGTATAAGGTTCAACGTTTCGGCAGAGTTGCATCCACCGTGGTCACGAACTGACTGGAGCGCCGCGGCGTCTTCGTTCCCGAGTACTACAGTCATTATTTTGTTCATCTACCCGCACTTGAACCGCACAATCCATGTAAAGTCTGTTGCACACCACACTGAGCAAGCTATATCGCGTGCGGATAATATCAGTAATACGCCGCGGCGCTCCAGTCAGTTCGTGACCACGGTGGATGCAACTCTGCCGAAACGTTGAACCTTATACAAAGGTAATCGATTATAACGCGATGTGACCCATATGTTTATATAATAATTTTATTTTATTTTATTTTATTTTTATTTATTTGGAAAATGAACAGCTAATGCTATTTATACATTTTCACATATAAACTACTTACTTAATAATACATTCGGATACAATTTGTGAGCAAAGAAAGAAGTGAGAAACAAAGTAGACCAAAAATAAAAATTAACGAAGTATGGGAATCGAGTCAAACCACATTTCAGACATATGTTGTTTTATTTCTTTGGGTTTTGAGGTAAACAAATCTATTTCATGACGATTTACCAATTGATTGAACGCTGCTGGTGCACGACAGAAAAATGAATTTCTGCGATAGTTAGCGGAGCCAAGCGTTACAAATAGGTTATCAGAGGGCCGTCTTGAAATAAGCTTTTTAGGCACGTTAAGTTTAATTGAAGATAACAACTGTGGGGAGTCTATTTTACCTTGAGCAATATTTATTAAGAAACTAACGTCAGCAATGTGTCGTCTCACGACAAGAGGAAGTAAATGATGTCTTTTACATCTCATCTCATAACTAGGGTCATGTTTACCACATTTATATTGTAAAAATCTTAGAAATCTTTTTTGAATTGATTCCAATCTATTAATATACACATGATAGCACGGGTTCCAAACTTGAGATGCATACTCGAGGATACTACGCACGAAAGAACAGTACAGTACTTTGGATGACTTAATCTGTTTAAAGTTTTTGGAAGATCTTATAACGAATCCTAAGGCTTTGTTAGCTTTTTTAACAATATGTTCTATATGTTCGCCAAGTATGATTTTGGAGTCTTGCACAACACCGAGATCTCTAACAGAATCCGTGAGAGTCAAAAGTTGATTTTTTAGTTTGTAGTTATACCGCACTATGTTATATTTCCGAGTAAAAACGATAGCAGAACACTTGTCAACGTTTAAATCTAGCCTATTGTATTCGCAGTATTGCTGAAATCTAATAAGATCCTGTTGGAGAAGCTCACTATCATTAACAGTTTCGATACGTTTATAGATTTTCATATCGTCTGCATATAACAAAAACTGAGAATGCTGGAAGCAGGTACCGATATCATTAATAAACAAAACGAATAGGAGTGGACCTAACAAAGAACCTTGTGGCACTCCAGATGGTACGTCAATCCATGATGAAGAGAAACCGTTAACAACTACAGCTTGAGACCTGTTTTGAATATATGATGTAAACCATCTATATAAGTTACCATGAATACCGGCGAGAAGTAACTTTTGCATAAGTATAACATGATCAATTCGATCAAAAGCTTTGCTATAATCTGTATAAATACAGTCGACTTGCCTACCTAGGTCCATAGAAGAAGATAAAAACTCATTAAAAACCAGTAAATTGGAAACCGTCGAACGGCCCCTCACAAAACCATGTTGTTCAGAGATAACTGAAGAAGAAACGGTGGAATATATTTGACTAAATATTATCTTTTCTAAAATTTTAGCAAGAATACACAGCTTAGAGATAGGCCTGTAATTTTTTATATTAGTTTTATTACCATTTTTGTGAATTGGCGTAATGAAGGCTGACTTCCAAATTACTGGCATTATTCCCTCCAGAAGAGAGCGTTTAAACAAAATGGTTACTGGCAACGCTAAACTATCTGCGCATTCAAATATAAGTCGCGGGGATAGATTATCAGGGCCGGCGCCCTTTGATAAATCAACCGACTTCAGCAATCTTAGAACTTCCGTCTGGTTAACTAAAATATTGCCAATAGTGTTGGAAAAGCTTTGGTTGGGCACACTATAACCCGCTCTTGTAGCCAAAGGAGATTGGAAATTTGATTTAAAATAATGTGAAAACAAGTTACATATGCCCTCACCGGTATCAGCCTTAACGTTTTCGTACACCATTGACGATGGAAAAGAAGATGATCCACCCTTATTCTTTTTTATATAAGACCAGAATATTTTAGGGTTTTTGGCCAGAGAGTCTTCAGTTCTTGCAATATATGCTTCGTAACACTCTTTTTCTAGCTTTTTGGCCCTGACACGCAGAAGAGAAAACGTTTCATAATCAGACAGGTTACCGTAATTTTTAAATTTATGTAAATATTTATTTTTTTCCTTCAATGTTTTTTTTAAGGCCAAACTGAACCATACTGGGAATCGATTTGGGGTCACAAGTTTTCTGGGTATGTATTTATTACATAGATCATTGAAGGTACTATAAAAATAACTTACAGAATCATCGAGTGATCCCTCATTAAGGCGAATTTGCCACGGTATTTCTTCAAGAGCCGCTTGAATTTTTTCATATTTTCCTAAGTGATATAGGTATTTAACATTGGATTTAGATGCGAGTGCATCAAAATTGGTAAACTTTAAGTTAATTATTAAAGATTTATGGTGGCTATCCTCTGGAACCAGGGAGTCTATACTATGTTCAACCGAAACAATATCGTTAACAAGTACGTAATCGAGGATTCTATTATTTGCAGTATTACGGACATCATTAAATTGATACAAATTGCATTGAATTAATGTGTCAAAAAAATTTATTTGGCTGGCACCACTTATTCCTGACGGAACCAACGTATCATGCTGCTTATGCCAATTTACATAAGTAAAGTTAAAATCGCCAACTACTATTACTTTGTCACTTGTGTTTGAACTAACAATATCAAAAAGTCCATTAGAAAAGTTATCCAATTGCGTATTAAATGAGTTACCGTGGGGCTCACCGCAGAGGTAAAGAGTGCAGATGTGTATTTTCATTAAATCTCGGTTATAACCGTGCTTTAATGAGACTGTGACCCATAGGTCTTCAGCAGACGTAGACCATTCAGGGCGACTCCACGCCGATAATTCCTTACGGACAGCTATGAGAACCCCACCACCCATTGATTGTTTAGTAGCTAAGTAATTTCTGTCCCGGCGCCAGACCACATACCTATCATCAAATAATTCTTTGTCCATAATACCATCAACTAGCCAAGTCTCTGTAATGCATATAATATCATAATCATTTAACATAAGATTTCTCTTAAAAGTACTGGTCTTTGTGCGTAGTCCCCGAGTATTCTGGTAATATACTTTAAGCGAAGCCATCGTTTACACAAAAACACAATAACAACCTAAAACGACAAAATAAATATAATATTTGGAATCCGTGCATAATTAATCGAGCCCGCTTAGTTCTAATATAAATAATTCGATTCGTAATAAAAATAAGTGCGGGTGAATTAAAATAGTAACAGAGAAGAGACGTAATCACATTTAGTTGTAACTTCATACATAACATGTAAAACTCATAAGTAAAAATAGAACTTAAATGCATTGTTACAAGGCAGTAATTAGATAATTTAATAGCATGGATTAGAGTTGTCAATGGTATGACTGATTCGCTGTACTCAAATAAACATTCGTGACAGGTAGATGAGTGAATTATTTGTATGATGACTGCGATTCCCAAACTTTTCAAATAAATTATAAATAATAAAAATTTGAAGAAAATATTAGTATTACAATATATAAGTATATCTTTTGAATCATAGCTACTAACTACTTTAACTTTTCGAGATCTTTTTCCGTCTTGATAAAAACCACATTGGAAGTATCTGATCTTCTAGCCATAATTTTGGAGTGTTTGACCCAGATGTAACGAAAGTTGTTATCCTTTGCCAGTGACTTTGCCTTTGATAGTAGGGTTTTATAGTACGGGGTAAGGTGATCATTAATGGATATTATTATTCCACTGCTAGGCAAAGTTCAATCATTTTCCTGCTCTTATGCCACCTTAAGTGGTGTCAGCACATTGTTTTCCCAGTCTCTCCTATCATTCATCAAATCTGGCATTACTTCTTCTATATTCATGTCATTACTTCACACAATCCATTATTCTCTTGTTCGGTCTCCCTCTAGTCACACATCTGTACACATTTATATTTAACACTTGTTTGGTCAAACAATTATCATCTACTCTGACTATAATAATAAATTCCTTATTTAAAGCATCTATGGCCCAACAAATATACACGAAAAAAAAAAATTAAAAATCAAAATCAAAATAAAATTAAAAATACAAATAAAATTAAAAAAAATAAAATAAACTATATCTACCATACTTACCTACATATTAATCTTACACTTCTGATCTATTTAAAACTAAATAAAAATTATTGACAGGGACCACACTAAGGGCTGATTTTTAATTGCCAGGTAAAATTAAATAACTACTTGACATATATAGTTATCAGATCCTATATTCCGAGGAATAAACAGAATGTATTTTTCAATGTTCAAATAAGGAACAAATAGTAATTTGTCAACTCTATTGGTAGATGCAGTGTTTTAGGCAACTAAATTTACACTTGGCAAGTGTGAAAGAGATAAACCTATCAAAATTGTAACAATGTAGTTTGTGATAGAGAATTTTTTAAGCTATATGCATCATACAGTTCATATTGTACTGCCTACATAATATTGTTTGGAAAATCGTTTTTTTATTTGTTTAATAATTAATTATGAAATCAAAAGAGACCATGCTTGCATAACAACAATGTAATAGTTTTTAATATTAAATATGCAGAGAAATGTAATCTGGCGAGAAGGAACAACACACAGTTCCTCCTATAATACATAAACATAATTGTCCTAAAACATTGTTACATTTACACTACATGATAAATACAGAAAAGAGCTTTACATCAAAATAATATCAAGTAAATATTATAAAAAATGTATAGAATGTGTTAAAAAAAATTGCTACTACATACCTCTTCCATGTACCGGCATATTATATTCTCCAGCTTTGTAATTGCTCTCCTCGCCAGCGGTAGAAGTGTAAAGAACCCCGAGCTTGTTGGGCGTACTAGACCACATTCTAGAAGTAACTGGAAACATTGTTACTGAACAGCACAATTAAGTAACAGCCTGTTACTATCCCACTGCTGGGCATAGGCCTCTTCTCCGTTTTTGGAGAGAAGGATTGGCTCCAATGCTGCTCCAATGCGGATTGGTAGGTTACACATATTCCTAGGATTCTCTAGAGATATGCAGGTTTTCTCACGATATTTTCTTTTACCAAAAAACATGTGATAAATTGCAGTTATTAATTAGACACATCAATTTTAATAGAAAAACTAATTGGTGTCTGCCCGTGTTTGAACCCTTGATTGTCTCTAGAGATTCACACGGTCGCACCACTGGGCTATCAAAAAGTAAGTAAGTAAGTAACAGCCTGTTAATATTCCACTGCTGGGCATAGGCCTCTTCTCTCCGTTTTTTTTTTTTGGAGAGAAAGATTGGAGCTAAGACCTACCACGCTGCTCCAATGCGGATTGGTAGGTTACACATATCCCCAGAATTCTCTAGAGATATGCAGGATTCCTCACGATGTTTTCCTTCACCGAAAAGCATGTGATAAATTGCAATTATCAATTAGACATATCAATTTTAATAGAAAAACTCATTGGTGTCTGCCCGTGTTTGAACCCTTGATTGTTTCTAGAGATTCACACGATCGCACCACTGGGCTATCACAAGTACAAGTAAATACCCAATCATATGGTGTTAGTTAAGCACACCTATACTGGCTTCACATTAATTGACCACTAAAAGAAATATAGTCATGCTTTTGAAACTCTCCAGTTTCAATGACTTGTATTTAAATATTAAAGTGTAATAGTCAGGATTTGTTGACACTCAAATAAAAACTAAAGAACAATAAATAAATTAATAAATAAGGTGTAAGTTATAACCTGTTTTCCTAATTGCAGACTTAACCTGCTTCTGGTATTATAAACTATAATATAAAATTATAACAATATAAAACGTAAATTGCATACCAATATTATGGTAAACCTAGATGTGGGGTTTCAAAAATTTTGTTTCGCAATCATTAAAAAATTAAATAATAGCTTTTATATCAACTGTGTCGATGATATTTTAGTATTCGTAACAAAACAAACTCTGCTGTATAGTTTTGGATCAATACCCATACTCTCAAGAATAAATTAAAAAAAAAACAAAACGTTACTATGAAAAACAAGTCTCACTTTTTGGCTTCTACATGTTATTTCAGTATTTTTTATCTTAGCACCCTTAGGTATTGTAATGACCGGCTGAAATAATTGAGATAAATATCTCATAGTTTATTCTAATAACTGTTGTTTTGTTTCATAAATTCACGAATACTTTATAGGTTAGAACTCAGAACAGCTGATCAGTGATCAATATTTTTGAATAATTTTTTATTTAACTTGTAGTCGCGATGTGAAAAAATAATCGATTATTGTTTCAACATAATCGATTTTAATAATCGATTATTTTTTCATCAAAAATCATTTTTTTTTAAATCGATTATTTTAGGTTCCCTTTTCTTTTTTAATCTTTTTCTTGATTTTTAAGAATACATATGATTTGTCGGATGAAACCAATGTAGCTAAACTACACATTTTAATATAATTTCACAAACAGCGCATCTGTTATTATTTATTGGTACTTATCCACTTCGGTTAGCCTTTATTCTAATAAATTATTAATATTAAAAAGGCAAATTATCAAATAGTCAGAAAAAATCGATTATCATTAATCGATTATTTTGATACGAAAAGATTGATTATTTATTAATCGATTTTTTCTACTCCAAGTCACATCCCTAACTTGTAGCGGCCTGGAATCTAGTCTTTTAATACTTTTAAGAAAGTAGGGTTTCTGAAAAGTGGGGTTTCTGTTTTTAAGGAGACCAAAAAAGAAGCTTCGATTTAAAAGCAAAGGATGAACAGTTTATAACTATAATATTGAAAATTGTTTCAGTGGAATAAATACAGCTAATTTAAGTTTTAACGGCTAATGGAGCAATGAAAATTAGTGCAATAGAAATTCATATCATGGGTAATATTTAGTATATTACAATTCCCGTTTTCCTTCAGGAATACGAAAATAACAATGCAGTTGATAATTGAGGTTAAGACAATAAAGTAGTTAACTAAAGCTAGTTTATCGTGAACGAAGGCGTTATTAACATTAGTAGTGATGCTGCATTCAGTTTCGGAGTCACGGGTTCGATTTCCACTTTCCGAGTGTAAATTTCTATAAACAATTGTTTGGTTTCATCGAGTCTGGTTGTGTATATCGCACTCAGTATTAAACTGACCTAATTTAAAATTGTAATGTATGACATCACGCTACGAAATATAAAAAAAGCCAGTGTTTTCTCGCTCTTCTAAATTATGAATCAAGTTAAAAAGCGCGAGTTTTGTAGGCGATCTTTACCTATACTTATTGTGTGGGCAATATTTTCCACCGAGGGTAATCGGGGCTTGCTGCAACTGAGGTGTGGGTAGGTGACTAATTAATGTCACACACAAAAGAAGATCGGTCGGCCGCGCAACACGGTGCACGGGCCTCTCAGTGAATTGCAATAAATATCGGTGTTCGGTGGATGATCGTATTAATATATAAGAAATATAAACGATAATTCAGTGTTTGTGTGTATAAACTATATTAAAGAACAATTAAATTTGTGAGTCCACGAATATAGGTGGATTAAATTTTTTATGGTTATACTCCGGCCGGAGCGGCGTGGACGCCATAACTTAAGAAGAAGCCTCCAAGTCAAAGGTCAGTATCCTTGATTATTCGGGGTGGATTGCCGGTTGTTTGCCTATCCTACCTATGCTCACCAACTGTAGCTATCGAAGGCAAGCAGCAGACGCGAACACTTATTATAAAACAAAGTCTCCAAAAGCTGTATGTATGTGATCGATTTTCACAAAATCTACCAAACGGTTTTTTCTATGGTTTTAACTAAAAGATAGTGTAATTTTTGAGGAAGGTTTAAGTTAATAGAATACATTAAAATTCCCGCGGGTATCTACGCGAGAAATACTTTGCGATTGCCACGCGGGCGAAGCCAGCAGAGCTAGTTCAGATATAAAATTAAGGGTCCTTCCATAACGTGGGCGACGACCAACGTTATTTAGTCGTCAGCGTCGACCGAGCCATTTAACCCGAGCGATAAGTTAAATAGAAAACCAGTGAATCTCTCTTTTAACGGCACGAGGTTTGCGTGATGAGCGGAGCGGGGATTTAATGTATTTAATTTTTGATTGAAAACTTCTATTACGCCGTGTGGTATCCGGCTGAATAGAATAGTACCACCCTCATTTCTTACTGAGGTGTCGTAAAAGGCGACTAATGTAAGATGACGCACCGTGTGGTATCCGGATAAGTAGAATAGACCACTCTCTTTCTTACCGAGGAGTCGTAAAATTCGACTAAGGTAAGTAGATGTCAGGCAGGCGGCCGGACGTAAAATACGTAGCCAAATAATTTGACAACTTGTTTATTACATGTTGTGCCGACCCCACTTAGATTGGGATAAGGGCAATAGGATGATGAGGATGACGAATAATACATTATTATATTGATCAATATATATTAAAAAAAATTAAAAATTAATTAAAAATTTTTTTTTTTAATCAAATTATTTTCCACTTTCATTCCAAAGATGAGATCATTTTATAAATCATAACTATTTTTTTTTTGAATTATTCATTCATCTGCCTTTCTGTGGCTTCAAACGATACTTCTGACCGGATTCGACATCATACCGCCAACGTATATTTCGTGCAACGGAAAATGTTTCAATAGGGCTTTACCGTTTAGTGGCTTTAAATTATTATGGATTTCGAAGCAGTACCTAGCAGCAGAAGTTTCCTTTCTGTATTTTGCGACGAAGGGTCTTTTCGCTTACTCCCCGGGTGGTTAAGCGGGGTGCGGGCTTCGAGGAAATTCTCTCTACCCGGGCATCTTCTCGCGGGCATTTAAGCCGAAGTAAAACTTCGAAAAACGTTTAAAGAGGTGAGTAATGGTAGGGAGGTCGAGGTCTCTATGGAGGTCAACGTTCCGCATGAACCACGGACAACCAGTGATTGTACGCAGAAATCGGTTCTGCAGTCTTTGGAGCGTGAGCAATCTGACCTTTGAAACGTGCGCGAATGCAACGCTCGCGTAGGACATTATTGGTCTTATGCAAGTTTTGTATACTGTCACTTTGGTGCGGAGTGACATTTATGTGTTCACCTAAAGGTGTCGGTATTTGGGCCGTAAGCCCAGGTCACCTAGGTGACCTAATGGATGTCTTGTCCGGTGGGGAGGTCAAAATCGTCGTCTGGTAAGTCAAGATCGGGTGGTATAAAATCCGGTGTTTTCGCCCTCTCGCCCATCGCGTCGTACTCGTCGTCGCCATCGTCATCCGCATCGGGCCGCGGAGACGGTGACCGCAGGAGCTCGTGAGGCAGTTAAAAGTCCATCGGGTGGTCGCGCATGAAGTGGCGCGATGTATTTTGCCCTATTGTAATAAAGGTTCTCCGCTCTTGTCACCACCGTGTCGTTACCCGCTCGTTATCAGTTCACACGTCATTTCCCGCGGCCATTTTGTCGCGGCCGCGCCGCGGAATGGCGCCCTCAGCGGCCGGCGAGGGCGGACCGGATGATTATTACTTTATAGTGTAACGCGTTAACGGACAATCGGGCAGGATTAAATGGAGGCTTTTTATGTTTATTATTAACTAGCAACACTCCCAGGCTTTGGGTATATAATATACGAGTCGCAACTTCGAGTTAACGTCAAAGTGTTTTTGTCCTGTTCCCAAACGAAATAAAGGAATGTTAATAAATATTTAATTAGGTATACATTAAACCTTCATTATTTTGCTCTTTATAAAAACCTAAATTGTATAAAAATTTTGTTAGAATTTAACATATATAAATAAATAACAGGTTATTAAGTGAAGATTCCTTATATAAATCCTTCATATATATTTCTGTTTAATTGATTATCAAGTCAAATAAGCTTACCTAATAGCCAATATAGTACGTAGCTGAGATTCAAATTCAATTCAAAATATTCTTTATTCAAATAAACTTGTAAACAAGTGCTTTTGAATCGTCAACTCTACTGCTGGTTCGGAAAGCTGTTCCTACCGAGAAGAGCCAGCAAGAAACTCGGCATTGGCTCTTTTAAAAATATAATTCTTCATACTATTTACATTAAGTCGTTACTGTCTTGTACAGGTTCAAAGAGAGCTATATCCACACATTCTTATATTCTTAATAATCTTCAAGAGTAAATAGGCTTTCTATAATCATTCATCATTTACGTAATCTTCATTACAGTCAAATTGGGTAACTTTGAATGACTTTTTCAGATTTTTCAAAATATAAAAAAATAGGATGACCTTATTTAAGGTTTTAATGAATAATGAGTGTTCTTTTATACCGAGTTTTAGAATAACTAACTGTATTACTAAGTAACTAGAAAGGAATTGGAAAAAAGATATGCTTTTGTGCGTGTTCAAAGTTACCTTGAGTTTTGGGTAACTTTGAACCGAATTATTTCGAAAACTAAAAATCCTTGAATTCACAGAATTTTCGTATTATGGGTAAAAAATTTTACTTTGTTCTGTATGAATGAAAGATAGATCTATCAAATAAAATCAACTTGTCATACTTAACAGCCAACCGTCTACTTAAAATTGCCATTTACTAAATATTAGCAACATATGGGTAGATTTTTTTTTTGTAACGAATACATATTTATTTGTAATTGTAAATATTTATTAAAAATCAAACCTAAATAACAAATTCTATAATCAATTACCATTCAAATGAGATCAAAACATTAATGGTTGGCAAGAGAATTTGAAAAATAATTCACCCCATTCCATGAATGAGATGTCATCTTCAATGTACATTTTATCTTTATTTTTTGTTATTTGATGCTCTTTTAAGATGAAAACGATGTTTTCTTTTTTAATAATAGTAAATTCCTTTTTTGGAAACCATGACCGCGAGTAACGACCTGTTACTATACCACTTCTGACCATAGGCCTCCTCTCTCCGTCTTTGGAGAGAAGGATTGGAGCTAAGACCTACTTCGCTGCTCCAATGCGGATTAGTAGGTTACACATATCCCCATAATTCTCTAGAGATACGTAGGTTTCCTAGCAATGTTTTCCTTCACCGAAAAACGTGTGATAAATTGTAATTCACAATTAGACACATAAGTTTTAATAGAAACTCATTGATGCCTGCCCTGGGTTTGACCCTGCGACCTCTTCGAAGGAGTCCGACGTTGTTACCGCTGGGCTATTACAGCTATACAGCTAAGCTTTCATCCTTGTTAAAGCACCGGATTGGATTTTATTACGATACGTCCGGTGACTCGTCCTGCATGTAGGTATAAGGTATGTGAATGTTGCCTGCTTTATATGTTTAGCAATTCATAGATTCTTTTAATAAACGCGGATTATAGCAAAATAATTCTATTGTAATTACTGTATGTACTAAAATATGTACTTGAAAATATTTTTAGAAATCAATAACTCTTTGTCAATGTTACCCATAAACTAAGATAATGCAATTGGGTATCTTTGAACCGTTCAAAGTTACCCATATTTAACTAAAAATAGGGGTGGTCCACAAATTTCCCTGTCAATGGATATAAAACGATGCAAAATCATGAAATTAAGTGAACAAGTATAATTTCAACGTACAATTGATCATTAGAAACCGAAAATCGTGTGATTTACACACCTTTTCTGTAATTAAATCGGAAATGTAACTCACATACTTTTCACTGCTAAAAGACAGCGAACAGAAAATTTTGAAAAAGTGTCAAAATTCGTTTCAAAACTATAAATTTTAAATGACATTTGACAACTAGAACATTTAGTATTTTCATTTCACTCAGTTATCAGTTTTAAATCAGGTTACAGATATTGAAAAAAAAATTAATAATTATTTTAGTCGTTTTATTCAATGTTACCCGTAAATTCAAAGTTACCCAATTTGACTGTAGATTTTTTAATAAACCTATTTTTTAATAAACCTATTTTTTAATAAACCTATTTTTTAATAAACCTATTTTTTAATAAACCTATTTTTTTATAAACCTAGTTTTATAAAGATTTGGCTAAGCTCGTCTCCGATTATATAAATCATTTTGGTTAGTCTTTAAGATTACCATCTTAATTAGAAGTACCAGGGCACCATAAATTACGGCGGGCAACTGATCGCCACAGACGGACGGCGCACCTGGCCGGGCTTTGTGTGATGAATTGTGTGTAATATTATGCAAGATTAGCGAGATGCCTTGGAACTTGATGGTCTGTTATTATATTAATAAGCTATGCACAGCGGCTTTACACGCGTGGAAATCAGTATATCACAAATGTGTATTTCAGTCATACATAAGATCTGATAGTTTTAACCTAAACCTTTCTTAATAATTGCACTATTTCTTGGTAAAAATCTTACAAAAATCCTTTCAGTGTATACAGTGAAAATTGAGCATATACAGATAGCTTTTGGGGACTCTGTTTATATAAGTTAGACCCCTAACAATATTCTAATACCCATATATAAACCTCCTGCTCTTATCTCACTCCAAGTGGGGACGACACAACATATTATAAACATGTTGTCACATGATGTGGCTACGTATTTTTCGACCGGCCGCCTGCCTGACGTTAACCTTAGTCGTATTTTACGACACCTCGGTAAGAAATGAAGATGGTCTACTCAACTGCATACCACACGGATTCTAATAGCCATACATTTTTCATATTAACAAAGGAAATATACAGGTCACACCTATCTTAACTATAAAGGATGGCGGAATTAATTTTAGTACACCGTTGTGTGGTAGCTTATGGTACTGTCTGCTTTATCTATCTATTTAATTCTGTAATGTACAAATAAAATATTTGATTTGGTTTACCGTGAAAACCACGCTGAAAAGTCAAAGTAAAAAGCTTTCTACTATAAAGTTGCCACCGGTTTCCTGTTTGTAAATTGCACACACACCACTATCGACACAGAGTTCTATTGTATTGTTGATAAACATAGAACATTGTTAGCAAGATACTAGAAGAAGCACCAGTTAAATATTTTGACAGTTTTATAGCGTCCTTTGTTAACACTATAAATTTGATTGTCTGTCACTCTGTCGCGATATTCGCGTCTAATTCACAAGACAACTAAAGATATTCGGAACAATTTAATTCAAAATTATAATAATATGTAAAGTCCAAGTCAAGTGTCCCATATATTATTATTATTCACTCATTTAATTTCACGGAGAGAAGAGAAAGGACTCAAGCTCCCGGGTTATTATTATGATAAAACATGTAACAACTTGCTTTTGAATCTTCAACTTTACCGCCGGATCGGAAAACTTCTTTCTACTGTTTTTTTCGCAGCAGACATTTAAATTTGAATTTGCATAGATCAGAGGAATCGGCTGGATTCAAGAATATAACTGTCTGAATTAAAACTTATAATATATATCAATATTTCCGACTAATGCAGCCGTTTCCAGTAAGTTGACTCTTCGCCGGCTAAATTGAGTCGATTTTCACGTTTAGCTTAATGGCGTGTGAACAGATAAGCTTTTATGATGTGCTAATTTATGAATTATGAAACGGCCGCGTCGGAAACGGACGGATTATCTGCAACTCGCAATATATATATCGACAATTGCATGGTATCGAAATATTTAAAATCGAGAACGAAAACAGGGGACGTGTCCCAGTGTGGACGAGATATGCTTTGATACTTCAGTTAGGGAAGTCGTGGAATAGTCCAGACTAGGAGCTGACCAACCGTCCTGTACCGACAGGCGTTCCCAAAATTATATAGGGAAGGCGTCCAGACATAGAGTTGCGGCGGAAATGACCGAATCTCACAAGCGATTAATTTCACACAGCGTCTTCGCCGGCAAAGACGTGGTCCCAGATTTCTGACGTCGGTTGGTCGTGGCTTCTTGCCACCCTTCCGTCGTCGTAATGACTAATCGAAGTCATACGATCAGCCCTCCACTACACGTCGCCCTAAGCCGGCCTCACAGGAGGCACTCTCAGGACGACGTTCCTCATAGCTAGTAGAGCTTCTAAGCTCTACTCTCCGCATTTCGCAACCTCAACGATGCTTTTGCGCTCGCCTGTCCCGTCGTGACGCTGTAAAAGCCGTTAGGGCTAACAGCATACAGTCAATTCGAAAAAAGTATAAAGCGGTTAATGAAGCTGAAAAAAATATAACAGGAAATTAATCTTACTAGTATGAGCTATAACACATCAGTACATATGCATGTTTATTTTTGCGAGGTTCACAATGTCGCCAATTAACTTTTTGTGAATTACAATAGAGTAACAATAAACAGTAACAGATTAATTCTAAAGGTAGTTAAATATTATTAGAAGCATATACATAGAAGAATAGCACCTAAAAGGAAATATTAACTTATTATAATCATACTAAAAAGAGATTCGGTTTAGGAATTTCCATAAAATAATGCAAATGAAAATAAATATCAAAGTTTTCAAATGATTTTTTTTTGTATAATTTCTACAAACTTCTAAACAAAAACTAAAAATGTTGTTAATATGAATGTTATTTTTCTCTCTCGGCAGATATTTCTAGGCACGCAGTTCTGCGCGCGACGCGACATTTCACGGGTGGCAGCACTGAGCCGGCGGAAAAATTGTGCAACTGTCAATGTCAGGAAACAAATTGTTATTTTGGCGGTTGGCTTCACTGGAGCGGTGAGCGTGGTCCGAAGGACAAACTTTTACATTTGATTTCTTTGATGTATTTAAAAAAACTGACAATATCAAATTATTTTGGCGTAAACCACGATTAGAGAAATCATGTAATGCTAAACGTAGAATGTATAATTAGTTTTCTTGTCGGATGTAGGATGTGGCCGATTGTGGGAACCGATGGTTCGGTTACGGGGCGAAACAATTGTTGACATTGTGGTGGTGAATGTGTAGTGCTTGTGTATTTTTGTAATTGGTAGTGCATAAGTTT
Organism: Morpho helenor; assembly: GCA_029227775.1. Classification (NCBI taxonomy): domain Eukaryota; kingdom Metazoa; phylum Arthropoda; class Insecta; order Lepidoptera; family Nymphalidae; genus Morpho; species Morpho helenor. The sequence goes on from JARGCU010000011.1 coordinate 13,892,292, forward strand.
TTGCAAATTCAAAAAAAAAAAATGGATAGTATTTTTAGTATTAATATTTAGAATTACATATAGGTATTAAGTTTTATCGCGGTATATAGTAATATTATATATATATTTTTTTATTATGGACCTCCGTAAAGCAACTCATAATTGTAATAATTATTTATAATATTGAGCCAAGATTATTTACAGCATTTCAATCACAGGTCCTGGCGAGAGAGTCTGATTGATGGCTACACATTTATTTTACGTATCAATGTGTCCGTATTTTGTTTTCGTTTAGAGAGAACTTCCTTTGTTTTTATTTGAGCCTTGATAGTTTATGCCGAAAAAGCAACCGCAACGTGGATGCGAAAGGATATAAATACTTTGTTACCAATGGTTCCGAATTTCCTGTATATAATCAAATTTTGGGAGCAAAAAAATATGATGTTAGAGAAAATTTGATAATCTACTGTTCTGTACTATTTAGTCTTTGTACTAACAGGCGTTAAGAATAGTAAGTTAATATATTTTACTAGCGAAATATGTTCATAGGTTAAAAATAAAAACGTAAATGTAGCTAAAATGTCTGAATACGTAACAGTTTTCCAACAATTAAGTGAATCTCCCGCTAAAACAAAACAATTAAAGTTGTGTCGCGTCACAGGTGTCTCGTTTCTGAACGCAGCGCGCGGTAATGGCGGCGGCGCGCGGTTTTTAATATTTTTAAAATGTCGGCCGGCATGCGGGCGGCGTGTTTGCGTTATCCTCGAACTTTTAAATGAGACGTTTTTATTTTACTTTATAAAAGTTCTTTTTATAATTTTTTTCAAAATTATTGTTACCAGTGTGTTACTTCGCTTAAGTACCTTCAATAATGTCATATATATTTTTTTACAGTTTCTGAAAGAAAAATGAGATTTTCTGTAACCCACAAACATAGATTTGACTTACCAATCCACATTGGGATTGTTAGTTTACATATATTACAGTACATATAGTTTACAAAATTCTTTGGAAATTGCAGGTTTATGCTTACCGCATGGTGATTACCGCATTTTAAGTACGTTCGTTATTAAAAACTAAAGGGACGATATTTGACTACTTCCGTTCCCAACAAATTTACCAATAATATGTAACATAAGTATAAAGGAAAAATAACGTGTGTTATATCGTCCCTGTTTTTCACAATGGAGCCGCGCCCCCACACGGGAGCACAAAATACTTGTGACGGCGCGCGTCGCTTTGCCCGCGATTTGAATTGTTCCCACGTACCAAATGTCCTTTGATTTTTTTAACCTCGCCGCAATTAAGGGCCCGGAACACCGCGCGGCGATTTATGGAGGCCGCCCGAGGAATTCTGTTCAACAAACGTAAACTTTATGTGCGGCTAATTGGATTTTAGTCGCTCGAATATTCCGAATCCAGCTCGGCTGCGTGGCGTTTACTGAACGAAACGTTTACGTAATCAAAGGCATGCCGAGGTCCCGCTGGGCACAATAGAAAAAGCATCTAATTATTGGAACAAAAAATAAGCTATGATAGTCCACAGGTGAAACTGTGCGACTCTTTCGAAGGGGCCACGAGTTCAAACACCGGGCCGGTACCAATGACTTTTCTGTTAAAAATAATTTATAGAATTAGGCGTTACTTTGCGAAGATCCATAATACCAAAGTAATAATAAAGTTATTTTGCTAGAAAGAAAGAAAGAAAGAACGTTTATTTCACCTTCCGCGATACACAATTGTTAACTAAAACTAAACTTAAACACATAAAACAATAGAACAAAAATACAACAAGAGCATAAAACAATATCATATAAATATACTGCATACCACAAGAAGAAGGTATCCGCGATGAGGTAAAATAGAAAATTTATATCATAATCGCAAAACGAATCAAATCAAATCAAATCAAAATATCTTTATTCAAATAATGTCTTACAAGCACTTTTGAATCATCAAGTCAATATGATTAATGAAACTACAACTGGTTCGGAATACTGCTCTTACCGAGAAGAACCAGAAAGAAACTCGGCGGTCGATCTTTTAAACATTTTCAATTTTACATTATTAAACCGCAGTCTTGTATGAAGCTGAAAGGATTTTCAAATCCAGGCTTTTTTATCATCCAAATAATCTTCAATTTTGTAAAATGCTTTACGTATAAGCATATCTCTTATTTTGGGTTTTAATTGTGGAGTCTATCTCCTGATGATGCTTCAGTTGCGGGGCGAAACGATTGTTGAGTTTGTGATAGTGAACTTATGTAGTGCTTGTGTATTGTGGTGGCGGTTGTGGAGATGTGTTTTTACGAATCCTGCATATATCAGGTATGAAATCGAATAGTCCACTCTACATTAAGCATTATATATATTTTCTATTTTACTTCATCGCGGATTATAGCAAAATATTTTTATTATTACTTTTCTATGATGTGATTCTGTTAAACCCATTGACAATTGCAATTTATCATACGTTTTTGGTGAAGAAAAACATCGTGAGGAAACCTGCATATCTCTAGAGAATTCTAGAGATATGTGTAACCTACCAATCCGCATTGGAGCTGCGTGGTAGGTCTTAGCTCCAATCCTTCTCTTTAAAAACGGAGAGAGGAGGAATATGCCCAACAGTGGGATTATAACAAGTCATTACTTTACTTTTTTTACTTTTACATAAAATTAAGACTCAGGACTTTCTTTGAACCGGCAGCCTTTTGCACGAACTCTTTGTACCCTAATCTATCTATACTTATTATAAAACAAAGTCCCCAAAATCTGTCTGTCTGTATGTGATCGATTTTATTAAAGTCTATTAAACGGATTTTTGTATGGTTTTCATTAAAAGGTAGTGCAATTAAGGCTTAGGTTACACATTACAGTTTTATGTAAATTGTGTAAAAAAAACTCAGACATAGGTCTTTTGCAAAGGACTTCAGTACATCCATGAAGGTATATTATGCCATTAGTCATCATATTTGGCATGAAGGCTATAAATTGACAATGGTATAAAATATTTAAATCGTCACGTTGACATATTATTAATTTCTGTCTCTTGTTTAGCTAGCCAATGTCAATGTAAGAGTTTTATCACCCTTCAATAATTTAGATATTTAATTATATAGTAAGCTTTGTTATTATTAAAATCCCGACTCCAATGGAGTTCTAGGGTAACACCATGTAGGTTTACAACTCCCTATCTTCCAATGAAAGTCTCATTAAAATCGGTTTAGCCGTTCTGGATAATGTACTATTAACTTGTACCTTCCTCAAAAATTTCTCTTTTCGTAAAAACCATATAAAAATCGTACCTTCCTCAAAAAGGGCTCTCTTTTCGTAAAAATTATATAAAAATCTGTTTAGTAGATTTTGAGAGATAGACAACTTTTCGGAACTTTGTTTTATAATGTACAGTATTAAGTTATAATTGTACTAAATTCCATCAATATCAACCAAGCGGTTTAGCCATGGAGCGTAATAGACAGAAAGACTTTCGCGTTTATATTATTAGTACGGATGATCTAACTTATTTCTACTAACTTTAACTACTTTCATTCTTACGTCCCCTAAATATTAAACTTCACTGCGTCTCCCCAGGCTACTGTGATTAAAAAAAACTTATTATCTCCAAATTCTTTGGACCTTTTACCTTTCCCCTGTAGGCTCTCATTTTCCACGCACGATGAAAAAGATGCCTGTTGAGATATTTCTATAAAATTGTCATTTATTGGTTGATTTCTCTTCCTTCTCGGATCGCCACTCTGGACTGCACAGGATTTTGCATGAGTTTCAATGATTTTATGTGTATTTATATTTATTTATTATTATGTTACAATGCGTATCAAATACAACCTCCTTCATATAGTTGATCAATAATATAAAAAAAACATTGTTGCTGTCCTTTTGTCAGTACATTCAAGTTTATATCAAACTAGCGGCCTGCCCCTGCTTCGCACGGGTATAAAATATGTATCCCATGTCAGTCAGTGTAAAAAAATGATTAAAATTGATCCAGTAGTTTTGATATGGCGCTGTATTTAAAAAATGATTTTCCCTATTTTCCCGCTTTTCTATTGAAATTTTTCCTAGATTTTCGTTGCTATAAACCTCACGGAGCCCGAGACCTTTCCAACGAATGCAAAACCGTGGAAATCGGTTCGTGCGTTCTGGAGTTATATCGTCAGGAAGGAAAACCCGACTTATTTTTATATAGTAGATATTTCAGCAATACATGAGGGTAAAGGAAATAGGGTCCTGACCTTATCCCACTCTAAGTGGGGTCGGCGCATGATTTGGCTACGTACCTATTTTACGAACGGCCGCCTGCCTGGCATCAACTTACAATAGTCGTATTTTACGACACCTCGGTAAGAAAGAGGGTGGTCTATTCTACACAATCAGATACCACGAGGTGTCAACTTACCTTAGTCGCCTCCTACGACACCTCGGTAAGAAATGAGGGTGGCCTATTCTACTCAGCCGGATACCACACGAAATAAAAACAATAAACTTTGTAAATAGTAGGTATTGCATATTTAGATACATTTTTTTAACTCAGCAGTGTTGCCACGTCTATAATTAAAGTATTTTTTTGAAATTGATGAAATATGGCTGTAATAGGTTATTAATGCTACTTGAAATGATGCGGTCTTTTTTGAGCCTAGCGCGTTCCATCTTGTATTCACTCTATAATGTGGTAGTTGAGGTCATTCATAAAAGGGGGAATATACCATAAATTAATAAAACAACTATGAAATTGAAACCATTTATTTAAAACCGTTTAGTTCGTCAGCAGCGTCGCGCTCGCTCGAGCGCCGCACATAAATAATATTATCAAAGCTAAGTAACTCTCAATACTTACAATATCTTTGTCACAATAAAAAACTACCGTCGACTAGATTAACGGGCGTCGTGTGATAGGACCATTTCGAAAATAGATAGATTAGACGATTAATAGAATAGAAATAAGCGTAAAGTTCTAAAGATTATAGGTTTTCACAATCTTCATATTTATAAATCAGTACTAGAATGCAACGTTGTCTTTGGTTCCAAACATACATTTAACTTTTTTTTCTATTACTACGGATATGTGATCACTTTGTTGTGAACCAAAATGCATTACAAGATCGTGTTTCTGAACGGCAAATCAGTCAGTCACTCGCGAGCTTCCAAAGAAGTAACACGTCCGAGGTGTAAGGCCGTTTAATTGATTTGTCAGTGTTAAAAATAGAAGATTGCCGAAACGTAATTTTTCAATCAAATATTTGGCAAGTGTAGGAAATTTTTAAAATATGGAACATTAGTACGAGAAATATTAAAAAGATTTTATCATATAATATTATAATAAATATAACGAGAAAATACTAAATAAGTTAAAATATTATTTATTTTAAAGTTACCAAATAGAAAAAAAATCTAGACACGTAGTGTTTCTATTATTTTGTTTATATTTAGGCCATATCCCTGTATAATCAATGATTTTTCTAGAAATTATCAAATGGTCATTTCACGCGATTCCAGAGACAACACAGTTAACATTTTTGTAATAATTTTAGTTTAGCCAATTCTACACTTAATTTTGTATAGAAATGTTTTTATAAGAAATATCTCAAAGAATTGTCATTTAATTATAGTTTTTATTGATTAATGTTTTTAATTTTTAAAATCGAACTGTGTTGCCATATAATATATTGTTACGCCGTAAAAAATCTATACATTCCGGGGTATGAAATACAAATCCAAACTACTTCTAAATATGTAAATACGATAATTTTGATTATAATGAGCTTATTGTAATACAAATTCGTAGAGCACTTTGTAATATCAATTCAGTTTACAACATGGCGTCTGCCAGCGAAACCGGTACATCACAGAATATAGCACAGTTTATGTTATGAGATTAGTGATCTGTAGTAAAAAAAAATAGAGAGCAAATCTTAGTTTTATTTTTTGACATTAAATATTTATTGGAACTATTAAACGAGAAATAGATATTTTATAATAATTAAGAATATCTCACAGATTTCTGGCTCTCAACCAGCACACGAAAATTAAGCTAAACTAACAATTTGACAAAATTATTGGGTACCGCCTAAGAAATAAAATTTTTAATACAATATTCCATAATATTGCTGTGCATTGCATGTCTCACGACATTAATATAAAACAATTCTTTACCTAAAAAGGAACAAAAATCCTTCAAGTGCGATTAAATATTGTTTTAGTCCATGAAGTAGGTACTTCCACACTAAAGACTGCTTTGTCTTAAAATTTGTCTTCAATAATTGCAATTGAAATCGCTTTCGCTAACAGACGCAGATGTAAACAACGAAGAGTCTACTAATATAAATCACTATTTTAAAATTTCACGACGAAATAAGAGAAGGATTTAATCTAAACCCTACGAAGAAGGTATATGAAAAATACACACAATATTTGAAATAACAATCTTATTCTATTTATTTACAGTAAAATCTAACTAAAGAGTATAATTTACGCGGATCCACAAAAAAAATCTTTATGGTCATGAAAATGGATCGCGCGATTTTAAAATGTAAACCTAGTTACAAATTACAACTAAACTATAATTACCAAAAGATAAAACAAATTTTAATAACAATAAATTAGTTGACTAGACTAAAACAAGCGAGTTAAACAACTTCACACATTTTTCTCACATTAAATAAGACATGTGGATTAAATGAATTCCTATATATTGTAAATGTTCAAAATACTTAAGAATGGTTAAAAATGTATTGGAAAATTAGTGTGATAAATATTATATTGTCACACGTCGAGGCACTCTGCTTATTTTCAATGTAATACGGGGTTAATTCTACTGAACACATTTTATGCTACATCAGAAAAACATACTATAATAATGTATAGAAAAGCACTCTTTCAGACCGGATAAATCGCCCGTTAAAGAATCATAGACAATTCGGGAGATCATGCAGATCTAAACGAGTGCCCTTACAGGATGTGTCAAACGAAATCTAGTGCATCCCAGCGAGACGGGATTCTGGAAAAATCACAAACAAATACATAATAGGTGACTAAATATCAGTCTATCAATTGTCAAGGAAGACTGTCAATGACATTACACGATACAAAACACTTAACAATACTTTGTACTTCTACAGAAGGGGAATAAACTTCGTCTTTTTATTATAAATCCGCTACACGATACACTACGAATGAGATCTAATTCGTTAGTCGGTTCGTTGACCTCGATCACATCTCAAAAGTTCAACGGGATAAATAAAATTGTACAAAAAATATTGTCTCCATTTCCCAAACTAATATTGGTCCATAAATCTACGTCTAAAAAGTCTAGCATTTTTATCGACAAAATAACTTTTCTCAACAAAAACAAAAACCTACTTTTTAAGGCACAAATGCGATTGTGTCTTCATGGTTTCCTCGGATGATATGCTCGATATTTCCCATCTAAACTACGTCTAAATCGACTACAAGATTTGAAAAATAAATTCTTTACAAGCATCTCAAATTACTTCATCATCACATTTTTATTATAAAGAAAAAACTGTCTATACCATTCAACTACATAAGTTTATCTTTATTCAATTCAAAAAACCCAGCACCCAAAACCACGTTCGTCTATGATCTACGTAACTATTTACTGGGATGCACTTTACTAGAGAGGGTTCTAGAAATAAAAACTAAGCAAATAACAGCAGTGGAGTATGAAAGACGATACTGATAGCTATTTACAATGTACCTTCGGCCGCGCCTCGCGGGCTACATTCCCAACGTCCAGCTCAGTATTGTCTCACATTAAGAAAGGAAACTGTGGATCTTCGAGTCCTGCAGGCGGCGCGCAGTGTTGCTCCTTCGAAGACCACGGGTCATGCACGCTTCACCGCTAAAACCCTCGGCGTTACTTCGTCTCATGCATCTATGTCCGTAGAGGTTCGGAAGATATTCAAACTATCCACGTATAAACTAAGTTCTACCAAAAACTGGGGTTCATAACTAACTAATGAAACAAAAACTGGCGCCCAACGTGGGACCTGAAGCTCACCTAAGTCTACATAAACCGTAAAAATATTCATTAACTAACAAATGTCGGGTAAAAGCGGTAAATGAAAGATCAGCTGTGTTTTTTTACCATTTATTTCTAATTTTTCGACTAAGTGAAGATGAACCATAGATATTTAAAGGCGTTGAAGGAGGCGCGCGGCCGCCGCTAACGCAAACTACTGCGTCCACTAGCTAGGGCCTTCTAAAGCCCGATTGTTTATACTTTCTCGTACGTCTTTTTTGATATTAGCGTTCAAACACCAGATATCTACCAAAAAATACGCAGTACCAAGAAATACAAATCTACATATAAGGAATATATTGGTTTACTATTACATAACATTCAGTATTTTTTATTACTCTGCAAAATAAGCAAAGTTAGAACGTTGGATTCCATACGCATAGACTCACAATTTAAATTGTTTCCATATCAATCTAATATGATTAAATACACCTACTTTTTAATTTTGAAAATAATTTGCAGAAAGTTTTACTTTCGTAAGGTTCAAAAACATAGTCTATGCTCCGGAAATAGTTCTCATAATATGAAAAATGAACGACTACTCTCATCTACACCCCGACCAAACCCAACTACTCTTAACAGATTATACAAAAAAAAATCCAATATAAAATACCATTATTATTGCACAATGTTTGCCTATTAGCAATCTGTGAATAAAAAAAAACAGCCCATTAACTACGTTGTCTATGGTAATCTATTTTTAAATATCTACCGTATAATGCATCCAATCAAATAATATACATAAAAGGAATGTCAATACAGCCTCTATTAATGTTTAAATGGATCTTTACGATAGTTTCCCCAATACATGTCCCGCCGCACCACTCTGATGGCCGAGATTGGTCACGTCTCCGCGACACCTACACACCCTTGACTTTTGAACAGTCACTTTAAAACTGTAGACAATTTTCCGTCCCAAGAGTTGTTCAGATATAAACGATGTCTGCCGCTGTGGGCAGAATTATTTTTTTTAAAGATTTACTGTAAGATAAATAGAATTATGAAAAAAAACATGAATATAAAGCAAATTATTATTCCTAATTCTTTTTCAAAATAAATACTGTTCATATTTAAAAAACGTATTCTACTGTGATTATCGCATCGGAAAGATCTTTCATTTGCTTGATTAGTTTAGAAATCTATTGCATCTTAATTTATATAACTAATTGTTCGGTCAGAGCAAGAAACACCGCCATTGTTTATATATTCTTTAGTTTTGACAATCAATCTAGCTAGTCCTCGACTTATGAATAGTAAATGTTTTAAAACTGAGAAACTTCAGCAAATTCCTAACTACACAATTATATGAAATCCAATTCTAATACAGCTTGTATGAAGTAATTTATAAAATAAGGCGTTACTTTCTGGAATTCCATATCAATTTTTTTTCTTTGACTGTTTAAATCATTTAAGTAGACAAAATCTTCTAAGCATCACATACCCACAGCGGCATCTCATCTCGCATAAACACCTATCAGAAGAACGGACGTCCAACTATCGTAAAAATCACAAAGTAGTGACCCAGTAACCGATACAAAAACACAATTGCATTTCATTGTGATAGACTATGTACGAGTGCGCCCATGTTGTTACATATATATCTATCACTGGAAAGTCCTTTCCACGAGAGCTGATAAAGAAATCGTAAAGCTAAACACGAAGCGCTTATAAAAACAATGTAAATAGTCTGCCGCGGCAGAGTCCGTACAACTATTGCAAGTATTATATTAGATAAGATCTGACAAAACACTTTCAATCAAACACCAGCTCCGTGAAACGGACTTTGTCTAGTTTCGGGGTTATCTGCGGTCACCGACGAGCGTCTTGAGTCTTTCGTCTGTGACAAAACAAACATGGCCGCACGCCCCAAGCCGCGTTTCCCGCTCTCTATGTTTCTAAACATTAAATCACATATCACTTATCAACAAGTGTTCCAATAATTTATCACGATTAACCTTTTAAAATACAAATATCAACTCGCTACTGAATACACAGATCCTATTATACAAAAATATTGTAATATTTTGTATGAATGTGTGTATAATAATAATCTAACAAGTTGCGCGCGCTGCCGTGCCCGCCATGTTCCGTCGAGCGTACATAGTGGGTGCGATGCCGTTAAACCTAGTTACAATATCATACGTGCAGAGCCGCAGCGCGCGCGTGCCGTGTCAATTAATATAATGTTATTGCTTTCGGTTAGTTTACTTATGTTTAAATATTATATCGTATGTAAAATTTCAAAATCACTACACTACAACACTACTCTAGCTTCTGCCGTACATTTAAAACACACAACATTTTTTTTTCATAACATACTTTGTATTATACCAATCCAAAAATTGTATATTAATCCATGTATATATTATAACCTTATTAATTAATTAAGAATATATTTTTACTTCTGTTTACATTGGTCCAGTGAACCTGGAATCGCGAAGCAACGTGGCACATCACTATCGTAACGTGCCGCTGTGCTATGGCATGTATGGTGTATGGCACAACACTACTGCGGAAGCTTCCTCGATAGGATCGAACAGACTACGACTAGGCGAGAAAGAGTTGAGCAAGAATGTTCGTAGACAGTTCGCCGCAAACGACATCGATCGAATCTTAAACTTATTAAAATGACTAGAGAGGAATGTATTTTCGACTGTGACATACGATTATTTTTAATAGCGTCGTAGTTGGCAACGTCTCCCTTATTATTGTCTTAACCTTAATCTACTCAGGGCTACTGCGAGCTCCGACGACGGCAATCGTCGCGGACGGCCGCACTTCCAAATGCATCACTAAACGGCCCCAGTCAGTGACTTTCCATGCAAATTTCCGATTCTATTCCAGACCGCGGCCCCTATTAAATAAGACTTGTCGATTTGAGCAATAAATGCAAACATTTGGCCTATTTTTGGCAAATTAGATTCAAACCAGGAAGACTGTAGGCCTCAAGCGAAGCGCCTCTACGCGGTCTACACTACGTGTCTAGGTCCTGACGTCTCCCCCGAGGCCGATCAGGTTCGGCTTCGAGAGAAATATTGTAATAGCACGTTTCACAACCAACGTGTGGCAAACGCCTGTTGAAAGAATTGACAGTGAATTTGGAAGATATATGTTTGTATTTACGTACGAATGTTACATGCCATCCGTGCCTCGAGGTCGGAAGTTGAGGATTGTTAGTCACAAGGACGCGTCTACTTTTACGGTACACATGCCTCGACGTTCTACTGCGCACTTACCACCTCGACTCGGAAGCCCCGCTCCGCGGCGAGCGCTCGGCGCCCGGCGTCGGTCTATTGGAATCACACTCAAATCTACGTATTAAATAGAAGGCGATCAACGTGCAGTCAAGCCAGAAGGATTCCGTGAAAGTAAAACCCAGCAACTATCCCAAAACGGTTTCTAAGAAATAAAACACACATTTATTGTTCTAATATTATCCATGTAATGACACATCGGGTATCTAGGTGCTCCATTACATACAGTTATGTACGGGCAAATCACTAAGACACTAAATACAAAACTACCGCTAAGAGGACGGCGCGCGTGGCGGAGCGCGTCCGCACGACGCCCGCCGTCCGGGTTACCAAACTAATACAGTGTTTTATAAAAAGGAAATATAAATATACTTTGTTAGGATCCGAAATCCCGCCACCTAGAGGTGGTGAAACTTCCAATATACATACGGGTATAAAAAAATTAAGTACATATTTCTAAAGGCATAGCCGTTGCATCGACACTTTGGCAAGACACACGGCCGCCCGCGGAGGGGTTACTAAGACATCACAATTAATATTAACCAACCATCTAATACTGAGAATTTAGGAAAAAATGCTAATATACAAAAGGTGTTATCGAACGGGCGAAGCGTTTGACGCGTATTCTAGTGTCGAAAAAGACAAAATCAGAAATACACAAAGATACAACTAAATATATTGAATTTTAAAAACCCGTCAAAATTTGGAATCGCACACTGAAAACGCAACAAACGCAAGCAATCTCAGAAGGTTCTAACCTACTTAAATATAAAGAATACTGCTATAATAATAATAATCATAATAAGGGATGTGTATACAATGTGATATAGCATTCTGACACCCGGCTTGTAAATTTCAATCCAAATATTAAACATAAGAGAGCAAAACACAACTGAATCTTCATAACTGAAAACAAAATAATTCACAAGCCGAGGTAGAAGTGAGCCAACCGGCGGAGTGTGGTCGGCAAGCTACCGCATGCATTTAGCTCTACATTGCCGCTTGTCTATGCGTGGAACTTCCGATAAATGGCAAGTATAAAAAGTCTAAGTACTCCATTGGCATTCCTATAACTAGTCATTCGAGCATCCACCGCGGCATATGAGATTCATTCCAGTCCAACGCAATCAAGTTATAGCAATGTCAATTTCGCGGTTTAAGTACTCATAAAAAGGACCAAGTCCTGGAAAAATTTCGACTTAAAACTAGAAATTGCACAAACACAACCATCAATCGTCTTTTATTATAATAATCATTAATAGTATTAATACTTTTCTAATCACAGAGTATAAGATTCGAGTATTGCTTTTAGAGATTCCTAACCTACGCTTACATGAAAATTAAGTACCACAATCACTGCTTTAGAAATATTGACAAACCCCTTTACAGAGACGGGATTCAAAAAGGAATAAACAAATAACGTCTTTGTCGGCGCTTTCCATCAGTAATATCGCTTACTTTGTCTATTGTTATATTGTTTATGTTATTTTATTTAGTAACGCTATTTAGTTAATAACGAACGTCAATAACCACACGAATCACTGGCATAATTTCATTGAATCACTCGTCGGAATCAATGAAACGGGAGGCGGCAAACATTGGCGCCCAAACTGGGTCAAACGTCAATCTTCAAAGAAAACATTTTCTTTGGAATGCAAAATACGACGTATTAGGATAAAAGAGCATAAAAGCCGTTGTGTCAATCTGGGTCACTCTTCCTGCACCAGCTACTTTCAAACAAAGAAAAATATACTAGAAATACCTACCTACTGCATTCAGAGACGGCTGCATTCAACAGACGCAGCAAGAATCACTTTTAATGACATGCCAGCGAAGAATGCTACTATTGAACACGAAATAATACTATTTTGTTAAATATTAAAAGGAACTGTTATTGAACGCGCTTAATTATCTAAGTATATTTCAATTAAATTTTTTAATGAATTCTGAAAATGTATCCGATTAAATTATATATATTATTAATGTATTATAAAGAAATATTCAGAGAATAAAGTCTATTGATTCACGAAATGCTAGAGTTATACGTAAACATGTATCATTTCAATTTAGTTTAGTAAAACAAATTAAATTAATAAATGATATGATTCATTAATTTCTAATCGTATTAAAGAAATACTACTTTGAATTCTAAACATGCGCATCATAAATATAATAAAAAATGTAATAATAAGTGTTTTTGCTTCGCCTGTTTGTACCCAAATGATTTAATATTAATATAATATATTAAAAAAAATTTGGCGCCCATCTTGGGTCTGTTGGGTCCCGGCATAGACAAGCGGCGACTACGGCGGCTAAATATTTAGCTTATTGTCACGATACACTCGGGGTGTTAGTTCGCATTCCCTTATAACTCGCTAAACTAATTAATTAAAGTACTAAAAAAACCCGAAAACAACGCCACTCCACAGTCCACCATCAAACAGCGTTTTAGTACTTGTACCGACCATTTTTACTGTTAGAATCCTGTATTTTTTACCTTTCCCGAGAGTTAGAAAATAACCTAGATGTATTCCAAATAAAAGATTAATGAGCACGTAAAATCGGAAAGTTCTAATCTCCGCCAAAACGCTCAGTTTGATGGTGTATTCTCATATACTATCGACGCAAACGATTTTCGATCGTAAAGTTATATGGGCTAAGGTACACTCTCGTTTGCCATCGACAGACATGTTATCAGTGCGTCGCGCTGATTGCAGCGGTCTTGAGATTTACTGTAAAAGCCTCTCAGTTTTACGCTTTGTTGGAGACATATGGATTTTTTTGGGTCGTAAGTAATACCGTGGAATCTTTTGAGGAAATAGTCTTTAAATAGACGAAATTCGTCTTTGAGGAACTTTCACTATGGGATAATATGACCGAGTGAAACCTGATAGATGTAAATCTTAATAGAAAATCTAAAAGTTGTTGAATTCAGTTAAGTTTGTTTGTCAAAGGCAAGCACAAATTTTCTTTAAATTCTATTTTTTCATATAAATATCATAATAAATTCTTTTGCTATTTTATGTTAGTGGAGATGTTATTAATATAAAAAATTCAAGAATTGAGTTCAATTCATCGACACCATATTTTGAAAGTAAAAGAGAAAATTTTGGAATACTGGCGCCCCTCCGGACCTATTAACAAATAATTACTACGTAAGCAAATCTCAAAACGCGCCGCAACCTCACGGGTGAAACTACAATTCATACAATGCATAATGATTGCTTTTCAGTTAGATATGTATGAGTGAGCTGCCGTCGGCGCCGCGTGACGTGCGCGTCACTGGCGCGTCACACGCGCGTCACAGTGACGTTTAGATTACTCGGGAGCGACGTTAACATTTGCCTATGTAGGGCTGAACGTGATTCGAAACGAGGGAAGGGCGAGATATACTGTAAAATTATAGTATCACTGATCAACGAGGGACTCATGGTTAGTTTTAGTGAAAATCGACGCATCTAGACCGCATCAATTTTTGTATTCGTATTTCTTCTTCAAACAGAACCCGCTGATGAAAGAGTAACACGAGATCGTCGCACGGAAGGTCGTCAAACACGGGATTTGGCACATTGTTTTTTTTCATAAATGGCACGAAATCGTAATACTGATCGAGTACGTATATATATAATGGTGGACTAAAGGGGGGCGCGGCACGTCACGCGGCGCCGCCGCCGGGGTCGGATAGAGATACAGAGCGACAACGAGATTCACCGCGAACACTCCTCGCGACTACGGGAAATCACCAATAAATCATCACACCGCCACGTGCACTAACTATACTACGTTACGAAAAATATCCAGGACGAACGTATAAGGAAAACAAAAACTTCTCTCTCGCAGACCGAACTAAAATATCTGAGATCTCTTCGCCTTAATTAAAAATGCGCGACTTCGCTCCGGCCGCCCCGCGCCGCCGAGCCTCAAACACCGATACCGACGCGAAATCCGACATCGACCGTAGGAACCGTGCGCAGACGGGCGGACGCCTAGATGTACATGGGCACGCCGTACATGGCGCCCCAGTCCACGCCCTGGAACGAGGACATGTCCACGCCGGCCAGCGAGTAGGCCGCGCCGAACTGCGGCAGCGCGGGCGCGGGCGCGGGCGCGGGCGGCACCAGCGCCGCGGCGGCGGCCGGCAGCGCGTACGGCGCGTAGCGGTAGGCGTGCGCGCCCACGCCCGCCACGCCGCCCACGCCGCCCACCGCGCCCACGGCGCCCACGCCGCCCACGCCGCCGTACACCAGCCCGCGGCCCGGCCGCAGCACCAGCCGCTTGCCCAGCGCCAGCGGCGCGGCCGCCACCGCCTCCTTGGGCTGCGCGCGCTTGCACTCCACCTTCTTGTTCTTGATCGTGTGGAAGTGGATGTCGCACACGCGCTCGACGGCCTCCTCCGAGTGGAACGTGACGAAGCCGAAGCCGCGGTGCCGCTTCGTCTGCTGGTCCATCAGCATCACGGCGTCCTCGACGAGGCCGAACTGCGAGAAGTAGGCGCGCACCTCGTCCGCGGACGTGTCCTGGCCGACGCCGCCGACGAAGATCTTCTTGGTCTTGGCCGGCTTGGGGGCGGACTTGGGGGTCGCGTGCTTGGGGTCGATGCGCTTGCCGTCCAGCGTGTGCACGGGCACGGCCAGCACCTTGTCCACCGAGGAGGCCTCCTGGAACGTGATGAAGCCGAAGCCGCGCGAGCGCTGCGCGCGGACCGCCGTCAGTATCTCGCGAGCGAACGGAGCGCCGTGCGAACGTTGGGGACGGGCCGTGGCCGAGATCGTTACCCGACTGTGCCTACTCGTTTAATCTTTCTAGTGTATATTTTTATATTTATCGACATCTGAAGCTTTTAACGGTGAAGAAAAATATAGAATTAGATATTCCTGCACCACTCGTGAAATCTCAATTTTTTACCCCAAACTACTATAACGTATTAAAGTGCCACTTATAATTCTCTCTCATTTGTTACAACGATAAGAAACTAAACCACACTATATTTCAATCAATCAATTCATTAATTGTAGCAAATTACATAAAATAACTTCAGATCTCAGCCGCAGCTCGAAAATTGCAATCAAGGGGTGCATGGAGCAGATCTTTATAAGACAATAAAATACTTTTGCTTCATTTCTTTTATTTTAATTTCGTGAATCAAATTGAAGTTAAAACAAATAATAGTAAATGGTAAAATGGCTCCGAAGGACAAATGTTCGCACGACGCTCGAGTTATAATAAAAGGGTTAATAGGTATCTAAATATATAACCAGAAGTTACCTACTAAAACCTACATACTGGTTAATGTTCTCAAAATCAGGGACATTTACAGGATATGACAATTAAGTTTCATGCTTAATTTAAGTTACTAAAACTCTTTCTAGAGGGCGAGTATAATTATAAAATACATTATTCACTTGTACTAGAACAAATATTTACTGGTAATGTTATATAATTGTAAGAAAAAATGGGTTATAATTACTACCATTGAAATGGTATTTATATGTATGTCAACCCAAAATATAATAGTCGACGAAAGAACTATAGCTAGCGAGTTTTCTAAAATCCTACCAAGCAAAATCCCCCTTGTGGAATTTCTACCAATTTCGTATTTTAAACATGTTTATCCCAGTGTTGCCATACTAAGAGTACATCGTATACTATTTTTTATTAGACGAACAACCTGCATAGTTAGCTAATATTTCTAATGAGTGAAATGTACATTTTTATTATAGAAAATTTTTGGAGTTAGTGTTGCTACATGCAATTTTATAAAGATAAAAATGATAAGGTATACTTTTTGTTGATTCTATGAATATAATTTGCTAGCGTAACTTTTAAAACCAAACTTAACATAAAACGTAAAGAATAAAACCAAAAAAGGAGAAAATTTCGACAAACTACTCGACGTTACACTTTATACAGTAAAGAAAAAACTACCAATGTCGATTTATAATTATCGCAACACTAACTTACAAAACGGGAATCTACCATAGACGTCAAATTGTATAGACAGATCAAGAGTTTGAAAGATTAGTCTATGCCTAACAATTTCTAGAATGTTAGTGATTCTAGCATGCCATTATCGACTATTTTATGTTATTAGTGTACCTAAATACTTCATTTCAACCATAGCCCAACTATATACTTGTCTAAGGTACCATAAACAAAATCGTAAAAATCTTTATATATATTAACAAAATAGCCTCTTTTCAAATGTAATTATCTAGCTTCTCTTAATTCGAGCTAATGTCTAATGTTAAGTCTATCATTATTAAATCAAATTTACAAACTTCCGTCGCTTTGGTTGTGCAAACATAATGGCTAACATAGTTCAATGGAGGCACTCGTGGTCAGATCGGATATGCCTGCAAGAGATCGTTTACTTTAAAACCAAATATATTTCCAAAGCTTCAATAGCGAGGAGGCAAAATATATCTCAGTTAGTCCAGCGTTTTAAACATTGCATATAACGAAAAAAAAATAAGGATGATGTTTTCCATCTCAGAGTGAGTGAGATAGTTATCTCTCATACCTTCTTTCTTCTGTCACACCTCGATATCGCGACTGTTGCCAGCCTAACTGATTTACTTATTATGTTTTATTGACTACAAATTATTTACTACACTTTACGTCTGGGTTAGATGGATAATTAAATCTTTATTGTTAATATTATGTACAAAAATATTTCGCTTTTTAAAAGTAACAATGAAAATATTTTCCTTTAACCTGAGATTAATATGCTTACGATTTATATAATAATACAAAATATAAACATTGTAATTTAGATTTTAAAATGGCGTTTTTTTAAATATTTCTTTAAAATATTCTCTTTAGAAATATTTTTATAATTAATCAATTTCAAATGGAAAAAATATTTCTGAACTGAAATAAAGCCACATATACATAAAATATGGGAGTTGTTAAGTCGTAAACAACGGTTAAAAACTAATTAAACATTGAACCTAAAGTTTTATAAAGATTAAAGTTCTCAGAAACTAAAGTAATAACAAAAAATGAAAAAATCTTTGACTATGATAAATATTGGCAATATTAAAAGCTAAACATTTTGTTTATGGTACACCAACCACAAAGTCCCTACTTGCTACCTAACAACTATAAACTGACCCAATATCGGCGTCTTCTTCGTTAACTCTATGCGGTCTTTGGAGAAATAACATTTTATAATCTGTGGTAAAATATGTAGAAACCATTATTATACTATAAAAAAAATTCAGAATAGATAATTTATTACTTAATTAGTAACAAATTTAAATATTTTACAGAATAAATATTTCAAATTCAAAATATTCTTTATTCAGTAAACTTGTCAATTCTATTGCTTGTTCACTGTTCATACAGAGAAACTCGGCGCTTGCTCTTTTCAAAATATTATTCTTATAATTATTTAAAATACATTTCGTCATAGCTATCTTTTGCAAGATCGAATAGTAGAAAATTATAGTATTTTAGGCTTCCTGTATCTACCTCTATTTGGTTATCATTTTAAATTGCTGTAATGGCAAAGCTAAAATTGATATATATACTATTACATATTTTTAATACACGATATTTATCATAACTTTATGCTGAAGAAAATCAATTCATATTTATTCATGTTGGTAATTGAAATAAATAAAACGTTTAACGGCTTTAAGTTTGAATGAACGAGATTTACTCAAATTTTTTTTTTGAAAATATAAAAAAACAACTTGAAAATTAAGGAAATCAGAATGGGATATCTGGACTCGATTCGGGGTATTCAGAATTCGAACTCGATTTTGTAATCAGCAAAATTAACCGTTGTATTTTAATATTATTTCAGCATATTTTATTGCTCGAAAACAGGGATAAAACGACATTATCGAAATGAAATCTATTCTGGCTAGATCGCCCCCCGAAATCCATAAGTTTCATGAAATTCGTTGGAGCCGTTTCTGAAATTCAGGTTATATATACATACACTAATTATGAGAGATATATCATAAAGCTTGTTTTAATTTATAGAAGTAGGCGTTATGTTAAGGAATTTAGTAAAAAATTATGATAGGATTATAATCCGAGTACAAACGGGGATTATTGCCAAATTCTAAGACAACTTTTATAAAGCATTTTAGTCCCTTATAACGAAAGTTGAAATAAAAGACAAAAATTAACATTATATGGACTAATCGAAATTTTAATCGATTCTGCTATCACTGTAAACTAATTGAATTTATTTTATTAAAGTGATAAGCGAATGTGGTATCCGGCGGAATAGCACCCTCCTCCGTACCACCCTCATTTCTTACCGTGTCGTAAAAGGCGACTAAGGTAAGTAGACCCGCCGTGTGGTATCCGGTTTAGTAGCATAGACCACCCTCTTTCTTACCGAGGTGTTGTTAAATACGACAAAGGTAAGTTGATGTCCGTAAAATACGTAGCCAAATCAACATATTTATAACATGTTGTGCCGACCCCACTTAGAGTGGGATAAGGGCAGGAAGATGATGAAAGAGATAAACGGACGAAAATCGTGTTACTCATACAGTGTATATTAAGATAATAAACATCACCGGGAATCGAACCCAGATGTGCTTAACTAACTTCTTTTTCAAAGGGTCTAATAGTAGTGTTCTTAATCTATACTAATATTATCAAGAGAAAAAATTTGTATGTATGTTTATAAATGTTTTCACACAAAAACTACTGGACCTATTTCAAAAATACTTTCACCATTGGAAAGCTGCATCTTTACTGAGCAACATAGGTTATATTGCATTAAAAACAATAGGGATCCGTAATAAAAATGTAATAAGGTTTAAATTAAAAATTACGCGGGTGTAATCGCGGGATATTACTAATAATAAATATAGTTGCTAGTCCTAACCCAAATTGTAATCAAACCGACTTGCGTACTTTTACACAAACGACTTGCGTACTTTTACACGGCGCAAAGCAGGAGTCGCAAGCTTATGTCGGTTCCTACTTTGTCTATTATATACATCACCTATCGTTTTATAGTTTTTTATATTTTTATGTCATCAATCTCCTGCTTTTATCCCACTCTAAGTGGGGTCGGCACAACATGTTACAAGACTGTTGTCATATGATTTGGCTACGTATTTTACGACCGGCCTGCCTGACGTCAACTTACCTTAGTCGTATTTTACGGCTCCTTGGTAAGAATTGGTGGTACTACTCATTCTACTCAGCCGGATACCACACGGCGTAGTTTTTTTATATTTTTATGTACGAAAATTAAATTGCTTAATATACTGTGAAGTACATGTAAGAATACCTATTTCCTTAAACTTGACTGGCTCGTTGGAGCAGTGGGTAGTGACCCTGCTTTCGGCTCCATGGGTCATGGGTTGGATTCACGCCGAGGACCAACATTTTCTTTAAAATGAATTTGTCGGTCTTTCAGCCTGGGTGTATATTTGTATTTATGTATTTAAAAAATATATAAGTATATATTCACCAGTTGTCTGTCAACCATAACACAAGTATTAAGTTACTTACTTTGGCGACGGACGACCGTGCGTGTAAGTGTCCCATATATTTATTTATTTACTATAGTTGTGTGTTATTTATTTACTAGTGTAGTGGTTGTCTACGTTCGGTCCGGCTGCAGCGCTCTCTCACCTGCGTGACGGGGTCCTTCATGATGAGCACGTCGCTGACCGCGCCGAACATGGCGAAGTACTCGCGCAGCTTCTCCGAGCTGGTCTGCCAGCTCAGCCCGCCCACGAACAGCTTGCTGGGCGACGGCGAGCCGCCCGCGCCCGCCCCCACACCGCCCGCGCCCGCCGCCGGCGTCGAGCGCCCCGACGACGGCGACGTCTCTGCAACACGGACCGCTGTGGACTGGGGACTCTCTGGCTGCAGTCATCATCGACCTTCCAACCGACGCCAGCCACACTTCGGATATCGTCACTCCACCTAGCTGGAGGGCGTCCTACACTGCGTTTGCTATCTACATTACGAGTCTCTATCCCCTTTTTTATATCAACAAAACCCTGAGTTACATGTCATAAACATGTTGTCACATGATTTGGCTACGTACGAGTATTTTAGTACGGCCGCCTGCCTTTTTTTATGTCAGGAAAATCCATTGCACGTACGACAGGGTACCGTTGCACGCGTTGCCCCCGTCCCACCAGCAGCAACTCTGAACCTCAGAGTGCGCCACCTCGGGGTCGGGGCCTCTCTAACAGTGGCCCCTCCCTACGCTAGACGATGTATTGGGAGCACCAGATGCATCGACCGCCTCGGGGACCTAACTCCAGCGAGCGTCCGATAAACCCCGTTCGGAACGCTCGGAGGTCCCCGTTAGGGCGGCATGCGACGGACTTCTGCGAGTCGCCTGCACCTCACTCGCCTGCTGCGGATCGGATCCAAGGACTCGACTTCCCGGATCCGCCCCGCTGCCTCCTTCCGCGTCATAACGTCCTCGCAGAAGGAGGCCATCGCTGCCCACAATTCGTCCCTGTCCACCATGGCACGAACCACGGTGGACAGGGAGAGATTGTGCCCAAAGTGCCTGTCTGATGTCAACTTACATTAGTCGTATTTTACGACACCTCCGTAAGAAAGGTGGTCTATTCTACTCAGCCGGATACCACACGGCGGAGCGTTTGTTAGACTCAAACAGACTAAATACCTGTCAGTCATCCACCACACTGCGGTTAAAGGAGACAGGGTGACATTCTACAAATTGTATCCCCCCTACAACCCCACCAGCATCAGCATTGCACCCTGGAAAGCACCCCTGATTCAGTATCTATGTGAATATCTTGCTCATTTATTTATTTTTAAGGGAAACAAACAGTACATAGTAAAACTTAATAGCTAGTAAAAATGTATAGATCATTGACCAATAAAGTTTCCACTATTTTATAAATCATAAAAGCTAACAATAAAACAGTAAAGAATTTCAAAATAATACTATACAAACAAAAAACAAAAAAATCTATGCACAATACAGAAGAATAAATATAATAATTATAAAATACAAAAAAGAAATAAAATTTAGCTAGGGTTGTCTCAGTTTTTTTTTAAAGTAAAAGTCATAATCTATCTTCTTTTAATATATGACAGTCAACAAAACAATTATGAGTTAACAATATTATTATGCATCTCTAACTTTCTTATTTGTGACTTGCAACAAAATTCTCACACCTAGGATATCCTACATAGGATATATTGGCATAGTTATATAAAATATTCAATGGCTACTGACAAATTGCCACAGTCACTAAATGTGGAGGGGTTGGCAATGTAATACCAAGAAACACAGAATGGATGGAGCATTTCCAAAATAGAATAAAGAATAAAAGTAAGGTATAATAGCTGTGTGGTATCCGGCTGAGTAGAATAGTACCACCCTCATTACTTACCGAGGTGTCGTAAAAGGCAACTAAGGTAAGTTAACCCACTGTGTGGTATCCGGTTTAGAAGAATAGACCACCCTCTTTCTTACCGAGGTGTCGTAAAATACGACTATAATAAATTGACGTCAGGCAGGCTGCCGGTTGTAACAACACAGCCAAATCATGTGACAGCATGTTTATAATATGTTGTGCCGACCCCACCTAGAGTGGGATAAGGGAGGGAGATGATGATTTCCAATAAATCTCATCGAGCCATCACATCTTTTGTAGAGTAAACCAATAAACTTAAAAATTAATAAGACTAGAATCAGCATTCATTGCTTACAGTCTCAATGGAATATAAAGGAAACCAAAGACCTATTCATAACAGTATCTACTAAAAAATCCTATAAAGGCATTGTTTTCAAGAATCAAGTTTTGTTAGTATATCCTTAACAATTTTTTAAAACATATTTCCAAGGTGTAATAGTATCACCTCATATGCACTACTTTATAGTATCAGTCTGTTAAAACCTTTTATCTTTTCTTTTTGATCCACTTTTACTAAGACAAATATATTCTTTTTGCTTTGTATAACGATTTCTATTTGATTAAATTGATATTTATAACTTGATATTCATTGTGGTATACTAACTAATGATATTCCAGCATAAAATTTTACTTAGGAGATAAATTTAATTAGTTAAGCTATCAACCTCATAGAACTTTTGGCGGTCTGTTCAAATTTATCAGCCTGAAACAATCAACTTTAACTCTATTATAATCATCAAAAAGTTATAGTTTTTGATGATTACGAATTTTAGTCATACAACTTTTAGCCATACAATTTTTCCACAATAATTAATATTAATATTTATATACACCTTCAGAAACTGGATTACATATAGAACTACTGTGATATATTAATTTGTGGTATCTATTCTACACAGAGATGGTGAAAGAGCAACTGCATAGTTTAATAGTAATACCATTCATTTATGCTAGGAAATGTTATAAAGTTTGCCTTTGTCACCAAATTAGAGATATAAAACTGGTATTAAAAACTTTACACATGATTGGTAGCTTGTAAATGATAATTTACTCACTGATTTGCTGAACAGCTATCTGCTGTTGCTGGTGCGCGGCGGCGGTGGCGGCGGCGTGCGCGGCCTGCGCGCTCAGCACGTGCGCCAGCTCGCCCCCTACCAGCCCGCCCTCCACCACCTCTAGCCCGCCCAACGCGCCGCTGGAATACATCATCATCTTAACACTACACTATATTGACTGAAAAACTCTTAAAACCGTCGACCTATCTACGTTGGCTTGACAATTTTACGTAATTTCTGCGTTCAATTGTAATTTCTTTACGGACGAGTTGGCGTCGATTCGCAATTGGCCGGCACTTTCTTAAATATCGAACGTTTTGTTTACTTTTTTTTATATAAGCGGCGAACGCTTTTTATTAAGATTTGTAACTAAACAACTTATAATTTAGTTACACATCGTAAAGAATATTAGAAAATATTACTTCTTATTTATAGAAAATAATTACTTGTAGAGAAATGGAATCATAACAATTATCGAAGAAACAAATTGAAACCTCGCTGGCGCCAGTACTATTTCAAATTATTGTTTATGGTCGCACGGCACCTGTCATCTTGTCAAGTGTCATTGACTGGTGTTTACAATAGAACCTTAGAACGTACCTTTATACTTGCTTTATACGTCCGGACTGGTCCATGTAGTACTTCTACTTAGTACTTATAATAATATATTTACGTCTTTATCTTTGCTTATACCCAAGGAGTTAATTCCGTATATCTATACTAATATATAAAGCTGAATAGTTTGTTTGAACTCGCTAATTTTAGTAACTACTGGACCGATTTGAAAAATTCTTTCAGTGTAAGATAATCCATTTATTGAGGAAGGCTATAGGCTAACATTATGCTAAGATAAATAGGAGAGGAACTGCCTTTAAAAAATAGTACGAAAAAAAATTAGTACCAAAATTTTCCTTGCGTGCGCTGCGTAAACGGTAATAGTTATTCAAAAATCATGTATTACAAAATTTATCCCCTCTAAAAGTTTTAAATAAAAGTCCGACAGCATATGTCTAGCTTTTAAGGTTAACCCACTTTATCCATTTTTTATGCTTATCAAAATACTATATTACGGTTTATCTTTCCACGCGGGCGAAGCCGATTGCTAGTCATAAATAAGTTTAAAATTAATAATGTTGACCTTAACTCCTTTATTTGATAAAACAAAACCCTTCACTAAAAAACTATTACCTAATTGAGATTCCGTGATTCTGCAAAAATTATATTTTATCCCCATGCCGAGAAAATCATTTCCTGCTCGAAAGTAGTTGAAATAGAAATACGGTACCGCCGGTAAACGTATTACTTTATCGAAAATAGACTTTTTCCGGTATAGTCCAGATGCTCTACAGAACTTATCTTGCTGGCCCTATTGTTTTCAAAATTTAGCAGAAACCACTCATTTAAATGAATTCCTAATAATTTTTTGTATATTAGTGCTGCCTAATTTTATAAGTTAATAATCAATTTATTTTAATTAGTTGAAATAAACAGAATCCAATTTTTAGCATTAAGGTATTTATTAAAAAAATAAATACCTTAAGTACAAGCTGCACCTGCTAAAATTCAAAGAATTTACGTAATATATCCATAAAAGCAGAGAGTTGGTCCGTTAATCGCCCTTCACAAACTTGCTTGATAGATGTCCGGGCAGTAAAAGATCTTTTCTTCAACAATTCCTTTTTCCGACTATAAATCAGTGCGGACGTAAGCAATTTATCTTTTCTGAAAGTAACGTGGGAGAGGATCTTTCATCTTTTTGAGGATAACCACTCTTTGAATACAGGGTTTTCGAAGATATTAAGAATAAATTAGTTTTGTTTATTCATTATTTCGTACAAAGAAACCGACAACACTAACTTTTTTTTAAATAATATGGTATGAAATAATCATTTTAAGGTTAATATATAACTTCGTGTACGCAAAATTTAATTGTTTTTCATTAACGATTCTCTCTGTGTACAGTGATAAGTTAGATAATTTTTGAAATAAAATTGTGATTTTGTTTTTACCCCTCTCATTTAAAAAGATCTGTTAGATTTTTTGAAAATAGTTACTTTAGTATAATAACTCTATGGTTATCCTCCAGTGTCTTAGAAATTATCTATGGTAAAACAGTACCATAGATAATTATCTTTCATTTTCGTGTTACGTAATGTTATTATTCGTTACGTTTTCAAATATCTGGGGAATAACGATTCAGTACATGTCTCAAAGGATA
Organism: Morpho helenor; assembly: GCA_029227775.1. Lineage (NCBI taxonomy): Eukaryota > Metazoa > Arthropoda > Insecta > Lepidoptera > Nymphalidae > Morpho > Morpho helenor. The sequence goes on from JARGCU010000011.1 coordinate 13,918,246, forward strand.
ACTTCCGTTTTAGTAGTAAACTAAACTTAACTTAATTATCAATGACATTTTACCTCTGATTATTAAATTTTATAGTTTGATGATATTCGTGTTATTTTAATTTTGTAAGGGATTAAAAAGTGCTAACTTTTGGTTATTAACAGTAGACATTATTCATTTTTATAATTGTTATTAAAATAGAACCAATTTTACAGCATTATAAAGTGATTATAGTACAGCTTTAATTAAATAAAATAAAAATTCTTGAAAATGCATATACAATATGCATAGATATGGATGGTAATTCATAATGGCGGTAATTTATAACAATTTTGAATTAAATCTGTTAATTTTTTTGCCGATAAGTTTTTTGCGGAAAACAAATTTATTTAAGTACAATAAACGCAAACTTTAGCTATTCAAATCAATAAAATTAAAACAATATTTTTCCCCGATTTTGGGGAAAATTAATATCCTTTTGTTAGCAATATTTTTCTTTTCTGTACTATATATAATACGAATTAATTCATCGAAACAATATTTTTGTAAGTTACTTGTAAAAAGTAACTTTGGATTGTTTACAATATATTGTTTTTGCAATACACTCATTGCATCCATTAAGATTTAAAATGTATTAGTAAAAGTGCTGGAAAAAACTTAAAATGGATCCACAGTTCAATCGACAACTCAAAAGACGACAAATTGATTTCGATTTCACCTTTGACTGATTTCGACGAACGAAGTAATTCGTAGCGATCGAGATTAATCAATTTGTGATGTAAAAGGTTGACGTCAACATCTAAAATTCAATGCAATTCAGCAGTGCCGATTCAATTAAACTTTTTAAGTTGTAAAAATGTAAAGTTTAAGATCCATCCATCCAATGTATATAAGTGTCATTTTAAAATCATCTACTGTTTCTTTGCTTAAATTAAAAAAAAGTTAAATAACAGTGTACATTTGGGCAAAGGCCTAAGGGGTATGAAGCTTAGACGTACCATGTTATAAAAATGAATTTGTATTTTAGTAAAAAAGTTTTAATTAACGGGGAAAATGTTGTCCGTATAAATTAATGCGGAAATAATTAAGACCTCCGCATAAAAAGTGTAGTAATTTAAAAATACCAACGTTATATTTTTTAATAAGTATTAAAACATCTTATTTATTTTAAGAAATATATATTTTTTTACCAAATTGTAAGCTTCAACCATAGTAATATTATAAATGTGAAAGTCTGTCGGTCTGTTACGATGTCAAAGCTTATCCGCTGGAGCAATATTTTTTATAATATTCTATTTTATTTATAATAGAAAAAACATTACATAATTGAGAGTATTTGAACACTTAACGAACAAAGTTGCGGGTACAGCTTGTAATAATACCGAGTTCACGCGTAAACCACGAGTCTTTTATGCAGAAATGAGAGTTGTATCAAAAGCTTCAAAGGAAAACCGGCACAAAACTAATTGTTCCACAGTTCCGCGCTTTTGTTAGCACGTAACTGTTAAAATGCTCTATTTAACGAAACCCACCGCTAAATATCGTCCTAAAGAACGATTTAATGATAGTCCCAGTTACGGTGATTACGTTTTTTTAGTTTCAGATTTTAAATGCGCTTTTGTAACAGAAAAATAATGCCCCGTTGTGCACTTTCGTAGTGGAAAAGCTGAGTGAATCAGTAGCTTTTACAGCCAGACTGCAGTGTGAATTACACTTCACTCGAAACGGAATACGCTCCAGCGGGATCCACTCAACGAAAACTCCTGACAACAGGCTCGCATATTTCGCCCCGCGATACGTGTGGGGAGTTTCGACGGGGTCAATGACCTGTAACCTAATTTCCCGTCGACGGCCATAGACAAGGAGTAGTATCTTTCAAGTCGCTCGTGACAGATGAAAGTGCGTGATCGAGGTGTGAAAAGATGCACAGATAATGAATTAACATTTTTTTGTAGTGGAAAATCGATAGTCGATTGGGGGTGGCGTTCATTGAGGGTGTGGAGGGGTGGCCGCAGGGCGCGTGCGCGGCGGCGGGGCGCGGCGGCCGGCCACGCTGCCTCACGCGCTGGCTCACACGCTGCCGGACGCCCGCCGCGGCCGCGTCGCGCGTCGCCGCCATATTGTCCTGTCACAGCAGTACGTGCTGGCTACTGCTGCGTCGGGACAAGCCGGCGGCGGCGTTGCACTTGCAACGGACTGGATTCGACTTTTTACTGTACATTTCCAAATTTCTGTGCCGTGTCTTGTTTTTTCGCAGGTCCGATTGTTGTTCTAAGGGAGCGGCGGTGTCCCCGATCTCCGATCGTGTTAAAGTGCATCGAGTGCTAGTGCTCGCTTCTGTGGCCAGTGTTAAAGCATGCTGTTAGATTTTATGGGATTTTCTAGGGTGTGATATTAATGGTTTATGACTGCCATAGGGTGCATGTATCGAGCGGCTCGGGGCGCATGCGTGCGCCATCTTTGGCTGCATCCGTCGGCGCCACGGCCATTTTCCTTGGGGTGACCGTGCTAAATTATGTTGACGCTCCCTATTCTTCGGGGTCGTTATTTAGATGATCCCATTCCAATATTGATCTATTTCTTATTGTCTTAATAATCGCACTTTCTCAAACAAAAACAATTTCTATATCATAAAATCGTTAAAGTAATTGATGTGAAAAATCAAAAAGCAAATTATAATTTAGATTACCAACTTATTCCATTAGATCTCTTTTGTTGTTTTTGAATAGTTTAGAAGATAGTGACAAAAAAATTATTTCGTTTTTTTATGTGGAAGATTTGGTTCCAAATTAATAAAAAAATATATTGTCCATTGTCCCGCTATTGGATACGACCAAATACTAACAAACATGGTTTGGGGTCCTTATTAAAGGTAAAGGAAAACTCGTAATGGTTCATTATTAAGAGTGTGAGATACTGGCGCATTTATAGGGTTTCTCATCTATTAAATATTATTATTATAATTTATTAAAAATTCCACGATGTATCATGATATATATAAATAGTAAAAAATTGTATGTTTAATTCTGGGATATGTGAGAGGGTCTACGACCAATATTTTCAAAGAAATCTTTCCTTATTTAATGTGCTCTGACTTTAAAATAAAATCTAAATTTAAAATCGAAGTTACTATAGGTAATTTATTAGAAACTTTTATTCAGTTTCTGTATAAAATAATGAAAAAGCAAAATGTCTGTCTTTCTCTCTGAAGCAATGTTAGTGAAATTTGCTATATTTGAAGCATATATCCCGAGCTAACAAATGGAATAAAAAAAGCCCCTTTTACCATAGGAAATTAGAATACGCATAGGTCAAGTAAGTATTTTTACATTGGCTTCACAGTACATTATTATCAATTTAATTTTTAAGCGTTAAAAAATTGGAGATATATATAATAGACAAAGTAGGGACCGATACACGCTTACAGCTCCTGCTTTGCACCTTGCAAAAATACGTAAGTCGGTTGTGGGTTTGGGTATAAGATTCTATAACAAAATTCTTCAATCAATTTTTGGTTTGCCATTACAGCAGTTTAAAAAGCCTGTTAAAGCTGATGCATCATGCCTACTATACTGTTGAGGATTACTTAGATGATAAGAATGCTCGGATACAGCTTCTCTTCGACCCTGTACAAGACAGTAATGAGTGAATGTAACTAGTAATAAAAATTATATTTTGAAAACAGTAACCGCCGAGTTTCTCGCTGGCACTTCTCGGTAGACAACAAAGAACAGCTATCTTAACCCGCAGTAGATAGAGTTGACGATTCAAAAGCACTGTTTACAAGTTTATTTTTAAATTAAATTTTGAATTGGATAAGAATATTTTAATAATAGAATTGCGGTAGACGAAGCCGAGGCTACAAGTAGTAATTTTCTAAATATAGTAATAATTATGAATTAATATAGAATGAATAATAGGAATAAAAGTAATAAATTTAATTAACTCCACGAGTAACAAAAATAGATGGTAAAATCTATATTTAGAATTCATTAAGAACTCTGAGTAATTCTAAATATAGTGTATTTTCCACCTTAATAGCGAATTGTAGGTAGTTAAATTAGGTAGTCAAAAATTTCCTTAAATATATACTTATATTTATAGTGTTATATTTATTATATAATTTTGCTTACCTATCTACCTACTACCTACTATTAAATCTAATTAAAAAGTATTGGTGGACTTAATTTTGACTTAATTTAGGAAATGGATTTATTAATTATGAGGTCGTAAAGTCTCTAATAGTCTAGAATATATCCTTTTAATGGCGTATAAAAGAGTTTATGAAATACTATAGATTAATGAGTACCGTTAGAAATGGCCATTTGGCCGACTGTAATTGTTTGTTACAAAGAGAAACTGCCTATTCTACTGACTACCTCTCTCCGTTACTGGTTGGTTCCTAGACCTACTACGCTACTACAATGCCGATTGATAGGTTACATATATCCATAGAATTCTCTACAGAAATGCCGTTTTTTTCTCGATGTTTTCCTGCATCGAAAACCGTGTGATAAATTGATATGATTTACCTACATAAGTTTTAACAGATAAAGTCATTGGTGTCTGCCCGGGGTTGGAATTCGTGGCCCACTCGAGAGAATCGCAGCTTACAATATTTTATATTCAAGAAGTTAATTATGGATAATTTTCAAACTTTATCTTAGCAAATTTATTAAATTTTTTTAAGATTTCAGGGTCTGATTTGTCGAAAATTATTTTGACTTGCCCTATCAGTAGAACAGTTAAAAATTTTATTTTCTCTTAGTAATAATATTAATGCTGAATATATAGATAGTTTAATAATAAAGGGGTGTAAGTTTCAACATGATTTCAAATTAACTTTGCCGCGAGCGAACAAGCACTCCCTGTTGGCAAATATTTGCTCTGTTTCATAAATTTTCCGCTCCGAAATCGATCCATGTTACGATATAATTAGTGTAAATTTATAATTAGATATTGGTTAATAATATAAATGTAATTGTATTATAAATAGAGATCCCAACCACGTGTGCTCGCAATAAACTGAAAAACTACGGTATGGATTTTCATTTTGTTTTCTCCAATAGTTAGTAGAAAATTCACATAGTAAGTTTAGGTGTATAATCTAAATTTAAGCTTTTATGTAAATTGTTCGAAATATGACGATAATTTATAAAAAGAGTATAGGTATTACATTCTATTAAAACCAATTTTTACTATATTCTATAAATTGAATAGACAATTTGCAAATGTTTATCTTATTGTTTTTGCCCGAAAATAATTTATTACCGTATAAAAATAGGGTAAATATTTTTTTAAGAGGGCAATTTTTATTTATTGACATATGGCATTGTTTTTACGTTTGTCACATTGAAAAAGAGAGAGAGAGAAAATACAAACTAATTAGTATTTATTTATTATGCGTTGTTTTATATTTGGCACACAAGAAAGAAATATTTTTTATTTTATACATCGTTAAATAATATATAGATATAACTATGGCGATATTATCGTTTTAAATAAAGCTGATTTACATTCTGTCCTAACCTACTTCTAATATTATAAATGCGAAAGTTTGTAAGTATGGATGTACGTTACTCTTTTACGGCGAACCAATCCTCCTGCCCTTATCCCATTCTAAGTGGGGTCGGCACAACATGTTAAAAACATGCTGTAACATGATTTGGCTGCGTTTTACGACCGTTCGCTTGCCTGACGTCAACTTACCTTAGTCGTATTTTACGACACCTCTGTAAGAAGGAGGATGGTCTATTCTACTAACTCAGATACCACACGTAGGATCAACTTAACTTATTCGCCTTTTACGACACCTCGGTAAGAAATGAGGGTGGTCTATTCTACTCGGCGGGTCATCTTACCTTAGTCCGCTGAACCAATATCGATGAAATTTGGCATAATTATTCCTTTTAAACCGGGGTAACATATAGGCTATAGAAATCCTGTTAGTTCTACAGGAATAGGATGACATTGAAAAGCGCCATCTATTATCAACCTATCACTCGAAAACAGTCCACACAAACGATGTTACGGGTAAAAGCCTCTATCACACATTCAACGACAAATACTTAAAGTAAACTGCAGTCAGTGAACTGCTGCTTTTTATATTTTGTCCCCTCGTCTAAAAAATACCAAGTCAATAATAAAGTAACATTACGGTGATGGATAGTGAAAAACTGTCCCAAGGATGAGTTGGCGTTTTCCGTCGTCATTACAGCCAATAGTTTTTCTCATTCCACTTGCACAGTTTTTTATTGTCGGGGGATCTATTCCGAGTTCATTAGGCTGTTGGCGACACGCCTGTAGAATGTTCCGAGTCATAGACACGTAAATTGCGATTAATTAAGGAGCTTACGGGGGCGAAATTGATTTTTGGGCGTGTCATTGATATATTTAGTCTATTTAATACAGTTTTACCGATAAGACTTTGGGAAGGAGAGATTTTGTTTTTAATCTCTGAATCGAGTCTTAGAAGGTGTTCGGGAAATATTTTCCACCCTCCTTCTTACCGAGGTGTCGTAAAAAACGACTTAGGTAAGTTGACGTCAGGCAGGCGGCCGGTCGTAAAAACGCAGCCAAATCATGTTACAGCACGTTTATAACATGTTGTACCGACCCCACTTAGAGTGGGATAAGAGCAGGGGATATATATAGGTAGCTTTCCTCGATAAATGGACTATCTTAGATTCGAAGAATTTTAAATCGGTCCAGTAGTTCTTGAGATTAGCGTTAGGGTTCAAACAAACAAACAAGCTCTTCAGCTTTATATATTAGTATAGATATTCATACTAAAGTTGCGTATCCGAAAGTTTGTCAGTCTGTAAGTTTCAAGAGTAATCCACTATCGCAATATCGATGAAATTTAATACAATGTAAGCTAATATACCGGGCTAACATAAAAGGTATATAAATTCCCGTTTTTATTTAGGGAACAAGAAAAATACACATACAAAAATGTGGCCATTTTAACATTTAAATGGCAAACGAAGTCGCGGCTATATCTTATTTTATTCGGTAAAGAAAATCCATCCTTCCTCCTGCCGTTATCCCGTTCTAAGTTGGGCCGGCACAACATATTATAAACATGTTTTCACATACTTTGACTATTTTATGACCGGCCGCCTGCCTGACATCAACTCGCCTTAGTCGTATATTACGATACCTCGGTAAGCAATGTGGCTGGTCTATTGTACTCAGCCGGATACCACACGGTGGGTCGACTTACCTTAGTCGCCTTTTACGACACCTCGGTAAGAAATGTGGGTGGTCTATTCTACTCAGCCGGATACCACACAGCTGAAATACGTAAATAAGTATTTTGAATATATATAGTGAACACCCCTGGAAGCAGTGATTTGTATATCATTTTCCCCCGACACTGTCCTTTGATTTCTTTTCCTTTAACTGCGGATGATGTCAGCATTTCTGTCACTTTAACGACCGTGTTTTAAGATGAAATGATCTTCTATATAGATTGGTCTAACGACATTTTCAATTTGCTTAATGTCAATGTAATTGTAAAAAACGTTTCTAAAGGTCCTATTTATGACGAGCGATTTCAAAATCGAAATTTGCAAGACATTTACTTCATGTTCTCTATAAATTTCTGTAACTTTTTTGATTACTTTGTGGAATTTCGAATAATTTTTATTTGACCGTTTTTATTTGATGTCTATGGTTTTGCAATATAATAAATATGGATCTCCGCTATAATTCTATAGCCATAGGTTGTTCTATAATCTGTCCTATAATCATCTGTCGCAAAAAAAAAGAGTCCCACGGCGTCATCGCTGGATTATCACAGTTTCTTGTCGATTCAATTTTAATTTGTTTACGAATTTATTTGTGTATAATATTAGGGTTCAAAAAAAGTTATCGTAAATATTATAAAATATTTTCCGTAAATCTTCGTAATATGTTTCGAGTTGTCTGCCGCTATCACAGATGGCGCTGTTCTGTTTTACATCGCGCTATCGAGTGTCCGTCGCACCAACTATAAGTTCTCCCGTACATCATATCTCGATATCCTCAATTTTACCGATGGTAATTTTTGCAAACGTCGTAGTGCTTGACACTCAGACGTTCTTAAATTCTATACCTAACATAAGGATGTGACTTGGAAAATCGATTAATAAAAAGTCGATTTTATATTTAAAAAATTTACCCGATTTTATAAAAGTCGATTGTTTTGTTAAGAAATAATCGGTATTCTAAAAATCGATGTTTTTCTGACTATTTAAAAAGTATTATTGATATTTATTACAATAAAGGCTTAATTAAAGTGGACAACTACCAAGAACAAATATCAGATGCCTTGTTTGTGAAATTGGACTAAAATGTGTAGTTTGGCTAAATTGGTTTTATCCAATAACGCATATCTAATCTTAAACATGAAAAAGAGTAAAAAAGAAAAAGGGATACCTAAAATAATCGATTTATAAAAAATCGATTTTTGATTTAAAAAATAATCGATTATTATGAAACATCACATCTCTAACTAAACATACTTATACAAGTTGACGTAGAAAATATCTTTTTATATGTAATCGATGTTTTTCCCTTTAGAAATAATCGGTTATTAAACAATCGATTATTTCGTATCAAAATAATCAATTTATAATAATCGTTTTTTTTTACTATTTGAAAAGTTACCTTTTTAAATAATTATAATTATTTATTGTATATTTTTTATAAAGGCTAATAAAAATAGACAACTGCCAATAAATAATAACAGATGCGCTGTTTGTGAAATTCTATTAAAATGTGCAGTTTGGCTACATTGGTTTCATCCGACAATGCATATGAGATCTTTAAAAAAAAGAATGAAAAAAAAGAAAGAGGATAATTAAAATAATCGATTTTTTTAGAAAATAAAGATTATATAAAAAATCGATTATTATAAAAATCGATTTTTTTACATTTCTACTTAAGAGCGGAAGTATTAGTTAAACATAAGTACTATGCTAGAAAATTTTATCGATTTATTACTAGTAAACATAAGTCATTTTTGATATGTTTTAATTAAAGTCTTAATGATATAATTTTTAGTTTCAAAAATTTAATATAATATATGTTCGATTTACAAAAATACTACAAAACAGTCCACAACCGTACAAATTTTGAATAGTGGTTGCGAAAATAAGTTGCGCAATGTGGTAAAATTCAATATGCATTCAATGGAGTTATATATAAAATTAAATCATCATCCTTTGGAACTTATCCCACCCTAACACAACATGTTATAAACATGTTGTCACATGATGCGGCTAGGTATTTTACGACCGGCTGCCTCCCTGACGTCAACTTACCTAACCTCAGTATGAAAGTGGGTGGTCTAATTTACTCAGCCGGAATCCACACGGCGGTTCAACTTACCTTAGTCGTCTTTTACGACACCGCGGTAAGAAATGAGGGTGATCTATTCTAATCAGCCGGAAAACAAATAAATAAAATGAAATTTATTTATTTATTTAGGAACGTTTACATATTGCACTTGTAAAATGGTAGCGATGATACTGCAAAAGTTAAACCTGCGATGCAAATATCAACACCCACTTCCAGTATTTAATTAAAACGCTCCAGACAAAAGAAACTATTACTACATAAAAGTAAAATAAACTACAATTATATAATACAGTGTAAACTCCATATAACGTCACTCGATTTAACGACAGACTCCCTAAAGCGTCGATTTCATTTGGTTTTGGTTGGTTTAGCTTGTTTCCCATACAATGATACACTCTATATAGCATTGCAGCCACTCTCAATAACGTCTCAATTGAATAATATACTCCGTAAAGTACTTTTTAAGTTAAGCCAAAATTAGTAAAAACTGCGCAGCTGTGTACGTTCTTTGTTGCTTTATTATCCTAGCCCGTAATAAACTCGACTGTCGGCATAACACATACCGAACTTTCTAATAAATCCGTGCTTTTGTTTACAAATTGGGATTGCATCTAAATGCAGCTAAATCAATGGATAAGTACTTTCTTTGTCACCAAGATGCCTCAATATTGTAAGGTATGAATAAAATATTTAAAAAATACAACTAAATTACTAGCGCAGCAAAAGACGTCACACTAAAATAATAGACTATACGCGATAGCGAATTACTAACACTAGTCTGAAATAAACTTTTTAATACATTTTTCTTCTCTCCATTTAACGACAACTCTCTATAACCTCAAAATATGCACAGTCCCTTGAAGGTCGTTATATAGAGTTTGCACTGTATATAAAAGCACTTATTATTAATAAAAAAGAAATAATAATTTATTTGTGCCACATAATATCATCATAGCTAACGTTCTTCGTTCAAACCAAGTGTCTAAACGGATGGCCAGTAATTCATCTTTACGGATTAATTTTAATTTAATTATAATTTTTGGGTTTATGAAAATTAATCGTAAAAACAATAAAATATTTTCCGTAACTCTATCTATCGTGGGTCTTCTCCCTCGCCTTATAAAAGGCAGCCGGGGGCTTCGGGCCTCGAGGTTATACCTCTTTACCCGGGCTTGTCCTCTCGGGCGATCCTAGTCGCCCGGGTAATTTATTCGGCCTTATTTGGCCAGGAGTCCGCTTTTGGGGCGGACGCCTTATGTTCGTGATGCTGGTCGGGCTTCATCTAGATCTTCAGGGTCTTCAAACTCGACTCCCTCCGGGGAGGAAATGAGGAGGTCCCTCGGCAGAGGTAGTCTTTGTCCATCGGACGGTCCTTGATGTACCGGTGCTATACCGTGGAGGTGCACGCACGCGCTGTTGTCCGCAGAGGCGAACATCGAGCGCGCGAGCTTGTGGACATACTCCTCCACGGTCGGTATCTTTAGGTCACGGTCCGTAACTCTTCGTAATATGTTTCGAGTTGTCTCCCGCTATCACAGATGGCGCTGTTCCGTTTTCCACCGCGCTATCGAGTGTCCACGCACAAACTATAAGATCTTCCGTACAACTTTGCTCGGTCCCTCATTTCTACCTATGGTAATTTTTGATAACGTCTGTGTACTTTGTGCAAAGACGTTCTATAAATTAAATTATAATACTTTAATAATTCGCAAATTCACATATGTATTGGTTGGAACTTGGAGTATCTGATTTCAGTTTTAATTTATTTAAAGATTTCAGAATTATATTTGTAAATTGAATATTAAAATAAATTACTCTGGTATTTAATTACAACATTCCATACAAAAGAAATAGCATACTACATAAAAATAAAAAACTATAATTATATAAAAAAATACGTATTTTATTTGATGAGGTTACAGTTATTAATAATCAAGCGAGATTATAATAACTTAACAACCAAGAAATTAAAGCAAGTTTATTATAGTACAAAGTCACCAATAGACGTCTGTTTGTATGTGATCGATTTTCTCTAAATCTAGGTTTCTACTAAAAGGAAATGCAATCCTTTCTGAAGGTTTAGGTTAATAATTTACTAATAAGGTTTAAATAATTTAGGTTAATAGGGATTTCAAAAATAATCGATTATTTTTTCATCAAAAATCGATTTTTAAAATATCGATTATTTTAAGTATCTCCTTTTTCTTTTTTACTCTTTATGTTGTTTTTTAAGATTAGATATGCATTGTTGGATGAAACCAATGCCGTCAAACCACACATTTTAATTAAATTTCACAAACAGCGCGTCTGATAATATTTTTTGGTAGTTGTCCACTTTAATTAGCCTTTATTTAAATCAATTATTAATATTAAAAAAGGCAACAAAATAAATAGATTATTTTGAAACAAATTTATCGATTTTTTAATAATCGATTTATTTTAAAAGAGAAAGAAATCGATTTTTGTCCTCGAAATCAAATCTCTAACGGTTAATAAAACTCACCTGCTGGGAGCTTTAGTCGTGCGCCGCGTAAGCCAAAAAGATTTTTGAAAGAAAGTTTAGAGTATCTAAAGTGATGTTGTAGAAAATTGTAGATCTACAAAAATACCATTAAATATTCCATGACAGCATGTCTCTATCTGTTATGGTTTGATTTCGGTAAAATTTTATGACGCACTGATTTCAACGCGGACGAAGCCGATGTGAAAACGTTTTCAAGTTAATTTATGCACTCCTTTTTGAGTTTTACCATCACAAACATACACTGAATGACGTATGAAGATTGCGTTTAGGAGTAAAGTAACATTCCGTCACCTGTAATATAAGTATAGAATGCATAGCTGTGTTCACGATAGCGATGTCAAAAAATAATCGATTATTTTTCATCAAATATCGATTTTTTAAACTCGACTATTTTAAGTAGTTTTTCTTTTTTACTCTTTTTTTAAGATTAGATATGCATTGTTTGATGAAACCAATGTAGCCAAACAATCAAATTTCTCAAACAGCGCATCTGATATTATTTCTTGGTAGTTGTCCACTTTAATTAGCCTTATTATTAAAGAAGACAACCTTTGAAATAGTCAGAAAAAAAATCGATTACTTCTTATCAAAATAATCGGTATTTTTTAATCGATTTATTTTAATGGGAAAAAATCGATTATTTATTAATTATTTTTCTACTCCATATCACATCCTTAGTTCACGAGCACAATATTCCTTGTAAAGCACATTTTTAAATTCCTAGTCACGTTTAAGAGAGTATATATATCGAAAATAAGTTAGGTAGGAACGTACGTGCAGTTAAGATATATTTTTTATAACAAAGAAAGGTTTACAAAACATATACACTTATTATACTACAGTGGGGAAGACAGCACTATTACAAGAAAGAGAAAGCAAACGAGACTGTATTTATCGATCTTTCTCTTTTATGTGATTAGACAAAGGTGAAATATACGAGTAATTTATAGAATTAGGCGTTACTTTGTGGAGGTCCATCATACAATTGAGATTGTGCAATTTTACACGAGATTGTGGTAGTGAATGTGTGCGGTGCTTTTGTATTGTGATAGCGGTAGTGGAGGATCATGCATGTGTTTTTACAAATCATCAAGTATGAAAACAGATAGTCCATTCTACATTTAGTATATATGTTTCCTACCTACTTTAACGCGGATTGTAGCAATAATTTTATTATTGCTTTTTTCGATTTTATATTAACTAAACACGAAACCTGGGTATAGCTTTTATTTAATAAAACTTTGACAGTTCTTATAGTGCCGTAAACTGCGGTTTATTTCCGAGCCGTTAAACCGCATATCAAACGCAGGTACCGAGATGATATATTCCGCCACCATAAAACGCAGGCACCAGTTCAACGGCGTTTGAGAGCAAAAAGTGTCGAGATAATGTCTTTTGTCCCTTTGGCGGTGACGGCGGGCGGCGCCGCGTGATTAAGCGTTAAACTCTGCATTGTGAGGCGGTTTAGTTAATTAATTATAACGTTAAACTCTCGTGGGAGTTTGTACCTTGGCCTTGTGTCTGCGGTATTTAGTTTATCGGCACGTTCATATTTATAGCTCCTTATTAATTCACGTTGAGGAAATTTAAAGTAAGTCGTAGATTATTAAGAGTTATTATATTAGGGGAGTCATAACTAGGGATGAAAAATAATCGTTTTTTAATAATCGATTACTTTTTCTTCAAAAATCGATTTTTTTCTTTTTCTTTTTTACTCTTTTACTTGTTTTTTAAGATTAGATATGCATTGTAGCCAAACTACACATTTTAATCGAATTTTAACAGCGCATCTGAAATTATTTCTTGGTTGTTGTCCACTTCAATTAGCCTTTATTACAATTAATTATTAATATTGAAAAGGCCTTTCAAATAACGATTATTATTAATCGACTATTATGATACGAAATAATCGATTTTTTAAATTCGTTTACTTTTAAGGGAAAAATTCGATTATTTATTAATCTATTTTTTCCACACCAAGTCACATCCTTAGTGATAACTGAGAATTTTACAATAAATATTACTTATCTTTGTCTAATCAGACCTAAAAAAGACAGACAGATAATAAGTCTCATTTGATTTCTCTTTATGGTCGATGGACACGTTTTAGGCTTCCCTCTCTACTCTCTATGGCCTCTCTGGTTTAACATGACATTTAAAAAATAACCCAAGACAATGAGAATGCGTCTGTAAATAATTGTAATTTTAGATGTAATATAATTGTTAATTATGAATGAATGGGTCTATGATACATTGCTAAAACAAACAACTACAAAAAATATACTCTAGTTTTTACCCCGTCGGGTAAAGTTTGTTGTTTAAATGCTCTCAATTTTAAACTATATTTAATGTATTTTTGCATCTTAAAATTTTTTCCTTATGGTGGATTATAACCGAATTATATAATCTTTAATTTATTGATTTTGTAATACGAATAAAATTGAAAGAAAACAAAAGTCAAGAATTCGTATTGTTTATGTTGTTAAAAAAAGAAACTTTTTTCAAGTATTTAAAATAAAAAGTACTATCCAATGAAAACAAAAGATATGACTAGTTTTTAAGGTAACTTTTATTTCAAAACTTTTTTTCTAGAACTTTTTTAACGAAAAAAACCGTGGTCAAGTAAAAAATAAACAGCGCGCATTCAGTCCTTCCAGCCAAATAAACGTTAGATTTAAAAACAGCCTTTGAATGTCATATAATATTATTAATACCTTTTTATGTTATATATTCACATGACTCAATTCGCAATTGTTAGTCCGAACTGTTTTATTTGGTAGGTAAAAAACTGTAGTTATTTACAAAATCAAATAATATAAATAATAATTTAAATTATATTTATTTGTTGAACGTTGTTGTATATTTATTTGTTGTATTACTTTGTTGAACGACACCAGTGATGATATGTGTATCATCACAGGTGTCGTTCAACAAAGTTCTTCGTTCGAACAAAGTGACCAAAAGGATCGCTAATAATATTTCTTTACGGATTCATTTTAATTAAATTATAATTTTGGGCTTACGAAAAATAATCGTAAAAATAATAAAATATTTTCCGTAACTCTTCCTAATATGTTTCGAGTTGTCTGCCGCGATCACAGATGGCGCTGTTCTGTTTTCCACCGCGCTATCGAGTGTCCGTCGCACAAAGTATAAGGTCTCCCGTGTATTATTACCCGATCCCTCTTTTTTACCGATGGTTATTTTTGAAAACGTCTTTGTACTATGTACAAAGACGTTCTATAATTCTTTTGATCTAATTATAATATTAATTATTATACATATTTCAAAAATTACTTTGTAACAATATTAAAATACTCTTTTGCTTTATTGATTTAAAGATTGCAGATTTACAAATGAATATTTAAATTTTAAACTAATTAAAGCAAGATCTAGACGCCAGGGATGTGACTTGGAGTAGAAAAAGTCGATTAATAAATAATCGATTTTTATCCCTTTAAAAATCGATTAATAAATAATCGATTTTTTTATATAGATTTTTTTCTGACTATTTCAAAAGTTGTCTTTTTAATATTTAAATTAATTACAATAGAGGCTAATTAATGTTTACAACTACCAAAAAATAATATCAAACGCGCTCTTTGTGAAATTGGATTAAAATGTGTATTTTGGTTAAATTGATTTCGTCCAACAATGCATATCTAAAAACGAAAAAGGGATACCTAAAATAATCGATTAAAAATCGATTTTTGATAAAAACGTAGTCGATTATTAAAAATCGATTAAAAATAATCGTTTATCAAAAATAGCTTATTTTGAAAAAATAATCGATCGTTTTTTATATCATTTATTATTTCTTTTTGCTACTAGACTCTTTTGAATTTGTGAAATTTGCGTACTACGTAAATAAGTATTGTGTAAAGTGTACCGATTTATTATGATATACATACATTCCAAATATTTATTTTAATGTCATCGCTAAAAACGATCAAAAAAGTTAGTGTTTATTTGCTCTTCTAAATTATGGGTTTCTTTAACATTCACGAGTTTTGAAAACGCTACGCTTTATTGCCATTTGCCAAAAAACAGCTTTTTCGAATTGAGTCACTTTAATACTATACTGCGATATTTGCTCATTGGACATAATATGATTACAATAACAGTTGCCGTTCAACAATCATTTGATTTAGGTTTATATTAATTAAATTTGAACTGAATTGTACTGAACTTTCGTCTCGTTAGTTATTTATGATATCACACAAAATGTTCAGCCAATAAATGTGACAGAGAGGCGGTCCCGCCGTGGGCGTGGCGACCGACCTACGAGTATATTTCCGTTTGACGTCACTTTACCCCATATGTAAAAGAAAAATACATTTTTACGGAAATTTGACGTAATTGATTCTCGTTATAATATATGTTATGTAGGTATTGAAAATCAGCGAAAAATTATAAGAATTTCTGAACGTATTAATTTTTAAATGTAATTTAAAATGTATTTATCATATAATTATAAATACTCCTGTCACAGTGTCAGTTGCCACACTCCTCCTTATCCTATATAGTGTATTATCTATGCTCCTCCTCCTCCGAAACGGTTTTTATGATATTTCATGTGTATTCAGTAGTAAGGATGTAAATAATAATCGATTTTTAAAATATTCAATAATTTTTTCATCAAAAATAGATTTTTTTAAAATCGATTATTTTAATTGTCTCTTTTTATTTTTTTTATTTAATGTAACGCAATCCATCATTGCATATCTAATCTTAAAGATTACATATTCACTGTTGGATGAAACCAATGTAGATAAGAAATAAATGATTTTTTAAATCGATTATTTCTTACAAAAATAATCGATTTATTTTAAAGGAAAAAATCGATTATATAATCGATTTTTTTCTACTCTATGTCATACCTCTATTCAATAGGTCTGAGAATCGGCTACTATCTAGTTTTCATACATCTAAGTGACTAGCTTTGTCTACCAGCTAACATTTTTTAGACAATTTTGATTTTTATAATGTACACTAGAAATAGCTTAGAAATAATTTATATGGTAAAGATGTTTGACTGGTCAGTAAGTTAAAATTATAAATGTGAAAATCTGTCTGTTTGACAATCTTTCACGGCTAATCCGTTGGGAGTAATATTGAAAATTGGTACAATTGCAACTAATACACAAGTTTAACATATAAATTTAAAAAAAGAATCCAAATGTTAAATAACAGATGAGATGGTTTAATCAATTAAAAACGATCATCTCAGAGAACACAAAAAATACTACTTTTGTCTATGACTAGGTAACAATAGGTACTGTCTTATAATATTTTAATAGATACAAGCGAAACCTTCGGACATTGCTACTATTTAGTACTTAACTGTTAGTTAGAAATATATAATAATTGAAATGATAACTCATTTCAAGATTTTATATATTTCTAACTAACGTTAGAAGCGAGATAAAACAACACGGACTATTATGAGGCAAAATGGAAGCTGTGGGAATCGTCCTGACTTGAGCGAGAAGAGCCGCGGGCTATCCGCTGGGCGGACGCGATGGTTTCTTTTGGAGACGGAAACGATGGCATTTTATATCAAGTTCTTCAAAACTTAACTTAAATACGATTCCAAAAATAAGGGTCTTGCTTACAGAGCGACATAACGAAGGACTTTGTTTTGTTTTATAAGTAAAACGAAACAAAGTCCTTCGTTATGTCGCTCTGTTTGTGATACGCTAAAAACTACTCATTCATGGATTATCATGAAATCTTCTTGGATAGACAGAATGATTTATAAGGAAGGTTTTAGGTGAATAATTTAAGGTTGTGTATTTTTTTAATGTATGTAATGCGTATTTTTTTGGTCGCTGACTATGGGCCTCATAAGAAAGCTCAGAGTCACTCAGCAGGCGGTGGAGCGAGCTATGCTCGGAGTTTCTCTACGTGATCAAATCAGAAATGAGGAGATCCGTAGAAGAACCAGAGTCACCGACGTAGCTTAGCGGGTCGCGAAGCTGAAGTGACGATGGGCGGGGCACATAGTGCGGAGAACCGATGGGCGTTGGGGTCTCAAGGTGTTGAAATGGCGACCCCGCACTGGAAAACGCAGTGTCGGCAGACCCCCCATGAGATGGACTGACGACCTCAAAAAGGTCGCGGGGAGCCGCTGGGTCCAAGCGGCACAAGATCGTGTATGGTGGAGATCACATGAAGAGACCTATGTCCAGCAGTGGACGTCCGTCGGTTAATGTGGAAGAAGAAGAAGATTTTTTTATAAATATAACGATAAAAATGAAAATGTCTTAAATGGTCCGTTTTCACCAAAAACGCTACTTTACCTTTGTTGTGATAT
Organism: Morpho helenor; assembly: GCA_029227775.1. Taxonomy (NCBI): domain Eukaryota; kingdom Metazoa; phylum Arthropoda; class Insecta; order Lepidoptera; family Nymphalidae; genus Morpho; species Morpho helenor. The sequence continues at coordinate 13,936,410 of JARGCU010000011.1, forward strand.
AACAAAACAGTGTATGACAAAATTTCTCTTTTCAATATTAATAAGTAATATAAAGATATCATATTTAAATAACGAACGGAATGTAAAATTTAAAATGTATTAGTTAGATTTTTTAATGTTGGTAGCACTTTGATCTCATAATATATGAACTTGAACAGATTTTAAATTTATAATAAAAATAATAAAAGCAGCAACATCAATTTATAAAATAAACTTACTTTGTACTTTTTATGTAACATTACTTCAAACCTGGCACAATATGAATGACCGTTACCTGAAACAGAAAAAAGTATGTTATTAAAGCGCCATCTATTGAGCAAGCGAAAGAAACTTAAGGATATCGCATCTTAGTACTGCTACGTGCCGCTAGGTAGCGCTTAATTTGATTAGCAAAGACCCGACGGTAAATGAAATTATACATTTTATATAAAATCGACTTTATCATAATACAAATAAAGCTTCAAATATATAATTGAACTTGACTATATTGATTTTTGCTAAGTTCAGACGTAACCAAGTAGGGAATTGAGAATATAATAATAATTAGCGAAGTTCATAGTTATAAAGCTTTGTTACGAGGAAAACTTATACATTTATGAATTTCGCAGCTTTCGCAGTCGATGTATTTATACACATTGCTGAAAGCAACAGGTATCGTAGTATTCATTTTATAAATTCAGAGACTTGAGTACATAGTGTTTTAATTTATAATATCGAAATGTTTTTGAACAGTTAAATAATGACGTATATCATAATAAGAGGTATATATTTATAACTTGCTAACAAGCAAGCAACATCACATAAAAAACTATTAATTTGGTAAAATTCAGTAAATAGTTAGGAGATAGTGTAAGGCTTGGGAACAAATACAAACTTATGAAATATATTAATACTGTGTAATAAACTTTTCAGCATATAATTCGATGTATTCAAGAGAGTTTCTAATAGTTATTTACGTCGTAAGTTGGAAGTTTGAATTCATTTTAGCAGTTGATTATAGAAATACATGAGACTGCAAATTAATTTTGTTATTCAATTTTGTAAGTCGTAAAACTAGTAATGTATTACTTTAGTATGTTTATATGTCCCTTTCGCACGTCCACCGCAACGGACTTATTTGAGATAATTTATACAATTAGGCGTTACTTTGCGGAGGTCCATAATACAAAACTAATGAGAATATTATTTAAATATAAATTTTTTATCGCGGATTATAGTAAAATATGCGAATATTCTATAAGAATATTCGCATATTATTTTTAATATTCTTATTTATATTTCTCATAAGCTTTGTTATTTGAGTTAGTTAATTAAAAAAAATTAAAAATTTATAAATATATTCCTGTGTAAATTGATGTAAATCTAAATGTATTTGTGTGTAAAAATATGTAAATGAAATAAATAAATAAAAACTAACTAACATATAATCATCTGTCTGTCTAAGTGTAACGCTTTTGGCTAATCCTTTGGAGGGATATTTTAGTTGAAGTTAACATTTAGTTATGAAGGCTGTAATAAAGTTTATAAACGAGTCACTGAGTGTCATTTTCCAAATCTATAATCCTGTAAATAATCGATTAATAAATAATCGTTTTTTCTTCATAAAAATAAATCGATTTTTAAAAATCAATTATTTTGATAGAAATAATCGATTTTTTAAAAATCGTTTTTTTCTGAACATTTCAAAAGTTACCTTTTTTAATATTAGTAATTAATTACAATAAAGGCTAATTAAAAAATAATCGATTACTAAAAATCGATTATTTTTTGACATCCCTAGTTACGTAGTCGGAAACGGATGCTATTTTTTTGAAAATTACTTTCTTGTCATGCTATATAGCTCGATGATGGGAAAGGCGGGTTGGTATTTAAAGGTCGCAGATTTTAACTTCCCACAGGCTGTAAAACTATTATAATATGATTAAAACTGCTAGCTTTTAGTATTCTATATTAGGATCAGTCAATATTGAACTTTGAAACTGGATAATGGTATGGTAAAAAGAGGGTGGTCTATTCTACTTAGCCGGATACCACACGGTATAGAAGTTTCTTATTAACAGATTATAGTAAAATATCATTATGATTACTTATGTGTGCTATGGCAAGATAGTTTTTTAAGAGTCGTGTCCTAAACCACGATCGCCAACGCTCGTTAGACCTTCGATTTTCCCTCCAAAAAGGTAAAAATTCAGCGAAGCAATTTGTCAAACCCTCAGCTGGCCACCACGTGGCGTTGATGGCTTAAATATTCAAATACCCTCGCATTAATCACGCATTGCTCGTACGGGGCCGGGGGGCCAGTGGACTATACACCATATATGGGGATTAAAGTTAATTTGGTCGTTAACTTGCAGTACACCGCTAAAGACGCGATGGTCCAAACGATGAAACCGTATGACCGTGTCCAGCGGATCGCCAGTTCAAATCCCAGGCGCCTGCCCCGGATTTGACAAACGATAACCTATAAAACATGCGCCTTATAGATCATACAATATATTATTTAAAAACAAACGAAAACATCTACGCTAATATAAAATAAAGCGAGTTTGTTTGTTTGATTGTTTGAACGCGCTAATCTCAGGAACTACTGGTCCGATTTGAAAAAATCTTTAAGTGTAAGATAGTCCATTTGTCGCGGAAGGATATAGGCTATATAACATTACGGCTAAGGTGAATAGGAGAGGAGCAGTATCAAAAAATATTATAAAAACGCTTTTTTAAAAATCGATTTAAAATATTTTAGCATCTGTTCATATTTTCTTAACCCTATTTTTTTAAAATAAGATATGCATTGTAGGATGAAATCTATGTATCCATATTTTAAGCGAATTTCGCAAAAAGCACATTATTTATTTATTCTTGGTTTAATTAGTCTTTATTTTAAGTATAATATTTTTCAAATTAGCACCTTTTAAAAATAGTAACTTTCGATCAGTCAGAAAAAAAAATATTTTTCAATTCGGATTAAGCGATTTTTGACAAATCGATTTTTTTTAAAGGGGGGAAATCGATAATTTAGTGATCGAATTTTTTTCACTCCAATTCATATCCCTAATATATGTCCGGGATTAAAATCAGTAAGCTTTTATATGTTGTTTTATTTTCAAATTTCCAATAGGAAAACATGTTTTCTTTCAATTCAAATATACCAAGTATCATCTGTATATTTGCAGTAGGTTAGCCGTTATAGGGCAATATACAAAAAGACATGACAAACCGACTTTCGTATTTACGGTATTAGTATGCATGTTCTAGCATTCTGTATCGAATCTAAACACTAATAACTCGGCACCGAACCGCCAATAAACTCGAAACCGGCACACGATTGGTATCGCGAAACAAACAGACAAACATACATAACAGTCGCCGTAAATCTGGCCTCATTATGCGCCGCGGCGCCTCCGCATTAACACTGCCAGTTGACTTATGTCTTATACACGGGTTTTAGGTATTTTTAGCGAGAAAAGCTAATTCCTTTACTGTGTTGTGTGATTCATAATATCATAGCATCACAATTCTATTCGTAAGTAAAAATATCCATATATACAAGACCAAATTCGATGTATATCATAAACATACGAGAGGTCACAAAAAGCTTGTGATACCTGTGTCGCGACTCAGCAGAGTTAGCGACTCATTCGATGGTCGGTATTCGCGATACAATATTCCGCAATCAATACTAGACCAGTCTACAGAAAGGTTTAAATTAAGTATAAAAGATGTACTTATACGTAAAGCATATTACAAAATTGAAGATTATTTGCATGATAAAAAAAGCCTGGATTTGACCGCCGTGTGGTATCTGATTGAATAGAATAGTACCACCCTCATTTCTTACCGAGGTGTCGTAAAAGGGGACTAAGGTAAGTCGACCCGCCGTGTGTTATCCGGTTTAGTAAAATAGACTCTTTCTTACCGAGTTGTCGTAAAATGACGTCAGGCAGGCTACCGGTCGTAAAAACGCAGCCAAATCATGTGACAGCTTTATTATAACATGTTGTGCCGACCCCACTTAGAGTGGGATAAGGGCAGGAAGATGATGAAAAAAGCCTGGATTTGAAAATCCTTTCAGCTCCATACAAGACTGCGGTTTAATGATGTAAAATTGAAAATGTATAAAAGATTGACCGCCGAGTTTCTTTCTGGTTGTTCTCGGTAAGAGCAACATTCCGAACCAGTTGTAGCTTCATTATTCATATTGATATTTGACGATTCAAAAGTGCTTGAAAGAGCTTATTTGAATAAAGATTATTTTTGTTTGATTTGATAAAAATTTCAATATATAGTTCTCAAAATACACTTGTAAAGTGACTCTTTTCTACCCAATTTAACAGTCTTTCAGACGTAACAAAAGTATTTCTAGACCTTTGTCATAGAAGGGACGTCATATTTACATAACTCTCCCCTCCAGATCGATGGTAGTCGCCGCGGCGCCGTTACGTGTTTATCTTACCCCCCAGTAGTCCATCAGATATATAAAGTGGCCGCGTGTGCGAATAATATCACTATTGATACAGTATTTGCTAATTTCGCACTCCAATAATGATAATAGTGTTTTATTTAACACTATATTGTTCCAGCTTCGAACGACTTTAGAGTATGTTATAGTCTTTAGACAGAGCTTAAATAAAATTAATTTTAGCACGCGTGATATTTAAATTTTTCATTACTTCTAAGATATTAATTTAAATTATTTGGTGTGAAGGATATTAAAATTAAGAATGAAATGCTTAAGGTAATAAACGTATTTAAGTTGCTTAAAATTAATATTGAGTCCGTATAAATAGCTTTCAAAATTACGCCGTAATTTACTTAGCGATTTACTTAGACGTTATAATCTGTCTTATTACACAGATTATTCCACTAAGAGGCAACATTTTTCAAAACAATTTGTTAGTTCTTCGAGTCTTTAAGTACTGATCTTAAATTCTGTATGTATATATTTACCCGTTGTCTGTCCATGACACAAGTATTAAGTTACTTACTTTGGGTCCTTCCCCAACCGTGTGTGTAAATGTCGCATATATATATATATATTTTTGTAGTCCTTTCTAAGAGAAATGATGAGAGAAATGATCATATATACAAAATTTAGCATTTTTTGATGCCATCATATATACAAAATTTAGCATTTTTGTTGAAAGTTTCCAAGCGGCTTGACTTTTCCGTAAATAATGATTTAAATTGGGTTTTACTTATCTGTAATTTCAATTGTGGTGGGAAATTAAAGGTTTTGATTTCAAATTCTGATCTAAATGTAATATAATTTCAACGAATTATGTTCGCAAATACATAATGCCGAATGCCGCATAACAGAAGACTCGTGTTTCGTGATATTTCGGCTGTCAAAACTGTATTTCCATAATTAATTGAATCGATAATCGCGCTACAAGTTTCGAGACATCGCTGCCTGCCGTGCTGCGGCGCTGAAGGAAACTTGCTGCGGTCCGCTTTAGTTTATGGTTTTTTTGTAGTAAATTCCTTCAAAATACATATTACATACTAGTAATATCCCGCGTTATAGGCTACTAAGTCGGCCTATTGATTTATTTTTGTTAAAAGTTCCGCAAAGCATGCGATGACAGAGTTTTATGAATAATTTTTTACACCTTATTACATTTTTAAAAATTTGATATAGCCTATATTGTTCAGTAAAGATGCAGCTTTCCAATGGTGAAAGAAATTTTGAAATCGGTCCAGTTGTTTTGCGTGAAAACATTACAAACATACATACAAATTTTTCCTCTTTATAATATTAATATAGACAAGCTGTATCCGCAACTTTGCGCGTGTCAATTAAAGTGTTCAAGTACCCTCTACAACTATTAAATATATGATTTTCTAGTTCCTAAAGGAAAAACTGATTTTATTATCCATTTTCTTAGCTCGATATTTAACCTATTAATTAGATGTGTAAGTTTTATTAGAAAAATTGTAATGAGGAGGGATGAAAATCATTTGACCGAACGAGTGTTAAATATGAATGTGGATGGATATGTGACTAGACGGAGGTCAAAAAAAGATGAATGGATTGACTGACTGGCCCGTTGGCGCAGTGGGTAGTGACCCTCCCTTCAGCTCCGCGGGTCGCGGGTTCTATTTTCGCCGGGGGCCAACATTTTCTATAAATCAATTTGTTGTCTTCGAGTCTGGGTATATATATGTATTTAAGTATAATATGTCTTTAAAAATTATACATGTATATATTCACCAGTTGTCTCTCACACATGACACAAGTATTAAGTTACTTACTTTGGGTCCTTCCCCAACCGTGTGTGTAAATGTCGCATATATATATATTTTTTTGTAGTCCTTTCTAAGAGAAATGATGCCATCATATATACAAAATTTAGCATTTTTGTTGAAAGTTTCCAAGCGGCTTGACTTTTCCGTAAATAATGATTTAAATTGGGTTTTACTTATCTGTAATTTCAATTGTGGTGGGAAATTAAAGGTTTTGATTTCAAATTGTGATCTAAATGTAATATAATTTCAACGAATTATGTTCGCAAATACATAATGCCGAATGCCGCATAACAGGAGACTCGTGTTTCGTGATATTTCGGCTGTCAAAACTTAACTTAAATTATACATGTATATATTCACCAGTTGTCTCTCACACATGATACAAGTGTTAAGTTACTTTCTTTGGGGACGAAGTGTGTGTAAGTGTCCCATATATTTATTTATTAACTAAACTTAGATTAATATATTTTATGAATTATATATGCATATGAAAGGAACAGAGTTGACGAATGATAGGAGAGAATAGAAGAGTATCACATGTTGTGCAGACCACAGAGTGGGATAAAGGCAGCAGAAGAGATATAATTTCACATTTTTAGAACATAAAATATCAAAGTACTGCATTTTATATGAAAAATAACGGCAATTAAAAAAGCTAGATTAGTCATCAGTTGTAAAAGATATTATCAAAAGAAATTGAGATATCTTTTAAAGTTAAATTGAATTGTGAACAATAAAATAGTAAAGCGTCGAAGCAACAATTTAACTGAGATCGTTTCAAAGATATTAATATGAAAAGAAATTTAGAGATTTTATCTGCTTTTTGTAGCGGACCGGAGGGAAATATCAAATGAGGTCAACTGCGGAATATTTACTAACTATTGGAATTATATATGAACTTTGGACCCGCCTTGCTTTGGGCTACCCTTGGCAATTGGTATGGAAAGTTTATAAACATTTAATCATATTGAATGATTTAGCTATGAACATTAAAAAGCTGTGATAGCCCAGCGATAATACCGTGCGACTCTTTCGAGGAAGTCACGGTTTCTTCTTATAAGTTAGAATTTTTCCTATTAAAACTTATGTGTCTAATTGTTAAATGCAATTTATCACACGCTTTTCGGCGTAGGAAAACATCGTGAGGAAACCTAAATGTTTCTAGAGAATTCTGGGGATATGTGTAACCTACCAATCCGCATTGGAACAGCGTGGTAGGTCTTAGCTCCAACCTTTCTCTCCAAAAACTGAGAGAGGAGGGATATGCCCAGCAGTGGGATAGTAACAGGACGTTACTTTACTACGCGATTAGAGAAAGTCATGCTGTTTTTCGTGGTCTATATCATGATGATTCGGTCACCTGGCGAAGCAATTGTCGAGATTATGGTAGTAAATGTCTGCAGTGCTACTGTAAGGTGGTGGCTTATAATATATTTTGCATGCGAATTACGATTTCTACATGCATAAGGTATGAACAAGGACTTTCTACTTTTAAGCTTTATTATCTCTAATCGCTGATTATTTATTTATATGTAAAAATCCACTTAATTACTCTTTAAGTCATTATGGATTACATTATTTAAACTAAACATTGTAGAATTTAGATTATACCAAAAGAAATTATTATTGTCTTTATTATGGAACTTTGCAAAGTAATGAAAAGTTGCATATTTTTGGTGCCAAACACATTGTTTTGTCTTAAACGGATTAAGAAATATTTTCGACGAAAGCACCCGAGCGTTTGGAATTTTTTTAAATTTTAACAATTATCGTCATATTTGAACAAAATTCAATACCTTAAGTTATTATATACTTAAACCTACTACATAAATCACTCTGTATATTGGTGAAAACTGCTTAAAAATTAGTTCAGTAATTTTTGAGTTTATTGCGAACACACATACACAAAGACTCGACAGCGGGTTTTGTTTTATAATGTGTAAGGAATTAACAAAATTCTCCATGGTAACAGACAGATAAGGACACGGCGGCTATTATTTATGTAAGTATTGCAATTTTAAAGTCGTTATGGATACACTTATTTACGCTAATTTGTGTATCACAAAAAGTTGAACCTCGGTTACTCCAACTAGATTTTAATACAGCATCCGTCGACTAACTTGGGCGTCGGCGATTGCGAATTAATCGCACTTGAAATTCTTGATGAGGAGATGATGGCAAAAAATTTGCAGACATTGAGAATATTTTAACGGAAACATGTCTCAGAAGCAGCCGCAAAACTTTTTTTGTTTAATTTTCGGCGCAGAAAACTGTTTTTTAAAAGTTATATAATCTTTGATGATCGTCATGTACAGAGTTAATGTATTTATAGAAAATCATCCCGTAACTCATTCAGAAACATAATTTATCATTTTCAGTACCAATTTATTATATATACTTTTCAAATTTTTTATATAAAGGAATTATAAATCCATAGGTGATGTATATAATAGACAAAGCAAAAATTAATGTTAAGATTCCGGCTATACTCACGTCTTATTTTATCGGATGAGCCCGACTAGTTTCAAAATAAAATAAGACGTGAGTATAGCCGGAATCTTAACATTAATTATGAATACCACTCACGATAGATTAAATTCAAAAAAAGCAAAAATTTTAGCTTTGCCATTGCAGCAGTTTAAAAACACTGTTCAAAAGGATTATTTAGAGTATGTGAATGTGTGGATATAGCTACGCTTCGACCTTGCACAATAGCAATGATTAAATGTAACTAGTAATAAAAATTATTTTAAAAAGAGCAACCGCCGAATTTCTTGCTGACTCTTCTCGGTAGGAACAGCTTTCCGAACCAGCAGTAGAATTGACGATTCAAAAGCACTTGTTTACAAGTTTACTTGAATACATATTTTGAATTTGAATATTAAATTGAATAAAATGTGAAGGTGCAAAGCTGCATAATTTTTCTAAACATATTATCAATACAGAAGGCCTAACCCTTTACAATAGCAACCTAATCGAACTGGAAACTTTTATTTCTCGACTAATTCTGAATCTTTATTAAAAACACAAGTAAGGTTTCACAACCCATTTTTGCATGTTCGTGACAATAGGAATTAGTACACTTCGTATAAAAGCTATTTTAAATGAAAATAACTAGTCTGTATCCTGAAGTAGAGACTTTATTGTTCTTAGATAAAATTGGGGCACATTTTCCGTTTCCATTAGCAGGTGCTAGCGCCTTTTCTATTAGCCGATGAAAGCCAACTGTGATATCGCTAAACAAATTTCTCTCAGCACTTTATAGAACACAATTTTATAAAGTGAATAAAGTAAGTAAAATAATAAAGTGCACAAGGCATGTTTTTGCCAAACGATCTCTTTAAGAATCTTCGAGAAACTGATAGGAAAATTAAAGATATTTTAATTCAAATTCAAAATTTTCTTTATTCAAGTCAACCTGTAAACAAGTGGTTTTGAATCGTCAACTCTACTGCTCTTCCTATCGAGAAGAGCCAGCAAGAAACTTGGCGGTTGCTTTTTTAGAAATAATATTGCTCTTTTCAATATTTATAATAACTTACATTAAGTCATTACTATTTTGTACAGGGTCGAAGAGTAGCTACTCGTATATTTTTATCATATAAGTAATCCTCAACAGTATAGGCTTTCTGTATTAGCCTTTTATTATTAGTGTTTTTAAACTGCTGTAATGGCAAAGCTAAAATTGATTACCGAATTTTACTATAGAATATTATACCCAAACCCTCAAACGACTTACGTACTTTTTTAGCAAGGCGCAAAGCAGTAATCGCGATAGTATAGTTTGAAATGTATATAAGAAAGAAATGATTTATAGTTTACGAATTTAAATGGAATATCAAATGTTCTTGGGCATATTTTATTGCAATATTATGAAGGAAAATAGCGAAAGAGATAAAGTTTCTTACCTCCCAAAATGTATACCAAGATTGACTTCAACTGCGAATGATTTAGATTCCTTCGACCTTTACTTAGACAGTTAAGGGATTGGTTAATATCCCAGCGTAGGATAAAGGCCTCTCTGTTATCGGAGATATAGGACTCACGACGTTTGTCCAAAATTCAATGACACATCTTCCTAAAAAATCTCTTATCGTAGCGACCTACTTCCTTACTTCAGTAAAAGCATGATAAACATTTAAATACAATTTTTGTTTGCATGTTGAGACATGGAAACCAGAATCCTTGGTTGAATCCTGTTCTATTTCAATAACCGTCAGTTACCCCATAAACTCCATGTAGGCCGTCGTATTTTTTTTATATATCTCGCAAAGTCCTAAGTACCAGGATAACATATCTCAGGAGCTGTATCAACATAAACCAGGCTGTTCGTGAATGTAATGGCGTTCGGGAAATGGAAAAATTTGCTGGATATTGCTTATGGTACACGACAAGGATACGACACTATATAAGTAGTAACAGATAAACGTCTTTAGTCCCTGTCTGGAACACTTGGTCAAAGACTAAATGACAATACCAATTACTATATAACTATGAATAATTAATGGAAGTAGGCGTTACTTTACGGTGATGTGGACATCGGAGAAGTGATCGTGTGTAGTGCTTGTGTATTGTGGCGGCGGTTTGTTTGTTTGTTTTTACGATGTATCAGGTATGAAAACGGATTGTCCACTCTATATTTAGGATTATATATATTTTCTATTTTACTTCATCGCGGATTATAGCAAAATAATTTTTATATTACTTTTGTATATTGTTTCGGAGATACGCCGCTTGGCGATTTGGTCTTGGATCCTGATGTTTCGGTTACTGGGCGTGAAGTGTGTAGTGTGGAAGTGGTAGTGTAGTGTGATGGTCGTAGTTATTTGTAGTAAGTTTACTAATACTGCATGTATATTATAGAAATTCGCAAACTTAAGTCTTCTATACATTAACGCCGTGTGGTATCCGGCTGAATAGAATAGTACCACCCTCATTTCTTACCGAGGTGACATAAATTCAAATTCAAATTCAAAATGTTCTTTATTCAAATAAACTTGTAAACAAGTGCTTTTGAATCGTCAACTCTACTGCTGGTTCGGAAAGCTGTTCCTACCGAGAAGAGCCAGCAAGAAACTCGGCGGTTGCTCTTTTAAAAAAATATAATTCTTAATATTATTTACATTAAGTCGTTACTGTCTTGTACAGGTTCAAAGAGAGCTATATCCACACATTCTTATCTTCCAAATAATCCTCAAGAGTATAGTAGGCTTTCTGTATCAGCCTCTTTTTAACAGTGTTTTTAAACTGCTGTAATGGCAGTGCTGAAATTGATTGCGGAATATTATAGAATCTTATTTATTATAGAATCTTATACCAAAACCCACAAACGAGTTACGCACTTTTGCAAGGCGCAAAGCAGGAACCGCAAGCTTATGTCGGTTCCTGCTTTGTCTATTGTATACATCACCTATCGTTTTATAATTCTTTATATTTTTATGTACAAGGCGACTAAGGTAAGTCAACCCGCCGTGTGGTATCCGGCTAAGTAGAAGAGACCACCCTCTTTCTTACCGAGGTGTCGTAAAATACGACTGAGGTAAGTTGACGTCAGGTAGGCGTCCGGTCGTAAAAACGGAGCCAAATCATTTGACAGCATGTTTAGAGCATGTTTTGCCGACCCCACTTAGAGTGGGATAAGGGCAGGAAGATGATGAAGTCTTCTATACATTAGATACTATTAAATTAACTAATTTAGACATTTTATTTGAAGGTAATGGGTTCAATAGTAATTTTAGTTTGTACTTAATAGCACAATAGGAGATAAATTAAATATTACAAAGCCAAGATCAATAAATTAATCGAGTTTTAAAAAAGTTACAAAGGTAACAGATACGAGGTCCATAAATTAAAAGCTATCAATTATTTAAAATATTATTTAGCAGTTAAATATTATATTAGTAATAAAAATCATGTCATCATTTTGTCGTTTAGAGCGTGTTTAATATAGAATACACGTAAGTCGGATTGCTGCCATACAGAAATCGTAGCGACGACATATCGGACCATATAAAGCGATCAAAATGGTACTTCACAAATTCCTGTGCTATTTACCCGCGAACAACGGAACGGTCGCTGTCAACACTCCGCCAATACGCCGAATGCAAAGTTGGAATTTTTTCCTTTTATGTCATTGTTACCTATGGTTTATTGTTGGCATCAAAACACCCTACACCATACGTGGTTGTATTTTTCTTTACTTGATCGCTTTCATACAATTTTGGATCTGGTCGCAAACGCAGTCTATTAACGGCTAAAAATAAGAAATTAGGCTGATTTTCTCTATCGATGTTGCCAGTATATTAAAGATTTCAACGTCCTTAAAGCGTTCTATATAACCCAGACGATCAAATTTATTTATTTATTATTATATCACCATTCTTAAATAGGAATGCGGATGAATGTATGACTAGGGGAAGGCCGAAAAAAGATGGATGAATTGTGTGAAAAATGATATGCATGTTAAAGGAGTGGCACCAGAGTTGACGAATGATAGAGGAGAATGGAAGAAGACATATTGTACCCACCCCACTTGGAGTGGGATAAGGGTAAGAGAATGATGATTATATCACCATTCTTCCACTACACGTTACCCTAAGCCATGGTCCTTTGACACAGGAGGTACACTTCAGGTGGGGCAAGATCTCTCCTTGCCCACAGTGGTTCATGCCATGGTGGACAGCGAGAGGTAGTGGGCAGCGATGGCCTCCTTAGATGGATGAAGGACGCGGCGGGGCGGATTCGGGAAGTCGAGTCCTTGGATCCGATCCGCCGCAGGCAAGTGGGGCGCAGGCAACTCGCTGAAGCCCGTCGTATACCGCCCTAACGGGGACGTCTGGGCGTCTCGAATGGGGTTTATCGGACGCCCATCTGAAAAGGTCCCCGAGGCGGTCGATGCATCTGGTGCTCCCGATGCATCGATTAGCGGAGGGAGGGGCCACTTTTAGAGAGGCCCCGACCCAGAGGTGGCGCACTCTGGGGTTCAGAGTTGCTGCTGGCGGGGATGGGGGTAATGTGTCCAACGGTACCCTGTACCCGCCATCAGCAGCGTAGTGGAGCACTGGCAGGTTTTTAGTCGGTTCGAGTCCGACATACCCGCCGCTCGTCCCCGTCGGGCGGTGACGACTCATAATAGGTTTTCCTGACATAAAAAAAGAGGTACACTTAGCACGCCATTCCTTGAAGCTAGCAGAGCTTCTGTGCTCGCTTGTCCCTCATTCATGAGTTAGTATCTGTCAAATTGATAGCTGATTGTAAATCAGCCTGCTTTGGATGGCCAATCACAATCGCTGTTAGCAAGTGTTTCGTTTACTTCTCGACAGAGGGCATTTTACATCTATAGTCGACGCCAATAAAGTCGATGGTACCACGGTTCATTGGTATATAACATGTTAGTCATATGTAACATGTCAGTCAGCACATTATTCTAAAATATTGCCATGTTTCGTTTACTTCTCGACAGAGGTTACATCTATAGTTGACTCGAACGAAGTCGCGGGTACGTCATTCGCATGTAAAATGTTAGTCATATGTAACATCAGTCACCACATAATTTGAAATATATCAATACCATCATAACAAATTACTTCGGTAAAGTATTTCAAAGTGACACAAATCGCTTATTAGACGAGTCAAAGTGTGAGTTACAGTAAACGGATCGCGGTTAAGTTGTAGGAAGTAATAAGGATGGAACCGAAGTCGACCGTAACTCCCCGGTTCACCAGCCGTGCACAAAGCGCCATAACACTGCCAATGACGTAACGGGACTCTTATTAACCATTGTTTGGTCACTGCTTCGTGGGTGATTGACCACCGAGTGGGCTAACTACAGACACGACTAATAGCTGGGCGGGTCGGATAATTAGCAGAGAATTTAGTTTTTAATAGCACTTACGTAAGTAGGCTTTGTATGGCTTTTCTACAGTCATTAGTGGCTGAATCCAAAGTCCTACAGTAGCATCTGTCACTCTCCAATCCTGCAAATATCTCAACAAAAATCAGATCGATCAAAATTTAAGCTTAACAGTTAAAAAAACCCAATATAAGTACATTGTAATAGCTCAGTTAAATTTATCCAGTCAACAGAAACCAAAATATATTAAACCTCTCTAATGATAACTATGTTGACGTAAGCCGAAAAACTTGGAATCTAAATATTTCTGTACATACAGATTTGACTTTACTTTGACACATCGTGAATAAAAAAACTTCCATAGGTTTATTATAAATGGCGTTTGTTAATGTCATTCTATTTAATTCCGCCTGAATTTAATTCCTGTTGAATTAACCGGATTTATATAGCATGTTACCGCGGTGTATTAATTGTGCTAAATTTCATCGATATTGATTCAGTGGATTGGTCGTGAAAACGTAACAGACAGAATGACAGACATTCACATTTATAATATTAGTAAGGATGCCAGAGTTTATGAGTATGGATGTATGTTTTTCACTCTTTCACGGCGAATCCGCTGAACCATTATCGATGAACGATTTGGCACGATTATTCCTTATATAGGATAAGGATAAAGGGAGGGATATAAGGATATAGGGAGTTAGATAGCTATATAACTCCCGTTAATTCGGTAGTACGTAAATAAAACTGATTTAAGCTAAAAACGTAGTGTGACAGTACATTGTAAACAGTATCGTGAAAACTATTTCTAACATAGTTCTACTATTAAATAAAGTAGAATATATTTAGCATTCCTATATATCCGTCGATCAATACGTGAGAGAGGCGCCTAATGTGGAAGGGAAGGGGGAGGCTTGAAATAACATACTACGGTAGGATTTGGAAAATAGAGCTATTTAAAATTGAATGGAAATAACATCGACTCTCGCATCAGTACAGACATGGTAACGTAACGTTTTAGACCTTACTGGGCATAAATAAAAGCTTTTATTTAACTTACCGTGTATTTACATGAAGGTGGAGTATCTTGTAAGTTAAATTTAACCTACTTCTTAGTGTCCGATTAAGCTGATTACGTCAGTCCTACCTTGTGCAATGTCGAAGATTAGCAAACGTATTCCTATAATTTTAAATTATCCTATAATTTTAAGTATTCCTATTATTTTAAACTAACGTAATGACAAAGCTCGAATTGATTGTGGAACTTTAGTATTACTTAAATCGTTTAAATAATTAGGCTTTTGTAGTATATAATACAAATATTATTTTGCTATAATCCGCGATTAAAGTAAATATAAACTATGTTTTATAGTCGTATAGAATAAAGAGTTTAATATCCTTTTTAATACCTGATACGTTAAATTCATGCACTACAACTATATGAGATTGTGGTAGTGTTGTGCGCACTACACACATTGACTACCACAATTTCAACAATTGTTACACGTCGTCACTAAAATATCATAAAGAGACTCCACGACAAAATCGCCAAGCATTATTTTATTACATTACTTATTAACTGTATATAGAATCGTTCATCAAATTCGCAACCTCCAAATATGTCCTGCAAGAGACGTGGTGGGCGTGGCACGTGCTCTCTCTGCCAGCTCCGTTTGTATAATTTATTGTCGAACACACCACTCTCGGTCCCCCGTCCAAATATATCAAAACCACTGAACCTGTCGACTCCAGGACACTTACAGTCCACTAGCCATAGCGATATGGGATACCATAACTGGGAAATATGGTTTACAATGTCCAAGTCATAGATGTAGCAGTATACATCAGTGGCAACTCAATTAAAATAAGCTCTTTCAACTTTTGAATCGTCAAGGATCAATATGATTAATGAAGCTACAACTGGTTCGGAATGTTGCTCTTACCGAAAAGAACCAGAAAGAAACTCGGCGGTCAATCTTTTAAACATTTTCAATCGTAGCGCAAACCGTAAACCGTACGTAAACCGCAGTCTTGTATGAAGCTGAAAGGATTTTCAAATCCAGGCGTTTTTATCATCCAAATAATCTTCAATGTTGTAATATGCTTTACGTATGAGAATATCTTATACTCATATAATATCTTATACTTAATTTAAACCTTCCTGTAGACTGGTCTAGTATGGATTGCTCACACGTTTTTCAGTGTAGAACATACCTGTTAATGCTTCCAACCTTTCTCCTTATTTGGAGAGAGGTCTAGTCTCAACAGTGGGATTCAACAGTGGAACGGTGCTGTTACGTTACACGAAAGAAGTGGAAAGAAGAATTCGAGTTTAGAACTACAACTAATCTAATTTTAAGTCCTTTCCACATTTTATGAACACTACATTCATGATAAACCTGGGTTTACCCAAAAAAAATGGGACTTTTCTTTAAATTAGCTTAGTACATAACCTTCAAATCTACGAAATTTCATCAATATTGACTGACTGACTGACTGACTGGCCCGTTGGCGTAGTGGGTAGTGACCCTGTCTTCAGCTCCGCGGGTCGCGGGTTCGATTCCCGCCGAGGGCCAACATTTTCTATAAATGAATTTGTTGGTCTTGAGCCTGGGTGTATATTTGTATTTAAGTATGTATTTAAAAATTATATATGTATATATTCACCAGTTGTCTGTCACCCATAACACAAGTATTAAGTTACTTACTTTGGGACGGCCGACCGTGTGTGTTAGTGTCCCATATATTTATTATTATTAATATTTACCAGCTCAATAAACAGACAGACGTACTTATGATATTACTATTTATAGTATGACAGTATACAGTGTAATCTATATAGGTTTTTATAGAGATGCGTCCGTCCGTTGTGGAGGGGCCTTGTGCGAAAGTCTCACTTTACTGCAGTGTTGGTGACAGTGTCAAATGTCGACCACAATGACACCTGCCAACCATGACACGAGCCGTGTAGGCTCAGTGGTTTAAATAATACCTTGCAAAGGGTTCGCAGGTTTAAATCCCAAATCATGATTTTGAGTTTCGTAATTAAAGGTACGAAAAAATTGTTAAAAAATTGCAATATCATGATATTTCTAAGAATACAATTTAACGAATTGCTATCAAAATCGAACCTTTGTTTTTTGGCTAATATGGATATACGTTTAACATTTTCTCAAACTTAATGTTAATAATATCCTCCGACATGGATATATTTTCTACATTATCTATTATTTGAATATAATCTACATTTCATTTGCAATCATTATATATTTTTGTTTATTATAAACATTTATCATAAATTCCTGAATTCAAACCGATTGTAAATTTTATCAAATAATTTCAAAACATCGTGAAGAACCTGCATATCTAGAGACCTGGAAAATGTTTTAATCATCCAATCTCCTCGCCAAAAAAGGAGAGTGGAGGATTTTGTCCAGCAGTGGAATAGTAACAGACTATTATATAATTGTAAATATTTGATATTTAAGTTGACGCGATCGATTTGCTTGTACAAATTGTAATCTACCTAGCTTATCATCATTCATCATTCTCCTGCCCATATCACACTCTAAGTGGCCTCGGCACATGTTATATACATGTTGTCACATGATGTGGCTTGGTATTTTACGACTTGGAACCTGCCTGACATACTTTAGAAAATTTACTTTAGTCGCTTTTTTCGTCAACTCGATAAGAAATTAGAGTGGTCTATTCTACTCAGCCGGATACCAAATGGCAATACCTAATATATACAATACTAGCTGTTACCCGCAACTTCGTTTGGCTTCGTTGCCGCGTGAGAGGTTGATAATAGATTGTGCTTTTTAATTTCATCCTATTCCTGTAGATTTAACAGGATTTCTATAGCCTGTATGTTACCCCGGTGTATAAGGAATAACTGTGCCAAATTTCATCGATATTGGTTCAGCGATTCGTATTTATAATATTAATATGATTAGAGACGATTTTAAACGTTTAAAGGAAGATTGTAAAGACGCACTTCGATTTTTCGACACTTCGGTTTTAAAGTAGTATTCTAAGGATAAAGATCTCCTGGTTTGCACAAGATTGAACCCCCTTTCACCAAGTATCCACTCAACACGATCTCGACATGTTCAACAAAAGACACAAATCCAAAATGTGTCCAATAATCATTTCCGCGTACACGTTTTATCACCTCATCTTGAGATCCACCTATCGGGAACCTCTCGAACTTTGAAGCCTTGAATTTATACATTTATTGCACTTTCGCCGTTATACCCAAAGCTGTAATGTCTACAGTTGTTTAAACATGTTCAGCGTTAAACAGGAAATTCCAAGTGCTCTTATTATGTTTACAACCCTTTGAATTTTGTGAACTTCATGAATTTTTAATGCCGTCCTTGTGGTGATGCTGCGTCATTTAATATTGAACACCTTCGCTCATAAATAGACGTGATGGAATAGCTGTCCATTCTGTTCGTGGAGCCTATTTTCCTATGATGCTTCGGCTTCGGGGAGAAACGATCGTAGAGATTGTAGTAGTGAGTGTGTGTGATACTTGTGTGGATGGTTGGCGACGTTTTGTGATACGTGTGGTGACTTGTCCTGCACATATGGTGCGTAATTGTTGCCTGCTTTATACACTTAGCATTGCATACATTCTTTTAACAAACGCGGATTACAGCAAAATAATTTTAATGTAAACACGTAATCTTATAAAAAGTAATTTTTCTATAATCCGCGATAAAAGAAAATATATGTAATGCTAAATATCGAGTGTAATGTGACACACATTAATTAATGAAAAGATAAACTTAACGATTTCTAGTTTGCTACACGTGTTCGAAAGCAATATAAATGGTGGGGGTTAAACTTATTACTATATAACTCTTCTTGCTCGGGAAATCGCTTTTCGATTTTGTGGAGTCTATCTCCTGACGATGCTTCTGTAATAGGGTGAAACTATTGTTGAGATTGTGGTAGCGAATGTGTGTAGAGCTCGTGTATTGATGTGTCATTGGTGGAGGGTAGTGCATTATTTTCAGATTCTGCATTTATCAGGTATGAAAACGGATAGTACACTCTACATTTGTTATTACATATAATTTCTTTTAACAATGCCGTGTGGTATTCGGCTGAGTAAAATAGACCACCCTTATTTTTACCGAGGTGTCGTAAAAGGTGGCTAAGGTAAGTCAACCCTTCAAATGGTCTCCGGCTAAGTAGAATAGATCACCCTCTTTCTTACCGAGGTGTCGTGAAATAAGACTAAGATAAGTTGACGTTATGTTATGCCGACCCACTTAGAGTGGGATAAGGGCAGGAGGATAATGATATTCAAATTGAAAATATTCTTTATTCAAATAAACTTGTAAACAAGTGCTTTTGAATCGTCAACTCTACTGATAACTTCTTTTATCACGTATTATAGCATAATATATTTTATGTTATAGACCTCATAAACAACGCCTAATTCTATAAATAACGTAAATTTAATAGAGAGTTCGCAGATTTAGACACTAAGTCCATGCAATTTATTTTTGATTGATATTGATGGTTTTCAGTGAAGGAACATATGTATAATTTATTAAAGAAAAAACAAACTAATAGACAAAATTATTAAATTAATATAATTTAAATTATTTATTTACTTATTTAGCACTACTAAGATTTTTTCTAATTTCAGATTGCGGAACAATAATATTGTACTTAATTTAATGTTATTAATCTATACCGATCTATAGCCTTTCCTTATGGTGTCTTGTACAGGAGTGCAGTAGAGTTATGGGCTTGGGGCGTTACAAGAGGCGCCGCGTGCTTGGCAAGCTACGGCGTAGCGTCGTAGCGTGTCTACACATCTGCTACGAGCCATTTGCCGAGATTGCCGTCATAATGTATATAAAACGCTATGGTGTCGATAATATTATAGTGTTGACGATATAATAATTATTATGTATTTGTACCATAGAGTTATTATACTAGAGTAGGGAAGCTGAATGTGCCACATAGAATAAAGAAAAAACAAACGAGACTGTATCTCTCTGACTCTTTTTTGTGTGTGATTAGACTAACAGGATCAGATTAATAAGATTAGACAAGGTGAAGTTTCATTTTTCATTTTCTCTCTCATTGTTTATTGTAACATTCACTTACAGGCCTGCTTATGGCTGCCCTAAAACAAACAAAATACTAGGCGTTCAAAAACATATAAGATGTACGGTTTTACTCTTCCTTGGCTATTCTACTGAATCTTTTATGATGAAATTATGTAAAATTACATTTTATATATTATTCGGTTTTTTTTTCAAGACAGCTATCTTGACTAAAGTTATTTTATAGATATTTTTAACTTTTGAACCTGCCTACGAATGACGTTGTTCGGTTATTAGATATTATTTTCATATACCCGGCAATGGATGAATTGCATTGTTTGGAAGATTGGCATGTATTTATATTTACTTAGAAATTATTATTAGTTTAATAGAAACGCCCAGTAAGCTAAGCCGCTTTCGACCTCCATATTGTATTACAAAATAGGATCAATACGTTATGAAGTCTTACAAATACGTGAAGCCGAACGACTTCTCGTTGATTATGAGCGCCTGGTACTTGACACAGTAACCAACTGTAATCGTAAATACATTATTATAAAAGTGTAATAATACTTATTATAAAACAAAGTCCCCAAAAGTAGTTTGTCTGTATCTAACCAATTTTTTCAAAATCTACTGGACGGATTTTCGTAATGTTTTTACTTGAAGATAGTGTAATTCTTCTGGAAGGTTTTAGTCAATAGTACATTACCGTTTCATGTAAATTGTGTTGAAAAAATCGCGCAGTTGTTAAACCTGCTTTCTGGGAGCTTTAGTCGCGTATAAACCAATAAAGTTACACTAAAGTAATGTACTAGATAATTGAAGATCTACAAAAATACAAATAAGTTCGCGATAGCATGTCTCATTGTCTTATGGTTAACTTACAATACCTAACTACTTATATGCTCAAAAATTCAATTCAGAAAATATTTTGGGACACCCTGATTTCCGTGAGGGCGAAGCCACTGGCAATGCTAGTTAAATAAGCTCTTTCAAGCACTTTTTGAATAGTCAAGGATCAATATGATTAATGACAACTGATTCAGAATGTTGCTCTTACCGAAAAGAACCAGAAAGAAACTCGGCTGTCAATCTTTTACACATTTTCAATTTACATTGTTAAACCGCAGTCTTATATGACGCTGAAAGGATTTTCAAATCCAGGCATTTTTATCATCCAAATAATCTTCAAGTGTGTATCAATTCAATATACTTTACGTGTGATGGCATTGAAATAAGAACTACAATATATCTAACTCTATGAGCCTAATATCGTTTTCGGTCTGTTTAATACTAAGCGGGCGATATAATTCTATATTTACTTTGTACTATTCCGAACTTCGGAAATTATATGTGTATAAAATTTTTGAATTTAAACTATCGTGAGTGATTTTCATAATGAATGTATAGAAACAGGTTATACTGTACTATATACTGTATAAATTTAAAAAAAAAACTTGCATACAATACTAATATACTTCTATAATTCTGTAAATAACAGAAGTATATATTATTCTATATTCTATAATATAAAATATTTCTGTAAATACTTCTACATATTGACTGGCCCTGACTGGCCCGTTGGCGCAGTGGGTAGTGATCCTGCCTTCAGCTCCGCGGGTCGCGGGTTCGATTCCCGCCGAGGGCCAACATTTTTTATAAAAAGAATTTGTTGGCCTTTGAGCCTGGGTGTATATTTGTATTTAAGTATGTATTTAAAAATATATAAGTATATATTCACCAGTTTTCTGTCTACCATAACACAAGTATTAAGTTACTTACTTTGGGGACGGATGACCGTGTGTGTCAATGTCCTATATATTTATTTATTTATTTATATTACAGAAGTAGGTATATATTATTGTATATTCCATAAAATACTTCTACAAAATCTTCTAAATATCAAGTTTAGCATTAATTTTGTACACATCTCTATACACTTGAATTATGCCGAATCAGCTAGTTCAAAAAGTATCCCTTAGTCCATGCAAGCCTGGTACTTGAGGATAGATTTTGTAACGAAATCACTCACCGCTGAGTGTGGCGGGAGTTGGGGAGGGTGGCAACTTTATGGGTGCTATGATAATGACATACCACTCTCACTGTAAGCTATGCAACTGTGGCGCTCTGCAAATTGAGCTGAGCCGTGTCACCCACATACATAATGTATTACTGCGGGGCCTTCAAACTTTATGGGCCTCTGGTACTTGACACAATAGCGATCTAGTTTTTTGGGTAGGAAATATAGGGGCAAGTACGATCATCATTCTCCTGCCCTTATCCCACTCTAAGTGGGGTCGGCACAACATGTTACAAACATGTTGTCATATGATTTGGCTACGTATTCTACGACCGGCCGCCCGCCTGACGTCAACCTACCTTATTCGTATTAAAGGATTCGATAACATTCTGCAATAAATTTTAATTGAAGAAATTATTTACTTTGCGATTTTGGTCGTGGAGTCTATCTCCTGATGATGCTTCGGTTGCAGGGCGAAACGATTGTTGAGTTTGTGATAGTGAACGTATGTAGTGCTTGTGTATTGTGGTGGCGGTGGTGGAGGTTTGTGCATGTGTTTTTACGAATCCTGCATGTACCAGGTATGATAACCGATTGTCCACTCTACATTTAGCATTATATATATTTTCGATTTTACTTCTTCGCGGATTATAGCAAGAGATAATAGCAATCTCAATGCGTCAATTTAACTCATTTCTTGCGTAGCCATAGCAACAATGTAACAAATTAAAAGAATTATATTTTCAAACGAAAAAAGTAATATATAAGAAGTAAGAAGAGTTAACGAAAGCACTTCTCGAGTTTATTTAAATATTTTTGATTTAAATATAATATTCTCACCGTAACCTTCAAAGTCATAATTAATGAATGATAATAAAGTTTTCATTGTCCATAACACTCATTGAATGTAAAACTAAACTAATTACGTCAAGATTAAATCGTCCCATTGAAACTTTATTCCCACTACTGTTGCTGGCAGCATACACAGCATTTAGGACCTTGTCTTTATGTCATAAGGATCATAATCCCAAAAGTGCGTCTCCTGAAGATGGTATGTCGTCTTTCTTTAAATGTTTATCACCTCGCAATTACTCAGATGTACTCAGGGTTTTCGAACTCTATTAGTTCTCACATTGACAAAAGTTATGTGCATTCAGCTGTTTGTTTTATTAATCAAACCATAAATAATCTTTAATGAAATAAGTATTTTCAAGCACTTTTAAATCTTCTTTAATAATAAAGCTTCAAACAGCAAGAAAATCGGGCGTCAAATTTTTTTAATATGTTTCATTTTTATAAATAACTACAGTCTTGTATAAAGTTGAAAATATTATCAAGTCCAAACGAGTTTGTCAATATACTCTTTAAATGTATAATATACTTTACTTATAAGCATATTACTTACACGTGCAGGCAAGTCTAATATTTGACATAATATGCGGAATCTATACATATTATAAATTAAAGTTCCTAAAAGCTATATGATTGATTTTCGCAAATCTACTGAACGTATTTGTATACGGTTTTTACTAAAAAAAATGCTTGAGGACTTTTTAAGTTAAAAGTACATTATATAAGAAATTCCACGGGGTCAGGATTAAACCGGGAAAAACTTTGTGAAACTAATTTCATATTGATTTCCACGCGCGCATAAACACGGAAGTCTATGTGTCTGCAGATATATTGATAAAGTATGGCTTAATTGAAGCATTATATACCGGCTAATATCAAGAATAGATAAAATCACGTTATTTGCTTAGGGAACAAGAAAACAAAACATTTTAAAAATCATCGTTAACGATGCCGCGGATTTCTTATTTCACTTCAAGAATCGAGTTTCAATAGAATCGCGTTCGTGCAACAAACGGTAACACCCGTTTATTAGTGTAGAGTTAATATGGAAGTTTTCCTTGACGTGCCGCCTCGGTTTAACGTCTCCACCCCCAAATGAACTGAGCTCGTGAGACTACTGTAATATACTACAGGCACATGGCCCCCGGTCCTTAAACAAATGAATATAACCGACATAAGCTTGCAGTTCCTTTGCGGCTTAAAAAAAGTAAGAACTTTGTGAACAAATGAAGCTTAAATTTTTTTACTAAGGGAATGTAAATTTTTTGCAGGTTTTGATTTTTGGCTTATCTTTTCTAAAGTATTTATAATAAGATATTTGTCCAAAGAAATCAAAATTTCGGATCAAATTATGCGGCCCTGAGAGCTTCCGTGGAACGTAGATTCGTTTGAGATATAACAAAACATTGTATGGTGGTGATATTATTCTATTCAAGAACTACAAAAAGTTCAAATTTAAATATAACTAACTTTTAAGGATAACTTACAGTATTCAGGGCCTGTTTCACAAGTTACTGATAAAGTGTCGGATAGTTAACCGACAAATAAACTAAGTGGCAGATAAATGTCTCTAAAAATACAAAATTGAAATCAAAATCGCGGCCATTTTGGAATAGGTATTTGCTATCCAGCAGACAAACGAAATAACAGCCTCATGATCTACCTGTTAACTTATTAGTGACTTTAACATAAATAAAGTTTTTCTTATTCTTATTCTTATTCTGTAAGTGCTGAATAAGCCTATCAGAAACCTGAGGAACGCAAAATTCCGAGATATGTGTCAGATATGTTCCGAATAAGCTAACTGACAGGTAACTTGTGAAACAGGCCCTAAGTCTAATTTTAAGTAACATGGTAACGCTTGTCCGGGGTTCGAAGCTGTGACCCCTGGTGACAGTCACACTGTTTCATTCGGCTATAACAATTTTTACGCACAACAATGAAACTTAATGACACCGCAGAGCCTAGTGCTGTGTTCCGAATTAAAACTTGAGATTTTAATGGAAACCGTTTTACAAGTAATCCAAAGATGGAAAATCCGGTAACTCAAACACTTGCGAACTGTCCCAGCTTCGTTTCTCAAAAACTCGGGTTTTACAATCACCATATTTGGATTTGATCACGTAGGAAAACTACTTTATATTTTTATTCATCTTTCTCAGACGAACTTCTGCTGTCTTGTAAAGTCTTAAACAGCACTTTAATTTGATTTCGGAACACCAAATGGCAAACTAAAAACTTGATTAATTGTAAACATCAGTAGTTATTTTAAAAAAGAAGCAAACGACGCTTTGTAATCTTGTCTATTACCTAATGATGCTTCGGTAACTGGGCGAAATAATTGTTGAGTTTGTGTTAAAGTTAACATTACTTTTGTAAGTTACAATATAGTTGATTCTGTTCATAGATGGTTGCAATTAAAATTTAAACTTTATTGTTATCCATTTTCATAAAAATATTTTCATTCATTTAAAACGCCTTTAACTTGTATAAAGAGAAAACCAAAACTGTATTAATTTTTACATAAATATTTACTAAAGACCGCCGGATGTGACCGCGCGGCTATTAGTTAATCGAACGAACCGCGGCCTCGGCTGCGATATTTCGGGTCGCGAGTTTGACTCCCGAGCGACGTTTTGGCAGCGCGGCCGCCACGCGACACCGACAGATGTACAGATCTACAGCTCGTCTGGACCAGGTCATATATCATCATTTAGAATATTCATTATTTTGAGGAAACCGGTGTTTTGCTCGAACATATTTCTAAATCAAATTAATACGTGAAGCAAAAATTTCGTACGAACATTACGCGGACGGTGTAGTATGAAATTTGGCACAGTTATCTACACTTAATATATAAAGCTGAAAAGTTTGTTTGATTAATTTTTTGGACGCAAATCTCAAGAACTACTGGACTGATTTGAAGAATCCTTTCAATAAGTGTAAGATAGATCCAATAGAAGAAGATCCATTTATTGATAAAGGCTATAGGCTATATAACATTACGCTAAGATTAATACAGAGGAGCAGCAATAAAAAATAGTACGAACAAACGGCAAAATTCAAAGCTTTCCTTGCGTGCGCTGAGTAAACGGTAAAAGTTATTCAATAATCATGTATTACAAAATTGTTCCCCTCTAAAAGTTCTAAATAAAAGTCCGCGACAGAATATGGCTGGCTTTTAAGGTTAACCCACTTTAACCATTTTAAGGTTATCGAAAGACTATAATATTATGGTTTTAATCTTCCCACGCGGGCGGAGTCACTGGCGATTGCTAGTCACTTATACAAAAGCGATCGATAGATCATTGCAATATTCCACATTATAGGCTGGCTTGTCTACTCTAGTATATTAACTCTATGACATTAAATGAAATAATAAATTTACAGACACTACGATGCATTTGAAACACATATATACTCCTTAGTTGCGAAATGCGAAGAGTAGAACGCAAAAGTTCTACTAGCGTCATGGAACATCGTCATATGGGTGCCTCCTGTGAGGTTTCCGTGGGATAACGTTATAGAGGATGGCTTGGTGGGACTGTAAATTCCAATTATTTTACTCGATTCGAGGAACTCGATGGTATAGCCATACCACCATCCATCAACCATTATTACACCGTTAAGCATATGGCGAGAAATAACGGCCGATTGACGTTACAAAACTAGGACCTCGGTTTTGCACTAACACACTGTGTGTGTATAATTGTCTGTATTTGCGATCGTCGTTTGATTGTCAGGGTTATATAGGGCGCGTTTTGAACGCCTATATATTCTGTGAGACGCCATAAAGATTATGCAGTTCTAAATTACTGACATATGTACCTAACCTTTCTCGAAGTGGTTGAGAAACGCTTAAAGGAATTAGTAATGGTGAGGTATACATTTAAGCATCTTATAATGTTACCACGAAAGGTGTTTCCATCTCATTGCACTGTGCAGAAATCTCTGTGAACCTTGCACCGGAGTGCAATCGACTGGAACAGATGATATGCGAGTGGATTCAACCACTAATACATCGATTTTGCTTGTCGAAATCAACGCTGCATACAACAAAGTGCTCCACCACAATACTTTAACACACTACTGATGAAATTAGGTACAATTGAAGTTTATATACCGGTGTAACATATAGGATACAGGAATTTCTGTATTTCCTTCGTAAAATAGAAACATATGTTGAGGGTATTTTAAATGGGCTGACGCAGGCAAAGTCGCGGATACAGTGTATAAAATTTGTAGAACTCAATTTAGTAATCAATGTTTGCCTTATATAATAGATTTTTTATGCAAAATTTCTTTTTTAAAATTTTCTTCTGAAGGAGTTTTCTATTTAGAAATTTATTATTAATTGAAGGTTATATTCTAATTCATATTCAAATAAACTTGTAACATGCTTTTGAATGCTTTATGGCTTCGAAGATTTGTTTTATTCGAGAGGACCCAGCAATAAACTCGGCGGTTGCTGTTTTCAAAATATAATTCTACAACTATATATACTATACATAATACTAACTACATAACTACATAGCTAAAATAAAACTATATATAATATAACTAGTTACATTTCGTCATTTTGTATGAATGTAGAAGTATGGGCAAATATTAAATCCACGCATTTTTGTCATATACCAAAAGAATAGTAGGCTTTTTGTAGCGGCCTCCCTTAGTTATTTAAAACCATTGAAATAAATGATAAGAGAGTTTAACCAAACCAAAAAATATATTTTTACAAAACCCTAGCTGTGGTAGCCCAGCGGTAACACCTTGCAACTCTTTCAAGGGGATCATGAGTTCAAACCCGTAGGTAACAATGAGTTTTTCTATTCAAACTTTTGTATGTAATTGTTAATTGCAATAAATCACTCCCTCTTCGCTGAATGAAAAACCTCGTGAGGAAACCTGTATATCTCTAGAGAATTCGGGATATGTGTAACCTACCAATCCGCATTGGAGCAGCGTGGTAGGTCTTAGCTCCTACCCCTGTCTCCTAAAACGAAGAGAGGAGACCTGTGCCCAGCAGTGGGATACTAACAGATCGTACTGTATAAAACAAACCTATCACGGTATTGTAAATTTGTTTAGACATCTAGTTGTAACTCGTTGTTAACTCATAATTTTCCGCATTTTTCTCATCGTAAACGCTGACAAGCGACACTTGTCCCGACAAGTCGCCTCTCGGGACAGACAGACACGCAGCTCGCGAACACAATGCGATGTAATTAACATGTAGCGCACTGTTAGCGCTCGTATTGTATCCGTTACTTAATTAATTCTACAACTATACAATTTAACTTGTATTGTAAACTAACATTCTATCTATGTAATGCTAAGTGTAAGGAAGCAAACAACGTTCACATACTCATATCTTATACATGCAGAATCAGCACGTATCACGAGACATAACAGCACATACGAGCACTACACACATTAACTACGACAATCTCAAGATTTTTTCGCCTCGTAACCGAAGCATCTTCAGAAGATAGGCGACAAAATGGCAATACGCCTCATTACATTTTTCGGAAATGGACAATATGTTGTTAGCCAGAGTAGCTTGCACAGCGTTATCGGGAGACATGGGGCGAGCGCAGAAGCAACGTCGAGGGTGAAATAGAGCGAGCCTCGGGAGAGACTCTGGAAACTATGACATCTTGGTAACGTCGTCTTAAGGGCACCTCTTACGAGGCCAGACCTCGGCTTAAAGTCACCTGTGGTGGAGGACTATGACTTCAATCAATCAAACAATGAAACAAACGAACTCTTCAGCTTTATATATTAGTATAGATGTTAGGTAAATCCGTATAAATAAATAAATAAATTTATACCAAAACCTTAACAAATTGTAGACGTCAACCTTTGTAATGAATCACTATATTTATGAAAACAGCATGAAAATCCATCTAGTAGTTTTTACATTTAATGCGACAGAAAGACAAACGTGGCGTGTTAATTGTTTTTATAATATGTAGTGAATTATATACTCGTATGTTATTGCTAATACGTATTATACAATAATGTCAGCCAAATCTATGCGACAGGTGCGTGCAATAACTCACAATGCACTCTAAACGTTTACATATATATAGCAGACTGGCTGTCCGTCCGCGCCGTGACGGATGGCCCGCGTCTTATTTAGCTTTGAACCCGTTAACCTTTATGTGTTATTTTGATGCGCCTCGACTTTACACTAATTTCCCTGTCATATATTACACGTGTCAGGTATTAATTAGTGTACTCAACAAATGAAACAATTATTCAATAACAGCTAGTGTTTACTATTTTATTACATACTAGCGGCCTGCCCCTGCTTCGCACGGGTATAAAATATATGTATATCCCATGTCAGTGTAAAAAAATGATTAAAATCGATCCAGTAGTTTTGATTTATTCATTACTGCCCGTGGCCCGCACGCGTTAAATTTGGAGAAAAACAATTTCCTTTCCCTATACTAAGAAGATTTCCTGCTATCTTTGGAATATCTAAATTCATATAGTACATTTTTACTTATTTACTTTTACATTTTCCCTATGTATTTTATCTTTACAGTTAATTACAGAATGTCTTTAAACAAACTCTTGAAAGAGGGACATAGCTACTAAAGTCGAAGTGTTATAGGGCGAAGCGCGGCGTCCTCACGGCATTTTAAATCTGTAATATCTCCGAAAATGTTCACTTAAATTACATGCTGTAAACGGCCATATTGATCTATCTAAATCAACTATTTATTTAAGGTACTTAATTGGATAAGGATTAATGCTGTATTGTATAAAAATTGCTTCAAAAATATGGCATTATTTTTCGTAAAAAGTAAATGACAAAAAATGCTATAGTGGGTTATCCATAAGAGATAAACATATACCATCCCAGACTTTTCTGTAGACCTTTTCAAGATGTACAAATACTTAGTACATTATTTTGATAAATCTCGTAGGGTTTAGCCAGCGTTTGCAATGTAAGCGGAAAAAAATGTAATTATTTACAGAAACCTCAAAAATTACAGAATTTTTCTACTCCGTATTGAATGTTATTATACGTACAAACCTTCCTCTGGAATCACTCTATCTATTAAAAAAAATCTGTTGCCTAGTTTTAAAGTTTTATGCGTACATAGGGATATAGGGACTTTGTTTTATAATATGTAGTGACAAGCTTTACACGTTTTACGCTTTACACTTCGTATTTTTAACTAAACTTATGTTTCGTTCGTTTATCTTTAATATTTAAATGAGTTAAGGAAAAAATCGATCTAGGTTGGTTTTATTTAAAAAAATTCGTTTCAAGGATGAAACATGGGCATTAAAAAATACAAATATTTACATTGAATATTTAAAACACTATTTTTGGCAAAAACTGTCTAGTCAGCGTAGCTAATTCAGGGAACTGGTGGTCTTTAGAAATGAAAATACCTAGGATAGAACACCACCTACCCAATTATTTTTTCTTTTCTTTTGAAGTTTTTTTATTTTGTAAAAAATTACCGACCAAGGCTAGGTCAACCAGTTACTTGTATTGTATATAAAATTTGTTTTCACTAAACTCTAAGCAATGTGTTTGTGAAAAACAAGTTTTCTTGTATTAGAAAAAAAATGAAGTGACAACTATTATTGATAGCAATTATTTAATTATTAATAACAAATTCAATTAAATTTAAAAATAAAGTTAATATAAAATGATTAAAATTTAAATTAACTTTATCGGATAGTTTTAAAGTAAAACTTAACTATGACTTTAAAGATTAATTTAAGCAAATTTCGATTAACTCTCTATATTACGGTCATCATCGTCCTGCCCCTATTCCACCCTAAGTGGGGTTGACACAACATGTTATGAACATGTCGTCACATGATTGGGCAACTTATTTTACCGGCCGCCTGCCTAACATCAACTTACCTTAATCATTTTTTACGGCACCTCGGTAAGAAAAAGGGTGGGCTATTCTACTAAACCGGATACCACACGGTGGGTCAACTTATCTTAGCCGCCTTTTACGACACCTCGGTAAGAAATGAGGGTGGCCTATTCTATTCAGCCGGATACGACACGACGGAGCCGTATATATTACGGTCTGCACCATAAATGGCATGTGATAATAAGAGAGATGGATGTTTGATGTTTACCGCTTTTTTTTTTTTCATTTTAAATATTTGGAAAAACCTCTTCGGAGAATATATCGGCGATCTTGTACCAGTGTTACAGACAGACACGTGTAACAAAGGTGACACGCGAATGAAATTTCTTTTGTGTGCGGAATTCAAATTAGAGATCCGTGAATGTGCACATAAATCCGCGCTCATTGTGCGGAACCCACGCCCTAATAAGGGGATAAATCTATCGCGCTGCAGCCGCCATTGTGTCGGCGAATTAGAATCCGGAATGCGGCAACTATAGCACTGGAAGCTAACAGCCAATCTTACGGATGCATCTCCGTAAGAATTCTTACCTAAATATCCTATTTTTTTATTACTGACAGAACCGGCATCCGGAATCCGGGGATCCGAAAGTTGTGCCCATTATAAATCAAAATCAAAATCAAAATAATCTTCATTCAAATAAGCTCTTACAAGCACTTTTGAATCGTCAAGGATCAATATGATTAATGAAACTACAGCTGGTTCGGAATGTTGCTCTTACCGAGAAGAACCAGAAAGAAACTCGGCGGTCAATCTTTTAAACATTTTCAATTTTACATTATTAAACCGCAGTCTTGTATGAAGCTGAAAAGATTTTCAAATCCAGACTTTTTTATCATCCAAATAATCTTCAATTTTTTAATATGCTTTACGCACAAGTACATCTTTTATACTTAATTTAAACCTTTCTGTAGACTGGTCTAGTATTGATTGCGGAATATTGTATCGCGAATACCGACCATCGAATGAGTTGCTAACTCTGCTGAGTCGCGACACAGGTATCACAAGATATAGAAAAGACAAGAAGTGCAAGATTAAGATGTCTTGAATACCAGTATCGCGCCTAATGCGAATAGTCTACCTATTTCCGGTGGCGCATATTGTTCTCTATAAAATACGATTGGTTATGTATAGATAAATAGACCGATGATAAAATACCAATATTATAATAAATTATAGATAACATAATAATGCATAAAATAAATAAGAATGTATAATAGTGCTATAACGACTAAGTTGTGGCGGGCTATTCTGAATATAAATAGAGGAGCGGGCAGATTTAAGGTGTTATTCTGTCGTAGCCTGCGTGCTTGTCTTAGAAGTAACGTTGCAGTAATTAAAATTGATTGGAAAAAGAAATACTTTTACTTGCGAAATCCCGAAATACTTAACAGATGGTACTGACATTTAATGAGGAGAGATGAAAAGCATGTAACCAAACGAGTGTTAAATATGACTGTGGATGGATATGTGACTCCAGGGAGGACTAAAAGGAAATGGTTGGGTTGTAGAAGTATAATATGAATATAAAAGGCGCCAGAAATTATAAATGATAGGATAGAATGGAAAAGAATTCGCTTCCACTCTCCTAATATTTTGACACACTATGTGGGGTGGCACAATACGTAGCCAACATGTTATAAACATGTTGGCTACGTATTTTACGACCGGTCGCCTGCTTGACGTCAACTTATTTTAGTCGTATTTTACCACACCTCGGTAAGAAATGTGGGTGGTCTATTCTACTCAGTCGGATACGACATGGCAGGTCGACTTACCTTAGTCGCCTTTTACAAAGCCTTGATAAGAAATGAGGGTGATCTATTATACTTAGCCGGATACCACACGGCGGTTCGACTTACCTTAGTTACCTTTTACGATGTTTCGGTAAGAAATGAGGGTGATCTATTCTACTGAGTCGGATACCACATGACTTTTCTGTTATATTGTATATAGAATCAAACATTCTGAACATTTTACTAATTGAATAAATGATAAAATGCTAATGTAATAATATGATTGACCAAAAATTAAATATATAAGCAATCGCATAGGCCTTTATAGTCCTATAAAAGACGAATATTATACATATTAATCTAAAATTCGCAGTCAAAACATCTAAACTAACGCCGGTTAAATCAATTCTTACAAATTTCAACAAAAACCCAATCCTTTGTAAGTCGGTAACAAATTTTATGGGTCGAGATAAAAAGTAATAACACAGTCACTTAAAAATGTTATTACTATTTTCAATTTTCCAGTTGGTTTATTTCAAAACCGCGTACACCCGTACCGTTACTAAAATATACGTTTCAAGTAAAACAACACAAATATAACCTGAGTTTGGATTGCGGAACGCAGTCGCTTTCGAGGTCGCTTTACTCCATCGATATACTGTCATTATATTATTTGTTTTATTAGAATGTATCACTAATGCCGTGTGGTATCTAATAATAATGGTGGCTAATAATAATAGGTAATAATTTAATTCATCATCACCATCCTTCTGCCCTTATCCCACTCTAAGCGGGGTCGGCACTACATGTTATAAACATTGTCACATGATTTGGCTGCGTTTTTACGACCGGCCGCCTGCCTGACGTCAACTTACCATAGCCGTATTTTATGACACCTCGGTAAGAAAGAGGGTGGTCTATTCAACTAAACCGGACACCACACGGTATATACCTTAGTCGCCTTTTACGACACCTCGGCAAGAAATGAGGGTGGTACTATTCTACTCAGCCGGATACCACACGGCGAAATAATAAAAATAGTTTAATTATTTGCAAAAATTATGGGTACATAACTAGATATGACTTATTATTAAATTCCCTTACACGATCGAATGTCACAGTGTGTAAATATTTAAAACTAAGTAGAATAGATCACCCTCATTTCTTATGGAAGTTTCGTAAAATACGACTAAGGTAAGTTGATGTCAGACAGGCAGCCGGTCTTTAAATACGTAGCCAAATCATGTAACAACATGCGTACAACATGTTGTGCCGACCCCACTTAGAGTGGGATAAGGGCAGGAGGATGATTGGAATATTTCACTAAGGACTGTAAACATTTCGAAAAGTATGTAGTAAATCAGGTAGTGATGGCGAAATTACTATTTGTTTAAACATATTTATACAATTATAAATACAAAATCTATCTGTATGCCTGTTAGTCACACTTTTGCAACTCAACTTAAACTCCTTTTCCTATCAAATCAAGAAGATTTTTGTTGATTTATATTGGTCCACCGTATTTGTTTGAAGAGCGTAACAGACAGACAGACTTGCATATTTATAAAATTATTATGTATTAGTTATGTGTATGCATGTGTTCTATTTAGTTTACAATTCATTACTGAAATAAAAACAACAGAAGTGTGTTATCGCGAGCCAATTCTGTCAGTCGCCGTTTACCGGATCCGATCGATTGATGGCGGCAAATATGGACCACCTTTTAACCGAATAATACGATTCGCATTTATTTGTGCACGTTTTATTTTAAACAGAAATACATCGATTCATTGCGTTATATTTTAGCGCCAAGAAATTGACACTTTCGAGTCAAACTTTTTTATACAGGAAAAAAACCCCTTATGTTATGTCGGACTCGCACCGACTAAAACGACCAAGGTCAAGGACAGGGTATCGTTGTACACATTGCCCCCATCCTGCCGACAGACGCTCTGATCCCAGAGTCATCTCCTCCGGGTAGAGACCTCACAAAAAAAGGAAGTTCCCCTACCGATGCATCAGATGCATCGACCGCCTTGGAGACATGTATCTCAGGCGTCCGATATACCCCCGTTCGGAACGTCCGAAGGTTCCGTCAGAGCGACAGACGTTGGCCTTGGGCAAGTCGATAACACTCCAGGTGTTATCAACTCACCAGCAGCAGATTGGATCCAGAATAAGAGTTCTCAGAACCGCTCCGTCGCCTCTCTCCGCAAATCAGAAGGAGGCAATCGCTGCCCGCGATCGCTCCCTGCCCATCGACTAAATATGATGTGATCGGTTTTGTAAGATTATTATTTAATCTATCTATCTTAAATTACTTACACGCTAGGACTATACAAATCATGCCCACGTGGAATGGTCCCAAGAATGCTGGCAGCGTTTCCGCACTGAATCGCTAAGCTGATTCTTTGTGCGAAAAAGGAGCCAGCCCTCTTGTTACCTGAAGAGGCAATTAACAGGGGTGTTAAAACGGAAAAAAAATCGCACTTTGACTCCATGACCCTAGGGTCTCAACTGCAAACGGCACAAATATGTAACTCTCGATGAGAGATGCATATTTCGGACGTTTGCCGGATTTTTGAAATTCCATTACAATGCAATATGCAATGCAATATTTTAGCGTAATAGACAGACTTTCGTACTAATAATATTACTATTGCTAATAAGTGCCGAAACACCGGTTATATAATTGTGTAGTGTACAAAACACGAGGCTCGTATCAACACGTAACATTTGCAAGTTAACCCCTCTTGCTATAAACTCCTAGGGCGGCTGTCGAAGGCGCAGGACGTCTGGCGAGATGCCAGCTCGTAAAACAGCTCTGGATGCTGTACCCGGCCACACGTACGGTACAACAGATTGAAATTCAAAATATAGTTTATTCAAGTAAACTTATAAACAAGTGCTTTTGAATCGTCAACTTTACTGCTGGTTCGGAAAGCTGTTGCCACTGAGAAGAGCTATTAAAAACCTCGGAATTGGATCAATTTAAAATATGTATGGTATCCGGCTGTACTCAGCCGATTACCCTCATTTCTTAGCCAGGTATAGTACATGACGACTAAGATAAGTTGACCCGTCTTGTGGTATCCGGCTGAGTAGAATAGACCACTCTCATTTCTTACTCAGGCGTCGCAATAGGCGACTAAAGTAATTTGAAGTTAAGCAGGTGGCTGGCCGTAACATAACCAGCCAAAAAATATGTTTTGGCTGTTTATGTCGACCCCACTTAGCGTGGGATAAGGGCAGAGAATGATGAACTATTCAGATATCTCAGAGTATCTATATCCATGCATTCTTATCATTTATATAATGGTATAGCTTTCTGTATCAACCCCTTTTTAATAGTTATTTTATACTGCTGTAATAGCAGAGCTACTTGTTTCCTTTTATATGTGTATAGTATCCATGTACGTGTATCGAGGACCTATTTTCGATTCATATATATTCTCTAAGACGTGACTGCGAATTCAAAACCTTGCCATAACAAGGAATAATATGCTTGATGTGATCACAGAGCTATACATAGTTATATTTATATTACAGGTTATGGAGTAAACTTTTCGTAAAATTCAGCATGTTTTTGGGGCGAAAAATCGATCTAGCTAGGTTGTATTGAGAAATAATTCTGTTTTATCCCTGATTTCGGGCACTGAAAAACGTCTAAAATTTTATGAGAAAGCAAAGGATAATTTCGGTGTCAATTGCAAAGTCATGATAGGTCCATTGAGTAACGGGCTGTCTCGAATTCAGAATACTAGATCGATCGATCGATCTCAGATAAATTCTTTTTCTAATATTTTTATTGCATTTTTTAGGCATTAAAAAAAATTACCGAGCAAAGCCCGGTCACCAGGTACTAAACTTAAACTGTATCAGATAAGATGAGTGTAAAAAGCTAGACAGACTTTCGCATTTATAATATTAGGATACATTATTACATGTACAAACTTTAGGCTAGTTATTCTGCGAAAAATAGATTAAATTCTTCATTTATATCGATGTTCGGATAGTCACGATGAAAATGTACTGTTCAGTATGACATTGCATCGTGGGACACAAGAAATGTAATGCGAATGTTTTAGATTTAGATCCAGAATTCAACCCGGATCGGGCAAATCATTCCCTCTATTTACTGATCTGACAGGCATTTATTTAATTCATTCATAATTGACAAGTTATCTATATCTATTAAAATTTATGTTTGTGACAGAAAACATTTCTACAAATCCTATAGATCTTCTAATATTAGTTAAACAGTTCGTTTTATTCAAGTTTACTTATCTATTCGCGTGCAAATCCATGATATCGTAGAAATTTGAGAGAGATAAAAACACAAAAACAAACATTTATGAGTAAGACATAGTAAAGGAAAACAAAATGAATAAAAATACAATTTTCATGAATTATAGCACCCAAGCCGACTCTATTACGTAATAAAGGGTAGGCTGTTACTTCTTAAGCAGGCGCCGGCGGCCGGTTGGCGACGCGCCAGCCTCGTAAACAGGGGCTTACGTTCGATTCCCGCGCAGGCTGTACGTCATTTTTATGCCACAATAGGCTCAAGTAATTAAGAAGTAATTAATGTTGTGCGACGTATTTTCATTGAACTAAGACGTAAAATATTTGGAAGCTGGAATATGTTCTTACCGAGACGTTCGACTGACTGATAAGAGAAGTACATTAAATACCTGAAACAATAATTTTATCCTTTATTAATTATGTAATGTAAAAAAAAAGTAAAGTAGCGACCTATTACTCTCCCACAGCTGGGCATAAGCCTCTTGTCTCCATTGAAGTTTAATTACGAAAATGCAGTCATAAAAAATTTAGGCCAGTATGGTACGTTTTTTATTTTGTAAACACAAAATTGTGTGTTTGTATCCCGTTGGCATAGTGTCAGTGTACAGAGACCCAGCCTGCATCACCACGGGTTGCGGGTTCGATTCCCGCCCAGGACAAACGTTTTCTTTAAACAAGTTGTTTATTTTTCGAGCCTGGGTTTAAATTTGTCTCCATCTGTCATCCATGATACAAGTATTAAGTACGTTCTTTGGCGACGAACGACCGCGAGTGTCCAAAAAAAAATTAAATAAATATAAAATACATACTAAATCTGAATTTATATATAGTTAATATACATTTTCAGTAAATACGTGTTATGAAACGTCCCCCGCCGCGTCGGTCTGCGGCGTCTGTCTGTTTGTGACACATTTAAAAATAGGAAAGTTTATAGATATAATTTAATAATAATAATAAATACATGGGACACTTACACACACGGTCGTCCATCCCCAAAGTAAGTAACTTAATACTTGTGTTATGGGTGAGAGACTGGTGAATATATACTTATATATTTTTAAATACAAACTTAAATACAAATACACACCCAGGCTCGAAATTTATTAAGATTATGTGTAAATTGGTTGAAATATAACGATAATAGTTGAAACTTTCTGATTATTTATCTACAGGTATACAGGTTTTCGGATGCATTCAAATAATATAAATGAGTTTGTCTACGTGTCAGAAGCCTATTTTGCTGGTTCAATATTGATGAAATTTGGTAAAACTAAAGCTTATATACTGATCTAACATACCACAGAATAGGATAGTAACACGGTGGACGTGCACGAAATTACGCGACTTTAACTTGAAGAGAATATCCAAATTGAAAGAAAAAGTAAAAGTGATGACCTATAACTGTCCCACTGCTGGGTAGAGTCCTCCTCTTTCCATTTTTTGAAGGAAGGCTTGGAGCTTAGGCTGAACACGATACTCGATAAATGCGGATTGTATGATTACGCAGAATTCTCTAAAGATATGCAGGTTTCCTCAAGATGTTTTCCTTTTACCGAAAAGCGTGAGGAATATCGCAATTGTCCATTAGACAAGTAGATAAATTCAGTTGTGCCTGCCCGGGGTGTGTACCCGTGAACCTTTGGAGAGAGTAACACCTTCTCACTGCTAGAATATCACAGTTTTATTCATTTCTATTAGTCGTTATTGAAAGGAAGAT
This sequence comes from Morpho helenor, assembly GCA_029227775.1. Classification (NCBI taxonomy): domain Eukaryota; kingdom Metazoa; phylum Arthropoda; class Insecta; order Lepidoptera; family Nymphalidae; genus Morpho; species Morpho helenor. The sequence goes on from JARGCU010000011.1 coordinate 13,975,135, forward strand.
GAAAACAAATGACTTTGCAAGGTGTGACATAAACAGTCTAAAACACCTGACCCAAATATCTGTTCCCTCCATGAAATCAACCGTTCAAATAATATTTAAGCCGCCGCCGTCGATACCGAGACATTGTTCCGTCGGCCATTGTTCTAGAAGTGTCGGGAACCATCCACCACGTAAAGTGTCCCAGTTTCACTAAATCAGGGCTTCAGAGATATTGTATCGCTTGCAGAAGGGATGAAGACTTTTGGCACAATAGAGTTTTTTATAGACGCGCATTCCGATTTTCCACAGACCATTGTTTGTGATACTTTTATATAAACAATGTTGTAGGTAACAGAAAGGGTTTTCAACGATGTTTCTGCACTTATCTGATAAAGTTACAACTGTTAGGGCTCAGGGTATGGTATATATTTGGAAAAGCGGATTAAACAAGTTAAGACAAATGCTTTTAAAAAAGCATTTAACAAGTTGTTACCCGTTGAGGAGTTTCCTCGTCTGGAGACAATCTTGGCAGCATCAGATCATGCTTATCATAAAAATATATTGTCATTAAGACTGGACCAGTATATAAAATTTCAACTCAATCGGACACCGGGTTAGGTTAAATATAACTTGCAAGATTTCATCTTCATATACACAAACGGTATGTTAAATAAAAACTTTTAAAAATATCACTTTAGTATTTAAGTAGAAAATATTCAGTTACTAATATATACATAAGTAAAATCGATGCATATATTATTGAATTATATAAATGGGAAAGTTTCTTGATGTCTGTTTGCTAATCCGCTAGATTAATATTGATGATTTACGTCATTGAAAGCTTCCATATTAAAACCCCTTTTTCTTCGGTTAGAGGAAAAAACATACAGAGCATTATAAAGGATACTTTAATAAGTTGAAGCGTACGACGGCGCGTTCCAACAAGTTGTATATGAAAACATAACGAGAGTCTTAACTTTAATTATGGAAATTCTCTCACCATTCTCTGTGAATACTCGTATATGCGCTATGTACTTAAAAACTACAAATGTTTTCTTCGCATATTAACATATAGATAGATTTGAGCGTAAATACTCTTTAATGAACAGTAATAAAAGTATATTAAAAGTAATATGTCGGGTCGCACGTCGGCGTCGGCGTCGGCTTCGGCAGTCGACGGCGTCGTTATGCAAATACGACTCTAAAAGTTTAATTACAAACGATTTAATTACCACCTCACTCCAACACTTCGTTACTACTGGGGGGTATGTGTGGAAGTATGTATGTATGTACATGGGAGCGCGGTGTATAGCCCAGACGGAAATAAGGAATAAAAATCTTTATATTAACATTTTCGAGGGATCGAGAAACATTTGCCAACATTAACACATATAGTACACAATATCTCTAATTCAAATTTTTTATTTTATTTGTAATTAAGTGCTTTTGAATCGTCACCTCTGTTGATTAGGAAAACTAGGCGGTTTCTTTTTCAAAAAGCATCTATCTTGTGCAAGGTCGAAGAGCATAAGAATCGATACAAATATCTGTACTAATATATATAAACCCGCTAAACTGAGGAACTACTGGAATTTAATAATTCTTTGAGTGTAAGATAGTCCATTTATCGAGGAAGGCTATAGGCTATATAACATCACCCTAAGATGAGTAGGAGAGAACCAGCAATAAAAAAATAGTACGAAAATGGCAAAATTTAAAGCTTTCCTTGCGTGCTCTTAGTAAACGGTGAAAGTTATTCAAAAATCATGTATTACAAAATTATTCCCGTCTTAAAGCTCAAAATAAAAGTCCGCGACAGCATATGTCTAGCTTTTAAGGTTAACCCACTTTAACCATTTTTATGGTTATCAAAATACTATATTACGGTTTTAATCTTTCCACGCGGGCGGAACCGCTGGCGATTGCTAGTATCTATGCTAATATATATTATATAATATAAATATATATATAGCTTTCAGTATCAACCTACTGTTATTTGTTAGTTTAAACTGCTGATGGTTAAATGTGTAACGAAAAAAACTATACTTTTAAATGAGGAAACGTATTACGGATAGCAGTTACTTTTACACATAATTTGACAGCCGAGCCGAGCCGTTTTCAGCCGAGTGACACCCAACGCGCGTCTCTCCGCACATCTCATAATTCCTCCCATAATTGTCATAATAGAAGACAATGGGTGCAATTAATTTGTGCCCCATGAGTTATGGTGCGAGGTCCCAGTCGGGACACAATGGGCCGCCATGGTGTTGGAATATTTCCTTTGATTTATACTACTGAAGTATTTGTATAGAAATCCCATAATTTATGGTTTTCAACTTGTTTTTGGGAATTTATTGATCGCAAATTGAGCGCGTTAGATCGAACGGACTGTTGTTTATGGTATATAAAGTACTGGTAGTCTGGTATGGTATATAAATTAATGGATATCTCTTCGGAAGGAAGAATCTGTGCAACGCTATAGTATAAATTACATGATGGATCTTATCCCAGAAAATCTCGTTAAATATGACGGTAAAACTAACGTTTTTCTACAGCTTAAAACGAATTGAAATAGAAACCATTGCAGCAAAAATACGCGTCTTTACAATCTATAATAGCAAGGTCTGTTTATTTTGCTCACTTCCATTGCATTATGTCTTACGAAATACTGATATAGGATAAATTCGAGGATATTAAAAAAATGTATTGCCAAAAACTGCTGGGAATAGGCCTCTTCTATCCGTTTTTGGACAGAAGGATTGGAGCTACCTACCACGCTGCTCCAATGCGGATTGGTAGGTTACACATATCTACAGAATTCTCTAGAGATATGCAGGTTTCCCCACGATGTTTTACACGCATTAGCAGTAAAGGTGACTGTTTATAATAACTTTTTTACTAGTTTATTTGAATATCTTGAATTTTGGAATGGTCTTAATAAAATCGTATCCAATTCGTCGTCGTGTCGCTACCGTGTCGTGCCGCGCCCTGTTCAAACAGATCGATCAAACGCAGATGCGCTCAACGCATCGTGTCATTAATTACCGACAGACACTCGCTATTGAAATGTTATTATAACCGACGACGACAACCGGGAAGCTGTGTGTATGAGAGATATATAGCGGGCCAGACGAACTTTTATGCAATAACGTGCCATTTTTTTCTAAGCAAATTTTTAATGAGGTCACAGGCGTGCCAACAAAAATTTAGATTTTGTGATTATTGGTAAAATAATAAGAGGAAGCAATCAATTTTAAACTCTTTAGTTATTGAGTTTCATAAACTTGCAATGGTTTAATAACACGCGTGGTTTAATTTCGTGATCGGCGACATGTCCAAAATATTACATCGCGTGCCACTGGTTCGCCATCCCTGATCTGTGAATACGGATGTGAAAAATTGCTTTTTAAATTTCGATTATTTTAATTATACCCTTTTTCTTTTTAACACTTTTTTCTTGTTTTTTAAGATAAGATATGCACTGTTGGATGTTTTTTTTAGTTTATTACATTAAATCTTAAATTAAAGCCAAGCAATAATAGTTAGTTATATACTAATCGGTTCAACCCCACCATTTATTTTATATTGCTTCCGCATTTATAATATAATTTCGCATTTATAATATTTAACTGGATATTTTTATATCAAATATTGTGTTCGCAAAACTCAGAATAATACATAAATTATCTTCAAATTTTAACGTTACTTAAATGTTTATTTATAAAAGTATTTTTATATACTATTTATATCACAGTTCTCACGGAAACGGAGGATTTGAACGATACGTAACGCCACGTAATAATTAATTTAAACCAAGGTTAAAGGCAAGTATATACAGTAATGTTAACTATCAGGGCCACTCCGTCTACACCGAGGCCTTGGCCACATAACAATTCGGGAAAAGGGTATGTTGTATTTGGAACTTTTGCATTTTCACACAAATACTGATATAATTAAGTCATTAAAAAAATAAAAAAAAGCATTGGGTGACATTTAATCGATCTCAGGTTTTGAACTTTTTTTGGTCCGCCGTTACCATTAGGCTATCACAGCTTTGCGTTCGACAGCTCGTAATTTCATTTATTCTCTATTTAACATTTAAGCATTTTTTCACAGGGATAAAACTATATTTTTAAAATAAAACCTAGGTAGATCGTTTACCCCCCTTCTAACCCCCTACAAGCTCAATTTCATGAAAATCGTTGGAGCCGTTACCGAGATTAAGAAAATATATACTTTATTTTTAAATTGAAATGTATATATAATACATTATTTTTGAATTGAAATGTATATATAATACATTATTTTTGAATTAAAATGTATATATAATACATTATTTTTAAATTGAAATGTATATATAATACATTATTTTTGAATTGAAATGTATATATAATACATTATTTTTGAATTGAAATGTATATATAATACATTATTTTTAAATTGAAATGTATATATAATACATTATTTTTGAATTGAAATGTATATATAATACATTATTTTTAAATTGAAATGTATATATAATACATTATTTTTGAATTGAAATGTATATATAATACATTATTTTTAAATTGAAATGTATATATAATACATTATTTTTGAATTGAAATGTATATATAATACATTATTTTTAAATTGAAATGTATATATAATACATTATTTTTGAATTGAAATGTATATATAATACATTATTTTTAAATTGAAATGTATATATAATACATTATTTTTGAATTGAAATGTATATATAATACATTATTTTTAAATTGAAATGTATATATAATACATTATTTTTAAATTGAAATGTATATATAATACATTATTTTTGAATTGAAATGTATATATAATACATTATTTTTAAATTGAAATGTATATATAATACATTTCAATTTAAAAACGTGAGTAGAAAATTTTTAGTAGTTATTTAAATTGGAAAAATGGCGCCTTGTTTGTGTATATAAAAAAAACATAAAATAAATAAATGAATACACGAACATTTGGGTACAAAAGTAAACAAAAATAATATAATGGAGACTAAGTTAGTTAAATTAGCTGATATGTTATCGCATTAATATTCGACAGCGTTTTTAAAGTCAGAGGCCCACGTTCCTTTAATTTTACCAGGGTTTTGGAAGATCCAGTAAGCATGGTTATTGATCTTAGTTAGTTCATTATCGGCAAGGTACACCGGGACAAATAAAGAGAATTTAAACCGATGAAAATTGATAAAAAGTCGGATTAAACATAAATATTTTTAATCCAAACACAAAATGGAAAAATATTCGAAATATTCACTTCAAACAATGCAAAAAGCGTCTGATGGATTAATCTGCCGGAATCCGCGATAGTGTGAAACACTGCACATTTAGTTAATGCACTATCCACTCACATCACTTTACACATCACTAAACACACATTACAAAATGTTTTTGGTCCGCTAAAACATCCACAATTATATAATATTCAATGATTCTGTACAATATACATTCATCTTCCTACCCTTAGGCGTGTGGTATCCGGTTGAGTAGAATAGACCACCTTCTTTCTTACCGAGGTGTCGCAATGGGCGACTAAGGTAAGTTGATAGCAGAAGCAGGTCGTAAAACACCTAGCCAAATCGTGTAACAACATGTTGTGCCGACCCCACTTAGAGTGGCCTAAGGACAGGAGAATGGTGATAAATATTATTTAACGTAGAATAAGGCTTCAGTTTATTTTTAATTTATATCAGTTGGCCCACCCTCTGGTGGGCTTCAATGATAAAATATAATTCTAATAACATTAAATGGTTATTTATCATCAGTGTGGAGTTTTCAATTAAGTTCATACATTTCCGAAGAATAAAGAGTAATCTCAAATTGTAAACATCTTTAAATCCCTAATTTGTAGTTCTTGGTAATCAAATCACCTATACTATGTAACCATAGCCGCGGATATCATCGTCCATCAAGTCAAGCCGCTGCACGCTAATGGCCGCGTGACAAATAGCAGCCGCCACCAACACCCGCCGCCACCACCTGACTGATGGAGCCCTAGGGCATCGCAATTAGTGCACCTACTGCACCAGCTAGCCAGTGCTAAACTAAATAGTTAGAAACAGCTGCCTAATTCTCTAATTATTATCAATAATGGTATCTTGTAATTGTTATCCGCTTTAGCACCCAGGGTAATTGCCTCTTCAGGTGACAAGAGGGCTGGCTCCTTTTCGCACAAAGAATCAGCTTAGCTTCAGCGCGGAAAAGCTGCCAGCATCCTTGGGACCATTCTAAGTGGGCATGATTTGTATACTCCTAGCGTGTAAGTCATTTAAGATATAATCTGGGTAACCGAGCCTTGCTTGGTAAATTTTTACAAAATAAAAAAAAGAAATTTAAAATAAAATAGGTTAGGTGGGGCTCGATCCTAGGTATTTTCATTTCTAGAGACCATCGGTTTCACGAAGCTACGCTCACTTGACATTTAATGGCAAAGATAGTGTTTTATATATTCAGTAAATAAAAGTAAATTTTAGTTTTTTTTTAATGTCCAAAAACAGGGATGAAACGATTTTTTTTAATAAAACCTATCTAGATCGATTTTTTTCCCCCAAAACCTCATGCCGAATTTCAGGAAAATCGTTGGTGCCGTTTCCGAGATTCCGAAAATATACAATATATGTATACATATATACATACAAGATTATCTCATTTGAAATTATAAAAGCGAAAATATGTCTGTTTGTTACACTTTCACATTAATCCTTAATCCGTTGTACGTTGATGGAATTTGGTACTGATGGAGTATACTGGGTTCATATGGTGGCAAAAAATGGGTTGTTTTAAGTATAGTGTAAAAAAACATATTGTGTAATTTGTATACTCTAGCGATTAATAAATAACCGTTTTTGTTTTATAAAATAAAACCCTACACCTCATTATCCATAATAATATTATAAATGCGTCACTCTGTGTGCCTGTTTGTCTATTAAGCTTTCAAAGCTTATCCGCAGTTGTAATGTAAATGAAATTTGTAACCAGTAAACTTCGTAAAGCGGGCTAACGTATTGGATAAAATAATTTCAAATCTTCTTTAGAGATTCGGAAAAAATATATATAATTTAATAATTTATTATACCGCAAGAGCATTTATGTTATTGTAGATTCATTGAATCTACGATGGTAAAAACAGTAACAAAGATTGGACTAGAGACAAGACAAGTTTCTTTTTAAAATAAATAAATAAATAAATAAATAAATATATGGGACACTTACACACACGGTCGTCTGTCCCCAAAGTAAGTAACTTAATACTTGTGTTATGGTTGACAGACAACTGGTGAATATATACTTATATATTTTAAATACATACTTAAATACAAATATACACCCAGGCTCAAAGGCCAACAAATTCATTTATAGAAAATGTTGGCCCTCGGCGGGAATCGAACCCGCGACCCGCGGAGCTGAAGGCAGGGCACTACCCACTGCGCCAACGGGCCAGTCAAACTGTTTTGGTTGAATAGATCTCAGATCATCTTCGTCAACCGATGGTCATCCAATGCTGGCCTTCTGATTGACTTTGAGCTCTCCCACGAGACCTATCTTGAGTATTGAAATATGGAATCTCTTTTCTTCTTTGGCAATCGACGGGGCCCACTGATGGACTTCGATGGATACGTTTTTTTAAGGGAACTCCACACCACATGATCTTGTACCATTGGATTCCGCGGTTCCCTGCGACCTTTTTGAGGTCATCAGTACGCATGCCAAGGGCTGCACCAACGCTTAAAGTGTTTTCCAACACTTTAAGACTAACGCCTATCGTCCATTCATTCTACATACTACTTGCCCCGCCCAAAGCAACTGCATGTTCATGACAAACTGAGCTATTGGTAATGGTCTTCTACGGATCTCCTTATTTCTGATTTGATCGCGTAGAGACATACCAAGCTCCATGCAAATCTCGGCGATCAAAAATCTCGATCAACCTATAAATAAATTCGAGGAAAATTGATGGCATTCGCTTCATGTTCCACATGCAGCGATCGTAGTTGAGATACGGCGGTTATTAATATATATTCCAATTCTAAATGGGTCCATCCGTCTGTTCGTTCGTCACACACGCTTGATTTATGTTGGCCAGGGCTGCGACAACAACGATGTACGGACATTTTGTAAAGTATTATTGAATCGTTTATATAGAAAGGTAAACAAACATATACATTACTTTGCCGTGTGGTATCTGGCTGAGTAGAATATACCACCCTCATTCCTAACTGAGGTGTCGTAGAAGCAGAGTAAGGTAAGTTAACGTCAGGCAAGCGGCGGGTTGCAAAAAAATAGCCCAATCATGGTCGCCCATGGTAGCCCATCATGATAGCCTGTTTTAAAACAATATGTTGTGCCGATCCCACTTAGAGTGGGATAAGGGCAGAAGGATGATGAGTAATACAAATATACCATCCATACTAACATTATCAAATTCAAATTCAAAATATTCCTTATTCAAGTAGACTGTGTATATTCCTTTCATAAAGCTAATATACTTAGAGTAGAAAAGCCAGTCTTAAATAAACATACAATAAAGAGAAAGCAAATAATGGGTGTTTTATCTCTATCTTTTTTATGTGCGTCTCTATCTGTTAAGCTTTCACGGTTAATCTTCTGTAATATTGAGGATCGTTCAAATACTTGACTTGATCGCGGGTACATTATCTTTCAGGTATATTGACTATTGCAGAATGGATCCAAGAATCCTAAGTTATCATGGATATATTTAAATACTGTCCCGACGTTTAACATCCATCAACCGCAAACAAATTATTTGCATTATTTTAATTCACTATCACAAGACAAATGACGAATGGAGCCGTGCCAATAACACTATTTGCATATCCGCTCCTCTCGAGCCATCGGTGAGATGTCGGATGTTGGCAGGGGACCAGACAGCTCGCCCGGTCCCTGCTGATACCCTAAATGAGGACGCTCTGATAGCCCCAAATTATATAGGCCAACTGTTCAGTACTTCAACACTGCACATTCTGCGGTTGGCAGTAAATTCTGCCACTGATCCAATGGGATCGCTCGGTGGTACCGTATTGGTGGGTTCCTGCCGAGAGCACCACTGGTACAACCGACACGCGACCTTTAGTCGTCTTTTGACCGCTAACCTGTCCGACCGCCATAGCAGTGTCTGTGCCTATTATTCAAAACTTTGTGGTACCGTGTGCCCGTTCGCCTAATTAACTCCCTTAAGTGACTAGTGATATCCTAGTGCGCGATATTCCAGCCAATTTCGGGAGCTGGACGTTCCAGAGGAACGATGAGTAGCTTTTTACTGGTCAATCGCGGATACTGTGTAATTTGGGGTTCACTGGACACATCTTTTCAGAACCAGCAATATCTTTTAAGGTCATTTGAAACCAATAGACTACCAAACAGTTAAGGCGGTCCACAAGCTTAAAGTCGCTCAGCGGGCTATGGAAAGGGCTATGCTCGGGGTTTCTCTGAGGGATCGTATTCGCAACCAAGTAATTCGTCAGAGAACTAGGGTCACCGACATAGCTCAGTGCAAAAGCAAGCTGATGTGGCAATGGCGCGGCCATATCTATCGCAGAACCGATGACCTAAACTTAGGTTTAAGTGGCGAATAATTGGAGAGGCCCATGTCCAGCAGTGGACTAACGTGGGCTGATAATGATATAGACCAAGGTAAGGAGACGGTTTCGTGAGAAGATGGTATATATGCCCATCATCATCCTCCTGCTCTTATCCCACTCTAAGTGGGGTCGGCACATGTTACAAACATGTTGTCATATGATTTGGCTATGCTTTTTACGACCGGCCGCCTGCCTGACGTCAACTTACCTTAGTCGCCTCTTACGACACTTATTTTCCTTATTTTCCTAAACGCATATAAATGTTTGATATATTTTTTCTTCTTTAGATCACACGTTAGACTTGATGTGGCGGGTGAATCTGCGAGGCGAGGTTAGTATCTTTATATGCCGTGCTTGTCCCGGGGCAGCCCTGTAGCCGATGTTCCAATAAAACGCCGCACAGTTTAATTGCCTTACGCAATGCGTGCATTTAGTTCAGTACCGCACGGTTCACAACATTATCGGAACGAAAGTTATGATAGGATTATTTTTCTATGATACGCGTTAAAGAAAACCGCGGAAAATAGCAGAATATATCTTGAATTACGTTCGTACTATAAAATTCCGCAAAGCAACGCTTAACTACATTTTACAGCTTGACTGGCCCGTTGGAGCAGTGGGTAGTGACCCTTCAGCTCCGCGGGTCGCGGGTTCGATTCCCGCCGAGGGCCAACATTTTCTATAAATGAATTTGTTGGTCTTTGAGCCTGAGTGTATATTTGTATTTAAGTAAGTATTTAAAAAATATATTATATAAGTATATATTCACCAGTTGTCTGTCTACCATAACACAAGTATTAAAATTACTTACTTTGGGGATGGACGACCGTGTGTGTAAGTGTCCCATATATTTATTTATTTATTTATATAACCATTATTACCATTATCCACTTTTTCTATCCCCGACTTCAGATATTTCTACTATTCATTTTACAACCTTTCCAAAAGATATTGTATTGAGCAGACTGAGCCACAGCAACGCATGGCTGGGCCGCTAGTTGTAATATAAATAACAATGCAATAATGTTTTGAACACGCGGCCGTCAAATCTGCTCGTTAACTGTCCGCCGCAATGTCATTGTCACAGGGAGTGATTGTTTTTATAATACTACTAGTATTATAAATGCTAAAGTTTGTGAGTATGGATGTATGTTTGTTACTCTTTCACGGCGAATGCGCTGAACCAATACCGATGAAATTTGGCACAATTATTCCTTATACACCGGGATATATAGGCTCCTGTCAATAGAATCCTGTCAATTCTACTGAATAAATAAATATATGGGGTACTTATACATACAGTCGTCCGTCTCCAAAATAAGCAACTTAATACTTGTGTTATGGTAGACAGATAACTGTTGAATATATACTTATATAATTTTTAAATACATACTTAAATACAAATATACACCCAGACTCGAAGACCAACAAATTCATTAATAGAAAATGTGGGTCCTCGGCATCGAACCCGGCAGCCGCGGAGCTTAAGACAGGGTCACTACCCACTGCGCACAACGAGCCAGTCAAATCATGGATTAGGATAACATTGAAAAACGTCATCTATTATCGACACTACAACAGTCCACGCGAACGAAGCCGCGGGTAAAAGCTAGTCTATATTCTAATCGGGATTATAGCAAAATAGTTTATTACTTTCGGAACACTAGTACACCGTCTCGATGCCTAGTTCTTATATACGGAGTGGTGCTTGCCCTTTCTTGGCGGCAGAGTGCGCTTTTGTGTCGAGTGCAGCCTCCGGCGAGATGCCGGGACGTGCATTGTGAGGCTCTCGAGCTATCGACTGCGGCTCAAGACATGCACTCGGTGTAGTGCGGTTGTTTGGAGTGTTTCCTTCGAATCCACTCTCGAAGCTTATATCAAAGCACGTCATCTAATCCCGAAGATATTGAAGCAGACAGAAAGTTTTACACCAAGTAGGCAAAACCTTTATACATGCACCGTGCTATTGTTCAAAAGTAATCCAAACTCCTTATTTAATACCAATGTTGCAAGTACGCGAGTGCCATTATTATTTTCATTTTCGAAGAGCATGTTCGCTAATGTCAGTAACTTTGTATAAAATATCACCAATTATGTACGACTCGAAGAACTGCAATTATCCTATACCATAAATACCTAATACTTATACCCTGTAAATTGTATATTGCATTAGCCGTGAAAGCTTATTTGACTGATAGATTTTCGCATCTATATTAATAGTATAAATTAACGCAATAGTACATTATAAATGTATTTACGTATACTTTGTTTAGAATCCCGTAAGTTTAAACGGTTCTATCGCTCGTAAGTCGGCCAAAAGACCCTCTTAAAATTCCTCCCGACCGTAACAATAACAAACGGCTATCGGGATTTATAATAATCTATATCAGAGCGCACAAACAAACAGACATCTCCAAATAAACCACATTTTATTAGGCCGCGATCAATGAGGGTATTTTTAGAAACGACGCCCGATCGCAGCGTGAGTGGATTGACGTCACATCGGCTGTCCCTCTCCGGGAGGAGTAACTCGTAAGGCAAGAGAGGGACGGAATGCTTATATTAATACCATAAAAATCTCAGGCGCAGGATGATGGATAGCAAGTCGATCGTTTTGAAAAAGGACTTAAAAATATATATCTATGAAAGAACTCTCACTGATTTGACTGGGAGTGGTTAATTAGAGGTATCTCGATAATTAGTTAAAAACTTTGTAAGACGCAAGTACAACAATTCTTATCGAGTATACAAAATATAGAACTATATAGAAAAAAGCTCAGTATAGTAGACCACCGTCATCTCTTACCGAGGTGTCTTAAAAGGCGACTAATCTGAATTGACGTCAAACAGACCAGCCGTAAAATACACAGCCAAACCATGTGACAACATGTTTATAACATGTTGTGCCGATCTCACTTAGAGTGGGGAAAGGGCAGGAGAATGAAGACTTCGTAAATCGCAAGTATTACAACATTTATTTTCGTTTTATTATTGTCGCAAGTATTACACAAAATATTAAAACAAGTTAGTTCAACTTGTGCTTTAGAAGGAAAATATAATAAAATACAGTTATCAGCAGCAGGTAAGGCATAAACGTAAAGTGACTCGCAAATGGGAAAGCATAAAGACTTACCACTTCTAGGTAAAACCTAGCTGACAAATCCATCTAACGATAAGCATCAAACCAAACTTGACAACCTACCTCCAAATTCATATCCCCCTCTATAATGCAAGACGGACCCATTTTTTGTTATTTTATACCGATATAAACACTTTTGTTCAATATACTATTGCAGTATCAACTAGGAATGTTGTCAAACGACGGACTCGGAAGTCTGTTAACTATTTTTAATATTCTCCCGAAAATACTTGCTAGTTTTCATATAATGTGCAGGCGATAAATTACCACTACAATATGACAGCGCGGCAAGACGGTGGCCGGAAGCGGAAATTTTAGTTTTATCGACCATCTTGCGATAGGAGAGGCGCTCCGGCACTCGAGGTCGAGCGGCTCTACTGCTGTAGAGCCCTAGTTAACCAATTACTCTGACAGCCTGCTTTATATTGGTAGCCAATGGAACTTCAACTGATTTTTTTTTCTTCGTTATCGTCCCCTCATTCCTGAGGATCGTGACTCTTAGTCAAATTGTCAACTGCCCGTTTCCAGGAGGTGCGATCAGCAGCTCGATATAGTGCGGTGCTGATGGGTATATCCAGTTGTTTGGATATTTCGTCTGCCCATCGTTTCGGACTTCGACCTCTGGGTCTCTTTCCCTCTACTTTTCTTGTCACCATCAGTCGCTCCAAATTGTCGCTAGACCTAAGAGCAATGTGGCCAAAGTATCGCAGGATCTTCTGCAAGCAAACACAAGACAGTCGCTGTGTTTTATCTATTCATAGTTCTTTTAGGACGGAGGCCACATCTCAAAGGCATCGACCCTTTTCCTATCAGCTTCTTTTAGTATCTAAAATGGAGAAGATAAGAGTTCGGACCACATGTACTTTCGTTCGATTTAAAATGTTCCTGTCTTTCCAGATATTGTTGATTTGAGTCATCGCTGATTTGCCCATACCAATTCGTCTTCAACCATTTCGTCTTAGAAAAATTTTATTTATTTTTCTAAGACTATCAACGACAAATACTTCATTCACATTAAATAAACACATTATTAATATAAACAGGTTTTTAGATAAATGTATCATCAATTACAGACGGTAACAACATATTTTGATATCATATCTAACGCTAGGACACGCATATTTTGATCCTACTCGTAAAAACCAATCGCAAATACACACATGTACACACACCCACACACACACATTCACAGGTAGATAAATTAACCAGATAAGCTAATATATATTAATATAAATAATGCAAATTGTTAATATGAAATACGTTCAAATCATAGAAACGACATATGCGTTCTAGCTATTTACTTATAAAGCGTATTCTGTTAATATGTAAGGGTGGGGGCTGGTTCTCCTTTACACATATTGTAAAAAATCTATGAAGTACACCAGTACAATACAATATCTCTTGTAAAAGTTATGCCCTTAGAGTCATATAAAGCGCTATAAAAGTGTATAAATAAAGCTCAAACGTCGATTAAAGCTAGAGGAAACCACATCAGAGATCGCGCAGTAGTTCTTATGGGGCCGGATGTGTGGTCGCTTCCGCTCGCTGGCGGACGTGACGTAAGACGGTCCCGTGACGTCAACATATTCCATTTTTCAGTCGTACGTCAGTGTAAACAATGGTTGTTTTGGATAATAAGCACACATACTTAGTAGAAAATAATAATACAGATAAAGAAAATATAAATGCACATAATAAAGAAATAATATATGGAATAACTAGATACGATCTGACAACGAACTGAAATCGAACAATTAAAAATCTGTTTTTATAAAATGTTGACACTCAGTGTGAATCGAAACCGCGATCCAAGGATCCAACGGAAATTCCATAATAATAGCAAAATGCGTACTCCGATTAAAGGATTTTAAAATTTTCTGCAGTGGCGACAAAAAAGCTAAATACAGTGTTATAAAACATGTGATGTGGAAATTGACAAAAACCGGCCGTCTATTATCAGATACTGATTATTTTTAGACGTATATTACTGCTAAGAAACACTCATCTGAGCGCAGATATACCCCCTACAAAGTGGACTGATGACATCAAAAAGGTAGCGCGGATTTAGAGCAAAAATGGCAAAAGATCGTATGGAGGGGATCACCAAAGACTCATGTAAACAAGTGGACGTCTATTGTCCACACACGACCTATTTATTCCAGCGATCCCGTGTGATCTTTTCGGAATTATCTCTTAGTAGACCGTTTTTCCATCTCTTCAATAAACTCCAAAGAAACTAATCTTCGAAGCAAACTATCTTGATCTTAAATCTAGCGAGTGCTGACATATGTCTACACTTACTTAGCCGCTCGCAGCCAATGCGAGTGCCGTCCTACACCTTTGTCTCAGCGACCTAGTTGTTAGTTCGGGACCAATCTTCCTTTTGTTACCTGCCAGCCTTTTGTAGTCGAAACAACCGCGTGTTGTGTGAGATTAAAGTGCATATGTTACTTTTTGATACAAGAATTATATGTGTAACAAATTATCAGATTAAACTCGAAAACAAAAGTAGTAATAAAATTATCTTGCTAAAATCCGCGATGAAGTAAAATAGAAAATATATATAATGCTAAATGTAAAATGGACAATCCGTTTTCAAACATGCATGATTCGTAAAAACACATGCACATGCATAGATTATAGCAAAATAATTTTATTATTACTTTGTATTATGGATCTTCGCAAAGTAACGTCTAATTCTATAAACGAATAAAAGCTTAATCCATGCACTTTATTCGTGTTTCTATAAGCTTTCATAACTTTTTTTTATTTTAAAAGCTTACTGACAATTTGAGTTACAAATTCCTAGTAAACTTGTTAACCCCTCCAGCTAAGCTAAATGCTTGTTGTTAGAAATAGGTTCACATCGGTAACATAATGGCTGGAATTCAAACTCACGACCTCTCGATCGCAAGTCCGTTACTCTAATCATTCTGCTACCGCTTATTATGTAAAATCCGTGAAACGAACCGAGAAATTCGCAAAGTTAGGCTTTACAATTTTGTTATTTCCATTACTCTTAGCCTATTTGAGCTTTATCAGTTCTTTTTGGACCTCGCAACATTAATAACACCGAGACAGTTACAACCAATTCCCCAACAAGATTAATCCCATGAAAACGCAGCATCTCAGCGTCGGCCGAGGACGTTACAGCCCCTACAGGGCACGGGGTTAATTAATTGGCACCATCTCGTGACCTGCGAGACCTTTAATCAGGAAAACTGCTCACACTTGTTCAAGGGTGGCTGCAGGGTACAATTGCCTAACGTAGCAATCTTGCTAGCAACGGTTTTGACTTATGAGGTCTGCTTAACAGAACCAAGAAAAATTACTAATTTTAAATACGTTAAGAGTGAATATATAAATTTGCGTACTAGTTATTGAGACTGATGGCAGTCAGTTGAGTTAAAATTGAATTTTAAGTGTAGTTTTGAATCAGGAATTTGGAGCTGCTTAGGTAAATTGGTCCTATCGAGAAAACCCAGCCAAAACCAACCAACCATCGGCAAAAACGGCCACTGTTTTCTAATATAGTCGTATACGGTTGAGGTAATGACTTTCTGACAATCTTTCATGCATACAGTAATAGAGCGTTTATCGAAGAATGAATAAAGTGTTAGTACTTTTTTGTATGGGGTTAGAAAATATAGAATTCCTTCTTTTCAATAGAGGGGAGCTCTTCTAACACAAGCATTATAATTCATGCTTGATTAGGTTTTTGTTTGGAGCGAAATTAAAGTAATGCAGATGTAGATGTTGATGATGATTTATTATAATAGTTTGCGTATTTATTAGCGACTGACAAACAAGTTGCTTCCGTCACCGACATTCGAGATTTGCTGACCACGCGGTACGATGCTCAAAAGGAAACCTAATTCATAACAATTTGCAAGAATGTACTATGCGTGTTGATGAAACAAAACGGTTTTGATTTTTTATAGAAACAATATTGTGTGACTTGTAGTTTAGAATTCTCGTCATGCTTCTGCCACTATCCCACTCTAAGTAGGGTCAGCACAACATGTTATACACATGTTACATGATTTGGCTACGTATTTTACGAACGGCCGCCTGTCGGAAGTCAACTTATTTTAGTCTTATTTTATAACATCTCGATAAGAAAGAAGGTCTATTCTATTCAACAGGGTACTATACGGTAGGTCAACTTACCTTAGTCGCCTTTTACGACACTTCGGTAAGAAATGACGAAGGTATATTTCACTTAGCCAGATAATCAGAATATTATTCAGGTGTTACAAATATCTCAAGTACATTTCCTCTGCTATAATGCCGCCTATATACTTTTAAATTATAATCCGTTATTGCGTCCCATTGTTAAACGATCTGCCGATCTGTTACGGCCCAGATGCTGTATTAGAAAGTGATTAGTCACAGTGTTGGATCAACTAGACCTACCGGCTACATCTAATGTACAGGGGTTCAAAACTAATCGTAAAGAATTTGGAATTAATGTATAGAAACCGGCTATACTCACGTGTTATATTATCCAGACCGACTAGTTTCAAGCCCATCCGGGGCTCTTATTCATGATTTCTTTACGCAGCGTTATCGCGACGGGAACTTACGGCGGGGAAACTAGTCGGGCTCATCCGTTAAAATAAAACGTGAGTATAGCCGGTTTCTATACATTAATTAAATATATAAATATAAATAAATATATGGGACACTTACACACACGGTCGACCGTCCCCAAAGTAAGTAACTTAATACTTGTGTTATGGGTGACAGACAACTGGTGAATATATACTTATATATTTTTTAAATACATACTTAAATACAAATATACACCCAGGCCCAAAGACCAACAAATTCATTTATAGAAAATGTTGGCCCTCGGCAGGAATCGAACCCGCGACCCACAGAGCTGAAGGCAGGGTCACTACCCACTGCGTCAACGGGCCAGTCAAATTATGAATAACACTCACGTTAGTTTAAATTCAAAAAGAATTTGGATTTAAATAAGCTTTCATAAACTTTGTGTTAAGTGCGAAAATTGCTTGGATTAGTGAATAAATATAGACGTGTAAAGGGCATGTTTCTGGGAACACAAAATAAACCCCATAAGAAAAGTTTGAAACTTTAAGGTGAACCACTTTGTAAATGTACTTGACCGGAAAGGTTTTTGTTGAAGAAACAAATTTAACCTTGTTTTACTTCAAAGTTTTATACAAATTAGTTTCATTTATTTATAAAACGAACCCTCATTTTGTAAATGTAGCTTGAAACAAGAAAAAACACTTATAATAGCTATTGTCAATCGGAAGCGGGGCGTGACGCCCAAACATGCCGAGTCAAAACCGCCTCCTTAGATATCACCTAACAATCTCGTTTCAGCTGAGACAGATATCATCCTTCTGCCCTTATCCCACTCTAAGTGGGGTCGGCACAACATGTTATAAACATGCTGTCACATGATTTAGCTGCGTTTTTACGGCCAGCCGCCTGCCTCATGTCAACTTACCTCAGTCGTATTTTACGACACCTCGGTAATAAAAAGGGTGGTCTATTCAACTAAACCGGATACCACATGGTGGATCAACTTACCTTAGTCTTCTTTTACGACACCTCGGTAATAAAAAGGGTGGTCTATTCAACTAAACCGGATACCACACGGTGGATCAACTTACCTTAGTCTTCTTTTACGATACCTCGAAAAGAAATGAGGTTGGTCTATTTTAATCAACCGAATACCACACGGCGGGTCGACTTACCTTAGTCACCTTTTACCTCACCTCGTCACCTCGTTTTAAGTCACCTCGGTAAGAAATGAGGGTGATACTATTCTATTCAGCCGGATACCACACGGCGTAGCTGAGACAGCTATATCGATTATGATAAATTCACGTACTTTTTTAATCTAAAAAACAATAACTCAATTTTCACAACTGATGACTGCTGTAAAAATATCAAATACCACTAATCCAAGCGACTTACTAACTGTTGTGATCACGATCCTCATAAATAAAGTAACGACTGTGAAGAAAGTGATCAAATACAGCCTATACCGAGCTGACGAATACGTAAAAAAAGGAAACATCCTACTAATTCCTACTAATATTATAAATGCGAAAGTTTGTGAGTATGGATGTATGTTTGTTACTCTTTCACGGCGAATGCGCTGAACCAATACCGATGAAATTTGGCTATAGAAGTCCTGTTAGTTCTACAGGAATAGGATGACACTCAAAAGTGCCATCTATTATAAATCGTTCACGCGAACGAAGTCGCGGGTAAAAGCTAGTATAATTATAAAGGGTAATTGGAAATACTCCAAGTTGTGGGGACACGTTGTTGTAACAATTCGAATTTGAATTTGAAATATTCTTTATTGAGTTCCTTAATTCGAAATCGTGAGTTATAGCTGCTCTTCGACCTTGTATAAAATAGCAATGACAAAATGTAACTAGTTATAAAAGTTCTATTTTGGAAATAGCAACCGTCAAAATCCTAGTAACCAGCAGTAGAGTTAAAAAATACAAAAGCACATGTTTACAAGCTTACTTGAATAATGATTATTTTCAATTTGATTTCACACTACGCGATTAGAATATAAGTTCTAAATATAAGGTTTTTTTTTTACGGGGATATTATGATGTGAGATAGTGCCATCAACAGTGTGTAAACCGGTCCGCTATCACTGAATCAGGTTTGTTGGCGATTAACCTGACAGTCAGCGTAGGATAGCTGCTTGACAGATCTTACTCATCAAAGGATTGTATCCAAACTGTTATTAAAACATGCTACATGAATTTCCTGTTATTTACTCATCATTAGATATAAAAAATATACGCCACTAGAGAGTCCCATAACGACACAGTTAAAGAATCTTTCTCATAACAGAACTCGGGGATCAAATCAATTTATAATAACTGTTTAATTAAACTTTTCAAGCACTTTTGAATGGTGATAAAACAGAATTTAATGAAGCTGCCACTGGTTTAAATTTTGATTTTACTGAAAAAAAAGCACGATAAAACAGCGGTAAATTTTTTAAAACATTTTCTAAATTATATTTTTTAACTGCAATATTATAAGAAATTAGTTCTTTGACTGTGTAGTATATTACAGGTATTGTATTGTAGGTTAGTGCTGCAGACCGAGACGCCCCCTAGACCCTCAGCCTGTTGCTCACAGCCTCACAGATAATCTCAGATCGATACAGGGCACCGCCCGCGTCGGAGCGCGGCGCCGGCACAAAGCACGCTAAAAAAATACTATATTGTTGTGCGCTCACTAATCCTTTGTACGCACAGACCAGCGCACGGACAGACGCTACGAATTAACATGAACTAGAACTATTTTTTTCATTTAGTTCTCTTTATACGTATAGTTAGAAAAGAGAAAGAAAAAGCACATGTATAAAGGCGGACTTATCCCTAAAAGGGATCTCTTCCAGTCAACCTGTGAGTAACAGAAGGAGAAGGATAAGAATTGAAGAAGAAAGAGAATACGGGTAGTATAAAGAAAAAGAAAAAGTTTATATACCTAAATTTAACTATTTACTCTATTAATTAAATTGTGTAGTAAAATAAATAAATGAAAGATGCTACAGAATATATAATATTTTCTCGATTTGCGGATTGATATTACAATAAATAAATAAACATTGGTAAATCATTCCACAGCTTAACACCTTGAAAGGTAAATGATCTCTAGTAAGTCAGTGAGAGCATTTAGGGAAGGCAAGATCTAAGGTTGAAACGCTCTTTAGGATATATTGGGATTAAAGGATATAATATCCGCTATAATCCGCGTTTGTCAATAAAATCAAAGTAATGCCAAATGTAGGAAGAACAATCATAACTCATACATGATAAGTAACCGTACTTACTATAAAAATTTACCACTAGCACATTACACGAGCATTGCGCACATTTAAAGGGATAATTTCAATATCAAAACCTCAAACTAATTACAAGTAACTTAAGTGATTTGAACAATATTAGCAGTTCTCATTAGAAGCATACAATCGGCTCGTGAGCGATATTGGTGCGACGGACAAAGCGTCGTCGACAGACATAAATCAGCAATCTTCGATTTGAACAAGGACCATATTGCTACGTGCTGATTCCGTTTTTCAAATCAAATCTAATCAAATCAAAATAAGCTTTTTCGAAAACTTTTGAATCGTCAATGAAATACTCGGAGATTTAATAAAGCTACAACT
The DNA here is from genome assembly GCA_029227775.1 of Morpho helenor. NCBI lineage: Eukaryota > Metazoa > Arthropoda > Insecta > Lepidoptera > Nymphalidae > Morpho > Morpho helenor. The sequence continues at coordinate 13,996,072 of JARGCU010000011.1, forward strand.
GGTTCGGAATTTTGCCCTTACCGAAAAGAACAAGCAAGAAACTCAGCAGTCGCTCTTTTAAACATTTTTAATTAATATGATTAAACTGCAGTGCTTTACGAAGCTGGAAGGATTTTCAAGTAGGCATTTTTATCATTTATAGTCTTCAATTGTATAATATGATTTGCGTATAAGCCAACGCCTTACAATTAATTTAAACCTCTGTGTAGATAAGTCTAGTATATGGATTTTATTATAAAACCTAAGAATACCCTGGCCCACGAAAAATTTTCTTACTCTACTAAGTTGCATTGAAAAAGGTATGTTATTTGTAAAATCAGTACCTAGTCTTAGACAAGAGCTATTCTTTCTGTATATTTTTAGGACCTTGAACTTCTTGAGAATTTAAAGTGGATGCTATGCTGTCTTTCTTAGTCAATGTGCACATATATATTTTCTAAATCCGTAAATGTATCCGTTTAATTCATAATAATATTATTCGCAAACAAAAATATATTAATTCAGACCGTAATGAGTCAGGAGCTGTGGAAAATCAGTCGGTCTTTCGGGCTATCACAGCTATTCCACTGGAGAAATATGAATGAAATTTGATACTAACGAAGTTTACCATAATACCATATACTACCATACTATATTGGTCATATACCTTCTAGTTTTGATTATAGTCTGTACTCATACACTGTAATCCGTTAAAATCACATTTTTGTAGATAAATTCCTATAACTTGAAGCTTGTTAAATATAATCATTGGAGAACAGAAATAACGTATTTCATAATTAAGGGTATCTTAACAATCAAATTGACGTAAACGAAGTGGCTGTTAGAGCTTGCAATTAATAATAATAAAATATAATGATACTCAGAGTGTCACATTTGATTGATCTAGATAAAACGTCACCATCGTACAAATTGCACTGCGCTGTGACGACCAGAGATTGCGGCCGGAGCGGACAGAAATATGGACGGACAGGTGTTTTATCTCGGTGAACATTAGTCTTTCAGTTCAACCAATGTTCTTATCTAACGTTTAATGAACGTATGTTATTGTCAACTGTATTAAATAACGTATTAGTTTTAATTAACGTAGTGGTAATCGCAACGCGGCCGGTTACTCATTTATCTTGACATGTAAAGCTCCGTTCAACAGATCTCGTTTCTGAACGCTTTATAACTTATAACTTACTGATTTAGCCAATATTGTGTCCCCTGGGAATACCCATAGTTTTCATTAATGCTCAGTTTCTTTGGTTATCTGGTTCTTCGCATTAAGAGCAAAATTCCTAATCAGGTAGCTTCATTTAATCATAATGATCCTTGACGATTCAGAATCGCTTGCGAAGCTTATTTGCATTATAACAAAGCTTACGGATACGTCTGCGAAGAAATCAGTGTCTCGAAGAGTTATTTCGTGTAAATACCGAAATTTTAATGTAATATGACTTAAATTTATCTCAAAAATTTCTACATCATTTAGTGAAAACATTATAAACATCCTAGATTTTGAGAAAATCGATCACATATAGACAGACAGCTTTGGGAGAATTTGCTGTATATTATGTATGGATTATTTTGATTTCTATACTAATATATAAAGCTGAAGAGTTTGTTTGTTTGGTTGTTGAACGTGCTAATCTCAGGGAGTACTGAACCGATTTGAATATAATTTAATAATAAATATATGAAGAATATAAAAAATGGCAAAATTTAAAGCTTTCCTTGCGTGCGCTAAGTAGACGGTAATAGTTATTAAAAAATATGTATTACAAAATTATTCCCCTCTAAAAGTTCAAAATAAAAGTCCGCGACAGTATATGTCTAGCTTTTAAGGTTGACCCACTTCAACCATTTTTATAGTTATCAAAAGACTATATTACGGTTTTAATCTTTTCACGCGAGCGGAGCCGCTTAAGATTGCTAGTCATTTATAAAAACACTATCGAAGTGCTTCAAGCTAATTTCGCACATAGTTTGCGCGCTGTCTCTGCGCGCGCCTGCTCTGCGCTGGCAATGACCCGCGGCGGCCGACGACCGCTCAGGGCCGCCCGCGCCGGCGACCGGGCCGGCTGCCTGCGACCGGACCGGACGGACAACCGTTTGTTACTTAACGTAACTTCATAGTTGGTCACAGACCTTTTCACCCACCACGCTTGGTCCCAGAATTTCCCCGGAGATATGCAAATGTTAGCTATTCCAAAATATTTGTCTATAGCTAGAGACTATGGAAAAGCTGAGAGGCGGCCATGCTTGCGCTAGCTGTCAAAACTAGAAGACGAAAAACGAGGAAATGATAGATATTGTATTAAATTTTATTGTATGTATTATACATACAATAAAATTTTATTGTATTTGTATTTTATACATACAAAAAAAGTTAAATAAAATGAATAATATAAAGCTGGACGTATTTTACTAGAGAAGAGGAACTTCTAACACGAGTTTCCTCAAAATTATTTCGATAAATTACAAATACCAATTAGACACTTGAAATTTAATAGAAAAACTCATTGAGTTAAGCCTTGGGGCTTAAACGCATGACTCCGTGGTTAAGGATTTATCGGACGCCCATCTGAAAAGTACCCGAGACGGTCAATGCATCTGGTACTCCCGATGCTTCGTCTAGCGGAGGCAGGGGCCACTGTTAGAGAGGTCCCGATCCAGAGGTGGCGCACTCTTCAGAGTTACTGCTTACGGGGATGGAGGCAATGTGGTGGAGCACTGTCAGGTTTTTAGTCGGTGCGAGTCCGACACACGCGCCGCTCGTCCCCGTCGGGCGGTGACGACCCATAATGGGTTTTCCTGACATAAAAAATAGACTCATATAGAGATAAATCACTTAATCTATTTGAAAATATGACATGCAAATCTGTTTAGTAGTTTTTGAACAGATATACCGACGCAGTAGGAGACTGTTCTATAATAGGTAGTGACCATCACATTCCCCATCGGTGCACACCGGAAGTTGTCACAACAGAGGTGCCACAGGTCAAGGGCAGTCCGCTGACCGCCGGCGACCTCGGCGCGCTGCCCTTACCGCTAGAGCGCCAGAGGCTGGATAGCTCGGAGGTTCAGGTATGGATCAATTCTTAAATGAAAACTAAATCCCTGTCGTGTCCGTTCTTCTGTTTAAACGTTAGCAATAAATTCAAAAGCTACTCAACGACTCTTCATACTAAAACGCATGTAAACGGTAATAGTTATTCAAAAATCATGTATAACAAAATTGTTTCCCTCTAAAAGTACTAAATAAACTTCCGCGACAGCATATGCCTAGTCTTTGAGGTTAACCCATAGTAACCATTTTTATGGTTATCAAAATACTACAATACGGATTTAATCTTTCCAAGCGGGCGGAGCCGCTGGCAATTGCTAGTGTTAAATAAATGTTATAATTAAAAAAAATACTCTTTGGCAAAACGGAGTCTGAAGCCGTAACGAGTTTCGACCTCGGCTGTGCGGTACCATAGCTTAACTCAAATAGTTAGATATAAATAACCAGGCACTTAACAGTGCGCAGTAGTTTATTCTGGACATAACCGTAGATACTGTCTTACTGTATTACCGAATGCCAGCAGCTACTGCTTAGTAGAAGGGAGCTTGCTGACAAAAGCTTCAGCAGTTTAATGATTTTTAAAGAAAGGAATCAAAAACAAATATACCGCCGAACCAGCTCCTTGAGGAAAAGTGTATAATAAATTTAAAAATGTAATTGTCAAGAAGGAAAATAAACCTTTATTTTATGGTAATGCTCGCGTCAGCTTGTCGTATTAGCGGAAAGTTATTGTCACCTGCGAGGTCGCGACCTCACGGGGCCGGAGGTCATCTCGCTACATAGCACTGGCCGATATGTCTGTCTGTCTGTAACGTTTTCATGTGTAATTTGCTTGTGTATGAATGAAATTGTCACGATGAAAGCTTAAGCTTACCGGGATACAAAAATTCCCGATTTTATTTCAACAAAAACTGTACATAAGTATAATAATTAATGATATTTTAACCCTTCTATTGAGGTGAAAGTTGCCGGTACAGCTTAGTAGTTAATATTATATCGCTCCAATGCGCAATAAAAGAAAATGTGTTTGGTTGACGGATTGAGACATATCTGTGCAATGCAATCTTAATATAAGAATCCTCATCTTGGCTTAGATTGATAGCAATTGTTCATCTAAATCTAAAGTGATGCACACGTAATGTAGTATTTATAAATTTATGTTCACAAAGTCGTCGTACTGATCGTATTGATATGAAAGCAATGTTTTTTTTAATTTTTCGTACATATTACAAAAGTTATACCTAATTATTTAATGAAAACAAACAAACGCTTTTTTTTCTGTTATTAACATATTTCAATTATTTTTTATAGATAACTTAGGAATCGTGATGCAACTTAGAACTCAGGAAAATTAAAACTAATTTTTATCGATCGATGAAAAGCATTTTCTTGACATGTTTATAAGATTTCTGAGTAGATTATATGTGTAAAAGTGTTTATTTCTGCCTTCATTTATTGTAATGGGAACTGTGGAATACGGGTATGTCCGGTTCACCTAGTTTAGTAATTAATCAGTTCAAATTCGAGGGTAGACGGCCAACAAAAAATACCTGCCTACCTACTTCGCTAAAGTTTCCGCAACTCGTGCCTCTCGAACCAACCCCACAATGCTATGCTAGTGTGTGGCCCAGTTCTGCCCGCAGTCCGCAAAGTTCCGTACGTGATGTTTAAAAGTAATTTTATTCAGAACTATCGAATAAAATACTTTTTTATTAAATCAGTTATACGTTTGTTTTATGTTGTTGTATATGAAACATATAAATATAATACGAACGTGTAGAGAACTATTTTCATTCATTGATTTTCATTTATAGACACAAGTTACAACAGAAGAACTGGTGCCTACCCGGGGTTTGAACTTGTGACTCCTTCGAAAGAGTCGGTCTCAACTCTCAACGCTGGGCTATCAATGTCGGCATACAAAAGCAATAATAAAATTGAGCGGATCGTCGGGGATTGTAACCAAATAATTTTATTTTTACTTTAATATTATAGATCTTCGCAAAGTAAAGCCTGATTTTATAATTTTAAATTAAAAAAATAAATAAAAGTTAAATCCAGATACACGTCACGAGTTTAATCTGATTTTGATAAATTACGAGACTATATACTGTATTATTTTAATTTATAGAACGTCCTTGTACTTAGTACAATTTCGCTACAAAAATAGTCCATCGGTTGAAAAGAAGACCGTCTTGAGTTGTACGGGAGATCTTATAGTTTGTACGACCGACACTCGATAGCGCGGTGGAAAACGGAACAGCGCCATCTGTGATGGAACGGCGACAACGTGACGAGACATTACGAAGTTTTACGAAACATATTTTATTATTTTTACGACTATTATTAATAAACTAAAATTATAATTAAATTGAAACTTAATTCGCGAAGAAAATCTGAAAATTCTTATCAGCCCTTCAAGTACCTTCTGCGAACGCTATTATATGTGTATATATATCTAGACAAACCATTAAAACAAAACTAAAGTCAAAATTCAAAATATTTTTTGTATCGACAGTAATTTTTTGTTATATTTTCTCAATACATATTCCACTGCACATATATAATATATCGAAGGGACACCATCTTTACTTTATCCTGATCCCTTTGCATCTCAAACACTACCCCTTCCAACAGCAGCCACGGTAACTCACACGTACTTCGTCATCCCGCCAAAAGTGACATACCTGTAACAACAAAGAAAACATTAATACGTGATATTTCAAATAATTACAACCGCAACGATCTTTATTTTTCACCAAAGTTACACCGAAAAATACGGTACTCACAAGTAAAACGTTACCGTGGCAGCAGTTTAAAATAACTGTTAAAAGGAAGTTGAAAAAGAAAGCCTACTATACTATAGAGAATAACATATATGATTAAAATGCTGGATATGGCTACTCTTCGATCTTGTACCAAATAACATTGACATAATGTTATTTGGTACAAGATAAAGTTATAAGAATTATATCTTGAAAAGAGAAACCGCTGAGTTCCTTGCTGGCTCTTCTCGGTAAGAACAGCTTTCCGAACCAGCAGTAGAGTTGACGATTCAAAAGCACTAATTTACAAGTTTACTAATGGGCCTCATATAAGTTAGCCTCATCCTATATCAGGAAAACAGCGTCAAGACCTGGAGCTGCGGGAATAGTCGATTCCGGCAAACGGCGGTAGTATGCGACTCTCATCGAGAGTTATATATTTGTGCTGTTTGCAGTCGAGACCCTAGGGCCATGGAGTCAAAGTGCAAAAAAATATCCGTTTTAACACCCTAGTTAATTGCCTCTTCAGCTGACAAGAGAACTGCCTCTTTTTTCGCACAAAGAATTAGAGTAGCAATTCAGCGCGGAAACGCTGCCAGCATTCTTGGGATCATTCCAAGTGGGCATGATTTGTATAGTCCTAGCGTGTAAGTCATTTAAGATAGATATCCATTTCTGCTGTAAAAAAAAAAGTTTACTTGAATAAAGAATATTTTGGATTAGAATGTTATCCCCACATTTGGTTATACTAAAGGTCGAAGAGTCGAAGCGAATCGACGGGTCAAGTTTTACGCGATATTGCGTTAATCCAGACGAAGTCACGAGTACCAACAGAAGCTTTTTAACTCTGTAACGAAAGAGAACGCGAACGGGGTTAATAAAATTAACGTACATTCCAACACGAGCTGTGCTCATTTGAAATTGAAATGTGTTTTCCGGGACGGCGGCGAAATCGGTCACCTCCACTCGAGGCTCCTGTTGACACCCGGAGCACCCTCGGCCGCTAACGAGCGGCCAGCACTCGGGGCAGCACTCGGCGCGGTTACCGTGTACGGAAATTAACTTGACACGACGCTTGGAGCCTTCTTTCGCTTTGCAGCCGTTTAATTTAATTTCAACTGAGCCAAATTTTTAAAGATGTCAAAGGTCAATCGCCGGATCTAATTCATTTAAATAATAAGGTGCATTTAATGGAAAGTGGCCGCCATGTGGTATCCGGCTGACTAGAATGGACAGCCCTCACTCTTATCGAGGTCTCGTAAAAGACGACTAAGGCAAACAAACAGACCCGCCATGTGATATCCGGCTGACTAGAATAGACCATCCTAACTTCTTACCGTGTCGTAAAAGGGGACTAAAGTAAAGGCAAGCAGCCGGTCATAAAATACTTAGCCAAATCCTTTTACAACATGTATATAACATGTTGTGCCGATCCCACTTAGAGTGGATAAAGGCAGGAGAATGATGTTTTAATGGAAAGTGGTATCGTAAATGTAACGCCTCGCTATATGCCGCCATTATAAGCCAAGATAGTTGAGCGCCATAACTGTCAGCCAAAACAACCAAACAAAGATGTGACATCAGCCATGACGCTGCCTACTGCAAGATAGGGGATGTAGGAATATAAGCCGCAACCATTTCTGGATGTCTGTTGATACGGTAGCAGTGTTTGTTGTAACTTTGTTTGATTTTATTTCAATACGTATAAAAAATCAATATTTTATCTCAATTCGTACTTGATGTTTCAGTTACAAGCTAATTAATGGAACAATACGTCACGATATTGGTACGGAGAACTCGCAGTATGTACCCATTAACGAGCCGGTCTCTTGTCACCTGGAGAGGCAATTAACGAGCTTTTATAGCTCGTAAAAACTGTTCGCTTCCTGATGGCGGATGGCGTCTACTATAAACTATACAAAGACGCACATTTCCATCTGAGGTGATGAGAAGCCGTAACAGTTGGATGGTGAGACTGTTTGGAATCGCGGTTTCAATCCGTGAAACTTAAATTTAAAAAAGTAACTGCCTGTTATTATTCCAGCTAGAAAAAGCCTATTCTCTCCTTTTTGGAAATAAGAGAATGATTGGGAGGTTACACATACGAGTATCCTCAAAATTCTCTAGAGATATATACAGTAATACATTTCCTTAGGATATTTCCTGTACCGAAAATACTGTAATTAATTGTAAATATCAATACTTGTCCTCGAGTTTTAAGTGATTTACAAAACCTTTAAAAAATTAGACTGTATATACTCATCGTAATAACTATTTAGACAGATAAAACTTATATCCTACTAATATTATAAATGAGAAAGTTTGTGAGTATGGATGTATGTTTGTTACTCTTTCACGGCGAATCCAAACCTATATAGATGAAATTTAACACGATTATTCCTAATACACCGGAATAACATATAGGCTATAGAAATCCTGTTAATTCTACAGGAATATGATGACATTGAATAGCGCCGTCTGTTATCGACCTATCAAAAGCAATAGTCCACGCGAACAAAGTCGCAAGTAAAATCTATTATTATATAAGACAGTCGTCCCCGCAGTCCGTCCGTAGGTAGCTTCCTCTACACGGGCGAGAGCGTGCGGTAAACACTCCGCCAATTATCAGCACCTAGTTTACATAATCCTTGAACATGTTCCCTTTGAAGTGTACGCTGTACTATACTGCAATTCGCAAAACGAGCTCTTGAATGTTCCGAGGAATCGCGAATACAAACCTGAGGTATATAATCTTATATACACGTATGAGTTTCAAAATGATTTAAGCTCCTTCTATCCGTCTTACAAAAGTAGGTAAATTCATCATTTATGGGTTCAGATATATTATAACATTTGAAAATCAAATCCAACTTTGCTATTATAACAGTTTGTTAAGACTCTGTGCCAAATTGAGGAGATTTGTCGTCTATGGGCTGACCTGTCTGTCAAAGTAAAATCACTGTCTTTTTTATTGTTTTACTAAATTATTAAATATAAGGAGTAATAAAAGTTGTGCAGTGTTATTCATGGTAAGACCTAATGGATAAAAACACAGTTTTTATCCATTTAAATTTTAAAATCAAATATATTGAAATAAACTTGTAGACTACTGCTTTTGAATCGTCCACTCTACTGCTGGTTTGGATAATTGCTTCTATCGAAAAAGCCAAGAAACGAGGCGTTTTACGAAAATGGTAATAAATATGGTATATTTTTGTACAACAAGTGAAAGTACAATATTGTCTAAAGCGAAGATGGTTTAAATCCAAATTCAAGGTTTCTTATCATTAATTTAATAGTACAATCATGTTTGTTAACGAATGTACTTTTAGGTGCGTTTTTTAATCTATATAACTAGATTAATATATTACGACTGCAGTCTTAAATTATTAAAAAAAAATCACAAAGCCTTTAAAATGATGTCCAAACTTCGTTATTTGCGCCATTGAAACAGCTTTTTTGGAAGTTTGAATAGCCCAGAGGTCCATAAAGCTCAGTTATTGTTGCTAGAGCTCTGAGCTACATCTCTGCCAGCTTGCACTCAGCTCCACCACAGGCCGTGGGTTAATTAAAGCCTCTCGTAACCGTAAAGTTTTAATTTCATAATTGGACATTTTGCGGATTCATGTCGCAAAACAATGACGCTGCCCACTTTAGGTCAAAGTATGACCCGATTTATTCACGCAAAATCTTCACCTAATTTACAAATCTAAACTCAACATTAGCAAGTTGACTTTTATATATAACAGAAGCGTCTCGCGTCCTATTGCTCCGATATTTGTTTATTTGTCTGTCAGTGAGCCAATGTTTTTTAAATACCAGTGTAGTAGGGTTACGCGTTTCATTACTTGCTTTTAACAATTATTTTTTCTTATATTCTTAATTAATTACTAATTGTAAAATATTTGTTCCAGTAACACTGAACTTTAAATAAATAACTTATAAAGATACTCGCCGTTACATTTTTGGTTAATGTATATAACTTAGCAAGAATTCTTGTAGGAGAATAAAAATTAAAATAAATACTTTTCATATTCTTATTTTCGGTTTGTGTTATTGCAAAAACATGGGAACACGTGTCTTCACTCAGAACTAAGATAATTTGATGGATTTACGAATAATTTAATATATGTTGTATTTACAATTTAGCCTTGCGATTTTAACGCAGAAAATTACGAATTAGGGATACGTGGGCTTACCCCCCGGCATCCCGATAGCAGGAAGCGGCGGAAGTACAAAGATGTTAATTTTTCACAGATTATAGAAAAACATTTTATCATCACATGTGTTCTGCGGTATTCCGCAACGTAACAGCTAATTCTAAAATAAATTCTACTCTTTTTTCATTGTTGACAGCAGTCAGCAACCGGATTTTGGATTCACCATTATATTATAGTATTCAACTCTTATAATCAAAATCATGTCGAATATTTGTATTTATGAATTTCGCGAGTTTTCCGTACATTTAGAAGATTCTGAACTACTGGACTGTGCAATAAATAAGCGCGATTGACATCATGACCGCTAATACATTAATTAAAGAATGGCATGTCCATCTGTCAACGCACGCGCGAATATATTTAGGCCGCAGTAGAGCGCCGGCCGTAGCTTTGAACGTTCATCATATACGAACAACTAACATCTCCCAAGATCTCTTGCTGAGATAGGAGAGGACGCGAGAGGAGTCAGGCTTAGATCAACTCAGTTTACTATGGTTGTAACCGTTTTAAAACCTGTGGAACAGTTGCAAAGCGGCCTGTCCGCGCTTCCTCTAATGGTGGCGAACATTTCAAATATTAATGGATGTGCCATTTATTTTTAGTCATAAATTATGAAGTCATTTAAATTCTTAAGATTCCTGTCTCCTGTTTGCGGTGGAAATCGGTAAATGTGCTCGTAGAAAGTTCGGTGCAATCGTAAGATGATGATCAGTATATCTTTAAGGTTTCCAACATTCAGACAGCTTTTACTGCCCGCATTCTCAATTTTTCTGACTGAACATGCTGTTACTATCAGCTGGCATCTGATTCATGGGGAAATTAATGGTTAATATTGTCCTGATCGTGCTAGTGATGTTGGTTTGCGGCATTTATGTGCAGTTACCGATCCTATATGAAATAACGTTGCGAAAATGGTTGTGCTTTACATACACTTATTATACCAAAATAATTCTATCTTATCCAATATTTATTAATCGTATAATTTTCCCTCGACCTCATTCCGCCGCCGCCGGATAAAATTTTTTCCTCGTCAGAGCTGCTCTTCCCTCGGACTCTTATTGTCGAGGGATAAAGAGTTTCCCGGAGTCCGTGACCCAGTTACAGGGACGCGGGGGGAGGGGGGAGCCCTCTCCCGTTGCCGCAAACTTTGTTGTGCATTTAAATGATAATAGATTTTGAAAAAATTATAACATTGCTTTTGTACTATCGAAATACGCAAAGTAACGTCTCGTTCTATAAATTAAAAGTAACAGAAATATGATTATTTTTAGTTTTAGCTGAGACTTTTGTTTAATATATAACTTCTTTAAAAGTGTATGTCAATCATAGTATTACTAGACGAATAAACATTAATTTAAATTTTGTAAGATTACACCGGATGTCCTTAGGGCGAGGTGGTGTCAGTCCCACGTGACATCCGGTACGGGCTACTTGTTGCGCCATCCTGAAACGGCCAACATTCTACATCAAATCTTGTAACTGCGCAATTGTGTTTCAAATACACCTTTACAAAAGAACCAACGAATCTGTAATCCCTATATAATGAGCTTTCATCCGCCTTAGCATTTCGTGACAATGTGTCGCTTTTTGTTCCATATATTTATTCCATGTGTCGATACAATGGCTTATCGTTAAGGTGCTCCTCATTTATTTATTTTATTCATCTATCATGTTATTTGAATATTGACTGGTTTGTTGAAGGTTGAAGGGCAGCGAGTCATTGCCAAGTGTAACGTGTCAGTGTTGTCCGGTAGTTTATACTTCGCAGATGGTAACTGTTAGCATCAGATGACAACGCGGTCACGAAATGGCGCACGGAGCGTCCCACGGCGCTATGATCAAAACAGTAGTTACAACTTACAGTAAGTGCGCGCGTCTCATTGACTGCGGCAGTAAACACGACGCGCTTACGATCTCTATTAGTCAATATTATATCTATACTAATATATAAAGCTTAGGAATTTGTTTGTTTATTTGATTGTTTGAACGCGCTAATCTCAGGAACTACTGGACCGATTTGAAAAATTTAAGTGTAATATAATAACATTTATCGAGGAAGGCTATAGGCTATATAGCATCATGCTAAGATGAATAGGAGAGGAGCAGCAAAAAAAATAGAACGAAAGCGGCAAAATTTAAAGCTTTCCTTGCGTGCGCTGAGTAAACGGTGATAATTATTCAAAAATCTGGTGGTGGTAGAACTGGTGGTAAAAAAGTTCTCTACGATTCTTATTACAAATTAGTTGATTAGAAACGTCTTCCACCAATCCTGCTAGTAATTAATAAAATTATAACTACAAAAGTTCGGCGCCGTGTGAATGTTTGACATACCGGTATTCAACTTTAACGTATATATTGTTGTTACAGACAAATATTAAAATGTTTACGAAAGCTTTGTTGTACTAAAGCTTTGTTGAATTGTTAAAAATACAACTTTAAAAAATTAAAAAGGATAATAAAGTTTATGTATAACGAATATTAAACATTTTCAAAACTTTGGGTCAGATGAAGTTTCGCACTCAGCAAAGGAAGGCTACACATTTCTAACCAAACCCCCTAAGGGAGGAAGGAAAGCAAACAAAAGAAAACATAATTAATGAACAGTTCCTTTATGGAATTGGGCGCCTCTGAGTTAATTTAACGTAGATATTTGAATTTGGCTTTACATAAATTTAAACAATATATCTAATCGAGCTAATTTTAGACTGAACTTTTCTAAAATGAAAATATGTGTTGCTTGCATACAAATTCTGGGTATGATAATCCTTATCGTGTATTTTTTCAGTGCTTTATGAAAAAATACAAGGAAGCTCGCTTTACATCTTATTAGAAAGCTCAGCGTCATCAGCGGCGGCTGAAATAACTTAACGAATCTCTAAGTGAAAATATTTGACAGTATTTCGTAAAAAAGTATCAGCACATAATTGTTATATATTTATTTAATATTTAAAAGAGTTAATCTTGTATGTATATATATATACGGCTCCAACGGTTATCACGAAATTTAGTATGTAGGGAGTTTTGGGGAAGAAAAATCAATCTAGCTAGATTTTATTTTTAAAAAATGTCGTTTTATCCTTGTTTTCGGGAAAAAGATAAAATTTATGTTGAATTTAAAAGATAATTTTCGATATTAAACATCAAGTAACGACAGCTCATTTGGGAAACGTGCGTTCTATTGAGTTCAAAATACCTAGGTTCGAGCCCCACCTCCTCAATAATTTTTATTTTTTTTCAATTTCTTAAATGAGTTAATCTTGTATATATGTATATATTCAGCGATATTCATGAAATTCAGCATGTAGTGGGTTTTGTTAACGGGCGGTCTCAAATTCCAGATGACATTATCTTTTTCTTTTTTTATTGCTCTTTTTATATATTAAAAAATCTCTGTCATAGGGATAAGTTGACTTTTGTACACTTTTTTTACCAATAATGTTTTTTTATGGTACATAAATAAATAAATAAAAATAAAAAAATTACCTAGGCAGTCTCGGTCACGCAATACTTGTTATTTATATACTACGCACTTGCATTCATTTTGTATTAATTCTATACTACTTTTGTTAATTCAATTAAAGTTTCTTTATGGATTATATGACGTTTGCATTATTCTATTTGAAAATCACCTTTTAAGTAGACAGCTAACGGCGGTATCACAGTTCACGGTCGCTGATCTGATATGACTGATCGTTATCAGGAGCAGCGTGTAACGAGTGTCTCGGTCAGCGACCGCATCTGTATGGATGCTGCATTAATGATGAATTTGAAATAATAAAAAATACATTTTGTGTTAAAACGTACTAATAATATGTTGGTAAAGTAAATTAAAGTAAAAACTTGGAAGTTTTTTAGTTTTCTCACCAATAGCACATTAAAAAGAAGTAAAGTAAATTATAAAATGAAATAAGCTCTTAATAAGGTTTTGGAAAAGTAAGTAAACTTAACCACTAAAAAGATATATATACTCGTAATCGCCGTGAAAACCAAATGGGTTAGAAATTTCACACTATTATAGCATTGTATGTATTTCATGCCATTTTTTTTTGTATTTTAAGTTTTTGTAAAATTAATTCGATGTCATTTATAAGAACTATCGCGCTTACAATATAATACTAAAAGGAAAATCGCAAAATAGCACCATATGTTATTGGGACTTGACGGTCATCTTTATCAGAAAGCTAAGCTGCGGATATGATCTAGTGCGTCGCTGATTTTAACTCTAATCCAAACTTTTCATCTTTAATACTTTTTTGATACCTTAATTGAAACATTAATGTCAGACTTCCAGGAATGGTGTGGTAGGTCTATGCTGCGATAGGTACAACCTAGCTATATATAAATATAAATCAGTGGTCTGTCCGTGGGTGGGTTGCGTCCTTACTCACTTTGCTCTGCAGACGTACTGAACAGTTTACCTTTTTTACTTTTGTTATCGTTTTACGGATAGGTAATGATCGCCCGTTGAAACTCGGTCTAGTATAAAAAACTAATTTGATAATTAGTTTAAATGGTATAAAAACCCTACTGTCTAATCCATTTTTACAAGCTGTTTGGTATCTCTAGTTGTCGATAGTATAAGAAAGACTATCAAAATCTTAGTTAAATAATCAAATCTGTATTTTTGTGTGTCTGGAAGTCAATTTTTAGAGTTGTCAAATTCTGTAGGTCCGTGCCTACACGCATTAAATATTGTATGTATATTTAACAAATATATCGGCTATCGGGTTTGCCCGATTAGTTTAGTAATACCTTCGAAATCTAAGTCTCTTTTGGTGGTTTTGTCGCGTTCGAACTGAGTTCAAAACTGGTTGTATTCATCTGATAATAACGATGGTCGGGTTTTTAGGTAAAAGTATGTATTCTTATTACCAAAAACCTATCAAATAACAACCAAAACATATCATTTGAATTGAAATTGGGTTTTATAAGATTTTTGCAATTGTCAAATCGTAATGAAGCCACTGATTCTGAAGAGTGCTCTCACCGAGAAGTACCGGCAAGAAACTCTGCGCTCCGAATACATTTGTTAACTTTTTTGTGACGTTGATTTGGAGCATCGTATCGAACCTTTATTAAAACTAGTACAATCTATCAATTTTTTGGTCGATTTTGCAGACGTGATATCAGCATAATTGCTGAACCTTTTCAAGTGGAACAGTTGGTTCCATTCTTGTTAAAATCCATATTTCCGTATTTACAATATTATAAATGCGAAAGTTTGTATGCCTCTGTCTGAACTTATATACCAACAAATACGATAAAATATATTTAGCATATAAATTGAGATGAACGGAGCCGCGCGATGTATACAATTTGTGATGTATGAATAAGCTAAGTTAACAGTCTGGCTTTGCCTACATGAGATAGTTAACTGAGAGGTCTGTTATAGATAATGTGGGAGCCGTCTGCAGTTACTGTTGGTGATAACCAGACGGTAAGGAGTGTACCTTCACAAGGTCAACGATCTCAGGCCCTTTACTGAGATGTTCAATGCTGTATAATTAAATACAAAGAGCCGTGGGCTGCGGCGAGTGTCGATACATAACTACGATATTTCTTTATTTTGAAGAACAGTATTTGATCAGCGGGAACACTTATGAGTTTTCTATATAAACTTACTAATGGTACGCCAACTTAGCGTTTGTGTGTCTTTAATATTACTAAAGGTTTTTTCTTGGTCCCATATAGAAAAACCGTTTTTTTATCCGGTATATAAGCTGTATTTGTGCATTGTTTTATTATTATTGGTCCAGCAGTTAAACGGTGGAAGGACAAGCAGACTTACTCATTTATAATATTAGTATGGATGTTATTAATTTATACACTTTAAAAAATATTTTGAGGAAATTTGAAAATCTCTGGAGATGTACTTTAAGTGCTGGAATATTTTTATTTTAATGTGACCAACGGATATATACGAGTATTACGGCAAATATCGGTAAAGTGAGCTTACTGAACTTCACTATAAATATGGCGATAAATTCAAATTCAAAATATTCTTTATTCAAATTAACCTGTAAACCAGTGATAAATGGAAATTTATATAAGGCTAAAAATTAAAATAGTATCAAGAAAAACAGTACCTATAAATACTGTTTAATTTTCTATATACACGTACCTATGTAAATATCAAAAATATCATGCTATAGTTTTCCGAACGTTACTTTCTAATACTTTTACACATTACTACGGTTACGAAATTTAATAGTGTATCGATTTTCTCCATGTTAAAAATCGCTCAAAAGTAATGAAAAAATTATTTTGCTATAATCCGCGATATAAGCTTATATCAAAATATTGTAAGCAAAATATTTTTTTTATTTGTTTTATATTATGGACCTACGCAAAGTAACGCCTAATTCTATAAATTATTTAAAAATCGCTATTTGGAAATGTCAATAGGTACGATGTTTATCGACATATTTATATCGCTACGGCGCAGCAACAGGAAAATGACAAAGATCATTCACCTACCCGCGGAGCACTACACTACACTACACTACACTACCACCTCCAGTGTCCGACCCCTGAGCCGTCCTGACTTACTGAGCGCCAACAACTCTGATCTCAGATATCATCCATGGCAGTATTTACATTGTAAATGCGACAATCTGTTTGTCTAGTGAAGAAATATTAATGAAACTTGGATTTAACTGAGGTCATATATAAAAAAAAAACATTTTTCATTCATTCATGGAAAAAACAAACATTGCATTAAAAGAGTACTTAAACACTTAAGTTTGCGCAGCTACCACCTTACCAGTAGTCTATAATATATGCTTATACTTGGTCCGTCGAACGCCATTTTAATAACAAAGCTGAATTGAAGGCTCAATAAGGTTATTGACGTATATAATAGTAGATATTTTCGCTCAAGTTCAAGATTTCAAAAACAACGAAGGTTTCAACTGGACGGCGCCAACTAAACCTTTGTTAACCATTATGTTATTACCCACCACAGTTTTAATAATTACTAACATATTCTAACTAAACGCGAACCAGTTCACCCTTTTCAAAACTATCCCGCGAGGACAAAGAAACGGCCAAGGTGAGCCCTCGCGCACCTGTCTCTCTCCCACAGCAGCTGTTAATTGCAGTCGCGAGTGGGACAGCGACAAAGTCACCTATCTCGTCCACACAACAGCTGTTATTGTTTGAGTGAAAGAGAGAGCGCATTTCGTGGGAATGCGTATGGGTAACGAAAGCAGGAAATTTATCACGACTGAAGTTCGACACAACGATTGGGTTTGTTTTGATGCAGCGGAGTGGAGCTGCTGAGGAGTTGCTGAGGATGGTCTGCTGGGATGGGGAGGTTGGCTACTGCTGCCACCGCCACCACCAACACAAAATGACTAGGACAGGATGGCAAACCAATGGCACGCGCACGGGCACGTTAGTTACTGACTCAATTATATTTTGTCATCTAATCTGCAACAACAGGAGTCGCACTTTACAGTTATTTAACTGCGCGTGTAATTGAAACATGGCATATGTTCCCGATACTTCTAAATGGCACATCTACGATCCTTATTAAACAATTGTTTAAAAAAAGAGGTACGCTGATGCATAAACATTCGTCTACACCCGTCAGTACAATCACCAGGAGATATGTCCCACGATAACGTTACGAATCATTGTTTTCTACACTTAACATTTCATAGGTTTTATTAAAAAATGCGGATTATAAGGAAATAATTACTTTTGTATAATGTTTGATGGGTCAGTCTCATATGAGCTGGATTCATTCAAGCAGTAGCTGCTGACACTCGGCCGACGCTGTCATAGTATCTAAGGTTATGTCCAGGATAAACTACTGCGCACTGTTAAGTGCTTGGCTATTTTTAACTATTTGAGTTAAGCTCTGGTACCGCAGCGGTGAGGTAGAAACTCGTGGCTGCTTCAAACCCCGTGTTTACCAAAGAGTATTTTTTTAAAATTATAACATTTATTTAACACTAGCAATTGAGAGCGGCTCCGCCCGCGTGGAAAAATTACAACCGTATTATAGGCTTTATAAATGTCATAAAAATGGTTACAGTGGGTTAACCTTAAAAGCTAGACATATGCTGTCGCGGAAGTTTATTTATTATTTGCTTATTTGAATAATGATTATTTTGATATTATTTGATTGAATGTATTGTTGGATTTCATTCCATTGAAATGCAATCCTCGTGTCTTCTCTATGAAAACCATAATTATTCATTTTAAACATCTTCGTGCACGCAATTTGTTAAAAAAGAGATACAAAGCTTTTGTTTACTCTTTTTAATCGTACCATATGCTTGTCAGTTAATTAAAAGTTTACCAATAACTGGCAAAACCTCAGTTAAAAAACAATTCCTTACAATACACATATTTGAACTGGTGCAGCGCAGCGCACAAGTTGCAATTTAAATCCACGTTCTTTCATAATTTATATAATCGTCAGTGTGCCGCTTCACGTATCGATAATTGCCTTAATTGCTCTTCATTGTATTGTATAGTGGTGGAGGTAATTAATATACACAAGTAGGCGTTACTTTGTGGATTCCTCACTACAGATCTAATGATGGAATTAGTTTACTTTAATTCGCGTGTTTAAGACAATATATTTACAAAAGTAATAATAAAATTATAGAATTCATCGCGGATTATAGCAAAAATAATTTTATTATTACTTTTGTATTATGGATCTCCGCAAAGTAACGCCTAATTCTATAAATTAAAATAATTTAACTAGCAATCACCAGGGCCCGCGTGAAAAGATTTAAACCGTATGTCTTTTGATAACCATAAAAATGGTTAAAGTGGGTCAACCTTTAAAGCTAGACATATGCTGTCGCGGACTTTTATTTAAAACTTTTAGAGGGGAACAATTTTGTAATACATGATTTTGGAATAACTATTACCGTTTACTTAGCGCACGCAAGGAAAGCATTAAATTTTGCCGTTTTTATAGTATTTTTTATTGCTGCTCCTCTCTTATCCATCTTGGCGTGATGTTATATAGCCTAAAGCTTTCGTCAATAAATGGACTATGTTACACTGAAAGAATTTGAAATCGGTCCGGCAGTTCCTGAGATTAGCGCGTTTAAACAATCAATCAATCAAACAAACTCTTCTGCTTTATATGTTAGTATAGATGTTAAATAAAGAAAGCACAATCCGTTCTCATACCTTATATTAGCACCACAAACCACCAATGCACATATTCACTATCACAATATCAATAATTCCCTCGTAACTGAAGCATCATTAGGAGATAGACTCCGCGACAAAATTGCAAAATTGCATCAACTAGTTCTGAAAACGCGAACTCAAGCAAAATTCTGTCCATTGCTTCTGTAGTAACAAATTCAATTGGATATACATTTGTGCGATCATTTTATAATTCAATAAATTTCAGTTAGTGATTCTTTAGTCATCGATTCTATGGATTCATGTACTATCTTCCACTTGTCGTCAATTAAACTGTAGGTTTGTTTACAGCCGGTTATTACATCGTCAGAGATTCGTAGTGGGAATTTATTTCATAAAAGATTTTGTAAAAGATCTTATTGACAGTTGATAGAATAATAATTAGACTGGCCCGTTGGCGCAGTGGGTAGTGATCCTGCCTTCAGCTCCGCGGGTCGCGGGTTCGATTCCCGTCGAGGGCCAATATTTTCTATTAAAGGATTTGTTGGTTCTTCGAGCCTGGGTGTATATTTGTATTTAAGTATGTATTTAAAAATTATATAAGTATAGGTATATTCACCAGTTGTCTGTCGCCCATAACACAAGTATTAAGTTACTTACTTTGGGGACGGACGACCGCGTGTGTAAGTGTCCCATAATAATTAATCAATAATATCGTTGAATTTTGACTATTAAGTTTATTAAAGAAAACAAAAATGTCCTGTATGTATCTTCGCCATAAACTCAAAACTACTGAACGGGTTTTCATTCGATTTCTACAATAAGTTTTAATATGTTATTTGTAAAGTGTTTGTGTAAATTAATTGATATAATTTTAATAATTTCTATTGAGCTCAAAACAATGAGCTTTCATTATTATTCATTCCAACTTAATCCGTTTTAGATATAACAATACAATTTATTATCGGGATATGATTACGTCTTCTTTAGATATATTATATTTATTAAATCTTATTTGTATCCTGGTAAATAAGCTTTAAATGTGTCAAATTTCAAGAATATTAGTCTAGCGGAATGTCCGTGAACGGGTAATATAGACCAACAGACAAAAATGAAATTTATCGAATGTTATGAATATAATATTAGAATAATCAGTAGTAAGTGAATTAAGAACTAGTACGTAGGTGACCGAGCTTTGATCGGTAATTTTTTTAAAAGATACAAAAAAATGCAATAAAAAAATAGTGATGAAATCGAACTTAGGTTTCGAAACTTTTTTGGTCCGCGCGTTACCATTAGCTTGTCACAGTTTTGACAGCTAAAATTATGAGTTGCTATCTATTCCAATTTTTGTAGTTTTTTTAGTGGCCATTAACAGGGATACAACGTGTTTTTTTTTAATAAAACCTAGCTAGATCGATTTCTCCCCTAAAACCCCCTACATGCTAAATTTCAGGAAAGTCGCTGGAGCCGTTTCCGGGAATATATTTATATATATACATTCAAGATTAACTCATTTGAAAAAAAAAAAGATAATACCTAATTTACGTAGTAGGGCAGGGTAATGTGCAATGGCCCTGGATTTATTATGTTATTATTAATGTTATTATGCTTTGGTCGTGGTCACAGTGTTTCCTATGACAAGTTCTTTTTGTTCATCGCCGCGGTTGGTCGGGTGCCAACAGTGGCCAATCACTTAGGTGGCGAAGGCCGAGCTGCTGTGTACTATGATAGTAATAATCATCATCTTTAGTATATTTAGCAGAATATGGGCCTAACCTAACTTCAATATGTGGAAAAGAATTGGAATTAAAATAAGCCAATTACAAATACACTCAAATAATTAAAATTAATTTTGCTCGCTTAAAAATAAAAACTTACAAACACGCAAATTTGTTTCTGGTGTGATGAAAAAATCTGTACTAAGATTTACTTACAGATGCAACAGTGGCACAAAAAATATATATTTATGGGAATATTGTTGAATGCAGCGGATAATCTAAGCACGAAGCTATTTTGTCCGTAGTGGTATCCGGCTGAGTAGAATAGACCACCCTCTCTTACCGAGGAGTAGTAAAAGGCGACTAAGGTGAGTTGACACACCGTGTGGTATCCGGTTGAGTAAAATAGACCACACTTTCTTACAGAGATGTCGTAAAATAGGACTAAGATAAGTTGGCGTCAGGCAGGTGGCCGCAAAATATGTAACTAAATCAGGTCACAAAATGTTTATAACATGATGTGCCGCTCACACTTAGTGTAGGATTAGGGCAGGAAAATGATGAGTTAGTATGCGAAATTGGGGTCTGAAAAGCGGAGTGGTAACGAGAGCTTCTGAAGGGAACTTTAATACATCGCTTTTTCAGAAGTTGAGAGTGGTCTACAAGTCTATAGTACATTGCAGTTACGAAACCTCTCAGGAGCTGCCCGCCCGCCGGAGGTCAGCGCGCAGCACTACATCCTTTGGCCCTACGATTGCGACCAACTATTTTTAGTCCACACTATTTAGTTCCAATTGATGTTCATTAAAACACTTGACGTTCGTGACGCTCGAAACAATTGAGCTGTGATTCTCAAAGTGTAGTGCTGACCTCCAAAGACGTTTCAATTGCGAAGGGTATATAAATGATGAAAATGGTTCAAATATACATTTTAATTTAAAAAATGGCGATGTATGCAATGGATAAAATAGAAAACGATATAAAGGCTTCAAAGGTGGCAAGCGTTATTATAAATATTAGGAAGTAAGTAAAGTAAGTAATCTCCTGTTACTATTACTATCCCACTGCTGGGAATAGGCCTCTTCTCTCCGTAATGGGAGAGAAGGATTGGAGCTAAGACCTACCACGTTGCTCCGATGCGGATTGTAGGTTACACGCATCTCCAGAATTCCCTTGAGATATGCAGATTGCAATTATCAATTAGACACATAAGTTTTAACAGTAAAATTCTGTGTAGCCCGGGTTCGACCCGGGACCTCCTCGAAATAGTCACACGGTGTTACCGCTGGGCTACCACAGCTTGTTTTTGCATTTCAAATATTAAAATACCGTTAATTATGAATTTTTGTTGCTGTTTCTAAAGGCAAAATGGGAATTTTTGTATCATATACGTTATTCCTGTATATAAATTTAGTTATACCAAATTTTATCACTATTTTTTCGACTGTTTCAGAATTTTAAAAGCCTAACAGACAAACTGAGAGACGGATATTCGCATTTACAATATTAATATCTATATGAATTGCAGTAAAATTAAATCAAAATTTTAATAATATTGCTCTAATGTTTAAAGCGTAACACTTAGACGATTACATTTATATTTGTAGATCGATTGATGCAAATTTTTGAGGGACTCGTACTGAATTCATTGACAAATGTTACGTTATCGCGGATTATATCAAAATAATACTTTCCTGACTTTTTAATATTACATTATAGACATTTATCACTTAATTATTCATCCGGAACATAAACAAATAAGAACTTTTTTTCTATTAACTTGTATTTTTATTATTTCCGTTGAAGTACTTAAGTATACGAAATTTAGCGACCAATTATAAAATAAAACACTGAAACACCGCATCCAACTTATACATAATTTATTTTAAATCAGATTTTATTAAATCAGTGTTAATAGGAACTTATTTCATCGTATTTCTAAACACTACGCAAAACCTTGTTTTTCTACTTCTTCGTTCTTTTCACGGAGTAACATGTATCTATTCAAGGGATTTCCATTTCATACAATTGTGTCCCCGCGACCTTTTATGGCCTTTCGTCTTAACGATGTCGGTGACAAGGGATTTGTGTGGACACCGACCCCCTCCTGGAACTATTTGTTTAAAAGAGGATCTGAGAATTGTTTCCTCCCAGAGTCACTTATGTGATTTAAAACAATCATATCATAGTTAGTTAGCTTGGTTAAAAATCTAGATAATTTCAAATTTAATTCTTTATATTTACCTCTTTTTTAAATTTTAATTGGTTGGATGGAAGAGATTTCGCTTCCAGAATAAGCCCGTCATTGCAAATACTGTTGTTTTTTATTTTAATTTTTATATGAATTAATGCAGTAAAGAGATTACAAACAAACAAACTAAAAATCCATAACTTTTATAAACTAAGCTTTTGGTTTATTTTTATTATAATTCATTGCGGGCTTTAATAAATGGTTGCCAATCACTATTATTCATTAACATTAACTGAACCCACAAGCCCAGTATCTAACGCATTAAAAAATAATTATTAGTAGGATTTTCTTACATTTCTTAAATTTAATCATTCAATAACTATTACACAGTTCCAATTACATAAAGTGTGGCAACTCAGTACTAAAACCAAAATTAACGTCACAGAGAAAATCGTAAATACTATCGCCCATTCATTTTAGCCGACTTTCGGCTCTGGTAGAGGGTTAATTGAAATGCTGTACTAAATACACAGTCATATCACTCACTCGACTAATACCGTAACTGAAACATCAATAAAAAGATAAATCTTAAATTCAATTGCACACGATAAATTTGTCAGCAGCAGTTTTGTTCGTACTAAAGTATTGATAAAATTATTGCAAAAAATAATCGACGATGAATATATATGCAATGGTAAATCATTTAACGATTTTGCCTAGGAGTTTGTACGTTGATGCTTCGGTGATGGGGTATAACTATTGCTGAGATTATGGTAGCGAATGTGTGCAGTGCTGGAGTAGTGGTATCAATGTTTACGAATCTTGCATACATAAATGTGAAACTGCATACACCCTACAAAAAGCATTACATATATTTCCTCTAAATACAGATTATAGCAAAATAATATCATTAGTTTTGTATTAATGAAACACCCAAATATTAACGCCTATTTCTATAATGGAAAGCTATTGAGCTGTACCGCTTATATTATTATAGTAAATTGCGTATCGTTTATTTATATATTAATCAAACATACAAAGATTGTTAGACGCTCAAATACCTTTCTACCATACAACACTTAAACACAACACAAATTAATTTTACTACTTTTTTATAATTAGTTATGGTCATTAGCCTCTACCTGTCTGTATTGTTGAGTTCACACGTTTATCTCGGTTCGAACTTTTATCTAAACAGTCAATAGTTGACGTGTCGTTGAAATGCACTTTGAACCTCGTAAATGTTAATTACTACCTTTAGTTCCATTCAGAACTAACTCCCAACACGTTGTATGTGTTTGTTTATATCCAGAGAATCATACGAAGGCATTAGACCGTTTTAATTACGGAACTACGTTCATATCAGTTTAATGGTTTTCACTTTCGCTTCTCATGAAAATAGCTAATGAGGTTTTTCTTTATAACTTGGAGCTAAAAAGTTATTGCTACTTAAAAACATATACAGCTACAGATATCGTTAACGACACTCACATAGCTACAATGAAACGACCAAGTGCTTTTAACTAATGATAGTGTTTGACTACCTTTACCGTTTCTACTATCAAAGGTAGGCTAATCATTGTTGTGACTTATTAATGGCCATTAGAGTTAAAACTATTACATGAAGAGTTACTGTTATCTGAATGAATGGCCATTTTAACGTAGAAACGATTACATGAAAAGTTACTGTTATCTAAAATTGTAAAATGAAATAAATGTTCTATATCCGTACATTTTTTAGCTAAGAACCTATCTTGTTAAATGTAATCTATCAATTTTATTTAATTAAAAGGAGGCTGACAATGAAAACTGAATGGAGATTATATAAATGATGAAAACGTGTATTTAAATACTGTACGAGCTTCGTTCTGTATTTCAAGATTCGTTTAAGAGTGCAGTATTCGTATAAGATAGCAACGACGAAAACTAATTAGCTATAAGAATAAAAAATTTAAAAGAAGTACCAGCAACGACGATGAAGTACACGACGATTCACGTAAGCATATTAACGAAAACTGCACGTTTATTGAATTTGAAGTTATTTAATATAAGATTGGAGCAGCATGGTGGATCTTAGTTCCAATCCTCCTCTCCAAAAAACGGAGAGAGGAGGCCTATGCCCAACAGTGGGATAGTAACAGACCGATACTTTACTTTTATAAAGTACATCTTTTGTCGTCATTTATTCGTTCTAATAGGAGAGGTAAAGAATAACACAAGAACCGTAATAAGTACGTTCGGAGATGATGATGAATGAGTTTTTCTGTTAAAACTTGTGTCTAATTTATAATTGCAATTTATCACACGCTTTTCGGTGAAGGAAAACATCGTGAGGATACCTGCATATCTCTGGAGAATTCTGGAGGTATGTGTAACCTACTAATCCGCATTGGAGCAGCGTGGTAGGTCTTAGCTCCAAACCTTCTCTCCAAAAACGGAGAGAAGAGGCCTATTCTCAGCAGTGGGATAGTAACAGGCCGCTACTTACTTTTTACTTTTATTGCATGTTCGAGTTACATGTAGTTCAAAGGGAGAAATCGACCCCACACCCCACAGAGCAAGCTGCCGACTACTCGAGGCGCACCAACTGCTGTCGATATTTATACTAACAAAACCAATAAGCTCGTAACAACGCACATAGTTTAAGTTACAAAGTATTACACAGTAAACTCAAGTACCAAGCAGTTCACTGATTGGTACTGTTTAGGAAAATGCTTTCAAGAACCAATTTAAACAGGCCTATAAATTGATGAGGTGTTTTTAGATGAGTTGATGAGCAAGGTACGATCGATACTATTTGTTTAAAGTTTCCGCGACACAATCGACCAGCATTCGATTCTGTTCACTGAGCTAAAGAATGTTTAGCTTTATGAAATCAGTAGCACCAGCTGTGATTTCACTCGGCGACTACACATTATAGGTTTGAATTTCACAACTTTATCAAATAAATATGTTTTAGTATGATATACATCAAAATGTATTTTTCGTATTAAGCAATTTTAACGATTACTCTTCAACTGTTTAAAAGAATACATACGACATACATCACTATAATGCAACAATTGTTAGTTTCAAACGAGCAAGATTTTTTTTGTATAATTAAAACAAAGGTTTCTCGTAACTGCTCGCCCGAGCAAAAAATGTACAGAACTACTCGAGCGTGAAACAAAACAGCGATGCTCCGAGCCTAGCGTTCGTATCATACTAGATATCACTGCTTATTCTATAAAGCTACAAGTCTACAATTTCAAGATTGACAGCAACCCCGAGATATAGTTTAATACAGATACCGTTCGACAAATACTCCAAATACGATTTATAAACATATATATCGTTCGTCCGTTTTCATGGAAGCCATCCAGTACGCGTGACATTCTCGACGTTTGTTGAACACGTTTCTTAGAAATGTATCTTTGAATCACAAATATTGAAAGATGAATCCATTAAATAACGTTTCTACCCAAAGGATAAATACAGCACAGAGGAATAGAACTTTTAAGAGAGTTTCGCACAGTATATCTGTTGCTTCGGCAGCCGGGCACGCGCAAGGGCGGCGGCTCGTGGCGAATGCTGCTGGAACACCGGCAAATGCAATGAAAACCGAACCGCACAACGGAAGGGCGGCGCGGCTCCTGACGTCTTTTGTTTACAACGAGCCGGTTCCAGCCGCCACGGCGACGCAGGAATACCACGGGACACGCGACGACGCGACATCGAAACGTCGTCCGACGTTCCCCCGGCCTCGGGGTCGAGAAATGCAACGAACGTATCTCGCCACGACGTCCGGGGGAGTCGCGCGGCCGCTGTGTCGGGACGTCGACACGATCCACGGAATCACGACGACGCAAAAAAAACGGAGCAGCAATGCTGTATCGACGTTTGCGAAGCCGTAAGCCGAGACGGGCCCGATGTCGCGCCGCCGAACCGTTGAAATATCACTCCATCGGCGTTCTTGCGGCTTCCGAACACTTAGCACCGGACACCGGGACGCCCGCGGGGGCGGTAAGCTGGGTGGGGCTCGCTCACCTGAGCCTGACGGGCGGTGGGATGTTGAAAGCCGGGAACAGTTTCGCGTTGGGACTCTCGAACAGCATCGCGATCGTTTCGTTCACCGCGCGTGCATCGTGCACCCGTCCGCTCGGTTCGACGGCCGGCCGTACACTGACTGCACGCCCTCCCCGCGCCGTGACGTCACCGCGCCGCTCGCCGCCAGCGGCCTCTCGCTCGCTCGCCGCGCGCCAGAGCGGGACGCGAGCACAAGTCCGCAGTGAGCGCGGTGGCGACGCGTATGTCTCCGCTCGGCCCCTCCGGCCTCCGCTCCGCGTGCGGCGCGCGGCCGACCGTCGTACTTGTGGGGCTTGCCTGATGCCTCGCGCACACCGCTCCCGGCTGCGCTTATCATTTACTATGTCACTTTAAAATGACGACACCCGCTGCTGACTCCGAGGCAGGCCTGAGCCTGACGCACGCCGGTCCCAGTCCTGCTGCGGCGCCGCGCTCCCGAAGACCGCGCCTGCACAGGCTGTAACCTGTTTGTGTGAGCGTGCCTCAGTCGGGCCGCTCCGCCGCGAATGGGATAGGTCGTGACTCGTAACAAACAATTTCTTAACTTTAGCTGACATTTATAATGCAGCGGAAACAGCAACATTATATAGACTACATTCTACTTACTTTATTGAACAATATTAAGATATATGCAATTAGAAGAGAATTAATTTTCTGACGCTCATATTGAATACTTTTTACAATATAATTTACATCACGCTACATACTGGCCCCCTTTTATTGAAATACTGAAATGATAACTCCATATTACAATCTCCACCACTACACAACACTAATACCGCACATAATCACTAAAATACACTAAACTAACCAAACTTTCGAATGCTAAAAAATATAATAAATCAATAATTTTAAAAAGTACGAATTACACAAATTAACGACCGGGGTCAGTTTGTAAACAATTTGACAACCTATGGAACTTCATTGTCATAAAACTAAAAAACAACGCTTGAAATAAATTACTTTATAAACAATTTGGTTTTTCTACTTAATTAAGAAATTGCAAAATGTCGGTACGAAATTATAGAGGCGAAAACTTCAACCTAAACATTGCCAACATTAATAATGGGAAGCGAGCTGCTGTTTGTTGAAATATTACATTAAAAACTATCACGAATAATTAATTAAAATTTGTTTGTTAAAACGACTGTTTGAAACTGCAACTGCATATGACTGTTTCTGTCGTGACGTGTTTTAATTCAGTACATTTTTGTACTGGGTTTATACGAAATCAGCCTTGTTAGAAAATTCAAATTTAAAATATTCTTTAATAGCTTTTACCCGCAACTTCGTCCGCGTGGATGTTGTCATCCTATTCCTGCAGAATTAACAGGATTTCTATAGCCCATATGTTACCTACCCCGGTGTATAAGGAATAACTGTGCCAAATTTCATCGATATTGGTTCAGCGGATTCGCCGTGAAAGAGTAATACATTCATACCCACAAACTTTGGTTTTTTTTTATATAAGTAGAATACCTATATAAGTAGAAAGGAGATAGTATTCAAATAAACTTGCAAACAAGTGCTTTTGAATCGTTAACTCTACTGCTGTTCCTATCGAGAAGAGCCAGCAAGAAACTCGGCGGTTGCTCTTTTCAAAATAATACATTAAATAGTTTTTTTTTAAACTGCTGTACCGGAAAAGTTAAGAAACATGGATTGTGTTGAACTCAGGTTTTCAGTAAAATAAAGGAGAGAACTTATGTCAAGAGATGGTAACAGTGCTACGGCTGACCACCGCTGCCGGTGGTAGCTGTTGGTACGTCCATTGTTGATTTTGCGGTCGCGTTTAGTTTTTCATCGTAATCATTGCCGCTTTCTAAACTGATGAAATACAACCAAACAAAGTTTTCAATTACTTTTTTGTAACGCTCTCTTTTTCTGTGAACCGCACACCGAATGAAACCGCATTCGGTTAAGTGACGGGGTTCATTCTCGCTTGAAGCAGAGTAGCAGCTGACGGAGATATAAATCAGCATTTGCTGACCTGACTTGTATTCCTGTATGGTGTATTATCAGATATAATGGGTATTCATTGACCTCCTAAGCGTCTTACTTCTTCTTAATGACAACACCGTTTACAATCTAGCGCAAACCTTAAAATACATACCTACTTATAATTTATAGAAGACGTTGCTTAGCGGAATTTTATAATGAAAAAATTATGATAGAATTATTTTTAATTTACATTTTTTTAAACAACCCTGAATATAGCAAAGTGTTTATATCATTAGTTTTTAATGTCCTCGCTATTTATTGTTCTATACAAAAATTTCTAGTGGCAAATCGTAGTACAGCGCCATCTAGCAACGAATACAGGCGACGACAGGACAGCACTTTAATAATTAACGAACGAGGACGAGCTTAAACCTCAACAATTTGATATCTTGCAAGTATTTTTAAAGCGGTCATATATTATAATAAAATTCCATGTATGTTGTTGATGGCTTTCTCAGTTTTAAAAATCTTTAATCAGACACGTTCTATACTGACATTATTAACATACTAATTTGTAGAGCAACCACGGAGTGTTGTTAGCTGCAGCACCCACCTTCTGAGTCAGCGAAGATCCTTAATAAAGTGGGCTGCAGAAGTTCTTGGTACAAAATATCATTTTTGTACTGTCGTAGTTCTAACATGTAACAATTTCAATAAAGCATATTTCTCTGGGGGCGGGGGGATTGGTAATAAAATACACGTAAGTAGTAATTTAGTAGTATTTATTGATATTAACACCCTCCAGTATATGAATAGAGATCGAAATAAATCATCACACAACCACCGATGTGTTCACAGATATATTAAGAAACTACCAAAACAAATACCATATTATATGTTAATGTAAAAGATTCTTTAGCAATCGCGTATGTCGTTTGTAATGATGTTTTACCACTGTGACTCGACTTCATAATAAATACATATAGAAATATCAGTTTACATCGTGGTACCAAAGACACGATATCAAATGGCTTCACTGTTTATTTGAGAGTAAACGATAATATTGGGACAAATAGATGTAAATATAATCGTTTAAAACAGAAAAATGCAGCAGAACACGCTTCTGCTGAACTAATCAACGATTTTTGATGATAATCAATTATTTTTTCATCAAAAATTTATTATTTTAGGTACCCCTTTTTCTTTTTCTTGTTTTTTAAGATTAGATATGCATCGTTGGATGAAACCAATTTAGCCAAACTACACATTTTAATCAAATTTCACAAAAGAGCGCACCTGATATTATTTCTTGGTAGTTGTCCACTTTATTGTGATTAATTATTAATATTAAAAAAGGCAACTTTTGAAATAGTCAGAAAATATCGATTATTTCGTAAAAAAATAATCGATTTATAAATACGTAGGACTCATAGTCATGTTACTTAAGAACTAGGATTAAGAACTGGTGTGTTGCGGTCGGCGGCCCGGTATACATCACTTTACAAATTTCCAAAACGGAAAATAATATCCTGTAACTACATCGCTTCAAGGAGTTAACTGGATTTTTTTAAATAGGCTCTAGGTGTAAAGGTACATTAAACTACAATTGATGTCACCAGAGTTATCACTTCGTAATACGCGAGGTAAATTTTACAAGTGAAATCTGTAAAGCTCTAGAGTACAAAATAAGTGAATGAATACAAAATGTAATGTTCGAACGGCTCTCGTCCCGCCGGCGGAGCCCTACCGGCCGCAGCCGCCGCGCGAGCAGGCCGAGCGCCGCGGCGGCCGGTACGAGGAGGGCGCCGCGCCGCCCGCCAGCGGCAGGTAGCCTGCGGACAGGGGGGGGTTAGTTAGCCAGCACTGGACGGGCCCCCCACTGCTTAACAGTCCTCTCCGAGGCCCCACACGCCATCCCGCTCGCCGCGACCTCTCCCAGGTCGTCAGTCGCTGAGTTTTCCGGTGAGAGATCGTCACTCCAGCACTTAAGACCTTTACTCCTATTGATTCTGCGCACTACGTGCCGCTACCCTAAACTATATCAGTAAATTTGGTTATTCTAAAGTACTCCTGACTCCTGATATCCCCGGTCGTGTAGTAAGGTCCCCCTCCACCCCGTCCCCTTGAGGACCGCGACCCTCCCGTCGCGTATGGTCCTAGGATCCCGACCTCCTTCCCCCAATTATATACTAGATAAAAATGAAATTGAGAACCTAACTAATATCTCCTTCCGGGATATTATCAGATTTGTAAAAGCAACAGGTAGGTTAAAGCAGGTGACACTGTCGGAACAGCAGTGAAACCCTCGTCCCAACATGAGGAAATGGGTGGAATAGTCCAGAAATTGGAGCTGATCACCCGTCCTGAACCGACAGACGTCCACACAACTAGATAGATAGAAGGTCCCCTCTTCTCCACGTCCCCTCACGAGAACCTCCCCTCCCCCCCGTGACGTACCATCCTCGGAGCCCAGCCTCCTCCCCCCGCCGCCCGCGCCGTACTTCTCCAGTCGCTCCAGGTTCTCCTGCCGCTTGCGCTGCTCGCGCTGGAACGGGGAGCCAGGAGTGAGTCATTGTGACAGAACAGGATTCTGCATCCAACTGCCATGGCGAAGTGACCAAAGCCATATAGAGAAGTATTCAATATTGTTTATATTAATATAATCCAGAAAGAATCCAGCATCCTCTAGCAGTTATATTAAAGTCAGTGTCTTTTGACACACAACTCGAGGCTACTGGATGTCCTATCATCTAGATTGTGGTTAATGTTGATATTACGTTATTTAAACACAATACATTTTCAAAAAATTGTTACTGAACTCACAGGACATTTGTAATTTTGTTAAAAACTCAGTACAGATGGTTGCCACCAGTCAGACAGACCCCCCCACTGACCTCCTCCTGCTGCGCCGCCGCCCGCCGCGACTCCTCCTCCAGCAGCTGCTGCTGCCGCTCCCGCGCGCGCTGCACCGCCTCCATACGGGCCAGCGCCTTGTCCGGATCTGGATCTCATACAAATATGTTAGAACCAGCATCAAAAAGGGGGGGTCTATATAAACTGCCCCAAATCATCTAGCTCTGTCAACTGCAAGGGGTACTCCTGGAGAGTTTTACCAGTAAATTGCCTTATATTTATGATTTATTTGACATATTTACTTCCTCTGTAGCTGTACAGTTAAATGCAACCCTAATTTAGTTCTTTCACATATCTCTTAATGCCAGGCTCACCGGCTGCAAAACTGAGCTTCTCGGTAATCCAGTAATCTAA
Organism: Morpho helenor; assembly: GCA_029227775.1. Classification (NCBI taxonomy): domain Eukaryota; kingdom Metazoa; phylum Arthropoda; class Insecta; order Lepidoptera; family Nymphalidae; genus Morpho; species Morpho helenor. Next base: position 14,028,411 of record JARGCU010000011.1, read on the forward strand.
TCAGTATGAGCACAGCTTTATAACAAGATGTTCTGAACAAAAGTAATAATAAAATTATTTTGCTATAATCTGCAATAAATTTTCTTATTACTATTGTATTATAGATCTCTGCAAAGTAATGCCTAATTCCTTACATTATATTAAGATGTACTCAAATTGAGAAGCACTTCAACAACTAATGCAGTCACCTTTATGATAGGCAGCGTCTTCTCGAGCCTCCTGCCACTGCTTGTACTTGGGTTTCAGTTTCTGCACCAGGTAGATGGAGGCCGCCACCACCCCCACAATATGCCACCCATAGTTTGCCAGAAATTGGAGCACTGTGGATGTTTGGGTTATGACAAGTAGGTTGCATCAATACTACACTGTTATGCATACATGTATTTTTGTATGAAAATTATATTGAAAATTAGTTAAGTATGTAGTACATTTTTAAATATATAATGGATTGTTTTTAAATTTTTTATTGAATAAATTATTAAATGGTTGTTTTTAGACCTACACTGTAAAATTTTATAATTTAAACGAAATTTTATAGTTTGTTATTAATATTAATTTTTAAAAATAATACATAATAATAAAGTCGAATTTCAATAATGACTATTTTATTATTCAAATTAATACATAACAATAAAAACCCTCGATTTATTCATCTATATTTATTCATCTAATCGTTAATTTGCGATATACGGACACAATGCAATAAACACTATCAAGTTGTTATTTCGTAGATGTTTCTAGAGAATTCGTGCTTGGTCTGAAATCTTACCAAAAGTGATGGGGTTCACCAGAGTATATGTTTTCTCTTCCTCCACAAACTGATCCATTTTTATGTAATTCGGCTTTGAACGCCACTAAATCTGCGAAAGCAGCTTCCGCTCTGTAACCATGATGAAATCTCATTACGTATCTAATGTTTTAAAAGTTTCACTTTTAATTATCTATACTTTAACGTCAATTTTTGCTTTAAATATTTGACTACTTACTCTTTAAAATATAGTTTCAACTTTCAGATTAAAATTATATAAACAAATAACAATTAATTGCAGATATGACGTGTTTTTTGAATTTTGCGAATGAATGACGTTTGTATATTTGACAACTGACAATTCACGAGGTCAACTTTAAACGTTTCTTTTGACGCCACACAAACAAATCGTATTTATCAATCGTCTTAGTTTATTAGTAATTAATATTTAAACACCTTGGATTGTAAAAATAATATTTTGGATTCACCAAATTCAAAATATTCTTTATCCTTATTTGTTTCAAATTATATTATATAATTATAATTGCGTCAAATTGTAATGTAGCTAGCTACCACTGGTTCGAAAAGATGGTCTTCTCGAGAAGAAACAGCAAGAAACTAGGCGGTCCTTTTGTGTCAATTAATTAATTCTATGTCAAACAAAGTTACAATATAATTTTTTCAATGCGTAGCTGGTAACAGTTTACATCCAAGCTCACCATCTAGTATCATTTACGAAACCTTCAATGATATTTCAATAAGCTTTCAACAAGTGTACTTTTTTTGGACTTCTGTAAAGGCATTTCAGGAATTACATAAGTATTGTGACTATGACACGTATTATAAGTATTTTTTAAATTTCTATATAAACCAAAAAATTAAAACTACTAGGTATATTGAAGTCGCTCATATACTGAAAAATTCAGCATATTTTTGCTTCTGGCCGAGTGTTATCTTCAGGGAATACGAGATGGCGTACCAATAAAACATGCAAACTGTTTACAAAATAGTCATTTTATTTTGCTTCGTTCGCAACAATTCGGTCTCCACACACACAACACACACATATTTACAAAGATAATATCTAAACCAAACTAACAGTTACAGTATCCGTCCGCCGACCGACGTACATCCCTCGTACCAGACATGTTGCCACATGTAGACGACAACAAATATATGTAAGGGTGTCAATTAAATACACAGAAAAAATAAACTTACATCGATTTAAATTATATAAGACTATTTTGCTGTAATACGCAGTTACAGACGTAATTTTACATCGTAATCATTCTAGAGAATAACATTTTATTCTGTAAATCATTCAGAAGATACCCTTTCCTTAAAACGGTTCACGGCAGTATCGTTATCTTAAATTCCTTCACAAAATATTAAATACAGGCGCTATAGATGTTTATGATGTTTTGTATTGTTATGTACAAGATTTAATATTACACATATTAATACATGTTGCCACGTTCATCAGCGGAATTATTATAAGAGTACGTCTTACAAACAATATATTTACAATATTACAGTACAAACGGAGTTTATCCCGGTCCGTTGTAACATCGGACCTAACAACTTGTACACCTAGCTCAATAAGAGATCAGGAATAAGGCGCGCGCAGGCTGCCGCGGGCCGCTACGGCGCCAACAAACTGCAAAGCAAGTTTGTTAGAATGCAAGTTGGAGCCGCGACTTCGTTCGTGTCAATTTGACTGATTAAATTATGTATTAGGTTATTTTTCTTGTTCCTAAAGGGAAAACGGGAATTGTTGTATCGTATATGTTAGTAAATTTTCATAAATATGTCATCAAACGCATTTATTTGTTAATATGAGTTTTTATACTTTTAATGTTATGATTTTTAAGGGTTCGCTGTTCTGATACTATTAACGAGAGAAAATAGTATCCTCGAATGAATCCTTTAAGATTTCTAAAGATAGAACTTCCGTTTAAATTTTGATTAGTTTCCAATCGCTATGGAAATAAATTCGTGCCCCGTACGCGGCCCGTTACAATATGCGCCCGACTTAACGTTCCGTTGATACATTAATTCGTAAAAGACCTAATAATAATTGTTTTTCACTTAAAGTATCCTTAAAGTTACACATTATAGCACGATAAGCTTCCGGTTATAGAATTGACAGTAAATCTTACAGAGTCAAATAAAAATAACAATTCAACGCACACAATAAATTAAAACTAATAATAGACCACGAATATAAAATCATTATAATCGGTAACAGGTAATGATATTTTTTATTTAACTACCCTACAATGATCTCATTACAAAGTCAGCGCCCACCACACAGGTACGATCACTTGTACCGACGTTTGAAAAACGCGATGAAACATGATGGAAGTAAGTCTTTTTGAAAAGTCACGGGTTGAGATTGACATAGTGACACGAAACTAATATAATACTATCGTTTGTAAAACAATCAATGTGAATTTTCGTAAATCGCAGGTGACTATACCCATAACAATTCAAATATTTTGAAAATAAATATTTGATTCTCGCGATATACTAATCATACTAATACGAATGACTCGGAGAACCGCTCCACTGGCAGTTATTAAAATACATAAACAAGTGTGCCAAATATTCATGTTTTGAGATTATGATCTTCGTGAAACTATACTCGAAATATGCAATTATTTAGCAAGAAAGAATTCCCACAACAGTTATAATTTGTTAATGAAATAAATACTTTAAAAAACATGTATTTATGAATACGGCCGCTGCCAATATTAATAATTGTATACTTTGGTAAGATAATTATTAATAAGGTAATTCTAATTCATAATGAGTGATATTTGCGTACCAACTTTTTCTTTAATATAAATTGTCTCACTTCGTAGGCTAGCTGGCAGAGATCTCTGTCATAGGGATAAGTTGACTTTTGTACACTTTTTTTGTATAAATAAAATAAATAATTAATTATATACCCTAATATGTAATTCTCGTACCAAATGCTATCAAATGCTAAATGAACCGTTTGCGGTACGCGGTGTGGTGGGCGGCTAACCTTATTTCTACTGTACATTCGCTAACTAAATATAAATGTAAATTAATAATTATTGAATAAGTACGCATCCACAGAGACGGCACACTTGTCTTTTTAATTATTTTCATCACAAGCCACCTCGTACATAGTTAAATTTAAAAATCCGATAGAGATCAAATATTTAAAATGATATGACAAATTAAAGTAGTACCGTAATAATCCATCACAATAAGGATTTTTATAATGTTTCAAATGTCAATAAATCTTTAAAATGTTCATTTTTAGGTCACGTATGTGTAAAACGACGCTGTGATAAGAAATAACACTCGCACTGTACAGAGAAAACTGACCCATCATTTATTGTGTACTCCCTTTTTATAACTTAATTTTAGCGCTAGCAACACGAATTATCGGATAAAATACAGTAAAACGATACTTCCGGAATGTTAATTCACATTACATTCCGGTTGTTAGATACATGTAAATTAAGTAAATAATTAAAGTAGTTTTATACAATTTTATGTAAATTATTTGAGCTATAATTAATTATTTATTTGAAAAAGTTTGACTGATGATTCATGTTTATAATTAAGATGGCGCCACAATCGCTGGTGCCGAAATATTATGTAAGCGTCAATCAATTACTGATTTAGATATAAACAATAATTAATCAATTTTAAAATCACAACAAATTAATAGATAATATTTGAAAAACAGATTAACAATAAACACTTGATTAAAATATTAGGATATCAATACGTCACTGGATGTGACGTATGCGTTTGCTGTTACTCGTGCGATAACATATGCTATTTTTTAATTTGTATGTATTGGAATTTTATAAGTTATTTATTGATTAATTTTTGGCTTCCCATTAAAGATCCATCTATTCAATTAATTAATGTTTCAAATTAAGGCATGTCGGAGCGATCCATTCTACATCTTGTCTACTGTTATATGACACTGAATAAAAAAACAGTAGACATATACTAGTAAGAAATTGCGCGATTACAATACAATGAAACACATAAGTATGTCAAAAATAAAATATTAACTTAGGTTTAAACATTATATATAACATTAAGCACGTACAAGTTAAGTTACATGTCTGCACAAACATACACACACACTGGCCTCACTATGTATATACATCACACAGTACTGATGAACAGAGCACCCAAATTATCTTTGTTATGAACAGTTATATAGCAATAAGGAGATAATTTGAATCTTCCTGACAAGATATTGGAATTAAAATATAAAATAATGAATTACAAACATAAATTACGATTATATTACATAATTAATTATTATTATCTGTTACGTTTATGTTTCAATTATATAAATTAATTTGAACCTCGTAGTGCACGATTGTTACGATTAAATGTTTATATAAATTGTATTCCTAATTAATTGATTAAAGTATAATTCACTAAAAAAATCAATATCACATATGTATGGAGCAAGTTTCAGCACTCGACGGACGCCATGTGTCCACTTAATATATTTGATCGTACGGTATTCCGGAGTACAAAAGTTAAAAATACTTTTGTATATTCCCACTGCAGGCGGCGGGACCGCGCCCACCACACGAATACTACCCGATAAATACTGTTGAGTTTGCTTTTTTTACATAATATTACTCGACTTAGGTCCAAATTCTTTGTTATCCGAGAACCTCAGTACGACCTGAGATAGTGGCAGTTTTGGTGCGAGTGGTGTCCGGCGGGGAGGGGGGAGGAGGGAGCGGGTAGTGTTCGTGTAGTGCGTCTCTCCCGCACAGCCTGTACAGCAGCGCACGACATAAATCCTCAAGAGACACAATCAAATCACTAGCTAAAATATCCGACATGTCCAGTTCGCACTCATAAATCACGTGATTATTTCATGAATAATTCAATACAGGACACTGTGCGTAAGTACGTTACCAATATGTACAAACACTAACTACACCACACTATACTACACTACACACGACCGGTGGCTCCGCCGCGCGACCACTAGCGGGGTGAGCTCGATGACTGGTTACAGAGGGACGATCTTTTCGGACCGTCCCTCTGTTTCATTTAAAAAAGTCAAGTTTCATTTAAAATAGTCAGTAATCAGTTTAATTAATTTAAATTAATCCGATAAATTAATCAGTCATCGACCAATAAATTGACTTGTCACTAAAAAATATAAACGATTTCAGTCAGTGAACAACAAATTGGTTTTATTTATGGACAATATACATTACGTGCGGTCAGACTTAGGTAAGTCATCAGCTCGCACTGACAGCTTCGGATTCAAAAGTATTGGTAAGTTTGTGTGAGTGAGTGACACAATCACGAGTCGTCGGACACACAATAAACTTTAGGCGGGCCGTGGGGTTGGCGCAGTCGGTGCGACGTGACACTACACCGACACGAACCGTCGCACCGTCAACGAGCTGTATTCTATTTCACTATATCAATGGTCAATTTCTTTCCTAATTTAATTCGAAAGTCTTCATACGATTATATTCTTAGTTTAATTTACTATACATACACATGTCCTCTCAAACAAGGGTGAACATCGATTACCTATCAGGCTTACGAGGGGTTAAGTGGGGGTGGGGGCCGGGGGGGCTGCCGTCAGTGCCGCAGCAGGCCGCGCGCCTTGGGCGTCAGGCGGCGCACGCGGCCGCGGGACGAGATGGACACGGGCCCCGAGCCCCCCGAGCCCGACGAGCCCGGCGCCGCGTGCCCGTTGGCGTAGCTGTGGTCGTCGGGCGGGGGGCCCGGCGGGGGCCCGTGGGGGGGCCCGGGCGCGGCCTGCGCGTGCTGCCGGCGGCGGGCCAGCGCGCGCTGCTGCTGCTGCTGCAGCTGCAAGTGGTGCGGGCCGCGCTTGCTGATGGCGGCCGCCGAGTCCTCCTCGCTGTCCTCGTTGTACCGGCGCGGGCTGCCGCGCACCCGCAGCGACACGCCGCCCGAGGGCCCCGGCTGCTGCTCGCCCGACCGCCGCCTGCAACGTGCGACGTGTGGCGGTCGTGCCGGGGGGGGCGGTCCTCACCCGCAGGCCGTCGGGGGGCCTCACCTGTAGGCCAGCAGCGGGCGGTCGTCGTCCGTGGAGTCCTTGGGGCGGTAGGAGCGGTCGGACTCGTAGCGGCGCCGCTCGCCCGAGCCCGAGCCCGAGCCCCAGCCCGAGCCCGACTCCGAGCTGGACGAGGACCAGCTGCCGTCCGAGAGCCGCTCGCGAGTCCTGCGGGACGCCCGATACGTTAGTACCGCGAACAAAACTAGATGGCGCTGCATCGAAAAAATGTCCGCTGTCGTTTGGTTCGCGGAACATACATATATTATTATTAATTGTTAAATATTAAGAGTTCGTAAGCATCTCCATTACGTCATATAAGGTTCACCCTGAAAACCAGCTGCGCTGAGGGCGGACCTATATTTGACCATCATTCTATTTGTTATCTTTTCTTTTGTATTTCTTTTATTTGTATTTTGGTCAGATAAAAATTATTTATATTTTTAAAGTGGGCGCGACAACAGGAGCAATACCTCTTGAGCGGGCGCGCGGCGCCGCTGCTGGCCGAGCTGCGCACGCGGCGCCGCTTGCGGCCGGGGCGGGCCCGCTGCAACACACACACACAGGAACGTCAGTTAATGTCGCATGCATTCATTGAACGGTCTCGATTGAATACTAACCGACTATTTTTTAAACATTTTCAACATACATTCTATACACGAGACTAGAAAGAAATTTAAGATCCAAGTATGAACAAAAATTTTTCCATCCATATTCATACTAAAATATGGCAGTCTATCTGTTGGTCGCGGCTAATGCGCTGAGCGATGTCATGACATTTAGTGACAGTGATTAGTGACGTAGTTAGTGAGTATTTAGTGACGGTCTCTTCACGGGATCTCCATACAGCTCCCCGCGAACTTTATGAGATCGTCATTCTATATCCATCATCCAGTTTACCATACGAGTATATAATAACAAATACACATGGTACATTATGGCGGAAGTTGACGGTGGTATTGTGTCGGATGGCCACCATCTCAAACTCACCCCGGAGCCGTGCGGCACGCGGTGCGCCCGCGGCGGCACGTACTCCAACTCCTCGTCGCCCGGCGGCCGGGAGCCGTGCGGCACGCGGTGGGCTCGCGGCGGCACGTACTCCAGCTCGGCCTCGTCCTCCGCCAGCTCCTCCTCCACCACCTGCAGCGAGGTAGGGAATGAGGATTATCTGAGACATTGGCGGGGTCACAGGGACTCGCACTCCCTGACCGTCATCACAGCACATGCCGCACCATCCTACCGCTGCCACCAACAAGCTGCGATTCGGTCTAAGCTTGATACATACATAACAATAAACTGATACGTTGTACGATATTATTTATGATAATATCGTACGGCGCTCGGTCCATTCGTACCTTCAGGTTTCTTCGAGTCGATAAAGACAGTTCCATAAAAGGTATCACTTCATACAAATTGCAACGAATAATGGAATTATTTGTGTTCTAAAATAAGTACCGATTCATTATCTAATTAAAAATATTTAAAACATTTAATACAGAAACCTCCTTCCACGTTTGAGATTGTATCTGACACTACAGATTTCGTTTATATTAAGTTCAATACTTTGATTCCAGTGTTACACTGAACATGCAACTGGTGTATAAACAATTTCAGTACGAGCAGTATCTGCACCGACCTGTATCCGGTAGCCGCCGTCGGAGGCCGCGCCCTCGGAGCGGGCGGCGCGCGGACACTCTGCGGGACACGACATGTGTTAGGTACGGTTTATTATTGCTTGCAATGGATGCTGTAATAAACCTTTCCAGATTACGAGCACTCATAAAATAGTATGAAAAGAACATGTGAAAATGGTCTAGGAACATACTCGTGAAACAATTGTACAAATTCATCGAGTTATAGATATTGACAGAGTCATACGGACAGCGTATGCGACTCAGGTGGAGCGTCCGCGGCCAACGAGATTCAAAATAGATAACTTGACTCCTCCTATATTTTAATTAATGGATATTGATTGTATGCGAGTGAAATTAATTTTTGATTATAGTCCTCCGAGCCGGATTTAACTCATCGGGCCACGTACACTAGTACACGGTTTACATTCCCTCAGTGACGTCGTGCGAACGCGCTCACCTGGCGCCGCGCGGCTGCCGGACGACGCCGAGGCTGCACTCTTGCTCTTCTTGCCGACGCCTTTTCCTGAGCGAGGAGGGACGATATTATTTTTAAACTAATATTAGCAACGAGGATTAGAAACGTAATTGCAAAATATTTCACAGTAACACGTCACCTTTCCTGTGCGAGGTGAGCGGCACGTCGCTGTCCCACGAGTCCGCCCGGCGGCCGGCGCGGCGCGGCGCGTGCACGCGGCGGGACGTGGCGGCCAGCGGCTCGCCCTCCGAGCTGCCCGACGACGCCGCCTCCGCTGCGGACACGGAGCGTTACCGACCACCGCCGACCACTGCCCACCACCGCCCTACCGCCGCCCTACCGCCGCCGGCACTCACCGGGCCCGCGGGCCGCGCGCCGCCGGCCCCGTCCGCGCCCGCGCCGGGTCCGCGCCCGCCGCCCGCGCCGCCCGCCCCGCCCACTCTTGCCGCCCGGCTCCGCGGGCAGCCGCGCCCACAGCGCCTCGAACAGCGACGACAGCCGGACCGTCATCGAGTATATCTGCGGGGAGCGGCACGGTGCTACAGCCGCCGCGGCCGCCGACTACGGCCGACCGGGCCGCGCGCTCACCCGGCTGCGCTTGTTGGTGTTGTAGAGGCGGCTGTTGGCGAACACGAGCCGCACGTCGGCCGCCAGCTCGGCCGCGCGCGCGTACTGCCGCCGCTCGAGCCGCCGCCGCACCGTGCCCAGGTCCATGGGCCGCGCCACCACCGCCGGGTAGTCTGCGGACGGCGAATGCGGCACGTGTACGGCCCGGCCCCGAGCGGCCCCCGCCGGCTCCGACCGGCCCCGGGCCCGCACTCACCGGGCGCCTGCGCGGCCGACACGGGCTGCCGGAAGGGCTCGGCGTCGGCGGAGGCGCTCAGCTCCCGCAGCAGCGCCGCGCACGCCTCCCGCCAGCCGCGCCCCGCCCCGGCCTGCCCGCGCCCGCCCCGCCCCGCCCGCCCGCGGACCGACTTCCGCTTCTGCAAGCAGACCCCCGCTGACGAGTCGCGCTCGCCTCCAGTCCGCCCCGCGCCGCCCCGCCGAGACGTCACCTTGTCCGCGAGCGCGTCGTCGTCCGAGGAGTGGTAGGCGGCGGCCAGCTCGTGGTACTTGGCCACCACGTCCACCTGCTGCCACTCGCTGTCGGAGGCAACGGGCCGGTTAGTGTCAGTGTCGGTGGTAGTGTCAGCGTGTGGTGGCGGTGGTGGTGCCGACCTGATGGTGTGCAGCAGCAGGTCGGTGACGAGGCGCGCCTGGCGCACGATGGGCGAGTGCGGCTCGTTGAACTGCTCGGCGTTGGAGGCCAGGTAGCGCGCGTCGAACTGCGCCGCGGCCGCGCGCCGGTAGAACTGCGGACGGCGGGCGGTCAGTCGCGTGCGGCGCGCCGCGGCGGGCGGTCGCCGGGTCGGCCGGTGCTTCTCACCAGGTTGTCGAAGCGCGCGCGGATGGTGGCCAGGTCCACGGGGTAGGGCACCACCATGGCGTACGAGGGGTACTGCTGCAGGTCCACCGGCGCCACGAACGGCTCGGCCACCGACAGCGACATGACCTGCGAGATGTGGTGCGCGATGGTGCGGCAGGCGTGCGGCGGCCACTCCTGCGCGCGCGCCAGCACCGCCTCCAGCTCGTGGGGCAGCACCGCCACCGCGCCGCCCGGCTCCGACGGCAGCCTGTCGCCACACACCGTACGAATACTGACCACCGGTAGACATTCTCATTGGAATTTACAATTTTACTAGGAAACCAGAGGAAGCTGATAATATTTTCTACGAGTTTAGAAACGTGTTTCCTCCGGGACCGTCTCACCTCTCCGGGTCGAGGGGCTCCAGGTCCCAGGGCGACAGTCGCTCCACCTCCCCGTTGTCCCAGCGCACGCGAAGGGATAAAAAATGTGCTGCAAACGAATAAATTATATAATACAATTCTACGATTTTTTAGAACTTAACGACAATATATTTTGGGAGGTTAATTAAAAATCATGATGATCAGTCATTCAGCTAGGACACTATAATGTGAACTGTTTCGTTGCGTATAACTCAAATAAAATTAGTATCGCTAACTAAACTAGATGGCGCTGCATCGAAAAATGGCATCGCATCGGTTCGCGGAAGACGGACAAGTCAACCTTGGTCTGTTATCATTAACGAAATATATAAATACGCTACTGATAAAGTAGTAATAAAGTGTTTCTGATAGCTCTGAGGTGCGAAGGGCTACAGTGTGTCGGGCGGACACTCACACGCGGCCTCCGCGGCCCAGCCGTCGGGCTGCGCGGGGCGCGCGCCGGGCTGCGGCGGCGGCAGGCGCTCCAGCACGCGGCCCGTCCACCACGAGTCGTCGATCATGCAGCGGAAGCGGTCGCCGCCGCCCCAGCGCCGCGCCACCGCCGCCTCGTAGTGGTGGCGCAGCACCAGGAAGTCGATGACGTCGGGCATGTCGTGGTAGCGCACCGTCAGCGGGCGGCCGCCGCGCGCCAGCGACAGCCGCAGACTGGCCACGCGCGGCGGCCGGATCTCGTACTTGATGCCCACCACCTGCACCGCCTCGCAGTCCTGCCGGCCACACGGCGGCGGTCAGACCGCACTCCGACAGCCAGTAGGGGTCACCCAGCCGCGTCCCCGCCACTCACGTAGAGCTGCATCCTGTCCCAGGGCCGGTCCCGCGCGTGGATCTTGTACAGGTCCTTCTCGGCGACCGCCTCGAAGTAGCGTTGGTGGCCCTGTTGACACAGACTTTCATATATTTTTATATAATATCTAGATAATTTACATTTTCATTAGTGACTATTACGAACGTGTTTCATGGCAATACCGAGCAGCACAAAAATTTATAACGTGACACGTTCATTTATATTGTTTTAAGACCTTCAATGCTAATGTTAACAAATGGTCTATGAAAAATTATAAATAGACCAACAGAATCGAAGCGAACGGTCGACGTATGTTCGGGATGGTAACGGTACTCTAAACGACTGCTTGCAAATCTCGATACACTCGTTAAGAATATTACGAGTTCCTCATTATAACCTATATATTAGTACTGGTAGTAGTACGACGGGACAAATGCAATCACCAATCTGAAGTAGAGGCAGTGGTCGCCCATCTGCGGGTGGTAGGGCGCCTTGCGCGGCACCACGGCCGTCAGCCACTCGCCCACGCGGTACGCCTCGGGCAGCTCCGCGGAGCTCGGGCCCGCCGCGCCCGCCGCGCCCGACGTGCTCGGCGTGGCGGGCGCGGCGGGCGCGGCGGGCGCGGCGGGCGGCGCGGGGGGCGGGCGCCGCGCCGCGCCGGGCCTGTAGCGGGCGGGCGCGGGACGGCGGCGGGCGCGCGCGGGGGGTGCCAGCGCCGCGCCCGCCTCCCAGTCAGAGTACTGCGACGACGAGGAGCTGCAACGGACGGACCGATAGTAGGTGACTACAGTTAAACAAACACGAGGAGGAGCTTCATCCTTCTCTCTATCTCGTCCGCTTCGAAGGACCAAAAATATATAGAGACCGTCACGGAGCGGACGGCCTCACTGTACCTCGTCAGAAGCGGATCGACGTATCAGTCATGGTACGAGAGTGAGATCAAATCGAAACCGAGTAAGGAAATCGAAGCTAGTTACATCTGGCGTTCACCTGTCCGAGTACGTGGAGTCGCTGGAGCGGCGCGAGCGCGACGACCGCGACGAGCACGAGCGGGAACTGCGCGACGAGCGCGACGTGCGCGACGCGGACAGCCGCACCGACTCGTCCGAGGTGTCGCTGCCGCTGTACTCGACCGCGTCGGCCGCCTGCGCCGCGTCCGCCACCTCGTCCTGCAGCCGGACCTGCGCCTGCGCCGCGGGCGCGGGGCGGGGCGGCGCGGGGCGCGGCGCGCGGCGGCGGCCGGGCCGGCGGCGCGGGCCCTCGCCCGGCGCCGTGCTGATCATGAGCGGGCGGCGCCGCATCTCGCGCCGGTACCAGCTCAGCTCCCACGCGTGCAGCTCCTGGCTGGCAGACGGCGGCCGTCAGCGGCGTGCCGGTGGCGGCGGCGGCGCGGTGGCGGTGCCGGGCGCTCACCTGGTGCGCTCGAGGCGCTCGCGCGCGGCGGCGGCCAGCGGCGGCACGACGGGCCGCGTGCTGAGCGGCACGTCCAGGCCCTGCCAGGAGCCGGCCGTGTGCCGCACGCCCTCGCCGCGCCACACGCCCTGCGCGGCGGGCGCGGCCGGCTCCTCGGGCGGCGTCAGCGGCTCGGCGGCCAGCGCCTCGATCATGGCGTCGAGCCTCGTGCGCGGCACCAGCTGCTCCAGCGGCAGCGCCTCCCGCCCGGGCACCAGCCGCTGCAGCCGCGGCGGGTGCGGCGCGCCCTCCACGTCCACCAGGAAGGGCGGCGGCATCAGGTGCGGCGGCAGCTCGGTCTGCTCGTCCAGCGCGCCGCCGAGCGCGTCCCGCACCAGCGGCCGGTAGTCCGTGTGGAAGAACAGCTCGGTCGGCAGCCGCGCCAGCAGCGGGTGGCCGGCGCCGAGCCCGAGCAGCAGCAGGTGGCCGTGCGAGTCGGACGCGGCCACCGAGGTGCCGTCGGCGCCCCACTTGGCGTCGAAGATGGCGCCCTCGCCCTGGCCCTCGATCACGTTGTGGAAGCTCGCGAGCGGCTCGTCCTCGTCCGCGTGCCACACGAACAGCTGGCCGTCGTGGCCGGCCGAGAGCAGCACGCCGGGCAGCCGCGGGTGCGCCTCCAGCACGTAGGCCTCGTCCCGGTGGCCGGCCAGCACGCGCACCTGCGTGCAGCTCCGCGCGCACCACACGCGCACCGTGCTGTCCGACACGGCCGTCATCACGTACGCGTCGCTGCAGTCCCAGCAGACCATGGTCACCTTGAGCTTGCGGCGGTCCTGTTCGGGCCGGTCCTGCTCGGCACGCAGCACCGTGTGCCGCCACTGCGTCGCGTGCAGCGTCCACAGCGCGGCCGTGCCGTCCTTGCTGCCGGACACGAAGCGCAGCCCGCGGTGCGCCCAGGCCAGCGAGTCCACGGCGTCCGCGTGCGCCGCCGTCTCCAGCACGCGGCGCGGCGCCGGCCCGTGCAGCGCGTACACGCGCACGCGCTGGTCCGCGCTGCCGGCCGCCAGGAAGGCGCCGCCCGCCGACCAGGCCGCGCAGATCATGTGGCAGGCGCCGGGCCGCAGCCGCTCCACGTACTGCACGGGCCGCGGCGCGAACTGGCCGTCGCGCGAGCACGACCAGAAGGCCACCGAGCCGTCCGTGCTGGTGGAGGCCAGCCGGCGCGCGCCGCCCTCGCCGCAGCCCGGCGCCCACGCCACCGACGTGATGGTGCCGGCGTGCGCGTGCAGCACGGCCCGCGGCGCGCCGCTGGCCAGGCACCACACGCGCACCAGCCGCTCCACCGAGCCGCACGCCAGCAGCGCGCCGTCCGCCGACGCCGACACGTCCGTGATCTCGGCGCCGGCGCCGCGCAGCGTGGCCGCCAGCCGCCCGTCGGCCGCGCGCCACACCTTCACCAGCAGGTCGTCGGCGCCGGTCAGCACGAAGCGCCCGCTGCGGTCCACGGCCAGGCAGTACACGGCCGACAGGTGGCCCAGCGTGCGCCGCTGCAGCGCCAGCCCGCGCAGCAGCCGCGCCGGGAACGGCCGCGCCGGCCCGCCCGCCTCGCGCGCGCCCAGCCGCCGCACTGCGCGCGACCACGGCACGCGTTTTATATATATATTATAGTAGGAGCCCACGGATCCGCTCCGCTAGAATCCACTCACCGAGCGAATGATCCTGTTTGTACCACGCATACTTGGGCTTGGGGCGCACCAGCGACTCGCTCAGCAGCGACAGGCGCGCGCTCAGCTGGCGCTGGCTCTGCTGCTGCTGCTCGGCGTGCTGCTGCTGCTGCTCGGCGGGCTGCTGGTGCTGTTCGGCGGGCGCGCTGCTCGCCAGCTGCAGCGCGCGCTCGCACACCGAGGCCAGGCGGCGCCACGACACCTCCGAGTATTGCGAGTCCTGTGAGAAACCCTCGAACATAAATATATATTAAACAATTTTAAGATTGACGAAATTTTGATAACGAAATCGGGAGTATCTTACACGATGATAGCAATAACTAAAACAATATAAAATTAATTAAAAGACATAGCTGCCCTACGGACGGTAAATGTGAAAGTTAGCTCGGACGACTGTTAGCTGTATCACTACATATTATAAAACAAAGTCGCATTCTTTGTCCATATATCCTTATGTACGCATAAAACTTTAAAACTACGCAACAGATTTTGATGCGGTTTTTTTAATAGTTAGAGTGATTCCAGAGGAAGGTTTGTACGTATAATAACATTCAATACGGAGTAGAGAAATACTGTAATTTTTGACGTTTCTGTAAATAATGAAATTTTTTTCTACTTACATTGCAAACGCAGGCTAAACCCTACGAGATTTATCAAAATGATGTACTATGTATTTGTACACATTGAAAAGGCCTACAGAAAAGTCCGCGATGGTATATGTCTATCTCTTATGGATAACCCACTATAGCATTTTTATATATAGCACTATAACATTATGCCGTGAGGACGCCGCGCTTCACCCTATAGCACTTGGAATCTTTTAAGAGTTTGTTTAAAGACATTCTGTAATTAATTGTAAAAATAAAATACATAGGTAAAATGTAAAAGTAAAAAAGTAAAAATGTACTATATGAGTTTAGATATTCCAAAGATAGCAGGAAATCTTCTTGGTATAGGGAGAGGAAATTGTTTTTCTCCAAATTTAACGCTTGCGGGCCACGGGCAGTAATGAATAAATCAAAACTACTGGATCGATTTTAATCATTTTTTTTACACTGACTGACATGGGATATATATTTTATACCCGTGCGAAGCAGGGGCATGCCGCTAGTTAATATTAGTAAAGTATTTTAAGCCCAAATCAGAACTAAATAAATATTTTGAAGCTTATAAAAAAATACTATTCTATGGCATCGTGAAAATTTATGTACTTAGTGCTGATAATGTATGCGACAGAGACATATATAGTTTGGTTGTACATACTAAGTAGTTAAAAAAAAATGTGGTAACTAAACTAACTCAAAATACTGGACAAGCTGTCCTCATTTATTTGGGTGCTCGCTGTAATGATAAATTCATCAATGTTTCAAGTTTAGAATATCAATTATTTTTCATTGTTTTTTTTTGCACTAGCTAAAACGATGGTAAAATGTCAAGTGCATAATTTTAATGCTGCTGGAAAATTGCAAACGTAATAGTGGCTAACTTTAAATAGTACCGCGCTACAGCCGGCCAGTTCCGAGTCAGTCCGGTCGAGTTCGACCAATAACAGGTCGCCGTGCGCAATATCGGAAGGCAGACAGAGATAGAAGATTTTCTAAGGCAGTTTAATTTAAGAGAGAGAGAGACAGAAGTGACTTAATTTACGCGATCGCGCAAATTCAATGCATGATGTATGATAATTTTCATAAAATCATAAAAAACTTTTAAATATTCACTTAAACTCTACTCAAACATTTTTTAAGGTATTCCATCATATTTTCACGGTCATTTTCATGTAAAACACGATACAAAAAAAAATTGCATTTCGACACAATTTAATGTTTTCTAATCACTTATCAGCTTCTAAAACGTAAATAAACACAAAAATTCGCGCTAACAAATTCCAAACTCACCAATTCATTGAACGATTGCGAATGTTCATTGCCCTCCCAGTCCAGTCGTCGGGGCAACACCTGCAACAACGAAAACACCACAAAAACTTTTCAGTAAACTTTCAGCGAGTTTGACAGCCGCCTCCACGTGCCTTCGCGACCAAAACAACAATAAGCTCTAACCCCCGCACTAGGAAAAGCTTGAACTCACCTCTACGCTCTCCAACTCTTTTAACAAAGTCTGTGAAATAAAAAAAGGATTATTAGAATTTAAAACGCTATATTTAAATTATTTATTAACATTTCTAATCGTTTTACCTTTGCAGTTTCTTTCAGCGGGCCCCCGCAGAGAAATTTCGCTATCAAAAAGTAAAGTTCTGAAACCGGGAAAGCGACCATTACTCGACCTCGCACACAAGAAAGTCTCTTTATCTAGCTCGATTTTGAAGCACTGGACTTACCGGGAACGACATTGACCGTCGGTTTAGGATCCTCCATAATCCTATTTTATTTATATTCGGTCAAATCGGACCACAAACATCACAGATACCTATAAAATCCATCAAACATTTCACGTCGAAGATTACATTGTTGACGAAAGATAATGCAACCTCCTGTAATAATAGCAAAATGGCGTTTACTGTCACGGTCAAGCAGCCTCTGACGAAATCAGTCGGTAAAGCGATACACCACCTCGTACCTCAATCGTCCCACAGATGGCAGGTTTATTGATAAAATAGAGTTACCATTGAATTATTTCGCCCGCAAAGATAATTAATCGCATTATAACTTAATCAAGAATATGATGAAATTATTTATTTTGCAGATGGATGTCAAGACATGATTATATACAAGTTAAGACTTACAATAAAAAGTATACCATATAGCCGTAGCCATGAAATTAATTTGCAGAATTTGTTTCATATACAAGGTAACTCCTATTTTCAAATGTCAATTGATGTCGACTTTTTTGAGGTGAACGCACTGTTCATGTTGTCGAGAAATCTTGAAAATCGTGATATTTAGTTAAAAATACAGATTTTGTGAAATAACTTCAAATTTTAAGATTGTTATGAACTATGGTTTAGCTAATTGAATATGTAATTTTGTTGCGAAACTAAGAGTTTTGGTTACAAGCTATGGTATTTACACCAGCCATGCACCTAATAATTTAAAGATCGTCGGGACTCTCGTCCAGCAGCTGCTTTTTCAGAAGTAGCAAGCTCCTGAGGATGCCTTCGTGTCATCTTTTAAATTGTATGTTTTCAGTAAGCTCTAAGCGCTGCACACCTTGTTACTACATCGTTATCTGTTCGCGCGTTTATTATTTGTATATATTTTTTACATTGAGTATTGTATACGTACTTAACAATTTTATTTTCGCTACAAGGTAATTTGTTTATTTATATAAAAGCTCGACAAAGAAATAGATACAATATAAAATTTATATATAACTAGCGGCATGCCCCTGCTTCGCACGGGTATAAAATATATATCCCATGTCAGTCACTGTAAAAAAAATGATTAAAATCGATCCGGTAGTTTTGATTTATTCATTATTGCCCGTGGCCCGCAAGCGTTAAATTTGGAGAAAAACAATTTCCTTTCCCTATACCAGGAAGATTTCCTGCTATCTTTGGAATATCTAAATTCATATAGTACATTTTTACTTATTTACTTTTACATTTTCCCTATGTATTTTATTTTTACAATTAATTACAGAATGTCTTTAAACAAACTCTTGAAAGAGCGAAATCGCTGCTAAAGTCGAAGTGTTATTTACAGAAATCTCAAAAATTACAGTATTTCTCTGCTTCGTATTGAATGTTATTATACGTACAAACCTTCCTTTTGAATCACTCTATCTATTAAAAAAAACCGCATCAAATTCGGTTGCATAGTTTTAAAGTTTTATGCGTACATACAGAAATTTGGACTTTGTTTTATAATATGTATATAATATAATTATTTTTTTAAATAAAATAAATATTCTTTGCATTTAAAAGATATCCATAAAAAACACATTACTTTTTGAGAACTATAAATATAAATATTATAAATAAATTTAGATAATATTAAGACAAATTGATGTAATAGATAAGAACTAATATGTTTTCAGACATTGTTACTCACATTTATTATTCTCTTAAGTAGTAATTAAAATAATGTTCAATAAAACTTTTGTAATGAATTTTTCAGATAAATTGTTTCGTAATATATAAAAATATTCGTAATTCTTTTCTATTCTCAAAAAAAAAAAATTATTGTAACTGTTAGCCCAGTGTGTAAGCTTCTATTGTGCCAAGTTTTTTGTATATTGTTTCAGTGGATTAGTGTTGAGTTGAGTTGTGTTAAGGGACAAACAGACAGATGGAGATAGGTTTATGGTATTAGTATGGACATATAATTTATTCCAGAAATGGCCAATACTTATTTTGTTGAAGACCAAAAAACTGCAGTCTGTAATTAGTGTATTTACATTTACTATAATATTGACAATTTAAAGGTATTTGTTAGTTCTTCTTTCACCGGAGCAGCAATCGGACAAGATTCCTGTTGAGATGCCTGTATGAGGCAAGAGAGTGAATTTACACAGTGCTTGCCAAATAAGTGTGCTGTTATAATGCATCATGCTGTTAAGCTGATGAAAGATTAAAAGCTCGCTCTCGCTCTCCATCATCCGTATCAAATAATTCGGCATCTCTCTGCCATTAAGTAATCTGTCGCAGAGGGCGCGGCATGTCGGGCGCCGCCGGCTCGGGCGCGTCCTCCGCGCTGGGCGGCCTGGGCGGCTCGCTGGAGGACAAGGACTGCGACCTGCTGTGCCCCGTGTGCTTCGAGCTCATCGACGAGGCCTACGTGACGCGCTGCGGCCACTCCTTCTGCTACGCCTGCATCGCCAAGTCCGTGGAGCTGCACCGGCGCTGCCCCAAGTGCGGCGCCGCGCTGGCCGGCCGCGACCACTACTTCCCCAACTTCCTGCTCAACGAGCTGGTGGCGCGGCGGCGGCTGCGCGGCGGACCGGCCGCCCGCCCCGCGCCGCCGCCCGACGCCGAGCGCCTGCGCGCGCTGCTGGCGGCCGAGGCGCGCCACCTGGCGCTGCCCGACGTCGAGGGCATGCTGGACGTGCTGACGCGGCGCAAGCGGCTGCTGGAGGCCGAGTCGGCGGCCGCGCACCACCGGCTGCTGTACGAGTTCCTGGCGCAGCTGCACCGCCACCGCACGCACCAGCTCGAGCAGCTGACGCGCGAGGCCGCGCTCGTCCGGCGGGACATGGAGCAGGTGTCGGGCGTGCTGCGCGAGCTGCGCGCCGGCGCCGCCGAGCCGGCCGCGCCGCCCGAGCCGCCCGAGCGCCCGCCGCCCGAGCGCCCGCCGCCCGAGCGCCCGCTGGCCGACGCGCGCGACGTGCGCCCGCGGCTCGCCGACGCGGACCCGCCCCGTACGTACCGCGGCCGCGCGCCGCCCGCCGCGTACCGCCCTCTGCCTACCGCACATACCGCACTAACCGCCGCGTGTCGCAGGCAGCCCGGCCGACGACGACGACGAGAGCTTCGCGACGGGCGCGGGCGGCGGCGACGCGCTGGCGGCACGGTGGCGACGGCTGGCGGCGCACTTCGACGACTTCGTGCAGGTAGCGGCGGGCCGGCACCGGCCAGTAATGATTTGAATTGAAGTAATGATATCTTTTCGCGGATGACTCACTGATTCGCTCACTAATCCAGTTTCATATTCGAACAACCCGAGAGAGTAACAGTAGTTACTCTCTCGGGTGACAATCGTTCGCTCG
Source organism: Morpho helenor (assembly GCA_029227775.1). Classification (NCBI taxonomy): domain Eukaryota; kingdom Metazoa; phylum Arthropoda; class Insecta; order Lepidoptera; family Nymphalidae; genus Morpho; species Morpho helenor. The sequence goes on from JARGCU010000011.1 coordinate 14,048,738, forward strand.
GTCGCTACTTCTGCTAGAGTGACCCTCCCCCCGCCGTCCGCAGTGCTACTTCGCGCACCGCGCCGACGAGCTGTACTTCCCGGGCTCCGGCTCGGGCTCGGCCACGCCCGCCGCGCCCTCCCCGCCCGCGCCCGCCGCCCGCGCCGCACCCGAGGCCGACCCCGTGCCGCAGCAGGGGCCCGCACCGCCCCCGGGGCCCCCGGGGCCCGCGCCCGACTCGAGGGCCTCCAGCGCCGCCGGTGAGTGTCCGGGCAGGTCGGGGGCGGCCCCGCTCCGAGCCGGTACGAGTGGTCTGTCGCGCGTCCCGCCGCAGGCGACCAGCGCGCGCCCGAGGCGGAGCCGGCAGCGTGCGGCGCGGCCGACGGTGCGGCCGGCGGAGCGGTCGGCGGTGCGGTCGGCATTGCGGCCGGCGGTGCGGTCGCGGAGTGCGGCGGGCTGGAGGCGTTCCGCGCGGACCTGGCGGCCTTCACGCGGTACCGCGCGCTGCGGCCGCTGGCCACGCTGTCGTACTGCAGCGACGCCATCAACTACTCCACCATCGTGTCCACCATCGAGTTCGACAAGGACGACGAATTCTTCGCCATCGCCGGCGTCACCAAGCGCATCAAGGTACACCCGCTCACAAGTACGCAGCTCGCGCGGGACGGCCACGGAGGCGGCCGCGACGACCGCGTCGATATCTATATTTTCTTGTCACATGGAGTAACGCTGAACTTATAAAAAGTATTGTCCATTAATCGGTCCAATTCGTTCCGCACGTCCGTTCGTCGTATGGCGTGGATTGAAATTAATCTTTTAATATTTTTCTATTGTAAACATGAACCCCCTAGGTGTTCGAGTTCGAGGCGGTGGTGCGCGACGCGGTGGACGTGCACTACCCGTGCGCCGAGATGCAGTGCTCGCACAAGATCTCGTGCGTGTCGTGGAACGCGTACCACAAGCACGTGCTGGCCTCCTCCGACTACGAGGGCACCGTCAGCGTGTGGGACGCCAACACGGGCGTGCGCACGCGCGCGCTGCAGGTGCGTGCCGGGCGAGGTCCGCGCGACGTCCGCCCGACGTCCGAGTGACGTCCGCACCACTCCCCCCGGCAGGAGCACGACAAGCGCTGCTGGTCGGTGCACTTCAACCGCGCGGACGTGCGGCTGCTGGCCTCGGGCTCGGACGACGCGCGCGTCAAGCTGTGGGCGCTGAACGCGGAGCGCTCGGTGGCCACGCTGGAGGCCAAGTTCAACGTGTGCTGCGTGCGCTTCAACCCGCGCAGCTCGGCGCACCTGGCCTTCGGCTCGGCCGACCACTGCGTGCACTACTACGACCTGCGGGCGCCGCGCGCGCCGCTGGCCGTGTTCCGCGACCACCGCAAGGCCGTCTCCTACGTGCAGTTCCTGGACGCGCGCACGCTGGTCTCCGCCTCCACGGACTCGCAGCTGAAGCTGTGGCGCGTGGAGTCGCCGCGCTGCGTGCGCTCCTTCACCGGCCACGCCAACGAGAAGAACTTCGTGGGGCTCGCCACGGACGGCCGCTACGTGGCGTGCGGCTCCGAGAACAACGCGCTGTACGTGTACTACAGCGGGCTGGCGCGGCCGCTGCTGGCCTACCGCTTCGACGCGCTGCGCGGCTTCCTGGAGCGCGAGCGCCGCGACGAGGAGCCCGCCGAGTTCGTGTCCGCCGTGTGCTGGCGGCGCGCGCCCGAGCGGCCCGCGCTGCTGGCGGCCAACAGCCAGGGCACCATCAAGGTGCTGGAGCTGGTGTAGCGGCCCCCCGCGGCCCGCGCTGCTGGCGGCCGACAGCCAGGGCACCATCAAGGTGCTGGAGCTGGTGTAGCGGCCCCCCGCGGCCCGCGCTGCTGGCGGCCGACAGCCAGGGCACCATCAAGGTGCTGGAGCTGGTGTAGCGGCCCCCCGCGGCCCGCGCTGCTGGCGGCCGACAGCCAGGGCACCATCAAGGTGCTGGAGCTGGTGTAGCGGCCCCCCGCGGCCCGCGCTGCTGGCGGCCGACAGCCAGGGCACCATCAAGGTGCTGGAGCTGGTGTAGCGGCCCGCTACCGCCACCCGCCGCCCGCGCTGCTGGCGGCCAACAGCCAGGGCACCATCAAGGTGCTGGAGCTGGTGTAGCGGCCCCACCCGCCACCCGCGGCCCGCGCTGCTGGCGGCCAACAGCCAGGGCACCATCAAGGTGCTGGAGCTGGTGTAGCGGCCCGCTACCGCCACCCGCCGCCCGCGCTGCTGGCGGCCAACAGCCAGGGCACCATCAAGGTGCTGGAGCTGGTGTAGCGGCCCCCCGCGGCCCGCGCTGCTGGCGGCCAACAGCCAGGGCACCATCAAGGTGCTGGAGCTGGTGTAGCGGCCCCCCGCGGCCCGCGCTGCTGGCGGCCAACAGCCAGGGCACCATCAAGGTGCTGGAGCTGGTGTAGCGGCCCCCCGCGGCCCGCGCTGCTGGCGGCCGACAGCCAGGGCACCATCAAGGTGCTGGAGCTGGTGTAGCGGCCCGCTACCGCCACCCGCCGCCCGCGCTGCTGGCGGCCAACAGCCAGGGCACCATCAAGGTGCTGGAGCTGGTGTAGCGGCCCGCTACCGCCACCCGCCGCCCGCGCTGCTGGCGGCCAACAGCCAGGGCACCATCAAGGTGCTGGAGCTGGTGTAGCGGCCCCACCCGCCACCCGCGGCCCGCGCTGCTGGCGGCCAACAGCCAGGGCACCATCAAGGTGCTGGAGCTGATGTAGCGGCCCGCTACCGCCACCCGCCGCCCGCGCTGCTGGCGGCCGACAGCCAGAGCACCCTTCAGTGTCCGGCCCCCTCTCCCGACGAGCCCGAGTCGTGTAGTGTAAATGTAATCCGTGACGTGAATTCCAATATCGTAAATTGTAATTTCAAATATCTTTATATAGATATATATATGATGTGTAAAAATAGTATGAAAATAAATTTGACCCCGTACGTCCGCGCGTTCCTCGCTAGTGTCGCCGCCGTGTGTGTGTGTGCAGCCGGGTGGTCCGGCTCCGACACGCCGTTGTGATTTACAATTCTAAAATATTGTTACGATAGCTTAGGATAATCTCACTCGATGTTTGGTTCCGGCGGAGCTCAGCTCGCGGCGCCGGAGGTGACGTCACGGACCTGTACCGTGTCGAGACGTGCGATATGTTTCCGGTACCCAGTTCCAACCCAATCACTGACTTCATACCCCCCTCCCTTCATTCCCCTAGTTCCTACCACTATTAGTGCATTATGTATGAAGGACAGCTATATTCATTGCTTGTTATTTATATCGTTCGCCGGTGAAGGTGTCGTCGCCGCAGCTCCCGCGGGCTGCGTTCCGCTGGATACTTTTCCTTAACAGAGTTATAATATAAATTATTTTGAAATTAAATAGTGCATTGTAAACTTAAATATGTATCAGAATAATAAAAATATCATATGGATATGTTATATCGTCGCACCACCAGTTATAACCACCTTCAAGTCAGACAAACAGTCCACACATATTTTTGGTAATATTTTTAACAAATTATCATCGAACAGATCGAAGTTTTAATATTGAAACGTCCTGTAAATGTGTAAATAGAGCTTTATGTTTTTATTTTCATTATTTTTATTTCGTCCCTCCGCTGCCCCCAGATCCTTCGTTTGCGACTAGTAAAATAAAAATCTTAGTATTTTCTTAAATTCTTATAAATTTATTAAGCTATCATAAACTAATTTATATCGCGTATATGAAATTATTTTAGCTGGACGCAGATTTGAGTGCGGTTTCGACTTAAATTAATTATATAATGAATTTATTTTTTTGCGTTGTGTTGCGGTGAGCGTTATTGTATGTACTAAATCATAAGATATCGTACTACATTATACGACATTACGAGTATACGCGACATAAATCTGTTGTTTATTGTTATTTCTTTATACTTTTATTCTATTACTGTATAAATTTAGGAACGTCGTACAAATCTTATATAGCTGTAACGCTGGATTTACATCGACATAATACACTATAAGATGTTTTATGGAAGCGTCTCGTTATAGCTATGAGAGGTTTAACGAGCGTCGAACTTTTGAATGAATTTTTTTGAATATTTTGTGCACTTAATATTAAAATTATATCACTATTTCTTGATATTTGCGGGTGCAATAAGGTGTTGATGAATATTTTTGATTGAATAGATAATATATGTAGGTTAGGAGTATACGAGTGCCAAAAGTGTTCGCGGGGAGCGGCCCCCGGACATGTATTTACAAATACTATAGATGACGAAATTAGCGACACGAGCGATGCGAGAGCAGCGGCGGCCTCAGGGGCTAGTTGTAGCCGGAGTCGCACACACACACAGCCGCAAAGCAGACAACTGTAGCGATACAATGATCAGTTCGTCGTAAAACTGTTTCAGACGTTCCGGTTCCGTTTTCATAATGTAATTACTGATGATTCTATTTTCCAAATTAAATCTAGGTAATTGATTCCAAGTATACGTGCGTTAACGAATTATAGCATAGTTTTACTCAGGAGGAATGTATCGTTCACGTACGTTAGTTGACATATACGAGTACTTCAGATGAATAACTACGATCGATGGACGTATCGACTGTTATCCCACGCGTGGGACTGGCTCCGGCCGCTGCTCTGGTGTCGCGGCGCCGCGTAGTGTTTAGTGCTGTTCCAGTAAAGTGTCCCCGAACAGACTTGTGTTTTATTGATACCCTCATTTTGTAAAAACTCGAATTAAACTGAGATCTCGTCAAAATGCAGCGTTTCGTTGACAAAAGACTGATCGATAAGGTCCTGACGAACCCGCCGATCGCGCCGAAGGTTTAACGCATAGAGTGGCAACATTAAAACAGCAATAAATTTACGTTGGTATCATTTACTGCGACAAATGGAAATGTTTTTGTGAATTAAACAAGAAATAATAAGTAAATAAATTTATTCCAACAATAATCAGTCAACATGTCATAATTTACATTCGATTCGTTCCACGCGGAGGTCGGGCCGCGCCGCGCGGTGCTATTTGTCGACTGTACTGTATCGTATGCAGACTGTACTGTATCGTATGCAGACTGTACTGTATCGTATGCAGACTGTACAGTATCGTATGCAGACTGTACTGTATCGTATGCAGACTGTACTGTATCATACGCAGACTGTACTGTATCGTATGCAGACTGTACAGTATTGTATGCAGACTGTACTCTGCCGTACGTCGACGTCCATTCCGCGAGCCGGCAGCACCGCCGTGTGAAGAAACAAAAAGATTTCAAAATGGACAATATTCCACACAATATATTACTATATAATCCTAAATCGACCCACCGTGCACGTTGTGCTATAAAAATAATTGAAAATGTCATAAATGATCAGTTTTTCCCCGTAAATTATAATTTTATACCTCCAAAGAATAAACAAAATACACTACACGCACAGCCCCGCTACCTCGGCTGCAGTCGGCTCGGCGGTAGCCCAATAGCCTACTACTCATATTTTCATGTAATTAAATACGAACAAAGTATTATAAATAAGTTAAACGAACACACAGTAACGATACCAAGGCGAGCTCGTGCACCGCCGGCGGGACACGGGCCGGGGCACGGTCAAGCAAATTACTATGTTTAGTAAAAAAAATCCATCAATGTAAAAATTAAGAAGAAAACTTAATTTTTAACAACATTTTGGTTTTAAATACGACAGGCGAAAATAGATTTCAACATTCTATTATATAGTGAGGAGCAGTATACAGCGCGAGCCTGTCTGCGAACACGCTGCTCGCCTGCAACATTCCAATCAGTATTTTACATTTAACTACATTCGAAATCGTTGTACTTAGAACAACAGACAACAGGAGGCCGCTCGGACGTGTCGCGGTCGTGTCGCAGTCGTGTCGTGGCGACCGACGCTCGGCCCGACGAATGCTATATCTTAGCGGAAGACGACAGCGGTTGCGATACACGGTACTACCATTAAGAAATAACTACTAACGATTATAGTAATTATGAGGTTGTCTGTTTTCTCGATTCGAGAGTCGCGCGTGCCGACCGACACGAGGCGGTGGCGACCGACTGGCGCTGGCGCGGGGCGATAGGTCTCGGCGGGTGCCGGGCACCTACAGCATCAGCAGCACAGGATGACATCCCACGAGAGGCGGCACGGTGCGGCGGGCGACGAGCGGCTCCCGGCGGCTCGGTGGCGACACCCAACCGAATCAACTTCCAGATCTCCATTCGTTATTCGCATACCGTTTCCTTTTGTATTTGAACCCGTGTTGTATTCGTCAGAGCGCGTTGGGGTTGAACAGGCGGCGAGTGCGCGGCGGCCGGGCGGCGCTGGCGGCGGACGACCGTCTGGTCGTGCGTCGGTGCACCGTGTCTTTGTCGTCGTCGCTGTCCGGGAACTTTTTATGTAGTCGTCGACCAGAGTTAGTGGACTGCCTGGTGGCGGGGGCCCGGGGCCGGGCGCGGGGCCCCTCGTCGCCGCGGGGCCGGCCCGAGCGCGTGCGGCGCCGCGGGCCGGGGCCGCTGTCGGAGCCCGAGGTGGGCGAGGTGGGCGAGTTGGGCGTGGAGCGGTAGCGGCGCGCGAACCGCCTGCTCAGCTCCGAGTACGTGGGCGTCGGCACGCGGACCATGGCGCGGGGGGGCAGCGCGCCGCCCGCTCGGGAGCTGCGGCCTCCGGACGAGCTGCGGGAGCCGGACGAGCTGCGGGCCCGGAACGTGCTGTGGGAACTGGACGAGCTGCGGGAACTTGACGAGTTGCGGGCTCGAGACGAGCTGCGGGAACTTGACGAGCTGCGAGCTCGAGGCGGGCTGCGGGCGCGGCCGGCGTCGTCCGATGACTCGGCTCCAGTATCTACAATGATCGCACGTGTTATACAAATCGTGTATTTCCGTTAGTTCGTCACTAACCGTCGATTTGAAGATTTCATCGATTAAAAAAATCGAGGGTAACCTAAATACACACAAAGGCACAACAAGAGAGGATAAAAAGAAGGTAAAATGCCACCTCAATTGTCAGCTCAAGGGTATAAAAAATAAAGTCTTATAACAGACTCATACTCCAGATGTGATGTATGTCACGTTCAAATCTAATAATTTATTATTTTTATTAGAATAAGATCATTCCAGAGGTTTATCACCAGATAATGTCCATTTAAACATAGAAAATAATGTACTGACCGTACTGTATTTAGCCACAAGAATTATTACAAATTTTGAATAAAATACATGATGTAGAAGGCGGGAAGAATATGAATGACCGTACCCGATTCTATTACACTTCGTATGTAATGCATGACCTCGACAGAGACTAAAATAAGAAGCAGCTCGACCGGCTCAATAATCGTTCCCTGGGGGACTGCAGGCCGAGTCGCACGAGCTACAATGGTATGACGGTAGCGATAGCTATTCGTCTAAAATTTAATTAAGAGGTGGCCCAGTTTAACGTGTAGATCGTTATATTCTGCCGATACAGGATGCCAAATATCGCTCCAGAATATATCGATCGACAATGTTCGAACGCGTTCGAGAAATCTGGACGAGCGTGAGATTAAAAATTAGAAACGAGTCCGAGGGCTCGTAGGTTTTCATACCTTTTTCTATATCTACGTCTCTCAGCGCCGCCGCCGGCGCGGAGCGGTCCAGCGCGGGCCGCGGCCGCCGCGCCCACGCGCCCCGCTCGGCCGGCGCGGGCGGCGGGCTGCGGCGCGCCGGCCCCTTGGCGCCCCGCATGCAGCCGGCGGCGGCGGCGGCGCGCAGGCGCGAGGCCTCCGCGGCGGGCAGCGAGGTGGAGCCGAGCGCCGGCAGCAGGTAGCGCAGGTACCGGTTGCGGAGCGAGTGCCAGGAGCGGACTGCGGACACACGGACGTCAGGCCGCGCTCCCCCCGCCGGCGGTGGCGGCGGTGGCCGCGTACTCACAGTGTCCCGTGGCGCGCTCGTGCTCCGGCTGCAGCTCCTGCCACAGCTGGTTGCCGTTGACGCGGCGCGCGCGGCCGGCGCCCGCCACCCAGCGCACGATGCTCTCGTCCTCGGGCGCGGAGTACTCGCGGCCCGCGCTGCGGGCACGAGGGGTTAGAGCGGTTAGAGCGGGGCTAGAGCGGGGGCGGGAGGCGATCTGACGCGCGGAAGGCGCCCACAATGAAACAGATATGTCGCATAACACACTCACGCATATTCCCAGACACATATCCGTAGTCGCCTACCGTCCGATACGACGGACGGTCAATATGAAGTAAACATTTATCTCGATCCGTTCCCCGACGTAACTCACCGCTTGGGCAGGCCGGCCTCGGCAGCGGCCCGCGCGGCGCCGCTCGGATGGTGACCGATCTTTTGGTTGGCAGTCGTCGTCGTGCTCTCCCTCAACACTCGGTGCCCCTTTTTGAACTGTCCGTTGGCTCTCCGCTCCACCGGTCCCGTTTTAGCTACGTTCTCCTTGTTCACTTCTTTAGAATTCGTGTTAGTGTCTCTCTTCATTTGTTTGGATTTATTGACGGTGTCCCTGTTGATATGTTTGGATTCGGTGTCGGTTTCTTTGTTTGTTTCTTTAGATCTATTGACGGCGTCCCTGTTTGTCGGTTTAGATCCGTTAACGGCGTCTCCGTTCGCTTCTTTAGATTTAGTGTCATTTACTTTGTTTATTTCCTTAGATTTAGTGACAGTGTTCGTTCTTCTAGATTTATTAATATTGTCTATACTTATTTGTTTAGATTTATTGGCAATTTCACTATTCACTTTCTTAGATTTAGCGATGGTGTCCTTTGTTACCGCTTCAGATTCAACGACAGCGTCATCGTTGAGGGCTTCAGATTTGGTGATATTCTTCCTGTTCTCCACTTTTTCATTCACATCTCTCGTTTTCACAGGAGATTTTGTGGTGAGTGGTCTCGTTCGGCCGCGGGTCGCCGTGGAGTCCTCCGGGCGGGCGGCGCGGTGCGGCCGGCAGTCGGTCCGCAGCATCTCGGCGATCCTCCGACATCTCTCCACGTTCACGAGTGGATTCAGTTTGTAAAATATTAGTCCTTTGTACGTGTCGTCAGCATCGAATCGTCTTAGGTCCACGTCGAACACGTTCCGGGCGTCGTTCTCCACGAACGTCCGCAGCACCGTCACGTCCTCCTCCGTAATCAGCAGCTCCTTGCAATCATTATTTTCTATTTCCTGAGTTCGTTTCCTCGCGGCCGGCAATGATTCGTTCGATGTTCCATCGCTCCTTTGGGACTCGGACTCCGCGGAACGTTTATTTTTACGTTCTGATGATGGAATATCAACAGTCGGTGAACTCGATGTTTTCTTATCTACATTCCTTCTCTTCGCGTCCCGTCCGGCCGAGGCGCCGCCCGGCGATAGCTTGCGTTTTGAAATTATTTTTTTTCGAACAATCGGTCCCTGCCTTTCCTGAGTTCTATTTTCAGTCATCTCTGTATTGGATGCCCTGAGAGAGGATCCAGAACAGTCCGCAGAGCCGCTCCGTCGTCGGTCCGCGGCGGGCGCGGTCTGCACGCCGACGCTGGCGCGGGCCGCCGGGACGCGCTCGACGGTGGCGTCCGCGCTGCACCTGCAAAACAAACAGTTCGCCATAATGTATATATAGTAAAGTGTCACTATAGAGTATGTCACCTTAGAATATATAGAATACATTTATATATAAATCCTTGTTAAGTTTGCAGGCAGCCTTAAAACTCATAACTCTCTTTTATGGCTTTGATGTGTTTTTTACAAATAAAATTGAGAAATTTCCATGCAGTTTTCCTCTTATTTCTATTTCAACTTTCTAATATATATATATATTTTAATATGACATTGTTATTATTTGGTTTTTGATCTGATTAGCTCAGAACTAAACTAATAAATAATTCAAACTTCTCAAACTTCTTTATAAAATTATGATTTTTACTGGAGACCGCTCAACCTTAATTTGAGCCACAATATTGAAATTACAGGTGTGTGTGTGTCACAGACAGACAGTATATTAATATGGTTTCTACATTGTAGACTTCTACACCAACACCAGTCTAATAAGCAACTTGACTGCAGCCGTACGAGCACTCAAGAGAGTGTTTGTACGGTTGTGAACAGCACAGAGTGACATAGACTATAGCAATATTAAAATAAAAACATACGTTATATTGAGTCGTTGGCAACAATAGTGGCAGCGGCGGACGCTGACCTCGTCCACTGCAGTCTCACCACTCTCTGGCCGCCTGGAAGGAAGGACAGTGAAGGAGAGTTAGCCCAATAAGATATAATCATGATATACTAGACCAGTCATGGCGTTAACTACAACATGTTAAATAATATACTTGTGTGTAAAGTTTCATATAAACTAAACATTATTAATGCTATTATACAGACTGGAATAGTTGTGAATAAAAACTATATTAACATTACATTCAGTGAGTACTCTCTGCATGTTAAACTGAGTAGCGGTCGTAACTAATAAGATTATTATTTGTAACTTAAAATTGTTGTAAAGTGTTATACTTCTATATTAATTAATACATTTTATTCCACACATCTCAACTGGAATTCCAAACAACACTAATAAATTCAACTGAAGTACAAAAAATGATTAGCATCTATAGCATGATATATGAAAGTTCAAAAGTATGTACTTATTATGTGCATTGGAAATGGGTGGAATAGTCCGGAATAGGAGCTGACCACCCGCCCTGCACCGACAGGCGTCCCCGAAATTAGATAGATATTATGTGCCACCGTTCGTACGCTACAACTTAGTACCGACTGCAATGAATACTTTACCAATATTAAGCAGTAGTTATAATGATATCGGATAGCCGCTCGGATTTCCAACAAATTACCACCGCGGTAACGGTAAGGACTTCTAACGTGTTTTACTTTTTCACCCAAACCCCTGCGGTGCTCTCTATGTGTAAATTGTAAACAAACAAAACATTAACATTAAAAAGTAAACTACAGATTGTCGACCGCCAGCCGCGCAGTGGATGTATTGCGATATGTCAGCATCGTGCCAGCAGGCGGCTGGCGCAGTGCGGGAGGGACGAGAGAGGAGAGAGAGCTTACGGCGCGCGCTCCAGCCGCGGGCCGCAGCGCACGGCGGAGGGCCGGCCGGCCGCCAGCGCGCGCAGCCCGCGCAGCACGGGCCCGCGCGGCGCGCGCTCCAGCCGCCCGCCGCGCACCACCACGAAGCGCGCCGCGCCCCAGCCCGCCACGCGCCCCGACGCCGGCTCCAGAGAGCGCCAGCGCCGCGCGCCGCGCACCGCGAACTGCACCGTCGGCATCGTCGCCCGCGTCACCCGCCGCCGCTGTGCTATTGCGTGCCGAGCCTCGGGCTCCGCTTGTTTACGTCCATTCGTATTGCGATTTGCATCCGATGCCACTACGACCCACGTATCCCGCCAAATTTTTTGACAGCGACGTATCACGGATAAGGATGTAAAAATAAACGATTTTTATAATAATCGATTATTTTATTAAAATAGTCGATTATTAATAATCGATTTATTTATAATGAAAACGATTTTTCAAAATTTTTATCGTTCTTTTTCATTTTTATTCTTTTTTTTCTTGTTTTTAAAGAAGTAGCCAAAGTAAACATTAGAATCGAATTTCACAAAAGCCCATCTGTTATTATTTATTGGTATACTGCGTCCATCATATTATCAGTCTTTTGACAGCTCACGCTCATTAAGTTTTGTATTGCTTACGTACAAATATCATACAAATAATATTTGTACTTTATGGATGGATACCGCCCACTTAGTGATGTCACACATAATGGTTATGCCACGATTATGCCACAGATTAAAAATAATCGGTAGAAATCGATGTTACGAGTATTAAAAGACATTTAATAACATTATATAAAGTTTTACTTTCTTCTTAGTTAATACATGAATACAAATAAAACAATCAGGATATTTTAATTTATTTTATTAGCACGAGTCGTCGGAATGATAATCAACACTAGACTCCTCCGATGAGGAGTCTTCAGTAGCAGTTATTATTAGCTCTTGTGTAGATAATATATTATCAAACGCAATATCACGTTCCCAATCAGAGAATATTACTCTTTTAGTTCTTTCCACCACACTTGCCCAGTTCTCGGCCGTTACGTGGGTGCAAGCATTTTTTAGCAATTGCAACATTTTATTCGCTGTGAATGGGGGGCTTGTATTGCAACTCGCAGCATGCCCTTTTACTTGTGCCCATATAAGTTCTATTGCGTTGTACTGGCAGTGGTATGGAGGAATCCGAAGAACAGTATGGCCATATTCTGCTGCCATTTCATTGATTACATAGCGTTTTGCTCTCTTTTTGGTTTTTAATATTTTTATTAATTCAACTTTTAACATTGAGTCGTCCACATTTTCTCCATTGTCCCGAAGCCAATTAATTATTTCATGCTTTTTATTAGCCTGTGTTGGCATTTTGTCAATTTGACGGGAGTGGTAGGGCGCATTATCAATAAAAATTATTGATGGTTCTTCCAATGAAATGAGCATTTTTTTGAACCACTCTTCATACACATTTGCATTCATCTCTTCGTGGTAGTCATTTGATTTCTTCGATTTAAATGCCAACAGTGCGTCTTGTACAAATCCTTTTGCTGTACCTGCATGGCAAATGATTAGGCGCTCACCTTTTCCCATTGGTACTGAGGAAGTGGAATCAGCAGTATCATCAGTCCAGAAACGAGATAGTGTGTGGTTAGCGTTGAGCCATGTTTCATCCGTGAAAACAATATTTGCCCAATCTTGTATTTTCTTTGCCTCTCTTAAAAAATCACAACGTGCTTTAGCTATATCTGTGCGTTCCATTAATAATTTTCTTTTATTTAACTTTTTATATGAAAAGCCAATTGTGTTCAAAACTTTGACCAAAGAAGATTTTTCACCATGAAATAGACCACTTCTTTTCAAAGAAACAATAAGTTTTCTCAAAGTTGGAATTTCTTTTCTCAAGTAGTAATCTAGTTTACGTAGGTTATCATTAATCGAATTACTTAGGTACGTAATTCGATTAATGATAGTAGGTAGTATAATCGGAATGGTATCGCATACGAGAATCTTTAGGACATCACTATCGTCAATCTGTCAAAAGATGGTTAGTATAATGGACAGTGTATAGTTCACCACTTTAATTAGCCTTTATTCAAAAGGACCACCTTTCAAATAATCAGAAAGAAACGTTTGATGTTAATCGATTTTTTAAATATCGATTCAGGGAAATCAACTGGATTATTTATTAATCGATTTTTTTCTACTCCAAGTTCATACTTAATTATCTGCAGTCGATGGCTGTCAAAAGCTTTTTTTTCTTAAACGTTACTGACGTAGGATCCAGTTTTTTAGGGCGAACTATGTTGCGCTCGAAGATTATTGTCACAGATGAGCGATGGTCCCGTTTGTTTTATTTATTTATTTTATTTCTTTCTTTTTATACATTTAGTTAGAAAAGCGAAAGAAAAAGTAAAACAGAACACGCATAAAGGCAAGGGCCGCCTTTATACTTTTTTTCCCTAAAAGGGATCTCATCCAGTCAACCTTAGAGTAACAGAAAGAAAAATATAAAAAGTGTAATACTGGTAATATAGAAAAAAATAAAAAGAAAAATTTGCATTAATTTAACTATTTAATCTTTACATTAATTTGGTTAAATAAATAGATGAATAAAGATGCTACTAATATATAATTACTTAAGACAAATAGCTTCTAGTCTGTAAGTTAAACACCCAAAGGGAAAGAGATTTCCGGATCGATACTGGTAAATCATTCCACAGCTTAACACTTTGAAAGCTTGATCTCGAGTAAGTCAGTGAGGAACATTTAGGGAAGGCAAGGTCTAAGGTGTTTATACTCGTAGGTCTTAGCCGGCCACATCCTACATCCGACAAGAAGTTGAAACGCTCTTTAAGATATATTGGTAGTAAGGGATTAAAGAGTACTGTATAAAGAAGTGATAGAATATTAAAATTTCTTCTGGATCGGATCGGAACTCAGTGATGTGCTTAAACTTACGAAGGACAAAAATGTATCTTATTAGATACATTTTAAAGACGTTCAAGCTTAGCCAACAGTTCATCTGTAAGATCTAAAAATACTGAATCGCCATCGCCCAACATAGACAGCAGTAAAGGTCTAGGAAGCATAATTTTAGTTGAAAGGTGGAAAGGTAAACGCAAAGCTAAATGTGTTCTAAGTTTCAAAAAATATTTTAATTTTGTTTCATATTTTTAATTGAATCAACCTCGACCCACAGCGCTGCATCGTTGGAGCCGGAAGGTAATAATATAGTACAAGCAAACAAATCGATTGAAGTCTATCGAGATAGGCGATCGAATTACATCGAGTGGCGAATCGATCGCAGCCCCCGATAACACTACAATGACACAAAGTGAGTCCTGCGTCTGGGGAAGGGGGGAAGGGAGGTGGGAGTAGGAGGTATTATTAATAGCGGTACTAAAGATGATATCGATTATACAAGCAGACTTTATAAATGTAAGCCTACATCTATAAAGTTCAAGCAGAATTTTATACCAATTCGTAACGAGTGACGAGTTCAGCCACAGGACGGGCGTGTCTCGTCAGTGTCGCACAAAATCCGCAACATAGAGAATACTTATAGGTGTCCGCGACCGCTCGGACCATACGGGCACTCGGCCCGACTCCGGCTCGACGGAGCGTACGAGATCAAAAAAAAAAAAAATCAAAAATGTTTATTTCTTACCAACATTCATTACAAAAAATATAGATTGAGACCTTCTAGTAAGTATTAGAATACTTGTGTCAGAAGGTCTCGCTCTTCCATAACAAAAGTAAGTTATATAAATATTAAAGGTAAGTATTTACTATTTATTAAGTTATAATTATAGCGTACATGTATGTGTGTGTGTGTGTGTGTGTGTGTGTGTGTGTGTGTGTGTGTGTGTGTGTGTGTGTGTGTGTGTGTGTGTGTGTGTGTGTGGGTGTGGGTGTGTGTGTGGGTGTGTTTGTTTTGTTTTGTGGGAGGGTGTAGGTGGTTGTGCGTGTGTGTGCATTTAGATCTGTGTATTTAAGATGTTTATTCTAATAGAGCTTCCGTATCTTCATAATTTAATGTTTGTAGCCAATAAGATAAAGTGTTTTTGCAGTTATAGTAAGTCATCATATATATATTCAATTTTTTATTAATTATGTCGTATAAGTGTGACGCTTGTTTATTGTACTGACGCCCAGCAAAAGCTGTTTTAGTTTTAACAAAGGGAGTGACATTTTTTATTCTTCTTTTATTTAGAATAGGCAATACGATAGATCACTCAAATGCAACATGTTTTGAGTCCGAGAATAAACAACAAGAGTGTACGAGTACACCAGCAGCCCGCGGCCGCGCCTAGGACTATACTATGACTAGAACTGTAGTTGTAACTAGTAGAAGGAGGCGTCGCTTTGCGGAACTCCAGAGCACAGTAGCGATGTTAGAGTTACGTCGTTACGTGTATATTGTATAAGTATACGTATCGCTAAGTGTAGGACACGACCCGTATCGTATCTTATTCGTGCAGGATTAGTTCTTATTTTAGATTATTTTTAGTTTAGTTATCGCGTGGTCGCGCCCATCTCCTGATGACGTTTACGAGGCGAAATTATCTTTGAGATCGAAATACCAGTATATTGTGAAATAATTTGAAACTATCGCAGCGGGGTAGACCTCGGGAGGCCGTCATTCGAGGCCCGTCGCGGCGCCCTGCCCTCCGAGGAGGTTCTCCGCCTCGCATCGAGAATGTCGACACTCGTTCGGCGGTGACGGAGACATCGTCGCTCGAGTTTGATCAGGTGTTCCACTGTTGTTTATTCACTTACCGTTACTAACGGCGCGCGATATGCTGCAATGTACGCAGTATATTTGGTACGAACTTGTGCAGTAGTTAGTAACGAAACCGAGTCGCAGTGTGTCGTGCGCTCGCCGCCCGACGTTCGTTCTGACGTACTGTTCTGTTCTGGTGACGCGGGGCTCACGGGCGGCCGTCGGGTACTCGGGGCTTGGAATCGACTAGGAATCAGTTGAAGAACGCTCCCTGCGACATTGCGAGCGGCAGCGACGGTGCGAGCGCAGCGCGGGCACATTGGCGTACTTGACGGTGACAGGTAGAGACCGGACGGTGCGCGCCGCGACTGCACGTGACTCCGCACTCGCAGAGCTCGGCGCGACTACTTTAATACGACTGCACCGCGGGCAGCTCTACACAGTGGGACAGTCCGCGCCGCACGTCGGACCGAGTGGGAACAGTGAATTATAAACACCAGAGTACGGTGTACGAGTTCGTTGAAATATTTAAATAGCTACAAGTGCACGAAACAATAAAGGCACCAGAGCACCGGTCAGCAGAGAGATACGTCGAGGCAGTCCCCCTACGATGGTGCTCGGCGGATCATACTTGTATTTAGTGCGTTTCCTCCGCTTTCACTAATACAAATTAAAAAAGTTCTATCTAATTACAAACTTAGTATAGCTCCTAGGTGAGGCTACACTAGTTAGCCGTACGAATAACGCTAGAGGTCCGCCCCCGGCTCACTCGGCGCGGACCAGATACCTAACGTACGATTCGTTTCATACGACGAGGGCCGACGTCGCGAACGAGAAGGCAACCGTCAACGACAATAATTCTAAAATATGTAAAACCTTAAAGATATCCATCACCTTAAATAATTTGTGATGTCACGATTTTATGGAAAATTTCAAAGGTAAACGCTCAACCTTCGCAGACAATGACGGCAGCCGCCGCGCGGCGCCGTTTAATCTCCGGCGCGTTTCCGCGTGGCGTCGGAGCTCTTACACGATTCATTTTGTATTTATTTCGTGTCGCACAGAATAATTTGTATCAGCGTAATAATTAACATCTTTTTCTTTCTTTTTTTTTTGGGACACTAACTAAAGCTGTTAGCCATGAAGGCTTTGACAGCGTCACCGGGAGAGCGGGCGAGCGCAGAAGCATCGCCGGGGGTTGAGCTGGGAGAGCGGGTCTCGAAAGAGGCCCGCAGCATCCTGGGAGCGTCGCCTTAAGGGTGCCTCCCGTGAGGCCGGACCTCGGCTCAAAGCGACGCGCTGTGGAGGACTATATCGGCCTGTGGAAGAGTCCTAGTTTCATAACGGTCGAGGCCGGACGCACGGCCGCTAGACGTGAGAAAGCGGGGACCTCGTCTTCACCGGCGAAGACGCTGTGTGTGTGTGTTTGTGAAGTATTTGGCGTTGGTCGTAAAATGATCGTCAGGGTCATATAGAACGCTCTTAGGGCGCCTATGGATTTTTGCTTTGAACTTATTGTCATAGCATCGGTATTGGACCATGTTGACGATAATTGGGTTCGGATGTGCCTCTGCCTTTTCAAAGTATTTCTTCGAGAAACGTTTGAATAGGTTGGCTATGGAGGGACGACCTAGATCTCTATGTAGGTCCACGTTCCGCATGTACCATGGACAGCCAGTGGCCAGTCGCATGAATTTATTTTGCAGTCCCTGCAAAGCATTTAATCGGGAGGGCTGTACATGAGCGAACGCAACGCACGCATAGGACATTATCGGTCTTATGCAAGCTTTGTAAAGTGTCACTTGGTTTCGAAGTGACATTTTACTTCTACTGAATATCATCGAATAGAGACGACCCAGCGCATACGCTGCCCTGTTTCGGACTACGCGTATGTGTTTGATGAAAGAGAGGGTAGGTTGGAGGATTACCCCGAGGTATTTGATCTCCTCCTGCCATTGAATTTCCCTGTTGTGTATTGTTATACACTTCTGGGGATGAGAGAATCGGTCTGCTAAAGTACATAGCCGCACTCTTGTCTGGATTAATGGATATTCAACACTGAGTAAACCACCGTTCTAGGTTGTTTTCTTCTACTTGGAGACGACTGATTATTAGATCTTTTTTAGTCGAAGACGTGAAAAAGGCAGTGTCCTCAGCGTATAGGGCTAACGAAGAACCCACTTTGTTGTGGGGGATGTCGCTCGTGTAGAGCGAGCAGAGGTATGGTGCGGGCACCGAACCTTGGGGAACTCCAGCACTGGTCGAGTGGATGAGAGAGTACCTTCTAATCGGTATCTAAAGGTACGATTTGTAAGATAATTTCTTAAGAGCCTTACGAGACTATCCGGTAGTTTGAGAATATGGAGCTTGTAGATCAAGTCTGCATGCCAAACCTTATCAAAGGCTTTGGCTACATCGAAAAAGACGGCACCAGTGTCCGCTTCACCTTTGAAGCGTTTTTGAATGACATGTTCCACCAAGCGGTGCACCTGGTGAATGGTCGTGTGCTTTGACCTGAACTCGAACTGTTCGTCCGGTAGAGGATTTTTGGAATCTATTTCCGTTTTAAGTCTCGAGAGGATCACTCTCTCGTAGACTTTACCCAAACTGTTAAGCAGACTTATAGAGCGTTAACTATCGGGGCGGTTACGGGGTTTACCCGGTTTGTGTATACCTATGTTTATTGCTTCCTCCCACTCGTCTGGGAAGCAGCAACATGACAGGAGGGCATTGAAGATCAACACCAAGAGGCAAACAAGGCGGTCAGGAAGACGCTTAAGAGCCTTGTTTGTTATACGTTCTGGACCTGGTGATTTCCTGGGTTTGAGCTTATCGAGGATAGCTCTGATCTCATCTCTGGAGGTGGGGGGCAGCGGAACCCTTACGGGAACCACCTCGGTTAACCTATTCACCAGTGATTCCACCCTGTCGTGGAATTTGGCGTGCTCGGGTGAGCTGGTCGAATCAACCACCGCCCTGACTGTATATATACTCGTATTCCCTCATTCCTCAGTCCCGCTACACCATAGATGCGGAGGCATGTCCGTGCGCGACGCTCTCGATCCGTGATAATGAAATTAGGTACAGTTAAAGCATGTACACTGAGCTATATAGAGGAATATAGAGGAAACGAAAATTCCAGTTTTTCTCTCGGGAACACAACTCAGTAACGCGCGGTACGCGATTTATACTACTACTACAGACTAAAGTCGACAGGCGTACTTATAGTCCCGTATAAATTATGTTTCGAAGTGTTTTTAGCTGCAAATTATATGCATTTCGTCCAAGGTTGGCGCGACCGATAGTGATAAGCGATATAAATTCAAATTCAAAATATTCTTTATTCAAATGGACTGTTTACAGTACTTTTGAATCGTCAAATGTTTTAAAGAAGCTACCACTGATTCGGAAGTTTGCTCTTACCGTGAATATCCAGTCTGACTGATTATATGTCCGTTCGCAATGAACGTCAACACTACTCAACTGATTTTTATGTCGTTTTCACCAATAGATAAAGCAATTTAAGGGAAAGATTCTAATGCAAAATTTGCAAAGGTTGTGAATAAATTAATTGAAATGTGACGGTAAATCTTGAAAATTAAATTTGTAAATTAGAATTCTGGAATTGGATTGGATCATTTACGCGGTATGATTTCAAGTGACTGTGATATAATAAGAAAGGAAAATAGTAAAATAGTAAAATAGGGGCGAGCAGCGCGGCCGGCGGAGGCTCGCCTGGTGTTGCTATAATATGTTCACAGACTGCGCTCGCGGTGTGTGGCGATGTTCGGCGATTGTGGGAGAGTAGCGCCGGAGAGAGCGGCCTCGGGGGGCCTCCGTGGATGTATTGTAATCTGTTGTAGGTGATGAGGACGGCCGCGGACCGCCACGGCGGGGGGCCCGGTCACCACGGCGGGGGGCCCGGCCACCACCTCGCGGGGCTCCTGCTGTGGACTAGCCTGGTGCTCGCGGTGAGCTTTCAATGAAATTAACATTTCTTGAAACTAAATTCGTTAAACCTGCTGCTTATAGGAGCTAGAAAATATCGGTACTAAAGAAAAATTCGAAATAATCCACTGTGTGCAAACTGAGTCACTGTGTATATAGTGAACCACCTGTGTACATACGTACAGAGCGAGTCGTCATGTACACACCAATTCTAAATAAAGACGTATACATACGTGTTTCTTTTACATGTATATTAAAATCATTTCTACAATACTAAATCGCAATATTTCGTTTGCAGGTCCTGCCGACTCGTCTCGCCCAGCAGAGTGCGTATCGTATTCATATGTATGCTCTTGTTTAAACTTACTACGGACCGAATGACGGCAACTCGTTAAAGAAATTTGTTACAAAAAAAAACTAAAAACAAGGACCTTTTCTTTCAAAAGATGAACCTTGCATAACGATGGGATATTATTCTATGGGAAATATATACATATATTCATGGGATATACACATTTTTTCTATGTATATCTGCGATTTATTTTTTTACATATACGAGGTATTTAATGGACAATTATTACCGTACACGTGAGTTATCCCTTACATTTTATACATAGATATTATATATACACTGACAGGAAAACGCAAGCGTATGCCTGTTTTCTGGACCTGTCCAAGGCTTTTGACCTCGTATCATATGATAAATTATGGACTAAATTTAGAGAGGACACTAACTTAGGACCAGAATTAGTTTCAAATTTTAAGATCTAGTATGCTAATCAGTCCAATGTAGTAAGGTGGGGCAACGCATTAAGTGATCCATAAAAAATGGAATGTGGAGTGAGACAAGGTGGGCCGACGTCACCTAAACTATTAAACTTGTACGTCAACCAACTGATTCAGAGACTTAGCTGAACTAGCGAGGGCTGTTCCATGGACGGTGTGTGTATGAATAGTATCAGTTACAGAGTATAGGTACCTCGATAACGTTGTAACCGACCATTCGGGTGATGGTAACGTTGTGGAAAGGGAGTCTCGAGCGCTGTCGGGATGAGGCAATGTGTTAGCCCGTAGATTAATTACACCACTTTACATATCATTGCAAAAGTTTTTCCGTCTGTCCACAGCCTGTACTTTACGAACGTTTATTTCTTTACTCTAATATCGTGTCATAAACAAATTGTTGTTTTACAGGTGACCGTGACGAACAAAGCGGGGTAGCTGATATACACCGCATCGTACCCCCGGGCCCCATCGACGACACTTTCAATAGAACCACCAATTTCGCTCATATTTTCACCCCCCGGTTTCCGAACTCCACCAATGCTTCTGGTGGTGATAACGACCCCTTACTCTCCCCCGATCCTATCGACTCACTCCTCAATAATAACTCTAGCCGTCAAGTCATCTCCCCTCCTCCGTCAACTAATGACACCGGCGGTATATTTCGCGCCATCGTACCCCCGGGCCCCTTCGACGACACCTTCAATAGAACCACCAATTTCGCTCATATTTTCACCCCCCGGTTTCCGAACTCCACCAATGCTTTTGGTGGTGATAACGACCCCTTACTCTCCCCCGATCCTATCGACTCACTCCTCAATAATAACTCTAGCCGTCAAGTCATCTCCCCTCCTCCGTCAACTAATGACACCGGCGGTATATTTCGCGCCATCGTACCCCCGGGCCCCTTCGACGACACCTTCAATAGAACCACCAATTTCGCTCATATTTTCACCCCCCGGTTTCCGAACTCCACCAATGCTTTTGGTGGTGATAACGACCCCTTACTCTCCCCCGATCCTATCGACTCACTCCTCAATAATAACTCTAGCCGTCAAGTCATCTCCCCTCCTCCGTCAACTAATGCCACCGGCGGTATATTTCGCGCCATCGTACCCCCGGGCCCCTTCGACGACACCTTCAATAGAACCACCAATTTCGCTCATATTTTCACCCCCCGGTTCCCGAACTCCACCAAAGCTACTGGTGGCGGTTACGATCCCTTACTTTCCCCCAGTTCCGACTAATTCTACTAACTAAATTGTAGTCACTCTAGCCCTTTATCGCATCTCGCCCCCTACATCCACTAATAACTACGTACATTGCACCCTTTTACAACCCTTATTTTCGCTGACTCCACCGTAATATATAATATATCGAATTAGATCACATCATCACCCCTAACTCAGGAATCCCTTGCGGCATACTGCGCGCGGCCGCTCGAGTCCACACGGGACAGGCGATCCCGAGCTCGACCGCTTCTAGCCAGCACCTCTCCTCCTCCCGGTGAACGTGGTAATAAGTGAAAATCACCTTTTTGGAAGCACTGCACGCACTTATCGCGGTGGGACGTTCGACTACCACCTTCGGACCCCGGCAATATGTTATGGCGAGATGTGGCTGGTCGGGAATGAAGTGATGGAACTGAACTAAAAGTAGTATAGTATAAAACACCGCGACGTGCCGTTTCTGGTCGGTGACGGCTCGCAGCCTGCCGCAGTCATTGTTGGGTCCGAACACTGAAGGCCGATCTTATTTCATGGAGGTATGAACTACTCCGAGCGATGACGCCGGAAGGAGAGGTGTAGGTGCACGAGTATGAAAAACTCATATTAGTACTTTCATGTAATTTTGTTTGATTAAAACATATAAACAGGTTTTAAATATGTATGAAATGAATTTTAATAGCGACCATTAAATTTTATTAATTATTTTGGACGCAGTGATTTCTTTTCATCTATCGCAAAACGTCTTTCCAAAGTATAAATAATAGTTTTTAAAAGAAAAAGAAGAAATATCCCGCTCGCGAGTGAGCTTCTTCGCCTGTTGCCTGTTGGTAGTAAATAGAGCTTTTCTTGCATAAGTTTAATGTTGACGGTCTATGTATAACTGAACATTGGTTTAAAGACTATGAACTCATCTTAAACTTAAGTAATTATACTGTATCCAGTGCATTCCTAAGGAAGACCGCCCGTTGCGGAGGATCATTAGTAATTACAAGCCATAATATAAGTTGTAAAGAAAGAAAATATATTGTTCGTCTCTCCTTGGAACGTACTGTTGAACTGTCTTGCGTGGAGCTGGAACGATATATTATAGTTAGCGTATACCGACCACCCTCCGGCAATTTCAGTCTATTCGAAAATACTATGGAGGATGTTCTTAAGCGTCTAAGTAGATCATCAAAAAAACTGTTAGTTTGTGGTGATTTTAATGTGGATATCTTAGTAGATAGCTTAGTAGATAATCTTAGTAAATTGTTAAATCTATTTAAATGTTTTAACTTACATAATGTATTCAGGGACCCCACGAGAATAACAGCGACTTCGGCTACTGGTCTTGATAATATTATTAGTGATGGTGATGTTTTAGAGAAATCAATTATTAGCAAATTAAAGTCTGATCATTGTGGACAAATGATAATATAGTGTTCCCGATAATACATTCTAAAAAACAAATTATTAAATATAGACCGATAACCAGTCAAAGAATAAAAAAATTTGAAAATGAAATATTCTTAAGTATAAGCAAACTCTTAATATTGTAAAGGGCAATCCAGATGATTGATTCTCTTTTTTGTTTGATAGATGATAAATTTAATAATATTTTTAAATCAAAAGAAAAAGACCTATTGCAAAATTAAAAGTTTAGTGATTGGGCAACTGTTGGAATTTTTTAGAAACAACAAGGGTCATGATTTGTATGCTGAAAAGCAGTTTAATTAAAACTCGGCTTTTATTGAGTATGTTAAAAAATATTCCAAACTGCTTAAAGTTGTCTGTTTTCAAGCGAAATTGCTACATATTAAACAAAAAATTAGGAACTCAGACAATAAAATTAAAACAGCCTGGGATATTATAAGTAAGGAATCGGGTATAAAGTGCGAAAAAACAAATTAATTCTTAAAAATAATTAATTAATTCTTACAATGAAATAGCGAATATTTAAAAATTTTTTTTTTATAACATTCCGATATCAACTGCTCCATCGTTAAATTCATCGCCAACAGAAGCTCATAGTCTGCTAAGAGGAAGTGTGGCTAAGTGCAATTTGTCATACACCTTTAAGCACATTACCCCATTTCTCCGCCCGGTGACGCTGTAAAAGCCGTTAGGGCTAACAGCATATTGTCAATTCGAAAAAAAAAAAAAAAATACCCCATTTCTATCTATCTATCTAATTTCGGGGACGCCTGTCGGTGCAGGGCGGGTGGTCAGCTCCTATTCCGGACTATTCCACCCATTTACCCATGTTGGGACAAGGGTTTCACTGCATTCCCGACAGTGTCACCTGCTCTAATCTACCCGTGGCTTTTACGAACCTGATAATATCCCTGAAGGAGATATTTGTCAGATCCTCAACTTCAATTTCATCCTTACCTAGTATCTCCCATCTTACCAGCGAGTACATAGGGCACTCAGCCATAAGGTGAAGACTCGTTTCTTCCTCTCCACACTCTGGGCACGCAGCATCTTCTGTTATTCCCATTATTGACAGGTCTCTGTTTAACAGGCAGTGCCCAGTTGTAATGCCTGTTACCCCATTTAAGATAATTAAAACTTTTAAAATTTTAAATAATAAAATAACAGGAGATCTTTGGGGAATGTCAGTAAAATTATTAAAAAATATTATAGATATTATTGCGCCATATCTAGCTAAAGTTTTTAACGAATCAGTAGACTCAGGTGTTTTCCCAGACTTGATGAAACTCAGTAAGCTAGTACCTGAGTCTGAGTGAGCTTGACTGTCCCGTTGGAGCAGTGGGTAGTGACCCTGCCTTCAGCTCCGCGGGTCGCGGGTTCGATTCCCGCCGAGGGCCAATATTTTCTATAAATGAATTTGTTGGCCCTTGAGCCTGGGTGTATATTTGTATTTAAGTATGTATTTAAAAATATATAAGTATATATTCACCAGTTGTCTGTCATCCATAACACAAGTATTAAGTTACTTACTTTGGAGACGGACGGCCGTGTGTGTAAGTGTCCCATATATTTATTTACCTCTCTATAAAGCAGGTGATAAGAGCGATCCAGATAATTATAGACCTATTTCTGTCTTACCAACGCTTAGTAAAATATTTGAAAAAATAATGCTCGGCCAACTTATATATTACTTTAATAGTAACAACTTTTAACATTCAGAGCAATATGGTTCTACTAAGGGTCGGTCAACTACAGATGCGGCGGACCGTCAGATCCTTGCCCCTGCTGCGCAGGGCGCAGAGGGTCATGGCGGTCAGACTTGTGCGGGGTTACCGGACCATCTCTGGCGAGGCGGCCTGCGCCTTGGCCGGGGCCCCTCCATGGGACCTAGAGGCCAAGGTTAGCACCTTGGCTCAGGCCTACCACCGCAGAGTCGAAGCCCGTTCACCGGGGGGAGACTCAGCGGCGGTAGAGGTGGACTGGCGGAGGGCAGCTCAGGAGGAACTCCTCCGCCAATGGAGGCGGCGGCTGGAATCGCCCAGTGCAGGAGCCTGGACGATTTCGGCGATCCAGCCCATTCTCCAGGGCTGGGTCGCCAGGAGGCATGGGGTCCTCACCTTACACCTGACACAGGTGCTTTCCGGACATGGTTGCTTCGGGAGGTATCTGTGGCGGGTGGCGACTGGTGAGTGCCACGAATGCGGCGCCAAGTTTGACACGGCGCTGCACACGCTCGCGGACTGTCCAGCTAGGGCGGTTCAGCGGGCAGAACTCGTGGCACAGGTGGGGCACGATCTCTCCCTGCCCACTGTGGTTCGTGCCATGGTGGACAGGGAGCGATCGTGGACTGCGATGGCCTCTTTCTGCGAGGATGTTATCTCGCGGAAGGAGGCGGTGGGTCGGGTCCGGGAAGTCGAGTCCGTGGATCCGATCCACCGCAGGCGAGTGGGGCGCAGACGACTCGCCGAAGCCCGTCGTATGCCGCCCTAACGGGGATCTCTGGGCGTTCCGAACGGGGTTTTATCGGACGCCCATCGAAAATGTCCCCAAGGCGATCGATGCATCTGGTGCTTCCGAAGCATCGTCTAGCGGAGGGAGGGGCCACTGTCAGAGAGGCCCCGACCCAGAGGTGGCGCACTCTGGGGTACAGAGTTGCTGCTGGCGGGGATGGTGGTAATGTCTTCATAGGTACCCTATACGCGCCACCAGCAGCGTGCAGCAAACAGGTTATTTTAGCCGGTGCGAGTCCGACATAACCGTCGCCTGCCCTCGTCGGGCGGCGGTACCTATAAGGGGATTTTCCTGTTAAAAAAAAAACAATACGTTACAAAAGGTATGTATTAGTGATGCTCGGTCATCTGGATCGTTCAACGTTATGGGTGTCCCACAGGGGTCAATCCTTATCCTTTTCTGTTTTAGGTATACATAAATGACTTAGCTTATTGTGTTCAAAATATTTGCGATATTGTGCTGTTTGCAGATGACACCCCTTTTATTTTTAAAGTAAATAGAGATAAAGATAACTTTGACGATGTTAACAGTGCCCTATCACAGATATCAAACTGGTTTTCAGTAAATAATTTACTTTTATAAGAGATGTACTTATGCGTAAATCATATTACAAAATTAAAGATTATTTGGATATTATATTATATTATTTGGATATGTTCGAACCTTTTGGTGCCGCTTACTGTATCTCAACGGAATTCATTCGTAAATTTCAATAAATTTCGTATATCACTATCCGGTTCCAGGATACAGTAAACTTATCATTCGAATAGTGTTAACGGGCTTCGGTCGAACGAAGCCGACATCGGGGGTCCCAATATCTCATCATTTTATATCATTTTAAATAAAACTTAATTTTTTGTTCCCAACAAAATATAAAAAATGAAACCATTGGGTATATGCATCAGACCAATATCAATGAACCGATTTAAATTATTCTGAAGCTCCGGCTCATAGGTTCGGGAATATATCACTATTTATTTATTAGTGAAAACCAATTTAGGTACTAGGTGGAATGAAACTGGTAACATTACTTCCATCGAATATTCACCGTGAAGAGGGAAAAGGAACTACGAACATTTAACAAAATAAAGAATGTGAAGCTGCTAAAGCATTTATTGAGCTGAAAGGCATTCAATCCGGTGCGAGGAGTCCAGCTGGAACGGTCAGAGGCGCGCGGGCGCGGCGTCTAGCGGGGGACGGATGCAGTGGTCCGCGCGAGCGCGACCGTGTCGGGCCCGTACGTGAGCGCGATCAGCAGGTACGTGAAGATGCAGCCGATGGTCTGCAACAGGAGGCAGCCGTCACCGCCACCGGTTACCGCCGGTCACTGCCGCCGCCGCCCGGCAGGCCGCTCGTGCTCCCGTAACATCGTGACTTGTGGAATGTACTCGAACGTTCGCTCACTTCTGGGGTCACGAGGGCGATAACTGAATTTGACGGTAATAGTAAGAAATATAACGTCTCTCATCGCGGAAATTAAATATCCTACGCGTTCCCGAAAATTGCTATTTCAAGCATATCCGGATCGAACGACGGTGTAGCGAACGACGGTATTTGGGCGCAACACTTCTTATAATTTGTCACATCTCAACATCGGGTCACCGGGTAAGGTGAGAGTCGGCGTCACCTTGACGACCATCGGCCGCGCCAGCGTGTAGAGCCCCAGCGGCGAGTACGAGGTGGGGCTGAGCGTCAGCGCGCGCGAGAACAGCTCCAGCTCGCGCGCCACCCGCGGCTCGCGGCCGGCGCGGCCCAGCAGCCCGTGCACCAGCAGGTGCGTCCGCTGCATCTGCACCGCCGCATCTTAAACTCAGTGTCGGACCGAACTGAATTATGGGAACTACGATAGAGATCGAAGTGACATACCTCTAAATGCGTTCTATGAAAAGGTTCGATCATCAGCATCAAGCATACCGAGTACGTGACGCAGCACAGCGTCTCCACGGTAGGGAACTCGGCCAGGTTGTCTGGTGGCAAACGGTGGGCGTTCAACAGACGGCCGAGCCTTCTGCCGTGTGTGACATTGACAAATTGATGGATAGAACGGATCGACGCCCGCACTAATTACTCGAAGGACTCGTCTGTTCGGTCCGGAGACCACCCCACCACCAGTCCGCCTCTCTATATATACGGCCGAATGTGCATAAGGCCGCTCGAGTCTTAACGAGAGACTGTCGCTCTGACTGCATACGCCGCTCTAGTCGCCCGCCCGACGCTGACTTCGAGCGACGACCGATCAATATCACGATCGCAGAGACCCATGAATACAGTATTTTTGGGTCCTCACTTCTTACTGAATATGTCCGTTCGGTCGACGATTGTCATTCGGGGCCAATACTCGATCGTATAAATGAAAGTTACAATTTAAAGGAAAAAGATTTCAGCTCTACGATATATGAGTTCGCGTATGAAATATTAAGAGAGAATCTATACTTCCTAATAAGAGTCCCCAGAGGATGACCGCGTAGATGAAGTAGCCCAGACACACGAAGAACATGCTCAGCGTCAGCACCACGAAGGGCGCATCGCCGTCGGCCGCGCGGACGGCGGCGCGGACCGTGGCGTGCGCGTCGGCCAGCCGGCGGACCGCGCGGTCGCTCAGCGCGAGGGCGCCGCGGGCGGCCCACGCGGCTCGCGGCGGCGGCCGGCCGGCGTCGCCCTTTGTCGGGATCGATTCATCTATGAATGCAGACACGATTTAATGGAAAACTGTGTATATTGTGATCTCGAAGTGACTCAAGACTCGCCATATAAGTGCTTGTGGTAACACGAGTGAGCTCCCTGACGAGCTCACGGACGAAAATAACAAAATGGACACTTTAGCGCGCCGAGCGCGCTTTGGAGCTTTCGTTCGTGATCGCGAAAGAACGCGCGCGTCCGTCTGCGGGACGGAGGCCGTCGACGGGGGCGAGGCGGGCGCTCACCGTCGAGCTCGGGCAGGTGGCCCTGCAGCGCGTCGTTGACGGCCGCCAGCGCGTCCGCCACGCGCCACGCCGCCAGCACCAGCTGCAGCACCACCAGGCTCTGGGCGAAGTGCTGGTACACGATCAGCGCGAACAGCGCCACGCTCGCTGCGAAGTCGTTCGAATCCACTTTTACAAATGTTTTTAGTTAATTACCGCTCGTGAAGTGCTCGCTCGTTCCGACCGATCGTTCGAATGGATGTCGCGTTATAGAAGAAAACGAAACGGATATTCATCGAATGGCCACGAATGTTACGAGTTCGCAAGAATTATATAAACTTTTTAGAACATTCTCCTAATCTAATCCTACAAAATATTTAGTTCTCGGTGTGATGTTGGACGTAAATAGACGAAAATAATATGTGAAAATGAAATGAAAAAGGATTATAAATTGAAAAAAAAACGGTTGCCTGTAAAGTCGGTTTTACGGGCAAAGATTTTACGTGACAACGTCTTTTTTAATGTGATGGATTGGAGTGGGAGAGAGACGCAAGGCATTCGCCAGTCCGGCGGGCCTCTCTTTCGTTCGGTGACTAATCGTAACAGACGTGAGCGGGCGTTACACTTTTTCATGAGTAACTCCTAGCCGCAACCTAATTTAAGACGTTGTCACGTCAATATGTCAAAGATTGGCAAAGGTTTTTCAAGAAGGAAGGAAAACAAAAGAAGGTGATACATAGAGAAAAAGAGGAAAATGGGAAATTCGAATGAAACGAATGAAAGAAATTAGATTTGGGAAAAAGGAAGAACGGTGAGAGGACAGAGTGGGAGCGGCCGCGTCCGGACACGTTCTGAATCGGGAGATGTTTGATAGATAATTAAGTAGAATCAAAAGAATGTTCTATATATAATGAAAACAGTGTATGTACATTCGCTACCTGTTCGATCGCCATATCGCTATGGAATATAACTAAATTCCCAATTGTCTAGAAGTAATTGCATGTCAATGAATGAATTTTTAAATCCGTTGTAAATCGGATCCTTACTTAAAAGGTAAAACATGTCAAAAAGAGATGGCTATGAAAGTACATTGAAAATAAGAACATAAATATATATTACCAGTGAACGATCTAGTATCTTTGTAATTGAAGGAGAACATTGCAAAGATCAGGATGAAAAACACGACGAAGTAGACCGCTATGAAGAACACTGCCCTCCGCTCGCTGGCGGCGCGGCTGCGGCGCGCGGCCAGCAGCGACCGCACCTGCGGCCGGCGCGCGGTCAGCGGGCGGAGTGACGGCCAGCTCGTCGTAAGCGACAACGTCAAAGAGAACAAATATAAACGAATGAGTAAAAACAACAAAAATAACAAATACACAACTGAAAATCTAAAATTGTTGCCTTTAATCGCTTTAAAATATTTACATGCATTATCTTAGTTTCGTGTTCCCATTCAGACTAGTCCATTGGTTACGCTCGTGTTTCATTTTACAAAATGGACAATATCAAGAATTTTCAAGAAATTTGAATTATTATTATTATAAATAGACTCAAAGCCAGTTTAATGCTCGCCAGCTTCGAGGTTTCCGTAAGTGCTGATACAATAAAACAGGGTATGTTTTGCCGGCAGCTGACCGGCCCAAGAACTCCTTTCCGGGGTCCGGAGCGGCCCTGTTCGTAGAGATCGACCCGTTTAGAAGTTGAACCAATCACGTGGACCCCGAACGTCACCCGCGGGCCGCCCGTCCCTGCCGCGGACGATGCTCTCGTATTGGAATAGGGCATTCGTTTCACTATCCAAACTTAATTACTTAGAAAGTAACATTTAACTCAGGCGACCTCATCGAGTCGTGTCAGGATGCAGAATATCCGGGCGACGCGCTCGGCCGCGGAGCAGACCCCGAGCATGGTGGACGCCAGGCCCGTCGCCACCACCGCCCTCTTGATGACTTCCAGCACCAGCCACGGGCCCTCGTGCCGGGCGATGGCGTTCACCAACTCCAGCGACAGCAGCACGACTGAAACGGACTCGCTGATGACGCGCAGCGGACGATCTCGAGGGCTGTCGTTGTTAGAATTGATTTGAAACGATGTTTGAATGTTTTGATTATTATTTTTTAAATTTAATGTACCGTAATGTTAAATTAAATGTAAATGTAAATGTAATGAGGAGGGACGAAGATCGTGTGACTGAAAGAGTTTTAAATATGAATGACTGGAAATCGAATAGAAGTGGATGGATCGTGTGATAAACGAAATGCGCAAACCGCGCGTGCGAATAGACTCGATGTCGGAACCGTGTCGGAAGCTTCGGCTGAATCTCGTCATATGCAATACTTGACAACGTTTAAGAAATATAAAATTCATATTCACTCTTAAACATTTCGCCCTATCGAAGAATAGAGTTACACGTCCCATGTATGAGCGTGTGAAATGTGACTCTATTCTTCGGATAGGGCGATCCGATGAGGTTGCAGCGAGCCCTCCCGGGTCGTCGAGTCAACGGACGACGCAAATATACTCGTGTATCGAGCGAGAGTTGATGAGATGGATTCACTTAAGGCAGCGATCAGCGCCCGCCCGTACAGCACCAGCGCCCGCGCCGAGCGCGCGTCCGCAGCGAACGGCGCCACGCCCAGCGCGCGCGACGCCCGCAACACGACGCCCAGCGCGCCGCGCGGCCCTGCGGCGGGAGGAATACCACTGAAGTACATCCTTACCGGCCATGTCTATATGGATTTAATGGAAAATTAATGATTTCCTCACTCGTCCCAGTAGTACCGGCCATCGTCGACAACATTCGTTCTGGCACCGGTCGCTAGCCGGAGCTATTGTACGATATTGAAGCGTACGGACTCCCGACCGGCCGCCCGCTGCGACCGTAAAGTAGGGCTATGATTAATGAAATCAGAACCGACCGCGTTATATTGACGAGGCCGAACCGGACATGCGATCGCGGTAAACACACGTTACGGCGCGATACGATCGAAGGTCCCGACCGACGTCGATCGATACTTATTAATTATATAAATCCAAACGTTACATTGTAGTAATACAACTATCTTGCGTTACAACGAAACAGGTAATATGCATCGAATAAAATTCAAAGCGTGGATGAAGATAGACCGAGTACATTGCCGCCTAACGGCTTGTAAACCGTTGCTCGTTTGTACGTTTTCGTAGCATCTCCACCGGCGAGACCCTCGGCGGCCACACTGCTCCTCGTGTGATAGGTGATACCTGTTGGATTGTCCTACTAATCAGTTCTATAATGCATCCTAATGAAACACAAAGCGCGGTGAAGACCTGTCTGACCGCTTTCATCTTCCGATCCCCGCTCTGCAGACTATCTGAGACATCAACTGACAATTGCTTGTAGCAAAGTAGGAATTCATTACAAATAATAACTTTTAATCTATTAATAATTAAGGTTCGATGAGGTTTGATCCATTTTAAAAAACTGTCTTACAATTCTTTGTAAGTACTTCGATTACCATCGATCACACACGATCGGAAACACGAGTGTTTCCGGCGGCGGCTGCAGCCACTCGTCTTTACGAGAGTCATCCCTAGAGTTTTCATTTTATGTTATTTTGCAACCGATCTCTATTACTATATAGTTCCATTTAATGATGGTGTCCACGTCGAGATGTAAATCGCCTAAACGCAGCCAAGAATGCCGAAGTAGTTAAGTCACTTACGGCTTTTATGTGAATAGCTTTCGTTTTCAGGCAGATTAAAAGACAAATATAGCCTTTGTATGACTTGTACCCTCTACCCTTAGTCGTACGCATTTGGACAGGGCCTGCGTTATCTACACCACTATATTTAAATGGTCGTCCGGGATTCACTCGAACCGCAGGTAAAGTACCCATCATGGGTTGAGCTATTGTTGGCGCAAACAACGCATTCTCGTACACATCTCTTAACAAGTTGTTTGAGACCAATAATCCAGTACCTAGATCTTTTTCTAGACACATTTTTTATATGAAACATCTCGTTTTATTTCTATTAGTTCAGCTCTCGTTGCAGAATTTATAGATTTAAAATATGTTCTATATAAATAGTAAGGTAAACTCTTGCTACGATCCGGTCTCGATGCAGCGAGTTTTAAGAAAATTGGAAGAAGCAGTTATTTCTAGATTTCACTGAGTGTAACTGCTCAAAATAACAATTAGATAAGTCAACAGGTTACCGACCTTTGACACGGGTGCCGAGTACCACCTGACGTACACCCTGAGTACCTGAGGGGTTCAGTACCGACAGCGAGATCGCCGGAGGGGGGGGGGAGGCTGCGGCAACTGCCGCGGTCGACCGACGGACGGCCTCAACTTTTGAGAAGCGAAAAAGGTTGAATACTCGAGTTCGTGATTAACGAGCGATCCGACGACTCTCGGGTCTCTTTCTCCGATACGTATAAAAACGATAAAATTTAGTGTACTTTGTAGTTTTTTAATCTTCGCCAATGTCTACACGACCATTGAACATTTAAAACTTCAGAATAACTTTTATACAGGTACGCTTTACAGGCCCGGGACGGTCGCGGCGGAGCGGCGGGCGATGGACGTGAAGGTCGAGCGCGATACGAACGGCGCTCGCGTGACGACTTCGGACGCCGCGGCGGCGCCCGCGTGCCCCGTGCGCGGCGCCCGGCGCGCCCAGCTGTGGGCGGCGCGCGTGGCGGGCCTGGCGCCGCTGGCGGTGGCGGCCGGGCGGGGCGGCGCCGCGGGCCACGTGACCGTGTCCGCCGCGTGGGCGCTCTACGGGCGGCTCGCGGACGCCCTGCTGGGTGAGGTTCGGCGCGGTGCCGGGTGACCCGTGTCGAAATCGAGTAAATCGAGTACCGCCCGTGTCCAGCCGCGGCCGTGGTCGGCGCGTACGCCTACGAAACGTACCAGAACGTGGCGCTGCACGCGGTGGTGTTCACCCGCAGCAAGGCGTGGTATCTGCTGACGACTGCGGAGGTGCTGGCGACGGCGCTGGTGGCGCTACTGGCGGGCGGCGGCGGCGCCGGGCGCGTCTCCCGCCTGCTGCGGGTCGCGCGGCTCGTGCACGCGGTGAGTCCCCGGCGCCGACCGCGGCGGGGGCCGCCTCCGAACGGCGCGCGTCGGTCGGCGGAGCACTTTTCTTTTCGGCTTACAGATAAATTCTTCGAACGAAATCAAAGCTCCGGCGGGGCGCGGCGGCGAGCTGGTGGTGTGGGCCACGCTCGCGTTCGGGGTGGGGCTCTGGCCGGTCTACCTGGCGCTGCTGTCGCTGTCGCAGCCCGGTACTGACCCGCTCCCCCCGTCCCCCACTCCCCGACCCCCGCCCGCCCGCTCTGCCGCACGCCGTCGGTTGCAGCCGCGACGATGGCGAGCTGCGCGTTGACCTTCTCCGCGAACGTCGTGAAGGTGCTGCTCGTGCTGCACTACGTGTGCCTGTTTTCGTTGGTGAGTTCGTCCCTGGCGGGCCTCGTCGGGATCCTGAACGAGATCGGGCTCGAGTCGGACGCGAGAGGTGCGTCCCCGTTCGCTCGGTGATTTTTAATTAGAAGTTCTCCTCCGACGAGTCACCCCGTCGAGTCGTTCCAGGGGAGCGCGTCGCCGAAGCGCACCGGCGGGCGTGCGCCAGGGTGCTCTTGGCGCACCGCTCGCACGCGGCGCTGGGCCGGCTGCTGCGGGCGGCGGGGCGCCGCGAGGGGCCCGCGCTGCTGGCGCTGCTGGCCACCAACACCCTGAAGGCGGTGCATTACCTGTTCTGGCTGCTGTCCGTGCTGGGCGCGCCCGGTGAGTGGCTGCAGGTCTAACGTCACCGATGAGTCCCGGGATGCCTCGCCGGTGACGTCGCACGTTAGCGCGGGACATCGGAGAGAGGGACCGTTCGAGACGTGTATTAATTATTGTGTGCCACCGCTCGTTTCGATCGTTAGTAATGTTGCAGAGGCGCCGTCGGGCGCGGCGCTGGCGGTGGTGGGCTGCGGGGCGGCGGCGATGGTGTTCGAGGTGGTGCAGACCGTGCTGGTGGTGGAGACCTGCCACCGCACCGCGGAGACGGTGAGCGGGCGGGCGGGGGCCGGCGCCGGGTGAGGGGGAAGATGGAGGGGGGTGGTGACATAAATTATATTATAACTACTTAAAAAAAAATTAAAGCAGGGAATAAAAATAGATAATTCTGTCATCATCAATTCACACACAAATTTTTAAAATTAGCAAAATTTGGATGTCTAAAATGTAATTATCCGTCAATATTGTTTATTTAATATTATACACAGTTACTGTTAATAATATTGTATTTTTAATAATTTTAACTGTAGTATAAAATAAATCTTTAAGAAGTATAAGATAAATTTTATCGCATCGATATTCGATAGCGAGGAGCGTCCGGAAGTCCCCACCCTCGCTCCTGCGGAATCCCTCGGGACCTCCCACTTTACACTCTTACATTTTAAAACCGTTGCCGATTCTCGGTTATGAAAGTTCCTACTTCCGAGACATACGATATCGGGATGGGCCGATAGCGTTTCATCGAATATTTGGCACTCATTTACGCCACGGAATATATTTCTGTAAAGGTAGACGCGGATCGAATAGTTAGACGTGCGGCGCGAAACGAGCGTGCGACGCGAGGCGGCCTTTATACTAACCGACCGTCTCGGCGGTCGTACCTATTCGTTCGATTTCCATGAGCGACGCCGGCGCCGCAGCTGCTGGCGGCGCGGCCGGCGTTGGGCGCGGTGCTGGCGCGCGCGCCGCCCGGCCCGCTGGCGGAGGCCTGCGCCGCCTTCTGCGCCGGCCTGCGCGGAGCCCCGCCCGCCGTGTCGCCGCTCGGCCTCTGCACCTTGTCGAGGGCTTTCATGTTCGAAGTGAGCGACTCGATCCGACTGGCGACTGTTGTTTCAAATGTCGTAGGGGCGGTATGAAGTCAGAGACGAAAATTGTTATCGCCGTTTCGATAATCGGTCGTCTCACCGAATCGGACTCGTAAACGTGATTCACTCGATTCTGTTCTATTCTATTCTAGTAACAGGCACCGATATTACCGGGCTGAACCGTGACATTGACTTAAGAGTCCAGTCTAAAAATCAGCGCTAAAAAATTGGGGAAAAAAGAAATGAATGCATCTGTAATAGATAGATATATTTAAAACTGTATTATTGTATTAAAACTGTATATTTAAAAATGTATGTATTTTTATTAAATATGTAATACTAAATAATAATTATTATCGTGACTTCCCGTTTCCAGGTGCTCGGGTTCGGTATAACTTTCGCCGCGATAGTGAGACAGTTCAACTTGAAAGAAACAGTCTCGGACTCGTGAAGAGGATTTAGAAGACGGAAGCATCGGCAGCATGTATCGACCGCTGATGTAGTTAATGTTTAACCATAAGACACCGCTTCCGCCGCGCACATTCTATATTTATTGTGTGTGTTATTGTCATTAAACCTAAAGTGCTTGAAGTGTATTTTCATTAAGTGTATATTCCTTGGTTGGTTGGTTGGTTGGTTGGTCGGTCGGTCGGTCGGTCGGTCGGTCGGTCGGTCGGTCGGTCGGTCGGTCGGTCGGTCGGTCGGTCGGTCGGTCGGTCGGTCGGTCGGTCGGTCGGTCGGTCGGTCGGTCGGTCGGTCGGTCGGTCGGTCGGTCGGTCGGTCGGTCGGTCGGTCGGTCGGTCGGTCGGTCGGTCGGTCGGTCGGTCGGTCGGTCGGTCGGTCGGTCGGTCGGTCGGTCGGTCGGTCGGTCGGTCGGTCGGTCGGTCGGTCGGTCGGTCGGTCGGTCGGTCGGTCGGTCGGTCGGTCGGTCGGTCGGTCGGTCGGTCGGTCGGTCGGTCGGTCGGTCGGTCGGTCGGTCGGTCGGTCGGTCGGTCGGTCGGTCGGTCGGTCGGTCGGTCGGTCGGTCGGTCGGTCGGTCGGTCGGTCGGTCGGTCGGTCGGTCGGTCGGTCGGTCGGTCGGTCGGTCGGTCGGTCGGTCGGTCGGTCGGTCGGTCGGTCGGTCGGTCGGTCGGTCGGTCGGTCGGTCGGTCGGTCGGTCGGTCGGTCGGTCGGTCGGTCGGTCGGTCGGTCGGTCGGTCGGTCGGTCGGTCGGTCGGTCGGTCGGTCGGTCGGTCGGTCGGTCGGTCGGTCGGTCGGTCGGTCGGTCGGTCGGTCGGTCGGTCGGTCGGTCGGTCGGTCGGTCGGTCGGTCGGTCGGTCGGTCGGTCGGTCGGTCGGTCGGTCGGTCGGTCGGTCGGTCGGTCGGTCGGTCGGTCGGTCGGTCGGTCGGTCGGTCGGTCGGTCGGTCGGTCGGTCGGTCGGTCGGTCGGTCGGTCGGTCGGTCGGTCGGTCGGTCGGTCGGTCGGTCGGTCGGTCGGTCGGTCGGTCGGTCGGTCGGTCGGTCGGTCGGTCGGTCGGTCGGTCGGTCGGTCGGTCGGTCGGTCGGTCGGTCGGTCGGTCGGTCGGTCGGTCGGTCGGTCGGTCGGTCGGTCGGTCGGTCGGTCGGTCGGTCGGTCGGTCGGTCGGTCGGTCGGTCGGTCGGTCGGTCGGTCGGTCGGTCGGTCGGTCGGTCGGTCGGTCGGTCGGTCGGTCGGTCGGTCGGTCGGTCGGTCGGTCGGTCGGTCGGTCGGTCGGTCGGTCGGTCGGTCGGTCGGTCGGTCGGTCGGTCGGTCGGTCGGTCGGTCGGTCGGTCGGTCGGTCGGTCGGTCGGTCGGTCGGTCGGTCGGTCGGTCGGTCGGTCGGTCGGTCGGTCGGTCGGTCGGTCGGTCGGTCGGTCGGTCGGTCGGTCGGTCGGTGGGTTAGGTTAGGTTAGGTTAGGTTAGGTTAGGTTAGGTTAGGTTAGGTTAGGTTAGGTTAGGTTAGGTTAGGTTAGGTTAGGTTAGGTTAGGTTTTTTTTTTTTTTTTTTTTTTTTTTTTTTTTTTTTTTTTTTTTTTTTTTTTTTTTTTTTTTTTCCTATTTTCAGTGACTCGCTGATGTTATTTTGATGAGTCACTGGCGAGAAACGCCGAATAGTGTGGCCAAACTCGCTCCAGGTCGGGTTGACGGCTTCCGCTATTGGATACGTCCACCGCCGCCCCGTCTGTGCTTTGGGATGGAAAATTTCTATGACACTGTAGGGGGATAGGGGAAAGTGGGAAGGGAGGTTAGGTTAGGTTAGGTTAGGTTAGGTTAGGTTAGGTTAGGTTAGGTTAGGTTAGGTTAGGTTAGGTTAGGTTAGGTTAGGTTAGGTTAGGTTAGGTTAGGTTAGGTTAGGTTAGGTTAGGTTAGGTTAGGTTAGGTTAGGTTAGGTTAGGTTAGGTTAGGTTAGGTTAGGTTAGGTTAGGTTAGGTTAGGTTAGGTTAGGTTAGGTTAGGTTAGGTTAGGTTAGGTTAGGTTAGGTTAGGTTAGGTTAGGTTAGGTTAGGTTAGGTTAGGTTAGGTTAGGTTAGGTTAGGTTAGGTTAGGTTAGGTTAGGTTAGGTTAGGTTAGGTTAGGTTAGGTTAGGTTAGGTTAGGTTAGGTTAGGTTAGGTTAGGTTAGGTTAGGTTAGGTTAGGTTAGGTTAGGTTAGGTTAGGTTAGGTTAGGTTAGGTTAGGTTAGGTTAGGTTAGGTTAGGTTAGGTTAGGTTAGGTTAGGTTAGGTTAGGTTAGGTTAGGTTAGGTTAGGTTAGGTTAGGTTAGGTTAGGTTGGGGTGCTTTAGCGGTTGGCCTCCTCGTGGCGCACCCTGGGCAGGCCTACGGAATAATGAAATATGTATTCCCTGGACCTGGCGAACGGACCGTGGGGTAGGGGGGTAGGGTTGCTGATTCTGATTGTCCCTCTGTTAGCAGAGGGCAATTCTGATAGGCTGGGGGCTCTGGGGGGGGAATGAGTCTTCAACTGGTTGGCGCGTTCGGTTTTGGCTAGTTTAGTCTTGCTGGACACGGCTTCGGCCTCCGTCAGCCAAACCCGTAAACCCAGCGATGGGAGCGGGGACCTTCGGGTCGCGAGGAAGAAAACCTCTCTAAAAAATTACCCCTAATCCCAAGGTTTTGGGGCTCGCCGAGGGGATGAGTGGCTGGGGGGGAATCCAGTCGCGAGGGCCTCACCCAATCTTAAGGTCATACCTGCCGACAAGATGAGTGGCCGATGGGAGTTCGGTCGTTAGGGTAACCAACAAATAAAATAATGAGCAATGGACAAACGAACAGTAATAACTACCCAGGAGGGTCCCGGATCATCCGGGGAATCCCTCACCGAGACCAGTGTTTCATCGCATTCCGCGAATTTAATTTTGCGGGTGCCGTGCAATACTGGCCTCGGTCGCCCCATCGTATCTGGGGGGGCAACCAGTGCTTGCGGAGATGGAGGAGTAGAGATCTGCGAAATTGAGACCAGCTATGCTGGTGTTTCTGCGGATCCAGTAGAGGCTAGGCGTGATGCGACACGCAATAAAAAAGAGAGGACTATCAGCACTCGAAGTGCTAGTGCAGGATCGTACACCTCCCTGGACATGTCGAGGTGTGCATCAGCAGAAAACTTAGACGGCATGAAAAATCGCACCCGATCTAAGAAACGGCTGTGGGCTGAATGCGAGGGTTCCACCGAAACGCGTGACCTGGACGCCAAAAAGGCGGATACCAGGACCCATGTGTGGGGCTCTCAAATGGGTCTTCAGGAAGCCCGTGACGCTGTTCGGCGTCACGAGTTTCTCAAGGACGATGTGGACATTGGTGAAGTTGAGCCGAGTGGCCGAAGAACTAGGTCGGCGCCGGCGGAGGACTCCCGGATTTCCGGTTCGACTAGGTCCAAAAGTGGGCCTGTCAATTCTGAAAGTCCGGAGTCGTTGGACATGGCTGACACGTCACGTGTTTGTGACGTGCTCTCCCAGAACATGGAGAAGATGCGGCTGACCTTGGGTAAGTCCAGAAACCTTAATGGTAAGTGCAGAGGAACCCTTAACTCAGTCGCCGAATGCGTGGAGGAGGCGATTAAGGTCCTATTAAAGAGGACACAGTCAGAAGAGGTCCGAATTTTGAGGGCTGAAAACGCCAGGTTGGCAGGGGTGGTGAATAATCTCTCTGTGGAGATCGCCACGTTAAAAGAGATGATCACCTCTGCCAATATGGGGTCTTCTGGGAACATGGTGGTTCCGCGAGTCCGTCAGCCTGAGATG
Source organism: Morpho helenor (assembly GCA_029227775.1). Taxonomy (NCBI): domain Eukaryota; kingdom Metazoa; phylum Arthropoda; class Insecta; order Lepidoptera; family Nymphalidae; genus Morpho; species Morpho helenor. Next base: position 14,088,350 of record JARGCU010000011.1, read on the forward strand.
AGCCTGACAGTTGAGGAGGAGATTGTCAGGCTCCGTAATATGTTCTCGGCTCGACTGGACAATATGGAAAGTCGATTGCCTCCGGAGCCAAGACTCCGCCCTCCGCTAGCTGCGGATAAGAAAAATGCGGCGGCGGAGACAAGGACAAGACAAGGAAGGAAAGTTTCGGATAAGACGAACGAGGCCGAGAAGAGTTTGGTTGCGGTTGTCTCAGAAAACGGCCCTCCACGACCTGTGAAGAAAACGGCAATTCGGGTGGTTGACCCAGCTGCTGACAACAGCGGAAGGGCCAACCAGCCGAAAAAGAAGAAGGATAAAAAAAAGAAGAAGGGAAAGGTTGCAGAGAGCAAAAAGCGACCTGAGCCCCGCCCGTTGCCACCAGCACCCGCCTCCATGAGTGAAGGGTGGAATGTGGTAGCGAGGAGGGGTACCAAAAACAAGGAGAAGGCGCCGCCTATACAAGCAGTGCCTGTTGTCGCCACGACCAAAGCGCAGCCGAAGCAAGGGGGGAGGAAACTCCAGACTCCACGCTCGGCTGCAGTCGTGGTGACCTTGGGGGAGGAGGCAGCCGGAAAAGGCCTTACATATGCCGACATATTGACCCGGGCCACTCGAGGTGTGAAAATCGATGACCTGGGTCTGGATGTCGGCATGCGCCTGAAGAAAGCGGCGACGGGGGCTCGGATGTACGAAATATTCGGGCCCCAAAAAGCAGAAAAGGCGAGTGCCCTGGCCGGCCGGCTCAGAGAGTTTTTCTCTGACGAGCCGGCAGTACGTGTGTCCACGCCCACGAAAACTGAAGAAGTACGCATCGTGGGCTTGGACGATGCCGCCACCGAAGAGGACGTAGTCATCGCCGTCACCCGGGTCGGTGAGTGTTCCACTCACGACGTACAGACCGGGGTGATTCGAAGGACAGGGAAGGCTTTGGGCTCTTTGTGGCTTAGGGTCCCTGTCGCGGTGGCTAAGAAGATGGTGGCGGCTGGCAGGCTGCTGGTGGGCTGGGTCTCGGCTCGGGTCCAGTTGCTCGAAGCCCGCCCGCAGCGCTGCTATAAGTGCCTTGAGAAGGGGCACTTAAGAGCCGAGTGCTCTTCGGCTATTGACCGCAGCGGCGAATGTTATCGCTGCGGTCAAAACGGCCACAAAGCTCGATCCTGCTCGGCAGCTCCGCATTGTGGGAGCTGCGAACGAGTGGGATTAAAGGCCGACCATCGGGCGGGGAGCGGACAGTGTAAGGCACCGTCCGCTCCAAAGAGGAGGAATAGGAGGGGTGATGGCCCGAGGGTCCCCTCGCCACCTACCGCCGGCCCGGCTCAGCCCACAACGAGCCGGGTTATGGAGGATCCTATGGAGGTCGCTAATTAATGGCCTCCATCAGATTCCTCCAGGCGAACATCATGCGCTCCGGCAGGGCCCAGGACCTAATCTTCCAGACCCTGGCGGAGCGTATGGTGCACGTGGCTGTGATCTCCGAGCCCCTTTTCGTCCCGTCGGGCGAGGAGTGGGTCGGAGACCGTGCGGGGGATGTGGCCATCGCGTCCAGAGCCGCAGTTGGTTCCCCGGCTCTAGAGCGCGTGGTGAGGGGGCGCGGGTACGTCTCCGCTAAGATTGGAGACGTATCCGTCATCGGGGCGTACTTTTCACCCAACAGACCGTTCTCCGACTTCGAACTCTTTATGGCTGAAGTCGGAGACCTGGTGAATAGGTTACGCCCCGGCAAGGTGGTCCTGGCCGGTGACCTCAACGCCAAATCCGCCGCGTGGGGGTCTCCGGTCACGGACGTGAGAGGGAGGTTTCTGGACGGTTGGTTGGCCTCGACTGGGATGGCCGTCATGAACCGAGGGACGGCTGACACATGTGTGCGATGGAATGGCGGCTCCAAAGTCGACGTTACCTTTGTCGACGCCGCCATGTCACCATGTGTCAGAAATTGGGAGGTAATTGTGGGTGCGGAGTCACTCTCGGACCATCGATATATATGGTTCGAGGTGGCCGCACGCCATGCTCCCATTTCCCCTCGGTCGGGAAGAGATGATGGCCCTCGGTGGTCCTTAAAGAAAATGGATCCCGAGTTCCTCGTCGAGGCCGCAATCGTCCAGGCGTGGGCCGCTGGGTCCACGGGTGGGGAGGTTGCCGCGGAGGTCGAGGACCTCCAGCGGCGGATGTCGCTCATCTGCGACGCCAGCATGCCGAGGGTGCGAAGCACAGGGCCGGCACGCGGGGTGTACTGGTGGTCGGAGGAGCTGGCGCGGCTGCGCGATCAGTGCGTGGCCGTGCGCCGCCAGTACACTCGGTACAGGCGTCGTAGACGACGCGACGTCGAAGAGGAGAGGCGCCGTTACGAGGCTTATCGGGCTGTCCGCGCCTCCTTGCGGACGGCGATCGCCGAAGCTAAGGACAGGGCCCACAGGGAGATGGCCGAAGAGCTCAGTCGGGATCCGTGGGGGAGGCCGTACAAAGCGGCGCGGAGGAAACTTCGTGCCCGCGCCCCCCCCCTCACCGAGAGCCTTCGGCCGGATTTCCTTGAATCCGTGGTGGAAGCCCTGTTCCCGCAGGGAGCCGAGGTGGAGCCGCCTCGTATGGCGCCTCTCGAGGAGGAGGATGGCACTGGGTCAGGTGCGCCGGGGGTGTCGGAGTGGGAGTTGGCCGGGGCGGTGAGTCGCATGAAAGCGAAAAATACCGCCCCTGGCCCCGACGGCATCCCTGGGCGCGCCTGGTCTCTTGCCCTGGGTCCGTTGGAGTCTGGACTCAGGGCGACGTTCAGTGCCTGCCTCGAGCAGGGCCTCTTTCCCCGTAGGTGGAAGACGGGGAGACTAGTCCTGCTCAGGAAGGAGGGAAGACCGGCCGATACACCCTCCGCGTATCGGCCCATTGTCTTGCTGGACGAAGCGGGGAAGCTGCTTGAACGCGTCATAGCTTCCCGCATAGTCCAGCACCTCCGGGAGGTGGGGCCTGACCTCAGTCGTCTCCAGTGCGGATTCCGCCAGGGCAAGTCCACCCTCGACTGTATCGAGGGTGTGAGACTTCTGGCGGAGGAGGCGACAACCCGGCGCGAGGTGGTGTTGGCGGTGTCGTTGGACATCGCTAACGCATTCAACACCTTGCCTTGGGGAGTGATAAAGGAGGCCCTACGGTTCCACCGCATCCCCATGTACCTGCAGCGTGTGGTCGGCGACTATCTGTCTGACCGCGCTGTCAGGTACCCGACGGCTGGGGGTGCGTGGAAGGAGCGGAGGATGTCGTGCGGTGTTCCGCAGGGGTCGGTTCTTGGCCCCCTCCTGTGGAACATCGGTTACGACTGGGTGCTGCGTGGGCAAATGCTTCCGGGGGTGCGTCTGTTCTGTTACGCAGACGACACCCTCGTGACTGCCCGCGCGAGCACCCACCGGGAAGCCCGAGTGCTGGCGACCGCGGCCACGGCTCACGTTGTGGCCCGGATTCGCCGGTTGGGACTGGGGGTGGCCTTGGAGAAATCCGAGGCCATTTGCTTCCACAGGCCTCGGATGGCGCCCCCAGTGGGCTCCCGGTTGGTGGTGGGCGGGACGTCCATCGAAATCTCGGGTACCCTACGGTACCTGGGATTGCTCCTCGACAGCCGATGGACGTTCGAGGCCCACTTCCGGCGGCTCGCCCCCAAGTTAACGGCGACCGCCGGAGCCCTGAGCAGGCTCCTCCCGAATTTGGGAGGGCCTAATGCAGGCTGCCGGCGCCTATACGCCGGGGTGGTTAGGTCGATGGCCCTGTACGGCGCTCCCGTATGGGCGGAGCGGCTGACCGCCAGATCCGTGCCCCTGCTGCGCAGGGCGCAGAGGGTCATGGCGGTCAGACTTGTGCGGGGCTACCGGACCATCTCCGGCGAGGCGGCCTGCGCCTTGGCCGGGTCCCCTCCGTGGGACCTAGAGGCCAAGGTGCTAGCTCAGGCCTACCGCCGCAGAGTTGAAGCCCGTTCACCGGGGGGAGACTCAGCGGCGGTAGAGGTAGACTGGCGGAGGGCAGCTCAGGAGGAGCTCCTTCGCCAGTGGAGGCGGCGGCTGGAATCGCCCAGTGCAGGAGCCTGGACGATTTCGGCCATCCAGCCCATTCTCCAGGGCTGGGTCGCCAGGAGGCATGGGGTCCTCACCTTCCGCCTGACACAGATGCTTTCCGGACATGGTTGCTTCGGGAGGTATCTGTGGCGGGTGGCCGGGCGCGAAGCGTCCGGTGAGTGCCACGAGTGCGGCGCCAATTCTGACACGGCGCTGCACACGCTCGCGGACTGCCCAGCTTGGGCGGTTCAGCGGGCGGAACTCGTGGCACAGGTGGGGCACGACCTCTCCCTGCCCACTGTGGTTCGTGCCATGGTGGACAGGGAGCGATCGTGGGCAGCGATGGCCTCCTTCTGCGAGCACGTCATCTCGCGGAAGGAGGCGGCGGAGCGGATCCGGGAAGTCGAGTCCTTGGATCCGATCCGCCGCAGGCGAGCCGGGCGCAGGCGACTCGTCCAAGACCATCGCATGCCGCCCTAACGGGGACCTTCTGGGCGTTCCGAACGGGGTTAATCGGACGCCCTCCTTATAAGGTCCCCGAGGCGTTCGATGCATCTGGTGCTCCCGATGCATCGTCCAGCGGAGGGAGGGGCCACTTTTAGAGAGGCCCCGACCCAGAGGTGGCGCACTCTGGGGTACAGAGTTGCTGCTGGCGGGGATGGGGGGCATGTCTTCATGGGTACCCTATACCCGCCACCAGCAGCGTGGTGGAGCATACAGGTTGTTTTAGTCGGTGCGAGTCCGACATAACCACCGATCGTCCCCGTCGGTCGGTGGTACCCATAAGGGGTTTTTTCCTGTATAAAAAAAAAAAAAAAAAAAAAAAAAAAAAAAGGTTAGGTTAGGTTAGGTTAGGTTAGGTTAGGTTAGGTTAGGTTAGGTTAGGTTAGGTTAGGTTAGGTTAGGTTAGGTTAGGTTAGGTTAGGTTAGGTTAGGTTAGGTTAGGTTAGGTTAGGTTAGGTTAGGTTAGGTTAGGTTAGGTTAGGTTAGGTTAGGTTAGGTTAGGTTAGGTTAGGTTAGGTTAGGTTAGGTTAGGTTAGGTTAGGTTAGGTTAGGTTTTTTTTTTTTTTTTTTTTTTTTTTTTTTTTTTTTTTTTTTTTTTTTTTTTTTTTTTTTTTTTTTTTTTTCTTAATCTAGGTTAGCCACAACTTGTTTACTTTATTATTACACTTATGAACTATTATATTAAAATCTTAGAAAATTTCCTGACTCTGGACGCCCGCTATTTGATACGTTCGTCCAGAACCATTAGTCTAATCTCCGTGGTCGTAGTCTCAGGTCATTTCATAGCTCTGAACGCCCGCTATTGGATACGTTCGCCCAGAACCATTAGTCTACTCTCCATGGTCGCAGTATCAGGTCATTTCCTGGCTCAGGACGCCCGCTATTGGATACGTTCGTCCAGAACCATTGGTCTACTCTCCACGGTCACAGTCTCAGGTCATTTTCTGGCTCAGGACGCCCGCTATTTGATACGTTCGTCCAGAACCATTAGTCTAATCTCCGTAGTCGCAGTCTTAGGTCATCTCCTGGCTCTGAACGCCCGCTATTTGATACGTTCGTCCAGAACCATTAGTCTCATCTCCGTAGTCGCAGTCTCAGGTCATTTCATAGCTCCGAACGCCCGCTATTGGATACGTTCGTCCAGAGCTATTAGTCTACTCTCCATGGTCGCAGTCTCAGGTCGTTTCCTGGCTCAGGACGCCCGCTATTTGATACGTTCGTCCAGAACCATTAGTCTAATCTCCGTGGTCGCAGTCTCAGGTCATTTTCTGGCTCAGGACGCCCGCTATTTGATACGTTCGTCCAGAACCATTAGTCTAATCTCCGTAGTCGCAGTCTTAGGTCATCTCCTGGCTCTGAACGCCCGCTATTTGATACGTTCGTCCAGAACCATTAGTCTCATCTCCGTAGTCGCAGTCTCAGGTCATTTCATAGCTCCGAACGCCCGCTATTGGATACGTTCGTCCAGAGCTATTAGTCTACTCTCCATGGTCGCAGTCTCAGGTCGTTTCCTGGCTCAGGACGTCCGCTATTTGATACGTTCGTCCAGAACCATTAGTCTACTCTCCATGGTCGCAGTATCAGGTCATTTCCTGGCTCAGGACGCCCGCTATTGGATACGTTCGTCCAGAACCATTGGTCTACTCTCCACGGTCACAGTCTCAGGTCATTTTCTGGCTCAGGACGCCCGCTATTTGATACGTTCGTCCAGAACCATTAGTCTAATCTCCGTAGTCGCAGTCTTAGGTCATCTCCTGGCTCTGAACGCCCGCTATTTGATACGTTCGTCCAGAACCATTTGTCTCATCTCCGTAGTCGCAGTCTCAGGTCATTTCATAGCTCCGAACGCCCGCTATTGGATACGTTCGTCCAGAGCTATTAGTCTACTCTCCATGGTCGCAGTCTCAGGTCGTTTCCTGGCTCAGGACGCCCGCTATTTGATACGTTCGTCCAAAACCATCAGTCTGATCTCCGTAGTCACAGTCTTAGGACATTTCCTGACTCTGAACGCCCGCTATTTGATACGTTCGTGCAGAGCCATTAGTCTAATCTCCGTAGTCGCAGTCCAGGTAGAAGAATACAGATTAAAATACAATGAAATAATTAAACAAAAACAAATTAAAGAAATACAGGTTAAATCAAATTAAATTTTAAACAAACAATAATAGTAGACTTATCTTAGACAAAGAAATACAAAGTAATAAGCATATGTTGGCATGTTAGTCAACTTTATACTCGCTTGGAACTAATAATCACAATTATTTTACGTCACCCCCACCTAGCGAGAGGGTCTGGAACTAGCTAGAGAACCCCAGTATGATGATGTATTGGGTTCTAACTAATTCACGCAAATTTTTACAGATGGCGCTGATACTGATTTATTTTTTTTTTGTTTTTTGTAGAAAAATACAATTTAAACAAATACAATTCCATTTTTGCTGACTGAAGGCCGGCAACTTAAAAGATATTAGAAAATACACAGAAAAAGAAAGTGAAAACAATTATAACAAAACCGAAAATTTCCTACTTCAGGTTAAATTAAATTAAATTTTAAACACACAATAAAATAAACTTATTCTAGACAGAGCAATACAGAATATTAAAACTTGTGATGACATGTTAGTTAACTTTATACCCGCTTAGAGCTAATAATCACAATTGTTTTACGTCACCCCCACCTAGCGAGAGGGTATGGAACTAGCTAGAGAACCCCAGTATGGTGATGTATTGGGTTCTAACTAGTTCACGCAAATTTTTACAGATGGCGCTGATACTGATTTATTTTTTTTTTTTGTTTTTGTAGAAAAATACAATTTAAACAAATACAATTCCATTTTTGCTGACTGAAGGCCGGCAACTTAAAAGATATTAGAAAATACACAGAAAAGAGCAAAAGAAAGTGAAAACAATTATAACAAAACCGAAAATTTCCTACTTCGGGTTAAATTAAATTAAATTTTAAACACACAATAAAATAAACTTATTCTAGACAGAGCAATACAGAATATTAAAACTTGTGATGACATGTTAGTTAACTTTATACCCGCTTAGAGCTAATAATCACAATTATTTTACGTCACCCCCACCTAGCGAGAGGGTATGGAACTAGCTAGAGAACCTCAGTATGGTGATGTATTGGGTTCTAACTAGTTCACGCAAATTTTTACAGATGGCGCTGATACTGATTTATTTTTGTTTTTGTAAACAAAAACAAATACAATTCCATTTTTGCTGACTGAAGGCCGGCAGCTTAAAAGATATTAGAAATTATACAGAAAAAGAGAAAAAGAAAGTAAAAACAATTATAGCAAAACCGGAAATTTCCTACTTCAGGTTAAATTAAATTAAATTTAAACATACAATAAAATAAACTTATCTTAGACAGAGCGATACAGAATAATAAAACTTGTAATGACATATTAGTTAGCTTTATACCTGCTTAGAGCTAGTAATCACAATTACTTTGTCACATGAAATTGAATTTTATTACAATAGGATGATAGCTAAAATGATGCTACTTTCATTACCAGTGGATAATAGTATATACAAAACTTAAATTTTCGCTATTTATGTAGACAATATTTGATAAAGAGGCCCAAATGGGCTGACTAAGCTATATATACAATAAACCTAGTGCTACTGATTGAAGAATTTCAACCCACCGAGGGTGGAGTTCGAAAATTTTTATGTGATTATGGTTTATTACTAGATAAGTTATAGATGAATAAATAAATGTTAGGGCTAAATCTTTGGCTTATTATTTTTATATAAAGTTAATTTGTATATGATAATATATATTTCGTGAGAACCACCATATTAAAAACATTTTACGTCGCCCCCATCTAGCGAAGAGGTCCGGAACTAACTAGAGAAAGCTGCAATATTAAGAACAATGTTTTCGGGAACTTTCTCGTTCGTTAGATTCCCTACTTAGTTCCGAACAGTCGACCTTTTAAAGATGGCGCTGATGCCAATTAATTGCTTTGTTGTTAGCTAAAAACTAGCAACTTAAAGAGAAGAGAAGAGGGGGGTCTTATCGCGATAAATGGATAGGCAAAGCTAATACCGCACGCTGGCCGTCCCGCCCCGACTCGGCGACGTTGCCAGTCCGCGCGCCTGGCTTCATTCGCAACCCGTGAGGTGCCCCTCGCAACTAGCGGCCGCGCCCCATGTTTCAACTTCTGAAGCATTGGAATGCGGTTAATGTTTTCGCGCGCTTAGTATAATTTAAAAGTAAACGTAATTGAATTATGTAATTTGACCCACTTATAATATTATATATAAAAATATGTGTTTTGTATGAATACCCTATATAATATAGCATATATAGTATGATATATATACTATAATATAATATATCTAATACAATATATAATAATACGTATAAATTTATTTATTTATTTATTGACTGACGAGACGATATGATATATTATCTTATATGAGTAAATGATTTATATCGTATATATGATATTTATTTCTGCTATACTTATATATAGCCAAATATATGTTTATGTCTGCTATAGATATATAAATACTCGCACGTATATATAGACACATACTCATACATTTATGCATACACTCATATACACATACACATACATATATATACACATCCACACCTATATGCGCATACATACATACGTGCACGCATACGCGTGCATACATGAACCCATGATTTCCACACTTGTCCCATGCGTGTGAACCCACTACCCCCAGAGGCCACACTCGCCGTGCGCCCCGCGCCTCGCAACCGCAAGCGTCCCTCGGTCCGCTCGCGCCGCGCGACACGCCCACACACCCCGCGTGGTTAAGATATGACCTAATTCTTATATTATAGATATAGAATAGAGTAAATAAATCTTTAACTATGTAATTACTTAATATTTGCTGTTCTATACTTTCACATATGAGCTATTTATTATGTTGCTATATAATATCTAATTCGTTGCCTATATTTTATTCAAAATTATGTTAATTATGATAATAATAATAGTAGTTTATGTTCTATGGATCTTGCTTGCTATATGAGTTTTGCCTCTATGAACCTATGACCCGGAGCTCCGCATGTGCCACGCGCGGCGACCCGCAGCCACATGCAGCCCCCCTCATCGCCGCTCATTATTGATTTTTAATGTAAGCTATGTTAATCATTTCGAATTGTTAATTGATAGAAGTGATAGTTGTAATTTATGTATTGATTATGTTGATTTAACGGAATCTGTATTATCAGATTCAAATTTTTATTTGATGAATATGGTAGATAAAATATATATCATGAGTCTGGTAATTTTAATGATGATGTTTATGTATAATACGACTATGTTCTTAGTATCCATAATCGACGTTTTGTTCTATCCTTTTTCTAATAGCGCACAGAAGGGGACAGAATCGTGAGGTGGCCCGATGGTCTACGCTAACGTTATTATTGAATTTAATATTCCTATTGGCGCAATTTACACATTTTGGTGGAGACTTTTTAATCTTGGAAGGACATTCGGCCTCCTTATGCTCAGTATCCCCGCAGTAATGACACGGCATTGAGTCCTTAGCGCTGCAGTTTTTACTGGTATGTCCAAACTGCAGACACGAGTGGCACTGAATGAAAGGGGTGAACTCATGAACCCGCACCTTCTGATGGTCCACGTTCACCCGTTCCATACCTATCACTAAGCGCCAGGAGGCGGGTTCCGCAACAAATACAGCGTTATATAAACCTGGATTTTTATTATTCCTAAGAAATCGTAGGACCAGGCCATCCTCTACTCCTTCCCGCCTAATTCCCGGGTTCTGATTCCTTATTATATCCACCAGTTCTTCCGAGGGGACATCCTTGGATATACCCCTCAAAATGAACATAGGCTTCAGTTTGCGAGCTACCTCGGCGCTTACCTTATCCGACCCCTCTAGACGCTTAAGTGCGTCGTCTCTATGTGCTGGTGTTTCGAACTCCACCCTCAACTTATTGCTAGAGATTGGTGCTATTCTGGACGGTGCGTATGACGAATTTTTAAAACTAATAGCTGCCCTCCAGGTGGTAACGGCCTCTTGTCGGGTTGTTGAAGGCGCCTTGGTAGCGACTATGATGGCTGGCTTGCTGGTCTTCTGTGCCGCTGCAGGTGTGCCCACTGCCTGTGAGCCCGAAGGGCCCGCAGCACTGGGAAGAGGCTGATGCGACGCTGCCTGAGCGTAAGTGCGTCCCGCACTCCTGGAGGCCTGCGTCTTAAGCGAAGCAACGTCCGCCTTAACACCTCTGAGTTCATCTCGTACGCTGGTGACGAGCTCCTTAATGTCACTAATAGCGCCGCCATCGGACGCAGCCACGTTGTCTGCCGTCGGTGGGGCCGCCGAGGGTGAGCATCTATACAAGACGTTTGTTGCCCTCCGGATCTCCTCTGAAGCCCGTAGTATCAACCTCTTGTTGGAGGCTGTCACACTCTTGCCCTCTTGTACTGCTGTAGTTATGGTCGTGGTGAGTGAAAGCACCACAGCCGAGAACGACTTGAAATCCGTGACTTGATCCGCACACGCTGGGAGGGGGATGACCACTGTTTTGTCCTTAGCCAAGGGGGGGAGGGGCGCTGCTTCCTCCTCATTGGGAGGTGCCATCCTGATGAAGACCAATGGTACCTTTACCCTAGTCCTACCATACTCCTGTGCAGAAAATAGGGCACAGAGAGATGGAACAGGATAAAGAAAACCGCGTTGAAATCGGAGTACAGGATCGGAAGATATGGATTTTAAAAGATTTTATTGATTTTAGAGTTACGTAATTTAATTTCAGAAATCACTTTTTTATTTGGCCGGTTAGGAGAGAATTCTAATTTGAGAATCAAAGAGGGATGTAAATAAATGACTCCTGCTAAATCTGATGGATCTAGAAAAGCGGGAAGGGGTTAGACAGACCCCTATGAGGTTAATAAGAGAAAACAAGGCCTATTTGCGGTCGGCAAAATAGACCTCCCGCGGGGAAAAATTCACTGAGCAAAAACTAGCTGATCGAAAGTTTATTTTAAACCTGTGTTGGAAAGCCCGTGAAGCGGGCTACTTTATGGGATAGAAAAAAGAAAATGTTACTGATCTTGATCGTGTTCTGGTGGGGTCCAAAGATTGCTCTCGAAAACCAAAAATTGTTTTGGTCCTATCTCCTCCGTCCGGATTCTCCTGGACTAGTGCGATATGTCGCTGGACTCGGGAAGACGCTGCGCACCCAATGGTGTATGCTACGTCTCCCTCGCTGCTCTGGTTTCCGAGTTACTCGAACAAAGGAATCTGGGTTTCTGGCAAATATCTCCGGATCCCGCAAGCGGAAAAATCCAAAACTGCTGTCGAATGTCCGGGTGATGTCGCTGCACAGAATTATTCACGAAAAACTATATGTCGTCGCGACAAAACGCACGGCGCACGCACTTTTCTAAAAAGTTTTGGCGAAAATTTCGGTTTTTCACCGATAACTTCCGCACAAAATATCCGATTTCTGCACGGTTTTCACCGTTAGATTAGTCGTCACGAGACGCGTCTTTTGATATATCACACTGTATAACTTTTAACAAAAAACCCAATTTTTCGATTTTTAGAGCGCGGAGCGGCTTAAAAACGATCCGGCCGGCTCGGCGGCTGGGCTGCGACTGGGTTAGGTTAGGTTAGGTTAGGTTAGGTTAGGTTAGGTTAGGTTAGGTTAGGTTAGGTTAGGTTAGGTTAGGTTAGGTTAGGTTAGGTTAGGTTAGGTTAGGTTAGGTTAGGTTAGGTTAGGTTAGGTTAGGTTGGGGTGCTTTAGCGGTTGGCCTCCTCGTGGCGCACCCTGGGCGGGTCTACGGAATAATGAAATATGTATTCCCTGGACCTGGCGAACGGACCGTGGGGTAGGGGGGATAGGGTTGCTGATTCTGATTGTCCCTCTGTTAGCAGAGGGCAATTCTGATAGGCTGGGGGCTCTGGGGGGGAATGAGTCTTCAACTGGTTGGCGCGTTCGGTTTTGGCTAGTTTAGTCTTGCTGGACACGGCTTCGGCCTCCGTCAGCCAAACCCGTAAACCCAGCGATGGGAGCGGGGACCTTCGGGTCGCGAGGAAGAAAACCTCTCTAAAAATTACCCCTAATCCCAAGGTTTTGGGGCTCGCCGAGGGGATGAGTGGCTGGGGGGGAATCCAGTCGCGAGGGCCTCACCCAATCTTAAGGTCATACCCGCCGACAAGATGAATGGCCGATGGGAGTTCGGTCGTAAGGGTAACCAAATCAAAAAATTATGGCAATGGACAAACGAAAAGTAATAACTACCCAGGAGGGTCCCGGATCATCCGGGGAATCCCTCACCGAGACCAGTGTTTCATCGCATTCCGCGAATTTAATTTTGCGGGTGCCGTGCAATACTGGCCTCGGTCGCCCCATCGTATCTGGGGGGGCAACCAGTGCTTGCGGAGATGGAGGAGTAGAGATCTGCGAAACTGAGACCGGCTATGCTGGTGTTTCTGCGGATCCAGTAGAGACGAGGCGTGATACGACACGCAAGATTAAGGACAGGACTATCAGCACTCGAAGTGCTAGTGCAGGATCAGACAACTCCGCGGATATGTCAAGATGTGTATCAGCGGAAAGCTTAGACGGCACGAAAAATCGAACCCGATCTAAGAAACGGCTGTGGGCTGAATGCGAGGGTTCCACCGAAACGCGTGACCTGGACGCCAAAAAGGCGGATACCAGGACCCATGTGTGGGGCTCTCAAATGGGTCTTCAGGAGGCCCGTGACGCTGTTCGGCGTCACGAGTTTCTCAAGGACGATATGGATATTGGTGAAGTTGAGCCGAGTGGCCGAAGAACCAGGTCGGCGCCGGCGGAGGACTTCCGGAATTCCGGTTCGACTAGGTCCAAAAGTGGGCCTGTCAATTCTGAAAGTCCGGAGTCATTGGACATGGCTGACACGTCACGTGTTTGTGACGTGCTCTCCCAGAACATGGAGAAGATGCGGCTGACCTTGGGTAAGTCCAGAAACCTTAATGGTAAGTGCAGAGGAACCCTTAACTCAGTCGCCGAATGCGTGGAGGAGGCGATCAAGGTCCTGTTAAAGAGGACACAGTCAGAAGAGGTCCGAATTTTGAGGGCTGAAAACGCCAGGTTGGCAGGGGTGGTGAATAATCTCTCTGTGGAGATTGCCACGTTAAAAGAGATGATCACCTCTGCCAATATGGGGTCTTCTGGGAACATGGTGGTTCCGCCAGTCCGTCAGCCTGAGAAGAGCCTGACAGTTGAGGAGGAGATTGTCAGGCTCCGTAATATGTTTTCGGCTCGACTGGACAATATGGAAAGTCGATTGCCTCCGGAGCCAAGACTCCGCCCTCCGCTAGCTGCGGATAAGAAAATTGCGGCGGCGGTGGCGGCAAAGACACAAAGAAAGGAGGTTGTGACGACGGCGAAGGAGAGACAAGTAGAGGCTCGGAAGATTCCGGAGGCCTCTGCTAGCCAGCCGCCAAAACGAGGTAAACCGGAAATAGTGGTCGCCGATCCGGCATCGGGAGGCTTGAAAAAGTCTAAAACAAAGAAAAAGAAAGCCGGAAAAAAGCCTGAAACGCGGACACAGCAGCGCCCTGAGCCCAGGCCTCTACCACCAGCCCCGGCCTCTATGAGCGAAGGCTGGAACGTGGTTGCTCGTAGAGGTCCGAAAGCTAAGGCAGGGAAGGTGGAGTCAGCGAAGCCCACGTCCATCCAAGCACAGCAGCGGCAGCCAAAACAAGTTGGTGGTGGTGGTAAAAATCTTAAAACCCCAAGCTCCGCTGCTGTCGTGGTTACTCTGGATGAGGAGGGTGTGAAAAAAGGCCTCACGTATGGCGACATACTGGCCCGAGCTCGTCGAGGCATTCGAATTGACGACCTGGGGCTGGATGTCGGTATGCGACTGAAGAAGGCGGCGACTGGGGCCCGTAAATTTGAAATCTCCGGGCCCGAAAAGGCAGAAAAAGCGGTAGCTCTTGCAAGCCGGCTCAAGGACCTGTTTAAGGATGAGCCGGCGGTACGAGTGTCCACGCCCACAAAGTGTGCGGAGATTCGCGTTGTGGGTCTGGACGACTCGGCCGAAGAGGAGGATGTCGCCATCGCCGTCGCGCGGATTGGGGGTTGTACCGCACAGGAAATCCAGTGCGGGGCGATCCGCAGGACAGGAAATGCCCTGGGCTCTCTCTGGCTCAGGGTCCCTGTCGCGGCGGCGAAAAAGGTGGTGGCGTCTGGCAGGCTGCTGGTAGGCTGGGTCTCGGCTCGGGTCCAGTTGCTCGAGACTCGCCCGCAGCGATGTTTTAGGTGCCTTGAAAAGGGGCACCTAAGGGCCGAATGTTCGTCGGCCGTTGACCGCAGCGGCGAGTGTTATCGCTGCGGTCAAAATGGCCACAAGGCCCGTTCCTGCTCGGTAGCTCCGCATTGTGGGAGCTGCGAACGAGCGGGATTAAAGGCCGACCATCGGGCGGGGAGCGGACAGTGTAAGGCACCGTCCGCTCCAAAAAGGAGGGGAAGGGGGGGTGATGGCCCGAGGGTCCCCTCGCCACCTGCCGCCGACCCGGCTCAGCCCACCACGAGCCGGGCTATGGAGGATCCGATGGAGGTCGCTAATTGATGGCCTCCATAAGATTCCTCCAGGCGAATATCATGCGCTCCGGCAGGGCCCAGGACCTTATCTTCCAGACCTTGGCGGAGCGTATGGTGCACGTGGCTGTGGTCTCCGAACCCCTCTTCGTTCCGTCGGGCGAGGAGTGGGTCGGAGACCGTGTGGGAGATGTGGCCATCGCGTCCAGGGCTGCAGTTGGTTCTCCAGCTCTGGAGCGCGTGGTGAGGGGGCGCGGGTACGTCTCCGCAAAGATTGGAGACGTATCCGTCATCGGGGCGTATTTTTCACCCAACAGACCGTTCTCCGACTTCGAACTCTTTATGGCTGAAGTCGGAGACTTGGTGAATAGGTTACGCCCCGGCAAGGTGGTCCTGGCCGGTGACCTCAACGCCAAATCTGCCGCGTGGGGGTCTCCGGTCACGGACGTAAGAGGGAGGTTTCTGGACGGTTGGTTGGCCTCGACTGGGATGGCCGTCATGAACCGAGGGACGGCTGACACATGTGTGCGATGGAATGGCGGCTCCAAAGTCGACGTTACCTTTGTCGACGCCGCCATGTCACCATGTGTCAGAAATTGGGAGGTAATTGTGGGTGCGGAGTCACTCTCGGACCATCGATATATATGGTTCGAGGTGGCCGCACGCCATGCTCCCACTCCCATTTCCCCTCGGTCGGGAAGAGATGATGGCCCTCGGTGGTCCGTCAGAAAAATGGATCCCGAGTTCCTTGTCGAGGCCGCAATCGTCCAGGCGTGGGCCGCTGGGCCCACGGGTGGGGAGGTTGCCGAGGAGGTCGAGGACCTCCAGCGGCGGATGTCGCTCATCTGCGACGCCAGCATGCCGAGGGTGCGATGCACAGGGCCGGCACGCGGGGTATACTGGTGGTCGGAGGAGCTGGCGCAGCTGCGTGACCAGTGCAGAGCTGTGCGCTACCAGTTATCCCGCTACAGGCGTCGTAGGCGACGCGACGTCGAAGAGGAGAGGCGCCGTTACGAGGCCTATAGTGCTGCCCGCGCTACTTTGCGGGCGGCCATCGCCGAGGCTAAGGACAGGGCCCACAAGGAGATGGCCGAGGAGCTCAATCGGGATCCGTGGGGGAGGCCGTACAAAGCGGTGCGGAAGAAGCTTCGCGCCCGCGCTCCCCCCCTCACCGAGAGCCTTCGGCCGGATTTCCTCGAATCCGTGGTTGAGACCCTGTTCCCGCAAGCGGCCGAGGTGGTTCCGCCTCGTATGGCGCCTCCGGAGGAGGAGGACGGCACTGTATCAGGTGCGCCGGGGGTGTTGGAGTGGGAGTTGGCCGGGGCGGTGAGTCGCATGAAGGCGAAAAATACCGCCCCTGGCCCCGACGGCATCCCTGGGCGCGCCTGGTCACTTGCCCTGGGTCCGTTGGAGTCTGGACTCAGGGCGACGTTCAGTGCCTGCCTCGAGCAGGGCCTCTTTCCCCGTAGGTGGAAAACGGGGAGACTGGTCCTGCTAAGGAAGGAGGGTAGACCGGCCGATACACCCTCCGCGTATCGGCCCATCGTTTTGCTGGACGAAGCGGGGAAGCTGCTCGAACGAATAATAGCTTCCCGCATAGTCCAGCACCTCCAGGAGGTAGGGCCCGACCTCAGTCGTCTCCAGTGCGGATTCCGCCAGGGCAAGTCCACCCTCGACTGTATCGAGGGTGTGAGACTTCTGGCGGAGGAGGCGACAACCCGGCGCGAGGTGGTGTTGGCGGTGTCGTTGGACATCGCTAACGCATTCAACACCTTGCCCTGGGGGGTGATTAAGGAGGCCCTACGCTTCCACCGCATCCCCATGTACCTGCAGCGTGTGGTCAGTGACTATCTGGCTGACCGCGCTGTCAGGTACCCGACGGCTGGGGGTGCGTGGAAGGAGCGGAGGATGTCGTGCGGTGTTCCACAGGGGTCGGTTCTAGGCCCCCTCCTGTGGAACATCGGATACGACTGGGTGCTGCGTGGGCAAATGCTTCCGGGGGTGCGTCTGTTCTGTTACGCAGACGACACCCTCGTGACTGCCCGCGCGAGCACCCACCGGGAGGCCCGAGTGCTGGCGACCGCGGCCACGGCTCACGTTGTGGCCCGGATTCGCCGGTTGGGACTGGGGGTGGCCTTGGAGAAATCCGAGGCCATTTGCTTCCACAGGCCTCGGATGGCGCCCCCAGTGGGCTCCCGGTTGGTGGTGGGCGGGACGTCCATCGAAATCTCGGGTACTCTACGGTACCTGGGATTGCTCCTCGACAGCCGATGGACATTCGAGGCCCACTTCCGGCGGCTCGCCCCCAAGCTAACGGCGACCGCCGGAGCCCTGAGCAGGCTCCTCCCGAATCTGGGGGGGCCTAATGCAGGCTGCCGGCGCCTTTATGCCGGAGTGGTCCGCTCTATGGCCCTGTACGGCGCTCCCGTGTGGGCGGAGCGGCTGACTGCGGTGTCCCTGCCTCTGCTGCGGGGAGCGCAGAGGATCATGGCGGTCAGACTCGTGCGGGGCTACCGGACCATTTCCGGCGAGGCGGCCTGCGCCTTGGCTGGGTCCCCTCCGTGGGACCTGGAGGCCAAGGTGCTCGCTCAGGCCTACCGCCGCAGAGTTGAAGCCCGTTCATCGGGGGGAGACTCGGCGGTGGTAGAGGTGGATTGGCGGAGGGAAGCTCAGGAGGAGCTCCTCCGCCAATGGAGGCGGCGGCTGGAATCGCCCAGTGCAGGAGGCTGGACGATTTCGGCCATCCAGCCCATTCTCCAGGGCTGGGTCGCCAGGAGGCATGGGGTCCTCACCTTCCGCCTGACACAGATGCTTTCCGGACATGGTTGCTTCGGGAGGTATCTGTGGCGGGTGGCCGGGCGCGAAGCGTCCGGTGAGTGCCACGAGTGCGGCGCCGATTCCGACACGGCGCTGCACACGCTCGCGGACTGTCCAGCTTGGGCGGTTCAGCGGGCGGAGCTCGTGGCGCAGGTGGGGCGCGACCTCTCCTTGCCCACTGTGGTTCGTGCCATGGTGGACAGGGAGAGGTCGTGGGCAGCGATGGCCTCCTTCTGCGAGCACGTCATTTCGCAGAAGGAGGCGGCGGAGCGGGTCCGGGAAGTCGAGTCTCGGGATCCGATCCGCCGCAGGCGAGCCGGGCGCAGGCGGTTCGTCCAAGACCATCGCATGCCGCCCTAACGGGGACCTTCTGGGCGTTCCGAACGGGGTTAATCGGACGCCCTCCTTATAAGGTCCCCGAGGCGGTCGATGCATCTGGTGCTCCCGATGCATCGTCCAGCGGAGGGAGGGGCCACTTTTAGAGAGGCCCCGACCCAGAGGTGGCGCACTCTGGGGTTCAGAGTTGCTGCTGGCGGGAGCGGGGTCAAATAAGGCACCCTGCTCCCGCCACCAGCAGCGTGGTGGAGCATACAGGTTGTTTTAGTCGGTGCGAGTCCGACATAACCACCGATCGTCCCCGTCGGTCGGTGGTACCCATAAGGGGTTTTTTCCTGTATAAAAAAAAAAAAAAAAAAGGTTAGGTTAGGTTAGGTTAGGTTAGGTTAGGTTAGGTTAGGTTAGGTTAGGTTAGGTTAGGTTAGGTTAGGTTAGGTTAGGTTAGGTTAGGTTTTTTTTTTTTTTTTTTTTTTTTTTTTTTTTTTTTTTTTTTTTCTTAATCTAGGTTAGCCACAACTTGTTTACTTTATTATTACACTTATGAACTATTATATTAAAATCTTAGAAAATTTCCTGACTCTGGACGCCCGCTATTTGATACGTTCGTCCAGAACCATTAGTCTAATCTCCGTGGTCGTAGTCTCAGGTCATTTCATAGCTCTGAACGCCCGCTATTGGATACGTTCGCCCAGAACCATTAGTCTACTCTCCATGGTCGCAGTATCAGGTCATTTCCTGGCTCAGGACGCCCGCTATTGGATACGTTCGTCCAGAACCATTGGTCTACACTCCACGGTCACAGTCTCAGGTCATTTTCTGGCTCAGGACGCCCGCTATTTGATACGTTCGTCCAGAACCATTAGTCTAATCTCCGTAGTCGCAGTCTTAGGTCATCTCCTGGCTCTGAACGCCCGCTATTTGATACGTTCGTCCAGAACCATTAGTCTCATCTCCGTAGTCGCAGTCTCAGGTCATTTCATAGCTCCGAACGCCCGCTATTGGATACGTTCGTCCAGAGCTATTAGTCTACTCTCCATGGTCGCAGTCTCAGGTCGTTTCCTGGCTCAGGACGCCCGCTATTTGATACGTTCGTCCAGAACCATTAGTCTAATCTCAGTGGTCGCAGTCTCAGGTCATTTTCTGGCTCAGGACGCCCGCTATTTGATACGTTCGTCCAGAACCATTAGTCTAATCTCCGTAGTCGCAGTCTTAGGTCATCTTCTGGCTCTGAACGCCCGCTATTTGATACGTTCGTCCAGAACCATTAGTCTCATCTCCGTAGTCGCAGTCTCAGGTCATTTCATAGCTCCGAACGCCCGCTATTGGATACGTTCATCCAGAGCTATTAGTCTACTCTCCATGGTCGCAGTCTCAGGTCGTTTCCTGGCTCAGGACGTCCGCTATTTGATACGTTCGTCCAGAACCATTAGTCTACTCTCCATGGTCGCAGTATCAGGTCATTTCCTGGCTCAGGACGCCCGCTATTGGATACGTTCGTCCAGAACCATTGGTCTACTCTCCACGGTCACAGTCTCAGGTCATTTTCTGGCTCAGGACGCCCGCTATTTGATACGTTCGTCTAGAACCATTAGTCTAATCTCCGTAGTCGCAGTCTTAGGTCATCTCCTGGCTCTGAACGCCCGCTATTTGATACGTTCGTCCAGAACCATTAGTCTCATCTCCGTAGTCGCAGTCTCAGGTCATTTCATAGCTCCGAACGCCCGCTATTGGATACGTTCGTCCAGAGCTATTAGTCTACTCTCCATGGTCGCAGTCTCAGGTCGTTTCCTGGCTCAGGACGCCCGCTATTTGATACGTTCGTCCAAAGCCATCAGTCTGATCTCCGTAGTCACAGTCTTAGGACATTTCCTGACTCTGAACGCCCGCTATTTGATACGTTCGTGCAGAGCCATTAGTCTAATCTCCGTAGTCGCAGTCCAGGTAGAAGAATACAGATTAAAATACAATGAAATAATTAAACAAAAACAAATTAAAGAAATACAGGTTAAATCAAATTAAATTTTAAACAAACAATAATAGTAGACTTATCTTAGACAAAGAAATACAAAGTAATAAGCATATGTTGGCATGTTAGTCAACTTTATACTCGCTTGGAACTAATAATCACAATTATTTTACGTCACCCCCACCTAGCGAGAGGGTCTGGAACTAGCTAGAGAACCCCAGTATGATGATGTATTGGGTTCTAACTAATTCACGCAAATTTTTACAGATGGCGCTGATACTGATTTATTTTTTTTTGTTTTTTTTGTAGAAAAATACAATTTAATCAAGTACAATTCCATTTTTGCTGACTGAAGGCCGGCAACTTAAAAGATATTAGAAATTATACAGAAAAAGAGAAAAAGAAAGTAAAAACAATTATAGCAAAACCGGAAATTTCCTACTTCAGGTTAAATTAAATTAAATTTAAACATACAATAAAATAAACTTATCTTAGACAGAGCAATACAGAATAATAAAACTTGTAATGACATATTAGTTAGCTTTATACCTGCTTAGAGCTAGTAATCACAATTATTTTGTCACATGAAATTGAATTTTATTACAATAGGATGATAGCTAAAATGATGTTACTTTCATTACCAGTGGATAATAGTATATACAAAACTTAAATTTTCGCTATTTATGTAGACAATATTTGATAAAGAGGCCCAAATGGGCTGACTAAGCTATATGTACAATAAACCTAGTGCTACTGATTGAAGAATTTCAACCCACCGAGGGTGGAGTTCGAGAATTTTATGTGATTATGGTTTATTACTAGATAAGTTATAGATGAATAAATAAATGTTCGGGCTAAATCTTTGGCTTATTATTTTTATATAAAGTTAATTTGTATATGATAATATATATTTCGTGAGAACCACCGTATTAAAAACATTTTACGTCGCCCCCATCTAGCGAGGAGGTCCGGAACTAACTAGAGAAAGCTGCAATATTAAGAACAATGTTTTCGGGTACTTTCTCGTTCGTTAGATTCCCTACTTAGTTCCGAACAGTCGACCTTTTAAAGATGGCGCTGATGCCAATTAATTGCTTTGTTGTTAGCTAAAAACTAGCAACTTAAAGAGAAGAGAAGAGGGGGGTCTTATCGCGATAAATGGATAGGCAAAGCTAATACCGCACGCTGGCCGTCCCGCCCCGACTCGGCGACGTTGCCAGCCCGCGCGCCTAGCTTCATTCGCAACCCGTGAGGTGCCCCTCGCAACTAGCGGCCGCGCCCCATGTTTCAACTTCTGAAGCATTGGAATGCGGTTAATGTTTTCGCGCGCTTAGTATAATTTAAAAGTAAACGTAATTGAATTATGTAATTTGACCCACTTATAATATTATATATAAAAATATGTGTTTTGTATGAATATCCTATATAATATAGCATACATAGTATGATATATATATATAATATAATATATCTAATACAATATATAATAATAAGTATAAATTTATTTATTTATTTATTGACTGATGAGACGATATGATATATTATCTTATATGAGTAAATGATTTATATCGTATATATGATATTATTTCTGCTATACTTATATATAGCCAAATATATGTTTATGTCTGCTATAGATGTATAAATACTCGCACTTATATATAGACACATACTCATACATTTATGCATACACTCCTATACACATACACATATATATATATACACATCCACACTTATATGCGCATACATACATACGTGCACGCACACGCGTGCATACATGAGCCCATGATTTCCACACTTGTCCCATGCGTGTGAACCCACTACCCCCAGAGGCCACACTCGCCGTGCGCCCCGCGCCTCGCAACCGCAAGCGTCCCTCGGTCCGCTCGCGCCGCGCGACACGCCCACACACCCCGCGTGGTTAAGATATGACCTAATTCTTATATTATAGATATAGAATAGAGTAAATAATTCTTTAACTATGTAATTACTTAATATTTGCTGTTCTATATTTTCACATATGAGCTATTTATTATGTTGCTATATAATATCTAATTCGTTACCTATATTTTATTCAAAATTATGTTAATTATGATAATAATAATAGTAGTTTATGTTCTATGGATCTTGCTTGCTATATGAGTTTTGCCTCTATGAACCTATGACCCGGAGCTCCGCATGTGCCACGCGCGGCGGCCCGCAGCCACATGCAGCCCCCCTCATCGCCGCTCATTATTGATTTTTAATGTAAACTATGTTAATCATTTCGAATTGTTAATTGATAGAAGTGATAGTTGTAATTTATGTATTGATTATGTTGATTTAACGGAATCTGTGTTATCAGATTCAAATTTTTATTTGATGAATATGGTAGATAAAATATATATCATGAGTCTGGTAATTTTAATGATGATGTTTATGTATAATACGACTATGTTCTTAATATCCATAATCGACGTTTTGTTCTATCCTTTTTCTAATAGCGCACAGAAGGGGACAGAATCGTGAGGTGGCCCGATGGTCTACGCTAACGTTATTATTGAATTTAATATTCCTATTGGCGCAATTTACACATTTTGGTGGAGACTTTTTAATCTTGGAAGGACATTCGGCCTCCTTATGCTCAGTATCCCCGCAGTAATGACACGGCATTGAGTCCTTAGCGCTGCAGTTTTTACTGGTATGTCCGAACTGCAGACACGAGTGGCACTGAATGAAAGGGGTGAACTCATGAACCCGCACCTTCTGATGGTCCACGTTCACCCGTTCCATACCTATCACTAAGCGCCAGGAGGCGGGTTCCGCAACAAATACAGCGTTATATAAACCTGGATTTTTATTATTCCTAAGAAATCGTAGGACCAGGCCATCCTCTACTCCTTCCCGCCTAATTCCCGGGTTCTGATTCCTTATTATATCCACCAGTTCTTCCGAGGGGACATCCTTGGATATACCCCTCAAAATGAACATAGGCTTCAGTTTGCGAGCTACCTCGGCGCTTACCTTATCCGACCCCTCTAGGCGCTTAAGTGCGTCGTCTCTATGTGCTGGTGTTTCGAACTCCACCCTCAACTTATTGCTAGAGATTGGTGCTATTCTGGACGGTGCGTATGACGAATTTTTAAAGCTAATAGCTGCCCTCCAGGTGGTAACGGCCTCTTGTCGGGTTGTTGAAGGCGCCTTGGTAGCGACTATGATGGCTGGCTTGCTGGTCTTCTGTGCCGCTGCAGGTGTGCCCACTGCCTGTGAGCCCGAAGGGCCCGCAGCACTGGGAAGAGGCTGATGCGACGCTGCCTGAGCGTAAGTGCGTCCCGCACTCCTGGAGGCCTGCGTCTTAAGCGAAGCAACGTCCGCCTTAACACCTCTGAGTTCATCTCGTACGCTGGTGACGAGCTCCTTAATATCACTAATAGCGCCGCCATCGGACGCAGCCACGTTGTCTGCCGTCGGTGGGGCCGCCGAGGGTGAGCATCTATACAAGACGTTAGTTGCCCTCCGGATCTCCTCTGAAGCCCGTAGTATCAACCTCTTGTTGGAGGCTGTCACACTCTTGCCCTCTTGTACTGCTGTAGTTATGGTCGTGGTGAGTGAAAGCACCACAGCCGAGAACGACTTGAAATCCGTGACTTGATCCGCACACGCTGGGAGGGGGATGACCACAGTTTTGTCCTTAGCCAAGGGGGGGAGGGGCGCTGCTTCATCCTCATTGGGAGGTGCCATCCTGATGAAGACCAATGGTACCTTTACCCTAGTCCTACCATACTCCTACCAGGAGTTATACTCTTGCGAAGGTGAGAACAGCAAATGCTGGACTTATCGGAGAACCAAATGTGCAAAAAATAGGGCACAGAGAGATGAAACAGGATAAAGAAAACCGCGTTGAAATCGGAGTACAGGATCGGAAGATATGGATTTTAAAAGATTTTATTGATTTTAGAGTAACGT